>JAZKLR010000055.1:0-1429154 GCA_037103525.1 Ganaspis brasiliensis | reverse complement strand
TTTATGTCATTGTTTCAATCTCAGGTTGTGTTTTTTTTTAAATTTTCTTTATTTCTTTAAATTCCATTCTTGTTTTATTTAAAAGAATTTTCTCACTTTTTTTAATCGACTGTTTTCTTATCATTTTACGTTTTTTTTTAATTTATTGTTTTTCACTGACTGTTACCTAATTTTCTTTTTTTTTTTGCAATTATATGAATTTGAAGATATTTTTTCGAAATTTTCACATTTATTCGACATAGTTTGTTTCATCTTGATTAAATGTTTTATTCTACATTATTTTTTTATTAAATGTTCTCAGTTTAAAAATAAAATACTTAGAAATGAATCCGTGAAAATTTTATATACTGATTTTATATTAAAAAAAAAAAACTTAATTTAAATTTAAAAAATCGGATTTTTTTAAAAAAAAAATATTTTTATCAGGACAGTATATACTGACAGTACAATTTCTTTTTAAAATGGAAATTGACCTGTGAAACTGTGTTGGCAGGGGGTCGAGTCCATACCAAGTGATCACACCAATTTCAGTCATATTGAGTAATATTTACGAAATTGATATTTTGGGTTCCTTTAGGAGTAAAAAAAATAAATTTTAATTATTTTTAAAAAATTCAAAATATTTTCGAAAATATTCAAATTCAAAATTTTATGTACTATTTTTTTTGTGTTATCATAACTTCTGTAATTTTGAAGCAATTGAGATCATTTTTTTAAATTACTCGTATTTAAATACTCTTTCAAGAAAAATTATAATAATTAAGAAATTGTTTATAGTTAAATTTTTATTAAAAAAATTAAATTATTTATTTAAACAAAATCTAAAGTATATCATCGTTCTTTTTCAAAAAATTCATAAACATAGCCTATAATGTGCTTAAAAATTTAAGCCAAAGAAAAAGATGGTATGTATTATAGTTTTTGAGAAAAAAATTATTAAGTTATGCTAGCGCGGCGCGGACCGGTGTCACCGCTACTCAACGCGTAGTTCCGTAGTAACCGAAATGTATGTATATTTTTACATAATGTAAATATAGTTAGTGTATTATATTTAAATTATAAGCTTCAGAAAGTCACACTGATCTTTTCATAGTACATAGACATCAAGCTTTAGAATTAAAAAAATCGGAGAAAATAATTAAAGTAAAAAAAAGTAATTAAAAAATTGGTAATTTATAGAAAAATAATAAAAATAACTAAAAATTGGGAAAATTATTAAAATTTAAGAATAATAATTGAAAATTTGTTAAATCAATTGAAAAATAATTAATATAATTAAAAACTGGTAAAAATAAGTGAAAATAAGTGAATAATTAAAATAATTTAAAACTGAAGAAAGAAAAATAATGGACTGGTAAAATTATCAAAATTCGCGATGTTCAGGGGTGTTAATTTTTTTTCTTATGCAATTTTAGACCTAAAATTATGGGGTAATGTCAAAAATAGAGAAACAAATAATTTGCGGAGTTTGAGAAATTTATTCTAAGAAAAACTTAAATTTTAAAAATTAAACCTCTTTCACAATTTTCATTTTTTCCATCGACAATTTTTTTGTGGGATTTTTAAATGATTTTCTACAATCCATCATATGGATTTTGAAAAATAAAATTTCGAAAATGACCAAAAAAATATTGTTTTTTAATTTTTATGTAATACC
Organism: Ganaspis brasiliensis; assembly: GCA_037103525.1. NCBI lineage: Eukaryota > Metazoa > Arthropoda > Insecta > Hymenoptera > Figitidae > Ganaspis > Ganaspis brasiliensis. The sequence goes on along the minus strand of JAZKLR010000055.1, from coordinate 1,427,497 downwards.
ATAATTCTACATCTTAATTGATGTAAGAAAAAAAATGACACCTCTGAGCATCAAAAATTTTGTTGAGTTAAAATTTCACCTATCTCTCCCCTTAAAGAATGATAAAAATAGTTTGAAAATAGTTGAAAGAAATGAAAACTATAATAAATTTAAAAGATGACAAAATTTTATAAGGAGAAAAATGATTAAAAATTTGAAACATAAAGTATGAAACATAAAATTTGTCAGTACTGCGAAGTACTGACAAACTTCGCAGGTGTTGACAGATTGAATTAATGAATGAAATTTGAAGATTATTATAAATAACCATTTTTAATCAATGTTTGTAAAAAAAAATTTCAAATTTCAAATTTTAGGTCTAAAATTGCATAAGAAAAAAAATTAACACCCCTGAACATCGCGAATTTTGATAATTTTACCATTCAATTATTTTTCTTTCTTCAGTTTTAAATTATTTTAATTATTCACTTATTTTCACTTATTTTTACCAGTTTTTAATTATATTAATTATTTTTCAATTGATTTAACAAATTTTCAATTATTATTCTTAAATTTTAATAATTTTCCCAATTTTTAGTTATTTTTATTATTTTTCTATAAATTACCAATTTTTTAATTACTTTTTTTTACTTTAATTATTTTCTCCGATTTTTTTAATTCTAAAGTTTGATGTCCATGTACTATGAAAAGATCAGTATGACTTTCTGAAGCTTATAATTTAAATATAATACACTAACTATATTTACATTATGTAAAAATATACATACATTTCGGTTACTACGGAACTACGCGTTGAGTAGCGGTGACACCGGTCCGCGCCGCGCTAGCATAACTTAATAATTTTTTTCTCAAAAACTATAATACATACCATCTTTTTCTTTGGCTTAAATTTTTAAGCACATTATAGGCTATGTTTATGAATTTTTTGAAAAAGAACGATGATATACTTTAGATTTTGTTTAAATAAATAATTTAATTTTTTTAATAAAAATTTAATTATAAACAATTTCTTAATTATTATAATTTTTCTTGAAAGAGTATTTAAATACGAGTAATTTAAAAAAAAAATGATCTCAATTGCTTCAAAATTACAGAAGTTATGATAACACAAAGAAAATAGTACATAAAATTTTGAATTTGAATATTTTCGAAAATATTTTGAATTTTTTAAAAATAATTAAAATTTATTTTTGTTACTCCTAAAGGAACCCAAAATATCAATTTCGTAAATATTACTCAATATGACTGAAATTGGTGTGATCACTTGGTATGGACTCGACCAGGGGTCAAAAGTTTAATCTGTTTTAAAGAAATGTGATGAGTGGTCCAGCGTGACCTCTTAGCAAAGTAGATTGGTATCCCATGCTTCGATGGTGGTCGTTGGTCTCCTGCCGATCGTGGCGAGTCAGCACCAATAAATCGGGCGATTTGCGATGCGGTTCAGAAATGACCACACTCTGCTGGAATAATGTCCAGGTCGATAACACAACTGCCATAGTTATCGCCTTTACAAGCAACATTATTTGGCGTTTTATTACTCAATCGCCGGATACATGCAAAGTTTAATATCAAAAATAAGTACAAGTTTCGGTCTAAAATATACACATTACATCACGTCTTTTCAACCCTCTATAATTCACGCCAAAAACATTATTTAAACTCACAAGCGGTTCCGATAATTTTATCCAATTTATTTCATTTATAATGAAATTTTCGAGTTGGGAGAATTTATGATTCTCACACTCGAAAACAATTATAAATATTTTAAATGTAATATTTAAATATTTTAAAAGTATATAAGACAAGTTTTATTTAAGTAAATACAACGAAATTAATAAAATTTTAGAATTAAAAAAAAAAATTGCAAAAAATAATTGAAATTTGAAGAAATAATTTCGAAATTTTGAAAAAATTAATTGAAGAAAAAAAATATAATGTAAACAATTAAAAATTGGCGAAAGTAATTTAAAAAATCATAGAAATATTTTAAAATTAGAGAAAATAATTTAAATTTATATAATTTTATATATATTATATAAATATTATATATTTTATAATATATAATTTAATTTATATATTTATATTAATAATTCTCACACTCGAAAACAATTATAAATATTCGAAATATAATATTTTAATACTTTAACAGTACATAAGACAAGTTTTAGTTAAGTAAATACAACGAAATTTATAAAAATTTTTAAATAAAAATTGCAAAAAATAATTGAAATTTGAAGAAATAATTTCGAAATTTGCAAATTAATTGAAAAAAAATATATAATGTAAACAATTAAAAATTGGCAAAAGTAGTTTAAAAAAATCATAGAAATATTTTAGAATTAAAGGAACTAATTTAAATTTGAGAAAAATACTTGAAAATATTAGGAAAAAATTGAAAAAAATCAGAATAATGAAAAATGGAGAAAATAATTGAAAACTGAAACAAAATTGAGAGATTTAAAAATCAAAATTGAAATTGAGATATATAATTGAAACTTTAGGTAATTAATTCAATAATAATGAAAATGATTAAAAATTGAAAAAAAAAGAAAAACTAATGTAAATAATTTAAAATTGAAGAAAATAATTGAAATTTGAGAAACTAATTGAAAAAATTAGGTACATTATAGGTTTTAAATAAAGAAAAGTTAATGAACATTTCAGAAAAATAATTAAAACTTTTAGAAGTTCATTGCAAAAAAAAAATAATTAAAAACTAGAGAAAATTAGAGAAAATAAATAAAAAAAGATAAACATAATTTAAAGTTGAAGAGAACAATTTTTATTTTAAAAGAAATAATTGCAAAAAATACGGATTATACAAAAAATACAAGAAAATCAAAACTATATATAATTAAAAATTGAATAAAATAGTTTAAACTTTAGGTAAATAATTAAAAACTTTTTGGAAATTATGGAAAAGAACGTAAGTAATAAAAAATTTAGGAAAAAAATAATATAAATAATTGGAAACTGAATGAAATAATTGGAATAATTGGAAACTTACATTTTTAAAATTATGAAAAAAATTGAAAATAATTAACAATTGAAGAGAGGACATCCATCACGTGATAAACATTTTAGAAATTTTAAAATCATTCCCTCCAAAATAACACATGATTTGTGGATGCCCCATAAAATAAGGGGAAATTTGAGAAAAATATTTTAAAATATTAGAAAATAATTTTAAAAAATTAAAAATAATTAAACATTGTGGAAAATAATTAAAAAAATAATTATAAAATTTGAAACTTAAGAAAATAATCGAAATATTATAAAAACAATGATAAAGTGAAAAAATTAATGACATTTGAAAAAAATAATTGAAACAATTGCAGAATTTAAAAAAACAAAATTATTGAAATCTGAGAAAAACTTGAAAAACATAGAAAATAATTTTAAAAAATTAGAATAATTGAAAATTGAAGAAAATAATTGAAAAATGATTTTAAAATTTAGAACTTGAGAAAATAATTGAAATATGGTAAAAAAAGTAATAAGTTGAAAAGAATTAGACAAATTTGAGATAAATAATTGAAAAAGTAGTAGAATTTTTTTTAAATAAAAAAAATAATTAAAATTTCAGAAAAATACTTGAAAATCTGAGGAATTAATTTAAAAATATAAGAATAATTAAAAATTGTGAAAAAAAAATTCAAAAATGATTTTAAAATTTGAAACCTATAAAAATAATTAAAATATGATAAAAACAGTGACAATAAGTTGAAAAAATTAATGAAATTAGAAACAAATAATTGAATAAATAGCAGAATTTTTCTTAAATAAAAGAAATAATTAAAATTTGAGAAAAAGACTTGTAAATCTTAGGAAATAATTTTACAAAATACAAATACTTAAAAATTTGGAAAAAAATCGAAAAATGATTTAAAAATTTGAAACTTAAGAAAAATAATTAAAATATGATAAAAACAATGAGAAGTTGATAAAAATTAGTGAAATTTGAGATAAATAATTGAAAAAGTAGTAGAATTTTTTTTAAATGAAAGAAAATAATTGAAATTTCAGAAAAATATTTGAAAATCTGAGAAATCAATTAAAAAAAATGAGAATAGTTAAAAATTAAAGTAAAGAATTAAAGAAAGCGAAAAAGGATTGAAATTTAAGAAAATTAATAAAATTTTATACAAAATAAAAATGAAAAAATAATTAATAATTGAAGACAATAATTTTACAAAATAAGAATAATTCAAAATTGAGGAAAATAATCGAAAAATAATTTGAAAATTTGAAAGTTATGAAAAAAAATTAAAATATGATAAAAACAATGATAAGTTGACAAAAATTAGTGAAATTTGAGATAAATAATTGAAAAAATAGTAGAATTTTTTTAAATAAAAAAAAATTATTGAAATTTCAGAAAAATACTTGAAAATCTAAGAAATTAATTGAAAAAAATGAGAATAATTAAAAATTGAAGCAAAAAATTAAAGATAGCGAAAAAAAATTGAAATTTAAGATAATTAATAAGATTTTATAGAAATTATGATAACATATGAAAAAATAATTGAAAATTGAAGAAAATAATCTATACTTAAGAAAAATACTTAAAAATCTTAGAAAATAATTTTACAAAATGAGAGTATAATTCAAAATTGTAAAAAATGATAAAATAAATTTAAAATTAAAAAAAATATTTGAAATATGATGGAAATAATTTGAATTTAAAAAAAATAATTTAAATATGTTGTAAATAATTAAAATTTCAGATAAATAATTAAAATTTTTTAAAATTATGCCAAAAGAATGAAAATAATTAGAAATTGGAGAAAAAAAATTAAAAATTACAGAATTTATTTTTAAGGAAAAGAAAATAATTGAAAAATCGGTTAAAAAAGTAGAAAATTGAACACAATAATCGAAATTTGAGATAATAACTGAAAATTTATGAAATTAGTTGGAAATTAATTAAAATAATTAAAAATTGAAGATAATAATTGCAAAATGAAAATATAATAATGGTAAATAAAAAAAATTAATTTAAATTTCCGACAAATAATATAAAATTTAGCAATAAATAAGAAAATTGTTTTATTGGCGAAGAAAAAGTAATTAAAGTTGAAAAAGTGATTTTAAAAATTTTTAAAAATAATTGAAATTTGCGGAAGGTAGATTTAAGATTTAGTGAAAAAAGTGAGAAATAATGAAAATATTTAAAAATTGTGAAAATAATAAAAAAAATTGAAAATAATTGAAAAATGGTAAAAATAGTTGAAAATTGTAGTTTAAGTAATTGAAATCCTAAGAGAAAAGAATTATTAAAAGTTGAAGAAATTTTTAAACCATTTCAAATTTAATATATCGCTTTAAATTTATTTAAAGCCTGGATTAATTAAACTTTTATGGAAATTCGAATTAACAGAAATTTGAAGAATTTAAAATTGCTATAAATTTAAAATTTTAGAAAATTTTGAAAAGACGAAATATAATGTAAAAATGTAATGCAAAAAAAAACATCTAGTGACAAACTTGAGGTATGGACAAAATGAAAGAATAAATAAAAGAAACTTGTAAATTATTATATACAATAATATATAATAATATTAAATATATAACATATAATTTTATTAATTTTCTTCTTATATTTTATATTATTTTATATATTATATATTATATTTTATATTATTTTAAATATTACTCCAGCCTCGAATTCACTTCTCTAATTAAAATGTGTCCCTGTTTCGCAATTGAAATATAAAAATAAAATAAAATCAATTCACAGACGTTCGTCGAACTGAGATTTATTTTCCATTCAGTTTGAATTCAAGTTTTTTTTCATAATAGTCGAGAGGAATTTGAGTATAGCAAAAAAAAAAAAAAGAATTTTTAAGCACGATATTGAACCAAGTAAATCACAATAAAACGACGAAGAGATATCGTTGATTTGTTTTATCGCATCATCTCTTCAGACTTGATTAATTTTGACGGTATATTTGGTTTTAAGTGAAACAAACTTAACGGGTCATAATAAAGTACCATTAAGTGCTAGTTGATTCCGGCTGAGTAAATTTATCTCAGGTGATTAGGTATAAGTACCAATCAAAAAGTCTTTATTAAAGCCATTCAATTGTGAAGAGCTTAAACGTGGAATATAAATTTTTCAAAAGACGGCATATAATTGGCCGCAAGTTTCGGATCATTGGAATAAAGGAAGGTCGGTTATCAGCTAATTACTTTTTGAATAATGGTCAGAAATTATCAGCTCATTATTTATATTAGAGCTCTGCCTTATTTTTTATATTGATAATTTTTTCATATTTTAAATATCAATTAATAATCTATCCATTTCAATTTTCATAAACTTACTTCTAAAATCCCAATTTCGTCAACGAGACAACTATACATCAAAATTGTTATTAAAAAAGTTTCGCTTCTTGTAGAATAAAAATTGAACGTGATCTCTTGCTTGAAAGCGAAGTAATAAGACGTCGAGGCCATGAATCTTTTCCCCTGAATACTCTTTTTCTCCTGCACACTGAGAGACTTAGTTTCACTAAATGATAACATTCTGTCAAAGTTTGGTATAGAATGTAATCGAATAAAATTTTAATTAATTAATCTAAATCAATTAATCAACTTAAGTCACGATCACAATTTGGAAGATTAAAAAAAAAAAATCGAAAAGTCGGGCGCCAGATCTTTCTTGGATCAAAAAAAAAAAAAATAATAATAATAATAATAAATAAATTAACTCAATTAAAGTGACGTAGAATAAGGTTAACGACCAAATAGGAAGCTTAACCTAAAATTACACCAGCAAGTTGACAACCAAATAGGAAGCTCAACTTCAATAAACAAAAAAAAATAAATAAATAAAAGAAAAGTAACCCAAATTTATTAATCTTCCACGACTAATTCCGCTAGCTTAGCCCCAATCTGGATGATAGTAGAGGGGATGGTTCTGTAATGCACTTTATTTGAAAAGATTATAATAATTTAAATAAATCTACATAATTAAATAAACAATATTTTATTCAGAAAAACAATGTAAATTTGATACAAATGACAAAATTTGAGGTTAGGAAACTTTTTTTTATAAAGTTAACAATTGATTAAATAATCAACTACATTTTTAACAATTTGGAAAATAAAGTTAAGTTAGGATAAATCAGGTTAAGTTAGGTTAAGTTAGGTTAAGTTAAGTTAAATTAAACCAAATTAATATATAAAAAAAATATATAAATAAAAAAAAATAAAAAAAATAAATATAATCCTAAACTATGAATTAGTTAGGAATAACAATTCCAAGACTTGGTCCAATCTAAATCAAATTTAATCCAAAAGCAAATTAAAGCAATTTTTCGTTAATAACTAATGTGACATTTTTTTTAAATAAATAAAGGATGAGTTTTGGAACAAAAGGAAAAGGAAAGCAAAATTTTAATTTCAAGTTAATTTTTAACAGGTTAAGTTTAATTCGCACAAATGAAAATTAATAAATCAATTTTAGAATCTTTAAGAAACAAAATAAAATAATAAAATACGAATTTTATTCAAGAGAAATGATAGAAAATTTACCAAACAAAAAAAAATCCAAACTTCGAAATCAAAATCAATATTTTAAATTGTTGAAATTTTCCAATTTTTCTTTAAAATCTTTGTCCAAAAATTAATTAATCCTTGAAATCGTCCAATTTAGAGCCAGAGAGAATAAATATAATCGTTAAATTAGGTGAAATCCAAATAATTCCGAAAAGATTCCGTCCAATCTCAATGAATGATTAATAAAAAGTGAAAAAGTGACGTTAGTTATTTTCCATGGTTACCAGCGTAACCATGGAGAAATAATTGTTCCAAAGCTCATAAAAAAAAAAGAAAGCTACGCTAAAAAATTAATTTAGATCACTAAATTGACATAAATGAAGTTGGCTACATTCTGTTGTTTCTTAATTCTATTGGTCGAAAGAAAAAAAAGAAAATTTGAATCTTCAAGGAATCTTCATAAAATTGAATAAATCTTCTGAATTAATTACGATAATTAATTCGATCCAGTTGATGTTAGATTATTATTTTACTCTTCCAATATCATTTCAATGGAGTGAACCAGCCAACTGAAATCCTAGTATCCCAAGAAAATGATAAAATATTATCCGAATTTCCTGGATCCAAGTGGATATAGTCCCGGTTACATAAATTGACAATTATATGGGCTTTGGCTACCCGCAGCAACAAGAGATCCAAATAAAATTTAGAATTAATAATAAAACCTTCCAAGGCATGAAATTTTTAAATGTCACTCCAGGTGACTAAGTCAAATCCTTTATACGTGGCAGAAAACGCAGCAAGAAAAAGGTTGGCATTTTAAATAAATTCAACAAAATAATCCTTGGGTTCGATCAAAAGATTTTTCAGATGAAAATCAATTACATAAATCCAGAAAATAAATCGATAAAATTCTTCAAATCAATAATCCAATATTTTTTTAGGTTAGGCGGCAAAATTCGAATTAGAATATTATGTTAGAAAATTCAATAAATCCTCTTCAGAGACTTCAAAATTAACAAACAGGTTACATAATTTAGACAGCAATTTCCAACAGTTCATTTTTTTTTGGCGGTAAATTCAAAATTTTGGCAGGTTGAAATCCAGTTTAAATCATCAAATCCAAATTTAATTCAAAATTTCCAATAAAATCCAAATTCGTAATATTTTCCTCAATACATGCGTTGACTCGAAACAGGTTAACATAAATAGAAAGGGAATAATTAAAATTAAGTTCTAATAATAAATTAAATTTTGAACCAAGTCTTGGAATGTCGAACAATCATTGAGATCGGATTATTTTAATTAGAATAATTAAATTTGGAACAAAATTTTTATTTCAAACAAATTTAGCAATTAAATTAAATTGAAAGAAAAATCGGAAATTGATTTTTTTTTTTTTTTTTTAATTTAAATTAAGCAACTTGTGAATTGTAAAATTCTTCTAAACAAATTTTACAATGTCACAAGAACCGTTCGAATGTAGGGAAAACAAGGAAAAATCTAACTACTTTTCAATTTCATTTTTTTTTTGGCATTACTTAATTACCTTCTTTTTAAAATTATTTTCTTCAATTTTCAGTTATTTTAGACATAGTCAAATTGTTTTCTTGAAATTTTTAATTCTTTTCTTTAAAATTCAATTGCAATTTTTGATTTTTATTCTTGGCCTAAATTTCATCAGGAATTTTCGCTCCTTCTTTAAAAAACTATTGTCTTCAATTTTAATTATTTTTCTCATTTTCGCATATTTTATCTTATAGTCTTTAATTTTTAATTATTTTTCCAGGAATATCATCAATTTATCATTTTTAGGAGGTTTACACAAAAAATCAATTTCTACAGATTCTTATAAAATTTCAATGACGTATTAAATGCATTACTTTACATGTACTGTTACAATTTTATTGAATTTTACCGTTCTGTTTTTAAGATATAAATTTATAAAGTTGGGACTTTTACATGGAAACAGTAAAAAAAACGCGCAAAATGACTATATTTTAATTAATTAAAAAAACACGGTTCTACAAATTTTTTATAAAAACTAATATATTTTAAACTGTAATATAGTACAACTTTTACAACAATATTTAATTAATTTACCGTACCCTTGTTAAGAAAATGTTATTCAAGGTTAGTAATTATTCACTTTTTTTAAATAATCAGGAAAAAGAAATTTTAATAGCTTGAAATTTTTAACTAAAAAATTTTTTTCATTAAAATTCGTTTTTGTAATGCTTTTAACAACAAAATACTATTTAGAAACCAAATTATGAGAAGAAATGAAATTCAAAAAATATTGACTATCATGGTCCAATAGAATGAGAACCGCTTGAGGGTATAAAAGTCCTTAATCCTTTAAATTCAATTGTTCTTGTCACTTTTTAAGCACTTTTTTCAAATTTCAATTTTTTAAAAGTATGTTAAAATGCAATTTCTTCGTTTTTCAATTATTTTTTTTATTTCTCATATTTTTCTTTGCTTTAAATCGGTTTTGTCTACAATTTCAATTACTTTTTCTATTTTTAAATAAGTTCCTTCACTTCTTTTCTAAAAATTTAACTCGTAACTTATATTTTTTAATTAATATTGATCATTTTATACTGAATTTCTTCAAATAAACATTTCTTATACAAATCTAAATTATTGTCTTCTATTGGAATTATTTTTCTTATTTTTCAATGTTTCTTTTCAATTTTTTATTATACTGCTTCTTTCAATTATTTTCGGCATTTTTATTGAATGCCTTCAATTCTTAATTATTTTTCACATTTTATAAATTTTTGTCTTCAATTAAAATTTTTCCCTGACTTTTAAATTAATTGTTACGTTTTTCATTTTCTTTCTTTGATTTTCATTTACTTTGTTTAATTTAAGAAAATTACCTTTTGATTCAATTGCACTTTTAATTTTTAAACTAATTTTCTTCAATTGTGGATGATTTTCTACTGCTTTGAATTATTTATTTTTTGAATTTTTAATAAAAATTAAAATTTTGCATTTACGTTTGTTAATAATTAATTATAGTCTTCAATTCAAATTGTTTTTCCCATTTTCAAATAATTTCCTTTAATTCTCGGTTTTTCTTTCAATTTTCTACTTGTAGCCTATAATTTTTAATTATTTCTGATATTTTTTGTCAAATGAAATTCTTCAATTTTACAATTTAATTAATTCAATTTTAGTCTTCAATTTCAATTATTTTTGTCTTTTCAAATGAATTTCTTGAAATTAAATTTTTTTTGTCATTTTGAAATGAATGTTTTCTTTTTTCAATTATTCTCTTAAATTTTAACTTTTTCTTTCTTTAGTTATAAACTGTTTTAATTAATTTCAATTACTTTTGTCATTTTTAATATATTTCTTCTTCTTTTAATTATTCTCTTCAATTTTAACTTAAAACGTACAATTTTCAATTATGTCTGATATTTTTTAACGAGTTTCTTCAATTTTCAGTTATTTTAGTCATAGTCAAATTGTTTTCTTGAAATTTCAATTCTTTTCTTAAAATTCAATTGAAATTTTTTATTTGTATTCTTGCCTTAAATTTCATCAGAAATTTTTTTCTCCTTCTTTAAAAAAAACTATTGACTTCAATTTCAATTATTTTTCTCATTTTCGCATATTTTATCTTCTAGTCTTTAGTTTTCAATTATTTTTCAAGGAATATCATCAATTTCTAATTTTAATCCTTTAAATTCATTTGTTCTTGTCATTTTTTAAGCAAATTCTTCTTCTTTCAATTATTTTCTGCATTTGTATTGAAGGCCTTCAATTCTTAATTATTTTTCACATTTTATAAATTTTTGTCTTCAATTAAAATTTTTTCCAGATTTTTAAATTAATTGTGACGTTTTTCATTTTCGTTCTTCGATTTTCATTTACTTTGTTTAATTTAAGAAAATTACCTTTTGTTTTAATTGCACTTTTAATTTTTAAACTAATTTTCTTCAATTTTGGGTGATTTTCTTCTGCTTTTAATTATATTTATATTTTGAATTTTTAATTAAAATTAAAATTTTGCAATTATGTTTGTTAATAATTAATTATAGTCTTCAATTCGAATTGTTTTTCCGATTTTAAAATAATTTTCTTTAATTCTCGGTTTTTCTTTCAATTTTCTACTTGTAGCCTATAATTTTTAATTATTTTTGATATTTTTTGTCAAACGAAATTCTTCAATTTTAGAATTTAATTAATTTCATTTCATTTTATATTTTCTAACAATTGAGAGTTTCTTTTGATTTGTTATTAATTTCATCAATATTTTTCTTAATTTTTCAAAAATATCTTCCATTTTCTTAGGCAGCCTAAAAACTTAATTTTTTTTGTCGCTTTTTAGTTAATGACTTTAATTTGTATGATAATTCTTTAAATTGAAATTATTATTTTCATATTAATTATTTTTCTCATTTCTAAATTTAAATAAAGTTTCATTTAAGATTTTCTTTTATTTATTGTTATTTTCTTAAATTTAACTTGTAATCAATAATTTTTTATTTTCTTCAATACTTTATTCTTTCTTCTGTTTTGAATTTTTTTTTTTTTAATTTAATTTTTTTGTCATAACTTAATTATCTTTTTAAAATTATTTTCTCCAATTTTCATTTATAATAAAATCGTTTTCTTGAAATTTCAATTAGTTTTTTCAAATTTCAATTACAAGTTTTGATTTTTTATCTTGTCTTTAATTTCTTCCGGAATTTTGGTTCCTTTTTTAAATTTAAAGTATTGTCTTCAAGTTCAATGATTTTTCTTATTTTTAAATTAATTTTTCCAAATTTCATCTGTTATTTATTATTTTCGTATATTTTGACTTATAATCTTTAATTTTCGATTATTGTTTGAATTATCAATTAAAAATTATAAAACACAATAATAAATATAAAAAATCGGTAAATACTATTTATCTAATAAAGAAATAAATATTTTAAATATAATATTTAAAAATCAATTAATATAAATAAAATAAATATTTAATTAGTACAAAACTTATAATATTTTAGAATTAAAAAGAATTGCACAAAATAATTAAAATTAAACAAAATAATTGCAAATTTTGCAAATTAATTGGAAAAAAAATGAAATCAATTAAAAATTGGGGAAACTAATTTAAACAATCATAAAAATGTTTTAAACATAAAGAAAATAATTAAAATTTGAGAAAAATACTTGAGAATCTCAAAAGTAAGTTAAAAACAATTGAATAATGAAAAATTAGAGAAAATAATTGAAAATTGAAAAAACATGGTTAGAACTTGAAATTAATAAATTAAAATTAAAAAAAATAATTAAAATTTGAAAAAATAATTAAAAAAATTACATAAAATATTTTAAATAAAGGAAAGTTAAACAAAATTTGAGAAAAATACTTAAAATTTTCAGAAGTTTATTGAAAAAAAAGAAAAAAATTTTAATTTAGAGAAAATAAATGAAAAAAGATAAACATAATTTAAAACTGAACAGAACAAGTTTTAATTAAAGGGGAATAAGTAAAAACTTTTTGACAATTATGAAAAAGAACGAAAGTAATTGAAAATTGAAGAAAATAATATTAAAAATAATATAAATAATAAAATAATTGAAAAGTCAGATAAATAGTTAACAATTTTTGAAATTATAAAACAAATGTAAAGAATTAAAATTTAAAGAAAATAAATTGTGAAAAATAATTGAAAAATGTTTTTAAATTTTAAAACTTGACGAAATTAATTAAAATATGATACAAACAATGATAAGTTGTAAAAAATAAATGACATTTAAGTGTGATAATTGAAAAAACTACAGAATTTTTATTAAATAAAGAAAAAATAATTGAAATTTGAAAAAAATACATGAAGATTTTAGAAATCAATTTAAAAAAAGAAAATAACCAAAAATTGGAGAAAAGAATTGAAAGAAATAAGCTAAAAGTAATTGAAATTTACGATAATTAAAAAAAAAATTTGAAATTATGAAAACAAATGAAAATAATTAAAAATTGAAGAAAACAATTGAAATTTTAGAAAAATTCTTAAAAATCTTAGAAAATAATTTTAGAAAATGAGAATAACTAAATATTGGAGAAAAGACTGGAAGAATGCTAAAAATAATTGAAATTTACAATAATTAATAAAAGTTTTTGGAAATTATGAAAACAAATAAAATTAATTAAAAATTGAAGAAAATAATAGAAGTTTGAGAAATATACTTTTAAAATCTTAGAAATTAATTTTATAAAATGAGAAAAACTAAAAATTGGAGAAAAGTCTAGAAGAAAGCTAAAAATAATTAAAATTTACGATAATTGATAAAAATAATTTGAAATTCTGATAATAAATGAAAATAATTAAAAATTGAAGAAAATATTTGAATTTCCAGAAAAATACTTAAAAATCTTAGAAAATAATTTTAGAAAATGAAAATAATATTTAACAATCGAGGAAAATAATTGAAAAATGATAAAATTAATTCAAAATTGAAAAAAATAATTGAAATATGCTAAAAATAATTTAAGATTGAGAAAGAAAATTGAATTATTATGAAAATATTTTAAATATAAAAAATTGAAAACATTCGATAAAATTTGAGAGAAATAACTAAAAAAATCATAGAGTATATGTTTAGAAAAAAATAATAATTACAAAATTACTTAAAAAATTGTATTTAAAAAAAATAATTAAAAAATTGCAGAAATAACGAAAATTGATGAGAATAATTGCAATATCGGATAAATAATTGAAATTTTTAAAAGTAATGACAAAATAATGAATATAATTATAAATTGATAATAATAATGAAAAATTGCAGAATTTATTTTCAAGCAAAAGAAAATAATTAAAAAATCGTTATATAATGGAAAATTGATGACAATAATCTAAATTTGAGATAATAACTGAAAATTTAAGAAATTAATGGCATGTGTATATATTTTAAACTTCTTCAAAAACCGTAAGAAATTTTTAAAGCATTTTTCAAAACTTTTTTTTTACACAAATGACAATTTAAAACCAGAACAACAAAATAAAATAACAGGGACTAACTTCTTTTTTGATTTTTAAACGTGGACAGAAAAAGATGAATAAATAATTAACACTAACTAACTTCACTTCAAACTTTAAAACGTGGACAGAAAAAGATAAATAAATATAAATATATACTAACTAACTTCAGGAATTTACGGAGATTATTATTATTTAATTCTTGTTATTACAAAATTAATTTTTTCGTTGCTCAATTGTGTTCTTTAATTTTTACTTTTATTTTTCTCAATTTACAATTGTTGCCTTGAATTTCAACTATGTATAGGATCGCTTAAAATTTTATTTTTTGTTTTCTAATAAAGGGGTGGCCCAATTTTCCTTCCTGCTGGGAGGCCCTCAAATCCAAGTTACGCCACTGTTTTGGAGGTTACTATTCAATTTAATTTCGAAATTTAAATGTATAAAAAGAGTGCTTATAAGGCAATGAATCTTTTTTTTAACTGAATAAAGCTGCTAAGATTTTATTGTGCGCAACAATAACTTACATTTTATATTTACAAATATCCAGTACAATTCTGAAACGTTAAATTTAAGTTCTGAAACGATTTTTTTCCGATCCAATCATTCATCGACAGATTACCTATCGAATATCCATTATGATCCCTCTGATTCTCCAAGAGCGCCTGTAAACAAAGATTTATATACGAAGGTAAGCGCGCACACCTGTATTCCAAAGAGAATTCTGCGCATGAAATAATAAATTTTATTATTACTTTTCTCTGAAAAGAAAATCGAATACAATCTATAACTTCGTAAATGATACGATATTATCAATATTTGCCACCTATAGAAACATGCATTTCACGATTTAGCACTGAATCACTGTAAATATCTATTATTGAAAGTAGATAAAATTTATACTGGAAACTCTTCGGAAAAATGTGAACATTGGTAATTTATTGCGCGCGAGAATATTTTGTATTTATGAATTTCAACTCATTGACGACTCTAGGGGAATATTGTTGTTTCATTTTATGTTTATACAGCAAATTGAATAATTTATGTATTTTCTGATTGCAAACATTTGCCACGATTGTGATTTTTATTTAATGATTATGGGAGTATTTGCTCATTTTGCGCTGTTAATTTTAATATTAAAGGAGATAATTTCATACAGTTTGTAACCGCTTTCAGTCGAGGTAATTAACAATTGATCAATTACATGTGATGATGAGAATTTGGTTCCTGACAGGCGCCAGTGTTATGTATTAATAAATGAAAATATTTTCAAATTTTTAATTTAGTAGTTTCAGTGGAATATGTATAGGGGGAGTATTTAATAGTCTAGAAATGAGTGACTATTGAATTTTGTACTTAAAAAGTGTTATATAATGTTTGGAAAAAGAAAAATGGATGAAAATGAAGAAAAATAACTATAGGGTGTAATGAAAAATTATTATAGAGAGTAAAAAAGTTTTTGAAATTTCAGAAAAGGAACTAAAAAAAGGGAAAATTAGTAAAAGATTATAAAAAATATGTAGAAAAGGGATAAAGTTACTAAAAAGTTAAAAAGTTACTAGAAAATGACGAAGTTAAGGAAAAATAACTATAAAGTAAAGATCATAGAAATAGAGCAATTTTTATTGAAAATTTTATAAAAAAATCAATAGAATTTTTTAAATCAACAGAACTTGGATATAGAGCGAAAATTTTAAAAGTTAATATATAATTGACATTAAATAAAAACTACAAAAAAAATGAAGAAATGAAAATGGTACAATTTTAAATTCAATTTAAATGAAAATGGTAAAATGAAAATGAAAAAATAACTAAAACCATAACTATAACTATTAAGACTTATAAGTAATATAACTGAAATTAAATAAAAACGATAAGAAAATGCGATAAAATAATTAAAAAATAAAACAGTAACTAATAAAAATGTATTTAAAACAATGTAAAATTAAAATGTTTTGAAAAAATAAATAGATGCTTGCTCTAAAAACAGTAAGTAGGATTAGAAATTACAGAAAAAAAACTATTAAATAATATAAAATTATTAGTAAGTGAAACAATAATTAAACATTTAATGAATATAAATTACAGAAAAAAATTTATTACTAGTAAATCAAAAAATAACTATAAAATGAAAATAATAATTGAAAAGTGAAAAAGTACTAGGAAATTATAAAATAACTAGGTCAGTAAATATATAGATATAAATAAAAAAGAATTTTAAAAAGTAAGAGAAAAAAGAATTATATTTATGTAGTAATAGATTAAAATATCTATACACAGAAAAAATATATGGTAGTTTTTACTATTTACTAACTGAATAATAAGCTGACTAGAATTTCTATTAATGTCTGTCAATTTTTACTATTTTTGCAGTAAATATGACTATTTCTGAAATATCATTTAGTAAAATATTTAAAAGTTACTGCGAAAATTTAAAAAAAAACCTAGAAAGAAAAAAAATCTTAAGTAAGTAAAATTACTGGAAAGTAAAATGAGGAAGCAAAATATTTTAAACCCAAGAGAAAAAACTATAAAACTACAACAATTACCAGAAGTTAAAAAAAAAAGATTTAGAGATTGAAAAAAAATTACTGCAAAATGAAAAAAAAAATTAAATGAAAATTGAAACAAAATTATAAAATAAGAATTACTATACTCTCTGAATGTGAATTAGTAAAAATTACTAAATATTAACTTAGTAAAAAAAACTGTGCACGTGATTTCTATATCCCAATTAGTAAAAAATAACTAATATTAAGAGTATAGAAAAATACTAATCTTATTATAGAAAGTAAAAATGTTTTTGAAATTTAAAAAAGTAACTAAAAAAAGGGAAAGAATACTAGAAATTCAAGAAGAACGTGAAAAAAAGAAATAAAGTTACTAGAAATTTAAAAATTAACAAGGAAAGGAAGAAGGAACTAGAAATTAAAGAAAAAATTACTAAAAAATAACAAAGTAACTAGAAATGGAATACTTTAAATCGAAATTTATAAAAAATTAAAAGAAATTTTAAAAAACAACTTGGATATAGAGAAAAAATTAGAAAAGTTAATATATAATTGAAATTAAATAAAAATGATAAAGAAATGAAAAAGAAAAATAAAAAAATAAAAAAACAAAAGAAATAAAATAAAAATATGAACAAAAATAAAAAAAAACAATTTATAAAAGAATAATTATATAATTTTTCCGTATAGATGTAAGGAAACTCAAAAGTAAAAAGTGTCACATAAAAAATAACTGCACAAAAGTTTAAAAATAAATTATAATAATAAATATCTATACATTGATAAAATATTAATAGGAAATACATAAAAAATATTATGAAAGAGAAGTTATAACTAAAATTTGAATGAAATAAAATAAGATTTAGATAAAATAGAAAAGGGAGACATTTTCTTATAAACTAAAAGCAGAATCAAAAATTGAAACAAAATTGTAAAATAAAAATTACTATACTCTCTAAATCTGAATTAGTAAAAACTACTAAATATTAACTTATTTATATTTCAGCAATTAGTGAAAAATAACTAATTATTAGTCAAACATGACTAATTTTTAGTAAAAAAAGAAACTAAAAAGTTGTTACAATTTGACTAATCGAATTGGTGAACAAAATTTTACTAAAATATTAGTTATTTTGACATAACCTAAAACTGAATTTGACTAATAATTAGTTGTTTTTTTATTAAATTATTAGTAGAAATATAACTATTTAAATTAGTGACTGAGTTTTTGCCTTCAAATTAGTTATTTTTAACTAATTAAGATTTAGAGAGTGTAGTAATGAGAATAAGTAACTAGGGTAACTAGAATCAAAAATAAATAATTAGAATTCAAAGAAATCATTTAATTAACTTCTAATGTAATTTTATATTTAGACAAAACGTGCCAAATTTAATTTTAAAATGAATAATAATAATAATAATAATTTTAAAATAAACCATTAAAGATCGTAATTAAAACGTCTTTGAATCTAAAACTCCTTAAGTTTTATCCAGTAATGAGTTTTTTCTTTTTGGATCGCTGAATCCGAATCTGTTGTTAACATTTATGAATTCAAAATGGCGGCTTTAAAATAACAACCAAAATCTTTTTAATTTGACTGATTTATCTAAAAAAAGCTTATTTTAGGGTTTTCGGGGTCGATGAATCCGAATCTGTAGTCAAAATTAAAAAATCAAAAATGGCGACAAAAAAAATTTTAATTTGACTATTCTGACTTACTTGAGGGTTTTTAGGGTTGCTAAATTCAAATCTTTAGTCAAAATTCAAAAATCCAAAATGGCGTCTTTAAAATGTCTACTACAAAATTTCAGTAGTTAAAGAAGGGTGACTTCTTCCACTGACTTTCGATTAAAGATGGTCGCTAACATATTTAAATAAATATTAAAACTTATTACTAAATAATACCATCTTAAAATTTCGGAATTAACCCCAAAACACAGATTTTTAATCTTATATAACTTTTTTCTGGATGAAATAAAAAATTTAACACTTTTCTCATATCTAAGTTTTTATTAAATTTTCGCGAGGGTAATTTTCTCGGCTTTTGAATTATCCAAGTTTAAAAATGCAATGAAAAAAGGTTATTTTTCATTGTACGAAATGGATTCTAAAAAATTGAAAATCGATTATTTATTTTAAATTCGAAATTATTTTTCTCAATAATTTTAACGACAAATTTCAGACTTTATTTTATACAATGAAAAATAACCCTTTTTCTTTACATTTTTAAACTCGAATAATTCATAAACTGAGCAAATTACCCTCGTTACAATTTACAACTGCAAAATAAAAAATTTATCTAAAATAACTTCAGAACTTGAATTTAGACACTTCAATAATATATATATTTGGGTTTTAATATTCATTAAAATATGTCTGCGAACACCTTTAGTCGAAAGACAGTGGTTTGACCCAGAATCTGATTAAAAACGCTAAGTCAGTGATTTTTGAGGTCGTTGATTATTAATTACACCCAATTATTAGAAAAATATATATGACACTCGTTTTTTTTCAAGTTCCGCTTTTTGGGTGAAAATCACCCTTATAAATTTTTTGGGACGAATAAACTTATTTCATAAAGCTATTATTACTATTTTTACAAGTGTAAAATAAAATTATTGAAGCCGCCATTTTGAATTTTGACTACCGATTCGGATTCAGAAAACATACAATACCGTAAAATTGTTGTTTAAAAAAAAAAAAAAATTTCTACACATTTTTGTTCTAATGCAATGCAAAGGGGTGTAACAAAATATTTATATTTAATATAATTAATTATATTTATATCCTATAAAGAAACCAATCAAATAACTTTTAAATATATAAATAATCGAGTAACAAAAAATGTGCAATTATATTCTCTTGAGCCCCTGTTCGGGCGCCAAAGTTTATCTAACGATTCATTTTGAATTTTTGATGTTCTGTAAATTTAATTTGATTTCATCTGTATTTATTTTCAGCTTACCTAATCACGACAACTTTATTTAAATAATTTTCATTAATAATTTATTTATTTTCAAAAGTGTTAAAACTAATTCGTTACAGCGGTTAAGAGTAAGTAGAAACTTGATAAAAAAAAAACTTAAAAAAATTCTTTATTATCTTCAAATAATAATGTTCTTTTCTTTAATAAAATTTTTCAAATTTACTTTATTGAAATCCATTAATCGAAAAATGTGCTTAAGAAAAAAACTCCTATTTTTGAAAAGTAAGATGTAAAAAGTTTTGATTGATCTGATTCTCGAGTTTCGTGACCAAAGAACGAGTTTTAATTCAAATTAATTGACTTTCCTATGGAGATGTAAATTTATTTACGAAGCCATTGCGTTCCACGAGGCAAGCTGTTAATCACGCGATCCGCCCTAAAGTTTGCTCAGTTTGACTTCTGACTAACTGAAAAGCGTATGTGTATACACATATGCGGTCCATGACACGTGATCGTTAGGATTCGATCCGCCTTCCAATGCAAGACCCTCATTCAAATTCAGCCTCGAATCTTGTGTAATCATCTAAGAATCAGAGCCTACTGTTATTAGCAAAATAATACAGAAAAGAAACAAACAAAAAGCAGTTTAAAAAACAAATATATACTTTTCTTCACCTCACAAACACGAGATATCATCGTCTGTCAGAGCCTTCTCGAAAATGTAATTATCCTCACTTCTCACAATCCGTTTCAATAATAAATTTAATAATCGTGCCTCCCTTGATTTATGAGACTTGAAAGATAGAATTCGGCAAGCTAAAATTATTATTGAAATAATAGTAAAATATTTTTTATCTGTTGGGTAAAATAAATGCCAATTTTTTTTTGCAATTGAAATAATATTTTTGATATGGTTTTTTTTTTAAAAAAAATATTACAATTTTGAATCTAGCTCCTTGAGTTGTAGTGTGTACGTTATATAAATTGATTCACCAGAATGGCTTGCACATTTTGAGCCTACTTTATGATATTTCAGCAATAAGGTCAAGGGGTTAAGTATCGAACGGAAACTCAATTCAAAATTTAATATACCACCTTCTGGTTGTTGAAGTTTGAAAAATGTTGAAGTAATCAATCTGTTCTTTTTTTTTTACAGTTTCTATAGATAAATAATTTAATTTGTTAAATTAAATAATAATAATAATCTCCGTAAACTTCTAAAATTAATTAGTATGTATTTATATCTATTAGGGTGATTCTCCTGAAATATTACTTTTGTATGTCCTCAAGATTTTCTCAATAATAATAATAATTTATGACAATTTCTCTCTAGACGTTAATAGTTTACCACTTTTTCTAAAAATCCTGCAAAAGAATTTATTTATTTTATAAGTTTAAAGTACTTTTTTTTGTAATTTTAACTACTAAAAGTGAGCCTTTTAACCTGTCCTATGTCAATTTTTCATTCTTTCAAAACGTAAAACAACTATTTAATATTTGAAAAATAATACTTTACAGATATTTTCTAGAAGCTAAGGGATTGTAGAATATTTGTACAAAGTATAAATAAAATAGATCTTATAGATTTTCCATAAATGGAAAATGAATTTTGTCCTCTGGTTTTGCATCATTCCTCTGGCTTGTTGTATATTATTCAATATTTTTTATATTAGTTGAGTTATTTATTTGTTTTCATACTTATTAAATACATTGACATCCATAATAATAATTTGTCAAGTGGGTTTTGTAAAAAAATCATTATTTAAAGTTCAAAATATATAAATTGAAGCTTTTACAGCGATTCACAACCTGAAGCGTCATTCCTCTGGCTCAAATTAAAAATAGAATGAGAGTAGATAAAATATTTTTGCAATTTTTCTACAATAAAGTTAACTTATACAAACATGCTAAACTATTCTAAGTTTAAGAAAAATTGCTTAATTTTAAATAAAATGTAAAAAATGTTAAAATCATCATTCCTCTGGCTCGTCATTCCTCTGGCTCATATTAAAAATTAATATGAATATCAATTGTTTTTGAACTGTCAGCGAAAAATAAACCTTCAAATCTTGACAAATAATTATTGGTGGTCAAAAGATTTCATATTTTGGTAAGTGTTTTAAAATCTACAATTTTTTTAAATTATAATTAATAATAAATTAATAATATTAAATAGCTTTCTGACTATAAAAAATATTGTTTAATATAAATTCAAATGACATGAAGTTGTTGCTTACTTTAAAAAAAACACCTGCTCTACATTTTAACCTTTAGATTTATCTATAAATTTTAATATTAAAATTTTTTTTTAAATGCTACAAATTAGCATGATCAAGTTATGAAGGTGTTAAATCTTTAATTGCTTAACATGTTTATCAATTTTAGAGGTCCTAAAATGTATTTAATAAATTTTCATATCCGATGCACAAAAAGGAATATTTCTGGAGAATCATAAATTAATATTTTTCTGTCCACGTCTTAAAGTCTGAAGTGAAGTTAGTTAGTGTTAATTATTTATTCATCTTTTTCTGTCCACGTTTAAAAATCAAAAAAGAAGTTAGTCCCTGTTATTTTATTTTGTTGTTCTGGTTTTAAATTGTCATTTGTGTAAAAAAAAAGTTTTGAAAAATGCTTTAAAAATTTCTTACGGTTTTTGAAGAAGTTTAAAATATATACACATGCCATTAATTTCTTAAATTTTCAGTTATTATCTCAAATTTAGATTATTGTCATCGATTTTCCATTATATGACGATTTTTTAATTATTTCCTTTTGCTTAAAAATAAATTCTGCAATTTTTCTTGATTTTCATCAATTTATAATTATATTCATTATTTTGTCATTACTTTTAAAAATTTCAATTATTTATCCGATATTGCAATTATTCTCATCAATTTTCGTTATTTCTGCAATTTTTTAATTATTTTCTTTAAATACAATTTTTTAAGTAATTTTGTAATTATTATTTTTTTATAAACATATACTCTAGGATTTTTTTAGTTATTTCTCTCAAATTTTATCGAATGTTTTCAATTTTTCATATTTAAAATATTTTCATAATAATTCAATTTTCTTTCTCAATCTTAAATTATTTTTAGCATATTTAAATTATTTTTTTCAATTTTGAATTAATTTTATCATTTTTCAATTATTTTTCTCGATTGTTAATTATTATTTTAAAATATTAAAATATTAAAATATAAAATATTAAAATAAATTTTTTCTAAATTTATTTTCTAAGATTTTTAAGTATTTTTCTGAAAATTCAAATATTTTTTTCAATTTCTAATTATTTTCATTTATTATTAGAATTTCAAATTTTCTTTTTTGATAATTATAGTAAATTTCAATTATTTTTAGCTTTCTTCCAGACTTTTCTCCAATTTTTAGTTATTCTCATTTTTAAAAATTAATTTCTAAAATTTTAAAGTATTTTTCTCAAACTTCTATTATTTTCTTCAATTTTTAATTAATTTTATTTGTTTTCATAATTTCTAAAAAAATTTATTTATTTATCCGATATTGCAATTATTTTCATCAATTTTGGTTATTTCTGCGATTTTTTAATTATTCTCTTTAATTAAAATTTTTTAAGTAATTTGTAATTATTATTTTTTTATAAACATATACTCTATGATTTTTTTAGTTATTTCTCTCAAATTTTATTCAATGTTTTCAATTTTTGATATATAAATATTTTCATAATAATTCAATTTTCTTTCTCAATCTTAAATTATTTTCAGCATATTTCAATTATTTTTTCAATTTTGAATTAATTTGATCATTTTTCCATTATTTTTCTCGATTGTTTATTATTATTTTGTTTTTCTAAATTTATTTCTAAGATTTTTAAGTATTTTTCTGAAAATTCAAATATTTTCTTCAATTTCTAATTTTCATTTATTATCAGAATTTAAAATTTTTTTGATTAATTATAGTAAATTTCAATTATTTTTAGCTTTCTTCCAGACTTTTCTCCAATTTTTAGTTTTTCTCATTTTATAAAATTAATTTCTAAAATTTTAAAGTATTTTTCTCAAACTTCTATTATTTTCTTCAATTTTTAATTAATTTTATTTGTTTTCATAATTTCTAAAAAAATGTATTTATTTATCCGATATTGCAATTATTTTCATAAATTTTCATGGTTTCTGCGATTTTTTAATTATTCTCTATAATTAAACACTTTTAAGTAATTTTGTAATTATTTTTTTTAAACATATATTATTCTATGAGTTTTTCAGTTATTTCTCTCAAATTTTATTGAATGTTTTCAATTTTTAATATTTAAATTATTTTCACCATAATTCAATTTTCTTTCTCAATCTTAAATTATTTTCAGTATATTTCAATTATTTTTTTCAATTATTTTTCTCGATTGTTAATTATTATTCTCTTTTTCTAAAATTATTTTCTAAGATTTTTAAGTATTTTTCCGAAAATTCAAATATTTTCCTCAATTTCTAATTATTTTCATCTATTATCAGAAATTCAAATTTTTTTTATTAATTATCGTAAATTTCAGTTATCTTTAGCTTTCTTCCAGACTTTTCTCCAATTTTTAGTTTTTCTAATTTTCTAAAAATAATTTCTAAAATTTCAAAGTATTTTTCTCAAATTTCTATTATTTTCTTTAATTTTTAATTATTTTTCTTTGTTTTCATAATTTCTAAAAAATATTATTAATTATCGTAAATTTTAATTCTTTTTCGCTTTCTTTCATTCTTTGCTTCAATTTTTAATTATTCTCATTTTTTTCAATTAATTTCTCAGATTTTCAAATATTTTTCTGAAATTTCAAAAATTTTCTTTTATTTAAAAAAAATTCTACTATTTTTTCAATTATTTATCTCAAATTTCACTAATTTTTGTCAACTTATCATTGTTTTTATCATATTTTAATTATTTATTTTAAGTTTCAAATTTTCAAATTATTTTTCGATTATTTTCCCCAATTTTGAATTATTCTTATTTTGTAAAATTATTTTCTAAGATTTTTAAGTACTTTTCTCAAGTATAGATTATTTTCTTTAATTTTTAATTATTTTTTCACTTTCATGTCTAAAATTTTTTATTAATTATCTTAAATTTCAATTATTTTTCGCTTTCTTCAATTCTTTGCTTCAATTTTTAATTATTCTCATTTTTTTTCAATTAATTTCTCAGATTTTCAAATATTTTTCTGAAATTTCAATTATTTTCTTTTATAAAAAAAAGTTCTACTATTTTTTCAATTATTTATCCCCAATTTCACTAATTTTTTTCAACTTATCATTGTTTTTATCATATTTCAATTATTTTCTTCAATTTTCAAATTTTAAAATCATTTTTCGATTTTTTTACAAATTTTTAAGTATTCTTATTTTGTAAAATTATTTCCTAATATTTAAATATTTACAAGTCTTTTTCTCAAATTCAAATTTTTTTTTTAATTAAGAAAAATTCTGATTTTTATTCAATTATTTGTTTATAATTTCATTAATATTTTCAACTTATAATTATTATTCTCTTTTTCTAAAATTATTTTCTACAATTTTTAAGTATTTTTCTGAAAATTCAAATATTTACTTCAATTTCTAATTATTTTCATCTATTATCAGAAATTCAAATTTTTTTTAATAATTATCATAAATTTCAATTATTTTCAGCTTTATTCAGACTTTTCTCCAATTTTTAGTTTTTCTTATTTTATAAAATTAATTTCTAAAATTTTTTAAAATATTTTCCTCGAATTTCTATTATTTTATTCAATTTTTAATTATTTTTATTTATTTTCATAATTTCCAAAAAATTTTATTAATTATCGCAAATTTCAATTATTTTTAGCATTCTTCCAGTCTTTTCTCCAATTTTTAGTTATTCTCATTTTATAAAATTATTTTCTAAGATTTTTAAGAATTTTTCTGGAAATTCAAATATTTTCTTCAATTTTTAATTATTTTCATTTGTTATCAGAATTTCAAATTTTTTTTATTAATTATCGTAAATTTCAATTACTTTTAGTTTATTACTTGAATTATTTTCTCCAATTTTTAGTTATTTTCTTTTTTTTTTTATTGATTTCAAAAATCTTCATGTATTTTTTTAAATTTCAATTATTTTTTCTTTATTTAAAATAATTCTGTAATTTTTTCAATTATCACACTTAAATGTCATTTATTTTTTACAACTTATCATTGTTTGTATCATATTTTAATTATTTTCGTCAAGTTTTAAAATTTAAAAACATTTTTCAATTATTTTCCAAAATTTATTTTCTTCAATTTTTAATTCTTTACACTTGTTTCATAATTTCAAAAATTGTTAACTATTTATCTGACTTTTCAATTCTTTTATTATTTATATTATTTTCTTCAATTTTCAATTACTTTCGTTCTTTTTCATAATTGTCAAAAAATTTTTACTTATTTCTCTTTAATTAAATAAATGTATTAAATAAATAAATAAATAAATTAAAACTTGTTCTGTTTAGTTTTAGATTATTTTTATCTTTTTTTCATTTATTTTCTCTAATTTTTAATTATTGTCTTTTATTTCAATAAACTTCTGAAAGTTTTAAGTATTTTTCTCAAA
Source organism: Ganaspis brasiliensis (assembly GCA_037103525.1). Taxonomy (NCBI): domain Eukaryota; kingdom Metazoa; phylum Arthropoda; class Insecta; order Hymenoptera; family Figitidae; genus Ganaspis; species Ganaspis brasiliensis. The sequence goes on along the minus strand of JAZKLR010000055.1, from coordinate 1,401,007 downwards.
TTTTGTTTAACTTTCCTTTATTTAAAATATTTTATGTAATTTGTTTAATTATTTTCTCAAATTTTAATTATTTTCTTTAATTTTAATTTATTTATCTCAATTTCTAACCATGTTTTTTCAATTTTCAATTATTTTCTCTAATTTTTCATTATCCAATTTTGTTTTTAACTTACTTTTAAGATTCTCAAGTATTTTTCTCAAATTTTTATTATTTTCTTTATGTTTGAAACATTTTTATGATTGTTTAAATTACTTTCCCCAATTTTTAATTGATTTCATTTTTTTTCAATTAATTTTCAAAATTTGCAATTGTTTGTTTAATTCAATTATTTTTTGCAATTCTTTTTAATTCTAAAATATTATTAATTTTGTCCTAAATAAATATTTATGTTATTTATATAAATTGATTTTTAAATATTATATGTAAAATATTTATTTCTTCTTTTTAAATAAATAGTATTTACCGAATTTATATATTTCTTATTGTATTTTATAATTTTTAAAATGTATGAAAAACTAATCGCGCGCTTGTGTGCGTTTCATTTTGCTAGTAGATTAAATAATGAGCGCTGGTGCGCGATTAGTTTCTAAATCTTGTGTCATCAACAATTATAAGTATTTTAGATATTGTTAATATAAAAATACTATATTAATATTATACTACCTATATTAATAAATAATAAAAAAAAACAAGTTTTATTTATTTAGGTCAAAATTTAGAATATTTTAAATTTAAAAAAAATTGCAAATTTTGTAAATTAATTGAAAAAAATAATAAAAGCAATTAAAAATTGGGGAAAATAATTTAAAAAATCATAGGTTTGTTTTAAAATAAAAGAAAATAATTTAAATTTGCGAAGGATACTTAAAAGTCTTTGAAATAAATTGAAACAAATTAGAATAATGAAAAATTGAAAAAAATAATTGAAATTGGAATTAATAATGAAAAATTTAGGATTTTAATTTAGAAGATTTAACCTTGGAAAAAGTGCAGAAGGGATCAGTAAATTTTCTAGTTGATTCATCTGATTTACTTGAAAACATAAAATTTAAAATTCCAGTAGTTGACTTGAGACATCAAGATTTGGTTTTAGACGAGATACCTAAAGATCCTAATGGCCTCAAAGCACCAATTGGATTACGTGATCCAATTTACAAAATGCTAGAAATTCTAAATTTAGTCTCTGTAGGAAAAATGCGTCAAAGTTTGATTTATTCTTTACTTTCTAAATCTGAATTTGTTAAAAATAACTAATTTAATGCAAAAACTCAGTTACTAATTCAAATAGTTAAATTTCTACTAATCATTTAGTGAAAAATAACTAATTATTAGTCAAATTCATTTTTAGGTTATGTCAAAATAATATTTTAGTAAAATTCTGTTTATTAATTCAAATAGTCAAATTTTGACTATTTTTTATTTACTTTTTTACTAACAATTAGTCATTTTTAACTAATAATTAGTTATTTTCACTTACTGCTGAAGTAAAAACTCAGCCACGATTTTACTAATAATTAGTTATTTTTAACTAATTCAGATTTGGCTTCCGTTTCCGGTACCGTTCGTGGTAGTTGGGAAAATTTTAAGTTGTGGTTTTGTGCAGAGGATAAGGTGTTTAGTGGGCAGTGAAATAGCGTGTGTGAGTTAAAAAGGTAAGAGAGTGTGTGTATTTTGCGTGGGTGATTGAGGTTTGAGTGTAAGAGAAAAGAGTGTGTGTGAAATAAGGGTAAAAGTAAGGGTGAATTAGAGGTTAGGTGTGTCTGAGGGGGAAGTGTGCGGTGAGAGGAGAGAGAAAGGCTGGGCAGGTGAGAAGAGAGACAAAGGTTGGGCAGGCGAGAGCAGGGTGAAAGGCTGGGTAGGTGTGAGGTGAGAGAAAGGTTGGGTAGGTGACAGAAAGACTGGGTAGGTGAGAATACCGGAGAGAGATGAGTGGTAAGGATGAGATCGAGGTTGACAGGGTGCAGCAGATGGCAGAAGGTGACGGGACTAACCCAGAGCAGGCGGGTGAAAGCGCGCCTGTTCAAAAGGAAGTCCTAGCAGAGGACGAGGTGTTCCTGACCCCGAAGACGGGAGTGGAGTCAGAGGCTGTCAGAAGGGGTAGGCTCAGTAATTTTGCGAGGGTGCAGCGTGCGGGTAGTTTGGGCTCGGAGGGGGATTTAAGGAAATATTTAGGAGAAAAAGGGAGGAAAAGAATTAGGGACGAAGGATATTTTGAGGATTGTATGGAACGGGTGACGACAGCGGTGAGAGAATTAGCAGTAGGGACAAGAGAGAGATTCGAAAAGATGGAGGGGGAGTTAGAAAATTGTAAAACAAGAGAGGAGAGTAGAGAGCAACAGTTAAATGAAATATGGGAGGAGATAGGAAAAATTAGAGGGAAGTTGGACAAGTGGGATGAAGGGTGGAAGAAAGAAAAAGAGAAGGTGAAGGAGATGTGTGATAGGGTAGAAAGGAGAAGAGAGGTGGAAGTAGGCGAGAGAAAGGAGTGGGAGAAAAGAATAGAAAAATTGGAAGGGTGGAGCAGCACCAAGGGGGAGGAGAGGGATATAGTGAAGCTAAATGGAGGGGATGTGGAGGAAAAGGTAAAAGTGTTGGAGAGGAAATTAGAGCGAATCGAGAAAGATAGAAGGAAGGCTAATGTGATAATAAGAGGATTAAAAGTAGAAAGAGGAAAGGAGAAGGAAGAGGTAGAAAAGATATTAAAGGAGATAGAGGCGAAGGTATCAGTGAAGAGAGTAGTGGGGGTAGGAGGGATGGATAGGCAGAGACCGACGGTATGCGTAGTGGAGTTAGGGAGTGAAGAGGAGAAATGGCAGGTAATGGAGAAGAAAAAAGCGTTGAGAGGTAGGATAGAGAGGATAGAGGAAGATTTAACGCAGGAGGAGAGAAGAGTAAGCTGGTGGATTAATCAGAGAGCCTGGGAGGAGAGAGGAAAGGGGAAGAGGGTAAGAGTGGGAAGAGGGTGTCTATGGATAGATGGTGAGAGACTAAAATTGGAGGAGAGAGAGGGAGGAGTGATGGAGTTTAGAAGGGAGGGTAACGAGTTGGAGGAAAAGGAAAAGAGAGAGGAGGGGTTTCAGGAATAAGGAAGAAGAAAGTAGGAGGTATCAGGGAAGGCAAAGGGATCACAGTGGCTTTTTGGAATGTAGCGGGGTTAGGGAATAAGGATGATGGCTTTTGGACAACAATAGAAAAATGGGATGTGGTGTTTCTGAGTGAGACTTGGGTGGATGAGGGAGATTGGAGAAAGTTAAAATGGAAGGCTCCCAAGGGTTATGTGTGGGAGGTGCAAGCAGCAGTAAAAGAAAAGAAGGCTGGCAGAAAGTTGGGTGGAATGTTGGTAGGAGTGAGAAAGAGCATAAGGTGGTCGAAGAAAAAGAAGGGAGAGAGAGGCACGGAAGAATGTATGGAGAGGAGAATAAAGATTGGGAAAGAGGAAATATGCCTGGTAGGGATGTACAGAAGGAGAGGAGAGGAGGAAGGGTGGGATAGGCTAGAGGAGTGGATGGAAAAAGGCAAAGATAAGATAGTGATAATAGGAGGTGATCTCAATGTGTGGACAGGGGAAAGGGGAGGGGGTTGTTGGGATGAAGAAAAACAGGACTTTTGTAGGAATTCAAAGCACAAAGAGGTGGATCAGGAGGGAAGGAGATTGTTGTGGATGCTTGGAGAGAGAGGGTGGTCGATATTAAATGGTAATACAATGGGGGATGAAAAAGGAGAATTTACGTTTCATGGGAAAGGCAACTCGGTGATCGATTATATATTGGCGGAGGAGAAAGGGAGGAGGTTGGTGAGGAGGCTAGAAGTGGGTAATGAGGTGTGGTCGGATCACTTCCCAGTGGTGATAGAATTCAAGGCCGAGAAAGAAAAGACGAAAAAGAAGGTAGGGAGGAAAAGAGAAAGGAGGGTAAAGAGGATGGGAAAATGGAAGGAGGATAGCTTAAAGAAGTATCAGATTAAAATGGAAGAGTGGGATTTAGAAGAGACAAGGGAAATTGGAGTTGAGGACAGATTGTCAGGTCTAAGAAAGAGAATAGGGGTCGCGAAGGAGGAGATAGGAAGGGAATTAGAGGAAGAAGTGTTGGGGTACGGGGGATGGTGGGATGAGGAGTGTGAAAGGAGTAAGGAGGCGTTAAGAGAGGATATAAGGAACTGGAGAAAAGGATGGTTAGATAAGGGAGAATATAATAGGAGGCATAGAGTGCACGGACGGCTTTTAGAGATGAAGAGGGAATTAGATAGGAAGAAGTTTATGGAGAGAGTGGAAAAGGCGATAAGAGAGGGCAAAGAATGGGAAGTAATAAATAGAGAGAGGAGGAAAAGACAGGAGATAAATCAAGAGATTAGCTTAGAGGAATGGACGAGATACTTTAAGGAGATGTACGGAGGGGTAGGGGTGAGAGTTAGGGGAGAGGGCAGGAAAGTAAGAGGGAGGGTCGAGGGAGAGGAAGAGGTTAGTAGGGAGGAGGTCAGAAGGGCAATAGATAAACTGAAGAGGGATAAAGCAGCTGGGATGGAAGGAATGGAAAATGAGGAATTGAAGTATGGGGGGGAAGGAGTAAGGGAAGAGATATGGAAAGTGATCAAAGATGTATGGATAGGGAAAGGATGGCCGGAGGAGTGGAAGACAGGGGTGATAGTGCCTATAGTAAAGAAGGGGGAAGGAAGAAATGTGGGAGATTATAGGGGAATCACGTTGATGCCAGTGGTGTATAAGGTTTATGCGGAGGTAATCAGGAGTAGACTAGAAAAGAAGGTGGAAGGGCTAGGGTGCATCCCACATAATCAAACGGGATTTAGAAAGGGAATGGGGACGATGGACAATATATATGTGCTGAATCACTTAGTGAGCAGGGGATTAGAGAAAAAAGGGGGAAAAGTGGTGGCGGTGTTTGTCGACTTCAAATCGGCATTCCCGTCAGTTAACAGGGGGGTTTTATGGAAGGTCTTAAAGGATAGAGGAATAGAGGAGAGTATGATAGAGAGGATAAAAGAGATTTATGAAGACTCAAGAGTAAAGGTTAGAGTGGGAGGGAAATATGGGAGGGAATTCTGGCTGGGAAGAGGGTTAATGCAGGGCTGTCCTCTGAGTCCTTTGCTATTCAATTTATTGATAGCGGATTTGGAGGAAAGGCTATGGAGGAGAGGGAAAGGAGGAGTAGTGCTAGGGAGATCGAGGATATATACCCTGGCGTACGCGGATGATATAGTGTTGCTTGCGGAGGATATGAGTGGAATGAGGTTGTTAATGAGTGAATTTGAGAAGTATGTGTGTGAGAGAGACTTGTGGGTGAATGTGGATAAGACGAAAGTGGTGAGATTCAGGAAAAGGAAGGATGTGAGAGGGGAGGTGCTGAGATTGAATGGGAAGGTGGTGGAAGAGGTGAATGAATTTTGTTATTTAGGATATTGGTTTGAGTCGAATGGATCGAATGAGTTGAATGTGAGGAAGAGAGTGGAAAAGGCTAGTAAAGTTATGGGTCAAGTGTGGGGGATAGGGAAGAGAAGGTTTAAGAATGATTGGAAAAGAAGAGTGTGGATGTTTGATGCGTTGGTGTGGTCTGTAGTCAGTTATGGGGTGGAAATATGGGGATGGAGAGAGAGAGGGTTGGTTGAACGGGTGCATGAAAGGTTTCTGAGGTGGGTGATGGGGGTGAGTGGAAGCTGCCCAGGGTATATGATCCGAGAGGAACTGAGTAGAGATAAAATGATGGTGCGGCAAAGGAAAAGAGTATGGGGTTTTGAGGAGAAGCTAAGGAATGGAGGGGGTAGTAGAATAGCACAGTTGTGTTGGAAGGCTGTTAGGGAAAGAGAGGAGAATGGGACGGAGAGTAGAATTGGTTGGGAGAGAGATAGATGGGTGGTAAGAAAGGAGGAAAAAGGAATGAAGGTGAGGAGTTGGGAGGAATTGGAAAAGCTTATGAGGGAAAAGGATCAGGAGGAGAGATGGGAGAAAATCAAGGAGTCTAGATACAACAGATGGTATGGGATGGTGAAGAATGAAGGTGTACCAAGGTATTTGAATGCATGGAAGAAAGAGAAAAAATGGAACAGGGTGTTAAGGTTTAGGATGGGTGAGGGTATGAAAGAGTGCAGATATTGGATGAATGAGGAGGAGAAGATGTGTAGGGTATGTGGGTTTGAGGTGGAGGATTGGGCGCATGTGTTGGATAGATGTACTGGAGTGAATGAGGAAGGAAAGGGCATAGGGGAGTGTGTAGGTTGGGTTTTGGATGAAAGTGGGCAAGGGGAAGTATGGATGAAGGAGCTAGAAGAACGGAGAGAGAGAATGAGATTAGGAACGGGGTATTAAAAGATGGATTGAATAAATAGTAAAGAGTAAGTAAAGTCGCGAGGCTCGCTTATGAGAGCACTACGGTTAGGAAACGGAAGCCCTGGCACTAGAAGAGAGTACGTAGATGGTAGAATTGCGTTTGGCGATGTAGGTTAAGACTCGATGTATATAGTATGTAAGAATATTGTAAAGGGAACGGGAGCCCTTCGAGCCCGTAAAAGGGACAATAAACAATTTATAACTAATTCAGATTTAGAGAGTACGTCGCCAAATAAATTCGAACTCAGGTTATTTGACTTTTTCAAATCTAGAAAAAATTTGATTAATTAAGTAAAAAATAAAAAAATGTTATTTTATATTATTACGTAACATCAAATTTTTGTTATTATTCATTCATGAATTTCTTAGTTTTAAGAAATTTTGATTAATTCAGTTAAAATATTATTTTATAATTTTACGTAAACAATAAATTTTTGTATTTTTCATTAGAGACTGTAAAAGATCGTATGATTGTGGGCTGTATATTATGACAAATAAGAAAACAATAAAATAAAATAAAAAACAATCAAAATTTCTAAAAATTGAAAACAAATTATGAAAAAGTAATTTAAAATGGAATAAAATGAAAATAATTAAAATTTGAGAAAATAATTGAAAAAAAATACATTTTATATTTTCAATAAAGGAGAGTTAAAAAAAAATTTTAGAAAAATACTTGAAACTTTAAGAAATTTATTGCAAAAATGATCAGTCTTTCTTGAAAATTTTTGCAAAACAGCATTTTGCACAAAATTATTCCTTGATACGCTTTCACTAAATAACTCTAAATAATAATAAAATAAATAATTTAAAATGTTGGAAATTATGAAAAAGAATGAAAATAATTAAAAATTAAAGAAAATAATGGAAATTTGAGAAAAATACTTAAAAATCTTAGAGAATAAATTTATAATATGAGAATAATTAAAAATTGAGGGAAATAATTGAAATATGATAAAAGCAGTGATAAGTTCAAATTAATGAAATTTGAAATAGAAAAATTGAAGAATTAGCAGTTTTTTTTAAATAAAAAAAATAATTAAAATTTGAGATAAATACTTAAAAATCTAATAAATTAATTAAAGAAAATGAGAATAATTAAAATTTGAAAGAAAGAATTGAAGAAAGACAAAACTCATAAAAAATTAGGATAATAATTAATAAAAAAATTTTGAAATGAAATGAATTATGAAAACAAAAAAATGAAAGTACTTGAAAATTGAAGAAAATTATTAAAATTTCATAGAAATAATTGCAAAAAAACGGAATGTACATTTAAAATATAAGAAAATCATGGATATAATTGAAAATTGAATAAAAAAATTGAAATTTCAAATATAAAATTAGAAACTTTTTGAAAATTCTGAAAAAGAACGAAGTAATTAAAAATTAAAGAAAATAATAAAAAAATAATATAAATAATTGAAAATATGTATCAAATTTGATGGTTTTAATTCAATGTTATTAATTATTATTTATAAATAATTGTAAAATAATTAAATGAAATAATTAAAATATCAGATAAATAGTTTAAAATTTTGGAAATTATGAAAAATAATGAAAATAACTGAAAATTAAAGAAAATAATGTAAATTTGAGAAAAATACTTAAAAATCATAGAAAATAATTTTAAAAAATGAGAATTTAATTCTCATTTAAAATTCGAAACTTGAAAAAAATAATTAAAATATGATAAAAACAATGATACATTGTAAAAAATAAATTAAGTTGGAGAGAGATAGTTTGATAAATTAATTAATTGAAAAAAATAAAAATAATAATTAAAAATTCAAAGGATTTCAAAAAAATACTTGAAAATCTGAGAAATTAATTGAAAAAAATGAGAATAATTAAAAATTGGGGAAAATAATTGAAATATGATAAAAACAATGATAAATTGAAAAAATAAATTAAATTTGATTAGAGATAGTTTAAAAAATTAAACAATTTTTTTTCATAAAATAAATAATTGAAATTTTTAAAAAGTTCTTGAAAATCCGAAAAATTAATTGAAAAAAATGAATATAATTAATAATCGAAAAATATAATTTAAATTTAAGAAAAAAATTGAACGAAATAATTGAAATGTCAGATAAATAGTTTAAAATTTTGGAAATTATGAAAAATAATTGAAATAATTGAAAATTTAAGAAAATAATGTAAATTGGAGAAAAATACTTGAAAGGCTTAGAAAATAATTTAAAAAAATGAGAATTTTAATTCTCATGTAAAATTCGAAACTTGAAAAAAATAATTGAAATATGATAAAAACAATGATAAATTGTAAAAAATAAATTAAGTTGGAGATAGTTTAAATAATTAAAGAATTTTTTTTCCTAAAAAAAATAATTTACTTTTGAGAAAAATACTTGAAAATCTGAGAAATTAATTGAAAAAAATAAAAATAATTAATAATTGAAAAAATAATTGAAATTTGAGAAAAATGCTTGAAAATATTAAAAAATAATTTTACAAAATGAAAGTAATAATTAAAAATTGAAAGAAATAAATTAAAAATGAGACAAATATTTGAAATACGATGAAAATGATTTAAATATGGTCCATTGAAAACAGTAAATGAAATTTGAGAGAAATATTTTAAAAAATGATAGAATATATGTTTAAAAAAAGAAAATAATTACAAAATTACTTACACATTTAAATTGAAGAAAAATATTTAAAAAATCGCAGAAATAATTGATAATTAATGAAAAGAATTGAAATTTCAAATAAATAATTGAAATTTTTGAAAAATATGCCAAAAGAATGAAATTAATTAAAAATTGGAGAAAGTAATAGGAAAGTTACTGAATTTATTTTAAAGCAAAAGAAAATAATTGAAAATTGAGATATATATTTGAAAGTTCAGGAAATTAATTCAGAAATAATGTAAGTAATTAAAAATTGAAGACAATAATTGCAAAAAAACAAAAATAATATTAGAGTAAAAAAACTAATTTAAACAGACGATAAATAATATAAAATTTAGAAATAAATAATTAAATTGATTTAATGTCAAAGAAAACTAATTAAAATTGAAAAACGGATTGAAAAAAATTCAAGAAAATAATTGAAAATGAATTTAAAAAATTTTAAAATGCAGAAAGTAATTGGAAAATGACAAAAATAGTTTAAAATTCTAGTTTAAGTAATTAAAATGGTAAAAGAACATAATTATTAAAAATTGAATAATTTATCGAAAATAAATTTCCAGAATTAAACATTTGTTAACGAAAATTAAAAAAAAAAGAATTAGATAGAGATGGGTAAATTGCCTGCTTTTGTTTCATTGTTTCGTGTATTTTATAAATACAAAGATATATTTTTAAGCGCTGTAATTAATTACTAACTTTCAGCAGGAGATTTAATATAAAACTTTGTAATAAGTCAGGGAAAACCAAACAATGAAGTTTTGAAACAGTTCTATAATATTTCCCATTTGCTAAATGTGTATGCGCTTAATTAAACTTTGTCGCAAACTTTATTGCTCTTTGAAAAAAAGGAAATTAATTATCCTGGCATTATTTTATTGACATAACTGTAGATCATTCACGGACAATATTTCTCACCTAATTTAACAACTTTTCTAAGTCGTACTTACAAACCAATTTCATTAATTTTTGTCTTAATTACAATTCAATTAATCATGTAATAAATAATTTTTTTTTACTCTTTAATAGATACCGAATTTATCAAATGAGCTTGAATAATTTTTGGGAAACCTTTATACGAAATTTGTTAAAATATAATGACGGTTTCAAGTTTCTGTCGAATCATTTCAGATTCTATGGAATCATTTCTGTTATATATGAAACAACGATTTATTTTGAATATCACAATAGTGATATGCATTGAATCAAATATTGCAAATTCCAATTGCAGATCATTAAATGCACGTTGCTATGGCTCGCTCATAAAATTCGATGCCGTATAACTGACGGCAGGTGACGTTTATCAAAACTGAAAAGTTTCATAAACATTATTCTATTTCAGAACGGAATTCATTTGCATAATAAATTGCACGATTTTAAATGACAATATACGAAAATTGAGATTAAACAACAAACTGCACTCTCTCTTGATTAACGCGGATTCATTAAATTTCGTTTTCAATAATTTTATGTAACTTTTCCTCCAATTGGAAGAAACCTTTTAAATAGTATTTAATGGCAATTTGTTTGTGAAATTGAAGCGACAATCTCTAAATTTTTTGGAGTGAGTTTCCACTCCAGGAAGAGTGAAAATTGAGCCACTCCAGTCAGAGCGAGAAACCCACTCTAACAGAGTGAGATCTATAGAGTGAAATTTCACTTCAGTTCGAGTAGAAATTCGCTCTAAAATTGGAGTGAGTTTTCACTCCAAGAAAAGTGAAAATTGAGTCACTCCAATCAGAGTAAGAAACCCACTCTAAAAGATTCACTTTCATAGATTGAATTATCACTCCAATTGGAGCGGAAATTCACACCAAGAAAAAATGAACACTCACTCCAATTTTGGAGTGAATTTCAACTCCAACTGAAGTGAAATTTCACTCTATAAGAATGAGATCTCAATCTTGTAAAATGGGTTTCTCACTCTGATTAGAGTGCCTTAATTTTCACTCTTCCTGGAGTGAAAACTCACTCCAAGAAATTTAGAGAGTTAGCATTATTTTTTTGAAGAAGCATGACAATTTTTTAGTAATCATAATCGATTGTTACATTCATTCACAACCTGAAGTTATCATTCTAAATTTCTTGGAGTGAGTTTTCACTCCACAAAGAGTGATAATTGAGCCACTCCAATCAGAGTAAAAAACCCACTCTAGAGCAGTGAAATCTCACCTTTCTAGAGTGAAATTTTACTCCAGTTCGAGTGGAAATTCACTCCAAAATTGGAGTGAGTTTTCACTCCCAGAAGAGTGAAAATTAAGCCACTCTAATCAAAGTAAAGAAGCTACTCTAATAGAATGAATTTTCACTCCAATTTGAGCGGAAATTCACTCCAAGCAAAAAGTGAACAGTCACTCTAATTTTGGAGTGCATTTCCACTCGAACTGGAGTGTAAAGTATTTTTCAATATAAGAGTTTCATCTCACTCTTTTAGAGTGAGTTTCTCACTCTGATTGGATTGGCTCAATTTTCACTCACTATGGAGTGAAAACTCATTCCAAGAAATTCAGAGAGTAGTTTTTTGTTCTCTATTTTTTTAAAAATTTTGCCAATAATTTTTTTTGAATTCTTGAATAATGAATCACAGTTTAAAATGAGAATAATTATAAAAGTCAAAACAAATACTTATTTTATTAATATCATTAAATTTATTGTTTTTGAGTTTTCAATTTCAGAACCTGAATTTACGAATTCCGTAAAAAATCCTAAATTTTAAATTGACATTGTTAACAAATATTAATTTATAAATAAATTTGAAAGTACGAGAACTCATTTATTAAAATTTTAATTAGGTATGTAATAATTCAGATTCAATCAAATAAATGATGTATTTTGAAGATTTGCATTAAAGGGAGATTTAAATATTTTGTAAATAAATTACAATCAACAGAGGTGCGAAAATAATTTTAATTTTTAATGTTTCGAAAAAGAGCTTTTTCGGTTCTATAATAAATCATTTAAAATAATAGAAATGTATCTTATTTCGTTAAAATTTGTAAAATTAAATTTCTTTAAATAAATTTAATATTTTTGAAATTTGCATTAATTGAAGTGTAAATAATTAAATCTTTCGTAAATTAAAATTTGATGTATACATTTTGGGTTATTTAATTTGTAATGAATTGAGATTAAAATGTATTTAAATTTGGACACATAAAATTAAAATTCCTATTTTTAACATTCTTTGTTTGAAAAATATCTTTAAGAAATGTATTGAGTGAATTTTAAAATCAATTAAAACTTAGAATTTATGGGAAATTTTCATCAATAAAAGTTGATATGATTAAAAAATGTTAATCCATTGAAATTTTTTTTTTAACTAATAGTACTCAAATCGATTAAAAGTTGATAAATTTAACTTTAAAATTGACGTTGGTTAAAATCAAATTAATTAGAAATATACATTATTTAAAAATATAATAAATGAATATAAAAATAGAAAATTATATTAATTAGAATGAGTTAAAAATTGGATAATTTGAAGTTTGGAATAGTTGGATTTGAGGTTTATTACAACATTAAAAACATTATTGAATATTTATTAAATGAAAAACGATGAAAGTTTGGAAAATTTAAAATTTTGAATAACTGATATTTATCATTAAAAATTTAATAAATGAAATGTAAAAACGATTAAAATTCTGATTAATTCAGATGCATTATAATTTATAGAAATTCTATTATCAATAAATATATAGACCAATAAAAAAATTAGAATTGATTAAAATTTATCTTTTAATTTAAATTTAAATCAATTAAATGTTGGATGGGTTGATATTAAGCGACTTAAACATTGAGTAAAATTAAATTAATCAGAATTCGTTATATTCAAAATTGTAATGAATTATATGTAGAAAAACTACAAAAAAATTATAGGAATTAAAATTTAGATCATCTGAATATTGATTAAAAAGACAACGGATACAGATTATTTAAGAAACGGATGAATTAAATCTAGACCAATTTTAGTTTGAATAATTTAAGGGCATGTGATGGATTATGACGTCACAGGTATAGGCAAAATTTGTCCGTAACTTTTCTCTTAAAATATTAAATATTTTTTTATGAAACTTGGTAGAATTACTTAAAATGTCATTATGAAGGTCTCTCAGACCCGAATTTGTTTAAATTTTGGCCCAAAGTTAATTTTTGGAAATTTTTGAAAAATTGCAAACTTTTTTAAAAATCAAATTTGAGACAAAATTTAAACAAACTCAGGTCTGAGAGACCTTCTTAATGACATTTTAAATAATTCTACCAAGTTTCATAAAAAAATATTCTATATTTTAAGAGAAAAGTTGCGGACAAATTTTGCCTATACTAGTGACGTCATAATCCATCACATGCCCTTAACTTTAAAATCCATTAAAACATGAATAAAAAGTCCTTTATTTTTTTAAAATTAAAACTTTTTAAAATGTGGCTCGGTTGAATTCCAGGTATGAATTCAACAGGTATGAATTCATAATTCCAGAATATGAATAAATTGAAATAAACTGATTTCATTTATAATTGTGATAAATTAAATATAGAAGCTATAAAAATTTTAAGATATTAAAATTTAGATCAACAAAAATTAAGGTTGATTAAAATTGGAATAAATTGAAATTTAAATTTTTTCAAATTTGGATGATTTTATTGAAAAAAGTTTAAAATTTGGATAAATTAACTTTAGAGTCTAATTTTAATCAAAAAAAGACTTGATTATCTAAAACTTAGATTTTTTTTAATGTGGTTGATTAAAATTGCAGTTGGTTAAGAATGAAAAAAATTGACATTTAACAAATTTAATAGCACGAAAGTTTAATTTAGAGCTGATTTAAATATTAATTAATGCGCATGTTAACAAATGAATTTTACATTAGAATTAGTATTAAAAATTTATAAAATTAGGTGATGTAGGTAACAAAATTTACAAAAAGAGGTGAAAAGATAAAATAATTTCTGTTTTTAAAAATGAAAAATTGTTGTAAAATTGAATTTATCACTCAGTAGGGTATATTATACGATAAAAAAATAAATCAATCACTCCAAATCAATAAAATGGATGTCAAATATTTATAACATTTCAACAGCTACGCTGCCCTCATCATAAATTATAAATATTTTTAAATTTTTAAGAAAAGAGGGAAAAAATAATTTTTTTTTACTACATTAGAGAAAACATTTATTAACATTCGTTAATAAATTGGTTAAAAACAAATATTAATAATAATAAATAGTATTAATTAAATATATTAAGGCAAAGATTTTTTTCTATAAAGTTTAATGTTTATCAGTTTATTATTTATTTATTAACTCGCAGACGTGTATAATTTTTTTTTAATTAATTCTCAAACATTTAACTTTCTATTTTTTTATTTTTATTAATTAATAGACACATTTCGGTTTTTGACGAACTTACAGTTTTTACACTCTTTTACATTATTTAACATTTAAGTCAGTTTTTTAAAAAAATAATTATATTAATTATTGCATTAATATTATATTAATTGTACATTAAAGAATCATTTTTACTATATTTTTAGTAATAATTATATTATTCCCGGAATAAAATAAAAACATTTAACATTTATTTAAACATAATTTTAAATAAGCGCGGGATTAATCAAAAGAAGTGCGCATGCGCGGAACAAATGCGTATGCGGGTTCGAGAGTTACTTGAGTCACGTGACTAAAGAATCATGGCGGATTCACCTGTCACATTTGGCATTGAATATCAAATTTTAGATTTTCTTTCTAAAACTCACGCTTTTTTGAAGCAAGCAGGTATTTATATAAACTATTAGAGTGTTAGAAATTCAAATTTACAAGTTTTTTCAATCACAGGAAATTACTTTTTACCTTTATCCGCATTTTTATACATTATTTTTGTCTCGTTAATTCAATCGGAATTCAACGAAAATGGCCAATCTCAATCAAGATATTAAAAAACTATTTATTCTATATTATATTTTAAATAAATTGTTTAACTAATTTTCTTATTTAATTCTCAAAGGTTTTTATTTCAATGTAAGATGGTTTATATTTTCCAAAAATTAAATAATAATAATCTCCGTAAACTCCTGAAGTTAGTATGTATTTATATTTATTTATCTTTTTCTGTCCACGTTTTAAAGTCTGAAGTGAAGTTAGATAGTATTAATATTTATTCATCTTTTTCTGTCTGTGTTTTAAAATCCAGAGTGAAGTTAGTCCCTGTTATTTTATTTTGTTGTGCTGGTTTTTAATTGTCATTTGTGTAATAAAAAAGTTTCGAAAAATGCTTTAAAAATTTATTATGGTTTTTGAAAAAGTTTAAAATATATACACATGCAATTAATTTCCTAAATTTTCAGTTATTATCTCAAATTTAGATTATTGTCATCAATTTTCCATTATATAACGATTTTTTAATTATTTCCTTTTGCTTAAAAATAAATTCGGCAATTTTTCTTGATTTTCATCAATTTATAATTATATTCATTATTTTGTCATTACTTTTAAAAATTTCAATTATTTATCCGATATTGCAATTATTCTCATCAATTTTCGTTATTTCAGCAATTTTTTAATTATTCCCTTTAATTAAAATTTTTAAAGTAATTTTGTAATTATTATTTTTAAACATATATTCTATGAGTTTTTCAGTTATTTCTCTCAAATTTTATTAAATGTTTTCAATTTTTCATATTTAAATTATTTTCATCATTATTCAATTTTCTGTCTCAGTCATAAATTATTTTCAGCATATTTCAATTATTTTTTTCAATTTTGAATTAATTTTATCATTTTTTAAATATTTTTCTCGATTGTTAATTATTATTCTCATTTTCTAACATTATTTTCTAAGATTTTTAAGTATTTTTCTGGAAATTCAATTATTTTCTTCAATTTTTAATTATTTTAATTTGTTATCAGAATTTCAAATTTTTTTTATTAATAAATTATCGTAAAATTCAATTATTTTTATCTTTCTTCCAGACTTTTCTGCAATTTTTAATTCTTCTCATTTTATAAAATAATTTTCTAAAATTTTAAAGTATTTTTCTCAAACTTCTATTATTTTCTTCAATTTTTAATTAATTTTATTTGTTTTCATAATTTCCAAAAAATTTTATTAATTATCGTAAATTCCAATTATTTTTAGCATTCTCCCAGTCTTTTCTCCAATATTTAGTTATTCTCATTTTCTAAAATTATTTTCTAGGATTTTTAAGAATTTTTCTAAAATTTCAATTGTTTTCTTCAATTTTTAATTATTTTCACTTGTTTTCATAATTTCAAATGTTTTTTATTAATCATCGTAAATTTCAATTATTTTTAGCATTCTTCCAGTCTTTTTTCCAATTTTTAGTTATTCTCATTTTATAAAATTATTTTCTAAGGTTTTTAAGAATTTTTCTGGAAATTCAAATATTTTCTTCAATTTTTAATTATTTTCATTTGTTATCAGAATTTCAAATTTTTTTTATTAATTATCGTAAATTTCAATTACTTTTAGTTTATTACTTCAATTATTTTCTCCAATTTTTAGTTATTTTCTTTTTTTTTTATTGATTTCTAAAATCTTCATGTATTTTTTTCAAATTTCAATTATTTTTTCTTTATTTAAAATAATTCTGTAATTTTTTCAATTATCACACTTAAATGTCATTTATTTTTTACAACTTATCATTGTTTGTATCATATTTTAATTATTTTCGTCAAGTTTTAAAATTTAAAAACATATTTCAACATTTTTCATTATTTTTCAAAATTTATTTCCCTCAATTTTCAATTCTTTACATTTGTTTCATAATTTCAAAAAATGTTAACTATTTATCTGACGTTTCAATTATTTCATTATTTATATTATTTTCTTCAATTTTCAATTTACTTTCGTTCTTTTTTTCATTCTTTTTCATAATTGTCAAAAAGTTTTTACTTATTTCTCTTTAATTAAAACATATTCTGTTCAATTTTAAATTATGTTTATCTTCTTTCGTTTATTTTCTATAATTTTTAATTATTTTCTTTTATTTCAAAGAACTTCTGAAAGTTTTAAGTGTTTTTCTTTAATTTAGTTTAACTTTCCTTTATTTAAAATATTTTATGTAATTTGTTTAATTATTTTCTCAAATTTTAATTATTTTTTTTAATTTTAATTTATTTATCTCAATTTTTAATCATGTTTTTTCAATTTCCAATTATTTTCTCTAATTTTTCATTATTCAATTTTGTTTTAATTCACTTTTAAGATTCTCAATTATTTTTCTTAAATTTAAATTACTTTCTTTATTGATTTAATTAATTGAATTTAAAAAATTATTTTCTTTATATTTAAAACATTTTTATAATTGTTTAAATTACTTTCCCCAATTTTTAATTGATTTCATTTTTTTTTTTCAATTAATTTGCTAAATTTGGAATTACATATCTTGTTTAATTTCAATTATTTTTTGCAATTGTTTTTCATTCTAAAATATTATAAATTTTGTCCTAAACAAATATTTACTTTATTTATATTAATTGATTTTTAAATATTATATATAAAATATTTATTTCTTCTTATTAGATAAATATTATTTACCGATTTGTTATATTTATTATTGTAGGTATTTTATAATTTCTAAAATGCATGAAAAACTAATCGCGCGCGTTTTATTTTGCTAGTCTTAAATAAATCTAGTAAATAATTTTCTTATTTAATTCTCAAAGGTTTTTATTGTAATGTATGATGGTTTATATTTTGCAAAAATATCGTTAAATAATTTTTTTTTACTTGAAACTTGTACATAGGAATTTTGTCCGGTTCTTTCTCATTATTATTGACAATCACGATATTTGCGAAATTCTTTTCACAAACGGAAATCAAGACATTTAATTTAACAGGAAATTGTAGAAAAAGCTGTATTTAATCTTTAAACAAGCCTTAAGGGAAATAAATAAAATTTTCTAGAAGTACATATAAAGAAAGGCAAAGAAATGTATTAAATTCACTTTCCGGGAAAATACGAAAGATACGAGTATTGCGAGTTCGTGAATCGATACATAAATAATCAAATAAATAAAACAAGTAAATTAATAAAATAAATAGTTAACTGTATAAAATAAATAATTAACTTAAAAAAAAAAAATTTTCATTCATAAAAATGCAATTATGAAAATATTAATAATCTTGCCAAAACTCCCCAAATAGAAATGCGTGTAAATAAGCGAAAAACTCTCAGCTTTATAAATCTTCGACATAATTGAGCATTTCTTTGCGCCTGGCTTCAACACTATTTTTCAGACTCACTCGATTAACTCGAAACTTTCTTCTTTTATTTTTTTTTTTTTTCACCCTGAAATTAGCATCCCTGAAACTTGGAGTAAAATTACATAAACCGTTTTCATCAGTGGAGCCACCAGTTTCGCAGGTTTTTTGCTATAATAGTTAGTCCCCGGGTAATTTACTTGGGCTTGAGTGCCGATGCTATGAAAATTCATGCTAATGACAATAATCGAAATTTAAGTTGCTCACCTAAGGCTCTAAAAAAAAAAAAAAAAAAAATTCGCTTTGGACGAAAGTAGTAAAGTACCGCCTCGGCATTAGAGGATCGTTACAACGGAGCGATCGGTATCTCGTGGTGCGCGGGCGTGAAAATTGGATGGTCCAGAAAAAAAGATAAAAACAAGATAAAAGGGCCACTGGGGTGGGGAAAGTTGGCCCGAGGTGATGATAGGACAAAAAGTGAGAGAAAAAATAAAAAAGAAAAAGTTCTTTGTAGGAAAAAAAACCGCATCTGTTTCAAACGAAAAGGACTTTTTTTTTACAGTTTTGTAGAAATATGTGTGTGTGTATCGGACGCCCATGCAATTTAAATACTCTCGCGGAGATGTGGAATCTGGCTTTCGATAACTCAGTATAATTATCTTTGCGAGACCACGCAACGAATTGCTGTTGAGCCTGGCAGAAAACTTGATTTAACGCTCACGATACTTGTGTCTTTCGACGCGAAATTCAAATTCGCGCCAGATGAACGTGGCATTAATATTAATTGCTTTCTGTATAGAAACCGCTTTAGATATATCTTAATTAATCGAGCACTTGGTCTCTTTTGTTTATACTTCATGTATATACAAATTTTATTGAAAGTAGATTTTTCAATAATTCATTTAACAGACGCTTCTGAATGGAGATTTTGTTCTCTATATATTGCAGTTTGTGCGTTAATTAAAAAATTTAATAATCACTTATTACTACTGCTCTGTTTTGATATTAAGAATATTGAGAAATTCTTTTACCGTGGAATTTCTATTTGCCTGATTTGAATACCTTGATTATGATTTTCAATCTGTGATGAAAAAGCTGGAAAAAAAAAACATTTTGTTTTATTCTTCTAGTGTTGAGGGAAAGAAATATTGAGAATTTAATAAAATAGTCTGTAATATTTTATCCATGGGACCTTTGATTATAAAATGAAAATTGGAGAAGTTGTAAACAAAAAAAGAATTTTAAACGTAAAATAAATGTAAAAACATGAATTAGTTTACGATTTTTTGATCAATTATTATAAACTTTATATTCGTCAATCGATTCGTTTTGAAAAAATAATTTTTAAAAATAAAAAAGAAATTCTGATTTCTCGTCAGAACACGCATTAATCTGGCGTCTTTTAGAAAAATGAATAAATATTCAGTTAAATAATCGTCACAAGGGATATAGGTAGTTGAAATTGATAAAAAAAATTAAAAAAATATAATTAAAAATTGAGAAGCAATGCAAAGATTACAAAAATCATTATATAATATACATAACTAGAATTGAGAACAAAATTTAATTGAAGAAATTAACTGTTAGATAGTACAGTAAAAAATACAATACAATTGAAATTTATAAGAAATCATTGAAAATTGAACAAAAAGTTACTTTAAGTTAATAAAAGTAACTGGAAAATAGACATTAATAATTAGAATTGAAAAAAAAAACTAAAAATAGATAAAGCTTCAAAATTTGCAGAAAACAATTACAATAATTGAAAATAGAATAGAATAATTTTAAAAATTGAAGAATATTTGAAATAGAGGAAAACAATTGAAAATTGAAGAAACAGTGGAAAGAATACAAACATAAAACTAGAATTTGAAGAAAAAAATTTTTAATTGAAAAAAATAACTGAAAGTACAGTAAAAAGAGCCTTGGGATTTTTTTTAATAACTAAAAAATAAAAGATTTAATACAATTGAAATTTATAGAAAATAATTGAAATAATAGAAAATTGTAGGTAAAATTACTGAAAATTGATAAGTGAAAAGAAAATACAAATGAAGAATTAAATTGAAAAGAAGAATTATAATTGGAAAGAGAAGCTGAATTTGCCTAAATCAATTACAATCATTGACAATTGAAGAAAAAATCAAAGGAGTACAAAAATATAACTAGAATTTTGTTCAAATAATTGAAAATTTAAGATAAAATTACTTTAAATTAAATAAAAAAAAACTAAAAAAAAAACAAATAATTAGAATTAAATAAGATCACTAAAAATAGTTAAAGAAGTGAATTTTGAAGAAAAATTACAATAATTGAAAAATTTGTAGATTTGTTGTTAAAGCATTCAATATAATGGAAATTAATAAAAAATAATTGAAAATTGAAGATAAAATTACTTTAAATGATAATAATAATAATAATAATAATAATAATAATTTGAATTGAATATAGCAAAAAATGGAAAATAAATACATTCATTAAAAATTAAAGAAAATAATTGAAAAAAAGTGGAAAGTATACTTGAAATAGAAGAAAATAATTAAAAATTGAAGAAAATCGTTGAAAAATGAGAGGAATAATTGAAAATTGAAGAAAAACTAAGAATTGAAGAATGTAATTCAAAATTGCAGAAAATAATATAGTAATGATGAAAATTAAAGTTTGAAGAAAATATTTAAAACTAGAATTGATGGAAGAATATCAGAATTGAAATTAAAAAAAAAAATAAATACAAATAGAAGAAAACTTTATTATAAATAGAAAAAATAACTGGGTCGTAAAAAAAAGTAAAGAAGAAAATTCGTACAAAATTGAATAAAAATTGATGAAAATAATTGAAAAAAGTGAAGAATATACTTGAAATAGAAGAAAATAATTAAAACTTGAAGAAAATACGAAGAAATGAAGAATGTAATTGGAAATTAAAAAAAAGAATATACCTAATAATGATGAAAATTAAAGATTGAAAAAAATATTTAAAACTAGAATTCATGGAAGTATATCAGAATTCAAATTAGAAGAAAATAACTACAAGTAGAAGAAAACTTTTTCTTAAATACAAAAAAAACTGGACAGTCAAAAAAAAATGAAGAAGAAAATTCATACAAAATTGAAGAAAATAATTGACAAAAAAGTGAAGAATATACTTATAATAGAAGAAAATAATTGAAAAATGAAAGAAACAATTGAAATTGAAGAAAAAAAGAAGAATTGAAGAATGTAATTGAAAATTGAAGAAAATATTTAAAACTAGAATTCATAGAAAAAACATCAGAATTGAAATTAGAAGAAAATAAATACAAATAGAAGAAAACTTTTTTTTTAATAGAGAAAATAGCTGGGTAGTAAAAAAAAAGTAAAGAAGAAAATTCGTACAAACTTGAAGAAAATAATTGAAAAAAAGTGAAGAATATACTTGAAATAGAAGAAAATAATTGAAAATTGAAGAAAATCAATGAAAAATGAGAGAAACAATTGAAGAAAATACGGGTAATTGAAGAATGTAATTGAAAATTGAAGAAAAGAATATAATAATGATGAAAATTAAAGATTGAAGAAAATATTTAAAACTAGAATTGATGGAAGTATATCAGAATTGAAATTAGAAAAAAATAAATTAAAAAAAAACTCTTTCTTAAATAGAATAAATAACTGGGTAGTAAAAAAAAGTAAAGAAGAAAATTCGAACAAAATTGAATAAAAATTAAAGAAAATAATTGAAAAAATTTGAAGAACGTACTTGAAATAGAATAACATAATTGACAATTGAAGAAAATCATTGAAAAATGAGAGAAACAATTGAAGAAAATACGAAGAATTGAAGAATGTAATCGAAAATTGAAGAAAATAATAAAATAATGATGAAAATTAAAGATTGAAGAAAATATTTAAAACAAGAATTGATGGAAGTATATCAGAATTGAAATTAGAAAAAAATAAATTAAAAAAAAACTCTTTCTTAAATAGAATAAATAACTGGGTAGTAAAAAAAAGTAAAGAAGAAAATTCGAACAAAATTGAATAAAAATTAAAGAAAATAATTGAAAAAATTTGAAGAACGTACTTGAAATAGAATAACATAATTGACAATTGAAGAAAATCATTGAAAAATGAGAGAAACAATTGAAGAAAATACGAAGAATTGAAGAATGTAATCGAAAATTGAAGAAAATAATAAAATAATGATGAAAATTAAAGATTGAAGAAAATATTTAAAACTAGAATTCATGGAAGTACATTAGAATTGAAATCAGAAGAAAATAAATACAAATAGAAGAAAACTTTTTCTTAAATAAAAAAAATAACTTGGTAATTAAAAAAAGTAAAGAAGAAAATTCGTACAAAATTGAATAAAAATTGAAGAAAATAATTGAAAATATTTGAAGAATATACTTGAAATAGAAGAAAATAATTGAAAATTGAAGAAAATCAATGAAAAATGAGAGAAACAATTGAAGAAAATACGTGTAATTGAAGAATGTAATTGAAAATTGAAGAAAAGAATATAATAATGATGAAAATTAAAGATTGAAGAAAATATTTAAAACTATAATTCATGGAAGTATATCAGAATTGAAATTAGAAGAAAATAAATACAAATAGAAAAAAACTTTTTCTTAAATAGAAAAAATAACTGGGTAGTAAGAAAAAAGTAAAGGAGTAAATTCGTACACAATTGAAGAAAATAATTGAAAAATGAGAGAAACATTTGAAATTGAAGAAAATACGAAGAATTGAAGAATGTAATTGAAAATTGAAGAAAATAATATAATAATGACGTAAATTAAAGTTTGAAGAAAATATTTAAAACTAGAATTGATGGAAGTATATGAGAATTGAAATTAGAAGAGAATAAGTAGAAATAGATGAAAACTTTTTCCTAAATAGAAAAAATATCTGGGTAGTAAAAAGAAGTAAAGAAGAAAATTCGCAAAAAAGAATGACTCCGTTAAATTTGCAGAAAATTTTCAGTAATTGGAGGAAGTAATTGAAAAAAGAAGATAATAATTGAAAACTTAAGAAAATAATTGAAAATATGAACGACTATTTATTGAAACTTTGATAAAATAATTCAATATTTTGACAAAATAATTGAAAGATGACGCTGATAATTAAAAATTAAAGACGATAATTGAAAATCAAAGAAAGTATTCAAGATTTAAGAGAAAAATTTAAGAGAAAAAAAAACATTGTTAACCATTGTTATAAAAATTGAAGACAATAACTAGAAAATAAAGACTAAAGATGAAAATACGAGAAAACAGAAAATAAATTTTTTTTGCAGAAAGCAATAAAAAAATTGTCTAAATATTTTTTTTTTTTAATTTTTGATGATATACTATAATTTTAGATGCAAAATTAGGTAAAAAAAAATTGGTTCCTCTGAAAAATCGGTTTGATATTTCATGGGTCTCCTTAAATATTCAACTTCTTTTACAATTTTTTTAGTTTTTCAATGCCAATTTTTTATACGCTTTTTTAATGATTCTTTCGAATCTCTCCCATGAAATCTAAAAAAATTTAATTGTTCAAAAAATAAAAATTTCAAAATTAGCAATTCTTAAGAAATTTCATTGTTTATCGATTTTCTTGTTCTTAGGTTCTAAAAGATGTAAAAAGGTCAATATATTGACCACTATGACTAAAAAGATAATTCAATTTCTTCTAGTATACGTATATTTAAATTCTTAAAAAATTCCTCTATAAACCAATAATTTTTGAAATTGAAGAAACATCAATTATTAACTACAAAGTCACTTTGGAAAATGAATTCAACTTCCTTTGATCCTTCATTTGAATTTCATCGTTTCAGATTAACTCGGGCAAAGTACAAAGTGAATAACAAACGTGGAGGTGTGAAAAAATTATGAATCTTGTATTCAACTTGAGTGTCCGTTTGCTAATAATGTGTTAGCTCATAATCTTTACACGTCCACAGTGTCCATTAAATTAACTAGAGAACTCGGTAGTCAAAGTAACACTAATTATTTTGTCTTTTTCCTAAAAGTAAAGAAGAAAAAAAAAAGTGAAGAAGAAGAAGAAGACCAGAGTTACAGAATTGAATTCTATGAAAGTTTAAGCACGTTACTCGGAAAACGAATGAAATAATAATTAGCCGCACTGAGAGTTGCGGTAGTTTCGTCAGATAAATGACAAGAAAAAGATAGACCACGTTTGAGAATCTCGAAATATGTAGATTTACCGTACTTTTAATTATAGTTACTTTCCATCATTTCACAAATTGCCTTGTTAAATGTACCATTTTCATGCAAAAATACCAGCGTCAAATATTCATTTTCCTCATTCAAGAAATTTTACAAGTGCTGAGAAATTGTCGGATTCTTGAATTCTCAATTTGAACTCACAATGGAATGAAGAAAAAAAAATTTCAGATTTTAGAAGCGCTATTTCGTTTTTATGAAAAATTTTAATCGTCCGGAAAATGGAAGATTTGTTTAGATTATTAAATTTAAAGGTTGGTTTAAGTAAAAAAAATTATTATTTTAACTCCTTCTTCATTTAATTGAATTTCTTGATTACATTTATTTCAGTGTAGACACTTCTCTAAAATTTTAATTTCACTCTTGTGTTGTGTAATAATTTAAAAGAGTTCCGAATTTAATCTGAACAATAATATTCATAAATTTTGCAAATGCAATAATACATCTGTTTATTTGGGAAATAATGAAAATTTACACTTTTTAGATGAAAATGAGTCGATTAAGACTGTTTTTGGAAAATCGAAAATTTGAACAATCGCAACCTCTATTGGGAAGCAAAGTTAATTGATTTGATTTAAATAATCGAAAATTTAGATAATTGATTTTAAAAATAATAGAATATATTTGCAAAAAAATGTTGAAAAATGATTTTAAAATTTTTAGATTCAGGAAAATATTTTTAAAAATCATAGAAATAATTTAAATTTTAGATAAATAATCGAAAATTTATTTTAAAAATAGAAATTTGGAGGTAATTTATATGAACACAATAATTTAGATTTGAGATAATGAGTGAAAATTAAGGAATTAATTAAAAAATAATCCAAACAATCAAAGAGTAGAGAAAATAATTGCAAATGATAAAAAGTAAATGAGACTTGAAAAAAAGAATTGAAAATTGAGATAAATAATTGAAAATTTAAGAAATTAATTAAAAAATATTGAAAATTATTAAAAATTGGAGAAGATAAGTAAAATTCGAATGATTTTGAAAATTGAAGAAAATTATTCAAATTTGAGAAAAATAATTGAAAAATTTACAAAATATTATTTTATTTATTTAAATAAAGGGAAGTTAAAGAAAATTTCAAAAAAAATACTTAAAACTCTTAGAAGTTCATTAAAAGAAAGAAAATAATTAACAATTAGAGAAAATAAAATGAAGGAATATAAACATAATTTAAATTTTAAGCGAACAATTTTAATTTAAGAGAAATAATTGCAAAAAATCAGGCTTGGGTCCGTAAATAGTCTACTTCACTATAGAATTTACTTTTATAGTGAATCAGACTATTTACGGACACAAGCCTGCAAAAAATACAGAATTTTATGTAAACAAAAAAAAAATTTTAATCTTAGAAAAATTCTTGAAAATATTAGAAATTAATTAAAAACTGAGAATAATTAAAAATTGGAGAAAAGAATTATTGAAGAAGGCTAAAAATGATTGAAATTTAAGATAATTAGCAAAAAATTTTGGAAATTATGAAAACAAATGAAAATAATTAAAAATTGAAGAAAATAATTGAAATTTGAGATAATAATTGAAAATTTGGAAATTAGTTGAAAAACAATAAAAATAATTAAAAGATAGAGAAAATATTTTGAAAATTGAGATATATATTTGAAAGTTCAAAATAATAATTCAGATATAGTGAAAATTATTAAAAATTGAAGATAATTGCAATATGCAATACTAATGGTAACTTAAAAAATTTTAGAAATAAATAATGAAATTGATTAATTGTTGAAGAAAAAATAATTATGATTAAAAAAGTGATTGAAAAAATTAACGATAATAATTGCAATTTTCGGATGGTAATTTTAAGATTTAGGGAAAAAATGTAAAAATAATTAAAATAATTATAAATTGCAGAAAATAATTGAAAAATTATAAGAATAATATAGAATTGATAAAAAGAATTGAAATAAGATGAAAAGAATTTGAAATTTAAAAAGGTAATTGAAATATGATGAAAATAGTTGAAATTTCAGATAAATAATTAAACATTTTTGAAAATTATGCCAAAAGAATGAGAAAAACAGGAAAATTACAGAATTTATTTTTAAGCTAAAGAAAATAATTGAAAAATTGTTTAAAAAATTGAAAATTGAAGACAATAATCTAAATTTGAGATGATAACTGAAAATTGAGGGAGTTCATTGAAAAATAATTAAAATATTTAAAAGATGGAGAAAATAATTGCAAAATGATAAAAGAAATAAAAATTGAACGATATAATTGAAAATTAAGATATGTATATATTTAATAGTTCAGGAGATATTAATTCAGAAATAATGCAAATGATTAAAAATTGAAGATAGTAATTGAAATTGTTTTATTTTCGAAGAAAAAATAATTGAAATTAAAAATTGATTGAAAAAATATAAGAAAATGATTAAATTTGCAAAAGGTAGATTTAAGATTTAGGGAAAAAAGTGAGAAATATTGTGAATATTTTCAAATAAACAGAAATAAATTTAATCAGTACAAGTTAAAATTAAAAAAAATTAAAAGAAATTGGAAGAAATTAATATTAATATACACCTAAAAAACCACGCAACTCCCTCATACATCAAAAACCACGTAACTTTTTTGCAAACTCTAAAACCTCGTAACTCCTTTCTACCTCTAGAATCACATAACTCCCTTCTACCTCTAGAACCAGGTAACTTCCTCCTTCCTCTAAAACCACGTAACTTTTTACTACCTCTAAAACCACTTAACTTCCTCCTACCTCAAAAACCAAGTAACTATTTTCTACCTCTAGAACCACGTAACTCCTTTCTACGTATAGAAGCATAGTAACCCCCTCATGGCTCTAGAACCACGTAACTCCCTTCTACCTATAGAACCATAGTAACTCCATCCTACCTCAAAAACCACGTAACTCCCTTCTACCTCTAGAACAACGTAACTCCTTTCTACCATTAAAACCACGTAACTTCCTTCTGCCTTTAAAACCACGTAACTCCCTTATACCTTTAGAACCACGTAACTCCCTTCTACCCCTCTAACCATGTAACTTCTTTATACATCAGAAACAGCATAACTTTCTTCAACCTCCAGAACCGCCTAACTCTCTCTTTCCTTAAAACCCGGGTAACTTTTTTCTACCTTTAGAACCACGTAACTCCCCTCTACCTCTAGAACCACGTAACTCCTTTCTACCTTTAAAAACACGTAACTTCCTTCTGCCTCTAAAACCACGTTACTTCCTCCTACTTTAAAAACCACGTAACTCCTTTCTACCTCTAGTACCACGTAAACCCTTAATCCATCAAGAACCACGTAACTCCTTTCTACCTCCAAAAACACGTAACTTCCTTCTGCCTTTAAACCAACCAAACTCCCTCCTACCTCTATAACCACGTAACTTCCTTATACATCAGAAAACACCTAACCTTCTTCACCCTCAAGAACCACTTAACTTCTCTCTACCTCTAGAACCACGTAACAAAACACGTAACTTCCTTCTGCCTTTAATACCACGTAACTTTCTCCTTCCTCTTGAACCATATAACTTCTTTCTACCTTTTCTCCTACCACAAAAACCACGTAACTCCTTCCTACATCTAGATCCACGTAAACCCTTAATCCATCAAGAACCACGTAACTCCTGTCTATCTCTAAAAACACGTAACTTCCTTGTGCCTTCAAAATCACGTAACTCCCTTCTACCTCTAGAACCACGTAACTCCTTTCTACCTTCCAAAACACGTAACTTCCTTCTGCCTTCAAAACCACGTTACTTCCTCCTACCTCTGGAACCATGTAACTTCTTTCTACCTCTAAAAACACGTAGATTTCTTGTGCCTTTAAAACCACGTAACTCCTTTCTAACTCTAGAACCACGTAACTCCGTTCTACCTTTAAAAACACGTAACTTCCTTCTGCCTTTAAAAACACGTAACTTCCTCCTACCTCAAAAACCACGTAACTCCTTCCTACATCTAGATCTACGTTAACCCTTAATCCATCAAGAACCACGTAACTCCTGTCTATCTCTAAAAACAAGTAACTTCTTTCTACCTCTAAAAACACGTAGATTTCTTGTGCCTTTAAAACCACGTAACTCCTTTCTACCTCTAGAACCACGTAACTCCTTTCTACCTTCCAAAACACGTAACTTCCTTCTGCCTTCACTGAGAAAATAAGTTGACTAAATACAACCAATTTTTGATTAAATTTAGCAGAGAGAGGTTGTTGATATAGCACCTGCAAAGCACTTAATTGATTTTAGCAGAGCATATGCTCCGGTATCCTAGAAATTTGATTGTCATCGCCGGTGTTTTGTTTGTTTTGTCCCGGGGAACCCTAACCTAGAAATAAAGCTGCTTGGCTAGAGGCTTATTTTCTCAGTGTTCAAAACCACGTTACTTCCTCCTACCTCTGGAACCACGTAACTTCCTCCTACCTATAAAAACACGTAACTTCCTCCTACCTCAAAAACCACGTAACTCCTTCCTACATCTAGATCCACGTTAACCCTTAATCCATCAAGAACCACGTAACTCCTGTCTATCTCTAAAAACACGTAACTTCCTTCTGCCTTGAAAACCACGTAACTCCCTCCTACCTTTATAACCACGTAACTTCCTCATACATCAGAAAACATCTAACTTTCTTCAACCTCAAGAACCACGTAACTCCCTTCTACCTCTAGAACCACGTAACTCCTTTCTACCTTCCAAAACACGTAACTTCCTTCTGCCTTCAAAACCACGTTACTTCCTCCTACCTCTCGAACCATGTAACTTCTTTCTACCTCTAAAAACACGTAGATTTATTGTGCCTTTAAAACCACGTAACTCCTTTCTAACTCTAGAACCACGTAAATCCGTTCTACCTTTAAAAACACGTAACTTCCTTCTGCCTTTAAAAACACGTAACTTCCTTCTACCTCTAGAACCACGTAACTTCTTTCTACCTCTAAAACCACGTAACTTCCTCCTACCTCAAAAACCACGTAACTCCTCTCTACCTCTAGAACCACGTAATCCCCTTGTGACATTGTAAAATTTGTTTAGAAGAATTTTACAATTCACAAGTTGCTTAATTTAAATTTAAAAAAAAAAAAAAAAAAATCAATTTCCGATTTTTCTTTCAATTTAATTTAATTGCTAAATTTGTTTAAAATAAAAATTTTGTTCCAAATTTAATTATTCTAATTAAAATAATCCGATCTCAATGATTGTTCGACATTCCAAGACTTGGTTCAAAATTTAATTTATTATTAGAACTTAATTTTAATTATTCCCTTTCTATTTATGTTAACCTGTTTCGAGTCAACGCATGTATTGAGGAAAATATTACGAATTTGGATTTTATTGGAAATTTTGAATTAAATTTGGATTTGATGATTTAAACTGGATTTCAACCTGCCAAAATTTTGAATTTACCGCCAAAAAAATGAACTGTTGGAAATTGCTGTCTAAATTATGTAACCTGTTTGTTAATTTTGAAGTCTCTGAAGAGGATTTATTGAATTTTCTAACATAATATTCTAATTCGAATTTTGCCGCCTAACCTAAAAAAATATTGGATTATTGATTTGAAGAATTTTATCGATTTATTTTCTGAATTTATGTAATTGATCTTCATCTGAAAAATCTTTTGATCGAACCCAAGGATTATTTTGTTGAATTTATTTAAAATGCCAACCTTTTTCTTGCTACGTTTCCTGCCACGTATAAAGGATTTGACTTATTGTTAGTCACCTGGAGTGACATTTAAAATTTTCATGCCTTGGAAGGTTTTATTATTAATTCTAAATTTTATTTGGATCTCTTGTTGCTGCGGGTAGCCAAAGCCCATATAATTGTCAATTTATGTGACCGGGACTATATCCACTTGGATCCAGGAAATTCGGATAATATTTTATCATTTTCTTGGGATACTAGGATTTCAGTTGGCTGGTTCACTCCATTGAAATGATATTGGAAGAGTAAAATAATAATCTAACATCAACTGGATCGAATTAATTATCGTAATTAATTCAGAAGATTTATTCAATTTTATGAAGATTCCTTGAAGATTCAAATTTTCTTTTTTTTTTCTTTCGACCAATAGAATTAAGAAACAACAGAATGTAGCCAACTTCATTTATGTCAATTTAGTGATCTAAATTAATTTTTTAGCGTAGCTTTCTTTTTTTTTATGAGCTTTGGAACAATTATTTCTCCATGGTTACGCTGGTAACCATGGAAAAAAACTAACGTCACTTTTGGACTTTTTTTATTAATCATTCATTGAGATTGGACGGAATCTTTTCGGAATTATTTGGATTTCACCTAATTTAACGATTATATTTATTCTCTCTGGCTCTAAATTGGACGATTTCAAGGATTAATTAATTTTTGGACAAAGATTTTAAAGAAAAATTGGAAAATTTCAACAATTTAAAATATTGATTTTGATTTCGAAGTTTGGATTTTTTTTTGTTTGGTAAGATTTCTATCATTTCTCTTGAATAAAATTCGTATTTTATTATTTTATTTTGTTTCTTAAAGATTCTAAAATTGATTTATTAATTTTCATTTGTGCGAATTAAACTTAACCTGTTAAAAATTAACTTGAAATTAAAATTTTGCTTTCCTTTTCCTTTTGTTCCAAAACTCATCCTTTATTTATTTAAAAAAATGTGACATTAGTTATTAACGAAAAATTGCTTTAATTTGCTTTTGGATTAAATTTGATTTAGATTGGACCAAGTCTTGGAATTGTTATTCCTAACTAATTCATAGTTTAGGATTATATTTATTTTTTTTATTTTTTTTTATTTATATATTTTTTTTTATATATTAATTTGGTTTAATTTAACTTAACTTAACCTAACTTAACCTGATTTATCCTAACTTAACTTTATTTTCCAAATTGTTAAAAATGTAGTTGATTATTTAATCAATTGTTAACTTTATAAAAAAAGTTTCCTAACCTCAAAATTTGTCATTTGTATCAAATTTACATTGTTTTTCTGAATAAAATATTGTTTATTTAATTACGTAGATGTCTTATTTAAATTATTATAATCTTTTCAAATAAAGTGCATTACAGAACCATCCCCTCTACTATCATCCAGATTGGGGTTAAGCTAGCGGAATTAGTCGTGGAAGATTAATAAATTTGGGTTACTTTTCTTTTATTTATTTATTTTTTTTTGTTTATTGAAGTTGAGCTTCCTATTTGGTTGTCAACTTGCTGGTGTAATTTTAGGTTAAGTTTCCTATTTGGTCGTTAACCTTATTCTGTGTCACTTTAATTGAGTTAATTTATTTATTATTATTATTATTATTTTTTTTTTTTGTTTGATCCAAGAAAGATCTGGCGCCCGACTTTTCGATTTTTTTTTAAATCTTCCAAATTGTGATCGTGACTTAAGTTGATTAATTGATTTAGATTAATTAATTAAAATTTTATTCGATTACACCCTAATCCATCAAGAAACACGTAACTTCTTTCTACCTCCAAATACACTAACTTACTTCTGCCTTAATACCAATTAACTCCTTAATACCTCAAGAACCACGTAATTTCCTTCTACTTCTAGAGCCGGGTAATTCCTTTCTACCTTTAAAACCACGTAACTTCCTTTTGTCTCTAAAACTTTGTAACTCCCTTCTACCTCTAGAACCACTTAACTTCCTCCTTTTTTATCTCTGTGTGCCTCACTATCTTCCTTTCTCTCTCTCTCTCTCTCGCAGACAACCGCAAATTGACAGCTTTTAGCTCTGAACGACGGACCGACGGACGAATAAGTCTTACTATAAGGGTTTAGGCCCCATACCAAAAAAGAAAAGAGAACATAAAACTAACTTCGATTTTTAAATGAAAGAAAAAATCCGTCCATTATTATTATTATTATTACTATACACAATCTTTTTAACCTCCATAAAATCTTTTTTTCTTTGTTTAACGAACAAAATTAGTTGAAATGTTGAAACGTTGATTGAAATAACAAAAGGCACATTAAGCGTAACGACCGTGTGATAAAATATATCAGTTGAGAAAAGAAATAAAAGTGAGAATTGAATAGGTCATCAGAAAGATAAGAAATGACTCCTTTGGTGCTCGCATTGGCTTACTTGAAAATCGCTTAAAGCGTAAAGATAACAAAAGGGGCAATTTTCTTTCCGTTTAAAACTGCGTGGTTGGTTTTACACTCTGACACATTCCTTATACACCTCGTTAGATTTTATGCTTCTTCTGTTACATTCTCGTTAGAATTCTCGCTATTTTACCTTCCGTAAAATCTGCCCAAAAATCCATAAAGTCCAGCTTTTCATATTGAAATCTACACCTTTTAGTTTAATTTCAAGAAGAAGAAAAAAAAAACAGCACCAGTGAAATATTCCAACAAGTAAATTTTACAGATTTGCAAGTGAAATTCTAGATATATGTAACCAGGCCTGCCTCCGAGTCAATTTTTCAGTTTGCTTTACTGTTTAGAACGTCCAAGGCAGTTACGCGGTTAAAGGCGAGTTCGCCGCGGTTTTGCGGAAACGTGAAATTTATCTTCTGGTCTAACAAAATTTACTATCGCTACCGTAACACGCGAATCCCTTGAGCACTTATCGAAGTATCAGTTACACTTCCAAACAACGACGACGTAACCTTTAACATTGCCCTGATAACTGATAGGAAACCAATTCCCTCGAGTGTATTCCCTCTTAGAGAGAAATTATCCACATAGCACGGAAAATTAATTAACAAATATTTTATTTCGCCGCGAAGCAATCTCTGGATAAATTTAATTTGAAATTGCCAACACACAGACGTGAATTTTCACAATCAAGAACTTTGTTTGTGTTAAAAAAAAAAAATGCGGTATATCGATTCGCTTTGATGAATTTTTGAAATTTTATTTTTTTTGTTAATTTGCTTTTATAAATAACACACACAATCTGTATTTGTCAGATAAACTGTACTCGAAATTAGTATAATTAAAATTAATGTTAACTTGTACATTATTATATCACGTGAATGAGAATTCTGCATTTCATAAACCGAGAATTGCTTCTCTGTAAAATTTATCATTATCCAATGCAAACCAAAATGTCCATGGGGAGATAAATGCTTTGGGGTAATGTGAAATATTTTCATATTCATATATTATTGGATTTGAAACTAAATAATATTAACAATCAATTTGAGATAAATTGTGATACATGAGTTTGGCTTTTTAAAATGATTCTCATTTTAAATTATAAAGGTTTAAATTACAAATTATAATTATAAGGCAAATTATAATTTGGTATTTGGTTTGAAGAATAATTTGTGATTATAGTTGAAATGAATTCGGCTAAACTAATAAAATATGATGGAATCATAATAAAAGTACAATTTTAATGTAGGATGAGAAAAAAAGGAATTAGGAATATAAATTTAAAAGCTATTAGTTTGGTATCATTTTATGTATTATTTTATTTCTATGCTCTTTTTATTAATAATAGAAATTTTTACTTGAAGTAAATTATATTTATTTCCTACAGTCTATATAAATTCCCGAGTTTTTACAATCTCCAGTCTGGTCATGGCATTAAATTTAAGGTTTACATAAACCTCAATTTTACGGGAAGTAAATTGTTCTTTTAAATAAATTATTATTTAAAGTGAACTGTTATTTAAAGCGTGCAATAAGTAAATTACTGGAAAATCAATTTCGAAAAGAGATGATCCGTAAAGACAAAATAGCCTTTAGATTATTCACGAGAGAATTAAACAAAAGTTTTCAATCTATACGCTGAGCATTGAAAAAAACTTCATTTTTTAAGCTTTAAAGAAACATTTTTTCATACATGCTTTCTTGTCCAAAAAAAAAACCTGAGCGGAAGTGATTTATCTTTTTCTGAAATCTAAAGTTTCGACCAACAATAAGTAATATCAACAACAACCAAGAAGTAAAACTCAAACTTACATTTAATAAAATCCCTCCGATTTTTAACGTTTATCTTTTGTCAGAACCAGAAAAAATTTCAAAAATTGAAAAATCTATTTTTTCTGACGTTTTGAATTATTTAACCTTTCCGGAATATTTTAATTCTGCGGTTACAACAAAGGTAAAATAATAATTTATGTACAAACCAAAAAAGTTAGACATATTAATAATTTTTTTTTTTAAATAATAATAGTTTTTGTACAAATGACTACTTCTGAAAAGTTAATCCACTAATTTTGGAATCGTCATTTTGAACTTTCCAGTTTTATCAACTTATTCAAGTTCAGCGACTTTAAAAACATAAAAATGCAAATTTTCGTAAAAAGCATACTATTTTTGTAAATTTACTCGAGCATTTTGAATTGTAAAATTTTATCATTATTTTTAGATTCCGCGACTACAAAAACCTTTATTACCAATTTTTTGTATAAATTAAAGTATTCTTGGAAAAAAAGCAGCCATTTTGGATTCGCCATTTTGAATTTTTTAATTTTGACATCATATTTGGATTCGGGGACTTCAAACATTTTTCAATCCTACCATTATATTTGGATTTCGCAACCACAAAAACAAAATTATCAATTTTTTTTGACAAATTAAAGTATTCTTGGGAAAAAGCAGCCATTTTGGATTCGCCATTTTGAATCTTTTGATTTTGACATCATATTTGGATTCCGCGACCACAAAAACATAAAATTACCAATTTTTTGTACAAATTGAAGTATTCTTGGAAATTTAGGCAGTCATTTTGAATTCGCCATTTTTAATTTCGTCATCATCGATTTCAAAGACATTAAAATACGGTTTTTAGTTAAAAATTAATTTTTTAATTTGTAAATTCTAACACAAGTTTTGTATCCAATCTTTATTATATTCTTTGATTCAATTTAAATCTGTAAATATTTTTTCAAAACACAAACTTTTATTACAAAAGTGACAAAAAATTACAATAAATTTTGGAAAAAAAATTGTATAGTGGAGACAATTATTATGATTAATCTTTTTTTTTAAAGTTTTCGTCAAAAAGAACACACAAAAATATTTAAAAATTTGCAAAACTTTTAGGTAACTTATGTCATTTTTTTAGGATGTTGAGCCTATGACATAACCTTAAACTAAAAATTAGTTTTTAGCATGAAAATAAATTAAAATAAAAATTGCCTTTAATAAATTTTAAAATATCTACTTACACAATTTTCAAATAAAATTCTTTTGAATTAAAAAAATTTGTCATTTATTAATTATTTAACATTTTGTGTTTTTTCTTCAAATTTAATTAACAATTGAATAATAAATAATTGATAAATAACAATAATAATTTGCTTAAACAATTTTTTTATCAATAGCTGTAATTAGATAAGTTAATGTGAACTTGCATTAATTAAAAGTTCAATTAATCCACGTTTCAAATATACTAAATTTAAAGTAATTTAAAAAAATTTTACAATTTTGAATTATTTTCATCATTTTTCAATTATTTTCTGCAATTTTTAATTCCTTTAATTATTTTTAAATTATTTCCCTAATAAATCTTAAATTTACCCTCAAATTCCAATTATTTTGTTTATTTTTTTCAATCACTTTTTTAATGTTATTTATTTATCCCTCGAAATTACACCAGTTAAATTATTTATTCCTCAATTTTACATTATTCATCGTAAATTTAAATTAATTTTTTTAATTTACCATTATTTTTGTTATTTTGCAAATATTACTTTCAATTTTCAATCATTTTCATAATTTCTAAATTAATTTCCTTAACTTTAAAATATATCTCAATTTACAATTATTTTGTTCAATTTTCATTTCTTTTTATTATTTTGCAATTATTTTTTCCATCTTTTAATATTTTCATTATTTTTCAATTAATTTCCTAAATTTTCAGTTATTATCTCAAATTTAGATTGTTTTTATTAATTTTCCATACTTTAAACAATTTTTCAATTTTTTTTTTTCAGCTCAAAAATAAATTCTGCAATTTTTCTATTATTTATTTTCTTCAATTTCTCATTAATTTTATTATTTTTTGCGTAATTTTCAAAAATTTCAATTATTTATTTTTCTCAATATTAAATTATTTTTAGCATATTTCAATTATTTTTTTCAATTTTGAATTAATTTTATCATTTTTCAATTATATTCCTCGGCTGTTAATTATTATTCTCATATTCTAAAATTATTTTCTAAGATTTTCAAGTACTTTTCTAAAATTTAAATTATTTTCTTTAATTTTTAATTATATTCATTTGTTTTCATAATTTCCAAAAAAATTTTATTAATTATCGTAAATTTTAATTATTTCTTGCATTCTTCAACTTTTTTCACAAATTTTTTGTTATCCTTATTTTTTTCAATTGATTTCTAAGATCTTCATGTATTTTTTTCAAATTTCCATTTTTCTTTTTTTTATTTAAAGAAAATTCTGTCTTTTTTTCAATTTTTTCACTCAAATTTCATTTATTTTCTACAACTTATCAATATTTGTATCATAGTTCAATTATTTTCTTCAAGCTTCAAATTTTAAAATCATTTTTCGATTTTTTCCAAAATTCATTTCCTTCAATTTTTAATTATTTTCATTTGTTTTATAATTTTAAAAATTCTAAACTATTTATCTGAGATTTCAATTATTTCATTCATTTTTCAATTATTTATATTTTTTTTATGTTATTTTATTCAATTTTCAATTATTTTCGTTCTTTTTCATAATTTCTAAAAATTAAAAATTATTCTCTTAAATTTTAAATTATGTTTATCTTTTTTCATTTATTTTTTTTCTAATTTTTAATTATTCTCTTATTTTTCAATGAACTTCTGAAAGTTTTAAGTATTTTTCTGAAATTTTCTCAACTCCTTTATTTACAACATAGTATGTAATTTTTTAAAATTATTTTCTCAAATTTTAATTATTTTCGTCAATTTGAAATTTTTTAACTCAATTTTCAAACATTTATTTTTTCAATTTCCAATCATTTTCTCTAATTTTTCATTATTCAATTTTTTCATTTTATTTTTAAGTTTTCCAAGTATTTTTCTTACATTTAAATTATTTTATTTATTTTTATAACATTTCTAAGATTTTTTACATTACTTTCCCTAATTTTTAATTGATTTCATTTTTTTTTTTTCAATGAATTTGTAAAATTTGCAATTATTTTGTTTAATTTGAATTATTTTTTGCAATTTTTTTTAATTCTAAAATTTTATAAAAATTGTCCTGAATAAATTTTTAGTTTATTAATTTATATAAAATATACTTTAAAATATTTATAATTGTTGATAAGACAATTGTGTAATTTAGTCAAACTTTAAATTACTACAATTAGAAATTTAGATTCAAATGTTCGATTATTCAATATTCAAATGTATTCAAATGTTTGATTAATAAGTAATTACTAATCAAAATTTTGTTTTTTATGTTTTTGCTTTCTCTTGAAGAAAGCTTTGCATTCGTTCAAATCAGGGTGTTTACTAACCGGGAAAACCGGGAAATAACCGGGAATTTTCCGTCAAACCGGGAATTTTTTTCTGGGATAATAAATTCTTTTCAATTTTCAATTATTTTCATCAATTTCTAATTAATTTATTTAATTCTGAAATATTTTCTACGATTTTGAATTATTTTAATCAATTTTTAATTATTTTCTTCAACTATAAATTTTTTTTTTTTTAATTGCCAATTATTTGATTCAATTTTCAATTATTTTCTTCAATTTTTAATTGTGTTAATAAATAAATAAATCTCAACTATTTCCTTCAATTTTTAATTATTTAATTTAATATTCAATAATTCTCGGCTTTTTTCAACTATTTTTTTCAATTATCATTTATTTATTTCACATCTCAATAACTCCTCCATTTTTCAATTATTTTCTTCTATAATCAATAATTCTCGGCTTCTTTCAATATTTTTTTTCAATTATCAAATATGTTCTTGAAACTTGAATTCAATTCATCAATTATTATTCAACGATTTTCATAAAATTAAATTTTCTTCAATTCCAAATTATTTTCAACAATTTTTAAATAATTTCTTCAAATTACAATTACATTCTTCATTTTTTATTGTTTTTTTTTCAAATTCTATAATTCCTGGGTTGTTCAATATCTTTTTTCTTCAATTATCACTTATTTTCTTTAATTCTGAATTATAAGTTTCGACATTCAATTCCATTCTTTAATTTTCAATTTTTTTTAATATTCAATAACTCAAGGCTTTTTACAATGATTTTTTTTAAATTCTCAATTATTTTCTTCAAATTCCAATTTTTTTCTTAAATTTCAATTATTTTCTTCTATAATCAATAATTCTCGGCTTTTTTCAATATTTTTTTCAATTATCAATTATGTTTTTGAAACTTCAATTCAATTCATCAATTATTATTCAACAATTTTCATAAAATCACATTTTCTTCAATTTCAAATTATTTTCTACAATTTTTAATTAATTTCTTCAAATTACAATTACATTCTTCATTTTTTATTGTTTTTTTTTCAAATTCTATAATTCCTGGGTTGTTCAATATCTTTTTTCTTCAATTATCACTTATTTTCTTTAATTCTGAATTATAAGTTTCGACATTCAATTCCATTCTTTAATTTTCAATTTTTTTTAATATTCAATAACTCAAGGCTTTTTACAATGATTTTTTTTAAATTCTCAATTATTTTCTTCAAATTCCAATTTTTTTCTTAAATTTCAATTATTTTCTTCAATTTCCAATTATTTTTTCATATTTCTTTCAGTTTCTCAATTTCTTTCAATTTTCAATGTCTTCTCAATTTTCTTCAATATTTAACAATTCTCAGCTTTTTTAAATGATGTTTTTCTTTCAATTTTTATTTAAATTGAGAATTTTTAAATTATTTTCATCAATTCGCAATTGTTTCCGTCGATTTCTAAATTTTTCTGCTGTTTCCAAATATTGTATTTAATTTTTAAGTACTTTCTTCAATTTTAAATTATTTTCGTCAATTTTCAATTATTTTCTTTAATTTTTAATTATTTTGTTCAATTTTCAATTGTTTGTTTCAATATTCAGTAATCTCGACTTTTTTCAATTATCAGTTATTTATTTCATGTTTCAAAACCTCCTTCAATTTTCAATAATTTTCTTCTATTTTCAATTTAATTGTTTAATTGTTCAATTATTTTTTTCAATTCTCAATTAATTTCTTTAAATAACAATTCTATTCTTCAATATTAAATAATTCCTGTCATTTTCCATTTTTTTTTTTTTAATTATAAATTATTTTCTTCTTTTTTCAATCCAATTGTTCAGTAATTTCCTTTAATTCGCAATTATTGTATTCGAATTTCAATTTTATTTCTCAATTTTCAATTTTTTTTTTTTTTTATTATTAAATAATTCTATGTTTTTCTGATTTCAATTTGATTATTTTATTTTTTTGGATTTTCTATCTAGTTGACCAATTTTCAATTATAGTCTTTGAATTTAATAACTATTGTTCAATTTTTTCAATTATTGTTCAATTGTAGATTAATATTTACTTTTTTTTTAAATTTTGTTTCTAATTGTCAAATATCTTTGTCATTGTTCAATTATTTCTTTCCATTATTAATTATTTATTTTCATTATTAATTGTTTCTTTTAATTCTTTATTATTATTGTTTGTAAAGTTTAATATTTAATTCTTCAATTCTCAATTATTTTCTTTGAATTCCAATTTTTTTCTTCAATTATCAACTGTTATATTCAATTTTTGTAGCCTTTTGTAGGTCTATTTATACTTAAAATAAATTTTAAGTTAACAAGAGAAAACCGGGAAAAACCGGGAATTTTGTGGGACGAAATTAGTAGACACCCTGTCAAATTTACAAATTTTTTCAAATGCTTCAAATTAACTTTTCTCTTTCTAGAAATGTGTTACATGAGTTCCTGATCAAATGTCCGGATGTGAGTGGGATATACTTTTTTCTTGTGAATACAATAACTCGAAAACGGTTTAACAGATTTAAATAAAATTTGGTATCGTTATTCTTACTACTAAAATCTGAAATAAGACACAGGGATTTTTAAAAATAACCATTAAAAAAATTGTTATTGAATTTTAATGTTTTGAATTGGATAATAATTGGACAAAAATTGCAATTAAGTGACAAAATATTCTAATCCATAATAGTTTTATTTGACAATTGTATAAGATCTTTTAAAGTTTGTTAAAAACCACTTTTATTTTATTTTCACATTAAAATCCACTTTTTAGTTTAAGGTTATGTCACAGGGTCAAAACACCCTTAAGATTGAAATCTTTTATTTCTTCTAATCTCACGTAATATTGAGAGGACATTTACATTTATTTATTGATGTAACATTTATTTATAAAATCATATAATATTGCTGCAACATTACTGAGTAATGTTGTGTCAAAATTGTAACAATATTGTAGAAATATTGTCAAGCAGTACTTAAGTAAAAGAAAATGAAACAATTTGATTATTTTGATTTGATGCACTAATTTTGATTTCTCTTGATTTTATAGTTTCCTTCGGGATCCGGCTCGGGTGAATTCGAACCGATCGAAGGTTCAGGAGATGTTGATTTTGACACTGTGGTCGTGAGTTCCTCAACTGCTGAAGTTACTTTGTCTCTAAACGTCTCTAATTCTGCTTCATCTAATAATTTGCGTATAAATGTCAATTTTCTCATTGCGTTACTAAGCGTTTCCTTCCTTATTCTAAGCGTGTTTACAATTGTTATGTACTCATTATTATCGCACTAAGAACTTTAATTTAATCAAGACTGTTTCATTTCCTTAACAATTATAACCTAAATTACTCATAGAAACTTTTTTTAATAATCAAAAATGCTAATAATAAGCTAATAATAATTAATAATAAGCGTCATCAGAATAAAAGCAATTTTAACCAGAGCTGACAAACTATTGCCTGACTAACACTAAAATTTGTTTTACAATAAATTAACTTGATAAAAAAACTTCTGAAATAACATCAAAGAAATTCAATAAAGCAGGCAGTTTGAAAATTTGCATCTAAAATTCAAACACTTGTTTTATGTTTTATATACAGTATTTAATAAATATTTATGTAACTAATGGAAAAATAGAATAGGAAGATTATTTTGATGCACGTAATGTTTTATAGAAGAATATTTTATGAAGAATATATTTTGATGTAATAGTCTTATTTTGTATATGATAAAAATATTTTATGGATAGAATTTTATGGAAAAGGACATATTTTATTGTGTACTAGTTTTTATATAATAAAGAATATTTTATAGAAGAATTAATTTTTAATATTAACTATTTTAAAACTTTTTCAATTCTGATTTTCTAGTGAATGAATAATAGAATAAATAATAAGGTAGTTGGATCAACTCTGCAGTAAAAAAAAAATCCACATGCAAAAATTTCACCATTTTTGTTAATTTTAGGTTAGCAAATAAGAATTTAAAGCGCTGATAAAAGTTTATCGTTTTATGAACGTCAGTCTCATATAATATACGCTTTTTATTTTTAATATCTCGGGAGATATTATATCCAGAATTTACAATAATTCTCTTTTTAAGCATCTCTCGAAACTTTTGCTGAATAAACAGACAGGTAATCACTCTTTTAAATTTTAATCCAACCGTTTATAAACTTTTTTCATAAATGTTTAATTATTGGAGTTAAAAGCTCACAATCTAAAAATGAATTTTTCAAGAATCAATTTAAAGCTTAATTCATTTTAAAAGGTTTCACCTTCAATCACGAAATTGTGTCGCTTTTATTCGGGAAATTAAAGTAGACACATTTGTCGACCTAAAAAAGGTATATATTTTATATATTTATTTATTTTTATTCTTTATAAATTATTAAATGAAAATCAAGTTCTAAAATAAATATTCCAATAAACTAATTATTACAAATTACAAATTGTGATGTTGAATTATCAAATTTTTGATCAAGTTAAATATCTTATTTGGTGATCTTCTCAAACGAGAATAGTACGATTTAGAGCACGGATTTAGAATTAAGTTATGAGAATAATCTTAATGATATTGTCAGAAATCTGCAAGATATTGAAAGGATTCTCAGACAATAATTTACTTGTCTTAAATCAATGCAACTCGACGAGAGAATAGCGAGTTCATCTTAATCTAAATATAGTTATGGGCTTAATTTTAGAACTGAAATGTTAAACTTGCAAATGGAAATTGTCGCTTGTACGTTTTCCTTTTAATCTCCCAAGAATCTGCTTTTGAAATAATTAACGATTTAATCTCCCGGAAGACTTTCACAATAATATACAGTTTCTTCTGCTAAAACTAAATTAAAGAAAAGCAGGAACTCGTTACATTTTACCAGTTAACTTGAACATCTTCAATTTAAAGAGGATATTTCATTAAAAATCTGTTGATAATTGTAAGATTTGTCAGGGTTGAAATCAAGGGGTAAAATGAATAATTAAAAGAAACAATTGAAAAAATTAAAAAAATTGAAAAAAATATCGGAAAAATGAGGTAAATAATTGACAATTGAAAATTAAAAAATCGCATTTAAAAGGAATAAATGAGAATTCACTAAATTGTAGGAAATAATTGAAAATTGATAAAAATAATTTAAAATTTAAAATCGAGAATAATCGACAAACGACAACAGAGCAAAATAATTTTAAAAAATTAAAAAAAGGTATGAAATTTAAGAAAGTTAATTGTAAATTGAAAAACTTGAAGAAAATTATTGAAAATCGAGGGGACAAATGAATAATTAAAACAAATAATTGAAAAAATACGAAAAAATTGAAAAATTGAAAAAAATATCGGAAAAATGAGGTAAATAATTGACAATTGAAAATTAAAAAATCGCATTTAAAAGGAATAAATGAGAATTCACTAAATTGTAGGAAATAATTGAAAATTGATGAAAATAATTTAAATTTTTAAATCGAGAATAATCGACAAACGACAACAGAGCAAAATAATTTAAAAAATTAAAAAAAGGTAGGAAATTTAAGAAAGTTAATTGTAAATTGAAAAACTTGAAGAAAATTATTGATAATCAAGGGGACAAATGAATAATTAAAAGAAATAATTGAAAAAATACGAAAAAATTGAAAAATTGAAAAAATATCGGAAAAATGACGTAAATAATTGCCAATTGACAATTAAAGAATCTTGTTTAAAAGGAATAAATAAGAATTTACTAAATTGTAGGAAATAATTGAAAATTGATGAAAATAATTTAAAATTTTAAATCGAGAATAATCGACAAACGACAACAGAGGAAAATAATTTTAAAAAATTAAAAAATAGGTATAAAATTTAAAAAACTTAATTGTAAATTGAAAAACTTGAAGAAAATCATTGAAAATCGAGGGAAAAAATGAATAATTAAGAAAAATAATTGAAACAATACGGAAAAATTGAAAAATTGAAAAAAATATCCGAAAAATAAAAAAAATAATTAACAATTGAAAATTAAAGAATCTCATTTAAACAGAATAAATGAGAATTTACTAAATTGTAGGAAATAATTGAAAATTGAAGAAAATAATTAATAATTGAAAAAGATAATTGAAAAATAATGAGAATCAATGTACAATTGAAGAAAATATCTAAAAAATGACAAAAACGTTTAACAATTGGAAATAAAATTCGAAAAATAACTAGATTAATAAACTGAAAAAAATAATTGAAAAAATTAAACAAGAAATATTAAATTTAAAGAAAACAATTGCAAATTGAAAAATTAAGAACATTATAGGAATAATTGTATTTAAATGTGCATTAAACAGCTGGATTGAAAATCGAAAAAAATAATTAAAATTGAAGAAAGGAATTTAAAATTAAAAAAAAAAATTAAAAAATGGAGAAACAAATTGAAGAATAAAGAATTAAATA
Source organism: Ganaspis brasiliensis (assembly GCA_037103525.1). NCBI lineage: Eukaryota > Metazoa > Arthropoda > Insecta > Hymenoptera > Figitidae > Ganaspis > Ganaspis brasiliensis. The sequence continues at coordinate 1,356,773 of JAZKLR010000055.1, read as the reverse complement.
AAAATTTTAAGAAAATAATTGACAATTCAAGAAAAATTCAAAAGTGGCGATAATAATCGAGAACAAAGCAAAATAATTTTGAAAAATTAAAAAATAGGTATAAAATTTAAGAAAATTAATTGTAGGTAAATTGAAAAATTTGTAGAAAATAATTGAAAGTCGGGGGGGAAAATTAATAATTAAAAGAAATAATTGAAAATTAAAATATCTCATTTATAAAGAATAAATGAAAATTTACTAAATAGTAGGAAATAATTGAAAATTGAAGAAAATAATTAATAATTGAAAAAAATAATTGAAAAATGACGAGAATAATTAAACAATTGAAGATAATATCTACAAAATGACGAAAACATTTAAAAATTGAAAACAAAATTCGGAAAATAACTAGATTAATAGACAACAGAAAAAAATAATTGAGAAAATTAAACAAGAAATATTAAATTCAAAGAAAACAATTGCATATTGAAAAAAGTAAATGAAAAATGTCGAGATTTGTTGGATATAGAGGAAAATAATAGATAACTGAAGAATGGAATTTAAAACTGAAAGAAATAATTGGGAGGTGAAGAAACAAATTGAAGATTAAAGAATTAAATAAAAATTTTAACAAAATAATTGACAATTGAAGAAAAATTCGAACACTGGCGAGAATAATCAACAACTGAGCAAAATAATATAAAAATTAAAAAATAGGTATAGAATTTAAGAAAATTAATTGTAAATTGAAAAAAATGTTGAAAATAATTGGAAATCGAGGGGTAAAATGAATAATTAAAAGAAACAATTGAAAAAATACAAAAAAATATCCGAAAAATGAAGAATATAATTGACAATTGAAAATTAAAGAATCTCATTTAAAAGAAATAAATCAGAATTTACTAAATTGTAGGAAATAATTGAAAATTGAAAAAATAATTAATAATTGAAAATAATAATTGAAAAATAATGAGAATATGTAAACAGTTCCAGAAAATATCTGAAAAATAGACAACTGAAAAAAATAATTGTAAAAATTAAACAAGAAATATTAAATTTAAAGAAAGCAATTGCAAATTGTAAAATTAAAAAAACTATAGGAATAATTGTATTGAAATGTACATTGAATAACTGAATTGAAAATCGTAAAAAATAATTAAAATTGAAGAATGGAATTGAAATTTGAAAAATAAAATTAAATATTGAAAAAAGTAAATGAAAAAAGTCGAGATTTGTTGGATATAGAAAAAAATAATAGATAATTGAAGAAAGGAATTTAAAATTGAAAAAAAAAATTGAAAATTAAAGAAACAAATTAAAGATTAAAGAATTAAATAAAAATTTTAAGAAAATAATTGACAATGGTAGAAAAATTCGAAAACTGGCCAGAATAATCGATAACAGAGCAAAATAATTTTAAAAAATTAAAAAATAAGTATAAAATTTAAGAAAATTAATTGTAAACTGAAAAACTTGTGGAAAATAATTGAAAATCGAGGGGAAAAATGAATAATTAAAAGAAATAATTCAAAAATACGAAAAAATTTAAAAATTGAAAAAAATATCCGAAAAATTACGAAAATAATTGACAATCGAAAATTAAAGAAACTCATTTAAAAAGAATAAATGAAAATTTACTAAATTGTAGGAAATAATTGAAAACTGAAGAAAATAATTAATAATTGAAAAAAATAATGTGAATAATTGAACAGTTAAAGAAAATATCTGAAGAATAACATATACATTTGACAATTAAGAAACAAAAATGACTAAATTAATATACAATTAGTAAAACTAATTAAAAATATTAAATATTAAATTTGAACTAAATAATTGAAAATTAAAAAATTATGAATATTATTGTAATAACGGGTGAAAATAATTGCAAATAGAAGAAAATAATTGATCAATTAAATTTAAAATTAAGGAAATATTGATAATCAAAAGGAATAATTGACAAAAGGCAAGAATTTTTTAATATTAAAGAAAATAATTGAAAATTGAAGTAAATAACGAAAATTGAAGAAATTTATTGAAAATTAAAGAATTAAATTGAATTTTTAAGATAATAATTGATCATTGAAGGAGATATCACAAAATGACGAAAATAATTAAACATTAATTAAGGAAAATACTTGACAGTTGAGAAAATTCGATAAATGTCGAGAACAATCGAGAATAAAAAAAAATTATTGAAAAAATTAAAGAATAATTATGAAATTTGAGGAGAAAATTAATTTATTAATTTATTTTAATTTATTGTCAATTGAAAACTTATGAAAATTATAGAAAAAGAATTGTAGGAAATAATTGTAGAAATAATATAAATGAAGAATATTGTATTGAAATTTAAAAATATAATTAAAAATTTAAAAAAAGTCGTGAATTATTGAATATTGAACAAAATAATTAAAAAATGAAGAAAATAATTAAAAAGGGAGAAAATATATTAAAAATTGACAAATGAAATTGAAATTTGAAGAAAATAATTGACAATTTATTTCGTTATTTTGTAATTTTTCTTTCAATTGTCAATTATTTTCTTCAAATTTTAAATAGTAAAAAAAATAATTTAGAAATTAGAAAAATAATTGACAATTGACAAAAAAATTCATTAAAAAAGAGAATTTAATTAAATTAATTTTTTAAAACAACATTTTACAAAATTCCATGACTTTTCCAGGTTTTCCATGACTAGAAAAAAATTCCATGACAATTCCCGGTTTTCCAGAACCGTAGCAATCCTGTTTGTTTATTTCTTCAATCGTCCCATTTTTAGACAAAAAATGATTTATAACTAGTTTTTTTCCCATTACTATTTTATTTTCTGTTTCATATTGAGGAAGGATTCCTGAAGTGTGTCCATCATTTTCAAAAGGTATTCCGATTTTATTCAAATTTTATATTTTGATAGTGAATATTAAAATAAACAAAACCCTATAATATTATTTAAAAAAATGCTGATATTTTAATAGTTATTAACAATCAAAGTTTTTTATAAACAATTTGTTTAAATAATCAACACTTGTTATAAACAAATTAAAAATTAAGCCTGTTCTTAGTGAGATATTGACTTCGTTCTTTTTCAATATTGTTCTGTATACAATTGTTCACATTTACCAAAAAATAAATTTTTGAGGCCCACATTGTAGGAATAAAATACTTTTAATTTTGTTGATAAAAATACCGTTTTATTACTAACGTGAAGTTTTCAACAACAATATACTATCCATATCTTTTGTTTTTTTCTTTAAATATGCTGAATCGACAGAAACTTTTAAATTAGGAAAAACAAAATACAAAAATTATATTAATTTCTAAAATAAATATTATGAACAGATACGGTATATACATACGATAATTAAAAAGTTAGGTTATTTGTAAATGTTTTATAAATGTTTGAAATCTTATTTTAAATATGTTTAATTTCATGTTTCTTTAAAAATGAATTTGATAGATTAAAGTATATTTTGTAAATATTTTACTATTTTATGTAATACATATACTATGTTTTCGTTTGCAATAATAAAATGTTAAAATATATTTAAATAATAATTTTTAATAATAACATTTTTACAATTGTTGAACACAACTAATATATAATCTCGTTTTGTTGTGTTCTAAAATTGTAAAAATATTTTTGTTAAATAATATTATTTAAATATAATTTAACATTTTATTATTGCAAACAAAAACAAAGTATATATTATATAGTAATATATAGTATAGTAAAATATTTAGCGAATATATTTTAATCTATCAAATTCATTTTTAAAGAAACATGAAATTAAAATTTTCAAAAACAAGATTTGAAACATTTATAAAACATTCATAAATAACCTAACTTTTTAATTATCGTATGTGTATACTGTATCTGTTCATAATATTTATTTTAGAAATTATTATAACTTTTGTATTTTGCTTTTCTCAATTTAAAAGTTTATGACGATTCAGCATATTGAAAGAAAAAAACAAAAGATATGGATAGTATATTGTTGTTGAAAACTTCACATTAGTAATTAAACGGTATTTCTTTTAACAAAATTAAAAGTGTTTTATTCCTACAATGTGGGCTGCAAAATTTTATTTTTGGGAAATGTGAACAATTGCATACAGAATAATATTAAAAAAGAACGAAGTCAATATCTCACTACGAACAGGCTTAATTTTTAATTTGTTTATAACAAGTGTTAATTATTTATTGCATGCGTTTTTTAAAAAAAAACTTTTAGTATTTCGACAAGCGCCTATTTTTAAGTAATAGTTGCAATTTTTATAACATTCTGTTAATTATAACGAAAGCAATTGGATTGTTTATAAAAAACTTTTATTGTTAATAACTATTAAAATATCAACATTTTTTAATAATACTATAGGGTTTTGTTTATCTTAATATTTACTATCAAAATATAAAATTTGAATAAAATCAGAATACCTTTTGAAAATGATGGACACACTTCAGGAAAATTCTTACTCTATTGTTTATATGGATAAAACAGTTGATATGAACTTTTTAGAAATAAAAAGTATATAACACAGAAATGAGAAAGTTCCGTCAGCTTGGGAGTATTTCGTCAATAAAACTTTGCTGTATAAGTAGAAAATCTCACAAATCGTGGAAACTGGAAGACTTGAAACCAAATTTAAACTGCTGCAGAAAGTTGAGCTTGCTAAGATCCGGAATAATGGAAAACATTGTGTAGCTGAAATTGAGTAATTGCAATGTAATCCATCGAATTCAGTTAGTACACCTTTACACAAAGTTGTGTCATAGTTTGCTGTGTCGAGAAATCCTCGTCAAAAGCACTGATCCGAGGAAATGTCCTGGGCCAATAACATTTTGATGAACTCGTTAGTTCGATCCAGTTTGACACTTTACTTCGGAATAAAGTCCATCAGACACTCTGATTTAGTCGTTTGATCAAAACTTTATCCTTCCACGAAATAACGGCCTACAAAGCTCGAAAAATGCATTTTAATCCTGACTTTTAAGGGCTTGAAATTTAATTAAATAAAATCTAAAATTCCAAATAGAATGTAATATTGAAGCAAGATTGCTTTATTAATGAAGATTATTTCTAATGTTCTGTAATATTGCTGCAACATTACATTGTGGTAAAACTCAGGGTGTCTACTAATTTCGTCCCACAAAATTCCCGGCCATTTCCCGGTTTTTGTTCCTATTTTTCCCGGTTTTTTTTCTTGTTAACTTAAAATTTATTTTAAGTATAAATAAACCTACAAATGGCTACAAAAATTGAATATAACATTGATAATTGAAGAAAATAATTGAAATTCAAAGAAGATAATTGAGAATTGAAGAATTAAATATTAAAATTTACAAACAATAATAATTAAGAATTAAAAGAAACAATTAATAATGAAAAGAAATAATTAATAATGGAAAGAAATAATTGAACAATGACAAAGATAATTGACAATTAGAAACAAAATTAAAAAAAAGTAAATATTAATCTACATTTGAACAATAATTGAAAAAATTGAACAATAGTTATTAAATTCAAAGACTATAATTGAAAATTGGTCAACTAGATAGAAAATCCAAAAAAATAAAATAATCAAATTGAAATCAGAAAAACATAGAATTATTTAATAATAAAAAAAAAAAAATTGAAAATTGAGAAATAAAATTGAAATTCGAATACAATAATTGCGAATTAAAGGAAATTACTGAACAATTGGATTGAAAAAAGAAGAAAATAATTTATAATTAAAAAAAAAAAATGGAAAATGACAGGAATTATTTAATATTGAAGAATAGAATTGTTATTTAAAGAAATTAATTGAGAATTGAAAAAAATAATTGAACAATTGAACAATTAAATTGAAAATAGAAGAAAATTATTGAAAATTGAAGGAGGTTTTGAAACATGAAATAAATAACTGATAATTGAAAAAAGTCGAGATTACTGAATATTGAAACAAACAATTGAAAATTGAACAAAATAATTAAAAATAAAAGAAAATAATTGAAAATTGAAGAAAATAATTAAAAATGGAAGAAAGTACTTAAATATTAAATACAATATTTGGAAACAGCAGAAAAATTTAAAAATCGACGGAAATAATTGAATATAACAGTTGATAATTAAAGAAAATAATTGAAACTCAAAGAAAATAATTAAGAATTGAAGAAGTAAATATTAAACTTTACAAAAAATAATAATTAAGAATTAAAAGAAACAATTAATAATGAAAAGAAATAATTAATAATGGAAAGAAATAATTGAACAATGACAAAGATAATTGACAATTAGAAACAAAATTAAAAAAAAGTAAATATTAATCTACATTTGAACAATAATTGAAAAAATTGAACAATGGTTATTAAATTCAAAGAATATAATTGAAAATCGGTCAACTAGATAGAAAATCTAAAAAAATAATTTAAAATTTAAGTTAATAATTTAAAATTGAAAAAACAAATTGAAAATTGAGAAATAAAATTGAAATTCGAATACAATAATTGAGAACTAAAGAAAATTACTAAACAATTGGATTAAAAAAAGAAGAAAATAATTTATAATTAAAAAACATATGGAAAACGCCAGGAATTATTTAATTTTGAAGAAAACAATAAAAATTGAAGAATAGAATTGTTATTTAAAGACATTAATTGAGAATTGAAAAAAATAATTGAACAATCGAACAATTAAATTGAAAATAGAAGAAAATTATTGAAAAATGAAGGAGGTTTTCAAACATGAAATAAATAACTGATAATTGAAAAAAAATAATTGAAAAAAGTCGAGATTACTGAATATTGAAACAAACAATTGAAAGTTAAAGAAAATAATTAAAAATTAAAGAAAATAATTGAAAATTGAAGAAAATAATTAAAAATGGAAGAAAGTACTTAAATATTAAATACAATATTTGGAAACAGCAGAAAAATTTAAAAATCGACGGAAATAATTGAATATAACAGTTGATAATTGAAGAAAATAATTGAAATTCAAAGAAAATAATTAAGAATTGAAGAAGTAAATATTAAACTTTACAAAAAATAATAATTAAGAATTAAAAGAAACAATTAATAATGAAAAGAAATAATTAATAATGGAAAGAAATAATTAAACAATGACAAAGATAATTGACAATTAGAAACAAAATTAAAAAAAAGTAAATATTAATCTACAATTGAACAATAATTGAAAAAATTGAACAATATGGTTATTAAATTCAAAGAATATAATTGAAAATCGGTCAACTAGATAGAAAATCCAAAAAAATAATTTAAAATTTAAGTTAATAATTCAAAATTGAAGAAATAAATTGAAAATTAAATAAGGAAATTGAAATCAGAAAAACACAGAATTATTGAATATTTAAAAAAAAAACAATTGAAAATTGAAAAATAAAATTGAAATTCGAATACAATAATTGAGAATTAAAGAAAATTACTGAACAATTGGATTGAAAAAAGAAGAAAATAATTTATAATTAAAAAAAAAAATGGAAAATGACAGGAATTATTTAATATTGAAGAAAAAATTAAAAATTGAAGAATAGAATTGTTATTTAAAGAAATTAATTGAGAATTGAAAAAAATAATTGAACAATTGAACAATTAAATTGAAAATAGAAGAAAATTATTGAAAATTGAAGGAGGTTTTGAAACATCAAATAAATAACTGATAATTGAAAAAAAAATAATTGAAAAAAGTCGAGATTACTGAATATTGAAACAAACAATTGAAAATTGAACAAAATAATTAAAAATTAAAGAAAATAATTGAAAATTGAAGAAAACAATTAAAAATGAAAGAAAGTACTTAAAAATTAAATACAATATTTGGAAACAGCAGAAAAATTTAGAAATCGACAGAAATAATTGCGAATTGATGAAAATAATTTAAAAATTCTCAATTTAAATAAAAATTGAAAGAAAAACATAATTTAAAAAAGCTGAGAATTGTTAAATATTGAAGAAAATTGAGAAGAAATCGAATATTGAAAGAAATTGAGAAAATAAAAGAAATATGAAAAAATAATTGGAAATTGAAGAAAATAAATGAAATTTAAGAAAAAAAATTGGAAATTGAAGACAATAATTGAGAATTTAAAAAAAATCATTGTAAAAAGCCTAGAGTTATTGAATATTAAAAAAAAATTGAAAATTAAATAATGGAATTTAATGTCGAAAATTATAATTGAGAATTAAAAAAAATAATTCAAGAATTGAACAATGGGATTGAAAGTAGAAGAAAATAAGTGATAATTGAAGAAAAAAGAAATTGAACAACCCAGGAATTATAGAATTTGAAAAAAAAACAATAAAAAATGAAGAATGTAATTGTAATTTGAAGAAATTAATTAAAAATTGTAGAAAATAATTTGAAATTGAAGAAAATGTGATTTTATGAAAATTGTTGAATAATAATTGATGAATTGAATTGAAGTTTCAAAAACATAATTGATAATTGAAAAAAATATTGAAAAAAGCCGAGAATTATTGATTATAGAAGAAAATAATTGAAAAATGGAAGAGTTATTGAGATGTGAAATAAATAAATGATAATTGAAAAAAATAGTTGAAAAAAGTCGAGAATTATTGAATATTAAATTAAATAATTAAAAATTGAAGGAAATAGGTGAGATTTGAAGAAAATAATTAAAAATTGATGAAAATAATTAGAAATTGAAGAAAATAATTGAAAATTGAATCAAATAATTGGCAATTAAAAAAAATAATTTATAGTTGAAGAAAATAATTAAAAATTGATTAAAATAATTGAAAATAGTAGAAAATATTTCAGAATTAAATAAATTAATTAGAAATTGATGAAAATAATTGAAAATTGAATAAAATAATTGGCAATTGAAGAAAATAGTAGAAAATCGAAGAAAATAATTGAGAAATGAAGACATAATTTTAAATTAATGAAAATAATTCCAAATGGAAGAAAATAATTGATGAATTGAATTGAAGTTTCAAAAACATAATTGATAATTGAAAAAAATATTGAAAAAAGCCGAGAATTATTGATTACAGAAGAAAATAATTGAAAAATGGAGGAGTTATTGAAATGTGAAATAAATAAATAATAATTGAAAAAAATAGTTGAAAAAAGTCGAGAATTATTGAAAATTAAATTAAATAATTAAAAATTGAAGGAAATAGGTGAGATCTGAAGAAAATAATTAAAAATTGATGAAAATAATTAAAAATTGAAGAAAATAATTGAAAATTGAATTAAATAATTGGCAATTCAATAAAAATAATTTATAGTTGAAGAAAATAATTAAAAATTGATTAAAATAATTGAAAATCGTAGAAAATATTTCAGAATTAAATAAATTAATTATAAATTAATGAAAATAATTGAAAATTGAATAAAATAATTGTCAATTGAAGAAAATAGTAGAAAATCGAAGAAAATAATTGAGAAATGAAGAAATAATTTTAAATTAATGAAAATAATTCCAAATGGAAAAAAATAACTGAGAATTGTAGAAAATAATTGGAAATTGAAGAAAATAATTGAAAATTGAAAAGAATTTATTATCCCAGAAAAAAATTCCCGGTTTGACGGAAAATTCCCGGTTAATTCCCGGTTTTTCCCGGTCAATTTAAATTCCCGGTTATTTCCCGGTTAGTAGACACCCTGTAAAACTTTTTACGAGGCCTTATAACGAATAACTGAAAATAACCTAAAAAATTATGTATTGGATGTTAAAGGATTGAAAGTATTAAATATCCTTATTAGGTCCAAAAATAAAAATTCAAATAAATCACACAGCGGATGACAGTAAAATTATAATGATGAATGATAGAAATCTGGAAAATTAAAATATAATAAATTAAAAGAAAAAATTTTCAATCTAAAAAAATGTCTTACTTCTATAAAGGAGATTACTTAATTTAAAGAAATTGAAATGGTATTCAATTGTCAAGACCATTTCAATAAATATTACTGTTAAAATAAATATTAATTATTAAATAAAAAATTAATAAAAATAAAGAATTTGATGATAAATAAATAATAAAATATAAATATAGAAATAAAAAAAATATTGCGAGCAATGAGGATTGATCTCTCGATGCTTGGGTCACTTGAAGAAATCACATGAAGAAAAATAGATAACTTATCTCTCTAAATCTGAATTAGTGGTTTTCTACTAATAAATTAGCGAAAAGTGAGCTACTGTTAAAATAGTAAGAATTTTACTAATTCTTAGTAGAAAACTACTAATTAAATTAGTAAAAAAATCTACTTTTTTTAAAAGTAAAGTTTCACTATTTCAATTAGTAGTTTTCTACTAAGAATTAGTAGTTTTTTACTAAGAAATAGTAGTTTTCTACTAGGAATTAGTAGTTTTCTACTATATGAATTAGAGAAAAATGAGCCATGAATTTGACTAATTCATAGTAGAAAACTACTAATTCTTAGTAAAAAAACTACTAATTCAGATTTAGAGAGTAAATAAAATAAATAAAAAATATATTGAAATAAAAATATGATATTTTAGTGAAATTTATAAATAGAAAGACATATAAGAATAATTTAAGTTAGTTTAAGTGTAAATAATAAGGATTCGTGAAAATTTAACAATAAACAATAAATATTAAATTGTTTATTAAAAAATTATCAATTAAGATAAGAACTATTGTTTGAATTTTAAGGTATTTCTCTCGCAGTTATACTTGAAAAAATCGATTTTCTATGAATTTTCTTTAAATTGTGAGGAAACGTTATTTTATATGTGCCTTGTATCTGGTTAAAATTTCAGGAACATTTACCGTCTACAGAATATTCTAGAAAGTTCTAGAAGCTTTCAAAATTGTTTACTTTCCGGTTTGATTTTAGAGAAAAGATAAATTATTGGCATATCCGAGGTCGATAGTATATAAACAGGTGAATTTACAAGGGCGATCTCTTTTTTTGCTGATACTTATCTTAAGAATTGAAGAATTGTTTTTGATTTGATAAGGGATTTTTAAGGGATGTTTTTTGATTATTTCTTATTTTACTTCAATCCTAACTTGTAAAAATAATTTTGGTGATGACTTTTAAGAGATGTTTTTGAGTATCTTTGATTTTACTTTGATCGGTTGACATTCTAAAATAATTATATAGCCTGTAGAGGTGACAGAAGTTTTTTAAATTGATTTTATAAAGAATAATTCCTAACTTGTGATAATAATCTTTAGGTGATGATGTTCAAGGGATATTTTTGGATTATCTTTTATTTTACTTTGATCAAATGACATTTTAAAAATATCTTTAAGCCTGTACAGTTGCTACAAAATTTGTTTAAGCTGATTTCACAAAGAATGATTCTTCACTTGTAAAAATAATGCTTAAGGGATGATTTTTAAGAGTTTGTTTTGTTTATAACGAGAATAAGGTCTCAGGATTAGGTATCTAGAATGTCATAAACGTTTTTCTATAAAAATAACAGCCGATTTGACTTTTCCTTTTTTATTTAAATTTATCTTCACAATTGTCCATTATTTGTGTCGGTCACATTTTGCCACCCTTAAACTAGAAATAAAAACAGCATACGATATTGAAAAATTTAGTTTTTGACAAAAATGTTGTAATCGAATAAAATTTTAATTAATTAATCTAAATCAATTAATCAACTTAAGTCACGATCACAATTTGGAAGATTTAAAAAAAAATCGAAAAGTCGGGCGCCAGATCTTTCTTGGGTCAAAATAAAAATAAATAAATAAATTAACTCAATTAAAGTGACGCAGAATAAGGTTAACGACCAAATAGGAAGCTTAACCTAAAATTACACCAGCAAGTTGACAACCAAATAGGAAGCTCAACTTCAATAAACAAAAAAAAAGATAAATAAATAAAAGAAAAGTAACCCAAATTTATTAATCTTCCACGACTAATTCCGCTAGCTTAGCCCCAATCTGGATGATAGTAGAGGGGATGGTTCTGTAATGCACTTTATTTGAAAAGATTATAATAATTTAAATAAATCTACATAATTAAATAAACAATATTTTATTCAGAAAAACAATGTAAATTTGATACAAATGACAAAATTTGAGGTTAGGAAACTTTTTTTTATAAAGTTAACAATTGATTAAATAATCAACTACATTTTTAACAATTTGGAAAATAAAGTTAAGTTAGGATAAATCAGGTTAAGTTAGGTTAAGTTAGGTTAAGTTAAGTTAAATTAAACCAAATTAATATATAAAAAAAATATATAAATAAAAAAAAATAAAAAAAATAAATATAATCCTAAACTATGAATTAGTTAGGAATAACAATTCCAAGACTTGGTCCAATCTAAATCAAATTTAATCCAAAAGCAAATTAAAGCAATTTTTCGTTAATAACTAATGTCACATTTTTTTTAAATAAATAAAGGATGAGTTTTGGAACAAAAGGAAAAGGAAAGCAAAATTTTAATTTCAAGTTAATTTTTAACAGGTTAAGTTTAATTCGCACAAATGAAAATTAATAAATCAATTTTAGAATCTTTAAGAAACAAAATAAAATAATAAAATACGAATTTTATTCAAGAGAAATGATAGAAATCTTACCAAACAAAAAAAAAATCCAAACTTCGAAATCAAAATCAATATTTTAAATTGTTGAAATTTTCCAATTTTTCTTTAAAATCTTTGTCCAAAAATTAATTAATCCTTGAAATCGTCCAATTTAGAGCCAGAGAGAATAAATATAATCGTTAAATTAGGTGAAATCCAAATAATTCCGAAAAGATTCCGTCCAATCTCAATGAATGATTAATAAAAAGTGAAAAAGTGACGTTAGTTATTTTCCATAGTTACCAGCGTAACCATGGAGAAATAATTGTTCCAAAGCTCATAAAAAAAAAAAAAGAAAGCTACGCTAAAAAATTAATTTAGATCACTAAATTGACATAAATAAAGTTGGCTACATTCTGTTGTTTCTTAATTCTATTGGTCGAAAGAAAAAAAAAGAAAATTTGAATCTTCAAGGAATCTTCATAAAATTGAATAAATCTTCTGAATTAATTACGATAATTAATTCGATCCAGTTGATGTTAGATTATTATTTTACTCTTCCAATATCATTTCAATGGAGTGAACCAGCCAACTGAAATCCTAGTATCCCAAGAAAATGATAAAATATTATCCGAATTTTCTGGATCCAAGTGGATATAGTCCCGGTCACATAAATTGACAATTATATGGGCTTTGGCTACCCGCAGCAACAAGAGATCCAAATAAAATGTAGAATTAATAATAAAACCTTCCAAGGCATGAAATTTTTAAATGTCACTCCAGGTGACTAAGTCAAATCCTTTATACGTGGCAGGAAACGCAGCAAGAAAAAGGTTGGCATTTTAAATAAATTCAACAAAATAATCCTTGGGTTCGATCAAAAGATTTTTCAGATAAAGATCAATTACATAAATCCAGAAAATAAATCGATAAAATTCTTCAAATCAATAATCCAATATTTTTTTAGGTTAGGCGGCAAAATTCGAATTAGAATATTATGTTAGAAAATTCAATAAATCCTCTTCAGAGACTTCAAAATTAACAAACAGGTTACATAATTTAGACAGCAATTTCCAACAGTTCATTTTTTTTGGCGGTAAATTCAAAATTTTGGCAGGTTGAAATCCAGTTTAAATCATCAAATCCAAATTTAATTCAAAATTTCCAATAAAATCCAAATTCGTAATATTTTCCTCAATACATGCGTTGACTCGAAACAGGTTAACATAAATAGAAAGGGAATAATTAAAATTAAGTTCTAATAATAAATTAAATTTTGAACCAAGTCTTGGAATGTCGAACAATCATTGAGATCGGATTATTTTAATTAGAATAATTAAATTTGGAACAAAATTTTTATTTTAATCAAATTTAGCAATTAAATTAAATTGAAAGAAAAATCGGAAATTGATTTTTTTTTTTTTTTTTAAATTTAAATTAAGCAACTTGTGAATTGTAAAATTCTTCTAAACAAATTTTACAATGTCACAAATGTCATAAACGTTTTTCTATAAAAATAACAGCCGATTTGACTTTTCCTTTTTTATTTAAATTTATCTTCACAATTCTCCATTATTTGTGTCGGTCACATTTTGCCACCCTTAAACTAGAAATAAAAACAGCATACGATATTGAAAAATTTAGTTTTTGACAAAAATGTTAAGTCCTAGTCAATATATTTCAATTCTTTATCAATTAATGTTAATTGACGAATGTTTATTTTCGATCTAAAGAGAACATATCTCAATATTACTTTCTATTGGGAAATTTTAATCAATCCTAATTTTTATTCATCAAAATTGTTTACCTATTCAATATATTCAATTAAAATTTCTCAAAAATGCAACAACATAAAAAACATTCTTTCAATTCTCTCGCCGGCAACATTGAATGCAAAATATTTCTCAGGAGGTATTTTTACTGCCGAGAATGAATATATAAATTGAGTCGTGCTTTGTAAAATAATGTTCTTGTGGATATTTACGAGGTTTGGTAATTCGTGCCTCGGAAAATTAATGGAATCTAAATCTCGGAGAATGGGATTGAATTGTTATCGCGGGTACAAGAAATATGGAAGGAAATTATATTTGGCAGTGTGGAGTATAGAGGAAATGACAGTTTATAGGGCAATTTTGGTAGATCGTTCTATGATAAGTCTTTGGCGTTTGCGGTGGTCCTCTGTTAATCAAGATAGGTACACCTGATGTCCTGTGTTGTTACCGCATACGTGTGTACTTTGAAGCGCACACGACACTGTGTTGGAGAAGCTGTCGCAAGCCTCTATGTGCAACCCTATTTCGTTTGAGTTCCACTAAATCTGTTCATGAAACATTTAGTCTGAATGTTCCTGACAATGTCAATCCATTTACTAATTCCTAAGTCAATAAAATCCACTCTGTTTCTCTCTATTACCACGTATTATTAATTTATCTATGCAAAACCACAAGTGTCAGATTTTAGGAATCAACAATTTTATTTTCAATAGTTAAAACGCTTTAATGTCCGAGGTTTGATTAAATTTTAAAAATTTCTTAATGACACTTTCGGACAAGTCGGTTATTAAATATGTATTTTTATTAAACAGATAAAAACTCTACATTTGTCCGACGTTTCTAAAATAAACCATTCTCATTTTCAAGGACTGTAAAAAATATAATAACAATCAGTTTTTTTGATATTAAAACTAGTTTTTGTATAAAAAATATATCGCACTTTTCATAAAGACACTCACCAATATTTTCACAACAAGATAAATTGGATCACAAATCTAAAATGTTAATTTTTCTTGACATAAAAGAAAAAAGTTCTTTTTAAAAAAATTATTGTAAAATGACATACTTTTGACTCATTTTTGATTTGTGATCCAATTTATCTTGTGAAAATATTGGTGAGTGTCTTTATAAAAAGTGCGATATATTTTTATACAAAAACTAGTTTTAAAATCAAAAAAACTGATTGTTATTATATTTTTTACAGTCCTTGAAAATGAGAATGGTTTATTCTCGAAACGTCGGACTAATGTAGTGTTTTTATCTGTTTAATAAAAATACATATTTAATAACCGACTTGTCCGAAAGTGTCATTAGAAATTTTTAAAATTTTAATATTTTCAATATTTGTGCGTATTTATTTATTTAAATTTGTGTATTATGAAATCGGCCAGGTAAATTTTTACCATCTACAAAATTAATATTGACCGGTGGGAGGAGGGGGGAGAAGAAAAATAAAAGAATATTAAATTGAAGAGTTTTTTAACTAGCGTAATTATTGTAACGCAAAAGTTGACAATTTATTTGATTTCGAGTAATTTTTCGGAATTAATAAACTAATAATCAAAATAATATAAAATTTGTGAAAATCATGATAAATTAAAAAAGTTGACGAACTTGATTGAAATTTGAGAAAAATAATTGAAGAATTATCAGAACATTGAGAAGTGGATACAATAACTTAGATTTGAGATAATAAATGAGAATTTAGGATATTAGTTGAAAAATAATTAATATATCTAATTAAAAGGTGGACACAAAATAATTGCAAAAAGATAAAATAAAATTAAAATTGAAAAAAAATAATTGAAAAATGAGATACATAATTGAAAATAAGAATTTAATTGAAGAATAGTAAAAATAATTAAAAATTTAAGAAAGTCCTTGCAAATGAATTGACAAAATAACTGGAATTTGAGATAAATAATAAAAAAAATTAGAGAATTTATTAAAAATAATTGAAAATGACAAAAACTAGTTTTAAAAAATGATAGAAATAATAAAAAATTGAAGAATTTAATAAAAATTTGTAAAAAAAAATATTTGTAAAAATTACAGAATATATTTGAGATCAACAAGACAACTTGAAAAAGGATAAAAATAATTGGAAATTAAAGTTAACTATGGAAATTGAAGAAAAAAATTAAGGAAACTACAGAATTTATTTGATATAAAAGAAAGTGATTGAAAATCGAAGAACATTATTTAAATACTTGAAAAATACAACTTAAATATAAAAACAATAAATAAAAATGTAATAAAAATTTTTGGAGGATAGAACAAGTTTTTTAATATTGAAAATTATTTGGAAAATGATGAAAATAGTGAAATTGATAATTAAATTTACAGATTTGATGAGTTAAGTCCTTCCATTATTTGACATTACAAATTGACATTAATAATTCGATATTGAAGAAATTAATTGAAATTAGAAGAAAAAATTACAATTAAAAACAAAAATCATATTTTGTAAAAATAATTGAAAAATGACGAAAAAAATTGAAAGTTAATTCATAAAAAAAGATTAAAATAATTGAAATTTGCGGAAATTTTGAATTTTAAAGTTAAAAGAAAAATTGAAAATAATGAGAATCATTGAAGAAAAATTTTTGAGAAATGTTAAAAATAGTTTAAATTTGTGGATATTAATTGCAATTTTAAAAAAAATAATTTTAAAAATACAGAATATTTGTGAAGTTAAAGAAGATCTTCTCAAGAATTTTAAATTCAGGAAAATAATTACAACATTATAGAAATAATCGAAAATTTATTAAAGAAAATAATGGAAATTTAAGATGAATAATTGAAATTTTCGGGAATAATCAACAAATACTCAAAATAATATAACATTTGTGAAAATCATTGCAAATGAAAAAAAAAGTAATTAAAAATTGACGGTATTATTTGAAATTTGAGAAAAATAATTGTAGAATGATTAAAACATCGATTAAAACATTGAAAAGTGGATACATTAACTTAGATTTGGGATAATAAATAACAATTTAAGAAATTAATTGTAAAATAATTAATATATTCAATTAAAAGGTGGAGAAAATAATTGCAAGAAAATAAAAGAATATGAAAATTGAAAAAAATAATTGAAAAACGGAGATAAATAATTGGAAATTTAGGAATTTAATTCAAGAATGAAGTTTGAGATTAATTAAAAATTGAAGAAATTGATTGCAAAATAATAACAATAATAATTCGAAATTGAAGAAATTTATTAAAATTTGAGAAAAATATTTTAAAATCTAAGAAATTAATTGAAGAATAATTTAAGTAATAAAAAATCCGAGAAAATATTTGCAAAGGCATAAAAATAATTAAAAATTGATGAAAATAATTTTAGTTTGTTAAAAATAATTGAAGAAACAAGACTACTTGACAAAGGATAAAGTTAATTGGAAATTAAAGCTAATTATGGAAATTTAAGAAAAAAATTGAGAAAATTACAGAATTTATTTGATATAAAAGAAAGTCATTGAAATTCGAAGAACATCATTTAAATAATTGAAAAATACAACTAAAATATAAAAAAAATAAATAAAAATTTAATAAAAATTGTTGGAGGATCGAACAAGTTTCTTAATATTGAAAATTATTTGGAAAATGATGAAAATAGTGAAATTGATAATTAAATTAACAAATTTGATGAGTTAATCCTTCCATTATTTGACATTACAAATTCACATTAATAATTCGATATTGAAGTGAATTAAAACAATAAAAATAATTAAAAAACAAAAATCATATTTTGTAAAAATAATTGAAAAATGACGAATGAAATTGAAAGTTAATTAATAAATAATGAAACTTATTATTGAAAGATATTCTTTAAGCTGAAAAAGATTTATTTGGTAAGATTAAAGAAAATAATTGAAACTTGCGGAAATTTTGATTTTAAAATTTAGGAGAAAAATTGAAAAATAATGAGAATCATTGTAGAAAAATTTTTGAAAAATGATAAAAATAGTTGAAATTTGTAGATATTAGTTGCAATTTTACAAAAATAATTTTAAAAAATACGGAATATTTGTGAAGTAAAAGAAAGCACCTTATTACAAAATGATTTCAAGAATTTTAAATTTAGGGAAACAATTACAACATTACAGAAATAATCAAAAATTTATTAAACAAAATAATGGAAATTTGAGATAAATAATTCAACTTTTTGGAATCAATCAACAAATACTCAAAACAATATAAAATTTGTGAAAATCGATGCAAATTTAAAAAAAAATAATTAAAAATTGACGAAAGTGTTTGAAATTTGAGAAAAATAATTGTAGAATGATTAAAACATTGAAAAGTGGATACATTAACTTAGATTTGAGATAATAAATAAAAATTTAAGAAATTAATTGAAAAATAACTAATATATCTATTTAAAAGGTGGAGATAATAATTGCAAAAGGATAAAAGAAAATGAAAATTGAAAAAAATAATTGAAAATTTAAGAATTTAATTGAGGAATAAAGTTTGAGATTAATTAAAAATTTAAGAAATTGATTGCAAAATGATTACAGTAATAATTGAAAATTGAACAAAAATTATTAAAGTTTGAGTAAAACATTTTAAAATCTAGGAAATTAATTGAAGAATAATGAAAATAATATAAAATTCGAGAACACATTTGCAAAGTAAAAATTGATGAAAATAAATTTAGTTTGTTAAAAATAATTTAAAAAATTATGTACAATATATATTTGTAATAAAAGAAAATCATTGCAGAATGATGAAAATAATTGTAAATTCAAAAAATAACTAGAATTTGAGATAAATGATAAAAACAATTAGAAAAATAAAAACTAAACTTAAAAAAAAATAATTGATAGAAATATCTGTTGATTGAAGAAAATAATAAAAATTTGTAAAAAACAATTGAAAGAATTACAGAATATATATGAGATAACAAGACTACAATTACCTACAATTATATATTATAATTTATCGAACTTTAATTAATTTAAAATTTCATTGATTAGAAATGTTATTAATCCACGCTTTGAGAATAATAAGTTTAAAATTATTTTAAAATTTCTTTTTTATATTTTTTTAACAATTCTTTTCTGTTATGATTTCAATTATTTGCTACAATTTTCATATATTTTTAAAATTTTCAAAAATTTTTTTCATTATTTTTTAATTTTTCCCCTAATTTTTAAATTCAATTTCTGCAAGTTTCAATTATTTTCTTTTATTTTCAATTATATTAAAAAATGTGTAATTCCTTTCTTCAAATATTACAATTGATTTCTGACATTTTTTTTTCTGAATTATCCAATATTGTATTTTTTCTATTTTCTTGTTTATTTTTTTGTAATTTTATTCAATTAAAAATAACGATTTTTCAATTTTTTTCTGAGTTTTTTGAGATTTTTCTGCATTTTCTGAATTATTCAATTTCTTATTCATTTTTCTTTTTTGTAATATTTTTTTTTTCCAATATTGTATTTTTTCTATTTTCTTGTTTATTTTTTTGTAATTTTATTCAATTAAAAATAACGATTTTTCAATTTTTTTCTTCAAATTTCAATTTCTCACTTCAAATGTAATCGTATTCTAGAATTTTTTCTAAATTATCCAATTTCATATTTTATTATTTACTCTTTTTTATTTTCGAGATATGTCCTTTAATTAATTTTAATATTTTTCAATATTTTAAATTCATTTTTTGAAATTTTATAACATTCTATAATTTTTTTCAATTTTCAATTGTTTTTTTTTTTAATTTTTATTATATCGTAATATGTTCATTATTTTCTTCAATTTTATTTATTTATTTATTTATATACATAAACGGGCAAAGTACAAAAAAAGAAAAGCGCCCTTTCGTACAGTGCCTGTACTGATAAAAAAAAAATTGTTAATTAATTAAAATAATTAGTCACAATTTTTAAAATAATCTTCAATTATTTTCGACATTTTTCAATTATTACCAGAAATTTACAATTTCTTTTTTAGTTTTTCAATTAATTTCTCCAATTTTAAATAATTTTCTTTAAATTTCATTTCTATCCCTCAATTTCCTTTATTCGATTTTGTAATCTCTACTCTACTCTTTTTTATTTTCTAACCATTTTCTTTAATTAATTTGTAGAATTATTATGATTTTCTGCTAAATCCTCAATTTTTTTGCAATTTTCAATTATTGTCGTCATTTTTCAATTATCGTTTATTTTCTTGTTATTTTTTTTAATTGAAAATAATTTTTTTTTTAATTTTCAATTTTTCTACACAGTAAAAAATTTTGTGTTAAATTTAACATTTTTCACATGTCCCAAACGGTCCACTCAAAACTTTGTGTTAATTCAACACAAAAAAATATGTTGAATTTTGTACACAAATTATAACCTCTTATATTACGCATTATAATAATTTAAAGCGTGTATATTTTATGCAATTACTATTGTATTTTATCTTTGGCAAGTTAAAATGAATTTTCAATAAGGAATTTATGCTTTTGCAACAAAAAAATAAACATAAATTACAGAGTTACTACTAAAAAATTGGAGGTTATGTTCAAGAATCAAATGACATTTGAAGAATGTGTAAAATCAACACACAAAAAATGTTAAATTTTAACACAAAAAATTTAACAAGGACTGTTTTCTACACAAATACACAAAATTTTTAACTGTGTATTTTTATGTTAACTTAGAAAGAAAGCCTTTATTTTCTTCAATTTTGAATAATTTTCAGCACTTCTTAATAATTGTTTTCAATTTTTAATTATTATCTTCAAATTTTAATAGTATTCTTCAATCTTTTCATTATTTTCTTCAATATTTTATTCTCATCTTCAATTGTAATCATTTTTCTATTTACAAAAAATTATATACGTAATTTTTTAAACTTATTTTCTTCAATTTCAATTTTTCCTGTACATTTTCTTGTTACTTTCTTCAATTTTATTATACCTAGTTTGCCTTCATCAATTTTGAATTTATTTTCTTCAATCCTACTAATTATCCCAATAAACATTTATGATGAATAATTGTTCGTAATTTAAATATAATTTACATTTTTATCCAGGAAGTATCTTTTCAATTACTGTTCAATTACTTTTTTTACCAATAAATGGATATTTCCGGCTTCCTTGTTATAGTTTATAAATTTTTCATATCCGTCAATTTGCCGATGACATTTTAGAATGTCCGAGAATGCAGAGTAGATAGAAAAATACTGTACTGACTAACCTGAAGGGCTGGCTAATAATTATTGGAAAATACTTAGCGTTAACCGAATTGCTGGATGTGAAATCTCCGTATCGCAAGACTTGGTTTACTTTCAACCTTATTAATCATATCCAACGCCTGCGCACCAGTAATTGGATAATTAACAGAAAAATTTCCCATGCAAATCTTATTGTTCAGAAATAATTCATCACCTAGACATTAACCTAATGAGTTCTATAATAAAGATTTTTTTTTTTCTACTTTTGTTTTTCGTGCCTGGAGAAACGCGAGAAATAATATTAGAGTTTTGATCCCAGTCACCGACCTCATTTACGTCAACAAGTTATAAAATGATAATTATTCAGGAGATGCACTGAAATACCTCATTAAGAATTGAATCTTGTTAATTTAAAGTTATACTCTGATAATTAGCTATTCCATCCAACATGTTCTGAAAATAGTTTTGATTTCAGAAAATGAGGAAATGAATTTTTTAAAACGTCGTATCAAAATTCGACGAAATTTTGAATTTTACAACTTTGTTATTTTATACTAAAATTTAAAACATGAAAGAATTTAATTTATAAAACTCATGCTTCGTGAGGCAGCATTTTAATTAATATTTTTTTGTTATTTACAGAATCACTTTATCAATATCAAATTACTTAATTCTTTTTCATTTACGATTAAAAAGTTTCAATTTTGTAAAACTGATATTTTCCATTTATATTAAATTCTTTTTTAATTATATAAGAGTATTTTCGGTAAGTAGTTACCGTACTTTTAATTATTGAAAACAGATTGAAAAGTACTAGAAACCCTTTTTAATCTGTAATTAAAAAGAGAGCAAAAAAACTTTATGGAAAAAGGTGAAAGAAAATTTCTTATTAAGTCTTGATGCTTTCAAGTATTTTTTTTTTTTTTTTTTTCTGAAGCAGCTGCTATAAAGCTAGGAAATATTGGTTTTCTAAAGGACAGCGAGAAAAAAACAGAAGTTAACAGACAGTCTGTCTTCGAAGAAAAATTTCAGTACAAGTGTTTTCTAGAGCAGAAACTAACTGAAGATTAGAGGAACTTCTTTGAGTTGTATAAGTAGGTACTCGAGTATAGATCCTGCTAGTGCCAGGATGGACGGATGCATAGATAGTAAAACCTTTAGAGGACGTTTCTTATTTTCGAGCAACTTAGAAAAGATAAGATGTACCTTGGACAGAAATCCCGACTTCTGCTTTGATAATTTGTCCTTAATAGTTTCACCTGTTCAGATTAATTAAAATTTTCACACCCATAGAGAAATACTACTATTTACTTTAAATGTAATTACCAATCTTAACATTATTAGTCACGTTTTCAACAAAATTGTAACTGGGGGCTGCCCCCAATGTTTTTTCAATAGGCACGGCCCTGACTGACTAAATTTGGCGCTAGTGGCGCTGCAGAAACATCAGCTGTTTTCTTCTTCGTCATCTTCTCAAATCGTGTCAAAAATATCAATCGTACTTTCTTTCTAAATTTGTATATCATTCCATTGTTTTAGAATCAACATTTTGCAAAAGAGTCGATTTAATTCAGTTTCGCGATTAGATTGTATTTTATCGTGCATAAGTATTTTTCTGCTTATCCGTCTTATGGAGTCATTTTTAGGTTATCCTGTTTCAGGAAAATAAATATTCTCACTTATAGCTTTTATTTGCCTATTAAGTGAAATATTACTTTCTCTACCAAATATCGTCTTCACATAACTGTAATATATATTCGTCAAATTCTCTCTAAACTACAATAAATACGAGTCAAGATTGTACGGATTAAAAAGCGTTAGAGAAGCCCCTCAAAGCAATTTTGACATTTCTAAATTTCAATTTTTTAAATATTTAACATCCGGATAAAAGTTCTTTATACAATTTAATCAAAAGCTGTAAAATATTTTCTGATGTACCAACTAAATTATTTATAAATCTATGCATCTATCATTTTTATTAAAAGTCAATTTAAGCTTCTCTTCGACCTTTTTAGTTTTACTTAAAAGAAAATATCGAGAAGAATTGATTATTTAGTTTCTCTTTTTTTATCTTAGAATGTATAATGAATACTGGGGCTTTACTAATGGAGTGTAATCTTCTTACAGTATTTTCTTGAAAAAGAATGCTTGAGAAAATATGAAACATATACTGCAAAACAGAATATAGAGAGAGAGAGAGAGAGAGAAAAAAAAAAAGTTGTCTAATGCATCCTTTAAAAAATAAAATAAATTCAATATTTGTGTGTTTGAAAATTTTCACAAATATTGAAGATTGTTTAAAAGCATTTTTGTTTTGAAAACTTGAACACTAATATTTTCATAACGAAAGTAGTAAAAAGAATATTTTCTAGGAAAGCTTGTCGACAAAGTTAAAAAGATACTAAACAATTGCAGCAGCAAGTTTGCCCCGGGAACTTCTTCCTCGTTTCTGTACGAGAAGGATTACGCTGGAGTTACGACTTTACAATTTCTAAAATTACGACATTACTTCAGCTTGAGGGAGTGCAGAAATCTTCTCTTAAAAATTTGATTTATCCAGAATCTCGAATCAGATGTGACAAAATGGAGATTTTAGAAAATCGCATTGTTTAAATTTATGATTTTTTAAATGACATAATACGCTTTTTAATTTAATTTGTTTATACCGACTTTTTTAAATTGTATTGTTATAAAAGTATTCAAAATGCGTAATTAGATGAGCGAGTCTAAAAGGTTAGTAATTTAATATAAAATCAAAGATTTATTCCTGTTTTTCTAATCTTTAAAATATGTTGATAATCAACCGTATTACTATTCGTAACAATTAATATTGTTAATTTAAATTCTTTAGTAATTAATATTATCGTTAATAAAATCATGTTGATAGTTAATAAATTGTTCGAAAGTAACAACTAGAAAAAAATTAACAATTTAAAAAAACAAAAGTAACATTTGTTAAATGTACTTTTTGGAAAAAACCTTCGTAGATTTATACACAGATTTAAAATGTCTTAGACTATAATTAACAATTAATATTTTTATCCAAGTTTCAATTTCCATAAAATAATTCTTATTTACTGCCTTCTTACCGCCTGAATCTCACCTTTAAAGTTATTTGACAGAGGACGCATATTTGATATAACCACGTAACAGTTTTGGAAACTAACTGTGGTATTAATTAAACTAAATTTTGTATTAATTTTGCACACGTGTTTCCAACATTCTCTTAGTTTAGAACTAAATTAAGCAGCTCATTTAGTGCTTCCCTTACCAGAGTATTGAAACTTCTGCTTATAAACTAACTAATCTTTCAGATAACTTTCAACGCACCACGGAAGCAGGACAAAAGAGTTGGGATAAAATTGAGGAAATTTCTTTTTTTTCAGATTGGAACCGACGAAGACGATGAGACAAGCGAGGAATTTAATCCACCCCCGCTTATTACACCCCCACCCCCAAATGTGGACGGTAAGTATAATTGTAAAACAGACTGCCATCAGCCAGAATCGATTAAAAATGAAAGCCCATTTATAGCCCGAGGTATAAAAGGCGAAAAGGGAGATAAAGGAGACAAGGGGGAGAGTGTGAGAGGTCCTCCGGGACCCCCAGGTCCTCCAGGAAACGGCTTCGACCTTAATGACGAGGTGAGCACAATATTTCCCTTTCTTCAGCTCCAGTTGCATTATTAAACTTTCATTTTTCCTTTATTTTTCTCTTCCCTATTTTTAATTCTTTTTTTTTCTTTAACATCTCAAGAGAAAAGGAAATTTCTACACTCTTATGAAAAAGCTTCCACTATTTTCTCCTTCATTAAAAAATGTTTCAAACATGGCAAGTTAATTTTCCTTAGCGCTGACATTTCATTCGTAATAATTCAGAATGACTTTGCTTCTCGGAACAAATTTTAATCGTATAACTATTTTAGCAGAAAATTTACCTGATTAGAAAGAATTGTTTTTGATATTGTTCCAAATTTGATGTTTGGTTTTTTAAAATACTTTAGTGTACGAAAAAGAATTCTTTAAAAAAAAACGGGATCAGAAAAAATGTAGTCATTTTTTCTCGAAATAATAGCGAAAACATGCCACGAGAATTATTTTACAAAATAGAAATTGCACTTGAGCTGGCGTTCGGTATTTGTTATTTTCTATCCTTTAGATTTATTCACCATAACACGAATCGTATTTTTTGAAATAACACACAATTCACAGAAGAAAGGAGACACAGCTCTATATTCGGGGTTATATAAACAAGTTAAAAAGTGAGGATATTATTTTGAGAAAAAGTTTGAAAGAGGTTACAGTGACACTGGAATGATCATAGACTAACAAGGGGCAAAGATAGTCAGCGTTGCGTTGATATGAATAAACGTTTCTGATTGGCTGGTAATACTTCCAGAAACTTTCTACCCAATCGGAAACACGAATGAGCCTAAGCAGAATGAACAAAAATGTTCTCACCTGATTTCAATGTTGATGATACGTCACGCGAGACGTTTTTGTTTAAAAAAGAGGTAAATATTATTTATAAATCATTTTCTCAAACAAATTATTTATGAATTATATTTCATTTACTTTTTTGTTTCAAAAAAGAGTTAAGTATTATTTATAAATAATAGTTTTTTCAGAAAAATTATTGGCAACTTATTTGGCACATAAATTATATACAATTTGTGCCACTCTATATTTTTTAAATCATTATTTATTAATTTATCCTGTCTTTCAAGATCGAGAAACGTCAATATTAAAATCAGGTGAAAACATTTTTGTTCACAGACTCGATTAGCCTTAAAATAAAATTATTATAATCTTGTATTTTTATTTTAAATATTAAAAACATTTTAAATCGACGCGCGTTTTTTTACATGCGTTAGGCATGCGCATTAACATTAGAAAGCATCTTTGACGTTTACTATCTTTACATCTCGTTATCCTATGGTCGTTCCATCGTCGAAAATCACAGAGAAAACTTGATCTTTTTTCGTATCATGTTTTCTGTTATTATTTCTGTCATTTTTTCTGTCATTCCTTTCGCTACCTCGTAAAGAAAATATTTTACTTTAATAATATTTTTTCCTGCTTTTACCAACAATCGTATCTTAAGTTTTCTTTAAATATCATCTTTTTATTTTCATTAATGATAATCCCTTTTCTTTCTACTGACAACCCGGAAAAAAACCTCTAATGAATCAGAATTTTTAAAAAAAGCAGATGATAATGATTGATATTCTGAATAGTTTTGAATCAAAGTTATTTTTAATAAGTGATTTCCTATTAATACAAAATTTATTGAATGGATTTCGACAATTATGAATCGGTTTGGGAATTTTGAGGTTAGATTGTCATCTTTTACACAAAATTTAGAATTTTTAATTAATTGAGCTACTTAGGTGAATAGGTTTTTATTTCGGGGGAATAATTTTTTTTCTTTTTACTGATATTTTTTAAACTACTTTTTTCCGCTACGCATTTTCTCTAAAAACAAAGATTAATTATAAATTATTTTGCAGGAATTTCATGAAAATATGCCACGAGGACCTCAAGGGGAGAAAGGAGACCAAGGGGAATGCATCTGTAATGCCGAATCTTTTCTCACATCGATTACGATGCCGAAAATGATTCAAGGTCCCAAAGGAGAGGCTGGAGTAGTTGGAAAAGAAGGAAAACAGGGACAAATGGGACTCACGGTACTGGAAGATAAACCGAATCTGAGATATTTTTCTCCGTTTTGCCCAATGTCAATAAATCTCAAACGACCATTCTGCCTTCTGTCCCAATATATATCTATATATGCCAACGTATATCAGTATTTCATAATTTTATACGTCTGGACTGCAATGCGCTTTGAAATGTCGATTTCTCTTACTACTTTTATTACCCACAATGAAATGTGTTGCTCCATTCTATATCACCCGTAAAAAAATACCAAATTTATTTCCCAAAAAAACAAAACTCATTTCGGCTAATATTTTATTTAGCCCTCTAGATCAATCTCTGGAGAGATTAATCAAAATTCTATTTTTAATCAATTAAATCCGATTTTATAAAAGATAATTAGAAATTTTTGAAAAATGGACGCTTCTAAATTGAATTAAATTGCATTTATGAGTGAAACTCAAGAAAACTTAATCAGCTTAATTAGGAAACAGATTTAATTAATTTTTTTATGTGTGATCTGTGTTTTAGAAAATATTCAGACGTGGGTACTTTACTACGAATTAAGTATTAATTAATTTTTTAATTTAAGGAAATCTTGCTCCGAAAATAACTCTGAATTTCGTTCTTATTATAACTGAAAAAACGTGGGTACTTTATTAATAACTACATATGGACTCTTTAATTTAATGAAATCTTACATTGAAAATAGTTTTTAATTCCGTTCTTAATTGGAATGCAAAGAAATTTCTACAGAATTTTTTTATTTTTCGAATTTATTTTTAATCAAATTTAAATTAAGCCGAATTTTTAATGAACAGGGTTCTTAGACCACCGAATTTCTATTTTCTATAATTGTTCTTTACCTAACTTTTTATATTAACGAATCTTAATTGAACCGAATTTTACTTTAGTAGAATTTTCCGTTAACAGAATTTTAAGTCAGTCAATTTTTAAAAATCAGAACTTTTAAATGACAGAATATTTAGTTGCACGAATTGATTTTCGTGCGAATTTTCAATTGAATAAAATTTAAAACAGTTGAACAAAAATTTGCGCAGAATCTTTCTGTAAATTAAAATTTGGTTCAATTAGAATTCTTTAAAATTAAAAGTTATTTAAAGAGAAATTCTGTAAACTGAAAGTCGTGTTAATTAAAAATTCGTCGATCTATTAATTCTGTTCAGTAAAAATCATGATTAATTTAAATTCGGGAAATAAAAATTCTCCTAAAGAGAAATTCTATAAAAAATATTAATTAATGAGTTCAATTGACTATTCCTGCTCTTCTTTTACAATATTTTTTTAATAATCTAGAAAATAAATTTTTCTTTATAATTTTTAGACTAAAAGGAAAAATTATGCTTTTATATTATTTGTCAAATAATTTAATTTATGAAAGTTATGTTTTTTGAACGAAATTTAAATTTTTAAATTGTCTTTAGGGTATAGCCGGTCCGCCAGGAGAAAGAGGACAACAAGGCTCTTTTGGTCAGAAAGGAGATAAAGGCGACATTGGCATAATGGGACCAGAAGGACCTCAGGGTCAAAAAGGAGACCCTGGAAGAGATGGAATCCCGGGAGAAAAGGGTGCTCAAGGACCTCCAGGACTTCCAGGCAAAGGGGAATTTTCCGGATACGATGTTAGTTAATACACTCCTTAATAATTCAATCGACTCCTAAACGAAATCCATTTTAAGAGCATTTTTCGTAAAATGAGTTACGAGATTGCTTACATTTCAATCTTAATCAAGATCCTCCAGCGTTTACGTTTTGATTGTAAAGATTCATCCCCTTTAAATAAGAAGTTGATTATAAACGGAACAAATACCAATTTCAAAAATCTTTCTCTTTGATGCTAAAATTACATTTTCTTCTAAATTTACATTGCGGCATTTGCATTAAAATCATATGATTTAAATAAAAAAAAAAATTTCTCCGTATGTCTAAATGTAACAAATTTCCAATCATAAAAAAAACCCCAGAAATGTGTAAATAAATCTTAAAAATTTCAATTTAAATTTTTTTTTTTTAATTTAAAAAAAATGTCCGTAAAAGCACCTTTTATCTTCAAAAAAGGTGAAAAGGTGAATTTTTTCCATGGAAAAGATGACAGAAAGGTGACAAAAAATATAATAAACAATAAACTGGAATGTGTTTAAAACAGGGTTGCTAAGTTTTCAAAATTTCAATATTCAGTGACTTCCAGGTTATCCAGACCTTTTTTTATCAAATTCCATGACCAAATATAAAATAAGTAGCAATATTAACACGCGAAAAACTTTGCATTGTTTTTAGTCATTTAAAACTATAAATTTTTGCAAATGCAATAAGCAATAAAAATTACGACAATAATTACAAAATTAAAGAAAATATCTGAAAAATGACGAAAATAATGAACGATTGAAAACAAAATTCAAAAAATGGCTAGACTAATACACAGCCGAACAAAAAAATTGAAAAAATCCAAGAATAATTATAAAATTTTAAGAAAATATCTGAGAATTGAAAAAATTACAGGGAATAATTGAAAAATTTCGGAAAACAATTGAAAATCGAAGAAAATAATTAATAATTGTAAGGAATAATAGAAAAATGACGAGAATAATTTAAAAATTCAAGAAAATATCTGAAAACTGACCAAAAAAATTGACAATTAAAAACAAATTTCGAAAAATGATTAGATTAATAGACAATTAAAAGAAATAATTCAAAAAGAATGCAAGAAATATTTAATTAAGAAAATTATAGGAATAATTGTTGGAAATAATTACAAATTAACCAATTGGATTGAAAATCGAAAAAAATTGAAAAAAGGAATTGAAATTTAAAGAATATATTTAAAAATTGAAAAAAAATTAATTAAAAAAGCTGAAAATTGTAGAATATTGAAGAAAATAATTGAAAACTGAAAAATTAAAATTTGAAGAAAATAATAAAAAAAAATTAAGAAATAAATTGAAAATTTAAGAATTAAATTCAATTCTGAACAAAATAATTGATAATTGAAGAAAGGTAAGAATTACTGAGTATTGAATAAAATAATTGAAAATTGAAGACTGGGATTTCAAATTAAAAATAATAATTGAGAAAAGAAAATAATTAAGAATTGAAAAAAATAAATTAAAGATTAAGGAATTAAATTAAAATTTTAAGAAAGTAATTGACAATTGAGAACAAACTAGAAAAAAAAGAGAATAATTGTCAACAGAACAATATATTAAAGAATAATTATAAACTTCAAGAATAATTGTAAATTGAAAAATTTGCAGAAAATTAATAAAAATTGCGGAAAAAATTAATAATTCAAAGAAATAATTGAAAAATGACGAGAATAATTCAAAAATTGAAGGAAATATCTGAAATATGACAAAAATAATAGATAATTGGAAACAAAATTCGAAAAATGGCTAGATTAATAGACAGCAAAACAAAAAAATTAAAAGAAAAAACAGAATAATTATAAAATTTTAAGAGAATAATTGAAAAAATTTTAGGAAATAATTATAAATTGTGGAAAATAATTAAAATTGAAAGAAATAATTGAAAAATTACGAGAATTAGAATTTGAGAAAATACTAAAAATTGAAGATATAATAAATAAATTAAATTTGTAAGAAAATAATTGAAAATTAAAAGAAAAATTACTAAATTACTGAATTAATTAAATATTAAGAAAAATACTTGAAAATTGAAAAAAAAGTAAAAAAAATTTGAAAGCTGTCGAGAATAATCGACAACAGAACAAAATAATTTTTAAACAAATTTGAAGGATAATTAGGTACAAAATTGAAGAAGAATATTAAGTTGTCAATTAAAAACTGAAGAAAATTATAGTAAAAATTTTAGGAAATAAATGAAAATTTATTAAATCAATTCAAAATTGAAGAAGATAATTAAAGAATTATATTGAAAGTTTAAAAAAATAATTGTCAATTAAAAAAGACGAGGATTATTGAATATTGAATAAAATAATTGAAAATTGAAGACTGGGATTTCAAATTAAAAATAATAATTGAGAAAAGAAAATAATTAAGAAATGAAGAAATATATTCAAGATTAAGGAATTAAATTAAAATTTTAAGAAAGTCATTGACAATTGAGAAAAAATTAAAAAAAAAAAGAGAATTGTCAACAGAACAAAATATTAAAGAATAATTATAAACTTCAAGAATAATTGTAAAGTGAAAAATTTGTAGAAAATAATTGAAAATTGCGTAAAAAATTAATAATTGAAAGAAATAATTGAAAAATGACGAGTATAATTGAAAAATTGAAAAAAATATCTGAAATATGACAAAAGTAATAGATAATTGGAAACAAAATTCGAAAAATGGCTAGATTAATAGACAGCAAAACAAACAAATTGAAAAAAAAGAATAATTGTATATTGTAAGTATCTTTATTGTAGATTTTCATAATCAGTACTTATTGACCTTATTGTACAAAAGGACTTTTAATTTGTTCTTCGCCCGTTTATGTTTGAAATAAAAAAATAAAAAATAAATAATTATACAATTTTAAGTGAATAATTGAAAAAATTCTAGGAAATAATTATAAATTGTGGAAAATAATTTATAATTGAAAGAAATAATTGAAAAATGACGAAAATTATAATTGGAAAAGAAATTAAAAATTGAAGAAATAGATTGAAGATTAAAGAATTAAAGAAAAATTTAATTGTAAGAAAATAATTTATGATTAAAGGATTAAAGGATAATTAGGTACAAAATTGAAGAAGAATATTAAGTTGTCAATTAAAAACTGAAAAAAATTATACTAAAAATTTTAGGAAAAAAATGAAAATTTATTAAATCAATTGAAAATTGAAGAAGATAATTAAAAAATTATATTGAAAGTTCAAAAAAATAATTGACAATGGAAAAAGACAAGGATTATTGAACATTGAATAAAATAATTGAAAATTGAAGAAAATAATTTAATATGGAGTCAACTGTTTATTCGACTTTATTCTTATTTATAGCGTTTTTTATTAGTAAATCGGATTTTTTGTTCTTGTATCAATCATCAATAAAACTAAATTCAAACATTAAGGATGAATTTTATGAACATACTTCGAAATATTTACAAAAGACTATATATTTTTGATTCCAAAAAAGGTGAAAAAAGATGTAAAAAGGTGACAAGTCATCAAAAAAGGTGAAAAAGATGACAAATCATCAAATAAGGTGAAAAAAATGACAAAATTGAAAAAAAGGTGACTGTCTGTGATGCCTGTAATTTTTTAAAAGAGTTTATACTTTTTTATTTATTTTTATGTCACTGTTTCATTCTTGTGTTGTTTTTTTTAAATGTTGCTTTCTTTCTTCAGTAATGTCCATGACTCTTTTTATTTAAAAGAACTTTCTCATTTTTTTAATAGCCTATTTCTCATCTTTTTATGTCTTTTTTTCCAACTAATTATTTTTCTATTGCTTTTACCTAATTTTCTTAATTTTGCCATCATTTATAAATTTTAAGATGTTTTTGTTGTTGCAATTTTCTCATTTATTCCTCATAATTTGATTAAATGTTTTAGTCTTCATTATTTCTTACTAAATGTTCTCAGTTTAAAAAACAAACTACTCACAAGTAAACATTTGATAATTATACATTACTAATTTTATATATTTACAGAAAAATCCCCATTTTTTTTTTATCACACTCGAAGAAATCTGTTTTTGGCAATTGGAATAAATTAGTTTCCTAAAATAATAGAAATCCGTGTTCTAACTAAATGTAATGAAATCAATATCTTAAAATTAAAATAAAAAGTAAATTCATCAAGATTGTCGTATTTTAATTATCGAAGAATTAAGAGTTTTTTTTGTTTTAAATTGGACATTTTTCTCTCGAATCAATTAATTAGTTTTCTAAAAATACAATTTCTTTTTAATTACTGAAAGCGTGGCAAAATAAATATCACTTAATATAAAGCGCGAGTAATTAAATTGCACTGAAATTGATTAATGTGTCTTTAAATAAATATTGGAAGATGTTGATATAAAGCGAAAAGAATTAAAAGAGTGAAGAAAAGAATATTAATTTGATCTCTGGGTTCAATTTGAAATTCAGGATCTTTATCTCGAGTAATTTCTCTTTCTTCACGCTAGACATGAAATACGCTGAATAGTAGTGTAACGCTTATTGCTCCTTCGGGAATAGATAACCGTATTCGTAATGCGCGAACAGGTCCAACTTAGCAACCTTCCTATTTTCCGACCTTCACCCACACCTCCGCCCCAGCCCCTTTTTCTTATTGCCTCACACTCCCCCATCATTTCTTATTCGAATTTTCCTTTTCTCTTTACAATTCTAGTTTCTGGTAATACAAGATTCTAAGTCACGTTCATGGGACCATCTGCAAAGAAGATGTGCAGTCTGTGTACACTTGAAATGTACATCCAAATGGAATAAGCGTGTAGGAAAATGAAAGCAAAGAGCAATACTCGTTAGCAAGAAATGACTTTTCTCATTAAAAAGAATCAAAAGTACCTTCTAAAAAGCGTTTGGATTTACTGTCATATCCTCAATTCACAAGAAAGCCTTAATAATAAAAATAAAAATAATCAGGGACTTTTAAGACACGGGAAATGTAACGATTGTTTCGAATTTATTAATAATAAAAAAATTGAAAGAAATAATAATTATAAGAGGGTTGTTACAAAATCTAGAAAAGTTAGGAAATTTCATTTATTTCTAACACTTTTTGTGAAATTTTTAGTCACAAAAGTGAGATTTAGATTTAGGTACCTAAAACATATTTTAAAATTTTAAAAACTTTACGAAATTCTAAATTAAATTTTACTTCTTCTGAAAATTTAATTAAAATGTCTCAAGGTATGAAGAAAAATTATTGGAAGGTAAAAAATGTCTTGAAATTAAAACAAAATAACTAGAGGAGAAAAATAATTACTAGAAGTAAAAAAAAACCCTTATAAATTGAAAAAAAAATAACGAAAATGTTAAAAACCTTGATATTAATAGAGGATTACTTCTTAATAATAAAGAAAACTTACTGGAAAGTTAGCAAGGAAATGACTTTTCTCATTATAAAGAATCTAAAGTACCTTCTAAAAAGCGTTTGGATTTATTGTCATATTCTCAATTCAGAAGAAAGCATTAATAATAAAAATTAAAAAAATCCAAGACTTTTCAAAAAAGGAAAATTTAAGTGTTTTTTGAATTTATTAATAATAAAAATAATAAATAGAACAGGATTGTTGCAAAACCTGGAAAAGTTAAGAAATTTTATTTATTTTAAAAACTTTGTGAAAATTTAAGGGCGTTCTCTCCATTGACATAACCTTAAACTAGAAATTCGTTTTTCACCACAAATAATTTTTTCACAATAATTTTTTATTAAATAGTGAGCTTTTAAATAAAAAAAAAAGTGATTAAATAGTAAGTTTTTAATTAAAAAAAGTGAAT
This sequence comes from Ganaspis brasiliensis, assembly GCA_037103525.1. Lineage (NCBI taxonomy): Eukaryota > Metazoa > Arthropoda > Insecta > Hymenoptera > Figitidae > Ganaspis > Ganaspis brasiliensis. Next base: position 1,322,277 of record JAZKLR010000055.1, on the reverse strand, counting down.
AAGCAATATAGAGTTTGATATTACTGATATTAAATTTGGGGGCGTCAGCAGGAAAAGACATTCAAATTTTAAAAAAAAAATTCGAAAATCACAAAAATAATTGAGATATGTAGAAAATAATTAAATAATGACAAAAATAATTAAATTTAAAAAAAAAATTGTAAATGACAAAACTAATTAAAAAATTAATTAAAAATCAAAAAATGATGACAAAAATTGAAACGAAATAATTGGAATTTGAAGTAAATAATTGAAAAATTTCAAAAATAACTAAAGTTACAAAAAAATAATTAAAGAATGACAAAAATAATTAAAATTTGAAACAAAAGTTTGAGACTGGTGTAAAAAATTTAAATTTTCGCACAATAATTGAGATATTGAAGAAATAAGTAAAATGTAAAGAAACTAATTGAATAATGACATAAATAATTATAAAAGCTGGTGTAAAAATTACACTTTTTAGACAATAGTTGATAAATTGAAAAAAAAATAATAGAATTTTCAAGAAAATAATTGAAATTTGAAAAAAATAATTAAAAAGTATCAAAAAAAATGTATATGTGTAGAAAATAGTTAAATAATGACAAAAATAACTGAAATTTAGAAAAAAAATTAATGAAAAATGAGAAATATATTCAAACATGAAGTAAAAAAATAAAAAAATTTAATACATTATTTGAAAAATTGTATAAAAGAATTTAAAAATTAACGATACTATTAAAATGTGAAGAAAATAATTGAATAATGACATAAATAATTGAAAACTGATCTTTAAAAGTTAATAAATTCATGACAATAATAAAAAGATGGAAGAAAATGACATTTAAAGAAAATAATTCCAAAATGTCAACAATATTTGAATATTGACAAAAATAGTTGTAACTAGAAAAAATAATTGAAAAATTACAAAAATAACTGATAATTTTAAAAAAAATTTGAAGAAAATACTTGAAAACTTGACAAACCAATTGAAATATTGAAATAAATAATTCAAAACTGGTGTAAAAACTATAGACAATAATTGTAAAGTTAAAAAAAAGAATTTATAAGAATGAGTAAAATAATTAAAAGTTAAAGAAATAATTTGAAGTTTGAAGACAATAATTGCAATTTGAAGGGAATAATTCAAAAATGGCAAAAAATTCAAATATGAAAAGAATAATTAAAGTGTGAAGAAAATAATTGAAAAAGGTGTTAAAAAATGAATAAATTCGTAACAATAATAAAAATAATGATAAAAAAAATAGAAAACAGTTGTAAGAAATTTAAAAGTTCATGACAATAAAAAAAATTGAATAAAATAATTGAAATTTGTAAAAAATAATTCTAAAATGGCAAAAATAACGAAAATATTAAAAAAAAATAATTGAAAAATAACAAAAATAATTGATTAATGACAAAAGTAATTGAAATTTGAAGAAAATAATTGAAAAATAACGAAAGTGAATTGAACTTGTGTAGAAAATTTTGATATTGCTGACAATTATTTGATGATTGAAGAAAATCGAAATTTAAAAAAAAATAATTGAAAAGTTTCAAAAATAATTGAAATTACAAAAAGATAATTGAACAAAAACAAAAATAATTGTAATTTGAAAAAAATAATTTATAACTGGTGCAAAAAATTAAAAATTTAAAGACAATACTTAAAAAATTGACCAAAAAATTGAAATCTTAAGAAACTGTTTGAATAAGGACATAAATAATTGAAAGCTGGTGTATAAATAAAAAGTTTATAGAAAATAATTAAATTTTGAAAAAAATACTTTGTTGAAATTAATTGAAAAACAATGTACAAATTTAATAAACTCATGACAATAAAAAGAATAATAAAGAATATAACTAGATTTTTTAAAATTTGATTAAATTGATTACAATAATAATTTTATTTTGTGGTTAAAAAAACGACTCTTTAGTTTGAGGTTATATAAATGGAAAGAACCTCCTTAAACCAGTTTGATTTGATATTCTTATCAATAATTTTGCAAAAAATTAAAATGTCCCACTAGATGAGGAAAAAAATTACTAGAAGTAGAAAACACCTAGAAATTGAAAAAACACCTAAGAATTGAAAAAAATTACTCTAAACTAACGGAAATATAAAAATCTTGATATTAAAAGAGGGCCAATAATAAAGAAAAATTACTGGAATGTGGAAAAATAACTAGAGATTTTCACTAAAAAAAGAAAATTGAATTAGAAATTGAAGAAAAAAAAGTATTAATTTAAAGTAGGTAGAATTATTAAAAAGTGACAAAAAAAACTTTGAAATAAAAATGTTTTTAGTTAGGAAATTACTAGAAACTGAAAAGTGTAGCTAGAGAATTACAAAATAACTAGAACGTGAATAACAATAAATTGGTTAAAGAAAATTAGAAGCTTAAAGATATTACTGAAAAACAAAAAAAAAATTACTGGCAAGCAGAAAAAAAACCAGAAATAAAAGAAACACTTCACAAAATTGTGAAAAACTTGAATATATTATTATATAGATTAAAATATCTAGTCATTAGAAAAGGATAAAAAGGATTAATTACTACAAAGTAAAAATACTTAAAAATTCAAGAGATTTGACTAGACAATTTCTTTAAATAGTGATTTGAAAATAACTTTAAAATGAAAAAAATTACAAAAAACTGAAAAAATTACCAGGAACATAGAAAATATCTAGAAAATGAGAAAAATAATTATAAATTGATTTAGAAAATTAGAAATTTTAATTAATTACTTAAAAGTACCGGGAAATAACCAAAAAAATGGAAAAAATTACTTTAGAGTTAAAAAGTAATTGAAAAATTAAAGGAGGATTTAAAATATAAATGTTCCTGAAGTTCTGAAGGTTAAGTTGAACGAACTACTTTGTCTTCGTGAAAATACTTTTATATGAAACTTTCGTAACAGAAAATCAGAAAAAGAAATTTAATTTTTTAGAATGTGAATATTATTTTAGATCAATCTAAAATTTAGAAAAAGATAAAATAGAAATTTCGGTTAGTTGAACGTTCAGTTTCAAATTCATAAATATGAAAAAAAAAAAAATATGAAAAAATTGTTTAAAAGAACAAGAAAAAAAATGAGGAACCTTAAAAAAGGAATGATTGGAAACTAAAAGTGACACTCTAGAAAGTGGTAAAAAAATACAAATAAAGAAAATCAATAGAAATTTATGAAAAGAAACTGTACAATTTTTTAAATTACTTGAATATAAAGAAAAAATTCGAAAACTGAATAATTAACTAGAAATTAAAGAAAAATATTTAAAAAATAAATATACAAAGGAAAAAATACTTACAAAGACATTATAAAGAGATAATTAGAAAAAAAATATATTACTAGAAATTAACATAATATCTAAAAGTTGAATAAAACAGAATTTGAATTAAATAAAATTGAAATAAGTAGATTTAAAATAGAATCAATTAAAATTTGAATAAACTGAAACAGGATAAATTAAAGTTTGAATTATAGTAGAAATTTATAAATTATATTTTGAATCTAGTAAAATAATTAGAATCTGTAAATCTAAGTTTTGATCGATTGACATTTGAATGGATTAAAATAATGATAAATTAAAATGTTGATAAATTGAAGCTTAGAGCGATTTAAATTGTGGTTAATTATGTTTATTAAAATTCAATAAATCAAAGTTTGAATCGATTGATAAATTAAAATTTAGATTAATTGAAATTTGGATAAATTAAAGTTTGGATAGATTGAAATTAAGATCGATTAAAATTCGGGTAAATTGAAGTTTCGATCGACTTAGTATTTAAATGGAATAAAAATAAACCCTCTCGGAATCGAAATTTCTCAAAATGTTAACTATTTCAAATAATTAAACACTTCTAAACTTCTTCAAATTTAGAATGAGTATTCAAATGTTCCAACTCTTCACAAAAATAAACTTTTAAATATCAAACACTCCAAAAACTAACATTTTCCGAAAATTAAACACTTCAAACATTCAAATTCTCAAATTCAAACACTTCCAACACTTCCAACACAGAGACAATTAAATATTTCAAAATTATAAAATCTTGCATAATTTTTAAGTAAATCCCATTCTCGTTTTATAACGATTTTCATATCTAGAGAAAGAAAATGTGAGAAGCACGTTTATTTAAGCATTAATAATTCTAATATTGATATCTCAAAAACCAGAATGACATTAGTTCCAATAGCTTCGTTTTATTTATCTTTTCTGAATTATTTCTCGGACGTAAATTGATTTACTATTATTGAATAAACGCTATAATAGAATATTAAATCATTACTGTCAATAATAATGTTTGCGTTATTTAGTTATTAGGTCAAACAATAATAATAATAATCAATGATTTTAAGCGACAAGCTTGCATCGTCGATTGAGTCAAGCGGATTATCTTTAATTAGAAATTGTACTATGAAGAGAAACATCAAAATTCTCGACTAACCTGTTTTCATAAAAATGAATAATTTGAATGAAAATAAACTGCAAAGTACATATTCATAAAACATGACTATCTCTTGCTCTAATAAATGACTTGACTTCATCATTAAAATATTCAAAGCCACTGCTCACAATTTAGAAATGAAAGGAACTCAGTTTAAAAATTGTTCCATTATTCTTTCGAAATGTTTCTCTATGGAGATTTTGTCAACACAGCACTCACATATCAAACTTGTTTTACAAAACCCGGAAATGTTGAATCTGTTAATAATTTAATTTTTTATAATTGTCATTTATTTGAAACGAATTTTCATTAAAATTTGCAAATACTCTTATAAAATATTAAAAGTTATGATTAATTCGTAAAATAAAAACAAAAACGAAGATTAGAAGGAATTAAAATATTTGGTAACAATTTTAATATATTCTATTTTCTTTATTTTTGATTATTATTTCTATATCTCGAGAACAATAATGTTTTTCCGTTTAAACTAGTAAAAATCCCGTAGGAAAATGAGAATTTTAAAAGCTGTGATGTAAATATTTGTCTACAAGCATCTGTCTGATTTTCAACAAGATTTTGGTTTAAATAGATATAGATCATCCACATCTAGACTTAGGCTAACGCATTACCTTGCAGATTCCTGTTCAAAGCAATTTGATTTCCCTCAGGAATACAGCAACCAATTTCTAGTTTGCCTATAATGCAAATTTCTATTATCCGCGGTTAAATTTTAAAATTAAATAATAATACTAATCATTAAACTATCGGATTTTTTAGAATAAGGCAAATTTTCCTGAGAAATTCAAACTGATTCTAATTTTCAAATCGAACTTTTTGAAACCAAAATTGCAATAATGAAAGTCGAAACTAATTTATCTCAATTTTATATTTATTCAAATATATATTTATTGTCATTTTTATTTACTCACATTTTTGTTTGTTCAATTTTTTATTTATTTCAATTTAGAGTTTAGATGAATTTTATTTATTTCAATTTTTGTTTACTCTGATTTCTATTTATTCCGATTTCTATGTATTTATTCAGATTTTTGTTTATCTCAATTTTTATTAATTCGAATTTCAATCAATTTAAACTTCAATTTCCATAAACCTAACTTTTATTTGTTCAAACTTCAGTTAATCAAGTTTCAGCTGATTTTAGTTTCAATTTAATTGGATTCCAAGCGATTAAGATTCTAATCAATTAAAATTTCTATCGATACAAACTTCAAGAGACCTGAATGTGAATTGAATTTAATAGAATCTTAAAGATTTTTTCTTATAGTATACAACCCACAATATATTAAAAATTTTGAAAATTGAATAAATTTAATCCATGAAAATAAATATGTAATCTCCAGACAATGTCAGTTCTTTGTTTCAAACGCCCTCAACGTATCGTCACAAAATAAAAAACGTCAACGTTTTGCCATTGTTAATCAAATAAAATTAAACAACAGAAGTTGAAATAAATACAGACAAAAGCACAACAATTTATCTGTTTCTTCTTCTTCTTCGTGTTAGTAACCGGAAACAATTTATCTGATTCAACGTGTTAAACATTTTGAGGTTAAAAATTAGTACATTCAATTTCGTCAGGTAATGTAGAACTCTGCCATACCAACAATCCACTGGGTTTGGAATCTAAAAAAATTTGAATTGGTTAAAATTTTAATTATTAAAAATGGAATAGGAAATTTGAAATGATTAAAATTTTAAGATTTAGATTCTTTTAATAAATTAAGCATCGATTTAAAATCAAAATAAAAAAAAACTTACAAATGAATCACCTAATAAGGAATCGAAAAAATAATAAATGCCCTTATGAATAAGATTTATCAAGACAAATTTTATGTAATGATTATTATTCTGCGAAGGATGCTTTAATTAAAGTATAGAATCTACTTTGAAAAATAATTAAGAGCTCTAAACAAGAAGCATTAATTAAATTTTAGAATCTCAAACATTTTTTATCTTGTACTTTTTATTTTACGAATTTCAATATGACGCTGAGTTTCCGGAAGACAGACGAAGCCCTTTTATAAAAATTTCTGAGGAAGAAATGTTTTTAGTTTACGAGGATTAAAAATATTGCGATTTTAATCCGTTTGCTTTCAATGGGACAAAATCTTGTTGATTGAAATCAAAAAGATTTTCTTGCCTGCAATCAAAGAGATAAATAACCTGAATTAAAAGCATCTTTTGTTTATTATAATTAATTAAAATATAAATTAATGTTTTCTATAAAAGCTCTGAATCTTTTCAGTAACTTTCTGTTTGACAAATTATTGCCACTTTGATAAATTATTGCCTCGTCTTGTTAAATAAATATAGCATGTATATAATCCGTCTTAAGTCATATAATAGACAGTGCGATGCTTTTGACAATCAGGATGCAAATACTGTTTAGAGCTCGGTTTGAGACAAAGATACAAAGATAAGGAGCTCCAGTGCAATTGCATAGATTTCATGACTCAAAGTACTAATACGAGCTCGTTATATACATCATCCCTTAAAATATCTTTCTATGGCTTCAAGAGACTTTAATAGAACCAATAAGCTTAATTTCCTTCATATTCCTACTTCCTATCCAAATTTACAAACTATTGCAATCAACCGCAGAAAGTCCTCAAGTTTCTAGCATAAATGCGCAATTGTACAGACCTAGTTTCCTAAACTAGATCGACAAGTTGCTTTTCAAATTGACCCCCGTCCCTCATTTCAATTCAATAATTAAACAGTGGAATTTCTACTATTATGTGCATGCAGCCTAGTTGGAAACCTCGTGGTGGATATCGGGTGAGTGGGATGAAAGACCTATGAAAAATTAATTCATTCATTAGCACTAAAAAGGAACGTTTAAATTGTCAACTTTTCTATTTTACCTGCTGTCCGAATTCAATGAATTATTTCAACCCCTCTTAAAGCAGATTATTTTTGTTTCCTGCGCGAGTTTCAGAGAAATATACATTTCTTTTTTTAATAAATAAAAAGAAACAAAATGCGCCAGTTGTCAGAAACGTTCCTGTTTATTGGACACGATATTTTTTATCTTTTCAGAATAATATACGAATTACGACTTGTTTATTTGTAGCCATTTTCCTTAAAAGAATTGAAAGCTTTTTTAAGTGTCACAGAGTTTAATATGCATTGAAATGATTATACAACAAAGAAAATTGAAGTTTTAATTATATTTGTTATTTCTGAATCGATTAAAAGTCGTTTAATTCAGAAATAACAAACATAATTAACAGTTTTACTGGTTTTACTGAACTTTCTGAACTCGTCAGTTAACCTCTCTAACTCAAGTGCGCGCATGTCTTTTGCTTCTGCTGTCATTGGTCGAAAAGCGCGCGTTGATTGAAATTATTTATAAAATATTTTTTAAAATAAGTATTTTGTAATACTTAGAATAATTTTATTTTAAGACAAATGGACTTAGAAAAAATACATTTAATGTAAATATAACTTACATATAGTTTAAATAAAGAATATTTACTATGAAATATTTTATTTGAAAAAACATTTTTGAAATCAACGAACGCTTTTCGACCAATGACAGCCACGAAACATAACCTTTACAGTGGTGTAACTATTAAGGGGCAAAGTGGGGCAGTGCCCCGCGGCCTTTGAGCTCAGGGGGCCCTCAGTCAACCCTAATAAACCTTTTTTTATAAGACAAAATTTAAAAAATTTTAAAATTAAAAAAAAATTGCAAGAAATAATTGAAATTAAACAAAATAATTGATGATTTTTCAAATTAATTGAAAAAAAAAATGAAATTAATTAAAAATTGAGGAATGTAATTTAAAAACTCATAGAAATGTTTTAAAAATAAAGAAAATAATTTAAAATTTAGAAAATTACTTGAAAATCTAAAAATAAATTGAAAAAAATTTAGTAATGAAAAATTAAAGAAAATAATTGAAAAAAAATGATTGAAAATTGAGATAAATAATATAAAATTGAAAAAAATAATTAACAAAATTACATAATATATTTTAAATGAAAGAAAGTTAAAGAAAATTTCAGAAAAATACTTAAAACTTTCAGAAGTTCATTGAAAAAAAAAATAACCAAAAATTAGAGAAAATAAATGAAACAAGATAAACATAATTTATAACGGAAGAGAATAATTTTTAATTAAACAGAAATAATTATAAACTTTTTGGAAATTATGAAAAAGTACGAAAGTATCTAAAAATTGAAGAAAAAAATATAAAAAATAATATAAATAATTAAAAATTGAATGAAATAATTGAAATCTCACATAAATAGTTTAAACTTTTGGAAATTATAGAAGAAATTAAAAAAATTGAAAATTGGAGGATATAAATTTTTGAAAATAATTGAAAAATGATTTTATAATTTGAAAATTGATAAAAATAATTCAAATATGATACAAACATTGATAAGTTGTAAAAAATAAATCACATTTGAGTAAAATAATTGAAAAAATTACAGAATATTTTTAAACAAAAAAAAATAATTGAAAATTGAGAAAAATACATAAAGATCTTAGAAATCAATTGAAAAAAATGAGAATAACTAAAAATTGGAGAAATAATTGAAGAAAGCTAAAAATAAATGAAATTTACGATAATTAATAAAAAAAATTTTGCAAATTATAAAAACAAATAAAAATAATTAAAAATTAAGTAAAATAATTGAAATTGTAAAAAATTACTTAAAAATTTTAGAAATTAATTTTAGAAAATGAGAATAATAATTAGCAATAGAGAAAAATAATTACAAAATGATAAAATGAATTTAAATTTGAAAAAATAATTCAAATATCCTGAAAGTAATTTAAATTTATGAAGAAAATAATTTAAATATGAAAAATTGAAAACATTAAATAAAACTTGATAGAAATAATTGAAAAAATCGTAAAATATATGTTTCAAAAAGGAAAATAATTACAAAATTACTTAACATTTTTAATTAAAGAGAATAATTAAAAAATCGCAGAAATAATCGAAAATTGATGAAAATATTAAATGAAATTTCAGATAAACAATTGAAATTTTGAAAAATTATGCCAAAAGAATGAAAATAATTCAAAAGAGGAGAAAATAATATAAAATTATTTGTTTTTAAGCAAAACAAAATAATTAAAAAACCGTTTAAAAAATTAAAAATTGAAGACAATATTCAAAATTTGAGATAATAAGTGAAAATTTAGGAAATTAATTGAAAAATATTGAAAATATTAAAAGAAGGAGAAAATAATTGAAAAATGAGTTTTTTATTTGAAACTTGAAGAAAACCATTAAAATATGATAAAAACAATGATAAGTTGTAAAAAATGAATCACATTTGAATGAAGTAATTCAAAAAATTATAGAATTTTTTTTAAATGAAAAGAAAATAATTAAAATTTGAGAAAAATACATGAAGATCTTAGAAATCAATTTAGAAAAATAAGAATAACTAAAAATTGAAGAAAAGTATTGAGGAAAGGTGAAAATAAATTAAGTTTGGGATAATTAATAAAAAATATTGGAAGTTATGAAAACAATTGAAAATAATTAAAAATTGAAGAAAATAATTGAAATTTGAGAAAAATACTTAAAATGTTTAGAAAATAATTTTAGATAATGAGAATAATAATTGACAATCGAGGAAAATAATTAAGAAATAATAAAATTAATTCAAAATTGAAAGAAATAATTAAAATATGATGAAAATAATTTAAGATTGAGAAAAATAATTTAAATTTATGATGAAAATAATATAAATATGAAAGAATGAAACAGTAAATAAAATTTGAGCAAAATAATTGCAAAAATCATAGAATATATGTTTAAAAAAAGAAAATATGTAATTATAAAATTACTTAAAAATTGTAATTAAAGAGAATAATTCTCGGAATAATTAAAAAATCGCAGAAATAATAAAAAATTAACCGATTAAACGAACTTACCTTAAGTGAAGTTCAATCGGAATTATATGAGTCGTCTCGTTCGAATAGATCAAATTGTAGTAGTACTCTTTCTGCTAGATCTGGTCACAGTTTTTAAAGCTTTTTTGAAAAAATTACTTTTTCGCGCCTATATTCCGCGGATCCGCGTAGGTGGCGCTGCCCATTTCCGGCTTGTACTTGTCATTTATTTTAAAGCTGTTTTAACAAATCGCAATATTTACTTGGGGTATTCTTTGAAAAAGAAGGGTTTTATATAAGTAAAAGTTAGGAATCTATTTATTATAAAGGGCGGGAGTGATCTATTCGAACGAGACGACTCATATAATTCCGATTGAACTTCACTTAAGGTAAGTTCGTTTAATCGGTTAATTATATTTCGTCGTCTCGTTCTTCTAGATCAAATTGTAGATGTTTAAAGTTTTGCGATTTGTATTATTTTTGATTTTGTAATATTTGTCAATTTTTTAACTATAATATATAATATAAAATATTATATATTGATTATATAATAATCAAAGATTTTCTGAAATTTTGTAATAATGATTTAGAAAATATTTCTTTGCTTTTAATCGATTTGGAATCACAATCTGAATATTCCTTTGGGGGAAAAAAAATGGCTTGTGATTATTTCACATAAAGGCTACTTTATTTTTTAGAGACTGGCTGTAGTTGTGAATGTTTTGAATTTTTGCGTTAAAATTCTACTTCAATTATCTTCAGAAATTCTAATACATTCGAAAAAAAATCACAATTTTCTGTTTATTGAAAATTGGAAACATTTTAGGTTATTTTGTGTTAATCTGGTTACCAATAAACAAAAAATTTTTAATGCAACTTTTAATTAATTAAAATATTAAAAATGAAATTATTTATCCCTATTCCACCAAAACGCTTTTGAAATTTAAACATACTTTCTTTATTTAAAATATAATAAAATGTGGACCTGGTTATAAACTTTTTTCCGATTGTTTGATTTTTCCTTAATGTTGTTCGTTTGACCCTGTGACATAACCTCAAACTAAAAATTAGTTTATGAAAATAAAGTAAAACAAAAATTGCCTTTAATAAATTTTAAATGATCTACTTATATAATTTTCAAATAAAATTATTTTGAACTAAAATATTTATTAAAATATTATTTTACGCATTATTTAACATTTTGTACTTTTTCTTCAAATCTATTGAAAAATTGCAATTTTTATCCAATTACGTCATTTTGTTCTGTGAAACATTCTATACAAATTTACTTATAGGATTTTATTAAAAATGTTTTAATTAAAAAATAATGAACAAAAAAAATGTATCTTTTATGTTTTCTATATTGTTTCTGAACAATACATTTTTAATAAAATTTTATGAGCTAATGCGTGAATAGCAAAATATTTTAATCCAAAATAATTTTATTTTAAAATTGCATAAGTAGATGTTTTACAATTTGTTAAAAACAATTTTTATTTTATTTTATTGACATGTTAAAAAATACTGTTCAGTTTGAGGTTATGGCATAGGGTCAAAAGTTAATATATTTATATAAAAATTATTTAATAATTGTTATTTTTTGTAGATTTATATATATTAAATAAAATAAAAATTATTATTTAATAACAAAGTGTGAATTAATTTATTTTAGGGAGATGGAATAACCATGAGGCCAGGATTGCCAGGACAAAAAGGAGATCCTGGAACGGCAGGAAATGTTGGTCCAAAAGGGGAGCCTGGAGTTTCAGGAAATAAGGGTATAAAAGGGGAAATTGGACATAAAGGTTCTAAAGGTGATCACGGAAAAGAAGGCCATAAAGGAAGTCAAGGTTTCAAGGGAGAACCTGGTGCCCCAGGAGTTCCTGGACTTCCTGGTGCTCCAGGAGAAAATGGAAGACCTGCTGAAAAAGGGGCCAAGGGTGACTTTGGTCCGGAAGGAAAAATGGGACCTTCCGGGCCTCCTGGGCCACCTGGTGTTGGTGTCATCAATGTTGGAGAAACTGGTACATTTATTTTTTTTATCCTTGCCAACCACGAAAAAAAAATTTTTATTCTTATATTTAGAAATTTTTATAATCTTGTTAATCATAACGGAAAGTTGGTTTCTCTAAATTACGATTCTTGTGAAAAAAAATCTCGATTTTCAGTCTTTTGTAAAATAAGATTCTTAAATTTTAAAAAAAAATTTTAATTAGATTTTTGTATATTTGTATATTTTGGCTTTTTTTTACTAAATAATTCAATTTTCAATTTAAAGATTATGAGTTACAATTTTTTTAAATTCGGTTCACATCTAAATTCGATTTTTGTTTTTATATCGAGATTTTTTTTATAATTAAGTCTTTAATAAATCATTTATTTATTTTATTATTTTTTTTTTTTTCATATAAAGTTAATTTTAATTCTTATAACTCGATTTTTATTAAAAAAAAATGAACGAGAATTGTTTCCTTCTTCTTAAAAATTCAGTTTTTCAGAAAATTGTATTTTTATTTAAATTTAAATTTTTTTTAATAAATCTGTTTTCGACGAATAATCAAATCTTGAATCACAATTTTAAAACATTAATTTTCTGCGAAATTTAGTTTTGCTTTTTCCATATAAATTTCGATTTTTTAATTTGATTTTATTTATTTCTCACGCGAAATATATTTAAACTCGGTCTTATTTAACATTCATTCATAATTTAAAAATCTCAGTTTCCTTTTAAAAAAGTATCACACCTTTTAATTCCAATTATTTTAAATTTAAGCTTTTCTGAAATTTAATTTCGACTATCTAGATTTTATTTTTTTCTCCAATAACGTTTCAGATCTGCATTTAAATCCTTATTTTTCGCTGAATTCGGTTTTAGTTTTTTTTTTATCTCAATTTTGTATTTATCGTTCTTTTCTATTTCCCATGCGAATTATTTTTAAATTCTGTCCTCTTTTACATTCAGATATAATTTATTAATTTCCTTCTCTTCTAAAAAAAGAAAATGTAGTATATCTTTGGTTTCAATTTTTAAAAAACTCTGTACTCTCTTAAATCTAATTTTGAAAATTGTATCTAATTTTTTTCCCATTAAGGTTTTAATTTTTTAGCATTCATTATCTGCTTAATTCAATTTTGGTTTTTCTGTATCTTCATTCTCTAATCCGAATGTAACAATTTCTCGTGAATTTATATTTATATATTTAGTAATTAATTATTTGTTTTTTTTATTCGACTTCCCTATAAATTCAATAATTTTACGAATTTTTTTTCCTATGGTTAATTATTTTTTTTTAATAGTTAATTATTCTCGTCAATATTTAATTATCTTCGTCATATTGTGATTTTTCTTTTAATTGTAAATTATTTTCTTGAAGTTTCCATATAATTCTTTAATTTCCAATTTATTTCTTCAATTTTTAATTATTTTCTTCAATTTTCAAATATATTCCTTAATGTTCAATTAATTCCTCAATATTCAATAATTCTCTTATTTATTCAATTACTTTTTTCACTCATAAAAATTGTTTTAAAATTTCAATTCAATTATTCAATTCGAGAATTATTCTCTTTAATTCTCAGTTATTTTCTTTAAATTTAAATTTTTAATTTTCTATTATTTTCTTTAATATTAAAAAAATATCTCCTTTTTTCTATTATTTTTTTCGATTATCATTAAGTTTTTTTAATTTTATATACAATTGTTTAATTATTTTTTTTAATCTATTCTTCAATTTTATTTTTTATTCTTCAGTTTTATATTGTTTTTTTCTATATTCATTAATTCTCGGCTTTTTTAAATTAATTTTTTTTAATTTTTAAGTATATTACATAAAGTTTAAATTTAAATTCAATTCTTCAATTTTTTATTGCTTTCTTTAATTTTCAATTACTTTTTTCAATTTAAATTATTTTTTTCGATTTTCAATCCAGTTGTTAAGTGTGCAATTATTCCCAACAATTATTCGTATAATTTTCTTAATTTTTAAATTTGCAATTGTTTTTTTTAAACGTTATATTTCTTGTATAATTTTTACAACTATTATTTTCAGTTGTCTATTAATCTAGTCATTTTTTGAATTTTGTTTTCAACTGTCAATTATTTTCGTTTTTTTTTTGTCATTTCTTTTCAATTATCAATTATTTTTTTTAATTTGTATTTAATTCCTAATTTAATTTCTTAATTCTTAATTTTTTATTTCTTAATTTTCATTTTATTTCCTCAATTTTTTATTATTTCCATCTCGAAATTTAATTCACTGCTTTCTAGTGAAAAGACAGATATAAGTTTATATTCTTAAATTGTCCAAACAAGTGAAAAATCAAATTGCCAATATTGAAAATAAAGCGTTAAATCAATCAGAAGTCAAATGACAGAAAATAAAAGAAAAATTGCTGAATAAATTTAAATACATTGAACACATCGTTATAAAGGTGACTAAATAAATACGACAGTTAAATATTAACCTCGTCAAATGGAACAGATTGTCTTGATTATTGTATTTCCAATTCAATATTTGTATTAAAAGAGATTTTACTGAATAAATCAAACTGCAAGACCAATAATTATCTGATGATTGGCGCTTGTCAGGTAAATATAGGTTTGTCCCATCAAAAGCGAAATATTTAACTGGCCATTAGTCATGTTTGCTCTTTAGAAACAAAAGTTCTCGCTTGAAATAAAACTAAAATACCTGCTTTTGCCATTTTATTGTTTCTGCGGAGAATGAAAGAATATATAATCGATGAAACATTTTTTGTTTAATTAGCTTCAGGTATGAAAGGAGAAAAAGGAGAACTCGGAGCTCACGGTTACAAAGGAGAAATTGGATTGAAAGGGGAGAAAGGTGATAAAGGAGATTTCGGCCCATCTGGAATTCCAGGAGTAAATGGAGTTCAAGGACCACAAGGAGAGAAGGGAGAAGCTGGAAAAGATGGAATTCCAGGATCGTCTGGAATTCCAGGTTCAAAAGGAGATAGAGGCGAGAGAGGCCCACCTGGTCCAACGACAATTGCAGGATCTGGAGATTATATTACAATCAAGGGTGAAAAAGGCTCTGAGGGAAAAAAAGGAAGGAGAGGAAAACCTGGAATTCCAGGTCCGCCTGGACCAATGGGACCTCCCGGTAAAGTCGGAAATGTTGGAGATATTGGTCTACCTGGATGGATGGTACGTTTGATTTTAGCACCAAAAAAAAAAACGTTCTGAATTAAATAATAAACGAAAATAAAAAAATTAATTAATTACACAGGCCTGCGAGAGTCAGTTATGAGGGGAATTAATTACGTAACAGGTTTTTAGCCCATTTTCGAGTTGCAAAATTCTCGGTAAATTTATGAAAATTTTCTATGTTTGAATGAGCTGCACTATTTTGAAACACGAAATTGGCGCCCGAACAGGGGCCAATAAAGAAAAGCTCAAATTTAAAGGATTTGAGATAATTCTTTAGCACCTTTATTAGGGTGGCCTAAAAAAAAAAAAATTCGATTTTCATAAACCTTACCCCTCAATTTTGTTCTTTGGCGAAAAATATGAGATACGTATTTTTTTATTTTTTAATATTAACCCGTGCCGCAAAGCCCTTAAAAATTACCATTGAATTCCCATAGGAAAAATGCACTTTTTCGTAAATTTGACATAAAATCGTGAAAAATTGACCTTTTTCTTTCTGTAAACGATATTTTTGTTCATGAATGTCTAAATAATAAAAATCTGTCGTATATTTATTAAATAAATTATTTCAACTATTTTTTATATGACTGTAAACAAACCCCATAAACGTAAAAAAACCTGGAATTTATTAAAAAAAATATTAATTATTATTTTAAATGCTTTTTCTTCATTCATTGATGTTATTATCAAAATATATATTATTGTTTATGTTTTACCATGTTACATAATTTGTTTAAACAATTTATTGTTGTTATTTCCTTACAAAATGACAAATAAATCGAGCGTTTTTGCAATTTTCTTAAACTTTCTAACTTTAGACGCCTAATAAAAACATAAATTTATATATATTTATGTTATATAAATATTTATTATCAAATTAAGACGCTAACAATTGTTTAAACAAATTATTGTTGTTATTAATTAACTTTTTCTTAATTAACTTAAAAAGAGTTGTAGTTTTTTCTTAATTTTGCAACTTGCTTTTCTTGAATCAACCACATTTTAATAAAATAAAAAAAAATTATTATTATAACAATTATTTAAACAAATTATTGTTGTTATTTATTAACTTTTTCAAAAATGCTTATAAAGAGTTGTAGTTTTTTTTTAGTTTTGCAAATTACTTTTCTTAAGTCAACCACAATTTAAAAAAATTGATAAATTTTTAACACAACAAATTTTTAAACAAACTGTTTAACTCTTTATTTAGCATTTTTTAAAAATTTTATAAATAACAACAATAATTTGTTTAAATATTTGTTAGCATAATAATTTTAATAATTTTATTAACATGTGGTTGGTTTAATAAAATCAATTTGCAAAATTGAGAAAAAACTACAACTCTTTATGAGCATTTTTGAAAAAGTTCAAAAATAACAACAATAATTTGTTTAAATATTTGTTAGCATAATAATTTTAATAATTTTATTAACATGTGGTTGGTTTAATATAATCAATTTGCAAAATTGAGAAAAAACTACAACTCTTTATGAGCATTTTTGAAAAACTTCAAAAATAACAACAATAATTTGTTTAAATAATTGTTTTTATAATAATTTTATTTAATTTATTAACATGTGGTTGGCTAAAGAAAATCAATTTGCAAAACTAAAAAAAAACTACAACTCTTTATAAGCATTTTTGAAAAAGTTAATAAATAACAACAATAATTTGTTTAAACAATTGTTAGCGTCTTAATTTGATAATAAATATTTATATAACATAAATATATATAAATTTATGTTTTTATTAGGCGTCTAAAGTTAGAAAGTTTAAGAAAATTGCAAAAACGCTCGATTTATTTGTCATTTTGTAAGGAAATAACAACAATAAATTGTTTAAACAAATTATGTAACATGGTAAAACATAAACAATAATATATATTTTGATAATAACATCAATGAATGAAGAAAAAGCATTTAAAATAATAATTAATATTTTTTTTAATAAATTCCAGGTTTTTTTACGTTTATGGGGTTTGTTTACAGTCATATAAAAAATAGTTGAAATAATTTATTTAATAAATATACGACAGATTTTTATTATTTAGACATTCATGAACAAAAATATCGTTTACAGAAAGAAAAAGGTCAATTTTTCACGATTTTATGTCAAATTTACGAAAAAGTGCATTTTTCCTATGGGAATTCAATGGTAATTTTTAAGGGCTTTGCGGCACGGGTTAATATTAAAAAATAAAAAAATACGTATCTCATATTTTTCGCCAAAGAACAAAATTGGGGGGTAAGGTTTATGAAAATCGAATTTTTTTTTTTTTTTGGGCCACCCTAACCTTTATATTAATTATTAAGTAACAAGTGGATATATTTTAACATTTTTATGACATTTATATTTAAAATATTTACAATTGTTGAGAACATAAAGTGTAGAAAGTAATTGTGACCTAGTGCACGTTGTTTAATCTAGTTAGGTATAAGAAATTACAATTTTTGTAATTTCAAAATATTGGCCCCTGTTCGGGCGCCAATAAAGAAAAACTCAAATTTAAAGGATTTGTTGAGATAATTCTTTAGCACTTTTATATTAATTACCTATTAAGTAACAAGTGAATATATTTTAGCATCTTTATAACAATTATATTTAAAATATTTACTATTGTTGAGAACATAAAGTGTAGAAAGTAATTGTGACTCAGTGCGCGTTGTTTAATCTAGTTAGGTATAAGACATTACAATTTTTGTAATTTCAAAATATTGGCCCCTGTTCGGGCGCCAATAAAGAAAAGTAAAAATTTAAAGGACTTGTTGAGAAACTCTTTAACACCTTAATGTTAATTTTTAATATAATATTTAGAAAAAGAGTAGTGGCAAATTTTGCAAATTAATTAAAAAAAAATAATGAAAATGATTAAAATTGTCACAAGTAATTTAAAAAATCGTGGAAATGTTTTAAAATTCAAGAAAATAATTTAAATTTGGGAAAAGTACTTCAAAATCTTAGAAATAAATTTTAAAAAATTAGAATAATGGAAAATTGAAGAAAATAATTAAAAATTGAAAAAATTAATTCAAGATGAGATAAATAATTAAAATTTTAGGAAATTGATTCAGAAATGATGAAAATGTTTAAAAATTATTTATTATTTATTATTTCAAGAATAAACGCGATACAATTATTTTAAAAAAATAATAATATAAATAATATATGTCGCAAAGTATTTGTGTACATTTTATGTAATTGGGTGTATTTACCCGTTTACAATATAAATAAATATATAAATAAAAAATTTTAAATTGAAGAAAATCATTAAAATTTGAGGGAATTATTAAAAAAATAACATAATAGATTTTAAATAATTAAAAATTAGGTAAAATAAATAAAAAAAGATAAACATAATTTAAATTTTAAAAGAACAATTTTTAATTTAAGAGAAATAATTGCAAAAAATACAGAATATAGAAACATAAAGTAAAAGAAAATCGTAGATGTAATTGAAAATTGAATAGAAAAATGCAAATTTCAGATAGGTAATTTAAAACTTTTTGGAAATTATTAAAAATTGAAAATTGTAGTAAATCATAAACAAATAAGACAAAAATTTAAAATTGAACTAAATAATTGAAACGTCAGATAAATAGTTTAAAATTTGGAAATTATGACAAGAATTCAAAATGATTAAAAATTGAAGAAAATAATGGGGAATTTGAGAAAAATATTTAAACATTTTAGAAAATAATTTAAAAAATAAGAATAATTAAAAATTGAGAAAAATAATTTTTGAGAGAAGCTACAACATTATTATTATTATTATTATTATTATTATTATTGTATAAATATTGTGTATGGTTCCCAGAATAGTCCATTTTTGACTGCGAGATCTATTATGAAATAAGTCAAAATAAATAAAATAAAAAGAATTTAAATTTTCGAAAAATACTTTAAAATCTGATAAATTAATTGAAAAATGATAAAAATGATTTAAAATTGAAAAAATACTTGATAATTTGAGAAATTAATTGACAAATGATAAAAAAAATTTTAAATTGAAAAAATAATTGAAATATGATGAAAATAATTCAAATTTTAATTAAAATTAGTGAAATATGATGAAAGTAATTAAAATTTCAGATAAATAATTGAAATTTTTGAAAATTATACAAAAAGAAATAAAATAATTAGAAATTGGAGAAAATAATAGGAAAATTACAGAATTTATTTATTTTTAAGCAAAAGAAAATAATTGAATAATCGTTTAAAAAGTTGAAAATTCAAGACAATAATCTAAACTTGAGATAATAACTAAAAATTGAGGACATTAATTGAAAAATAATTAAAATAATTAAAAAATGGAGAAAATAGTTGCAAAATGATAAAAAGAAATTAATATCTATAGAAGAAAATAATTGAAAATTGATATATTTGAAAGTTCGGGATATTAATTCAGAAATAATGAAAATGATTAAAAATTGGTGATAATAATTGCAAAATGAAAATGATAATGGACAATGGTAAATAAAAAGAAATTAATTTCATTATACGATAAATAATATAAAATTTTTTCCAATAAATAATGAAATTGTTTTATTATCGAAGAGAAACTAATTAAATTAAACTAATTAATTAAAGGCAATAATTGAAAAATGTCAAAAATAATAGTAATTTTTTAGAATAATTGAAATTTGAGATAAATAATTGAAAAGAAATTCCAAAATACCAAAAGTAATTGTAATATTGAAAAAAATAATTGAAAAATTTATTTATTTATTTATTTATTCAAACACAATTAAAATTCTAAAATTCATTAAAAAAATTTTTAATTAATTGAAATTTGAAATAAATGATTAAACGTTTTGTAAATCAGTTAAAAAATAATTTAAAAATTTATAATTTGGTAAAATTGGAAAAAAACAATTAAAAAAATTATAAAACTAATAAAAATAAAAGAAAGCATTCAAATTTGGGAAAAATAATTGAAGATTTAATAAATCAATTTAAAAATAATTTAAAAAATAAAAAATTGTTTTTATAATTGCAAAAATATGGAAGCAACTGAAAATTGAAGACATTAATTAAACATAGAAACAACTGAAAATTGAAGACATTAATTGAAAATAGAAAAAATTAATTTAAAAATGATGAGAATAATTGAAAAAAAATTCAAAATTGGTGAAAACAATAAAAGAATTAAGAAAAATAATTGAAAATTTAGGAATTTAACTAAAAAATTATGAAGATAATTTAAAATCGAAGAAATCAATGAAACAAATGGAACATTGAAAAAAAATTGAAATTTAAGATTAATAATTGAAGATTGAATAAATCAAATTGAAAATTAATTTATAAATTAAAAATAGAAGAAAAAAAATTGTAAAATTATAGAAATAATTGAAAATTGAAGACAGTAATTAAAAATTTAGAAAATATTTGAGAATTAAAGAAAACAATCGAGAATTGAGAAGAATAATTTTAAAAAATTACAGAATATATATCAAATTAAAAGAAATAATTGAAGAGTGGCCAAAATTATGATATAAATTTTTTAAAAAAAGTGAAATTTGAGATAAATTTTGGAAAATTACGGGAATTAATTACAAAAGACCAACGGTAATTGTAGATTTGAAAAAAATAATTGAAAAATTCTAAAATTCATTAAAATTTTTTTTATTCAATTGAAATTTGAAATAAATAATTAAAGATTTAGTAAATCAGTTACAAAAAAATTTTAAAAATTATAATTTGGAGAAATAAATTGAAAAGTTAAAGAAATAAAATTTTAAAATGATGGAAATAGTTGAAAAATAATACAAATAACTGAAATTTGAGATAAATAAATTAAAAATGTAGTAAGTATATGCAAAAATTATTTAAAACTAAAAATTGGAGAAAATATTTTTAAAAATTATAGAGATAATTGAAAATTAAAGAACATAAATAAAATTTATGAAAAATTAGTGATAAAATTACTGAAAAATGATAAGCACAATGAAAAGATAATGAAAAAAATTAGAATGTAAGAAAATAATTGCAAGTTTCGGAAATTAATTGAAAAATATTGAAAATATTTAATAAAGTAGACAAAATAATTTAAATTGAATAAAATAATTAAGATTTGTTGAAAATAATTGACAGTTTATGAAATTCGTAAAATAATAATACAAATTAGTATGAATGGTAGGAAAAAATTAAAAAATGATAAAAAATTATTGTAAATTGAAGAAAACAATTGAAATCTAAGATGAAGGACTGAAAATCCAGGAAATCTATTGAAATATAATTTAATAAATTAAAAATTAGAGAAAATAGTTTAAAATAATAGAAATAATTGAAGATTGAAAAAATAATAAAACTTTAAAGAAGATTAGATTAGATTAGATTTCGTTTGCCATTTTTTTTTTTATTTTTTTTTTTATTACACATTAAAAAAATGTTTTCGTTGTGAAATATTGATTATGTTCTTTATAAATATTCAAATGTCATAAATTCAAATATTCTTAACTTCTTGAAAAATCATACTAAATTAATTTTTAAAAATGGGTTTTAAAGCTTACAATGTGTACTATATGAAGCTAATTTAGAAAATTAATGGAAAAATTTCAATCTTCCAGAAAAAATTCCCAAAAATGGCGACAATAGTTTGGGACTTTTGACCTAGAGTTACTCAAAATCCTGATGGGATTCACCATTTTGGACAATATTTTCGTGATCAGGAAAAAAAAATCTGCAATAATTATCCCCGCAAATTCTTGTAGCTAAAAAAGTTTAAAATTTCGCAGGCCTGTGTTATGAATGAATAAAATTTCAATTGTACAATTTTTTTTCATTTAAATTTGAGAAACAAATTAAATTAATTTGAAAAATGAGATTTATTTTTTCTAATTATTTTGCTTGTTTAATGCTAACAAAAAAGAACAAGGTAAGTAGATTTTTTAAATTGTTAGAGAGATAGATTTTAATAGATAGAAAATAAAATCTGTGTCTTTTTTTACTTCAGGGACGACAAGGAAATCCTGGAATTCCTGGAACTCCGGGATCTACAGGAGCAAAAGGTGATAAAGGAGAAGCAGGTGCACCGAGTCCTTATGGAATCCCGGTTGGTGTGAGTATTAAAATTCAACTTTTTGTAATCTGTACCATACAAAATATACAAATTTTATCTTCTAGATTCTTTAAAAAATTTTCTTGAATTTTAAAATAGTTGTTTTATTTTAATGTTAAAAGTTATTGATTTACAAAATATTTAATCTAGGAATTAAATTTAAAATATGAGAATTACAAAGGACCACGTACAAAATGTACAGAATTCAGTCAGATACAATAAAAAAAAAAAAAAAGTCCGAGTCAAAGAAAAAAACATTTTTTTACCCATCACTAACTAAACCCAATAAGTAATAATTAATCTTAATTTTATCAAATTTTCTATAAATTGTTTTCCACTATTGTAATAGAAATTAAAATTTTTATTCAGTATTTAAAAAATTCAAAAAATTTTAAAAGCTAAATTTATCTAAAATCTTAAAAAAGTTGATTTTCACACATTTTTTGCTCAAAAGCATTAAATAAATATAAATATTTTAATGAAAATCAATATACTGATTTAAATTACAATAAATAATATAAACACTTAAATTAAAATCTATATAAATATTTATTTTAAGAAATCAAATGATTTTTATAAATTAATTTTGCGAAAACTAAACATTAATTTTGATTTGGAATTTGTCAAAATTAATTTTTACAACGATTAAATTAATATTTTTGAAAATTAATGATCAATTAATCGTTAGATCTGAGAAAATATCATAGATAACTTATTTTGAAAATCTAATTGTCGAAATATTTAATAAATAATTGAAGTTTAATTTTATTTACTTAGTATTATAAACTCAAGGCTAAATAAAGAAATTCTTTAAATAATTCTCGATTATTTCAAATCGACATTTTTACAAAGGTAGAATTTACTTTTCTAAACAATTTAGTTCGTGCTCTGAACATATCCAAAAATTAGCCAATTCGACGGGGCAGACATTTCTGTATATTTTGTGCGTGGTCCTTTTAATTAAAAAAATAAAATAAATGATAAATTACGTGATTTTATTTACTGGACGGAGAAACTATAAATTAAAAAAAAAATTCGTTTTGATAAAGTTACCAAATTGATTTTTGATAAAAGAGGTAGTAAACTCCAATCTCAACAGGTTTTCTATCAATAAGCAGGGAAAATCTAAAAACAAAAGAATTTCGATAACTATATCTACATCAGTGGCTAACTCTTTTACTTTTTATCCCGTATTCTGTACACAACACTCGAGAGACTTCACAAATTAATTGCCGGCATTTAATTATCCGGTGTTTCGAGTTCAATAATTGCAAAAGAAGAAATAAAAAGAAGGAATGAGAACTTTATAAAAACCTGAATTGATTTGAGTTCTAAATTAATTTTACTTTATGAACGTTATCAATTTTTATTAACTTTTTCCTTCTCTAGAAAGTAATATTGATTTCAAAATTATTTATATTATTAATTATTTATCATATTTATTTAAATTAATTATATTCATTTAAAACAATTTTTGGATTTTATTTAATAAGTAGCAACATGAACAAACTTTGTATTGTTGTTGGTCATTTAAAACTATAAAATTTTGCAAATTCAAATAATGAAAATGACTAAATTAAGGAATATATTTGAAAAATGACAAAAATAATTGACAGTTGAAAAAAAAATTAGAAAAATGATTACATAATTACACAATTGAAAGGAATATTTTAAAAGCTTAAACAATGATTATTAAATTTAAACAAAATAGTTAAAAAGTTATAGAAATAACTGTTCAAAATAATCGCAAATTGAAAAACTGGATTGCAAATCGAAAAAATAGTACAAATTTAAGGAATTAAATTAAAAATTTAAGAATTAAATTAAAATTTTAAAAAATAATTGATAACTGGAACAAAAATTACAAAATGACAAAAATATTCGACAATCGATAACAAAATTCAAAAAATGGCTAGATTTATACACAACCGAACAAAAGAATTTAAAAAATCAAAGAATAATTATATTAACTTTAAGATAATAATTAAGAATTGAAAAAATTGTAGGAAATAATTGAAAATTTGCGGAAAATAATTAATAATTGAAAGAAATAGTTGAAAAATGACGAGAATAATTAAAAAATTGATGAAAATTTGTGAAAAATAACGAAAATAACTGTCAATTGAAAACAAAATTCGAAAAATGACTAGATTAATAGACAACTGAAAAAATTAAACAAGAAATATTAAATTTAAAGAAAATAATTGCAAATTAAAAAATTTAGAAAATTGAAGGAATAGTTGTTGGAAATAATCGCACATTTAACAACTGGATTAAAAATAAAAAAAAATAATTAAAATTGAAAAAAATAATTGAAAATTGAAGAATTGAATTTAAATTTATAGAACATACTTAAAAATTGAAGAATGAAAACAAAAACTGAAGAATGAAATTAAAAATTAGAGAAAATAATTAAACAATTAAATTTCAAAATTAAGGAAAGTTAATGATAATGAAAATAATAATGGAAAAAAGGCGATAATAATAATAACAATTGAATTGAAATTTTAAAACAATTTTAATGAGTGAAAAAAGTAAATAAAAAAATCAAAGAATTATTGATTATCGAGGAATCAATGGAAAATAGATCAAAATAATTGCAAATTAAAGAAAATATTTGAAAATTGACGAAAAGTATTAAAAATTGAAGAAATAATTTGAAAATTAAAAAATTAAATGGGAATATGAAGAAAACAATTAATAATTAAAAAATACAATTACTATATGACGAAAATAATTAACTATTAAAAAAAAAAAAATTTACAATTGAAAAAAAATCGAAGAATGGTGAGAATAATCGAGATTAAGATTTTTTTTTAAATTAGTGAATAAAAAGAAAATTGAAGGAGAATAATAATTTGTCAATTAAAAATTGATGAAAATTATGGATAAAATTGTAGAAAATAAATGAAAAATGAAGAATTGTATTGAAATTTTAATAAAATAATTGATAATTGAAAAAAAAATTTACATTTCTAAAATAATTGAATATTAAAGAAAATAATTTAGAAATGAGGAAAATAATTGAAAATTTTTAAATCTTTCGAGAATAATCGACAACAAAACAAAAAACTAAAAAAATTGAAGAATAGTTATAAAATTTAAAGAGAATAATTGTATATTGAAATTTGTATTTATTAAAGTCTTAAGATTTATATTTAATTTTTTTTTAATACCTAATTATTTTAATTTCCTACACTTGCAAACTAACATATATAAACTTAATTTTATTTATACGGATTTAAATCGATTTAAACTTTAATTAGTATAGGAATTACAAAGCTACTCATATTTTAATATTAATAAACTTTAGTTATTATTAACTTTTAATTCTTTACATTTTAATTCTGTGGCTGAAAGGTAAAACAGCACAAGCGCCATATTCATGGTTTCGAGTAAAACGTGTTTTTGTTTTTTTTCTGATTTCTGTAAAATCGAAATATGAACAAATATTTTGGGTGTTTGATATTTAATCCTGTTTTCTAAAGTAGTTTTTAGATCTGTTTAACAAATTTAATGAAATTCAAAGGTCCCAGAGAATAACATCAATTATTTTTATCGATTTTAATGTATTTATGCGATTACGTTTTTTAATATTTTCTACGTAAATAAACATTTTAATCAATTTATAGTTATGAAACTTTAAAAAGTATATTTACATATATAGAATTCTGATGTTATCTCAAATTTGATAAAATTCGAGTTGTGCTGTTTTACCTTTCAGCCACAGAATTTATCAAAATTTTAATGGATTTAAATTTGAATGAATCCCTGGCGACAGTATCGGATTGAATTCCAATCAGTTTGAATAAGTTTTAATCAGAATTCATCCGGGGCATTCCGAAATTTGTTTCCGAGCCAATCAGTTTTTATCCGAATCTAAAAATAGATATAACTTGACGAAAACTTCTTTCCGAATCATTCCGAAATAATCTGTTTTATTCCGAAGATAAATTTTAATTCGTTTGAATCCTGTTATTTCATTTCGAATTATTCCGAATCAATCCGTTCCAATTTTAGCCGGGTTTATTCGAATATGATACGGATTGATTCGGAATAAAATAACGTGATTCAAACGGATTAAAATTTAGCTTCGGAATGAAACGGATTAATTCGGAATGATTCGGAAAGAATTTTTCGTCAAGTTACATCCATTTTTAGATTCAGATAAAAACTGATTGGCTCGGTAACAAATTTCAGAAGGACCCGGAAGAATACTGATTAAAACTTATTCAATCTGATTGAAATTCGATCCAATACTTTTGTCAGGGATAATGGAATTTGAAATTAAGTGAAATTTATATTTACAAAAAAAAAATTAAAATTGTGAAAAGTTTGAATGTTTAGTTATTAATAACCAGAATAATAAAAACGCAAGGATTGAT
The DNA here is from genome assembly GCA_037103525.1 of Ganaspis brasiliensis. Classification (NCBI taxonomy): domain Eukaryota; kingdom Metazoa; phylum Arthropoda; class Insecta; order Hymenoptera; family Figitidae; genus Ganaspis; species Ganaspis brasiliensis. The sequence goes on along the minus strand of JAZKLR010000055.1, from coordinate 1,295,348 downwards.
TAAAATTTAGATAATTTAAAGCCCTATAACCAATCAAAATTTACATTAATTCAAACTTCAATAAATTAGAACTTAAATATATATTGATTCTAAATTACTAATTTAGATTTCCATTAAAAATAATAGTTGAAATAATAATAATTGAAAGAAATAGTTGAAAAATGTCGAGAATAATTAAAAAATCCATGAAAATATGTGAAGAATAACGAAAATAACTGTAAATTAAAAACAAAATTCGAAAAATGACTAGATTAGTAGACAATTGAAAAAAATAATTGAAAAAATTAAACAAGAAATATTAAATTTGAAGAAAATAATTGCAAATTGAAAAATTAAGAAAATTGAAGGAATAATTGTTGGAAATAATTGCACATCTAACAACTGGATTAAAAATCGAAAAAAATAGAAGAAAGCAATTAAAAATTGAAGAATTGAAATTAAATTTGTGGAATATACTTAAAAATTGAAGAATGGCATTAACAATTAAAGAAAATAATTGAACAATTAACATTAAAATTAAAGAATTTTAATAATAATGAAAATAATAATAAAAAATAAGCGATAATAAAAATAATAATAATAACAACAATTGAATTGAAATTTTAAAACGATTTTGATGAGTGAAAAAAGTAATTGAAAAAATCCGAGAATTATTGAACATTGAGAAATTAATGAAAAATCGATAAAAATAATTGAAAATTAAAGAAAATATTTGAGAATTAAAGAAAATAATTAATAATTGAAGAAATAAATTGAAAAGTAAAGAATTAAATGAAAATATCAAGAAAATAATTGATAATTAAAAATTAAAATTACAAGATAACGAAAATAATTAACTTTAAAAAAATTAACAATTGAAAAAAAATTAAAGATGATAAGAATAATCGGGATTAGAAAATGTTCTTTTTTTTAATTAATGAATAATCATAAAATTGGAGGAGAATAATAAATTGTAAATTAAAAACTGATGAAAATTATAAATAAAATTGTAGAAAATAAATAAAAATTGAATAATTGTATTGAAATTTCAATAAAATAATTGATAATTAAAAAAAAGTTTACAAAATGATAAAATTAATTAAATATTAAGGAAAATAATTTAGAAATGAGGAAAATAATTATAATTAAAAGAAAATTTTTAAATCTGTCGAGAATAATTGACAGCAGAACAAAATATCTAAAGAAATTAAAGAATAATTATAAAATTTAAAATACAATTACATTATGACGAAAATAATTAACTATTAAAAAAAATAATTAACAATTGAAAAAAAAAACCGAAGAATGGTGAGAATAATCGGGATTGGAATTTCTTTATTTTAATTTAATGAATAATTATAAAATTCAAGGAGAATAATAAATTGTCAATTAAAAACTGATGGAAATTATGGATAAAATTGCAGAGAATAAATTAAAATTGAAGAATTGCATTGAAATTTCAATATAATAATTGATCATTAAAAGAAAATTTACAAAATTACTAAAATAATTAAATATTATAGACAATAATTTAGAAATGAGGAAAATAATTTACAATCGAAAGAAAAAATTTAAATTTGTCGATAATGATCGACAACAAAACAAAATATCTAAAAATTTTTTAAAAAAATTATAAAATTTAAAGAGAATAATTGTATATTGAAAACTGTTGAAAATTATAGCAACATAAACATTGAAAATCATGGAATTGTTTCTGGTCATTTATAACTATACATTTTTGAAAGTACAAATAAGATGAATAATTTAATGAAATTTGTAATTTATGTAAACTTAATATTCTAGATAAATATAACTTTTATTCTATGCAAATTAAAAGTGCTGCCGAGTTCAAAAAATAAATAAATAAGTGAAAGTAAATAAAAAATGTTTTAAAAGAGCACGAATTTTCCAATTTTATATTTAGAAAAGAAAAATAATAAGAAAAATAAATAAAAAATTTAGTTCCAAATTTCTATTGAGGATTATTTCTATTCTTCAAAAGTTTTAACAATTCAAGTTTTAATTTTTCCAAATTTAAAATAGTTCCAAACTTAAAACTGTTTCAACGAAATGTTGACTCAAATTTATTTAAACTTCAAGTAATTTAAATTTTTATTTGTTAAAGTCTTAAGACTTAAATTTAATTTTTTTTAAATTCCTTTAAATTTTAAACAATAACAATTTTAAATAATTCAAATTTGAACTGTTATAAACTTTACATATTTTCAAAATCTAATAATGCATATTTAAATTATTTTTAACATTAACCATTATATAAAAACTTCTAATTATACAAAAAAATTTCATTGTATATTAAAGCTTTAATCAGTCAAAATTTTTATTTATTTATTTATTAACATATATACGGGCTTACAAAAATAGAAATTTGCCCTTTCGTACATTTTGAAAATAATAATTCAGACTATAATTTGAATCAATGAAAATTGGGTCTAATGGAATTTGAAATTAAGTGAAATTTATATTTACAAGAAAAATTAAAATTGTGAAAAGTTTAAATGTTTAGTTATTAATAATCAGAATAATAAAAACGCAAGAATTGATTAAAATTTAGATAATTTAAAGCCTAATAACCAATAAAAATTTAGATTAATTCAAACTTCAATAAATTAAAACTTAAATATATATTGATTCTTAATTACTAATTTAGATTTTTATTGAACATAATTATTTCAAAATCTTAATGATCACAATTTCCAATGATCTAAATATCAATTAATTTAATCACAAGAACATTTCAAGTTAATTTATATTGATAGAATTAAATTTTAATTTACTAAAAATTTGAGTGTATGGAAATTTCAGTTCAATATTTTAGAGTAAACTATATTTTAATTAATTTATTTTCTGTCAATGCAGTTAAATTAACTCTTATGAAAGTAGAGTCTAATTTTAATTTAAAGATACATACATTTTTTCAAACGTAACTGATTTAAAACAAAAACATATTTAAGTGACAAACTTCAGGTGCGGACAGACAAGAATGAATGAATGAATGAATCTTGAGGATTATTATTATAGACTAGCATCATTAACTTTCTATTGTTGTTGGTCATTTAAAACTATAAATTTTTGCAAGTACAAATAATGGAAATTACGAAATTAAAGAATATATCTGAATAATGACGAAAATAATTGACAGCTCAAAAAAAATTCAAATAATAACTAAATAATTACACAATTGAAATGAATAGTTTAAAAAATTAAAAAATGAATATTAAATTTAAACAAAATAGTTGAAAAATTATAGGAATAACTGTTCGAAATAAATGCAAATTGAACAACTGGATTGGATATCGAAAAAAATAATTAAAATTTAAAAAAATAATAGAAAGTCGAGGAAATAAATTGACAATTTAAGAATTAAATTAAAATTTGAAAAAATAATTTATAACTGGAACCAAAATTACAAAATGACGAAAATATTCAACAATTGAAAACAAAATTTAAAAAATCTCTAGTTTAATACACAACCGAACAAATAATTTAAATAATCAAAGAATAATTATAAAATTTTAAGATAATAATTGAACATTGAAAACATTGTAGAAAATAATTGAAAATTGCGAAAAATAATTAATACTTGAAAGAAATAGTTGAAAAAGAACGAGAATAATTAAAAAATTCATGACAATGTGTGAAAATAACTGTCAATTGAAAACAAAATTCGAAAAATGACTAGATTAATAGATAACTGAAAAAAATAATCAAAAAAATTAAACAAGAAATATTAAATTTAAAAAAAATAATTGCAAATTGGAAAATTAAGAAAATTGAAGGAATGTGTTGTTGAAAATAATTGCACAATTAACAACTGGATTAAAAATCGAAAAAAAAAATTAAAAATTAAAGAAAGCAATTAAAAATTGAATAACTGAAATTAAATTTGTGGAATATACTTGAAAATTGAAGAATGGAATTAACAATTAAAGAAAATAATTGAATAATTAAATTTAAAATTAAAGAATTTTAATGATAATCAAAATAATAATAGAAAATAGGCGATAATAATAATAATAATAATAATAACAATTGAATTGAAATTTTAAAACAATTTTGATAAGTGAAAAAAGTAATTAAAAAAATCCAAGAATTATGGAATATTGAGGAATTAATGGAAAATCGATAAAATTAATTAAAAATTTAAGAAAATATTTGAGAATTAAAGAAAATAATTAAAAATTGAAGAAATAAATTGAAAATTAAAGAATTAAATGAAAATATCAGGAAAATAATTGATAATTAAAAAATAAAATTACAATATGACGAAAATAATTAACTATAAAAAAATAATAAACAATTGAAAAAAAACCGAAGAATGGTGAGAATAATCAGGATTAGAAAATGTTTTTTATTAAATTAATGAATAATCATAAAATGACTAAAATAATTAAATATTAAAGACAATAATTTAGAAATGAGGTAAATAATTGGCAATCGAAAAAAAATTTAAATCTGTCGAGAATGATCGATAACAGAACAAAATATCTAAAGAAATTAAAGAATAATTATACAATTTAAAATGAAATTACAATATGACGAAAATAATTAACTATTAAAAAAAATAATAAACAATTGAAAAAAACCTAAGATAGGTGAGAATAATCGGGATTAGAATTTTTTTTTAATTTAATGAATAATCATAAAATTGAAGGAGAATAATAGATTTTCAATTAAAATCTGATGAAAATTATGGATAAAATTGTAGAAAATAAATGAAAATTTAAGAATTGTATTGAAATTTCAATATAATAATTGATAATTGAAAGAAAATTTACAAAATGACTAAAATAATTAAATATTAAAGACAATAATTTAGAAATGAGGTAAATAATTGGCAATCGAAAGAAAAATTTAAATCTGTCGAGAATGATCGACAACAGAACAAAATATCTAAAAAAATTAAAGAATAATTATGAAATTTAAAGAGAATAATTGTATATTGAAAACTGTTAAAAATAATAGCAACATAAACATTGAAAAACATTGAATTGTTTATGGTCATTTACAACTATAAATTTTTGCAAGTACAAATAAGATAAATAATTTATTGAAATTTGTTATTCAAATAAACTGAATATTCTAGATAAATATAACTTTTATTCTATGCAAATTAAAATCGCTGCCGACTCCAAGAAATAAACAAATAAGTGAAAGTAAATAAACAATGTTTCAAAAGTGCACGAATTTTCCAATTTTATATTTAGAAAAGAAAAAGTAATAAGAAAAATAAATAAAAGAAGAAAATAGCGTAGATAGATACATTACAAAAAGTTGAAATATTTTTGTTGAAAGAATAGTTTTTTGAACAAAATGTATTCAAACTTCTATAATTTATAATAACTTCAATCGTTCCAAATTTTTATTGTGGATTATTTCTATTCTTCAAAAGTTTTAACAATTCAAGTTTTAATTTTTCCAAATTTAAAATAGTTCTAAACTTAAAACAGTTTCAACGAAATGTTGACTTAAATTTATTTAAACTTCAATTAATTCAAATTTTTATTTGTTAAAGTCTTAAGACTTATATTTAATTTTCTTTAAATTCCTTCAAATTTTAAATAAAAATTTTAATTAATTCAAATTTGAACTGATATAAACTTTACATAATTTCAAAATCTAATAATGCATATTTAAATTATTTTTAACATTAATCATTATATAAAAACTTTCAATTATACAAAAAAATTTCATTGTATATTAAAGCTTTAATCAGTAAAAATTTTGAAATAATTTAGACTATAATTTGAATCAACGAAAATTGGGTCTAATGGAATTGGAAATTAAGAAAAATTAATATATATATTGTAATCGAATACAATTTTAATTAATTAATCTAAATCAATTAATCAACTTAAGTCACGAACACAATTTGGAAGATTTAAAAAAAAAAAAAATCGAAAAGTCGGGCGCCAGATCTTTCTTGGATCAAAAAAAAAAAAAAAAAATAATAATAATAATAAATAAATTAACTCAATTAAAGTGACGTAGAATAAGGTTAACGACCAAATAGGAAGCTTAACCTAAAATTACACCAGCAAGTTGACAACTAAATAGGAAGCTCAACTTCAATAAACAAAAAAAAAATAAAAGAAAAGTAACCCAAATTTATTAATCTTCCACGACTAATTCCGCTAGCTTAGCCCCAATCTGGATGATAGTAGAGGGGATGGTTCTGTAATGCACTTTATTTGAAAAGATTATAATAATTTAAATAAGACATCTACGTAATTAAATAAACAATATTTTATTCAGAAAAACAATGCAAATTAGATACAAATGACAAATTTGGAGGTTAGGAAACTTTTTTTGTAAAATTAACAATTGATTAAATAATCAACTACATTTTAACAATTTGGAAAATAAAGTTAAGTTAGGATAAATCAGGTTAAGTTAGGTTAAGTTAGGTTAAGTTAAGTTAAATTAAACCAAATTAATATATTAAAAAAAAATATATAAATAAAAAAAAAAATAAATATAATCCTAAACTATGAATTAGTTAGGAATAACAATTCCAAGACTTGGTCCAATCTAAATCAAATTTAATCCAAAAGCAAATTAAAGCAATTTTTCGTTAATAACTAATGTGACATTTTTTTAAATAAATAAAGGATGAGTTTTGGAACAAAAGGAAAAGGAAAGCAAAATTTTAATTTCAAGTTAATTTTTAACAGGTTAAGTTTAATTCGCACAAATGAAAATTAATAAATCAATTTTAGAATCTTTAAGAAACAAAATAAAATAATAAAATACGAATTTTATTCAAGAGAAATGATAGAAATCTTACCAAACGAAAAAAAATCCAAACTTCGAAATCAAAATCAATATTTTAAATTGTTGAAATTTTCCAATTTTTCTTTAAAATCTTTGTCCAAAAATTAATTAATCCTTGAAATCGTCCAATTTAGAGCCAGAGAGAATAAATATAATCGTTAAATTAGGTGAAATCCAAATAATTCCGAAAAGATTCCGTCCAATCTCAATGAATGATTAATAAAAAGTGAAAAAGTGACGTTAGTTATTTTCCATGGTTACCAGCGTAACCATGGAGAAATAATTGTTCCAAAGCTCATAAAAAAAAAGAAAGCTACGCTAAAAAATTAATTTAGATCACTAAATTGACATAAATGAAGTTGGCTACATTCTGTTGTTTCTTAATTCTATTGGTCGAGAAAAAAAAAAAGAAAATTTGAATCTTCAAGGAATCTTCATAAAATTGAATAAATCTTTTGAATTAATTACGATAATTAATTCGATCCAGTTGATGTTAGATTATTATTTTACTCTTCCAATATCATTTCAATAGAGTGAACCAGCCAACTGAAATCCTAGTATCCTAAGAAAATGATAAAATATTATCCGAATTTCCTGGATCCAAGTGGATATAGTCCCAGTCACATAAATTGACAATTATATGGGCTTTGGCTACCCGCAGCAACAAGAGATCCAAATAAAATTTAGAATTAATAATAAAACCTTCCAAGGCATGAAATTTTTAAATGTCACTCCAGGTGACTAAGTCAAATCCTTTATACATGGCAGGAAACGCAGCAAGAAAAAGGTTGTCATTTTAAATAAATTCAACAAAATAATCCTTGGGTTCGATCAAAAGATTTTTCAGATGAAGATCAATTACATAAATCCAGAAAATAAATCGATAAAATTCTTCAAATCAATAATCCAATATTTTTTTTAGGTTAGGCGGCAAAATTCGAATTAGAATATTATGTTAGAAAATTCAATAAATCCTCTTCAGAGACTTCAAAATTAACAAACAGATTACATAATTTAGACAGCAATTTCCAACAGTTCATTTTTTTGGCGGTAAATTCAAAATTTTGGCAGGTTGAAATCCAGTTTAAATCATCAAATCCAAATTTAATTCAAAATTTCCAATAAAATCCAAATTCGTAATATTTTCCTCAATACATGCGTTGACTCGAAACAGGTTAACATAAATAGAAAGGGTATAATTAAAATTAAGTTCTAATAATAAATTAAATTTTGAACCAAGTCTTGGAATGTCGAACAATCATTGAGATCGGATTATTTTAATTAGAATAATTAAATTTGGAACAAAATTTTTATTTTAAACAAATTTAGCAATTAAATTAAATTAAAAGAAAAATCGGAAATTGTTTTTTTTTTTTTTTTTTTTAAATTTAAATTAAGCAACTTGTGAATTGTAAAATTCTTCTAAAAAAATTTTACAATGTCACAATATATACAAAAAAAATTAAAATTGTGAAAAGTTTAAATGACTAGTTATTAATAATCAGAATAATAAAAATGCAAGGATTGATGAAAATTTAGATAATTTAATGCCTAATAACCAATAAAAATTTAGATGAATTCAAACTTCAATAAATTAAAACTTAAATATATATTGATTCTTAATTACTAATTTAGATTTTCATTAAAAATAATTATTTCAAAATTTTAATGTTTTTAATTTTAATTTTAATTTAAGTTAACTTATATTGATAGAATTAAATTTTAATTTACTAAAAATTTGAGTATATGGAAATTTCAGTTCAATATTTTAGAACAAACTATATTTTATTAATTTATTTTCTGTCAATGCAGTTAAATTAACTCTTATGAAAGTAGAGTCTAATTTTAATTTAAAGATACATACATTTTTTCAAACGTAACTGATTTAAAACAAAAACATATCTAAGTGACAAACTTCAGGTGCGGACAGACAAGAATGAATGAAAGAATGAATGAATCTTGCGGATTATTATTATAGATTAATTTTTTTTATTTCAGATGAAAGGAGAAAAAGGAGATGACGGATTCCCTGGAATTCCTGGCCAATCAGGGAGAGATGGACAGAGAGGTCCTCCGGGATCTCCAGGACCTCCAGGTCCTGCAGGACCTATGGGTCCGGCTCCTCAGGGAAATTATATTCCAGTGCCAGGACCACCAGGACCTCCCGGTGCTCCTGGAACTCCTGGACTCTCTTTTGTGGGCCAAAAGGGAGAACCTGGAATGGGAAAAAGTCACTTTTTTGCAGAAAGAGATTATTATGGTGCGAGGCAAGACACGAGTAAGTATTTTTTTTTTTATAATTTTATATTTAAAATTCTTAATCCTTGATCTGGTAATTTATACAAAATTTGTCTCATGCTGCAAGGATTTAGAAGTAGTTTGGATGAATTAAAAGCTTTGAGAGAATTAAAACAGCTCAAAGAATTAAAAGAACATTTAGGTATGTGTATTTTATTAATTTACAAGTGTTAAAAATCTATTGTTTTGGTTTAGTTTACATTTATAATTTATAATCTGTGTAAATTTTATGTTTATGTGTTCTAGGAACAGCCACCGCCTCGACGAAAGTTCCAGTTGAAAGCACAACGAAAATTGTACCAGGAGCTGTGACATTCCAAAATACTGAAGCCATGACAAAGGTATTTTGTAATTAATTTTTTTTTTTTTTTGTAATTGATTTAAATCAGTTTGGTTTAAATCTTGATTTTAATCATTGGGTTTTTGCATTAAAATGATGATTTAAATAAAAAAAAATCTTCCCAATTCTGAGGATGTCTAATACTGCATGTAAAAAATTGCAAAACATGAAAAAACCTAAAAATTTGTGGATAAATCTTGAAATTTTCAATTTTAATATTTTATTCTAAGAATTATAAATAATTTAAAATATTATAATATAATAAATAATAATTATTATTTAATTTAAAAAATTGAGCTAATGCAGACGATCAAAATACCTATGATCTACAAATTTTTAGTATAAAGATAACAAAAAATAGTATTAAATTTTTATATCTTCAATTCATTATAATTTAAATAAATTCCAAACGTCAATTAACTCATATTCCAATTTATTCAAACTTTAAAATTTCAATTGCTTTAAATTTAAATGCAAAATAATTAAATAATATTAAATATTTTCCATATTCACAATAATTATTTTTTAACTCTTACACGATTTTTAAAAGATTTCACTTTTTCGAAACTGTTTAATTTTTATGTTATAATTTCCTATTTTTACAAAAATTTAAGATTTTTCCTTCTTTTACTTTTGATATTTCTTTTTGTATTTGTCTTTTTATTTTAGAATTTTCTTTAATTTTCTTCTTTTTTTGCGAATTTCTTTTGTAGCATTTTTATTTATCTTTTTTTTAATTTAATTTTTATTAATTCTAATTTTCTAGTAAATTCTTAGCAAATTTTTTATTTTTTGTACTTTTTACATTTTTTTATTTATTCATTATTAATTTATTAAATTATTATTTATTTATTTTTTTTTTACAGTTTGTCAGATTAAGAAAAAAACATTTCTCAATTTTCTTCCTATTTCTCTTATTTTCATGTTGTTTTACAATTTTCTTAGTCCTTCCTAGCATTTTAAATAATTTTTTAATTTTTGTCATCATTTTTCTATTTCTTTGTAACGTTTTTCCTTCTTTTAAATTGCTTAGTTTTTATCTTGTAATTACGAATTTTTTAAAACATTTATTCGATGCTTTTATCTGCATTTTTTAAATTTCTCATTTTTCTCCTCTTTTGCAGACTTTTATTAATAAAAGTAATAATTAATCAAAGAATTCTTATAATTTACACTATGTAAATTTAATCTTGTACTAAAATATTCTCACATTATAATCTTTTTTCTGTTTCGTAAAATTTCTTATATTTTGGAAATTTTTTAATTTTTCCAAAAATTTTATTAATTTTTTTTTTCAATTCTTTGTAAAATAATTCTCCAATTTTTCTAATTTTAAAATATTTTTAATTACCTTCTTATGTATTTTATTAATTTAAAAAAAATGCCCGTAATAGTTTAATTTTTTTTAAAAAAGGTTTTTTTCTTTTTTATATATTTTTATGTCTCTGTTTCATTTTTGTCTTGTTTTTTTTAATTTTTCTTTATTTCTTTGATAATTTCCATAACTTCTTGTATTTAAAATAATTATCTCATTTTTTTTAATTGACTGTTTTTTTATCTTTTTACGTTTTTATGTTTTATTTTTCATAATTTATTATTTTTCGTTACTTTTACCTAATTTTCTCAATTTTGCAATTATATGAATTCGAAGATATTTTTTTGAAATTTTCTCATTTATTCGTCATAATTTGTTTCATTTTGATTAAATATTTTATTCTTCATTATTTTTTATTAAATTTTCTCAGTTTAAAAATAAAATACTTACAAATAAACACTTGAAAATTGTATATACTGATTTTATATATTTAAAAAACAATCAATTTATGATTTTTATCAGCTCTGATTTTTTATTTTTATTTATTTTTTTTTTTTTAGTGAAGCTTTAAAAATCGTGATTTTATCAATTAAATTACATTCTTTTTAGTTTTTTTTTAAATTCTTATTCACTAGAAATTAATACAATTTTTTCTGATCCTTTAAAAATTTGTTTATTTTCTAAAATGTACTACTTAAAATTTTGTCTCTTCAAGATACTAAATTATAAATTATTTTCTGATTAAAGTGTCTAAATTACTAAAAATCTTGTTGGGCCAACTTTTGAGCGGGTAAATTCCAAGGAAAAAATTTTCACAGAGAACTAAGAAAATAAAAAAAAAAACGGATTTTTGTGTAGATAAAAAAAATTTCCAGAACTTTTTTCGTACAACTTTCAAAGCGAGTCTATTCTAGGAACAAAAATTTAATAGAAAAAAAAAAATTAAAAAGATAAAAAATTAAAAATTAACGAACTTTTTTAATATTATAAAAAGAGGATATCCTGACCATTTCTGTAATTAACTTTTATTTTTTCCAGATGTCTGGTGTTAGTCCTGTAGGAACGTTAGCTTATATTATTGACGAAGAAGCTTTATTAGTTAGGGTGAATAGTGGCTGGCAATATATTGCTGTAAGTATAAACTAATTAATTTTTTTTTTTTTTATTAAAACTATTTTCTAAAATTGTTTTCGCATAAAATTGCAGCTCGGTTCTCTTTTGCCGATCACAACCCCAGCACCTTCAACTACTGTTCCACCACCAGCAAATCCACCATTTGAAGCGTCAAATCTGATCAATCAAATACCAATAAAAGCTGATGGAACAGGGGTAAGTTTTTTTTTTATTTTATTCCATTTTTTCTCAGTTACCAAATTCATCAATTTATAATTGTAATTTAAATACCAAATATTTCCACATTTTTCAATCTCTCCTGAAAATGAAAAATTAATAATTTAAATATCGAAAAAAATAATGTTCAATGTAATAAAATTAATAAGTTGCTGAATATGATTAGAATACAATTTTTCGATTTTTTCATGCTTAGTGGTATCCACGAATGGTAAGATGCTTTATTCAAATTTATTAAATTTGCATATTTTTGTGGGCAGAGAATTTTTTTCTTTTTTTTTTTAATTCATGAATGTTTTATTTAAATTATTTAATTTAAAAATCTGAGAGTAAATAATATCTATTTTAAATATAGAAGAAATTGAGATAGTGGTTTATGATGGCACTTTAGTTTTTTTTTAAAAGAGTGTTTCTTTCAGCTGCGAATGGCAGCTCTAAATGAGCCTTTTACTGGAGATATGCACGGGGTTCGTGGTGCTGATTATACTTGTTATCGACAAGCAAAACGAGCAGGCTTAAGAGGCACTTTCCGAGCTTTTCTTAGCTCGAGAGTTCAGAATGTTGACAGTATAGTTAGACTAGGAGATAGAGATCTACCCATTGTAAATATCAAGGTACGTAAAATACACTATATTACCGGATATTCATTGAGAAATAGGAAACTGCTGAAATTAATCTCAAATATTATAGTAATAAACTTGATAATTAATTTTATAAAACTTGCGTAAAGTTTGTTAAATTTAATTTTATACTAATTGTACGATATTAATCAATTTTATATTATATTATTTTAAAACTATAGATTTTTGTAAATTCAAATAACGAAAATTACGAAATTGAAGAATATTATTTGAAAAATGACGAAAATAATTGACAGTTGGAAACAAAACTCAAAAAATGGCAACATAATTACACAATTGAAAAAAAAATGATAAAAAAATTAAACAATAATCATTAAATTTAATCAAAATAGTTTAAAATTTACTGCTAGAAATAATTGCGAAAAAAATTGAAAATCGAAAAAACTAATTGAAATTAAAGAAAATAATAAAAAATTGAGGAAATAAATTGAAAATTTAAGATTTAAATTAAATTTTGAAAAAATAATTGATGGATGAAAAAAAAATTACGAAATGACGAAAATAATTGACAATTGAAAACAAAATTCAAAAATTGACTAGATTAACACACAACTGAACAAAATAATTTAAAAAATCAAAGAATAATTATAAAATTTTAAGATAATAATTGAAAATTGAAAAAATTGTAGGAAATAATTGAAAATTGCGGAAAATAATTAATAATTGAGGAAAATAGTTGAAAAATGACGAGTAAAATTGAAAAATTTCAGAAAATTTTGTAACAAAATGACGAAAATAATTGTCAATTGAAAACAAAATTCGAAAAATGACTAGATTAATAAACAACTGAAAAAAATAATTGAAAAAATTAAACAAGAAATATTACATTTGGATTAAAAATCAAAAATATAATTGAAATTGAAAAAAATAGTTGAAAATTGAAAAAAAAGCAATCAAAAATTGAGGAATGGAATTAAAATTTAAAGAATATACCTAAAAAATGAAAAAAAGGAATTGAAAAAAGACGATAATTAATGAATATAGAACAAAACAATTGAAAACTGACGAATGGAAATAGAAATTGAAGAATTGAATTAAAAATTAAAGAATATAATTGAACAATTGTATCTAAAATTAAAGAAACTTAATAATAATCGAAAACAAATAATAGAAAAAAGGAGATAATTTTTTAATATTGAAGAAAATAATTGAAAATTGAAAAGTGGAATTTAAATATGAAGATAATAACTGAGAATTATAGAGAATAGTTCTAGAATTGAAAAATTGAATTGAAATTTTGAAACAATTTTTATGAGTGAAAAAAATAATTATGAAAAAATTCGAAAATTATTGAATATTGAGGAGTTAATTGAAAATCAATAAAAATAATTAAAAATTAAAGAAAATATTTAAGAATTGAAGAAAATATTTAATAATTGAAGAAATAAATTAGAAATTAAAGAATTAAATGGGAATTTTAAGAAAGTAATTGATAATTAAAAGAAAAATTGCAATATGACGATAATAATTAACGATTATAAAAAGTAATTAACAATTGAAACAAAAATTCAAAAAATAATCATAAAATTGAAGAAGAAAAATAAATTGTCAATTGAAAACTGATGAAATTATAGAAAAAATTGTAGGATATAATTGAAAATTGAAGAAATCATTTGGAAATTAAGGAATTGTATTAAAATTTCAAAAAAATTATTGATAATTGAGAAACTGCGAGAATTATTTAATATTAAATAAAATAATTGAAAAACGAAGAATGCAATTGAAACTTGAAGAAAATAATTGAAAATTAAAGAAAATATTTAAAAATTTAAGAAATGAATTAGAAATTTAAGAATAAATTAAAATTTTAAAAATAATTGTTAATTGAAAAAAAAAATACAAAATGAAGAAAATAATTGACGATTGAAAACAAAATTCGAAAAATGGATAGATTAATACAATACGGAACAAAATAATCTAAAAAATAAAAGAATAATTATACAATTTTAAGATAATGGTTGAAGATTAAAAAAATTGTAGGAAATAATTGAAAATAGCGGAAAATAATTAATAATTGATGGAAATAATTGCACATTTAACAACTGGATTAAAAATAAGAAAAAATAGTTAAAAATGAGAAAAATAATTGAAAATTCAAAAAAGCAATTAAAAATTGCAAAATGGAACTGAAATTTAAAGAATATACTTAAAAATTAAAATAAAGTAATTGAAAAAAGACGAGAATTAATTAATATAGAAGAAAACAATTGAAAACTGAAGAATGGAATTAATAATTCTAGGAATAATTGTTGGAAATAATTGCACATTTAACAACTAGATTAAAAATCGAAAAAAATAATTAAAATTGAAAAAAATAATTGAAAAAAGCAATTAAAAATTGAAGAATGGAATTGAAATTTAAAGAATATACTTAAAAATGTAAAAAAAAAGTAATTGAAAAAAGACGCGAATTAATGAATATAGAAGAAAACAATTAAAAACTGAAGAATGGAAATAAAAATTGAAGAATGGAATTAAAAATTAAAGAAAATAATTGAACAATAGTATTTAAAATTAAAGAAACTTAATGAAAATTCGAAAAAAAATAATAGAAAGAAGGCGATAATTTTTTAATATTAAAGAAAATAATTGAAAATTAAAAAGTGGAATTTAAATATGAAGAAAATAACTCAGAATTGAAGAGAGTAGTTCTAAAATTGAATAATTGAATTGAACTTTTGAAACAATTTTTATGAGTGAAAAAAAAATTGAAAAAATCCGAGAAATATTCAAAATTGAGAAATTAATTGAAAATCGATAAAAATAATTGGAAATTAAATAAAATATTTGAGAATTGAAGAAAATATTAAATAATTAAAGAAATAAATTGTAAATTAAAGAATTAAATGGAAATTTCAAAAAAATAATTGGTAATAAAAAGATAAATTAGAGTAGGACGAAAATAATTAACTGTTAAAAAAAATAATTAACAATCAAAAAAAAAAAAATCGAAAAATAGTGACAATAATCGGCATTTGAACAAAAAAAATTTATATTAATGAATAATCATAAAATTGAAGGAGAATAATAAATTGTCAATTGAAAACTGATAAAAATTATGCAAAAGATTGTAGAATATAAATTAAATATGAAGAAATAAATTTGAAAATGAAGAATTTTATTGAAATATCAAGAAAATAATTGATAATTAAGAAAATGCCAGAATTATTTATTTATTGATTTATTCTACATATTATTAAATATTGAATAAAATAATTGAAAAACGAAGAATGAAATTGAAAAATGAAGAAAATAATTAAAAATTAAAGAAATAAATTGAAGATTAAAAAATTAAATTGAAATTTTAAGAAAATAGTTTATAAAACAGTTTTAACGAAATGTTGACTTGAATGTATTTTAACTTTAAGTAATTCGAATTTTTATATATTCAAAGTCTTAAGATTTATATTTAATTTTTTTAAATACCTAATTCTTTGAATCTCCTACATTTACAAACTAACATATATGTATAAACTTAATTTTATTTATACGATTTTAAATTGTTTTAAACTTTAATTATTATAGAAATTACAAGTTACTGATATTTTAATATTAACAAACTTCAGTTATTTAAAATTTTTAACTCTTTAAATTTTAATTAATCAAAATTTTAATTAAGTCAAATTTGAATTATTATAAACTTTACAGATTTTCAAAATCTAACAAATGCATATTTAAATTATTTTAAATATTAACCATTATATAAAAACTTCTAATTATACAAAAAAAATTTCATTGTATATATTAAAGCTTTAGTCAGTCCAAGTTTTGAAAATAATAATTTAGACTATAATTTGAATCAATGAAAATTGGGTATAATGTAATTTGAAATTAAGTGAAATTCATATTTAAAAAAAAATTAAAATTGTGTAAATCTCCAAAGATCTAAATATCAATTAATTTAATCTTTTACTCATGAACATTTCATGTAATTTTTAATTAATTTATTTTCTGTCAATGCAGTTAAATTGATTCTTATCAAAGTAGACTTTAGTTTTAATTAATCTCGTTTATTATTTAAATTTTAATTAAAAATTAAATAAGTTTAATAATAATTTTCTCATTCAATAAAAAAGAATCCTTTGAGATCTAAAATACAACATTCATTTAAAGAAATTTAATTTAGTAGGTTTTTTTTAAACATTATAAATAAAAAAAATTATTTAATTAAAAGATGTTTGAGGCACTTATAATATGTTTCAACACGATGCTTGTTTTCTTTTCAATAATATAATTGACAATATTTTCTTTGTTATTATTATATTTCTTATTATTTCACTTTTATAATACAAATCAATTATTAGTTAGATAATATAAAATAAAAACTCATACGATTTATAATTAATTTAAAGATAAATCTTTTTTCAAACGTAACTGATTTAAAAACAAAAAAATATCTAAGTGCCAAATTTCACGTGTGGACAGAATGAAAGAATATTTTTATAGATAATTAAAATTACGTTTCAAATTCTAATTTTACAACTTTACATTCATTTTGTAATAAGCTTAATTAATTTTGTCCCAATTTCAGAAATTTAATTATTTTCCCGGAAAGTTCTCGGTTTATTAAAGTTATATTCTGAATTGAGTTATAAAGCCAGATGAATAAATTCTTCAATTTAAAAAGCTAACAGGATTATAGTTTCAGTACATTACCTCTAATGTGGAATGAATCGAGATAAATATATTGATAATATCGATATTGTTCATCCAATTATTACGAGATATTCAGATTTTGATTTGTTTCTCAGTAGTGGAGAGAGAGGAAAAGAGAATAATACTTCATTTGACTATAAATCTGGCATCAGGTGTGTCGTAATTTGATTAGTGAAATGAAACTTTAGCACACAGGTCGTCGAGTTTGAATCGATTTATGCTACAGTCGTTGGATGATATAAAATACCTGTGGCTTTTTCTAATTAAAAACATTGCCTCGATTGTCACACGAATTCTCAAATAAATACGCCTTTTTGACTCACAAAAATTGCATTAAATTGAAATTCAATTTAAATTTAATTCGCTAATCAGCCGTTAATTCGCGCTTAATTGGAATTTTTTATTTCAATTTAAAATTAATCAACCCACTCAACTTAATGTAAATTTGCTCAATTAGAGAGACATTAATATTGTATATAATTTGTAATAAAAAAAAATAAAAAAATAAAAAAAAGTACTGTAGAGAGTAAAAATAAACTACATTTTTAAAATCAGAAATTGTTTATTTTTTAAAATATTCTAATTAAGAAATTTTTTTCTTTGAAGAGTAAAAATTTTAATGAATGCTTTAGAAAATAAAAAATTTTTCACAGGTATAAAAATTAGTGTTGACATGATTTGTGGTGGTGAAGTATCTAATCAAGATATACCGAGTCATAACCCTGTCGATAGAAAGTGACTAGAAAATAACTGAAAAATGTCTAGTCAGTCATTTTTCAGTCACTTTTATTTTTAAATATATGGAAAATAATTTATTTAATAATAAATTTGTTGAATACTATTTAATGTGCTTTTAGGATTATATTCGCTCTATTCTTTTAGAGTAATTAATGAAAATTTTTAATTTTTTTATTATTTATTTAAATTTTTTGTTAAATATTTTTTTTATTGTTTTAATGTTATAAACTATTTCTGAAGTGCACTTGAACACTTTTATAAAGAATCACGAAGCTCGGTGGCATTTAAAATGGTCTAAAAGCAATTTTAAAAAGAAAAAATCATTTGACATTTTCTAGGTACGAAATCATTCAAATCGTACCTCAAAAATGACTGAATCCATTCAGTCATTTTGGCCAGTCATTTTTTAGGTATTCTCTATCGGCAGGGAAGTTTCTAATTAAATTTTAATATTGTAATTAAAAGTTTTAATTATGGCAACTTTTTTAATTAATTCTTAATTTCAGGGAGACGTGCTTTTCAATTCATGGAAAGAAATGTTTAACGGAAATGGAGCCTATTTCTCTCAAAATCCACGAATATATAGCTTCAATGGAAAAAATATCCTTACGGACTTTGCCTGGTAAGATTTTTTTTTTTTAAACAAATATTTTATTTTTCGACTATCTTTCCCCTAAAAGTCACCTATTTTTCACGAAAACTAGGAATTGGTTAAAAAAAAAAACTTTAAAACACTTTTAATTCCAAACTTTAGTTTATTCAACACTTAAAATTCAAAAATTAATTATTTTGAAATTTATTTTAACTTAAGGAGGTTCTCTCCATTTACATAACCTCAAACTGGAAAGTCGTTGCAAATAAAAAAATTATTGAAATTAATTTTACAAAATTTTGAAAGATCCAGTTGTACATTTTCAGGAAAAATTAGGTTGAGCTAAAATTTGTTGTTAAATAATTATTATTTAATAATATTTTATTATTGTTATTGTTATTATTATTAGATATAATAAAATTTTTATTTTCTTTGCTTCTAATCTTTTTTTTTGTGTTTTATATATATTATTTTCTTTTTACGGAAAATATTTCAGGTTAGTTTACATAATTTTGGTTTTATAACATTTCGAAAAATTTATTAATTTTTTTTAATGATTTTCTTATTTAATTCCATAATTTAAAATGGAAAGGAAGTACAATTTTTTTTTTAATTATCTGATGAATTAACTCGTTATTTATGTAAATTAATTCAATTTTCTTCACATTTTGACTATTTTTTTCTTTTTGCAAATTAATTTACCATTTCATCAAATTTTTAAATTCAAAGACTTTTTAAACGAATTTTTGTTGTTAACATTGTTTAAAAATTTGTTTCTTTTAATTTTTAGATTAAATAACATATTCTTTTCTAAATTTTCTTCAATTTGTGAATAATAATAATTTACTGAATTTTTTATTTTTTAAAAGAATTTGTCATTCTGTTTTCACAATTTTTACATTTTCTCACTTTTTTTTTACTATTTTTCATTTTGTAGTTAATTTTTCGCTATTTTCATATTTTTCCTAATGTTTTCATAGTTTGTTTAACTTTTTTTATAAAATATTCTCCCATTTTTCAATATATTGCTTTGATCTTTTCCTTTTTATTTATTTTAAGTAGTCCTCAATTTATCAGAATTTCAATCTATTCAGATTTTATGAAACTCAAATTTCAGTCGATATAAATTCTCATTCCTTTAAAAGTTGTTTAACAATTTTTTTCTTTTATTTTTTAAATATATTTACATATTTCTTTCTAAATTGTCTTTAATTTGTGAATAATTTTCTCAACTTTTTCATTTTTAAAGGAACTTGTCATTTTTTTTAAATTTGTACATTTCTTTATTTTATTTAAAATTTAAAATTTTAAGATTATATAAACAAATTTTTGTTAAAGTAGTTTAAAAGTTGTTTCTTTCATTTTTTAAATTTATTTACATTTTAAATTTTCTTCAACTTGTAAATAATTTTTGTATATTTTTTCATTTTTAAGGATATTGTCATTCTGTTTTTACAATAATGTTTACATTTTTTTATTTTATTCTTACTATTCTTTATTTTATAGTTTATTTTTCATTATTTTTGTTTTTTTCTAATTTTTTCATAGTTTGTTTACCTTATTTTTGAAAATTTTCTCCCATTTTTCAATATATTACTTTGTTTTTTTTCCTCTTTATTTATTTTATCTCTTTTAATATTATTTATTTTAAATTTACTGATAATCCAGACGTAAATTTATCTGAATTTCAATCTATTCATATTTTATAAAACTCAGATTTACTAATAATCCAGACGTAAATTTATCAGAATTTCAATCTATTCAAATTTTATTAAACTCAAATTTCAGTCGATTTAAATTCTCATTCTTTTGAAAATTATATAGAAATTTGTTTCTTTTATTTTTTAAATTTATTTACATATTCTTTTTTAAATTTTCCTCAATTTGTGAATAATTTTTGTAAAATTTTTCATTTATAAAGGAAGTTGTCATTCTGTTTTACAATTTTTACAATTCTTTATTATATTTTAATTTTTAAATTCTATGGTTTTTTAAACAAATTTTTGTTGGTTAAATTATTTAAAAATTTGTTTCTGTTATTTTTTAAATTTATTTACATATTCTTTTTAATTTTTTTTTTAATTTGTGAATAATTTTTGTAAACTTTTTGATTTATAAAGGATTCTGTTTATTCTGTTTTTTGCAATTTTTCATATTTTTCTAATTTTTGCATAGTTTTTTATTTTTTTTTTATATATATTTTTTTAATTTTATTTATTTTACCTCTTTCAATATTTTCTGTTTTTACAATTTTTACAATTCCTTATTTTAATTAAATTTTTAGATTCTAAGATTTTTTAAACAAATTTTTGTTGTTAAAAATATTCAAAAATTTGTTTCTTTTTTTTTAAAAATTTATTTACATATTCTTTTTAAATTTTGTTCAATTTATGAATAATTTTTGTAAATTTTTTCATTTTTAAAGTATTCTGTTTATTCTGTTTTTCGCTATTAGTCATATTTTTCTAATATTTCCATAGTTTTTTTTTATGTTTTTCACCCATTTTTCAATATTTGTTTCTTTTTCTTTTTTTTTATGTCTTTAAATATTATTTGATATAAATTTACTAATAATCCAGTCGTAAATTTTTCAGAATTTCAATATATTCAAATTTTATTAAATTCAAATTTCCGTCGATTTTAATTATCATTATTTTTAAAATTTTTTACAAATTTTTTTCTTTTATTTTTTAAATTTATTTACATATTCCTTTCTAAATTTTCTTCAATTTATAAATAATTTTCTAAATGTTGTCCTTTTTAAAGAAATTTATCATTCCGTTTTTACAATTTTTACATTTCCTTATTTTATTCTTACTATTTTTCATTTTGTAGTTAATTTTTCGCTAATCTTATATTTTTTTTAATTTTTTCATAGTTTTTTTTCTTTTTTTTTAAAAAGATTTTCTTCCATCTTTCAATATATTACTTTGCTTCTTTTTCTCTTTATTTATTTTATCTCTTTAAATATTATTTAATTTAAATTTACTAATAATCCAGTCGTAAATTTATCAGAATTTCAATCTATACAAATTTATTAAATTCAAATTTCAGTCGATTTTAATTCTTCTTCTTTTGTGAATTGTTTAAAATTTTGTTTCTTTTATTTTTTAATTTATTTACATATTCCTTTCTAAATTTTCTTCAATTTGTGAATAATTTTGTAATTTGTTTTCTTTTTTAAAGGAATTTGTCATTCTGTTTTCACAATTTTTACAATTCCTTATTTTAATTAAATTTTTAGATTCTAAGATTTTTTAAACAAATTTTTCTTGTTAAAATTATTTAAAAATTTGTTTCTTTTTTTTTTTAAATTTATTTACATATTCTTTTTAAATTTTGTTCAATTTATGAATAATTTTTGTAAATTTTTTCAATTTTAAATTATAATTATTTAAATAATAATAATTTTAATTACGATATACAATTTATTTATCTTTATTTATTATTTTAAAGTACCTTAAAGGTCCCCTATTTTTATATTTTCAGTCCCCCATTTCCCCTAAAATATTTATCTTCTTAAATTTGTATTTTTTAGAAACTATATTTTCCAGATTTATTATATCATCAACAAATTAAAATATATAATATATATACTGTGCAGCCTGTTATTGTAATTTTAAATATATTTATAAGATATAAATATATTTATAATCTCTTGATTCAAGTCAACCCTTAATTCGCTTTTTCATTTTTTTTCGACTTCTTTTGTCCAATTTTTCAAACATAATCGTATTATTAGCCGTGTAATTAATTTGTCACTTGATTGGAATGAACTTTTAATTTGATTTCAGGCCCGACAAAGTGGCTTGGCACGGTTCTCACACACTTGGTGATCGTGCGATGGACACCTACTGCGACGCCTGGCACTCCAGCAGTTCTGATCGCTTCGGACTGGGATCTCCATTAACCGGAGGTCGATTATTGGAACAAATTCGTTACTCCTGTGACAATAAATTTGCCCTGCTTTGCATAGAAGTCACCAGTGAACTAGCCCGAAGACGAAAACGCTCTGACGAACTTTTTGAGTTGGAAAATGAAATTGAACTCTCGGAATTGGAATATCAAGAACATTTAGACGAACTTTTGAGAAATTGATTTAATTATACGTAAAGCAGTCAAGAGCTCTGTAAATAACAAGCCAAAATGTCGAAGTATAATCACAGACGACAAATTTGTCCCGTCAATGCATATCTTTGACTGATACATATCTAAGCAATCGCAGCATCATTAAAAAAAAAATCAGATAAATGTCGTCATATGGTGTGGATACTTCATGTTTTTAAAAATCATATCTTTCTTTATCGAATCATCTTTTCATAAAAAAAAAAAGTATTTTGCATCAACAAGTTCAGTTCTCAATTCTCTAAAAACGAAATCTTTTTAATAATCCCCATGTTTATTTATTCTTTTCTGTCCTTTCTTCACTTTTTTTTTCTTCTGTTCCTTCTTTCTTATTCCGAACTTTATTTATTCATTTACACAATAAAAAGTTAATTGAGTAAGAAATTGCTTTTAATATAATTTTCGCCAATTTTTCCTCCTGAAAGAAAATCAATACAGCGTGTACTGAATTCCTTTAATTCAATATTTCCCTCTGGATTCAGATGCAAAAAGTTTTTTCAAATTTTTTATGAAAAAAGTTAAGATTCATCTTTTATTAAAGTTTCGAGATCAGCTTCTTTAAGTGCAAGAAACTCTCGTGGAAAAGTTGATAAAGATAAGAAAGAATTCAATCTAGGATTTTTCAGTTTTTTAAAAAAAACTTCTAATTTTGATATTGAAGTTTTTTACGATATTGGTTGAATGTTTGGAAAACTTCTCTGATAGAGGAAAAAGGCGAGCTATTAAATACTTCAATTTCATCGTAAAAGACTGATCATTTGAAAATAAGTTTTACAGTGTAACGGTGATCCTTATTTTTTACCTTTCTTTCTAAAGAACTGAATTTTTGTACATTTTTGTAAATTTAAAAATACCACTTTTTTTATCTAATCAATTATATCTTATTTATAAACAGTCTTAAAACTCTGGATTAATTAAAATTAATTTAAATAAAAAATTCAGCAGATTATTTTCACTTTATTGAAAGTAAGGATCACTTTGTTTAGCAAGCTTGAATCATGTCACAGTTTTAGAATTATTGTGTGCATCCAGTACTTATCATAAACTATCTTTAAAAAGTTTTAAAACGAATAACTTGTACAAGTCGTAACTTTACTGCCTAGAACTTAAAACCGCTCTAAAATTTAAGTAACTTAAAAAAAGATTGTATCCATATCAATGCATTTACATTAGTAAATACATGAATGTGTATGTTAGAATTTAAGAAGGCACATCGATTTTAACAACAGTATCCAATACCGACGCAAAAGTCAACTTGCCAACTGCGATTTTTCAAATCTCAATACTGAATTGCAACGAAAGTAATTTTTATTTAAAACGATCAATTTTTTTATTTCTGCACGACAGTGATATAATTCAGATCATATTCAATTATAATATTAAGAAATTGTGTAAAAAGATTGGCTTTTTAAAAAAAAAAAAAAAAACTTTTTGTCACTGAAACAAAGTACAAAGCAATTTTGTCGTGCAGACTTGAAAAAATTGCTATCTTGAATATTTAATCATAAATTTTCTTGTTTTTGCATTCTAGTCCATTGTCCCAAGTTCAAAAATACTCAGACGCGACAAATTAGAAACTTGCTTGCTTATTTTAAATATTGTTACAAGTTTTATTTAATTAAAATAAAATACAAATTTTTTATAATTATATGTGATATTTTCTTGAATTTAAAAGCTTTTCTTAAAATTGCCTAATCCGAAATTTAAGCCTTTTATTTTTAAATAATTGAATTTTGAACGCTTTTAAAAATTGAAAACAAGTTTTTAAAATAAATTTTCTAAATTGATCACTTCTATTTTTATAATTTATTATCAACGTTTTTTTGTAGCAAGCAAGTTTGAAAAATAAACTGAAAAAGAAATGGATAATACTGGCAATAGATTACAAATAAAAAAAAAAGTTAATTTTGATTATAAAACAGCTTTGACTGCCATTCTCGAGATGATAATTATCAAATTTAGATCTGAGATTCTGTTGTATTGAAAAAATATACATTTCTCAGATTATTAACTGTCGTCTTTTCACGTCGAATTTCATACCGCAGACTTACATTGAGCGTAAACTGAATCTAAGTCAATGTCTACAACTTGGAGATATAATATCAATAATGTTAGTCTAATTTATTTACAATTTAGGCAGAGATTAAAAGAGACTTATCACTTTAAATACAACTCTCAAAGTAAAAAATCATTTTGTGGCTAGTTCTACAAAATTAATTTGAAATAAAATTCGAAAAAATCGCCCGAAACATTTTAGCAGAATGAAAATAAAACAATTATCTTTGAGTCGATTTTCTTCTAATCTCTGCAAAATAGCAAAAAAGAGAATTAAGTGATTTATTTAGCCTGTGAAATTAAAAAAAAAAGAAAAAAAAAGAGAAAATGTAATATTGTGTGCTAAAATGTGAATTATTTCGTTATTGATCTAGAACAAAGTTTTCATTTCAAATTTTGTATTATTTGTAAATTTTATTGTTTTCTAAATAAAAAAAAGAATGAATTTCAATGTTTTCTAATTTTTGGGTTAAAAATGTTTCTTTATTTTAAAAAGATCATAGGTTTCTTCTTCATCACGGTTAATTTTTTAAAATCAAAAATTAGTAAGGGTTATTGTTGCTCTATAAACTCAAAAATCGTAGAAATTATTAGTTATATAAATAAATAAATGAAATAAATATTTATTTAGGACAAAATTTATAAACTTTTAGAATTAAAAAAAATTGCAAAAAATAATTATAGAAATGTCTTCAAAATAAAAAAAATAATTAAAATTTGAGAAATTAATGTAAAAAATTACATAATATATTTGAAATAAAGAAAAGTTAAAGAAAATTTTAGAAAAATATTTAAAACTTTCAGAAATTTATTGAAAAAAAAAAAGAAAATAATTAAAAATGAGACAAAATAAATGAAAAAAGATAAACATAATTTAACATTGAAGAGAACAATTTTACTTGAAGAGATATTACTTTCAAATATTACTTTTACTTAAATAATTAAAACCTTTTTGGAAATTAAGAAAAAGAACTTTTTAAAAGTTTTTTAAAAAAGTTTAAAATGTCAGACAAATAGTTTAAAATTTTTGAAATTACAAAGCATATGAAAAAAATTGAAAAATAAAAGAAATAATTTTTGGAAAATAATTAAAAAGTGTTTTTAAATTTTGAAAAATGAAGAAAATAATTGAAATATGATACAAACAATGATAAGTTGTAAAAAATAAATGACATTTGAGTGAAATAAGTAAAAAAATAATAATTGAAATTTGAGAAAAATACATGAAGATCTTAGAAATCAATTGATAAAAATGAGAATAACTAACAATTGGAGAAAAGAACTGAAATTTTAGAAAAATACTTAAAAATCTTAGAAAATAGTTTTAGAAAATGAATTAACAATAAAGAAGAATAATTAAAAAAGGATAAAATTAATTCAAAATTAAAAAAAAATAATTGAAATATGCTGGAAATAATTTAAGATTGAGAAAAATAATTGAAATATTATGAAAATAATTTAAATATGAAAAATTGAAAACAGATATTAAATTTGAGAGGAATAATTGAGAAAACATAGAATGTATGTTTAAAAATAGAAAATAATTTTAAAAAAATTTTTAATTAAAAAGAGTAATTAAAAAATCGCAAATATAATCGAAAATTGATAAGAATAAATGAAGTTTTAGATAAATAATTGCAACTTTTGAAAATTATGCCGAAATAATGAAAATAATTAGAAATTGAAGAAAATAATAGAAAAATTGAAGAATTTATTTTTAAGCAAAAGAAACTAATTGAAAAATCGTTAAAAAATAGAAAATTGATGACAATAATCTAAAATTGAGATAATAACTGAAAATTTAGGAAATTAATTGAAAAATAATGAAAGTATTAAAGGATGGAGAAAAATATTGCAAAATGAGATAAAGAAATGAAAATTGAATAAAATAATTGAAAATGGAGATATAATTATGTATATTTGAATAATAAAAATATTTTAAAATTGAGAAGATAGTTGCAAAATAATAAAATAAAAAATTAAAATTAAACAAAATAATTGAAAATTGAGATATATATTTGAAAGTTCAGGAAATTAATTCAGAAATTATGAAAATGATTGAAAATTGAAAATAATAATTTCAAAATGGCAAAAATAATGATAAATTGAAAAAACTAATTAAAATTTTCTATAAATAATATAAAATTTAGAAATAAATAATAAAATTCATTTAATGTCAAGCGAAAAATAATTAAAATTGAAAAAGTGATTGAAAAAAATAAACAAAATAATTGAAATTTGAAGAAGAAATAATTGCAATTTTCTTGAAATTTCCATTTAATTCTTTAATTTACATTTTATTTCTTCCTTTTTTAATTATTTCCTTCTATTTTCAATTATTTTTATCGTTTTCAATTAATTCATCAATATTCAACAGTTCTCTGATTTTATTCAATTATTCTTTTCACTCATTCATTAATTATCGGCTTTTTTCAATTACTTATTTCCAATTTTGAAGTATATTCTTTAAATTATAATTCTATTCTTAATTTTTGATTGCTTTCTTGAAATTTCAATTATTTTTTTCACTTTTAATTTTTTTTTCGATTTTCAATCAAGTTGTTAAACATGCAATTATTTCCAAAAATTATTCCTATAATTTTCTTAATTTTTCAACTTGCAATTATTTTCTTTAAATTTAATATTTCTTGCCTAATTTTTACCATTATTTTTTTCAGTTGTCTATTAATTTAGTCATTTTTTGAATTTTGTTTTCAATTGACAATTATTTACGTAATTTTTCACATATTTTCTTTAATTAATCATTATTTTCCGCAATTTTCCATTATTTCCTACAATTTTGTCAATTTTCAATTCTTATCTTTAAATTTTATAATTATTCTTTGATATTTAAATTATTTTTTTGGATTGTGTATTAATCTAGCTATTATTTTTTGAATTTTGTAATTTTTTGTTTTAATAATCAATTATTTTTTCAAATTTTAATTTAATTCTTAAAATTTCAATTTATTTCCTCAATTTTTTATTATTTTCTTCAATTTCAATTAATTTTTTTCGATTTTCAATTCAGTTGTTGAATTTGCAATTATTTCCAACAGTTTCATTTGGTCTCAAAATAAATAAAAATATTACTGGAAAAGTTGTGTTTTTATTTAAAAACACGTTTTTACAAAATATAGCTGTTAAATACTAAATTTAGTAATAAAAAGAATTACTAGACACAAGTATTTTTCTTATAAATTCAATTCGAAGTATCCTTATAAATAATCAAGATTTTAGAAGTTCCAGTGCTTCTAATAATTTTAATTCCTCCAAGATATCTGCAAGATTTTCTATCGAAGCATCTTCAACTTCCTCTGACCAAATTTCTAATGATGTCTTACACTGCTCGAATTGCGATGGATTTTCTTGAAAATACTTGATCTGAAAACCAAATCAAACCTTTAACATGAAAAAAAAACATTGATTCTAATTATAAAAATGTACAATTTTTTATATTTATATTTTTGTCATTATCATTGTTACCGTTTATTATTTATTTATTTTTTTTTTAAAAAGTATTATAACAATAAAATACCTCATTATCTTTGTATCCTAACTTAGTAGCTAACTTCTCCCAATCTCCTTTCAGAGCTTCGGACAACTTTGCAATCATTTCCGGGGTAAGTTTATTTATCTTTGAAACTTTCTCTAAAGTTTCAGCGTCGGTTTGATCAGATTCTTGTTTTAAAACATCTTCACAGAATTCTTGATCAGTTGACTGTGGCGGTGTTTCATCAGCCTCGGTTTTTGTATCAACTTGTGCTTGCTTTAAAAAGTTACACAAAATTAAAAAATGTGAAGAAAAATGCTCATTTATAAAAATTAATTGCTTAATCAAACAAAAGAGTAATTAAATTTCTTTATTCTAAATTTATTTATTGCCTAAATCTTTTTTTTTTTTTGTAAACTTACTGGTCGATCTTTGGCAATTTTCTTAATCATCGTTTCCAAATACTCGGGAAGTTTGTTGATGGGATAATTTCCATGAACAAAGAAATGTGGACTGCGTCTTGCTAACAATCTTAAAGCTCTCCAACCAAAATTTCCATCGTTAACTTTCCTACAAAAAAAGTGGTAAAAGAATTAGAAACGTAGAAGAATTAGGAAAAATGATTTTAAAAATAGAAAAATAATGTTAAGAGTTAAAAAAATTTGAAAAATAAAGGAATCTTTAGATACAAAATCTTACTTGTATTCCTCCTCCACCATCGCAGCTGGATCTAGTTCCATAATTGCATCCTCGAAATAAGTTTCTAATGATGGTAGAAAATCTCGTTCTTTGGATTTACAGGCCTTTAAGTTATTCGGACATAGATTCCACAATTTTGTCAACTCTGGGCTGTAAAGAAAATAATATTTTTTCAAAATTAGGAATGCCAGCGGATTGCAGATTGAAAATGATAAAAAACAGTGACTTTTTCATTTAAAAAGGTGAGTTTTTAGTGAGTCTTTTTTAGTAAAAAAAAGTGAGAAAACAATAATGAGTTAGATATTACTGGTATTAATTCAGGAAAGCCATTCAGAATTGAAGAAAATAATAAGAAAATGAAAAAAATAATTGAAATATGAAGAAAATAATTTAAAAATGACGAGGATAATTTAAATTTAAAAAAGAAAATTGTAATTTGACAAAATTAATTGAAAATTGATTGTAAATAAAAACGAAAACAAAAATTTTGAAATTGAAACAAAATAATTGAAATTTGAAAAAAATAATTGTAAAATTTCAAAAACACTTAACATTACAAGAAAATAATTTAAGAATGACAAAAATAATTAAAATTTAAAAAAAAACATTTGACTAGAGTAAAAAATTAAAAATTTGAGATATTGACAAAATAATGAAAATGTGAAGAAACTAATTCAATAATGACATAAATAATTTAAAGCTGGTGTATAAAATTGAACTTTTTAGACAATAGTATAAAATTTGAAAAAAATAATAGAAGTTTCAAGAAAATAATTGAAACTAAAAGAAAATAACTAAAAAATGGCAAAAAAAATTTATAATTGTAGAAAATAGTCGAAAATGACAAAAATAACTGAAATTTGGAAAAAATTAATGAAAAATGAGAAAAATAATTCAGAACTGAAGTTAAAAAAATAAAAAATATAATTCTTTACTTGAAAAATTGTATAAAATAATTCAAAAATTAACGATATAATTGAAATGTGAAGAAACTAGTTGAATAATGACATAAATAATTGAAAACTGGTGTAAAAGTTGATAAGAATTCATGACAATAAAAAAAAATTGAAGAAAATGATATTTAAAGAAAATAATTTCAAAAATACTTGAATAATGACAAAAATAATTGTAATTTAAAAAACAAAATTATAACTGGTGTAAAAAATTAAAAATTTGAATACAATACTTGAAAAATTGACGAAACAATTAAAATTTTAAGAAATTAATTAAATAATGACATAAATAATTGAAAGCTGATGTAAAAATTAAAAATTTATAGACGATAACTGAAAAATTGAAAAAAAATATTACAAGTTTGAGAAAAATAATTTGAAGTTGTGAAGTGTAAAGAAAATAATCAAAATTTCAATAAAGTCCAAAAAAATTTAAATATGAAGAAAGTAATTAAAATTTGAAAAAAATTATTGAAACTTGTAGAAAATAATTTTAAAAAAGTGTAGAAAATTAATAAATTCATGCCAATAATAAAAATAATGAAGAAGATGATTGAAAATTGAATAAAATAATTTAAAACTGGTATAACAAATTTAAAAATCCATGAAAATTACAAAAAAATATATTTTTTTTAAATACTTGATATTTGTAGAAAATAATTCTAAAATGGGAAACAGGATAGAAATAATAAAAAAAAAAAAAAATAATTGAAAAATGACAAAAATATTTGAATAATGACACAAATATTTAAAATTTAAAGAAAATAATTGAAAAATAATAAAAGTAAATCTTGTGTAGAAAATATAAATATTCCTAACAATAATTTCAAGATTGAAGAACATAATTGAAATTTTAAGTAAATAATTGACAAATGACAAAAATAAATTAAAACTTGTTCAATAAAGTTAAATATTCATGTTAATAATTTAAAGACTAAAGAAAATAATTGATATTTAAATTCTTAAATGGCAAAAATAATAGAAATATGAAAAAAAATAATTGGATAATGACAAAAATAAATGAAAACTTGTGTAAAAAATTTAAATTTCCGTGACAATAATTTAAAGACTAAAGAAAATAATTAAAATTTGAAGAAAATTATTGAAATTTGTAGAATATAATTTAAAAAAGTGTAGGTAATTAATAAATTCACGACAATAATAAAAATAATGAAGAAGATGATAGAAAATTGAATAAAATAATTAAAAACTGGTATAACAAATGTAAAAATTCATGAAAATTAAAGGAAATTTTTTTTTAAATAATTGATATTTGTAGAAAATAATTATAAAATGGATAACAGGATAGAAATAATGGAAAAAAAAATTGTAAAATGACAAAAATACTTGAATAATGACACAAATATTTAAAATTTAAAGAAAATAATTGAAAAATAATAAAAGTAAATCTTGTGTAGAAAATATAAATATTCCTAACAATAATTTCAAGATTGAAGAACATAATTGAAATTTTAAGTAAATAATTGACAAATGACAAAAATAAATGAAAACTTGTACAATAAATTTAAATATTCATGACAATAATTTAAAAAATAAAGAAAATAATTGATGTTTGGAAATATTAAATTTAAAATCGCAAAAATACTTGAAAATTGGCAAAAATACTTTAAATTTGACATAAGTATTTTAAAATAAAAATTATATAAATATTGTAAAAATTAAAATTTTATAGCCAATAATTGAACAATTGAAAAAAATATTTGAAGTTTGAAGAAAATAATTGAGATTTGAAGAGAATAACTCAAAAATTTAAAGAAAAATTTAAATATGAAGAAAGTAATCAAAATGTGAAGAAAATTAATAAATTCAAAATGGAAAAATACTTGAAAATTGACAAAAGTACTTTAAAAATGACAAAAATAATTGAAAGATGTAAAAATTAAAAATTTATAGCCAATATTAAAAAAAAAAGTATTAAAAATTTAAAGAAAATAATTGAAAGATGTAGAAAGTAATGGAAGTTTAAAAAAAAATAATGCAAATTTCAAAAACGTCCAAAAAAATTTAAATATCAGGAAAGTAGTTAAAATTTGAAGTAAATTATTAAAATTTGTAGAAAATATTTGAGAAAAGTGAATTAATAAATTCGTGACAATAATAAAAAGAATGAAGAAAATGATGTAAACTTGAATAAAATAATTGAAAACTGGTATAAAAAATTCAAAAAATGATGAGAATAAAATTTTATTTTTTTTAATAATTGAAATTTGTAGCAAATAATTCTAAAATGGCAAACATAATAGAGGTAATGAAGAAAATAATTGGAAAATGACAAAAATAATTGAAATTTTCAGAAAATAATTGAAAAATAATAAAAGTAAATTGAAACTTGTGTAGAAAATTTAAATATTCCTGACAATAATTTAAAGATTGAAGAACATAATTGAAATTTTAAGTAAATAATTGTCAAATGACAAAAATAAATGAAAACTTGTACAATAAATTTAAATATTCATGACAATAATTTAAAGACGAATGAAAATAATTGATATTTGGACAAATGAAATTGAAAATCGCAAAAATACTTTCAAGTTTACAAAAGTACTTTAAAAATGACAGAAATAATTGAAAGATGGTGTAATAAAAAAAAATGTATAGCCAATAATTGAAAAATTGAAATAAATATTAGAAGTTTAAGGAAAATAATTAAAAGATGAAGAAATTAATGGAAGTTTGAAGAAAATAATTAAAATTTATTTATTTATTTAATTTTATAGAAATTTCAAAAAAATGTTTAAAAAGATTTTAATATGAAGAATGTAATTAAAATTTTGAGAAAATGATTAAAGTTTGTAGAAAATAATGGACAAATGTCAAAAATAAATGGAACCTTGTATACTAAATTTAAATATTAATGACAATAATTTTAAAAAAATAATTGATACTGGAATAAATTAAATTCAAAATCGCAAAAATACTTAAAAATTGACAAAAGTACTTTGAAAATGACATAAATAATTGAAAGATGGTGTAAAAATTAAAACTTTATAGCCAATAATTGAAAAATTGAAAAAAGTATTAGAAGTTTGAAGAAAGTAATTTAAAGGTGAAGAAATTAATGGAAGTTTGAAGAAAATAATTAAAATTTCAAGTAAATGTTTGAAATTTGTAGAAAATAATTCTAAAATGGCAAAAATAATAGAGATAATGAAGAAAATAATTGGAAAATGACCAAAATACTTGAATAATGACAAAAATTATTGAATTTTTCATAAAATAATTGAAATATAATAAAAGTAAATTGAAACTTGTGTAGAAATGTAAATTTTTCTGACAATAATTTAAAGATTGAAGAACATATAATTGAAATTTTAAGAAAATAATTGCAAACTTGTACAATAAATTTAAATATTCATGACAAGAATTTAACAAGTAAAGAAAATAATTGATATTTGAGCAAACTAAATTTAAAATTGCAAAAATACTTGTAAATTAACAAAAATACTTTAAATTTGACAAAAACACTTTAAAAATGACAAAAAAATGAAAAAAGGTGTAAAATTAATTTAATTTATTAACTTTTTTACTTTAATAAATTTTATATATTAATTACTTTTTTTCAACACACTTACTTTCCCATATGATATTTGCCAACTAGCTGTGCTTCTTTGACAAGATCACCAATTTTCCGACGCGATCTTTTTGGCTTCTTTACCTCCTTTAAATCATCTTCAACTGAATCTGGCACTGGTCTTTTAAATGCAGGACAACCTTCATTTTTCCAGGCATTCCAATGTTCTTCTCGAGATAAAATATGTTTTACAGTTTCTGCAAAAGCCGGACCATCAGGAGGTGTTTCAATAAGAAGCGAATAAACTTGTTCTGTCGTTCCTTTTACCCACTCAATCTGATCATTTTTTAATTCGTGAGTTTCCCTAAAAAATATTCATTTTTACAATTATATTTCATTTTTATCCATTTTAAATTTAATTAATCAATTTTGTGTAATCTAAATTAAAATACACTTCTTTTTAAAGATAAATCTTCAATTCAAACCACCAAAATTCTATTTATTTAAACACACACTTACGATTTAAATTTCACAGTACTGTTCAAATACTGAAATAAAATAAGAAACTGGAGCAAAACATATCTTCGAAAATTGGAGTCAGAAAGCTGAAGTTCCAGCAATTTTTGATTAGTGAGATATTTTGCGAAATAGTGCGTTTCTTTGTGCGTCTCCTCCATTGAAGAATCAACTTTAATTGCTGTTAAACAACTCCGTTGCTCTTCCAGCTTAAAAGAAGCAAATGCTGACAAAACATTTGAAGCGTGCTGTTAAAATAAATTCAAGTATTAAATTATTGTTTTTAATAAAATAGAAAGGTGAATTTAGATTTCTTACCGCTGAGAAAACTTTCCAGTGCATTTTATTATAACACTGATTCGGATTTCTGAAAAAATCCTGCAAAGCCCAAAACTTTCTGTACAGATTATAATCAATGGGTATTTTACTCTCAGACGAGTCATCGACATTCATTTGATCCAAAATATCTTCTGATTTTTCCGTACCAAATTCCGTATGATTCTCTAAATTAAATTCGCTGACAATATTTAATCCCGATCTCTCGGAGAATGGAAAGAATTTGGCGAGAAAGAGGAGAATTCTGCCGCAAAAAACGGTTTGTTGAGAGCGAGAGAGTCGTCGCAAAAGGTCGTTACACATCCTTAGAAGATTATTTTTACAAGCTCCGAAAAACATTTCTTCCTTCCAAACAGCCACATTATTTTCCACGAATGTAAAAAGATTTTCGCATCGATCCAGAGTCATTGCGTCAAATATATCACCGAGTAACATTACAGGCACACTGGCTGTTGCTAAATCCCTTCGACAAAGTTCAATGCAAAATGTAATATAAGATTCAAGCGCCTGCACATGTCCTGAAGAATTTTCTGATAATATTAAAAGCAGAGTATCTCTCAAAGCTTGGTCCACTGCCGCTTTTCTATCCGATTCAATTGTGCAGTGATCTGTGCATTTTTTAATGAATGATGCTGTATCCAATGCATTGAATGATTCTTGCAAATATTCCTGAAAAATTTAATTATTTCAGTTTTTTTTATTATTTATCATATTTCTTAATATTTTACACAATTAGTTTATGTATTTATTATTATATGTTTTGCTAAACTTAAGAATAAAATACTTTTTAAGAAAAAGCAGTGAAAAATTGTTAAAATAAACCAAATAAACAATATCAACATAACCTCAAAATAAAGGAAGTTGTTAAAATTTTGAGAATTTTACTCACGCTGTAGTCTTTTCTCAATGTTTCAAACATTGCCATTGTGGAACTAATAATTTTTCACCTTTGTTTATTAGAAAAATATTAATTATAATAGAGAAATGTTCAATATTATGTTCATCGTTGTTGGTTGTCGAACTGTCAACTATTCAGCAACTAATTAGGGTTGTAAAGTTTCATGAAACTCTGAAACTTTCGTCCATGCAACATTGAAAGTTTCAAATGAAAGTTTCACAGATAAATTTCCTGGCGCGTAATTTAAATTCTATCCCCTCCACTCAAAGTTTCATGAAACTCTGAAACTTTCGTCCATGCAACATTGAAAGTTTCAAATGAAAGTTTCAATATTTCAATGAAAAGTTTCATCCGTGCCCTAACTATTCAGCGTCGTCTGCTATAAAGAGGGTGTTAAAGAGTTATAAACTGTAAAGCATTGTAAAGTATAGGTGTAGTGTAATCAAAACGATCAAAATTGACGAAATAATAACGATAAAGGTAACAAAATTCATACAATTAACATTTAAACAAAACCCCCAGTTATATAAATTCATTAAAATGATTATGTCTATTAAATTAGGTAGTTTTATGAAGCAAATTCGTGTTTTTCATTCTTCGGCATTTTCTAACCTAACTTTCTAAGATTTTGAATCCTTTTGGTCCTTTTGAATCAACAATTATTATCTAGGAACAATTATAAATAATAAATCAAATCTAATAGAGAGAATTTTTGTTAACAGATCATCTTTTCTAATAAATTAGAAAATGCTTTCGAAGCACGTCACATATTTTGCTACAATCATTACAATTTCTGTGCTGGGAACAGTTTATTACTTTAATAAAAAAAGTAAAAATAAGGTTAAAGAAAAATCGGTAAAAGTTGAATCTAAAGTACTTTTTTCTTCCGAAGAAGCTGAATTATGTAAACCTCATTTAGGATCAACATCAGCAT
The DNA here is from genome assembly GCA_037103525.1 of Ganaspis brasiliensis. Lineage (NCBI taxonomy): Eukaryota > Metazoa > Arthropoda > Insecta > Hymenoptera > Figitidae > Ganaspis > Ganaspis brasiliensis. The sequence continues at coordinate 1,259,106 of JAZKLR010000055.1, read as the reverse complement.
GCAACAAAATTAATTGTCCGGTTCGAACTATCAAGTAAGTATTTATTTATGTTCGTGTTTTATTATTATTTTTTTTGTTTTATAGTCAGTGGCGTAACTCGATTAAAAGTTTAATTAATCCACGTTTCAATTATACTAAATTTCAAGTGACTTAAAAATTTCTTCAATTTTAAATAATTCTTTTCTATTATGATTTCAATTACTTAAACTACAATTTTGCACTATTTTGATCATTTTTCAATTATTTTTAAATTGTTTCCATAAATCTTACATTTACCTTCTTCAAATTTCAATCACTTTTTCAATTTTAATTATTTTTCTCTTGACATTACATCAATTTAATTATTTATTCCTAAATTTTATATTATTCATCGGAAATTTAAATTAATTTTTTTAATTTACCATTATTTTTGTCATTTTGCAATTATTATTTTCAATTTTTAATCATTTTTATAATTTCTAAATTAATTTCCTGAAATTTCAAATGTATATCTCCATTTTCAATTAATTTATTCAATTTTTTATTTCTTTTTATTATTTTGCAATTATTTTCTTCATATTTTAATACTTTCATTATTTTCCAATTAATTTGCTAAATTTTCAATTATTATCTCAAATTTAGATTATTGTCATCAATTTTCTATGTTTAAAACGATTTTTCAATTATTTTCTTTTGCGTAAAAGTAAATTCTGTAATTTTTCTATTATTCTATTTAATTTCTAATTATTTTCATTATTTTGGCATAATTTTCAAAGATTTCAATGATTTTCATCAATTGTTGATTATAGCGATTTTTTAATCTGCGATTTTTTAATTATTCTCTTAAATTACATTTTTTTAAGTATTTTGTAATTATTTCCATTTTTTTCATATATCAATTATTTTCATCATATTTCAATTTTTTTATCAATCTTAAATTATTTCCAGCATATTTTAATTATTTTTTAAAATTTTAAATTAATTTCATCATTTTTTAATTATTTTCCTCGATTGTTAATTATTATTCTCATTTTCTAAAATTATTTTTTAAGATTTTTAAGTATTTTTCTAAAATTTCAATTATTTTCTTCAATTTTTAATTATTTTCATTTGTTTTCATAATTTCCAAATAGTTTTTTATTAATTATCGTAACTTTTAATTATTTTTAGCTTTCTTCAATTCTTTTCTCCAATTTTTAGTTATTCTCATTTTTTAAAATTAATTTCTACTTCATGTATTTTTCTCAAGTAATTAATTTTTTTTATTTAAAAAAAAATCTGTAATTTTGTCATTTATTTTAATTAATCAATTTCCAAAAAGTTTTTAATTAAAAATTATTCTCTTCAATTTTAAATAATGTTTATCCTTTTTCAATTATTTTCTCTAATTTTTCATTATTCAATTATTTTCTTTATTCTTAAAACATTTCTATGATTTTTTAAATTTGTTTCCTCAATTTTTAATCGATTTTAGTTTTTTTTTTTTTTTATTAATTTGCAATTATCTTGTTTAATTTCAATTAATTTTGCAATTTTTTTTTTAATTCTATTTTATAAATTTTGTCCTAAATGAATAATTTAGTTTATTTATTTATTTATTTAATAAATAAATATATATGTTTAAACATATATATTTATTTAATAAATAAATATATATGTTTAAACATATAATTTTTTTTCAATTATTCCTCTCAAATTTTATTAACTAATTTCAATTTTTCATATTTAAATTATTTTCATAATATTTCAATTACATATTTTTCTCAATCTTAAATTAGATCCATCATATTTCAATTTTTTTTTTTAAATTTTTCTAAAATTTCAATTCTTTTCTTCAATTTTTAGTTATTTTCATTTTTTTCAATTGATTTCTAAAATCTTCATGTACTTATCTTAAATTTCAAATATTTTTTTTTATTTAAAAAAAATTCTATATTTTTTTTACTTATTTCACTTAAATGTCATTTATTTTTTACAACTTATCATTGTTTGCATCATATATCAATTATTTTCTTCAAGTTCCAAATTTTAAAAACATTCTTCAATTATTTTCCAAAATTTATTTCATTCATTTTTAAATTTTTCCCGTATGTTTTATAATTTCTAAAATTTGTAACTATTTATCTGACATTTCAGTTATTTCATTGAATTTTCAATTATTCATATTATTTTCTTCAATTTACAATTACTTTCGTTCTTTTTCATAAAAATTTCCAAAAAGGTTTTAATTATTTCTCTTTAATTAAAAATTATTCTCTTCAATGTTAAATTATGTTTGTCTTTTTTCATTTATTTTGTCTCATTTTTATTTTATTATTTTTTTTTTTTAAATAAACTTCTGAAAATTTTAAATATTTTTCTAAAATTTTCTTTATCTTTCGTTTTTTTTTAAATATATTATGTAATTTTTTCAATTATTTTCTCAAATTTGATTTATTTTTTACAATTTTCAATTATTTTCTCTAATTTTTCATTATTCAATTTTTTTCAATTTATTTGTAAGATTTTCAAGTATTTTTCTCAAATTTAAATTATGTTCTTTATTTTTAAAACATTTCTATGATTTTTTAAATTACTTTCCTTAATTTTTAATCGATTTTATTTTATTTTTTTTAATTATTAGTTACGCCACTGAATATAGTTTATAGAAATAAATCAGTAAATATTGATAATAATAGGAAACATTTGTTTTAGCGAATTGAAGGAATTAATCACGTCTGCAAAAGAATCAGTGGATATTTGTGTTTATTTTCTAACAAGTCGTTCTATGCATAACGCAATTACGGACGTATTTAACAAAGATGTGCCTGTCAGAATAATTACTGATGCTGACATGTCAAAAAATACTGTATCAAACGGACATATATACAAATTGCGTAAACAAGGTAATTTTATTTAACATTACAATTCTCATTTTAATACTCTCTATCAATTATTTATCTATTTTACTTCTATTTTTATCATTCCTCGATTATATTAAAACATTATCTTTATTTTTAGGTATACGGGTTCGCACTAAACAGTCCAATTTTCACATGCACCACAAATTTGCAGTAATTGATAAAAAAATCCTGATAAGCGGAAGTACAAATTGGACAGAAGCTGGATTTTTCGGAAACTGTGAAAATATTCTTATTACCAATGACCCAGATATAGTTCGACCCTATTCAAATGAATTTGAAAGGTTGTGGTCAATTTTTGACGCATGATGAGAATTGAAACAGAGTATTATTGAGTTCCAAAAAAATTGCAAACTGGCTGTTTTAATATAAGTTGTTATATTTGCAAATTTTTTAAACTGTTAAGCAAACCAAACAGAAAGTCTCTACTACTTGATTTAAGTAGAAGGTAAAATCTAAAAGTATTTAAACTAGTTTTAAATATTTGACGATATTTTTTCAAGACTGTACATTTTGTATATTTTAATAAAATTTTAGTACTTTTTTATTTTCTGTTTACTTTATTGTTTTTCAAATGCACCAAAGCAAAAAATCAGATTATATAGTCAAATTAAATAGATAGTCATTTATTCTTTCCTGTTTATAATTCATTTTGACAACTTTTGATTCTTTTGTAGTCGTAAATTTATCTGAAATGATTTTTGTATCGGGAAAATTAATTTATTAATAATTTCACCTATATAATGAATTTAGAAGAAAATCAAAGATGTTCTTGCACGATAGCAATTCAGGGTTCGAGAAAATTATCTCCAATTGTAGTTTGGTCTTTTTATACAGTAAATTTTATTCTTTATTCTCTTTTTTCCTAGTAATTATAAATAAAGATAAATTAATTTGTAAATTAATGGAATTTTTAAGGCTACTTTCCTAGGATTATTAACCTCGATTATAATCATATGTGCTAAGAATAATAATTCAGAAGAAGCTGATAATCAAAGCAAATTATTGAAAATTTTGATACCGTTAAAGGAAGATAAACAATCTGAAGACTTACTCGATTCTTTGATATTGTATCAATCGCTTCTGAATGAGAAACCCAAGTAAGTTTGATTAAATAAATCCCAAAAATTCATAAAAGATTGTTTCGTAAACATTCTTTTTAGATAAAAATAATAATGAAAACAAAATTCCCATTATTTTTGTTTAGAAATATTTCTTGGATTGATGGAAGCAATGATGAAATTTATTATAAAGACCCAGAATCTGACGTTGTAATCCTAAATGTAGCAGGTATAAAAAAATCGAGTTTTCAGAATTTAAAGATTTAGTAAAATATTTTTTAAAAAGATTATTTTAAAACATATTTTTCTAACTTTATTATTGTTGTTTCAGCGCTGGAAAAATCGCAATCGCGGATTCAAAATAGAATAAATGTTAGGAAATCTTCAAAGCAGGATTTATGTTTTCATCACACGAATTTTAAAGCTGAAAATTTTATAATTTCACCTGATAAATTATATATAGCTGAATTATGGGATGTACAGAAATCTTTTACGGAGTCTGAAAAATATAAAGTTATCATAAAAGAGTTCAAGTAAGCTAATACTTTTATTAAAAGAGAAAGATATTTAATTTAACAAGGTTTAAAGAAAACAATTGAAATTCTTTACAATATGTTCAATATCGAAAATAAATTATACATCAAGGTTCACTTTTTAATAATTAAAACAATAAATGAATATACTTGTAAGTTAAGAGAAAATTATTAGAAACTCTTGAGAAAATAATTGAATTTGAAGAAAAAAATAAATAAATGCAGGATGTAAATGGAAATTGAAGAAAGAAGTTAAAGAAATTGAAAATATAATTTAAATTTAAAAAAATAATGAAAAATTGAGGAAAATAATTGAAAAATATTAAAATAATATGAAAATAAAAAAGAAAATAATTAATAACATCAGAACAAAACTTAATATTGAAGAATATAAATTTAAAAATTTAAGGGAAAACTTTAAAGAATTGAAGAGTATAGTTTAAATTTGAAAAATCAATTTAAAATTGAAGAATGCAATTGAACGATAACGAAAATAATTGAATTTGAAGAAAAAAATGAATAAATGCAGGATGTAAATGAAAATTGAAGAAAAAGTGTAAAAAAAATGGAAAATATAATTGAAATTTAAAAAAATAATAAAAATTCGAGGAAAAGAGTTGAAAAATATTGAAATAAAATGAAAATAAAAAAGAGAATAATTAATAACACAAGAACACAATTTAATATAAAAGACTATAATTAAAAATTTAAGGAAAAACTTTAAAGAATTGAACAATTTAAAAAATATTGAAATAAATTGAAAAAAAAGAGAATAATTAATCAAATAAGAACAAAACTTAATATTAAAGAATATAATTTAATTTTTCAGGGAAAACTTTAAAGAATTGAAGGGTATAGTTAAATTTGAAAAATCAATTTAAAATTGAAGAATGCAATTAAACGATAACGAAAATAATTGAATTTGAAGAAAAAAATGAATAAATGCAGGATATAAATGAAACTTGAAAAAAGAAGTGAAAGAAATTAAAAATATAATTGAAAATTGAGAGCAATAATTGAAAAATATTGAAATAAATTGAAAAAAAAAGAGAATAATTAATCAAATAAGAACAAATTTAATATTAAAGAAAATAATTTTAAAATTTAAGGAAAAACTTTAAAAAATTGAAGTGTATAGTTTAAATTTGAGAAAACAATTTGAAATTGAAGAATGCAATTGAACGATAACGAAAATAATTGAATTTGAAGAAAAAAAATGAATAAATGCAGGATGTAAATGAAAATTGAAGATAAGTGTAAAAAATGGAAAATATAATTGAAATTTGAAAAAATAATAAAAATTCGAGAAAAAGATTGAAAAATATTGAAATAAAATGAAAATAAAAAAGAGAATAATTGATAACACAAGAACAAAATCTATAATAATAATCCGCAATTTCATTCATTCTTTCATTCATTCTGTCCACACCTGAAGTTGGTCGTTTTTCTATTCAATTGTTTTTTAATAATGTTTTGCTTCTTGGTTTTGAAAATGGTTATGTAGTTGAAAATAGGTTACGTTTTTCGTTTGTGTCAATTAGGTAAGTCCATTGTCTTTCGTCTGATAACTGTTGCGGACTTATTTTTAAAAAAATATTGTTCCACAACACTTGAAACTTTAATATTTCCTGGTTTCATTGGTCATAATATTAAAGGGTAAATTGTATTTCTTTTAATGCAATTATTAATCAAAAGTTGTATGTTTACAACAGTATTTCGCGTATGTATTCAAAAACTATTTGATATTTGATATTGGAACTTTATGCTTCTGGTAAGTTCCAATAGATAATATCAAATAGTTTTTGAATACTAATGTTTTTAAAAAATTGCAAAAATTTAAGGTTTTTGATTAATAATTACATTATAAGAAATACAATTTACACTATAATATTATGACCAATGAAATCAGGAAATATTCAAGTTTCAAGTGTTGTGGAACAATATTTTTTTAATAATATGTCCGCAACAGTCCTCAGACGAAAGTCAATGGACTTACACAACTAAAAAATTGATAAATTTTTTAAATAAGATAATAAAATTGTAATAATAGTATTAAAAAAGAAAACAATATTAAAATATATACAGATATATTTACACCTATTTACACATATTACACCTATATTTACACCTATTTTGAGCTTTTAATTATTTCTAAAAAATACAATAAAAATAATAATAAAGAATGAAATATTATGAATTATATCATTGAAAAATAAGCTATTCACAGTTTTTAAACATTTCTTAAGGTTTTCAAGTACGTCAAACCACAGACTTTCGACCAAAGGTGGTCGTTTACCATAATTATTAATTTATGTACTTTAATCATATTTTCATTAGATTCAAGGCAAATATTTATTTTATTACTAAATAATACCACCTTAAAATTCTGGAATTAACCCCAAAGCACACATTTTTAATCTTATATAAGTTTTTTCTGGATGACATTAAAAATTAACACTTTTTACATATCTAAGTTTTTATAAAATATTCAACATATTAAATTTTCGCGAGGGTAATTTGCTCAGTTTATGAATTATTATTAAAGTTTAAAAATGTAATGAAAAAACCTTATTTTTCATTGTACAAAATATACTCAGAAATTTGTCGTTAAAATTATTGACAAAAATAGTTTTGAATTTAAAATAAATAACAGATTGTCAAACTTTAGAGTGTATTTTGTACAATGAAAAGTAACCTTTTTTCAGTACATTTTTAAACTTTCATAATAATTCATAAACTGAGCAAATTACCCTCGCTAAAATTTAATATGTTGAAGATTTTATAAAAACTTAGATATGTGAAAAGTAATAATTTTTTAATTGCATCCAGAAAAACTTATATAAGATTAAAAATGTTGTGTTTTGGGGTTACTTCCGAAATTTTAAGATGGTATTATTTAGTAATAAAATAAATATTTGTCTTGAATCTAATGAAAACATATTAAAGTGTATAGTGTATACATTAATAATTATGGTAAGTTTCAGTAATATTTATTAAGTAGGTTTCTAAAAAATAGACTCTTAAAAATGGTAAAAAGTGACAGCCTTTTGATCAACTTTAAATTGATTTTATTATTATTATTCTTATCATTATTCATTATATACAAAATTATATTAAATAAAATAAATATTTGGATGTTAATTAAACATATTTTCTTTACAATATGGGAATGAAATGTTTTCTTTCTAAATAAAAAATATTTGAAATATGCATTAAAAACGCCAATTTTTCTTAACACTTGCTTCTTTAATTACAATTTACGGCCGGAAAATAAAAAATTTATCTAAAACAACTTCAGAACTTGAATTTAAACACTTCAATAATACATATAATATGGGTTTTATTATTATTAGAATATGTCAGCGACGACCTTTGGTTGAAAGTTAGTGGTTTGACTCTTAAAACTTTTTTGCGCTATTAATTTTTAAAGAAAAATGGGTACTGCATTAAATTCCTTTTGAAAAAATTTAGTATTTTTATTTAAAAATTATTATTTTTTATTGCGTGAGTAAATTATTAAACTGCTTTAATATTCAATTTAATTATACATTTAAAATTAGAGACAATTGTAAATCTAATCATAATTCAACTAGGTTAACAGAAAATGAGATAGACTGAAATACAGTTTTTACTCTAAAAGAATTAACTTTTTTTGGATAGACTAAAATTATAAAATTAATCATAAAATTTGGATTTATTTTAGTTTTAATGCATGTAAATTTTTTACAATTAAAACGTTTTTATAAATTGGTTTAAGTTTGAAATTATTTTAATATGTATATTGTTAGAATTTGAAAATATTTAAAGTTGATATAATAATTAAAACATAGAATGATTAAAATTTGAAGCATTAAAAGTTTTTAATAATAATTGAAATTTATTAATATTAAAATTCAAATAATTCCAAGTTTCTAATAATTAAGAGGATGTGATGGATAATGAGGTCATTGACCTCATGACCCACAGACAAAATTTTTCAGCGGTTTTTCTCTAGAACTAGGTACTGAATATTTTTCAATGCAATTTTATCGAATTACCTAAAATATCATCTGGAAGGTACCCCTAACTTATTTGGAGTTTGCCCCAAAATTAACTGTTTGAATTTTTTCTAATTTTGAACAATTTTATAAAATTAACTTTTTAGTCAAAATGAGAACACACGCTTGAGTCAGAAAGATCTTCTGGTTGATATTTTATATAATTCTATACTAAGTTTTATATAAAAATATTTAGTAGTTTTATATAGAAAAATCGTTGAGAAATTTTGGCTTTGCGACACGTGACTCTACTGACATCACAAGCTCTTAAAGTTTGAAACACATTTTAAAATTGCATTAATAAAATTAAATTTAAAATATTTAGTTTATAAATATGTAAAAAGTTAAAATACATTTTGTTTACATTCTTGAGAATTAAAATGAAATTGAATTACATATATATGTCTTAAAACTTTGGTTAAATATTAAAATTTTGCTTAATTGAAGTTTAAATAATTAGAGTTTAAATCTATGAAAGATGGAAAATATTTTAAATTTGGAAAAATTAAAATCTGTGTTGATAAAAGTTTTGACGATTGGTTTGCACCTAGAGAAGTTAGTAATTGAAATTTATATTGTTTAAAGAACTTTTAAGAATCAGAAACTTAAATTAATAAACGTATGGAATAATTAAAATTTGTATAGAAGTTTGGATATAATGTCAGTATATTTTAAAATAAATAATTCATTACGTTTTTCTCGCTCGCATCCTTTTTGCTATAAACTTTTATTGTTTACTTTTGATGAATAATTTTTTTGCATTTATGGGGCAAAAGATGCTATTAAACATTCAACTCAAAAAAATCATACCTCTTTTAACAAACCTTATCTTTCTTATTAAACTGGACTAAAATAATAATTATATATTGTCATTAAGATATATTATAGACCTTTTTTGTATAAATAAATGGTAGAAACCTTGTGGCCTTTGGTCTTTTTGTAAAAAAATTTTATTTGAATTTAGGAAGTTAATTTAAATTCTTTATTTATTCTTCTCCAAATTTCGATGCATTTCGCTACGAACGTAATTTCGCTACGAGCTCATCAGGACTATAACAAAATCACAATGTCAAACTTACACTCGTCAGAAATCTTTTTTGTAGATATAATATAATAAAATATGGAGTATTACATACCACATAAAATTTAGAATTATTAGAATTTTAACATTAATAAAGCATTAGAATTGATCTGGAAAAAATTACAAGTTGTGATAAGTATTAAAATATTTAAGGTTAAAAAAGATTTTTACAATTATTTTTGAATTAAAACTTACTGGTTCCAGATAAAAATATTTTTGGTGCATGTCAAGCTTAATATTTTAATACTTATCACAACTTGTAATTTTTTCCAGATCAATTCTAATGCTTTATTAATGTTAAAATTCTAATAATTCTAAATTTTATGTGGTATGTAATACTCCATATTTTATTATATTATATCTACAAAAAAGATTTCTGACGAGTGTAAGTTTGACATTGTGATTTTGTTATAGTCCTGATGAGCTACGTTCGTAGCGAAATGCATCGAAATTTGTAGAAGAATAAATAAAGAATTTAAATTAACTTCCTAAATTCAAATAAAATTTTTTTACAAAAAGACCAAAGGCCACAAGGTTTCTACCATTTATTTATATAATAATTATATGTTAAATATGAATTTTCTTTAATTTATTTAGGATCTAATAAAATTAATTTAAGCTAAATTGGATTACTTTAAATATTTAAAAAAAAATTATTATTATTTTATAATTAAATCAATTATGTATTAGAATGTATATTAATAAAAATTAACTTTTAAAAAAATTCATTTGACGGAACAAATCATAGTTTAAAGAACAAAACTCTTTTTCTGATTTAATAAAACTTAAATAATAATTATGTAACAGTAAAAAATCAGTTATATTTTTATTTAATCTAATAATAAATTATCTAATATAAAGAAGCTCATATAATTTTTATATTTAAATTAGTAAAAAATGCAAAACGTCATTCTCGCGCGCTGTAGCGCGCGTATATTTTGCTAGTTTAATATAAAAGACTATAATTAAAAATTTAAGGAAAAACTTTAAAGAATTGAAGAGTATAGTTTAAATTTGACAAATCAATTTAAAATTGAAGAATGCAATTGAACGATAACGAAAAAAATTGAATTTGAAGAAAAAAATTAATAAATGCAGGATATAAATGAAAATTGAAGAAAGAAGTGAAAGAAGTTGAAATTATAATTGGAGTTTGAAAAAATAATTGAAAAATATTGAAATAAATTTAAAAAAAGAGAATAATTAGTCAAATAAGAACACAATTTAATATTAAAGAAAATAATTTTAAAATTTAAGGATAAGCTTTTAAGAATTGAAGAGTATTGTTTAGTTTTGAGAAATTAATTTAAAATTGATGAATACAATCGAACCATAACGAAAATAATTGAAAAATTGACAAAATTAATTAAAATTATAGATAATAATCTAAAAGATTGAAGAATATATTTGAAATATCATTGTGATTTGAAAGAAATAATTTAAATTTTATGGTTAATTATTGAAAAGTGAAATAAAAAATGGGAGAATTGAAAAATGTCGAAATAGATTTAATATTGAACAAATTTCTTATTATTTTATAGAAAATAGACATATATTTATTATTTGTATTATTAATGTTTTTTAACTAAACAGGTTATATTTCTCAAAATTTATTTATTTTCCAGCTCAGGCGCTGAGAAGATAATTGTAAAAAATAACAATTTTGTATCACAGTTTTCTTTTTCCAAAAAGAATAATCTTTATTTTTATGTTTACACGGATAAAGAAATTCAGGAACATTATAAATGTTTTTTAAATCATGCGGATTTCAATAAAACACGAGAATTCTGTCAAATTAAATTAATAGTAATATTTCATTTATTTTTAATAAAATAATTAAAGCAAGAATAAAAGTAAAGTAAAAAATTATAAATTATAAATAATAAGCAGAAACTCTTTAAAAATGTATTTAATATTTACATTTTATTATTTTTTAAAATTAATAATACCTTTTTTTTTTTTAAGGAAATAAACCCTGATTCTCTGAATGAAAAAAAAATTTTTATAGATGAAAATAGTGTTCTGTATGACTCGATGATCGATGGAATTATTTATAAAGAAAAGGGATCTTTTTTGCTTTATCCCAGAATAAACAGATTCAGCTACAGAAGAGCTTTTACTATATTTTCTCCAGAAATAAAACGTTTTAAAAAAAAATTATTGAGAGAAAATTATGAAAGAGGATTCAGTTCTTTGAAAAATGAAAAGAAAAATCGAATGCAAAAAAATTACCAAGATATCCAGAATTTTAGTTCTGATTTTCACGAAAGAGATGAAAATTGGTCGACAATGAGTGAAGAAAAACAGTTTTCGAAAATCGGAGAAAGTAATTTGCTAATGTAAGTTTTAAAAATCTTTATTTCTCGTTTCGATCAATATTAAAAATTTAATTTAAAATATCTATTTAAAATTATTAATATCTATTTACAGAACAAAACCAGAAATTATTTACTTTGGATTGAATCAAATTAATTATTTTGATTTAGAAGAAAATGACTTTGTTTCTGTGGAATTTACGATTCATTATCCTCACGAATCAGCAGTTTTTTATAAACTTCAAAGCAAAAACAATTCATACTACTTTCCTTCTAGACGAAAATCATTCTTTATCAATCCTGCTTCCGGTAAGAATTTTTTATTTTTCATTAGATTCTATCAATGAAGTAGTAACTTACACAAAGAGTTTAAATAATTTATTATTGTATTTATTAATTTTTTACAGGAATAATCCAATTAGATTCAAAACCCTGGATTCTACATCCTTTCGTTTTTCAAAATAAAACTTCATGTCGAAGTACTTTCAATATCGCGATATCAACAAACAATGGAGTAAATCAGAAATATCAAGATATTCATTTTCAAAAATTATTTTCAACCTTTACAGAAAATAATTTCGTTCCTTTGCTGAGTAGCGAATACTACGTCACGGAAATTTTAAAAGTTCGCAAAGACAAAAGAATGGGAGATTTGTTCGCTTATTTTATTGCAGCTCCGACAAGAAATGTTTCCAGAAGGTTGTAAGAAACATGATAATCAACAGGATACTTTCAAAAGATATTTTCTTTTTATATTTCCAGTTGCAGGAATTTTTATAAAATTAAAATTCAATATCCACCTGTGGAGAAGATTTCAACTGAACCAGTAATTTGTCTCACGTGTCCAGATGAAAAAAGCGACGGTGGTCTTGAAAAAAGTAAAATTTATCCTCAGTGTCTTTGGGCTGATGTGAAAATGTCTTCTCTTGGTGATTATTATCTTCTGCGCTGCAAGTAATTATTTTAAATTGAAAAAATAATTTTTTAGAGTTGAGATTAGGAATTTAATGTTTAAAACATACAGAAAAGCAATTTAAAATGTCTTTTGATAAAAAAATGTCTCAATACCTTAGAGGACCAGATGTTCCTTGGACGGTGATCGTGAGCACTCAAACGAATAGAATTTTTTATAATTTAAAAGAAAATGAAAACATACGTGCCTGGGATTCTTCAGTAAAGAAACCTCGGATTCATGAGTTTGAATTTGAACTCCATAATGGTTTTTCTGGAAGAGTAAGAATGTACTTTCCATTTGAATGGCATCCGGAAATTAAAAAATGCTCCAGGAAATATAATCTTCTTTTGCATGTTGATGGAACTCCAGAAGGACAGTTAGTCACCGCTAAGTATCAAATATCCTGGCTTTGGTATTTAATTTTAAACAAACACTTTATAGTAGTTGAGGTAAGAGTTTCTAAAAATTTGAAATTAAAGTGTAAATTTTCCTGGAATAAGGGGGCGGCGACCTGTAAATTTTTGCCATCTGCACACTTAATGTTGACCACGAGTAGGGGGGAGGGGGGAATAAAACAAAAATAAATTAAAGAGTTTCTTAATAGTAACGTAATAATTTTATCACAAAAGTTAACAATCTTATTTGATTTCGAGTAATAAATTCATTTTTAATTGTTTACAACTAGATTATAAAATATTGGAATTGAAAAAAGAAATATTGAAATTAGAAAAGAAATGCTTAAAATTTTTAGAAATTGACTGGATAGAAATGAGAATAATTAAAATTGGGTGAAATAATTGAAAAATAATAGAAAGTTGAAGAAAATTATTGCAATTTTAAAAAATACAGAATATACATGAAGTAAAAGTAAGTAGTTACCTTATTACAAAATGATTATAAAAATTTTAAATTAATAAAATAATAAAAATATAAAAAAAATAGTAAAAACATTATAAGAAATAATAGAAAATCGAAAGAAATAATGAAAATTTGAAATAAGTTATTGAAATTTTCGGAATTATTCAGCAAATAAGCAAAATAATATAAAATTTGTGAAAATCATTGCAGATAAAAAGAAATAATTAAAAATTGACGAACGTAATTGAAATTTAAGAAAAATAATTGAAAAATGATTAGATTATTGAAAAGTGGATACAATAACTCAGATTTGAGGTAATAAATGAACATTTAGGAAATTGATTGAAAAATAATTACTATATCTAATTAAAAAGTGGAAAAAATAATTGCAAAAAGATAGTTATGAAAATTGAAAAATTAGGAAAATAATTGAAAATTTAGGAATTTAATTGAGGAACGGTAAAAATAATTAAAAATTGAAGAAATTAATTCGCAAATGATAACAATAATAATTGAAAATTAAAGAAAATTATTAAATTTTGAGTAAAATATTTTAAAATCTAGGAAATTTATTGAAGAATAATAAAAATAATTAAAGAATAAAGAAAATAATTTCAATTCGAGAAAAATAATTTTAAAAAATTACAACATATATTTGTAATAAAAGAAAGTAATAGCAGAATGATAAAATAATTGTAAATTGAAAAAATAACTGGAAATTGAGATAAATAATTGAAAATTTAGGAACCTAATTGAGAAACGGTAACAATAATTAAAAATTGAAGAAATTAATTCGCAAATGATAACAATAATAATTGAAAATTGAAGAAAATTATTAAAATTTGAGTAAAATATTTTAAAATCTGCAAAATTAATTGAAGAATAATAAAAATAATAAATAAGAATTCGAAAAAATATTTGAAAAGTTATAAAAATAATTAAAAATGAAGAAAATAATTATATTTTGTAAAAAATTAAAACATATATTTGTAATAAAAGAAAATAATTGCAGAATGATAATTATAATTTTAAATTGAGATATTTAATTAAAAATTTCGGTATTAATTATTAGCAACTAATCAAAACAATATAAAATTTGTGAAAATCATTGCAAATTAAAAGAAATAATTAAAAATTGAGGAACGTAATTGAAATTTGAGAGAAATAATTGAAAAATTTTTAAAATATTGAAAAGTGGATACACTAACTCAAATTTAAGATAATAAATGAAAATTTAGGAAATTAATTGAAAAATAATTACTATATCTAATTAAAAGGAAGAGAAAATAACTGCAAAAAGATAAAATTAAATTAAAATTAAAAAAAAATGAATAATTAGAAAAATAATTGAAAATTTAGGAATTTAATTTTAAAAAAACGGTAAAAATAATTAAAAATTGAAGAAATTAATTGGCTAATAAAAAAAAATCTAGGAAATTAATTGAAGAATAATAAAAAGAATCAAGAATTCGAAAAAATATTTGCAAAGTTATAAAAGTAATTAAAAAATGAAGAAAATAATAATATTTTGTGAAAAATAATTTTTAAAATTTACAACATATACCTATTTGTAATAAAAGAAAATTATTGCAGAATGATTAAAATAATTGTAAATTGAGATATTTAATTAAAAATTTCGGTATTAATTATTAGCAACTAATCAAAACAATATAAAATTTGTGAAAATCATTGCAAATTAAAAGAAATAATTGAAAATTGACAAACGTAATTGAAATTCGAGAAAAATAATTGAAAAATGGTTAAAATATTGAAAAGTGGATACACTAACTCAAATTTAAGATAATAAATGAAAATTTAGGAAATTAATTGAAAAATAATTAATATATCTAATTAAAAGGTGGAAAAAATAATTGGAAAAAGATAAAAGAAAATGAAAATTGAAATAATAATTGAAAATTTAGGAATTTAATTGAGGAATGGTAAAAATAATTATAAATTGAAGAAATTGATTGAAAAATGATAACAATAATAATTGAAAAATGAAGAAAATGATTAAAATTTGAGTAAAATATTTTAGAATCTAAGAATTTAATTGAAGTATGGGTAATAAAAATAATAAAAAATTCAAGAAAATATTTGCAAAGTAATAAAAATAATTAAAAAACGAAGAAAATAATTTTAATTTGTGAAAAAAATTTTTAAAAAATTACAACATATATTTGTAATAAAAGAAAATAATTGCAGACTGATAAAAATAATTGTAAATTGAAAAATTAACAGGAAATTGAGATAAATAAGTGAAATTTCTGGAATTAATCAGCAAATAATATAAAATTTTTGAAAAGCATTGCGAATTAAAAGAAATAACTAAAAATTGACGAACTTAATTGAAATTTAAGAAAAATAATAGAAATATGATTAAACCATAGAAGAGTGGATACAGTAACTTTGATTTGAGATAAGAAATGAAAATTTAGGAAATAATTGGGACGCATGATTAAGTTCTAAAATTTATTGTCTAGAAATTCCATTTTATAGAATTTCATAAGGTAGAATTTTTTGTAGCCGAAATTTCAAATTTTCTAACTTGTTTTCAATCGAATTTAAATGAATTCGAATTTTTACCTAACAGAATGTCTAGGTCACCAAATTCATATTTAACAGAATTTTTATTTAAAAGAATTCCAATTTAAACGAACTTTAATTTAGAAAAATTTTCATTTTACAGAATTTCAAATTAATTGAATTTTTAAGTGCCAGAATATTCATTTGACCGAATCTTCATTTGTGCGAAATTTTAATAGAATGAATTGACATTTGATAGAAAACTTAAATAGTAGAATGTTCATTTGTACGAAATTGCAAATGTCCGACAAAGCATCCGACAGAAATATTTTAGCGCCAATTTTGAAATTGATCAATCAGAAAATATTAAGAAAATCCCCATTGATCAATTTCAAAATTGGCGCTAAAATATTTCTGTCGGATGCTTTGTCGGACATTTGCAATTTCGTACAAATGAACATTCTACTATTTAAGTTTTCTATCAAATGTCAATTCGTTCTATTAAAATTTCGCACAAATGAAGATTCGGTCAAATGAATATTCTGGCACTTAAAAATTCGAATAATTTAAAATTCTATAAAATGAAAATTTTTCTACATTAAAATTCGTTTAAATTGGAATTCTTTTAAATAAAAATTCTGTTAAATATGAATTTAGTGACCTAAACATTCTGTTAGGTAAAAATTCGAATTCATTTAAATTCGATTGAAAACAAGTTCGAAAATTTGAAATTTCGGCTACAAAAAAATTCTACCTTATGAAATTCTATAAAATGGAATTTCTAGATATTAAATTTTAGAACTTAATCATGCGTCCCAAATAATTAATATATCTAATTAACAGATGGATAAAATAATTGCAAAAAGATAAAAGAAAATAAAAATTGAAAAAAATAATTGAAAAATGAGATAAATAATTGAAAATTTAGGAATTTAATTGAGGCATGGTTAGAATAATTAAGAATTGAAGAAATTGATTCGACAAAGATAACAATAATAATTGAAAATGGAAGAAAAATATTAAAATTTGAGTAGAATATTTTAAATTCTAAGAAATTTACTGAAGAATAATAAAAATAATAAAAAATTCGAGAGAATTTGAAGAAAATAATTTTAATTTGTGAAAATTAATTGAAAAAATTACAACATAAATTTGTAATAAAAGAAAGTAATTGTAAATTGAAAAAATAACTGTAAATTGAGATAAATAATTAAAATTTTCGGAATAAGTCAGCAAATAAAACAAAATAATATAAAATTTGTGAAAATCATTCCAAATTTAAAGAAATAATTTAAAATTGACCTACGTAATTGAAATTTGAGAAAAATAATAAAAAAAAATGATTAAAACATTCAAAAGTGGATATATTAACTTAGATTTATGATAATAAATGAAAATTTAAATTTTTAATTTTAAAATAATTACTATATCCAATTAAATGGTGGAGAACATAATTGCAAAAAGATAAAAGAAAATGGAAATTGCAAAAAATAATTGAAAAATGGGACAAATAATTGAAAATTTAGAAATTTAATTGAGGATTGGTTAAAATAATTAAAAATTGAAGAAACTGATTGCAAATTGATAACAATAATAATTGAAAATTATTAAAATTTGGGAGAATTATTTTAAAATCTAGGGAATTAATTGAATGATAATGAAAATAATAAAAAAAATCTAGAAAATATTTTCAAAGTAATAAAAATAATTTAAAGAAGAAAATAATTTTAATTTGTAAAAAATAATTGAAAAAATTACAACATATATTTGTAATAAAATAAAATATTGCAGAATGATAAAAATAATTGTAAAATGAAAAAATAACTGGTACTTGAGATAAATAATAAAAAAAATTAGAAAATTAATTAAGAAATAATTGAAAATGACAAAAAGTAATTGGAAAATGATAAAACTAATTAAAAATTGATAAAAATAATACAAATTTGTAATAAATAATTTTAAAAAATTACAGAATATATTTCACATAAATGAGACTACTTGAAAAATGATAAAAATAATTGGAAATTAAAGATATTTATGGTAATTTAAGAAAAATTATTGTGAATATTACGAAATTTTTTATATAAAAGAAAGTTATTGAAAATCGAAGAAAATCATTTAAATAGGGTACTTAAAAACTTTAACTAAAATTTAAAAACAATAAATAAAAGTTTAATAATTTAGTTTTTTTAATAAAAATTGATGAAGCATGAAAAAGTTTTTTTAATATTGAAAAATATTTGGAAAATGATTATGGAAAACGATAAAAATAGTGAAATGGATAATTAAATCAACAAATGTGATGAGTTAAGTCCTTCCATTATTTAGTTGACATTACAAATTGATATTAATAATTCGATATTAAAGAAATTAATTGTAATTTGAAAAAAATGACAATTTGAAAAACAAGAATCATATTTTATAAAAGTCATTGAAAAATGACGATGAAATTGAAAAATTATTAATGAATAAACTAATTTGATATTGAAGGAACTAATTAAAACTGAAAACGTTTTATTTGAAAAATTAAAGAAAACAATTGAAACTCGCGAAAATTGAATTTAAAATTGAGACGAAAAAATAGTTGAAAAATGTAGCAAATAATTGAAATCATAGTAGAAAATAATTGTTAAAAATTGAAGAAATTTTAAAATAATTTCAAATTTATTATTCTCCAAGCGTGGATTAATTACAGTTTTATTCAATGAAATTACAAATTAATTGAAGTTGGAAGAAATTAAAATTGTTATAAGTTATAAATTTGACAAAATTTTAAGTAAAAGTGGTAAATGATTTAAAATTTAAAAGGAAAAAAAAGTCGCCGCCCCTGCCCGGAATTTTTTGCTGGAAGTGTATTATTTTTATAACAAAAATTAAAAAAATATTTATAATTTTTTAGGCAGACGTAAGAGGAAGTGGATATCAGAGTATTGAAATGTCCAGTGAAATTTGGAGAAATATAGGCACATTCGAAATTCAGGATCAAATTGCAGTGGTTAAATTTATTTTAAAAAAGTTCAATTGTCTTGATTTGAACCAAGTTGCTGTTTATGGAAAAGCTTATGGTGGATATACAGCTCTTAATTTAATGGCAATGGATTTTGAAAATATTTTTAAATGCTGCGCAGCAGTTTCTCCAATCACCACTTGGCAACATTATTCACATGATTTTGTAATTAAGGTAGACTCGAAACATAATTTTACAAATTTTATTAAAATTCTTCAATTTTCTGGCATTTTAATTATATATTATTATTTTTATTAGTATAAAACATCGTAAACTATATTAAAAGCTCTATTTTGAATTAATTTTCAGCTTTTTGGTGGCGAATACAATAACATAACAAAATCAAATTATGAAAATGCTAATTTAGCAGGAAGAGTACATGGCTTGAGGAATAAAAATTTTATTATTTATAGTGCAACCATGGACCAAGAAATTCTTAAATACCATGTGCAAAATTTAATAATTCTATTGACTGAAAATGGAATTTATTTTAAACATCAGCAATATATTGATCAAGGACACGATTTTTCGAAATATCGTTCCCATCTCTACAAACACATTTACCAATATTTTATCAACTGTTTT
Source organism: Ganaspis brasiliensis (assembly GCA_037103525.1). Classification (NCBI taxonomy): domain Eukaryota; kingdom Metazoa; phylum Arthropoda; class Insecta; order Hymenoptera; family Figitidae; genus Ganaspis; species Ganaspis brasiliensis. Next base: position 1,239,268 of record JAZKLR010000055.1, on the reverse strand, counting down.
GCAAAGAAAAATTGATTTTTGAAATTAAAGTCTTCAAATATTATTTCAATTTTTAAGTTCAATTAATTTTACATTAAGTTTATATTTATTTTACATTAATATCAAATTTTCTCAAATACAAATATACCTAGGTTTTAGATGTTAATTATTGATTCAATTATTCTAAAAGCAATTTTTTAATGAAAAACATGAAAACAATTGATTAATAATTAAGTTATTAATTTTGTATAGATTAAAAAAAAATGTAATTCAAAAAGTATAATCTGGAGTGTAAGAATGTGAGTGTACCGAACTGTGTTACTTTTTAAATATTATTTCGAAGTCTTATTAGTAATTAGGCTTTTGAAATGTATGCTGGAAATAAAAAACAACGGTTTCCCGCTTTGGTCATCCCTGGTGGGGATCGAACCCACGACCTTTGGATTAGAAGTCCAACGCGCTATCCTCTGCGCCACAGGGACTTGATGATGTTCCATCGCAGTGACCCCGTCATCAGTTGTGTCAATCCTTTAACCAGGAACGTCTCAATAAAAAAAGTAAAAAGGCTCCAGGTACCTTAGAATTTTTGGTAAAAATTGCTCCTATTTTGACAATAAATATCTCATTTTAGTTACAAATATCCTTATTATCAAATCAATTCAATTTTAATTTAAAAAACAAAAAAATTTTCTGTTTAAAATATCTGTCTAGAAAATTTTTGAGTGATTGATTTTATAGCAATTTTAGTAAAAAGGTCATTATTGAGTAAAAACAAAATTTTTAATAAACTAAATACAATCTTATAAAAACTTAGAAAAGCTTTATTCGGTACGAATTTTACAAAATGTAAACAAAAACAAAATTGTAATTTAACGATTAAATCTAACCTCTAAAAAATTGAATGCAATTATATTACAATTAATAAACTTTGAAATTATCAAGTCTGAAAAATATACAAACTAGAAAATTATTAAAATATGGCAAAAAAATTGTAAAGTTTACAGCAATATTGAGAGGACTAATAAAAAAGATAATAAAATACAACTTGCAGCATATCTTCCAAAGCCTTCTAACCCTTTAGGAATCTATTTTATATGTAAACCGACACTTTTAACAACTTATTATTTATCGTTTAAATTCTCGAATATATTTGAAAATGTCATTAAATATCCTTTTATTATTCATTGTTTATAAATTCTGAAAAAAAACCTTAAATTTAAACATCCCGGCTTGGTCGATACTCAGGTTAGGTTAGTGTCTTCAGCCACGCTTTCAAACACCAATCAAAATCATTCTTTTTCCCTTCTCGTTAATAAAAGACAAACTCCCATTGGCTAAGGAAAAACTCGGAAAATTTTGATAATTTAAACCCGACCTTCAACTTTCGAATTCTTAAAAATAAATTTACAAAAATCTTTTGTAAAACTTAAATTCTTTCGAATTATTGGTTTTTAAATATCAATAAATTTAAGCCTTTTAAGTAAAGATTGATTTTATTTTATTATTCTTGACGTTTCTAAAGAAATGAGTTTAAAAATCCACCGCTAGATAGCGCAAGGATCGCGGCTTTCTTCACTTGCTCCAGAAAATAAAAAATTCCGAATAAACTTCAAAATGGCGCATTTTGTCAGTGTAAACACCCAGTTTTTGTCAGTGAATCAAAATAAAAATTAAAGAGTTTTAGCTTGACAGTTGACTATTATCTCCCTTAAAGTGTGTATTTACGGTGCAAGGAAATAAATTGAATGTTTATCCAAATGTCCGCAATCACCCACTCTATGCCAGGTGAGTTTACACAAATATTGAAAATTGACATTGAAAGCGTTTTTAACAAGTACAATTTAATCAGCACACAAGTTAAAGCGAAAAAGAACTTTGTTTTAATCATAATTTTTCTCGTAAACAATATCCTTGTAAATTTTTAATTTCCGAAACGAAGTTTGTTTTCCGGATTCGATATTCTAATTCAAATTTCTTCTAAGCAGGCATAAGATCTTGTCAAAAATTGTTTTTGTTTTTATTTTGCTTTAGCAGTAATAGAGTAACTTTATTCTAATTATCTAATTACACGTTTTATTTTAAACAGTGCTTATAATAAAATTATGATAAATCAATAACTGCGTTTGGTTGTTGAAGTAGTGAAATTAACACACTGTGATATGAATAATGCAAGAAATTAATAGAATTTCAAAAATATTTTAGGAATCGATCCACGAAAGATGGCTCAGAAGAGAAGTATTGACAGTTTAGGGTATGTTTTTCATCTTGTTACATAACTATTTTTAATATTTTTTATACATTCTATAAATGTTAATTTCTCTTTTTTTTATATTTTTCTTTATACTTTATAATACAATTTTACTAAAGTGACAATCAAAATAGGGAAAAGATAACAATGTTGTTTTATTTCAGTTTATTTATTTCTTCAAATTTTTGAATATACAATTGCCATTAAAAGAAGTAGAAATATACGGATTATTTATATTTAAATAAAAATGTTTTGATACGTTTTTGAAATATATCAGAAGATATTCCAAAAATGAAATTTAGAAAATAAGGGTCGTTTTACTTAGTATAAGAATTATTTTCTTCGAATTCAAATCAACATATTTTTTATTAATTAATTTTTATATTCTAAGAATCATATCAAAATGAGTACAAATTTTATTTTTAAGAAACTATTAAGTTTAAAATTAAAAGATAATTAAATATTATTAAGTTCTGAGCGTTCAAATAAACAAAATTTCTATTTTATCTTTTACTAAATTTAAAATTAACTTAAAAAATTCATTACATACAAACAAAATTTGTTTATTAAATAAAATTAAATTCCCTTTTTTATTTTATCACAAGAATGTTTAAATTTGCTTAAAAATGGACTATATTTACCTTAGATTAAAATAGTTATAATTTGATTATTTCGTAAGTTTAAATAAAAAGATCAAGAATTTCTTTATTTGAATGTAAGGAATCGTTAATCTTAAAGACAACGCACGAATTTCGAGAAAAGCCTCAATACGCCTCTGCGTAGGTGAATAGAATTTTAATGTTATTTCTCGAAGGAAACGTAACATTAATTCAGACGTGATTTCGTAAAGTGATCGTTATTCGACCAGGTGTTTAAAATATAAAATCTGAAAGGATGTACTGCTCGTTATAAAATTTTAAACGTGATTGAATTCATGATTTTAATTATTTTTAAACTAAACTTTTTAAAAAATACGTCCAAGCATTTATTTCTCGTGGAAAACATTATTTTTAATCTTCACACTTTGAAAAATAACATAGTTTCTTTTAAAATCTGATTTGAAGTTTACTTATTTTATAGAAAGGACAGTTGTAAGAAAAATTAAAATATCTTTAATTTTATTCAGGTATTTCCTTAGAACAGGTTTTGAGTTTTCTCTGTTATATTTGTTATGGGGTTGGACCCCATACTACAAACTTACAGGTGCCAGGTTCCATTTAAATCACCGCTTTTTTTTGCTGAGCTTTAACTGTAGAAAATTTATGACCTTTCAGTCGACCTGTCCGCCCTCCTAAATTCTGAATGAAACTCAAAGGATTTCTTATTTAATTTTATTTTTTGTTTTTAAATACATATTTAAAGAAAAAAAGTTATGTGCAAATATTTAATTTTCTGAATAAAATAAAAATAGTTTAAAGTTAATAATAGGTTACTAATTTAATATATTTTCTTTTATGGGAAAATAACTTAACCTTGACAAATAGGAAACATCTGGAAATAATTTTCTTTATGTTGAATTTTGGTACCTGTTGATATTTGTCCTGCAAATTTGACAGAAGACCTATTTACGAAGATCCATAAACGATGGAAAGATTTATTATCGGCAAAAGGTGGTTCGAATATTAACTTTACTTTTTTATTTATTTATTTTTTTATGCATGAACCTGCATTTTTACAGAAAATCTCTGTTTCCGAAATTTGTATTTAAAATATTAAATATTATAACTTGAAATATAAATGAAAAGTGTTTAATAGTAATTTTTTAAAAATATTTCTTATTTTAAATTCATGTTACTGAATTTTAATCTTTTAAAATCTAATTTTATCCAGATTTTAATCGAAACAAAATCGATTTTTTTCCTTTTATTTTATGAAAAAGGTCCTTAAATATTACAAAGAAAAAAACTTTTAATGTTTATTATAAAAAATTTTAAATATTCAATAATTTGTTTTTCTTTATTTTAGAACTTCGTTTGTGAAATTGTAGGCGGAAATTTTCTTCTGAGAAGCTTTAGCTCAACACAACTTTACCCTCTTTTCAAGTGAAAAATAAAAATCTGAAAAGTGTAAATGAATGAGAGAAATTCTTTTGCTTTTGTTCCAGTAAAGTTTATATATACATATATATGAAACTGTAGAAGCAAATACTTTACAAATGATGCAAACTGTACGTAACGGTAATTCTTATGGACTTTGTTGACAAGAATTCGACCGATTGCATTGTTCGAAAAATGAGCGACTAAGAATTCTCACATGATGCTAAAGTTACGAGGCTAGAAGATCTCAATGCCTTCTCTATAATTCCCCCAAGTCCATAATTTACATCATGCCAAGAAAATTTGAGCTTTTATGTAATTATCATTTTTTAAAATATTTTTCGAAATTAAGGTAGTTTATCCAAATTTACAAACTCAAATCTAAAGAGAATCGTCAAATTATTTCGAAAATTAATCGGTACTAGAGATTTAGAGAATCTAGAATTAAGAGTCTAGAATTTAGAAAATTAGAATCTAAAATGTAGAGTCTAGAATTTAGAGTTTAGAATCCAGAATTTTAAAATTAGAACTAAGAATCTACAATATAATCCAGAATTTAGAATCTAGAATTTATAATCTAGAAAATAGATACTAGAATTTAGAATCTAGTATTTAGAGTCTAGAATTAAGAATCTAGAATTTAGAATCTAAAATTTAAAATCTAGAGTTTAGAATCTAAAATTTAAAATCTGGAATTTAGAATCTAGAATTTAGAATCTAAAATTTAAAATCTAGAGTTTAGAATCTAAAATTTAAAATCTAGAGTTTAGAATCTAAAATTTAAAATCTGGAGTTTAGAATCTAGAATTTAGAATCTAAAATTTAAAATCTGGAGTTTAGAATCTAGAATTTAGAATCTAAAATTTCAAATCTGGAGTTTAGAATCTAAAATTTAAAATCTAGAGTTTAGAATCTACAATTTAAGATTTAGAATTAAGAGCCTATAATTTAAAATCTATAATTTACGATGTCTTCCGATCCAGAAAATCCGTAAAAATGACGGAAATTTAATAAATTATGAAAAAAAAACCGGGAATTTGCCGGAAATTTTTGTGAAAAGGTCCGAGAATTCTTAAAACGATCTTTATTTTTTTAAATTTAAATTTTATAATTTTTATAACTATTTATTAATAATTAAATTATTAATTTTATAATTATTTTAAAATTATAAATTTACATTTAAATTCGGAATTTTTAAAAAATTCAGAAAATTCGTAGATAAAGGCTGAAAATTTCAGTTTCAATCTTGTATTCTTGAATAATTTAAAAACTGAATTTGCGATACATTTTTTTCTTTTAAAAATTTTTTTGTGTATTATTTTTATGTTCAGAAATAATAATTCACTCAATATCATATTTTTGAGATATTCGATTTATAAGAAATTTAATTTAATCGTAAATCTACTAACTCCTTCATAAAAATTCTAGATTTTTTGATTCTTAAAAAATAAATTTTATTATTAGAGTTGTTTAAAAATATATCTAAAGTTTTAAACAAATTTCTCTTTCTTTAAAGTTGTTTACATATTATTTTTAAGTTTTCTTCATTTTGGATATTAAAAGTTCTCACTTTCTTTTATTTATTCAGTATTTTTTACTTTTTCTGCAATTTATTTTTTTTTCTTCATAGCAATTCTGATGTTTTAAAATTTTTAAATAATTTTGTTTTGCAGTTGTTTTTTAAATTAAACCTAATATTTCAATTAAACCTCTTAATATTTAACTGGTATTGATATTAATCATTAAGTTTACGATCCTGAAAATTGTAGTTTACGATCCAGAAAATCCGGATTTTTGACAGACTTTATAGTAAAATTTAGAATCAGGAGTTCAGATTTTAAAGTGGAATATTGGACACTTGCTCGAGAAAAGGTTATGTTTAAAGTCATTATTTTACTTTTTAAAATAGAAAAATTAACTTTTGATCTAATTTTATTTAGACAAAATGCGGCAAAGTTAATTTAGAACAATATAAACTATTAAAAACCTTAATTGGATAAAATAATAAAATAATTCTTTTTTAATTCTTACAATATTTCTAAGACATTTCACTTTTTTGAAACTGCTTAATTTTTATCTTATAATTTCTTTTTTTTTACAAAAATTAAAAAAAATTTCTTTTGCTTTTGATATTTTTTTTTGTATATGACTTTATTTTAGGATTTTCTTTAATTTTCTTTTTTTATGCAAATTATTTAATATTATTTTACACAATTTTGTTATTAACTAAAAATTTACTAAACTTTTTATTTCGTTGAGTTTTATAATTAATTCCATATTCTTAAAAATAATTACTAGTATTTTTTTATAAATTTATTCAATTTTTTTTCACATTTTGTCTTTTTTTTTGCGTGATTTTTTGCAAACTTACTTATTCTGTCATAAAATTTTTGGATTTTCTTTATTTTTCTAAATTTATATTGGACTTAATTTAAGTGTAATATTATAAAAATGTTTTTGATTTAATTTTTTTTAAGCCTTTTATTTTTGAAGGTTTTTAAAATTTTTTTGTGGACTTTTTGTTTATCTTGATAACTATATACGTTTTTTATTTTATTTTTATTAATTCTACTTTTTTAGCAGATTCTAACCAAAAACAATTTTTTTGTACTTTTTACAGTTTGTTAGATTAAGGAAAAAAGTATTTCTCCATTTTCTTTCTATTTATTTAATTTTCCTGATTTTCACTATTTTCTTAATCATTCTTTGCGTTTTAATTAATTCTTTAATAATATCATTTCTTAGAAACATTTTTCCTTTTTTTAAATTATTTTTATCTTATAATTACGAATTTTTGAAAACATTTATTTAATGCTTTTATCTACATTTTTAAAATTTCTCAATTTTCTACTTTTTGAAAACTTTTATTTTTTTTTATTTTACATTTTGTAAATTTAATCTTGTACTAAATATTCTCATCTTAGCATTGTTCTTCTATTTCATAAAATTTTTTTTTAAATTTTCCAAAATTTTATTTCTTCTTTTTTTAATCAATTTGTAAAATATTTCTCTAATTTTTCTATTTTTAAAATTTTATTCTCTTCAGTAATATATTTTAACGTTTTTTTTTTCCATATCTTCTTATTTATTTGCTAAATTAAAAAAAAATGTCCGTAAATAGTTTAATTTTTTTAAAAGAGTTTCTACTTTTTTTATATATCTTTATGCCACTGTTTCATTCTTGTGTTGTATTCTTAATTTTTTCTTTAATTCTTTAATAATGTCCACGACAGATGATCGATTTTGCGATCATATTTATTTGAAGATATTTTTTCAAAATTTTCTCATTTATTCGACATAATTTATTTGATTTTAAATACCTAAATGTTGTATGTTATTAAATATTAAATTAAATAAATATTAAATATATTAAATTAAAATATTAAATGTATGTTTAAAGTCATAATTCATGAATTCTTATTAAATGTTCTCAGTTTGAAAAATAAACTACTTAGAAATAAACATTTAGAGATTTTATATATTGATTGTATTTTTAAAAAAAGAATTTTTGATTTAAATAAAAAAAAATCGGATTTAAATTTTAAAAAATCGGATATTTTTGATTTTTTAAAATAAAATCATGATTTTTATCAGCCCTGGTTTAAAGTCATTATTTTACTTTTTAAAATAGAAAAACTAACTTTTGATCTAATTTTATTTAGCCAAAGTGTGTCAAAGTTAATTTAGAACAATATAAACTATTAAAAACCACAATTGGATAAAAATAAAATATTTTTTTACATTCATAAACAAATTTAAAGTTTCTTTAATTTCTCTAAAACGTTTCTAAATTTTTTCTAAACACTAATTTGGCCAGTTTATAAAAATTTTATCTTAATTTAAGGAGGAATTGGACATATACTCTTGAAGAGGTTATGTTTGAAATCATTATTTCGATTTTTGAAATAAAAAAAAAAGTAACTTTTATTGTAATTTATTTTAGACTAAAGGTGGTAAATTTAATTTAAAACAGAATGAACCATTAAGATTCATAATTGGATGAAAATTAAAGATTTTTGGCATTCAGAAACGTTTTACAGAAATGAGACAAACTATAAATTTGTTTCTGAATGTCAAAAGGCTTTAATTTACATCCAACTATCAGTTTTAATGGTTAATTTTGTTTTACATTAAATTTGCCACATTTTGTCTAAATAAAATTAGATTAAAAGTTACTTTTTCTATTTCAAAAAACAAAATAATGATTTCAAACATAACCTCTTCACGACTACATGTCCAATTCCTCCTTAAACTAAGATTTAATTTTTTAAAATTTGCAAAATTAGTCTAAATTACAAATATTATCAAGATTTTGTATTATAAATAACATTTGAAATGTTGGATTTTAAAAGAGTATTGTCAGTGTTGTTTGATAAAAAAAGGCGAATAAATTCTCTATCCGGAAAGATTTTTGACATTCAGAAACAAGTTTATAGTTTGTTTTAATTCTGTAAAACGTTTCTGAATCTCAAAAATCTTTAATTTTCATCCAATTATGAATCTTTATAGTTCCTTCTGTTTTTTATATTAAATTTACCACCTTAGCGTCTAAAAGAAATTACAATAAAAGTTACTTTTTCTATTTCAAAAATCAAAATAATTATTTCAAACATAACCTCTTCACGGCTACATGTTCAATTCCTCCTTAAACTAAGATTAAATTTTGTAAAAATTTGCAAAATTAGTCTAAATTCTAAATATTATTAAGATTTTGAATTACAAATAACGTTTGGATTTTAAAAGAGTATTGTCAGTGTTGTTTGATAAAAAAAAGGTGAATAAATTCTCTACCCGGATTAGGCCATTGTGCACACATGCACAAAATGCAAGGCAATGCATCGTGGTTAAAAGTTGAGCTTTACACGGTGGCTGTTCCGCTCACTGGTGGGAGAAGTGATAGTCTTTACCGGGGTACCACTAAGGCACATTATGTGGCTATGGTGGAATCAGTCACTGGCGAGTTGTGGGTGGTGACTAGTCGTCGAACGACCACTCTTCGAATTTGTTTCCGTATTAAACAAATTAATTTCCAAATCGCGCAAACCCGACAAATTTCATTCACATGACAAGGTTCAATTTACTCCAAAAGTTCTCGTGTGAAGACCAATCGTACATCTAAAATAAAAAAAATAATCTTTTTCTCCAAACAGAAAATCAATTTGAAAAAAAGAAAATCCTGTCGATTAAACATAATGACATTCAAAAAATGTGCAAACACTCTTTTAGTCGTCCTCCAAAAGAATTAATTGCACATCTAATACTTAATTGAAATTTACCATCATTTTGAAAAATTGCCATCATCTTTGTATTGTATTCTAATGAGAATTGAGTTTTCCATTAAAGGTGTCTTGTGACAACTGAAATCCGGGACGAAATGCTGATCAGGAGAAGTTTCGTATCATCGAGAGGAGCGATGTTTAGAGAAGAGCGCAGCCTGGCAAGAGAGACGGATGTCAATCGAAATTGACAGATTTCAGCTGTGTGTCAATCCTGGCAGACGAGAAAATGTACCTCTGCTTTGTGTCGAATATCGCTCGTTCGCCGAAGGAATGTGAAGAAACACGAACCTCATTAGTCGCACAATAACGTACAATTCGATCCGTGAAAGTGACCGCATCACGGGTTCTAACTTTCGAGAACGGAACCGAAATCGCAGACAACACATAAAAGATCTATGCCTGTTATCTGCTAATAATGAAGAAAATTTACCAGTTTATGCTAAAGTGAATCCTAGCCATGATGTCCCAGCCAAAGAAGCTGAAAATTCTCATACAGAATACAAAGAGACGACAATTTTTAAAAGTATAAGACGGTTTGCAAAAATTACCAGTTATCAAAATTGAGGAAATATTCTTTAGATTTTAGAAGACTCTGGAATCTACAAGTCTAAAAATCTCTGAAGTCTAAAAATCTAAAAATCCCTAAAAATCGTCATTGGTGTTAAGAGGGATGATTTAGTTTGGAAAGAAATTAGCAAATGTTTGTTATTGGTCAAATTGTGAAGACTCGGAGAAAAATAGTGGATATGTAGTTGAGATTTGGAGAGAGATTGAGAAGATAGTGATTCTGATTAGTGCAGTTTTAAAGTGATCATCAAGTTCGCCAAAATAGAGTATCCTGGAGGTAGTGGAATGTACGGGGGTGGTACGGGGGGTGCAGGATATGGTTTGGGTCCTAGTCCTGGTCCCTCCCATTATGGGGTCCCACCAGCACCTCCTATGGGTTATCAATTGGGCCCGCCTCCCCCTCCACCGCCCTCAGGACCTTCATCCGGAAGTCAGCTACTCTCTTACGGACCCACCCTATCACCCCACCAGATGCAACAGGTCCAAAATGACTCTCGACCTAGGAAAAGACAGAGGTAATCTTTAAAACCTCCAATCATTATTGATGAGAGAACACCTTTATTATTTTTCTTTTTAAAATTAAATTACCATTTTTGATGGATTTTATTTAATTATTTTGTAAGTAGTTTATTTTTTAAACTGAGAACATTTAACGAGAAATAATGAGGAATGAATTATTTAATCAAAATCAAAGAAATTATTATAGATGGGGGAGAGCGATCAACAGTGGATAGTGATAATTTTGAACAGGTGTAATTATTTTCGGTTGAAGTAATTAATAAAAGATTTAATACTAAAAGGAAGCTAATGTATTTAATTAATTAACACAATCGGGAAAATGAGCCTAAGATTAACCACTTATTTATTTTGAGTATTTTTATTATAGGATACAAATTTACTCGAAAATTATCTCCTGTCAACAGTAGATAATCGTTTCCAGTTTGAAGAGTATAAATTGTGGAACGGCTCTCTTTCCGTAAAACAATTCCTTGAAAAGCATTCTTCAAAATAAAATCAAATTTTCTACTCAAAAGTTGTTTATTTTTTAATTATTAAATGAAATAATGGGAATATGAGAAATATTGGCACTTTTGATACAAGCCTAACCAAACCTAGGAACTAAGACGGCGGGAATTTTGAAATGAAGAAAATAAAAAATCAAATAAATTCGTTTATTCGTACTCAAAAACGACTTTTTCCATTTCTGCTCGATATTATTCATATTCTTACAAAAAAAAAACATTTTTAGGTTATCCTATTTTATTCCTAAAATTAAGCCGAATTAAAATTTGACAGCAATTTTTTAGAAAATTCAAATTATCTACTGTTGGGTGGTCTCCCCTAAATTAGAAAATTTCAAAAAAATATCTTTAAATTCATATTTGATTGCAAAATTAAGAAAATTAGGTAAAAGCGACGAAAAAAGAAAAAATTATTAACAAATAAAAAAAAAAGTAAAAAGATAAGAAAACAGTCTATTAAAAAAATGAGAAAATTCTTTTAAATAAAAAAAGTCGTGGACATTATTAAAGAAATAAAAAAAAATTTAAAAAAGAAATAACGCAAGATTAAAACAGTGATATAAAATATATAAAAAAAAGTAGAAACTCTTTTAAAAAAATTAAACTATTTATGGACAATTTTTTTAAACTATAAAATTAAAAAAACGAAAAATATATTACTAGAGAGAACAAAATTTTAAAATTAGAAAACTTAGAGAATTAAGGTAAATTTATCGTTACTTTTTCAAAAATTTCACAAACTATTTTTTAAATGTGTCGCTGGTTCAGAGAAGGTCATTTTAGCTGAAAATGAATAAAATGTTTGTTTATAATTGAAAGAGAATATTAAAAATTAGGACCAAATACCTGCTGATTACTAAATTAAGAAATGTAAAAAAAGTAGATAAAAGCATTCATTTTTTTCAAAAATTCGTAATTATAAGATAAAGACTAAACAATTTAAAAGAAGGATAAATGTTTCTAAGAAATAGAAAAATGATGACAAAAATTAAAGAAATTAATTAAAATGCAAGAAAGACTAAAAGATTGTGAAACAATAAGAAAATTAAATAAATAGGAAGAAAATGCAGACATTTTTTTTCTTATCTAACAAACTGTAAAAAAACTGTAAAATGTTCAAAAAATAAAAAAATGTATATAATGATTAATAAAAAGTCTATAAAAGAAATTTAAAAATCCTTCGAGAATAAAAAAGTTTAGAAAAATTAAACCAACAATATTTTTATAATTATTAGACTTGAAACCAGTCCAACAATAATTTTAGAAAAATAAAGAAAATCTAATAATTTTATAAAAAAAAATAACTAAGTTTGCAGAAAATAGACAAAATGTGGAAAGAAATTGAATAAATAATATAATAACAAAATTGTGTAAAATAATATTAAATAATTTGCATAAAAAGGAGAAAATTAAAGAAAATCCTAAAATAAAAAGAGAAATACAAAAAAAGTATATCAAAAGTAAAAGAAAAAAAAATCTTTAAATTTTGTAACAATAAAAAATTAAAATATAAAAATTAAATAGGTTCGAAAAAGTGAAATCTTTTAGAAATCTTGTAAGAACTAAAAAAAGAATTATTTTACTAATAGAAATTAGTAAATATATTACTAATAGATTTGACTAATTTTACTAATAGAAATGGTCAAAATAAGATCTAAAAACTTTGGGTTGAAAGAGTCAAAAATAGTATTAAATTTTAATATCTTCAAGTCATTATAATTTAAATAAATCCCAAACATTAATTAACTCAATTTTAATTTATTCAAACTTTTAAATTTCAATTAATTTAAATTTCAATAGGGAACAATTAATTATTATATATATTTACGAAATTCTTTTTCTGCTTTTTAAGGAGACCCTCATCTCAATTTTAAACTCATCTAAATTTACGTCGTTCTGTGGCGCCAATTTTTTTCTAACATAATTTAGGACTAAAAATTATGAGATAATGTTAAACTTAAAAATAAATAAATTTTTACCAGTTCAAAATTTCTATTCTTAACAAAATTAACATTTTTAATTTCTAACAATTGAGTCGCTTCTAAAATTTTGACTATTTTTTATTGTATTTTTTTCTATTTTTTTTATTTTATTTTATCTTTAAGCGCTTTTTTAATTACTCTGCACAATATAGGATGTGGATATTCAAAATTTTTTATTTTTAAACTACATAAAATTTTTTACTCGCTTTTCTAATGATTCTCCACAAACAAGGGTATAAATCTCGAAAAATTAAAATTTTTTCCAGAAATAAAAAGTCTAAAATGATAAAAAAAAAATTTTGTTTTCGATAATAAGTTATTATTTTAAATAACAAATTATAAGTGAAAAAAATTAGCATCCCTAAGCAACGTAAATTTTGATGGGTTGAAAATTGAGGTGCAACTCCGCTTAAAAAATTTCTAAGAAATTAATTTTTTCGAAACTGTTAAAATTTGTAATTATATATTATAATCTCTTATTTTTCCAAAAATATTTATTTTGTATTCTTTTCATAATTAATTCATTTTTCTCGTTTTTATAAGATTTATTTCTTTTATACTTTCTGTATATTTTTTTCTATTTTAGGATTTTCTCTAATTTTAATCTTTTTACGCAAATTATTTAATATGATTTTATACAATTTTGTGTTAAAATATTCAATAAACTTGTCTTTTCGTTGATTTTCTAAATATTTTAATATTTTTTTAAGACAAATTTTAATAAATTTATTCATTTCTTTAAAGATTTTCTTTTTTTATAGACATTATTTATTTATTTTTTTTTTTTTAATCATATTTAAATTTTTTGCGCTGTTTTGTTTCTTTATTTTTTCTTATTCGATATAGCCAGTTTCCGTAGATTAAAACACAGTTTTAAAATTTTTTATTTGAGATTGAAAGGGAGAAGTAAAATCTTTTCTTCAATTTTTTTTATTTCTTTTAGAATCTCTCAATTCTTTGTAAATTTATTCAATTTATTTCCACATTTTATCTATTTTCTCCTAAATTTACTTTCATAACAATTTTAGATTTCCTTGATTTTTCTACAATTTTTTTGTTTAGTTTTTCTAAACTTTTTTATTTTTGAACGATTTTCTCATTTTTCGTATAGATTTTTTATTCATCTTTTTACATTCTTTTATTTTATTTTTACTACTTTTAAATTTTTAGTAAATTTTCACCAAATTCTTTACTTTTTGTAATTTTTTTATAGTTAGATTTTTACAAACAAAAACTTCCATTTTCTTCGTCTTTTATTTTATATTTCGCAAAATTTCCACTTTTTTTCTTTGACTTCTTAAATATCGTAATTTTCAAAAATGTTTCCGCTAATCTTTTAGATTTTGTAGAATTTTTCTCTGTGTTTTTATTTTATTTTTCTGTAATTTTTCTGAAAAAAAAAGAAATTTTGCACTCATATTGTGTAAATACATTATTAGTTATACTAATTATTGTAAATGTTTAATTAATTGATAAAACTTAAAAAATACTGTGATTTTGTTATTTAAAAATAAAAGTTTTCTCTTTGCTTCGTTAGACCAAAAATTAAAGAACAAATAATTTTTATTGAATTTAATAAAAGCTATTAACTTGAATGTTATGCGTATTATTAAAACGTGAGAAAAGCTGCATCGGAACACGTGGTCAAAACATCTGTGTACCGAGAATTACACTAAGCAATGCAGATGAATTCGATGCCTTTAGTGACTCTGAAATATATTTAAAATTCAATCTGCTATAGTAATAATCAAATAATAATTTATAGTAATGTAAATATTCTAAAAATCTAAAAATCGTTATCAACAAGTAAAAATAATTTCACAAAAGTAACTGTTTTACATTTAAATTTATTACTTGAAAATATTATTTTAGCAAAAAGTGATTTCGTCTTTTATCTTTATTTGCGATTTCTAAACTTTTATTTCTATTTTATCTTCTTTTTTCTTTTTGCTTTTATGTTTCTCTTTCAATTGTAAAAATACGATGTAAATTTTATCTCCGCTTTTTGTGTTTATTGTTATTTATAAATAATTTTCCTAAAAGAATTTTGTAATCTGTTTAAAAAATCAACAGGAAACTTATTTCCGTCACAAAATCATTTCTCGGTGATATTTTAACTTTAAGAAAATTTATAAATTCTTTATAAACTTGTGCTATAAACTGGAGTTACTTTTTCTTATTAATTATTAATTAAATAAATTTTCCATGAAATCTATTAATTATTGTAGAACTGTTAAAATTTTTTAATTTATTGACAAATCAATCAGAAGCATTAATATCTGTCTTAAAGCAACGTCAGCATTTTTAAAAGCAAAACGTCTTTTTATTGATAAAAATATTATTTTCCACTTCATTGTTTTGCTTCCTTCTTTCTTTTCAGATCCAATCTGTTCCCAGAATTATTACATTTTTTTTCCAAGTATAAAATTTATTAATACTTAGTCTTTGAATACGAAATTTTTTTTTTAACAATGATTAAAAATTAATTATCATTGATAATAAATTTTATTAATTAAAATAATAATTTGCACCTAATAAGATTATAAATTTCTAGAAATGTAAAATTAACTTTCGATTATTGCTTCCTTTGGATTAAAATTGTTCATTAAATGTAATAAAAAAATTAATTCAGAAAATTTTCGAATTTTTTTTTTTTTCTTGAAGGCAATGAGGTTGCAAAAAAAATGATCTTTCTGTCAAAGAATTGTTTACGTGTCTGTTCCCTGTTGTTACCACGTGCAACACACGCAATCTTCAACAAAACCCACTCGTTGCCGAACTCGTCACGTAGCAGAGATTTGTGGTCATTCGTAACCGATTACCAGATCGTTATTACATAATTTACACCTTTAATACTTCAACTTCTACATATCCCGAAAAAAAATTATCTGTTACAAATTATTTAACTATTTCGCCATCAGGTCTATTCTTATATTTAGAAGTTCTGGGCCATGCAACAAATCAAAAAACAGTTTGATTGACACAGACTGTCTACCTTTTCATATTTTTTTCACCTAATTTTAATTTTGTTACCGTTTTCACCTCAGGCGTTAATTTTTCCCCTATTTTTCACCCATTTTGTCAACTTTTAAATTTATTAATCCAAAAATATGATTTTATCAAAACTTTAATTAATCTACACAGTTTCGATAAATCTAAAAATTGGTTTACTAATTTAATTTAGTCAAAAATGTGACTAATTTTTAGTTAACTGTGACATAACCTCAAATTAAAAAATGCTTTTTAACGCAAACAAAGTTTAAACCAAGATTAATTTCGGGACTTATGATTAAATTCTAAAATTATGTAGAATATTTATTTCGTAGAATGTCATTAGGAATAATCTTCTTTTAGTCGAAATTTCATATTTTCAAATATGTTTTTAATCGAACATAAATTAATCCGAATTTTAACCTAAGAGAATTTTTAGGTCACCGAATTCATGTTTAACAGAATTATCATTTTATAGAAATCGTTTTAACCAACTTTTCATTTAAAAGAATTTCAATTTAAACGAATTTTAATTTAGGAGAATTTTTATTTTACAGAATTTTAGATTAATCTAGTTTTTAAATACCAGAATATTCATTTGACAGAATCTTTATTTGTCCGAAATTGCAAATGGCCGCTAGAGTATTCGACAGAAATATTTTGGCGCGAATTTTGAAATTGACCAATCAGAAAATATAATTGCAATTTGTCAATTTCAAAATTCACGCCTAAATATTTCCGCCAGATACTTTTTCGGCCATTTGAAATTTCGGACAAATGAGCATTCTGCATTTTAAGTTTTCTATCAAATGTCAATTCGTACTAATACAATTTCGGACAAATAAAGTTTCTGTCAAATGAATATTCTGTTATTTAAAAATTCGATTAACCTAATATTCTGTAAAATAAAAATACTTCCAAATAAAAATTCGTTTAAATTGGAATTCTTTTAAATTTTTAAATTTTTAAATTTTTGAATAAATTACAAAATTGAAAAGATTAAAAATCTTTTAAGCAAGAGTAAAATTTACTAAATCAATAATCTTTTTGAAATTTGAATTATTTTCTATTGCCGTTTCAATTATTTACAATAATTTTCAACATTTTGAAACATTTTTGAATTATTTTCTTAATTTTTAATAATTATTTTCATTATTGTTCAATTTTTTCCCAAATTTAAAACACACTTTCTATAAATTAAAATCTTATTCTTCTTAAATTATTTTTTATACTATTACATTATTTTCCTCAATAATGACTTAGAATCCTTATTTTATTTAATATTGTTTTTATTTTTTAAAATTTTTTTTCTTATTTATTTTTATTTTATTTTTTTCGTTATTAAATTATTATTAAACATTGAAAAATAATTTCTTTAAATCACATTTATATTCTTCCATTCATTTGATTAACGTATTAAAAACTTAATAATTAATAGTATCTTTCAATTGCTTTTGACAATTTCTTTCTCGTAGAGAATATTTTAAACAGTAAAATAAGATTTTGTTTAAAAAAAAAGTGATAAAAACTGCGATTTTTGTCTGAACTGAAAAAAAACCAAAATTATTACTTAACAACAAATTTTAGGACAAACTTATTTCTTTATAAAAATTACACAATTAGATCTTTCGAATTTGTTTGAAATTCATTTTTATTATATTTTTGTGCAAATTAAAAAAAAACATTTTTGAATTTGAGGTTATATTATTTGACTCGATGTTCAATTTATTATACAGGATTAAAGTTTTAAATTTTAATTAATTTTTAAATATATTGTATATCTCTATAATCGCGTAGATTTTAGGACAGAATCTTTTTTACTTAAAATAATAATAATATAAGAATAATAAGAATAATAATAAAAGTTACAACTTTAATTGAGTAAAATTTAAATGTCAAATAAAACATTTCCAAATTTAAGTTTGGTTTAATTGAAACTTGGATAAATTTAAATTAATTGAATTTTTAATTGTTTACAATTAGGATAAATTGCAAATTGAAATTATTAAAAATTGAATAAATTGAATTTTGTATCAATTGAAATTTCGATTAATTTAAGTCTACTTAATCCACATTTCGATCGATTTTCATTTGGAATTAAGTGAAATTTAAATAAAAATATTTTCCTCATTTAAAAAATTGAAATTAAAAATCAGATAGATGAAATATTAAAATTTTTATTTCCTTAAATTAAATTCTGTATCGATTGAATTGTAGATCAATTTAAACTGGGATTACATGAAATTTGAATAAAATAACATTTTCTTGTTTTAAAACTGAGATGAAATGAAATTTATGTAAAATGAAATTTTCAAAAATTTAAATGTGGACAGATTTAAATTTGATATTAGATGAAACTTATAAATAAAATACAATTTTCATTAAATTAAAGTTTACATCGATTTAAGTTTCGCATCAAATTTTCAATAATATTAATCCAAATTTTAATTGATTTAACTTTTAATTGTTCTATATATATATATATACTCATGCTAGTGAAAATATCAATTCATTTTTAATTATAAATATTATAATTCTTTTTTTTTCTTTAACTTTAAAAATTTTAATTTTATAACCATAACTCCATTAGAAGAAATATTCTAAATTAAAAAACGAACCAATTATTTTTCTGTCTAAAATTTAAATTTGATATAAAATTCGTTTAATGGAAAGTTTCCATTTTTTTGTGAATTTTTCGTTATTATTTTTTTTTACGTAACTTATGTCATGTTTGGCAGTGATTTCTTAGCAAAAAATATTATAAAATGAAGAAATTCTAGATTTTTTCATTTCTTAGGACATTTTCTGATTTTTAATTTCGAGAAAATAAATGTTTATTTTTATAAATAAAAACCAGTAAAATATTGACTTTTTAAAACCGCTTTTCTTGACAATTTTTAAAACATTAAATATACTGCCCTCTAACTAGATACATTTATTTTATTTTTTAATTAATGTTACTCTTTATTTTCTAATTTTTTTGCAGACCGTGATAAATTTAAAAATTGTCCAATGATTTTACAAAATTTAATATTTAATCTTGATTTTGTCAGAAAAATATTCAGGGTGTCTACTAACCGGGAAAACCGGGAAATAACCGGGAATTTAAATTGACCGGGAATTTCTTTTCTGGAATAATAAATTTTTTTCAATTTTCAATTATTTTATTCAATTTCCAATTATTTTCTACAATTCTCAATTATTTTCTTCCATTTGGAATTATTTTCATTAATTTAAAATTATTTCTTCATTTCTCAATTATTGTCTTCGATTTTCCAGTATTTTCTTCAATTGCCAATTATTTTCTTCAATTTTCAATTATTTTTATCAATTTCTAATTAACTTCTTCAATTTTCAATTATTTTCTACGATTTTCAATCATTTTCATAAATTTTAAATTATTTTCTTCAGATCTCAATTATTTCCTTCAATTTTTAATTATTTAATTTAATATTCAATAATTCTCGACTTTTTTCAATTATTTTTTTCAATTATCATTTATTTATTTCACATCTCAATAACTCTTCCATTTTTCAATTATTTTCTTCTATAATCAATAATTCTCGGCTTTTTCAATATTTTTTTCAATTATCAATTATGTTTTTGAAACTTGAATTCAATTCATCAATTATTATTCAACAATTTTCATAAAATCACATTTTCTTCAATTTCAAATTATTTTCTACAATTTTTAATTAATTTCTTCAAATTACAATTACATTTTTCATTTTTTTATTGTTTTTTTCAAATTCTATAATTCCTGGGTTGTTCAATTTCTTTTTTCTTCAATAATCACTTATTTTCTTCTACTTTCAATCCCATTGTTCAATTCTTGAATTATTTTCTTTAATTTTCAATTATAATTTTCGACATTCAATTCCATTCTTTAATTTTCAAATTTTTTTTTTAATATTCAATAACTCTAGGCTTTTTACAATGATTTTTTTTTAAATTCTCAATTATTGTTTTCAAATTCCAATTTTTTTCTTAAATTTCAATTATATTCTTTAATTTCCAATTATTTTTTCATAATTCTTTCAGTTTCTCAATTTCTTTCAATTTTCAATTTCTTTTCAATTTTCTTCAATATTTAACAATTCTCAGCTTTTTTAAATTATGTTTTTCTTTCAATTTTTATTTAAATTGAGAATTTTTAAATTATTTTCATCAATTCGCAATTATTTCCGTCGATTTCTAAATTTCCTTGCTGTTTCCAAATATTGTATTTAATTTTTGGGTACTCTTTTCAATTTTTAATTATTTTCTTTAATTTTTAATTATTTTGTTCAATTTTCAATTGTTTGTTTCAATATTCAGTAATCTCGACTTTTTTCAATTATCAGTTATTCATTTTATGTTTCAAAACCTCCTTCAATTTTCAATAATTTTCTTTTATTTTCAATTTAATTGTTCAATTGTTCAATTATTTTTTTCAATTCTCAATTAATTTCTTTAAATAACAATTCTATTCTTCAATTTTTAATGTTTTCTTCAATATTAAATAATTCCTGTCATTTTCCATTTTTTTTTTTTTTAATTATAAATTATTTTCTTCTTTTTTCAATCCAATTGTTCAGTAATTTTCTTTAATTATCAATTATTGTATTCGAATTTCAATTTTATTTGTTTTTTTTTAATATTCAATAATTCTGTGTTCTTCTGATTTCAATTTGATTATTTAATTTTCAATTTATTTCTTCAATTTTGAATTATTAACTTAAATTTTAATTTATTTTTTTTTTTGATTTTCTATCTAGATGACCAATTTTCAATTATATTCTTTAAATTTAATTACCATTGTTCATTTTTTTTTTATTATTGTTCAATTGTAGATTAATATTTACTTTTTTTAAAATTTTGTTTCTAATTGTCAAATATCTTTGTCATTGTTCAATTATTTTTTTCCATTATTAATTATTTCTTTTCAATATTAATTGTTTCTTTTAATTCTTAATTATTATTTTTTGTAAAGTTTAATATTTAATTCTTCAATTCTCAATTATTTTCTTCGAATCTCAATTATTTTCTTCAATTGTCAACTGTTTTATTCAATTTTTGTAACCATTTGTAGGTCTATTTATACTTAAAATAAATTTTAAGTTAACAAGAGAAAAAACCGGGAAAAATAGGAACCAAAACCGGGAAAAACCGGGAAATGACAGGGAATTTTGTGGGACGAAATTAGTAGACACCCTGAATATTTTTTGATTATTAATAAGCAATTGTTCAACTTGAAACGATTGTTAGTTTTTTTTTTTTTTCAAACTGGTACGAAATAGATTTCAATTCTATATGAAAACTAAATTTTCCTCATTGAATAAAACATTTCTCCGTAATAAGAAAGACTAATTTTACTGATAACTAGATTAAAAAAGATTTTCCAAACTTACAATGGGGAACGTTAAATACATCTTTTCCAAGTCGTTAAACGTTATGATACGATTATGAGGAAACGATTTACAGTATTCTGTATGCTAAAACACTTTATAATTATGACTTGATTAGTAATGCTTTGTGCATCTAACAATGCATTTTTATGACTGAGTCGAAATTAGCCTAACATTTCTGGATTTCGATATAAAAAAGAAAAAAAAAAAAAGCCAATGTTTAAGAAAGTACGCACGCTTAAGAAAATATAGAAATGTTTATAAGAACATTTAGATTAGTTCCAATCAGGATAAAATAATTGTTCAACACGTTGAAGTTGTTTAATTACTCAAAACTAAATTCGGAATAATCTTATTAGTTGAAATTATATAGTTTCAGCGAGGTTTTTAATTAAGTCGTTACGGTTTTAACACTGTTTCACATGTAGTACTTCTTAGAAAGCAATTTTTTCCACTTCCAAGCTGGACTCTCGTTTTTCTTTTTAAAATCCTATTTTTTCTACATTTATCTTAATTTTATTTATTTATCGTAATTTATACTTGTCAAGCAGTTTTGATGTCTCAATTTTGCGCACGTAGAAGAATAAATATAAACTTGCTTTGTGGAATTAAATTTCCGGTGTTTTTTCATATTTCATAAATCTGCAACTCTTACATAAATTACGTTCATTCTTATCAATAGCAATATTATAAATTTAGATTGTCAACAAGTTTTCCGTAATTGTAATCTATTGTTTTGGGATGATAATTTGAAAATGGATTTTTTCACCAAATTCTACATTTTAAGGCCGGAAAAATGATATGCTTCTTGTAAAGACCAGGAGCGGTTGCAAGCGAACGGTTGGTGACCAATAAGGTCGCTGGAGAGTGGTTTTAAGAAAAGAGCAAGAAACGCCTCTTATTGCAAACCCGATTTTATATCCGCCAATGGCAAGCTGTCGCTTAATGTTCATTTTACCGCATAGCGTAATGAAAAATTACGCCAGAAATCGACATTAGATTTCTAATCACCATTGTGTTCCCTCTTTCAATTTGTCACTAATGCAATTAATCCAAAGCAAGAACTAAAGTTTCACTTTCTTCATTCTTGAAAATCGAAAAATTTGAATATTGATATTATGAGGTAGAGTTTTGAAATTAAATAACAATATTATTATCATCTTCCCAATATTCAAAAGAATATCAGGGGTGGACACTTTTTGTAGGAAATTAAATTCACAGGTTTTCCCGGTCAATTTTTTGGTTTTCCCGAGAACAGGGTGTCTACCTTCCGGGAAAACCAGGAAAAACCGGGAATTTTCCGTCAAACCGGGAATTTTTTTCTGGGATAATAAATTTTTTTCAATTTTCAATTATTTTCTTCAATTTCCAATTACTTCCTACAATTCTCAATTATTTTCTTCCATTTAGAATTATTTTCATTAATTTAAAATTATTTTCTTCGATTTTATACTATTTTCTTCAATTGCCAATTATGTTCTTCAATTTTCAATTATTTTCATCAATTTCTAATTAATTTATTCAATTCTGAAATATTTTTTACGATTTTCAATTATTTTAATCAATTTTTAATTATTTTCTTCAACTATAAATTTTTTTTTTTTTTTGAATTGCCAATTATTTGATTCAATTTTCAGTTATTTTCTTCAATTTTTAATTATTTTCATCAGATCTCAACTATTTCCTTCAATTTTTAATTATTTAATTTAATATTCAATAAATCTCGACTTTTTTCAACTATTTTTTTTCAATTATCAATTATGTTTTTGAAACTTGAACTCAATTCATCAATTATTATTCAACAATTTTCATAAAATCACATTTTTTTCAATTCCAAATTATTTTCTACAATTTTTAATTAATTTCTTCAAATTACAATTACATTCTTCATTTTTTATTTTTTTTTTTTTTAAATTCTATAATTTCTGGGTTGTTCAATTTCTTTTTCTTCAATTATCACTTATTTTCTTCTACTTTCAATCCCATTGTTCAATTCTTGAATTATTTTCTTTAATTCCCAATTATAATTTTCGACATTCAATTCCATTCTTTAATTTTCAATTTTTTTTTAATATTCAATAACTATAGGCTTTTTACAATGATTTTTTTTTAAATTCTCAATTATTTTCTTCAATTTCCAATTTTCTTCTTCAATTTCATTTATTTTCTTCAATTTCCAATTATTTTTTCATATTTCTTTCAGTTTCTCAATTTCTTTCAATTTTCAATTTCTTCTCAATTTTCCTCAATATTTAACAATTCTCAGCTTTGAGAATTTTTAAATTATTTTCATAAATTCGCAATTATTTCCGTCGATTTCTAAATTTTTCTGCTGTTTCCAAATATTGTATTTAATTTTTAAGTACTTTCTTCCATTTTTAATTATTTTCTTCAATTTCCAATTACTTCCTACAATTCTCAATTATTTTCTTCCATTTAGAATTATTTTCATTAATTTAAAATTATTTTCTTCGATTTTATACTATTTTCTTCAATTGCCAATTATGTTCTTCAATTTTCAATTATTTTCATCAATTTCTAATTAATTTATTCAATTCTGAAATATTTTTTACGATTTTCAATTATTTTAATCAATTTTTAATTATTTTCTTCAACTATAAATTTTTTTTTTTTTTGAATTGCCAATTATTTGATTCAATTTTCAGTTATTTTCTTTAATTTTTAATTATTTTCATCAGATCTCAACTATTTCCTTCAATTTTTAATTATTTAATTTAATATTCAATAAATCTCGACTTTTTTCAACTATTTTTTTTCAATTATCAATTATGTTTTTGAAACTTGAATTCAATTCATCAATTATTATTCAACAATTTTCATAAAATCACATTTTTTTCAATTCCAAATTATTTTCTACAATTTTTAATTAATTTCTTCAAATTACAATTACATTCTTCATTTTTTATTGTTTTTTTTTTCAAATTCTATAATTTCTGGGTTGTTCAATTTCTTTTTCTTCAATTATCACTTATTTACTTCTACTTTCAATCCCATTGTTCAATTCTTGAATTATTTTCTTTAATTCCCAATTATAATTTTCGACATTCAATTCCATTCTTTAATTTTCAATTTTTTTTTAATATTCAATAACTATAGGCTTTTTACAATGATTTTTTTTAAATTCTCAATTATTTTCTTCAATTTCCAATTTTCTTCTTCAATTTCATTTATTTTCTTCAATTTCCAATTATTTTTTCATATTTCTTTCAGTTTCTCAATTTCTTTCAATTTTCAATTTCTTCTCAATTTTCCTCAATATTTAACAATTCTCAGCTTTGAGAATTTTTAAATTATTTTCATAAATTCGCAATTATTTCCGTCGATTTCTAAATTTTTCTGCTGTTTCCAAATATTGTATTTAATTTTTAAGTACTTTCTTCCATTTTTAATTATTTTCTTCAATTTCCAATTACTTCCTACAATTCTCAATTATTTTCTTCCATTTAGAATTATTTTCATTAATTTAAAATTATTTTCTTCGATTTTATACTATTTTCTTCAATTGCCAATTATGTTCTTCAATTTTCAATTATTTTCATCAATTTCTAATTAATTTATTTAATTCTGAAATATTTTTTACGATTTTCAATTATTTTAATCAATTTTTAATTATTTTCTTCAACTATAAATTTTTTTTTTTTTGAATTGCCAATTATTTGATTCAATTTTCAGTTATTTTCTTCAATTTTTAATTATTTTCATCAGATCTCAACTATTTCCTTCAATTTTTAATTATTTAATTTAATATTCAATAAATCTCGACTTTTTTCAACTATTTTTTTTCAATTATCAATTATGTTTTTGAAACTTGAATTCAATTCATCAATTATTATTCAACAATTTTCATAAAATCACATTTTTTTCAATTCCAAATTATTTTCTACAATTTTTAATTAATTTCTTCAAATTACAATTACATTCTTCATTTTTTATTGTTTTTTTTTTCAAATTCTATAATTTCTGGGTTGTTCAATTTCTTTTTCTTCAATTATCACTTATTTTCTTCTACTTTCAATCCCATTGTTCAATTCTTGAATTATTTTCTTTAATTCCCAATTATAATTTTCGACATTCAATTCCATTCTTTAATTTTCAATTTTTTTTTAATATTCAATAACTATAGGCTTTTTACAATGATTTTTTTTTAAAATCTCAATTATTTTCTTCAAATAGCAATTTTTTTCTTAAATTTCAATTATTTTCTTCAATTTCCAATTATTTTTTCATATTTCTTTCAGTTTCTCAATTTCTTTCAATTTTCAATTTCTTCTCAATTTTCTTCAATATTTAACAATTCTCAGCTTTGAGAATTTTTAAATTATTTTCATAAATTCGCAATTATTTCCGTCGATTTCTAAATTTTTCTGCTGTTTCCAAATATTGTATTTGATTTTTAAGTACTTTCTTCCATTTTTAATTATTTTCTTCAATTTTCAATTATTTTCTTTAATTTTTAATTATTTTGTTCAATTTTCAATTGTTTGTTTCAAAATTCAGTACTCTCGACTTTTTTCAATTATTTTTTTTTTCAATTATCAGTTATTTATTTCATATGTTTCAAAACCTCCTTCAATTTTCAATAATTTTCTTCTATTTTCAATTTAATTGTTCAATTGTTCAATTATTTTTTTCAATTCTCAATTACTTTCTTTAAATAACAATTCTATTCTTCAATTTTTAATGTTTTCTTCAATATTAAATAATTCCTGTCATTTTCCATTTTTTTTTAATTATAAATTATTTTCTTCTTCTTTTCAATCCAATTGTTCAGTAATTTTCTTTAATTCTCAATTATTGTATTCGAATTTCAATTTTATTTCTCAATTTTCAATTGTTTTTTTTTTTTTTTTTTTTAATATTCAATAATTCTGTATTTTTCTGATTTCAATTTGCTTATTTAATTTTCAATTTATTTCTTCAATTTTGAATTATTAACTTAAATTTTAAATTCTTTTTTTTTTTGGATTTTCTATCTTGTTGACCAAATTTCAATTATATTCTTTGAATTTAATAACCATTGTTCAATTTTTTCCATTATTGTTCAATTGTAGATTAATATTTACTTTTTTTTTTAATTTTGTTTCTAATTGTCAAATATCTTTGTCATTGTTCAATTATTTCTTTCCATTATTAATAATTTCTTTTCATTATTAATTGTTTCTTATAATTCTTAATTATTATTTTTTATAAAGTTTAATATTTAATTCTTCAATTCTCAATTATTTTATTTGAATTTCAATTATTTTCTTCAATTATCAACTGTTATATTCAATTTTTGTAGCCATTTGTAGGTCTATTTATACTTAAAATAAATTTTAAGTTAACAAGAGAAAAAATTAGAGAATAAATTTTCCAACAACTAAAACAGTATTTTTAATTTTGCGAAATTTGGGTTTATATTTAAGATATAACTTTGGACTTAAATTTAAAATTTACACATTCTTAGAATGTTATTAATTATTATAATTAAAGCTTGAAAATTTTTGTCAAAAAAAATTATTTTTGAACAATAATTTATGTAAATTTATCTAAATTGAAGAATATATCTTTAAAATGACGAAAATAATTGACAGTTGGAAATAAAATTCGAAAAATGGCTACATAATTACACAATTGAAAAAAATAGTTTAAAACAATAAACAATAAGTATTAAATTTAAACAAAATAGTTGAAAAATTATAGCAATAACTGTTTGAAATAATTGCAAATTGAACAACTGGATTGAAAATTGAAGAAAATAATAAAAAATTGAGAAAATAAATTGAAAACTTAAGAGTAATAAATAATTTAATAAATGATAATTGAAAACAAAAAAATAACAAAATGACAGAAATAATTGACAATTGAAATAATGGCTAGATTAATAAACAACCGATCAAAATAATTTAAAAAATCAAAGAATAATAATAAAATTTTAGGATAATAATTGAAAATTAAAAAAATTGTTGGAAATCATTAAAAATTGCGGAAAATAATTAATAATTGAAGGAAAGAGTTGAAAAATTATGTGAATAATTGAAAAATTCAAGAAAATATATGAAAAATGACGAAAATAATTGTTAATTTAAAACAAAATTCGAAAAATAACTGGATTAACATACAACTGTAAAAAATAATTTAAAAAATTAATTAAAAAATATTAAATTTCAAGAAAATAATTGCAAATTGAAAAATAAAGAAAATTATAGAAATAATTGTTGGAAATAATTGCACATTTAAAAACTGGATTAAAAATCGAAAAAAATAATTGATATTGAATAAAAAAATATAAAATTGAGTGAATAAATTAAAATTTTAAGTAATGAATTAAGAATTTGAGAATTAAATTAAAATTTGGTAAAACAATTGATAATAGAAAAATATAGTTGGGAATTAAAGAAAACAATAAAAAAAGAAAAATTTGAAGAAAATAATTGAAAATTGAAAAGTTGAATTTAAATTTGAAGAAAATGACTGAGAATTGAAGAGAATAGTTCTAATATTGAATAATTAAATTGAAATTTAGAAAACTATTTTTATGAATGAAAAAAATAATTGTAGAAATCCAAACGTTATTGAATATTGAGGAATTAATCGAAAATCGATTAAAATAATTGAAATTTAAAGAAAATATTTGAGAGTTGAAGAAAATAATTAAAAATTGAAGAAATAAATTGTAAATTAAAAAATTTAATGGAAATTTTAAGAAAATAATTGATGATTAAAAGAAAAATTATAATATGACGAAATTATTAAATATTGACGGAAATAAGTAGCTATTAAAAAAAATAGTTAACAATTAAAAAAAAAATTCGAAAAATGGTGAAAATAATCGGCATTTGAACAAAATTTTTTTTATATTTAATGAATAATCATTAAATCAAGAAGAGTAATGAATTGTCAATTAAAAACTGATGAAAATTATGAAAAAAGTTGTAGAAAATAAATAAAAGTTGAAAAAATTGTAGGAAATAATTAAAAATTGCGGAAAATAATTAATAATTGAAGAAAATAGTTGAAAAATGACGAGAATAATTGAAAAATTCAAGAAAATGTGGGAAAAATAACGAAAATAATTGTCAATTGAAAAAAAAAAATTTAAATAATTAAATTAATACACAAGTGAAAAAAAATTGGAAAAATTAAACAAGAAATACTAAATTTTAAGAAAATAATTGCAAATTGAAAAATTAAGAAAATTATAGGAATAATGGTTGGAAATAATTGCACATTAAACAACTTTGCGATTAAAAACCGAAAAAAAATAATTAAAATTGAAAAAAATAATTGAAAATTGAAGGAAGCAATTCAAAATTGAAAGATGGAATTGAAATTTAAAAAATATACTCAAAAATTGAAAAAAAAAGTAATTGAAAAAGCTGAGAATTAAAAAATATAGAAGAAAACAAAAAATTGAAGATTTAAAATTTAAAAATTAAAGATACTAGAAAGAGGGCGACAATTTTTTAATAATAAATAAAATAATTGAAAATTAAAAAGTGGAATTCAAATTTGAAGAAAATAACTGAGAATTCAAGAGAAAAGTTCTAGAATTGAATTGAAATTTTAAAATAATTTTTGTGATTGAAAAAAATAATTTAAAAAATTCGAGAATTATTAAATATTGAGGAATTAATGGAAAATCGATAATAATAATTGAAAATTAAAGAAAATATTTGAGACTTAAAGAAAATAATTGATAATTAAATGAAAAATAACAATATGAGGAAAAAAATTAATTCTTAAAAAAAAAATTAACAATTGAAAAAAAAACTCGAAAAATGAATAGAGTAATAAAAAGAATTGGAAGAGAAAATTTTTTAAAATTAATGAATAATTATAAAATTGAAGGAAAATAATAAATTGTCAATTTAAAACTGATAAAAATTATGAAAATAATTGTAGAAAATAAATGAAAATTGAATAATTGTTCAGAAATTTTAAGAAAATAATTGACAATTGAGAAAATGCGAAAATGATTGAATATTGAATAAAATAATTGAAAAATGAAGCATGCAATTGAAAATTGAAGAAAATAATTTAAAATTGAAGAAAGCAATTAAAAATTAAAGAATGTAATTGAAATTTAAAGAATATGTACTTAAAAATGAAAAAAGTAATTGAAAAATGCCGAGAATTAATTAATATAGAAGAAAACAATTGAGAACTGAAGAATAGAAATAAAAATCGGAGAATGGAACTAAAAATTAAAGAAAATAATTGAACATTAAAAAAACTTAATGAAAATCGAAAAAACTTATGGAAAATAGCTAAAGTTATTTAATATTAAAGAAAATAATTGGAAATTGGAATTTAAATACGAAGAAAATAACTGAGATTTGAAAAGAATAGTTCTAGAATTAAATAATTGAAAAAATCCTAGAGTTATTGAATATTAAGGAATTAATTGAAAATCGAACAAAATAATTGAAAATTAAAGAAAATATTTGAGAATTGAAGAAAATAATTTAAAATTAAGTATATAAATTGGAAATTAAAGAATTAAATGAAAATTTCAAGAAAATAATTGATAATTAAATGAAAAATTACAATATGTCGAAAATAATTAACAAAATTAAAAAAAAACATAACTCGAAAGAAAATTGTTTAAATTAATGAATTATCATTCAATTGATGAAGAGTAATGAATTGTCAATTAAAAACTGATGAAAATTATGGAAAAAATTGTAGGAAATAAATGAAAGTTGAAGAAATCAATTGGAAATTCAAAAATTGTATTGAAATTTTAAGAAAATAATTAATAATTGTGAAAATGCGAAAATGATTGTATATTGAATAAAAGAATTGAAAAACGAAGAATGCAATTGAAAATTGAAGAAAATAATCTAGAATTGAAGGAAATAATTAAAAATTAAAGAAATAAGTTGAAGATTAAAGAATTAAATTGAAAATTTAAGAAAATAGTTGATAATTGGAAGAAAAATTATAAAATGACTAAAATAATTAAATAATAAAGAAAATAATTGAGAAATGAGGAAAATAGTTGACAATCGAAAGAAAAATTCGAAAACTGGCGAGAATAATCGACAACAGAACAAAATAATTAAAAAAAAATTAAAGAATAATTAGAGAATTAAAAGAGAATGTTTGAACACTGAAAACTGTTGAAAATCATAGAATTTATAATGGTTTATAGATTTATTTATTAATGTAACTAATATTATTTGAACTAATATTGAAAAATATTTTTCCTATTATCAACAATGATGAGAGACGAATTATTACTTTCTATTTGAACTAATATTTATAAATTAAAATTTTAATCAATTTAAATGCATATTTTAAAAATTACTCTCTAAATCTGAATTAGTTAAAAATAACTAACTTGAAAGCAAAAACTCAGTGACTAATTGAAATAGTTATATTTCTACTAACCATTTTGTAAAAAATAACTAATTATTAGTCAATTTCATTTTTAGGTTATGTCAAAATTACTAATAATTAGTCATATTTTACTAATAATTAGTCATATTTTACTAATAATTAGTCATATGTTACTAATAATTAGTTATTTTTAACCAATTCAAATTTAGAGAGTAGGTATCTGATTTAAAACAAAAAATATCTATGTTACAAAGTTCAGGTGTAAACAGAAAAAAAAAACTTGCGGATTATTAAATATTATTACAGATTTGTGATATATGAAAAAAAAATCAATTTTCGTTAAAATTTCTCAGAACTTTTAATCACGAAGAATGAAGTAACAAATTTTCCGGTTTCCTGGTCAAGTGGCCACCCTGAATATTAATAAATATTTTCTAAAATCCAAAATTTGTCATTTGGAACTCTACCAACATATTCTTCATCAATTTTCCTAATTCACGCAATTCTCGGTACAATTTTTTATTCAGTCAATACGTCTATTTGCTCATCAACTCAACGAGAGCAGCGAAGCTTGTCTATCTTGCGATCGCACTCATTCTTTAAGAAAGATTAATTATGTTAGGACAACTGTAAATTTCTTATAATTGTAGAATTATACCATAGAGAAGAATTACTCACAGAATAATGTTCCTTTTAAAGCTGTCTATTCGTCTGGTGTTTTTTTTTTACCGTATGCATATATATATATATATATAAAATCAAATCACAAAAGGAGATGTGCAGTTTCTAGAATAAATTTTTTGATTTTAAGAAACTGAAAAAGCGTCTTTTTCGGTGTACTTTGTAACCTTGTCGATAAGCTGGTACAAAAACGAATACCACAAGTGTATCAGGATGACTATCAAATGGGACTGGAGAGGATGGAGGTCAAATCGTGATTCTTGGAGCAAATGGAAAAATGAAAAAGGCGCCATCGTAACATAAATATTGATCGGAATATCATTCTTTTTCCCTCGCCGATATATCGAGATTTTGTTACAAGGATATTTCAATACAGCTTCTGTTTTTGCGGAGAAAAAAGGGTTGAATGGTTACATCTTAGTTTAGTCACTCTCAAAGAAAGTTTTGTCCATTTTATTTGCCTTTTTTAAAATTGTATCAAAAATCACTTGTTGATATGTAACTATTAAAAGACTATTAAAAGACTTTCGAACAAATTAGTCATTAAAAGAATGGAATAAGAGATCGATTTGTTATGTGGCGATGAAAAATAATTACAATTCATATCCTGAATAAACAATGCTTTTTGTTTGTTTGGTTTTCTTTTTTAAAGTAAGTGATAATTCTCTGTTATTTAATTCTATAAATATTACGTGATTGCGATGTACGTTGCAAAATTTGGATCAAATTTCTTTCACACGGTCAACGAAAGGTCGAGTAACCGTAGAGATTTCGATGAAACATCTACCCTAGAAAGTGGAGGCTCTCTTGGAGTACTGGTCCAAGGTCAAGCCCTCTTGCTCTGAGCCAAGATAGCCAGTAGGGGGAATGAGTACGTCGAATGCAAATCGCGAGTGCACTGAAGAAGGAAAGATAAAAGATATACATCAGCAGATGCAGGGTGAAGTACCGAAATTCGAGAAGCTAGGACTGCCAAGTCTTATTAGACATTCTAATTACCTCTCATTATGTCTTTTTCAAGAACATCATTATTCTTAGAATCTTAGGAAAGATTTATATATTTTTTTTTAAAAATTAGTCTTATCTCGGTGTCTATAAAAGGATAGGTTCAGTCATACCACTAACCAAACCAACTATAAGGAGTCCTTTGGGTTTAATCTGGAACTAAAAAGTCTTTTGGGTTTAGTTTAGAATTACAAAAAGTCATTTTTAGTTTAGACTGGAGCTAAAAGAAGAAATTAGTATTGGAAATGGTGGTCGTGATGTTATAAAACCAAGATGATCGGAGGTAGTAGGTCGTTTTGATGTCAAACAGTTTAAAAATTGAAAATTCTTAGATGTTAAATGTCTGAAATATGTTCCTTTGCGAATTAGGCTCCTTGAAGTAGAATTTTCATTGAAGAAAAGTTTTTAAAAGCCAAACATGTTATTTTAGTGGTAAAAATGTCAGGCTATGTTCAGTGATAATTTTACCTTGATTAAAAGTTTCTTTGCAATTATGTTAATAAATTAAGATCAGTTTCTATGGGATATTTTGGACAGAATGAAGACTAAAACGTTAATGGTTTGTATTTAGAGTTGATCCACTTTGTGCATTTTCATTCCAAAAATCACAAGCATAACGTAAAATTTTTCTTAGGTCGAAACAAACTAGCATGTTAATTTTTTTTACCCATTGTTAATACCATTATTAATAGTAATATATCACACAATAAATTCCTGTCAATTGATTCAATAACACCAAATTTATTTTCGAAATCATTATTTATACCTTCAGTTTTTGAAAACTTATGAAAACTGACACTTTTTGCTATTAGAACCAATAACTAAGCAAAACATGTTGCTGTTAGAATTGGTACTTTAATTTTATTCCAGGCTCCATATTCAGTTTTAATATTTTATTACCATTGTTTAAACATACAAATAATAAATATTATAATTAAATATTCATATTTGTGACATTTGGTTGTCAACAATCTACTTCCTCTTATTCAAAACTTTGCCACCAGGTGGCGTATCGCAATTTAGCCATTTTCAATTGGAGATTCAAAAAGCTAAACTGGCGCTACTAGCGGCCGACTTTAAACTAATATTTCTCTAGCTCTCTCTATGTTACAACGCGCCAAAAACTATGGGAAATGACTGGCCTATCTCAAACAACAGAAAACATTTTTTTTTTTGCAGGCTCGCGTTATTTTTGTAATTTTAAAAATACTTTAATCAACTTTAATATATTTTTGTCAATTTTTAAATACTTTTACGATTTTGAATTTAATTTTTTCAAATATCAATTATTTTCTTCAGTCTTTAAGTTATCGTCATGGATATTTAAATTTATTAACAACAATTTTATTTATTTTTGTGATTTTTCAATTATTTTCTTAAAATTTCAATTATGCTCTTCCATCTTTAAATTATTGTCAGAAATATTCTAAATTTTCTCCACAAGTTTTAATTTATTTTTCAATTAATTTCTTAAAATTTCAATTACTGTTTGGATTATTCAAGTATTTTGTCATTTTCCAGTTATTTTCTTCATATTTTTACAATTTTTATCATTTCAGAATTATTTTCTACAAATTTTAATTTTATTTTATTCGTTTTTTTATTGTATTGAATTTTTAAATTTCTTACACCAATTACACAATTATTTTCTTTAAATTTCAATCATTTTCTTCAAGTTTGAATCATTTTCTTCATTATTTTTATTGTTGTCACGAATTTATTAATTTTTTACACTTTTTTTAATTATTTTCTTCAAACCTTAATTAATTTCTTTATATTTAAGTTTTCTTTGGCATTTTTGAACTATTCTTTTCAAATTTCAATTATTTTCTTCAAACTTCAATTAATTTGTTCATCTTCGAATTATTTTCTTCAAATCTCTAATATTTTTTTAATTATTGTCTATAAATTTTTAATTTTTACACCAGCTTTCAATTATTTGTCACTATTCAATTATTTTCTTAACATTTCAATTGTTTTGTCAATTTTTTAAGTATTGTCTGCAAATTTTCAATTTTTACCCCAGTTATCAATTATTTTTGTCATTTCTCAATTCTTTTTTCAAATTACAATTATTTTTGTCAATATTCAAATATTTTTTACTTTTTCGAGCTATTTTCTTTAAATGTCATTTTTTTTTAAATCTGCTTATTTTTGTCGTGAATTTGTTAAATTTTACACCTGATTTCAATTATTTATATCATTATTCAATTAGTTTATTCACATTTTAATTACATCGTTACTCTTACAAATATTGTATACAATTTTTTAATTAATGTATTAATTTTTTTGTTTTTTACTCCATTTTTGAATTATATTTCTTATTTTTTATTAATTTTTTTTTTCAATTTTCAGTTAGTTTTGACATTTTTAAATTATTTTCTTCAAGTTTTAATTGTTTTCTTGAGACTTCTATTATTTTTTTCAATTTTTCAACTAGTGTCTAAAAAGTTTAATTTTTACACCAGCTTTCAATTATTTATATCATTATTAAATCACTTTGTTCACATTTTAATTATTTCGTCAATATCTTAATTATTGTACTCAAAATTGTAATTCTTTACACCAGTCTCAAATTTTTTTCTTTTTAAATTTTAACTATTTTTGTCATTCTTCAATTACTTTCTTATAACTTTAATTGTTTTTGTAATTTTTCAATTACTTTCTTCAAAGTTCAATTATTTGTTTTAATTTTTGTCTTCATTTTTTGATTTTTAAACAATTATAGTCAATTATAGTTTTGTCATTTTACAATTTTTTTTCAAATTTGAATTATTTTTGTCATTTTTCAATTATTTTCTTCATATTTCAATTATTTTGTCTATTTTCGAATTGTATTCTTCAAATTTGAATAGCTTTACCTGCTGGCTTTTTTCTATTAAAAACTCGCTATTTACTCACTTTTTTAAATTAAAAAGTCATTTTTTCACTATTTTCAATCTATTTTCAATCTTGAACTTGACGAAAAAAATTTTCCGAATTAATCCGTTTCATTCCGAAGCTAAATTTTAATCTGCATGATTTGTTATTTAATTTCGATTCAATCCGTTCCAATTCCAATCGAGTTTATTCGGATTTGAAACGGATTGATTCGGATTGAAAAAACAGGATTCAACCGGATTAAAATTTTGATTCGGAAAGAATTTTTGTCAAATTACATCCATTTTTAGATTAGGGTAAAAAATGATTGGCCCGGAAACAAATTTTGGAATATCTCGGAAAAAACTGATTGAAATTCAATATCCTATTCTTTCGTCTGGGTATAAATTTGCTTGTTTATTTCTTCCTAAATTTTCAAATATGGCGAAAAATAGCTCTGATGCAGTTGTATTTCTTTCCGCGAAGTGTTGGATTTTGGGGGTGGGGGGGGGGGTTTAATTAACAAAATTAGACCAAATATATGGAATTTTTTATCGGCTAATTTTACATCAACTAAATTATCAATTTATGTCTACTTTTCTTGACATTTGTTGATACACGGAAAAAAATTTAGCGTGGCGAACCACCGAATTTTTTAATAAAGCTATAATAAGGAAATGTACTGCTATATTCTATAAATTTTTCTACTATTTTCACTGAACTGTTTTAATAAATTGCTATTTCTTTTGTTATTGTTGAAATTCGAAATATCGTATTTTAGTAAATTATGTATTTTTCTAAAATAATCAAAATAGAAAAACTTTTTAAATGTAACAGCGAAACTCACCTTTAGGTCAGCTATAGGTATAGTCAACTTTTTGATACGAACTTTAGTGATTTAGCGATAATAAAAATCTTCGAAACAAATAAGCAGTCAAAAACTGACAGTTTCAGTCTTAAACATTCACGTGGTTATATTTATTTAACCTAATAATAAAAACTGTTATTTTTATTGAAAAATTAAATTAATGAAAAGATTTATGTGATTATCTTTAAGTGAAATTAGTGAAAAGTAGTCAAATAAAAATAAAAAAGAAGAAGAAATATAAACGAGAAGAAATAAGTTATTATAAAATTACACTAATTATGTACTTATTTATATTTATCTTTTTAAAACAATAAATACATTTTTTAACTATATTTAGTTTTATCAATTACTATGAATTATTACTTAAAATTTAGATTAATATAATTTTGCATAATGTGATAAATGGATTTTTTTATTTTAAAGTTTATTAAAATAACCTTTAATTTTTGTTTACAAACATAAAAGTTTTATTAAGTCTGTAATCAACGAATCATATGATTTAATTTTAAAAAATAACATTAATAATAAAATATTTAAAACTAAAACATTGTTATATTTAAATTAATTGATAAATTTGATTTAGATTTTAGTACCTATATATATATAGAACGTATACGTTCTTTTTTTGTATATAATAAGTATCTTTTGAATTTCAAAATAGGTACCTAACGAAAAGAAAAACGTAAAATGAAAATTTAAAATTCAATTTTTAAACGTTAAAAACCTTTATTAAATAATATATATTGTGGTATTGAAAACTTATTAAGTTTATTTCCAATTTTAATAACCCTACTTTTAATCAAATTAATTGAAATGAATCAAAGAATAACAAAAACTATTTATCAAAATATTAGAAAATCTTATCAATTTAAACTTAAATAACATATTAATGACAAAACTAAATGCATACTTAAATTTATTTATTATTTTGAAAATAGAAATACAAATACAGAGTCATAATTTTGTCAACTTAAATTTTATCGTATTCACATCAATCCTTCTTGATTTCTTTTTTATACGTCACTATCATTTCACAGCATTTCGCTAAAGATAATTATAACATTTTTATTAATTAAATAATGTTTTAATAACAATTTCAATATTTATTATGTGTTAAAAGAAAAGTAAACAACACCTAACCACGAGAATATTTAAAGCTGAAATTTTCAAAACAATTAAAATTTTGAAAGGCAGTGCGACAAAATGAGATGAGGATGTTGAT
Source organism: Ganaspis brasiliensis (assembly GCA_037103525.1). Lineage (NCBI taxonomy): Eukaryota > Metazoa > Arthropoda > Insecta > Hymenoptera > Figitidae > Ganaspis > Ganaspis brasiliensis. The sequence continues at coordinate 1,201,797 of JAZKLR010000055.1, read as the reverse complement.
ATGAGATGAATATTCTGCAATAATATTGAGCTCTTTGGCCGATGACTTTTCATAAACACAATTTTAAATAACCTTCTATAAAATAAGGTATAATTGCACAAACATATTCATTTCCTATTTTTCAACTTTTTGTTAAAATCAAGTTCCTAGCTATACATTTTAAATATTTGACCCAAAGAATTGTAATTTCTTTCTTTTAAAGTGACAACTATATAAATTAATTATATACTTTTGCTAATATAGAAAAAATGAGCGGCGACTATCAATTTCGCCAAAACAGTGATATTGGCAATATCGCTCGTTCGTTTTTGGCTAAATGTTTAGATATTATGGAGAAAAGTTTAACTGAAGTAGTTGTATTTTTTTTCCGTGTAGGATCGGTCATTGAACTTTAAAAAGTGTTGCCCATAAAGAAAGTCATCGTCCGGACTTTCGAGTTGAATTAGTTAAATTTTGACATATCGTTTATTGCTGCTGTTTTTTATTAATCCTCTATCATGCGTAAAGAAGCAATATATGATTACTAAATAGCCCTGGTGAAATTTTAGTATTTTCTAATTTATCATTAATTCAATCTATGTTGTTTTTATCCGTTATTTATTCGGTATATGGAATGAAATAACACATTGTACAAATGTTCAGACAAAAAGTAAACGATTGAAACAGTCAATAACATAATAGATATAGAAACAGAGCCTTTTTTTACAAATTTTAGGCAATCGATATCTAGGTTTGTGTCACTTTGCATTAAATCACCATTGTAGTACTTTCTATTAAGAAAGTTTTCAACCGTTTTTATAATCCTGAATATGTGTGATTTGTTGTTCGTTCCCGGGAATCTCTTAAAAAAATATTTCTCCCGATCACAGTACCTTGTTCTATTAAATTAAAGCCTAATTTGTGAATGGCGTCTTAAATAATTTTCCTCGATTATTTCAACAGAGAAATCTCAGTCTGAAATTACTTATGTCGATGCCGCAGTGTAATTTAAGAGCCCTCTACACGTCCCCTGCGAAAATCGATGCCCGCCAAACGTGTAATTTCTTTTCTTTTCTGATTTCATTTGCCTCAATGCGAACTGAAGCGAAAAAAGAAGAAGGAGAGGTGTATATATAAGTTGAGGCGAGAGCCACATTGTATGAGAAAAAGGAAGTATAGAGAGATTCTGCGGATTGAAGATACGACACCCGAACGTTGTAAATCCGTCACCGAGATCAGCCGGGTGCTCATTACCGACGAAATGTTTCTGTCGAGGAATTAAGCGCGGGAATTCTGCTGCCTTTGGATAGGAGTAGAGTGCATAGAAATCCGGGCCAGTGATCGTCAGGTCTAGTCTATGCAGTGCGGGTGATGTACGGTTTTGACCCTGAGTAAAAAAGTAAGATCTTCTCCTCCTCTCACCCTGCCTCATGGACCGCCACCACTGCTGCCGCTATCCGAGGCCCCGTATCCCTTCCATCCTGATCATAGGACCCGAGGAATCATAGTCGAAGTGGGGGTGTAAGGGCCCCGTATCCGGGTATCGTACAGTGAGCTTAGACGAGACTCTTCTCTTTATGTTTCTCTTCCCTCATTCACCCTACCCCACCGTTTCTCTCCTCGTCTCTCTTCAAGAATCCTACCTCAGATAAGCGAGAAGGATAGATACCTAGAAACTGTTGGAAAGGGAGAGGGTACGATTTATGGAGTACATAATGATGCGTCCGCGGTATTATGCCAGCTTGACAGTGCTACACGCTGAAAGCTAGGCGACACTAGACTTGGGTCATTACAATTTTAAATTTTCTCCCACAATGGAGACAATTTTCCAATGTGAATTCACATTTTTCGAACATGGTCAATTTTTAAAAATCTCCCAAATAAACAGCTATAAGATTTAGCTGAACCTCTCTTCTCCACATGCATTTTATTCCAAGTTTTGCACGATTTATTTTAATGGTAAATTGTGTTAAACAATATGAGTTTTAGTTGTGTTTTAATATATGGTTAATGATTTTGACAAAATGGTCTATTAACACAGAGTTGGGATTAGGAAGTAACAATTTTAAGAATTGGACGTATAGATAGTGTGCAAATGTTGTACCAATTGAAAGTCTGTTATTTGTTTTTAAAAAGATTTGATATACCTACATTAAAAGTTTGTGTCCTGATGAGGCAACAAATGTTGCGGAACTTTGATTATCAAATAAAGTGACGACTTAAAAAATAACATTGTTTGGTGAATGCGTTTTGGTCTTGTTACCAAAAATTAGAGAACCCTAGAACCCTACATTGAGGTGTAACACATCCCAGACAATTTTTTTTAACTTTCTCCCTTGAAAAACTATGAAGATTATGTATATCTGGATACCCTCGTTAGGGTTTGTCATACCCCAGATAATTATTTCCAATCTTGATCTTTAAAAAATTCAAATAATTATGTTAGAAATTCGCAAAATCATCCGGGGGTTCAAAACACAGTGTGGAGTTCTAGGGTTAAGATTATTACAGCCCAGACATAAAACAATTCCAAAAAATTATCACACTGAGAAAAATAAATGCAATCTAGATGGTACGGGATAGCATCTGATAGCATCTGGATGGTACGGGATAGAATCTGGATGGTACGGGATAGAATCTGGATGGTACGGGATAGCATCTGGATGGTACGGTGTAGCATCTCTTATGGTACCGTGTAACATAACCTCTCTGCCATCAAAGATAGTAAAATTCTTACCATCTATTTCTCTCAGTGCATTAAAAAAAAATCTAACCAACAAATTCAAGCACCACAGGCAGTAGATAATACTATCAAAATCTAAACGAAAAGTTGTTTCCTCCCAAATTTGATTAATTGAAAGATTCATTTGATCTTGTAAAAGTCAATAAATAGAAATTATACCATTTTTATCTTTGCAATGTTTCGTTAGCCCAGGTTTGCCAACCTCATCAGGCTAAAAATATTTATTAAAACACTTCATTAACACTTCTTATTATGTGTCAAAATCTCATGGACTCGTACATCTTATCAATCTTACTAACATAGCACAAAATGGTTGTATTATTATTTCTTATTTATTGTTCTGCGACTTATACAATAAGAATATATCACCCTACTGTGTTTCAACATCCTGCTATTTGAGAAAGAAAAATCTTTCAAACTTTAAAACTAACAACTGAAACCCAATATTATATTTAATTATTAACATCAAAATCAAAAGAAACTCACGGATAACGAACTGGAATATATCAGTAGGGCCATATTTGTACAAAATCATGGAAGGGAGTAACTGTACGTCATACTGACATGGTCGTTATAAGACATCAGGTTAGTTTATGCGCATATTATTTCCACTAACTTTTCATGCTTATAAACTAACCTGATGCCTTTAATGACCATGGCGGTATGTTTTTGTGTATGCCCATGGTGGTACTGAAACAAATAGTTTCTACAATTTCCTACAAATACGATATATGTGTCTGTTTATAAGAAAACGTGCCTTAGCCCCATAAAATAAATTTTGATTTTTTAATGCCAAACGACAGATTTTCATTTCCAAAAAATAAAAATTGTTATTCTTAAGAACTTTGTGTACTATTAAGCATGAAACGTAGGCATGTTACATTGGTTGCAATGCATTGCTGCAACATTAAACGCTCACCCTGTCAAATTGACGTTTTTGAGCTAAGGCACGTTTTCTCGTGGACAGTCACATATAATTGCCTACGACACTGTTATACTCCGGTTCGTTATCCACGATTTTTTCTTCAATTTAGTCACATTAACAATTAATTCTTTCTTCTTCATTTTCCTTTTGTTTCAACAATTCTAAATGTCCCGGGGGCGCCAATTTATTTTGTTCTATAAATGGGTCTAGAATTATGCTACATTATCAAAGATTTTAAAAAGATTCTATTAAGATTCTATTTTTCTATTAAAATTTTTGAAAATCCATGCGATAATTGATAAACAACATGATAATTGCGAAAAATTGTCTTTCTTTAAGAAAAATTAAATTCTGTTATTTGTTTTCTTTTTAATCGATTAACCTCAATAACGTATCTAATTTTGTTTCTTCTTATGATAGGAAACTGTAAACGCGGATTGTCAGTAAAAGTATCTTTTATATGGGAGCTTGGTTTACATATAAAACTACTACATTGGAAATTGGCCAGGTGACGATGTACGATGACCAATCTTGGATTCAGACGCGTTTGATAAGCCGGAAGTTACACTTAATGTATCGGTGACGCAACATTTATTTGCAACGATTTATAGACTCCTTCACTTCTTGCATTTTATGGTACGTTTCGTTTAGGATCCATCCTTTCATAATAAAATACACCGCATCGGGCTAAGTGCTTATCAAAAAGGGAAATGAGGGAACAAGATTTTTAAGAATATGAATCTATCTACTAATCTGCTTATTTACACTCTTTCTATCTATTTATTAACAAGGCTTGTCTTTCATTACAGATCCGATGAGGACGATCCAAGTGGCACAAAATATCGCAGAATGGAGGACGACAATATGCAGGACAAAGAGAGATTTGCGAGGTGAGTATCAGGATTGAGATAATTTATTTTTCCGGGTGTCTTTATTGTAGACGCTCCGATTTTAAAAATATTGATGGATATTATGTCTGAGATTTGTTGACGGTCATTTTTTAAATCTACAATTAACAGTTTGTCCCTGACCTAGGGCAACAAACTTTTGCCAAATCACATTCGGGGATTTTTTAAAATTCCGTATGAGCCTGAAGATGTCTACGAATTGTAGACGAAACGTTGCTAATAAATAAATTAATTTGTTTTATTTGATGTGTTAGTACACCTACACAATTTTGCTCCTTCGGATCTAAAAATCTTGTTCTTATCATCAACAATATAGAGAGCGATAAAACATTACCTTCTAAACAATGTTCTAAACCTCTTAACAATGTTCTTTATCAATTTGAATATGTTTAAACATACATTCTGCGCAGTCTTGGAAGGAATGAAATTGTATGAAATACAATTTACTGGAAGATTTGATTACGAGTTTTGATTTGTTTTACGAATACACCCTGCACGTATATATATTTCTTGGAGTACGAAGATACGTACATATATTACATACCTACATGATACCTACTCACTAATGTGAGCCAATGGCGGAATGGGTAGCCCTTGCGGCTGCTCCAGCGTGGGAACATGAGATATATACCTTGAGCGTCTTAAAAGTTCATCCACGATAAGAGAAATCTTGAGGGTGCTATTAATTTCAAAAGGGAAACTCAATCCGTGAAAAATTCTGAAGACAATCCGAAAGCTTTTAATAACAATGGTAATAATTAAGTACACTTATCGATTTGAAGAGTAGAACAAAATTTTAAAATCACTCAACATTTTTGCTACTTAATGCGGAATAAAATTGTAAAAATTAGGCATATTAAGATGCTAGGAAAAGGAAGAGACAGCGATTCCCGGTTGTAAGAGCATCAATGTCGCGAGCAAGAACCTTACTTTAAGTTAATAACGCAATTACCACCGACCACCGCAAACCTTCCCCTTTTTTCGCATTTCGTATTTTCCGCTTCCAAGGATTCTTCATCATCTCAACATTAATTCAGATCTCTACATTTTTGGCTTGACGCACCATTATACGGGCTCCGCAGACGACAGTAAAATAATATCCTCGCGGATTTGTCTCTGCATTCCGGTGGTTTATCCCACCCGGGAAAATATTAGGTTTAGTTCACTAGGGTCTTTGACAATTGACTGGAAAGTGTTCTTTACGCTTGAAGAAATGCATTTTCTTGAATTGTTTCACTATACACCACAAAAATGTTTGGCACAAAAATGCAACAACAAAAATTGTTACATATTCGTAGTTTCTAAATCACTTGGAACTTTTTTGGTCTATATCCAAACACTATATGACAAAGCGGGCTAGAAAATTCGATTGTAAACAAACTGATGATGATCCATTCTCCTTTTCTATTGACAAAAAGCGAATCAGAAAGAACCCATATCATCTAGGGCATTACAAAATTTTTGGCACAAAATCACCACTTTGGAAAATCAAACAATTTTTCTAGGGTGACCTTTTGAGAAGCATTTTTGCAGTTGTTTGAACAATTGTTACAGTTTGCTGTTTTGTGATATTTATTAGAAGGTATGATTAATAAATTGATTTTGATTTCTGAAGGCATAGTAAAATGTAAAGTACGGTTGTTTATTTTCTGCAGAAAATTTCTAAATGATTTATACAGACTGTTTGGCTTCAGTGCTCTGTATATTGCAAGTTTTTCGACCGTTCTTAACCGTAAGTAAGCGGACGAGAAGTATACTTATAGTCTCATACTAACACAATTGCACTAGGGTAAGCGTAAACCTATAGCGGATACACTCGATGGACCCAAGGAGCGAGTGGCCGACCGAGCGAGCAACTTCAGAGCGCCTGACCTCTGACCTAGGAGTTCTCTCTATCCTCCTCGAATCGCGTTTCTTCTCCTCTCCTCGGGTACCCCTGTCTTATACACGAGATTTAACATTGACCCTTTTTAAGTAGTGCAACGAAGGTAACTGTTACCCCGGAATAATGTCCCAAACAAAAAATCAAATCCGGGTAATTCTCCCATCTATCTTGAATCTTTATTATTTTGATTCTTCAATCTTTAAATAATCTAATTACTCGAGAACACATATTTATCAACCCCCCCCCCCCTCCCGGCCTTTAAAATTACGTCACATTTTCTTAACCCTTCTTGTTCTATTATAGGGGAGAGAGACCCAAGATGGACATAGTTTCGATTTAATGCTCTAGTGTCGAAACTAAATAAGATATATTAAAATGTTTTATACCGGATGAAAGTACAATATATTAGTTAACTTATGGCCACAGGGATAAAATTTTATTTGGAACATAAACCTTTTTTAAAGTATTTTTTCTAGTTGTTAAAATTTTCGAAATAAAAAAAAGGGGTTCAAAGATGGACACTTTCTTAAAAGTCGCTGAAAAATGTGGTACAATAGAAAATAAATATCGTTTAACAATTCTTAAAGTAATTTTTAATCATTTTTACTGTATTTATCAAAAAGTAACTTTTTTAAAATATTCAATTTAATAGTTTAACAGTAACAAGAGTTCTTAGGGTATATGACGCGATTTTTTGAGCCTCAGTAAAAATTTGTATACAAACACAATATTAGTAAAATCAGTTTCGAATATTATTATACTATAAATAAATAATATTATAATGTTAAGTATACTTATTCTAAATCATAAATTTAAATAACTTTACTAACTTTATAAAAAAACTGTAACAAAAGTTATTTAGACACACAATCACGTGGTATGTGCTTTGTTTTTATAACAAATGTCCATCTTGGGGCCCACTCACTTATATCGTGTTGGAAAATTATTATTGAAATTTTATTATTCTACACTTTAAAGTATTGAAATTTTTGTATTTTAAACTCTTAAAAATGACTCCTTTTTCAGAAAACATAAATAAAACTTTGTGAAATAAGATCTAAATTTTTTGGGACGCATATGGTTAAGTTCTAAAATTAATTATTTAGAATTGTTTATTTCATAGAATTTCATTAGGAAGAATCTTCTTTTAGTCGAAATTTCACATTTTCGAATATGGTTTTAATCGAACATAAAGTAATCCGAATTTTGACCTAACAGAATTTTTAGGGCACCGAATTCATATTTACCGGAATTTTTATTTTACTGGATTTTAGGTTAATCGTATTTTTAAATACCAGAACATACATTTGACAGAATGTTCATTTGTCCGAAATTGCAAATGGCCGAAAAAGTATTCGACAGAAATATTTTGGTGCGAATTTTGATATTAACCAATTGTAATTTTCTTCATATTTTCTGATTGGTCAATTTCAAAATTTGCGACAAAATATTTCTGTCGGATACTTTTTCGTCCATTTGCAATTTCGGACAAATGAAAATTCTGCATTTTGAATTTTCTGTCAAATGAATATTCTGGTATTTAAAAATTTGAGTAACCTAAAATTCTGTAAAATAATAATTCTTCTAAATTCGTTAAAATTGGAATTCATTTAAATGAAAAGTTGCTTAAAAGGATTTCTGTAAAATGAAAATTCTGTTAAATTTGAATTCGGTGACTTCTGTTAGGTCAAAATTCGGATTAATTTATGTTCGATTGAAAAAAAATATATTCCAAAAATTTTAATAAGTACCAATCTACGAATTGACATTTGATAGAAAACTTAAAATGCAGAATGTTCATTTGTCCGTAATTCCAAATGGACGAAAAAGTATTTGACAGAAATATTTTGGCGCGAATTTTGAAATTGACTAATCAGAAAACATGAAGAAAATTGCAGTTGGTTAATTTCAAAATTCGCGTCAAAATATTTCTGTCGGATACTTTTTCGTCCATTTGCAATTTCGGACAAATGAATATTCTGGTATTTAAAAATTTGATTAACCTAAAATTCTGTAAAATAAAAATTCTTCTACATTAAAATTCGTTTAAATTGGAATTCTTTTAAATTTTCTATTGTCATTTCAATTATTAACAATAATTTTTAACTTTTTAAAATATTTTTAGATTATTTTCTTAAGTTTTAATAATTATTTTCATTATTTTTCAATTTTTTCATCACATTTAAAACTCACTTTCTATAAATTATAATTATATTCTTCTTCTTAATTTTTTTTTTACTATTACATTATTTTCCTCAATAATGAATTAGAATTCTTATTTTATTTATTAAAATTAATCTCATTTATTTTCAGTCCCTTTATTTCAGTAATTTTTTTAAATTACAATTATATTCTTCTATTCATTTAATTAACGTAATCACAACTTAATGATTAATAGTATTTTTCAATTACTTTTGTCAGATTTTAATTATTTCCTGATTTTTCAATTATTTTTATCATTTTTCAATTAATTGACTCATTTTGAAATTATTTTTCCAATTTTTAATTGTTTCTATCCTTTTTTTTTAAATTAATGTTTCCAATTATTGATGTGAAAATGCAATTAATTTCTTTACTTTTCATTTTTTAAAATAATTTTTGAATTATTTGCCTCCATTTTTAATTTTGTTCATAATTTTTTCATTAAAATCATCAACTGTTAATTATTTTTATTCATATTCAATTTTATTCCAATTTTCAATTTTTTTAATTAATTTCTTAAACTTCCAATTATATATGTCTAATATCAATTATTTCCTTCAATTTTCAATTTTTAAATTAATTACTCCAATTTTAAATTTTCTCATTATCTTTCCATTAATTTAATGGATTGTTAATTATTTTTATCATTTTTCAAATATTTGTCTCAATTTTTTTTTTTTCATTATTTAAATTTGTTATTTCAATTTCATGAATTGTTAATTATTTTCAACATTTTTCAATTGTTTTCTCCAATTCTCAATTATTTTAATCACTTTTAAATTTTTTAATTACTTTCTTCAATTTTCAATTATTTTTATCATTTTTAAATTATTTTCTCCAATTTTATATTATTTTATTTATTTTCAATTAATGTCATAAACTTTCAATTATTTATGTGAAGATTAAATTAATTTCCTTATTTTTCATTCTTTTAAAATAATTTTTCAATTATTTGCTTTCATTTTTAATTTTGTTAATAATTTTTTCATTAAAATCATTAATTGTTAATTATTTTTATTATTATTCAATTTTATTCCGATTTTCAATTATTTTAATCATTTTTCAATAAAATCTCAAATTTTAATTTATTTCCATTATTTTTTAATTCATTTCTTAAACTTCCATAAATTATTTATGTCAAATATTAGTTATTTACTTCAATTTTCAAATTTTAACATAATTTTTCAATTAATTACTCCAATTTTTAATTTTTTCATTATCTTTCCATTAATTTTTTGGATTGTTAATTATTTTTATCATTTTTCAAATATTTGTCTCCATTTTTTATTTTTTCAATTTCATGGATTGTTAATTATTTTAATCATTTTTAAATTTCTTCATTATTTTCTTCAATTTTCAATTGTTTTTAATTAATTTTTAATTAATCAATTAATGTCATAGGCTTCCAATAATTTACGTCGACTTTCAATTAGTTTCTTTAATTTTCATATTCTAAAATCATTTTTCAAATATTTACCTTCATTTTTAATTTTGTTAATAATTTTTTTTTTAATTTGATCAATTCATCATTCTGATGAATCAGCTCAGAGGGCACCACAGTCGCAAGTTTTTTTTGGCGCAATGTTTCTAATATGAAAAATTGATTCTTTTAAATTTATAAAAACAAAAAGTAGAATTTGATAAAATTAATTAAGTATAAGCCTATTAATGTAATTGCAACTCATAAACCACAACTTTCAAATCTTTTCTTCAAATCAATGAAATTTGTTTACATAACCTAAAAATGTCCAAATCGGTAAACGAATAATTAAATTAGAAAAGATTGGTTATTTAGAAAATTGTATGAGATATCACAATTGTTTATGTATTAATATATTTATTGTACTTTCTAACTTTTTTAAATTTTCTTTTTGCAATAAAAAATATTTGAAAGTTTGCGCCACAAAATCTTGCGTTGGTGCTGCTACCTACTCGAAATATAGTTTGTCAGTGACCGGTTCTATTCTACGGTTTTGATATTCTGACAGAATATTTATTAAATGATTTTTAAATTAAATTTTCGTAAATAAACGAAAATTATGCAAAATAAATATTATATCGAATAGAACATGGAAGAAAATGAAAATTATACTTAATAAAACTTCTGTAAGATATATAAATTACGGTAGGGGATCAATAGAGCAAATAGAGGTTATGTTGGTTGTAAATTCGAATATTTTAGATGACGATAAATTGTTATTCTGGTTTTTAAATTTCGGTTAGATAAAATTTAGTGAAGTTACAAGAATATTATCAAACTAGATTCTTTAATCTCTAAATATGGACTATTACGAATTATACACTTTTAACAATAGTTTGAAATTTGAATTCAAATAACAATGAAGATGATTTAAGTGACTTGCATTTAAATACCAGTTCTCTAAAGGTGCATTTCTCTAAAATAAATGACAATATTTCTGATCAGTGCTGTGATCAATAATGTTTATCATGACAATATATTCTCAAACGGTTCATAATTTGACGTCTAGTATTACACAAGCTGAGGCTAACGTCGTGAGTAATAACAGACTTCTCTACTTTGGCGGTAAACTACGTAATTATCCTCGTACACTCGTAAATTTAATGCCATTTAATTCATGATAATTCTTCGGGAAATTTACAAGGGTTGCTATTATACACGCAATTATAAGAATGTTAATAAATTTTGATAGAGGAAAGTATTTACTAAATAATTTGAGTATTCTATTTGCTGAAATTTTTATTTTTACATTCTCATCTTTAAAGAGAAGAAATTCGTTGTTTTTTTTTAACATTCTCGCATGTTCAAATAATATTTATATGAATTGAATAAATATTTATTCAAAACTCCATAGCTTAATTATAATTTTATTTTCATAATAATATTAAAAATATTCATTATTATTATTATTTTATTAGTATAATTATAATTTTTATCCATTATTTGGCTCAAATAATGTTTTTTCAATGTAAATTACTAGTCTATTAAAATGCATTTTTTGCTCTCGAGTTCTGAGATTTTCTTCTAGATACTTATTGAGATTGCGTGTCTGCTCGCTTTTCCCTTTACAAGAAACATTTAAGCTCGATAAAACGAAGATTCCATAACGAGGCGTAAAACTTGCACCGTCTAGCGTCTAAATGCGAGTTACCTTTTTTCTTCTTAACAATAAGAATCTGATTTTCGAACCTATTATTTAGCATTTTTACCTATCTTTTAACACAATCTTTATAAATAAATACACAATTATGTATACTATCTTTTTATAATCGGTCATTCAAGGTGTGAACAAAATTTTAAAAATCTGTAATTCTCTTTCGTTTGGTCCTTGTTTATAAAAAAATGCCCATTTTTTAAAAAATCTAGTTCACTTTTAACCTGTAATTTAAAATTATTATACTGTAATCATAAATTATTTTTTATGAATTATAATTTTAAGGGATTCATTTGATATTTTTGGATCAAGTTGCATTTTTATCGTTAAAATATAAAAGAATCCCCTGGCATTTTGTAACAATTGTATTTTATTATAATATATAAAGACGTCTTATAATCTAAAAGAACTCAATAATTTCTAAATATAAAACAAATATATATTCTTTAAGTTCTAAATTACATAATTTAATTTTCGCGCCTCATGTTAGGTTGGCGCCCTGTGGTCACGTGACATGTTCTGTAGCCAACTTCAGTAAGCGGCTACGAAACTCGAGTTTACCGATAATTAATACTACTAAACAAGAATTTGAGTAAATTCGCATTAAGTTAAAAGGATAATTATGCAAAATAAATATTATATCGAATATAAATTAGAAGAAAATGAAAATAATACTGAATACAAATTCTGTCAAGTATAAATTACGGTAGAGGATCATTAAAGGAAATAGAGGTTATGTCGGCTGAAAATTCGAATATTTTTGACTGTAAAAATACACCCATTTTTTAGGCCCTAATCTCAGACTTAAGAACCGTCAATTTAAAAAGTATCTCGAACTATGTAATTACATTTGTTTTATTTTGCACATAACAGTAGGGAGAATCATTGTGAAATTGAGCGACGGCGGCGAAACAAGATGACCGCCTACATCACCGAGTTATCGGACATGGTCCCAACGTGTTCGGCTTTAGCGCGGAAGCCTGACAAATTGACCATTCTTCGCATGGCTGTTGCTCACATGAAAAATTTAAGGGGTAAGTACCATTAAATACCTTATAAATAATTTATTTGACGAGTTCTTTGCTTCTTCTTTAAAATAAAAATTGCACAAAAAAAATCTTACGAAGTGAATGACGTAATGATGTTTACTGTTTCTGGTATTACTGAGTAATACCAAATTCTGACCAGTAATTACTGGTAAAATGTTACAAAAACCGTAATATTTGAATAATTAATTCTAGACGTTTTTTTTATTTAAATAATAACGCCTTACACATATTTATGGTAACATTTCACTATTTTTTAAATTGTTGCTCATTAAAATAATACACAAGTAGTTAATTATTACAATGAGAAATAATTTGGAGAAGGTGTAGCAGAAAACAAATTTTTTCATTCTGTCTACACTTGAAGTTTGTCACTAGATGTTTTTTTGTTTTAAAATTTTACATCATATTTTACCTTTACAAAATGTTCTCAAATTTTTAATTTATAGAAATTTGAATTTCTTCAAATTTCTTCAAATTTAAACTTGCATTCATTAAAAATTCAATTAATCCACGGTTCAAATATACTGAATTTGAAGTGATTTTAAAATGTCAATTATTTTCCCTTATGATTTCTATTACCTAAAAATTTTTAACTATTTTTATCATTTTTCAATTATTCTCTGCATTTTTTAATTATTTTCATTATTTCTCACTTTTTTCTTCTAAATCTTAAATCTACCCTCCGCAAATTTCAATTATTGTCTTCAATTTTTTCAATCATTTTTTCAATTTTAAGGGGAGGCGACGGTGAAATTTTAACATTTTATAAATTGCGTTTTTTAGGGATACCAAATTTTTTTCTAGCAATATTTTGGATTTAAAAATTATTTTACAGTGAAGAATTATAAAAAACGAAATTTGGCCGGGTTTCAGAATTTTCAATTTCTTTTAAAATCAATTTTTTTTTAATTCATGCGTAATTTTGTTCAAAATTGTAAAAAAAAGTCCGTAAAAACTTGAAAATTGTAGAAGAATTATTTTAGGTGAGAGAGAAAAAATTTTCAACTTGTTCATGAAGGGTGTCAATTTTTTTTCTGGCATTATTTTGGATCTAGAATTACAGTATCTTGTTAAAAATTAAAAACTCAAGTTTTATGACATAAAAAAAATTTTGTTTTTGTTGAAAAATAAATTTTATTTAATGTTTATGCGTATTTTTGTTCAGAAATGTAAAAAAAGCCAGTAAAACAATTGGCTATAGAAAATAGTAAAATTTGTGGAAGGAGATTGATTTTTAAAAATCTTCATTTTTTCGAAAATAAATATTTTAAACAGGTTAAAATTTTTCTTTATTTATTTTTGACATTATAAGATAATTTTATATGCCGAAATTAAACTAAAAAAAATTGACACCTCTAATGCATGTGAAGTTGGCCCCCCACTATCAACCAATTGGATTTCTTTTCGGAGTTCTGGCTTCCTTTCGAATAGTTCTAGAGTTCCTTATACATTTTAGAAATAGTTCTGGCGATTAAATACCAAAACAATCGATTTAACATGATGGGGGGCCAACTTCACGTGGCCCCCCTTTTTTGCAAAAATCGATATATTTTTAGAGTTCTGAGTAGTTTTTAAAGAGTTCTAGAGTTCCCTGTACTTTTTATCAATAGTTCTGCCCATTAAGGCAAAAAAAAAAAATTTTCAAAAAAATAGTCGGCCCCCACATTTTTTTTAAATTACATTATTCTAATCAAAAATGAACTAAAACAAAGAGTTCTAGAGTTCCCTACACATTAAACATAAGACAACTAACTGAAAGTCCTAAAATTTTAAAAACCATCACAATCCAAACTCAAAAGCAAATCAATTAACAACTTTGAAATTGCAAAACTTATTTGAGTTTTTAAAAATTTAGAGTTCCAAGAGTTCTAATCAGAGTTCTGTTTACCCCCCCAAGAGTTCAACAAGAATTTCTAATAAAGTTTTTCTTTAGAATCAAAATCCAACAAACTATACAACTTTAAAGTTTCAAAATTTTTTTGAGTTTTTAAAAATTTAGAGTTCTAAGAGTTCTGATCAGAGTTCTGTTGGCCCCCCAAATAGTTCTACAAGAAATTCTAATAAAGTTTTTCTCTAAAGTCAAAATCCAAAAAACTACACAACTTTAAAGTTTCAAAAATTTTTTGAGTTTCTAAAAATTTAGAGTTCCAAGAGATCTGATCAGAGTTCTGTTGGCCCCCCAAATAGTTCTACAGGAAATGCTAATAAAGTTTTTCTCTAAAGTCAAAATCCAAAAAACTACACAACTTTAAAGTTTCAAAATTTTTTTGAGTTTTTAAAAATTTAAAGTTCTAAGAGTTCTGATCAGAGTTCTGTTGGCCCCCCAAATAGTTCTACAAGAAATTCTAATAAAGTTTTTCTCTAAAGTCAAAATCCAAAAAACTACACAACTTTACAGTTTCAAAAATTTTTTGAGTTTTTAAAAATTTAGAGTTCCAAGAGTTCTAATCAGAGTTCTGTTTACCCCCCCCCCCCCAAGAGTTCAACAAGAATTTCTAATAAAGTTTTTCTTTAGAATCAAAATCCAACAAACTATACAACTTTAAAGTTTCAAAATTTGTTTGAGTTTTTAAAAATTTAGAGTTCTAAGAGTTCTGATCAGAGTTCTGTTGGCCCCCCAAATATTTCTACAAGAAATTCTAATAAAGTTTTTCTCTAAAGTCAAAATCCAAAAAACTACACAACTTTAAAGTTTCAAAAATTTTTTGAGTTTTTAAAAATTTAGAGTTCTAAGAGTTCTGATCAGAGTTCTGTTGGCCCCCCAAATATTTCTACAAGAAATTCTAATAAAGTTTTTCTCTAAAGTCAAAATCCAAAAAACTACACAACTTTAAAGTTTCAAAATTTTTTTGAGTTTTTAAAAATTTAGAGTTCTAAGAGTTCTGGTCAGAGTTCTGTTGGCCCCCCAAATAGTTCTACATTAAATGCTAATAAAGTTTTTCTCTAAAGTCAAAATCCAAAAAACTACACAACTTTAAAGTTTCAAAATTTTTTTAAGTTTTTAAAAATTTAGAGTTCTAAGAGTTCTGATCAGAGTTCTGTTGGCCCCCCAAATAGTTCTACAAGAAATTCTAATAAAGTTTTTCTCTAAACTCAAAATCCAATAACTTATTAACGTTCAAAGTGACCCAAAAAATTTTGAATTTCGAAAATTTTAGATTTCCAAAAGTTCTGGTCAGAGTTCTGTTCGCCTCCCGGAGTGCTCTACAAAAAACCCCAATAACATTTTTCTCTAATCTCAAAATCCAAAAACTTATTAACGTTCAAAGTGACCCAAAAAATTTTGACTGTCATAAATTTTAGAGTTCCACTTTTTCTCTCTCCAGTGCTACAAGCTAGGTAGTCTGGGATTGGAGCGTGTGAAGAAAATTATCGGCAATGTGAGGGGATATATGCCTTATGGAAGGGAAACTCTTCGACTCTTATCTGGTTTAAATTTTAAAAACGAGTATTTATAAATTGTTATAACGGAAAACCAATAATAACTATTGTGAAGTTTATTTCTCAATAAGTAATTAAAAAACACCATTCACGATAAATAGTCCTATGAGTCTTAATGTCACACACAATACTAAATGACACATGTTATTTAAATAAAATAAAAATACTCTAAATTTTTGTAAATTTAACAGAGATTAAATTTGAATTTTCTAAACTACAAAAAAAAAAATATATATAGAAAAATATTTAGATGTCACTCAATGCGCTTAAAGTTTTCCATGCATTTTAAGTGAAAAAAAAAGTTTTTAGTAAAATTTAAATCGGTAACTATATTTCTCTTCAGAACATTTCAAGGAGTATTGCCAAATTGTTTATTTCACTATTTTTATAATAAGTCCTCCAAAAGACGAATGTAACCAGTTACTAACAACAAACTAAACATAACAATTATAACAAGTTTAAACAAATTATAATCAGTGTGGCCATAAGTTTTTTGAATGTAAATTCCCGGTAAGTTCCAGGTTTTTCGCAGTGATATTTTTGTATTTCCCGGTTATATTTTTAAGGGAAATTTAAAAATAACTTTAGATTTTAAAAAGCTTATTATGACATTAGTAATTGTAAGGAACATTTGTATTCATGACATAAGTAACAATTAATTTATATATATCAGAATGGCCGCAAATTTTCATTTTCAAACACACCTGACTTTCCCGGAACTTTTCCCTGATTTACAGTTTTTGCGGAAACCCTGTATATGGATCTTAAAGAAATTTTTAGAACAGCAACAATTGGAACGAACGACTATGTTCTAAAACTCATTAATTAAAATGTCTTTGATTGAATCACGCTTTAAGCGAATTTAAATTCTTAGAATTTCTTGTCAAATTAATTTAAAGAATTACAAATTTTTACTTAATAAAACTCTTGGAATAATGAATTAATTTTTAACATTATTTTTATTTTATAAAATAAATTTTTAAATTAAATTTTTATTTAAAAGAATTTTAATTTAATCGAATTTTAACTTAAAACAATTCTTATTTAACAGAACTCGTGTTAAGAACGTTCAACCGCTTGATCTAACCTCAAAATAAAAAATGGTTTGCAAACAGCAAATAAAAATAAACAATTTCTCGAAATTGTAAAAGATTCACTTGTTCAAGTAACAGAAAAAATTAGATTAGGCAAAAAATATTTTCAAACAATAATTATTAAACACTTTATGTTTTGTCTTTATTTGTCACTAAACCAATTGTAATTTTCATCTAATTTTGACAAATAATAGCTGATTTTACTCTTTGAAACATTCTTTACAGTTCTACTCATTTAACTTTGTTCATAATATGTGACGCGCTTTGAAGAAAGGGACCTTAGAGGCAAATCGGTAATTTTACAGGAGAGCGAAAAGAAAAGACGAGCGCGTATGGTGCTCTGTACAAATCGATGATGTTTGAATTTTCATAACTTGAAAAATAATTAATAAAAACATTTTCTGACTTCAAATAATGAAAAAGGAACTTTTATTGAAGTTAAATCAACCATAAACCGAAAATCGATTTTTACCCTCTAAGGTCCCTTTCTTCACACAGAAAAATCTAACTGCGATTTTTGCTGCATGTGATTTTCAGGTAAATGAAATTCTTAAGATTAACTCTAGATCATTGCTAAATGTCTCTTTATTTTGATGTTAAATTTACATATATGGGTGACTTTCTGCTGCATTGAAATTTTCACCAAATCATATATTAAATTAACAAAATTTTTTTTCAGTGCATAGCGAGACATATTTTGTTCAAAAGTTATTAAAAAAATCAAATTTGTTTTTAAGAATTTTTTTTAACAAAATATTTTTAACGAAATTCAAAGAGTAAAATTGTAGAGAATGTTTCAAAGAGTAAAATAAGTAATTAGGGGAGGTGGGGGCAAGACGGGGTACCTGCCTTAATTAAGAAACTAATTAACCAATCATGGTCATTTTTTGCATAACATAGTACCGTTACAATAGTTTTTGATTGGCCAAGTCACTGATTGATGAAACCGAGTTTTTTATTTGTTACATGAAAAAACTATTTTTGACGATTTTCTTGTCATTTTTGCATTTTATTTAGAACGTGTTTGATATTTTAATAACAACATTTTATATACTATATAATTTTATTCATGTTCAACAATGATTAGACTTAAAGTTAAGCACTTGCTTATTTCCGTTTCGAAACTTAATTTTTAGAAATTAATTTTTTAATGAAATTCCGTATGTGGGGGCAAGACGGGGTATAGGAAGTGAGGGCAGGATATGGTACTGAAAACCAATCATTTTTTTATTTTATGAAAAAAAAAACTTTTTTTGGTGATTTTTCACACTATTTATAACGTTTTGTTATTTAAATAATACATTTAGAATACAGGAGCAGGTAACCTCTTGTTTATTTCTATTCTAAAAGTTATTGTTTTTTGAGGTTAGTTTTGTAATTTAATTTTACATGAGAGAACTAAAATTACGCATTAAACTTGTTCTTTAGTTTATTTTACAAAACCAATAAACGTGTTTGCGAAAGTTGTAAGGAAAAATAGCTTGATTTTTATACTACCCCATCTTACCGCCATGTTTTGTAAAATGGAAAATTTGAATTTTTTTGCGTATTCTTAATTCTATATTTAATTAAGTAACAAATATTCGAAATAAGACTCTTTCATGGAAGACTGATTACCAAGGATTATTATTATAATAAATAAAATATTTTTGAATCGATAATATTAGTGTCATTGAGCTTCAAACCTTAGCAGTCTTGCCCCCACCACCGATAATTTTCATAATTGGGCGAAAATAATCACTATGAACGTTAATAACTTTTTGGATTTAGAGTTTTGCGAAAAATGTTATTAGGGTTTTTTGTAAAGCACTCCGGGGGAAAACAGAACTCTGACCAGAACTATTGGAACCCTAAAATTTTCGGAAATCAAAATTTTTTGGGTCACTTTGAACGTTAATAAATTTTTGGATTTTGAGTTTAGAGAAAAATGTGATTATGGTTTTTTGTAGAGCACTTCGGGGGGCAAACAGAACTCTGACCAGAACTCTTGGAACACTAAAATTTTCGAAATTCAAAATTTTCTGGGTCACTTTGAACGTTAATAAGTTATTGGATTTTGAGTTTAGAGAAAAATGTTATTAGGGTTTTTTGTAGAGCACTCCGGGGGGCAAACAGAACTCTGATCAGAACTCTTAAAACTCTAAATTTTTAAAAACTCAAAAAAATTTTGAAACTTTAAAGTTGTGTAGTTTTTTGGATTTTGACTTTAGAGAAAAACTTTATTAGCATTTCCTGTAGAACTATTTGGGGGGCCAACAGAACTCTGACCAGAACTTTTGGAACTCTAAAATATTTGAAAGTCAAAATTTTTTGGGTCACTTTGAACGTTAATAAGTTTTTGGATTTTGAGTTTAGAGAAAAATGTTATGGGGGTTTTTTGTAGAGCACTCCGGGGGGCAAACAGAACTCTGATCAGAACTCTTAGAACTCTAAATTTTTAAAAACTCAAAAAAATTTTGAAACTTTAAAGTTGTGTAGTTTTTTGGATTTTGACTTTAGAGAAAAACTTTATTAGCATTTCCTGTAGAACTATTTGGGGGGCCAACAAAACTCTGATCAGATCTCTTGGAACTCTAAATTTTTAAAAACTCAAAAAATTTTTGAAACTTTAAAGTTGTGTAGTTTTTTGGATTTTGACTTTAGAGAAAAACTTTATTAGAATTTCTTGTAGAACTATTTGGGGGGCCAACAGAACTCTGATCAGAACTCTTAGAACTCTAAATTTTTAAAAACTCAAAAAAATTTTGAAACTTTAAAGTTGTATAGTTTGTTGGATTTTGATTCTAAAAAAAAACTTTATTAGAAATTCTTGTTGAACTATTTGGGGGGCCAACAGAACTCTGATTAGAACTCTTGGAACTCTAAATTTTTAAAAACTCAAAAAATTTTTGAAACTTTAAAGTTGTGTAGTTTTTTGGATTTTGACTTTAGAGAAAAACTTTATTAGAATTTCTTGTAGAACTATTTGGGGGGGCCAACAGAACTCTGATCAGAACTCTTAGAACTCTAAATTTTTAAAAACTCAAAAAAATTTTGAAACTTTAAAGTTGTGTAGTTTTTTGGATTTTGACTTTAGAGAAAAACTTTATTAGCATTTCCTGTAGAACTATTTGGGGGGCCAACAGAACTCTGATCAGATCTCTTGGAACTCTAAATTTTTATAAACTCAAAAAATTTTTGAAACTTTAAAGTTGTGTAGTTTTTTGGATTTTGACTTTAGAGAAAAACTTTATTAGAATTTCTTGTAGAACTATTTGGGGGGCCAACAGAACTCTGATCAGAACTCTTAGAACTCTAAATTTTTAAAAACTCAAAAAAATTTTGAAACTTTAAAGTTGTGTAGTTTTTTGGATTTTGACTTTAGAGAAAAACTTTATTAGAATTTCTTGTAGAACTATTTGGGGGGCCAACAGAACTCTGATCAGAACTCTTAGAACTCTAAATTTTTAAAAACTCAAAAAAATTTTGAAACTTTAAAGTTGTGTAGTTTTTTGGATTTTGACTTTAGAGAAAAACTTTATTAGAATTTCTTGTAGAACTATTTGGGGGGCCAACAGAACTCTGATCAGAACTCTTAGAACTCTAAATTTTTAAAAACTCAAAAAAATTTTGAAAGTTTAAAGTTGTATAGTTTGTTGGATTTTGATTCTAAAGAAAAACTTTATTAGAAATTCTTGTTGAACTCTTGGGGGGGTAAACAGAACTCTGATTAGAACTCTTGGAACTCTTAATTTTTAAAAACTCAAATAAGTTTGTAACGTTTTTCTTTTATTATCATTGAATATTTTAAACTTTTTTTGTTTAGTTAAGAAAACGCAACATTTAAAATAAGTAAAAAGAATAAATCAATAATTTTTCCTAAATAAACAATTTGATAACATACCCAAAAATAGAATAACAATTTTTAATTATATAAATCACTTTAATAACACTTTTTTATTTATATATATTGGCACATTTATATTTATTTTTTAACGCAATGATAAAATTCAAATGAAAATGTACATCTCCGAATTAATCTCAGTCAAATTTTACACAATTTTGGTTAAATCACACCGTCAAAATCTCTGCGCAGAGGACGCTTAACGCAATTAATAAATAAGTATTTCAATAATTTCTTTCAATAAAATGTATCAAAACGCACACGAGAATAACCAAATTAATAAATATCACAATGTTATCATAAATCTAAACATGTGTAGATAGAGTCAATGAGACAAGAAACAATATTAAAAATTTAAGAAATTAAAAAGATTCGATTTCGCTAGAATGGCTCGCTCAACGTCAATTCGGTTTTTCCTCAACGAGGATTTTGGATCGTCCAAATAATTTTAGAATTATATGATAAAATACATCACCAAATCGGGCTCTGGTTATGACGAGACGAATTTTCTGTGGGATGTCAATCGAAATTGAAGCTCTAGGAGTCCACAATTACATATCATGTTGGGGATCACCATGTATGTCTGCGGGTCTGCCAATTCCTCATCCAATCGTTCGACAAGTATTTAATAAATTCCTCTCAGATTCCTCCAAGCCCAAATTTCAAATTATAGAGACAAAACCAATTTCATTGAAGTCCAATTCAATGGCCACACTTTACGTGTCCTCGGCCGGCACGTGAGAGCGTAGCCAGAGATTGACGTCGACGACGAGGTGCGAAGATCGAATGAAAATTCGTTTCTTAATTATCATCGATCAGACGCTCAATCTCATTAGCTCTTTAAAATTCCCCTACCCGAGGCCATGAATTAGTGACACGAGAAAAGCATTAATACTACTAATTAATTTCAACGAAAATTGATTCGGAATCGGCAAACCCACAATAGGAAATTCTGTTCAAATAATTTCATAGAATATAAATGAAAAATATCGCCTCATCATCCCCTCTGCCGATGATACAAACAATATTACGATAGAAGAGGCACACTACTGAAGATATACAATTCTATAATTTGGAACAAAAAAAAAAAAAATTTTTACAAACTTATTGAAGCAAGGATTTAGGTGACAGAACCTTATAAATAGCGAAAATAAAGATTAATATAGTTTTCGTCGTCAATAGTTTACATATCAGAAAAATAAGCATACTCATTCAATCCTTTCATTTTCCGAAGACAGATTATATCGTTTAAGATTCGCCTGATTATAAATACCTATGGTTTGACTTGCATCGTTCATCATCGACAATCGGAAGGAATTATTCTTAAAATCTTTAGTTATAAGATATGGCCCATAATATAAATGGAAGAATTTCCTCGTAACCTTTTTTAGAGCATCGGATTGCTTCGGTACGTAAAGAAGAACGAGATCTCCCTCTTTGAGATTTACTTTCGATTTAGTTTTTTGTTTTGTTATTCGCGATTGATAAGCTTTATTTATTTTTTCTGTTGCCAATAAAATTTTCGCGTCTCTCGATAATTGCGGTGTCTCTGGAAAACTAATGTACGTTAACAATTTGTCACTAGGCTTAATATTAAAATGTAACTCCAGAGGAGAGAAACCCGTGCTCATGTGAGTTGTCACATTCAGAAAAAACTCTATATCATTCAGGTGTTTCGCCCAACGCGTATGCTTGTCTGCGCAAAGAGTTCGAAACAATCTTCCGAGTTCCTTCATGGTCCTTTCAACAGGGTTGCTCTTAGGGTGTCGAATTGAGGAATACACGATCTGAATATCCATTCGACTCAAAGTATCCCCCCATTTTGGTGACGTAAATTGACTACCATGATCCGACAAGATCCGTTTAGGCTTTCCAATGTCGGGAATGTAGGAATTAATCAATTTTCCCAAAACAACTGCCGTAGTTTCTTTTTTTATCGAATATAATTTTACGAATTTGGAAAACGCATCCAAAACGACAAAAATATATTCAACGCCTCCGATGGATCGCGGCAAAGGGCCATAAAAATCTACGCAGATTAAATCGCCTGGTCCAGATGATTTCACTAAATTATATTGACATTCCATCTTTATATTTACATATTTTACACGCTGACATAAGTCGCAAGACACCACGAAATTCTTAATTTGCTTACTCATACCTTTCCAATAATAATATTGGCGTAAATACATGGTGGTTTTATATACCCCAGGGTGGCCTAATTTTGTATGTATACAAGTAATCAAATCCCGTGTCAATATCGACGGTATAACCACCTGCCAAAATCCCAAATAGTCATCTTTTCTAAATAAAATGTTTTCATATAGTACATAAAATTTAAATTCTTCACTTTCTTTTATCTTTTTAATAATATCAGAAATATGAGTATCTTGTGACTGAAGGACTGATAGATTTTTTAAGGATCGAGTCAATGAACCCGGATATTCCAATACAAGATCGCTCCCACTGCTAAGCACATCGATAGACAATGATTTCGATTGGGGCTCCTCGAACTTCCCACAAGGGTTTCGACTAAAAAAATCCGCAATAACGTTATCACTCCCTTTGCAGTACCTAACCTCGAAATCATATTGTTGGATCAAAAGACTCCACCTAATTAAGCGAGCGCATAGATAAGGAGTAGATTTAAGGAATGTCAACCCCTTATGATCGGTAATTATCTCGAACCTTGACCCCATGAGGAACGTTCGCAGCTTTACAATAGAGTACACGATGGCTAATAATTCTTTTTCAGTCACCGTGTAGTTGACTTCCGCTGAACTTAAACATCTACTCACGAGAGCAATAATTCGAGAATCATCATTTTGATCAGTTTGGTATAAAACACCGCTTATCCCCAAATCTGACGCGTCCGTTTGTAATTTATACATTAAACCAGGTATATAGTGAAAAAGTTCTACACAATTCGCGAAGGCAATTTTCATTTCCTCAAATGCTTTATTATGTTTATCAGTCCAATTCCACACTTTTTTCTCTCCCAATATATCGCGAAACGGTTCCAAAAGATTAGAGTGCTTACACGTAAATTGTCGGTAATAAGTGCAAACACCAATAAAAGATTGTAATTCTTTTCGATTTTTAGGCACAGAAAAATTACGAATAACCTCCAATTTATTATTAAGCGGCTTAATCCCCTCGACAGATAATTCATATCCCAAGAATTGAACTTTTCTCTTAAAAAAACTGGACTTTTCTAATTTAAGAGTAAAATTTTTTTCCTGCAATAACGAGAAGATTAAACATAACATTCTGAGATGATCCTCGAAAGATCCAGGAGTTGTCACCAAAAAATCATCCACATACGTCGTCAAAAATTTTTCAAATTTATTTCCAAGAGCACATCTTACCGCTCTCATAAACGCAGATCCTGCAGTTTTTAATCCAAACGGAATTCTCCGAAATTGATACATCTTGGAATCGTAAAGGAACGCGGTATATTTACGACTCTCCTCGTGTAAAGGGATCTGCCAATATCCCGCCGCGAGATCTGTGGATGACATGTAGGTGACACCGTAAAATTTTTGCATTAGATCATTTACCAAAGGCGGGGCCTCATGGTCCGGTTCTATAATGTCATTAATATAACGGGCATCTAAGCACACTCGAACGTCCCCACTACTTTTACATACAATTCTCAGAGGGCTACAATAAGAGCTATCGCTTCGTTCTATAATTTGAGCTTTTTCCATTTCCGCGATCGCATTATCCACCCTTTCTCGAAAAGCTAACGGTACTGGATATGTTTTTCGTATTATACTCTTATGTGGTTTTATTTTTAAACGATACTCCAATGCATTTGCACTGTCATTTTTTGGCATGAACAATTTTTTAAATTTAGACATTTCATAAATAAATCTTTCTTTTTGAAAATTATCCAAACCCTCTAAATCTGACGCGATTGATTTAATCCCCTCAATAAACTCCGTAACATCATTCGCCCCCTCCCGAATTGAGCATGTCATTGAATCGAGATTCATCATTAATTCTTTTTCCACAATCTCAGATTCTAACTGGTCAATTTTTTCATTGGAATTTTCATCAATTTGACAGTTCTTTGAAAAAAAATTATCTACATCTTTTCCCAAATCAGTGACTTGTTTAAAACTATCAAATTCAGAACACCGAAATAATTCTTTTAAATTGTATGAGTCAAAAAAAGGATTCGCTTCTTCTATTGAGCTCTCCTCTACAACCAATGACGATAATTGCATATTATATTTCAAAGATTTGTCATCCCCCCAAAAATTCAAATTATTACCGTAATTATAAATATCGATATTATTAAAACCATTATCCGCCACATAATTAACTTTTGTATTATCAAATCGAAGACCAACATTTTGTATATATGTAAAATCACTTTTCTTATCAATACTCGCGTTTTTTATGAAAGAAATCTTGTCAAATCGCACATCCGAATCAGGTATATCATTACCATCGATACTCACAGAACCCCTTCTATAATCAATCACCGCCCCATTCCCCAAAAACCAATCATTGCCTAAAATTATGGGATTCGATAATTTTGGAATAACTAAAAAATAAGTTGGATAGGTCCGTTGTCCAATATTTATATCGTACATGATTTGCTTTTTAATCACGGTTGGTTTTCGACCAATGGCAGTAAATACCGCCACATTTGAAACAGGCAATTCTATAAATTTTCCATGCATTGACAAATAACTATAAAACTCCTCCGAGATTGCCGTCACCTGGCTGCCCGTATCTGCCAGTGCTAGCACAGGTACCGAAAACAAAGAGACCGTAATTCTAGGACATTCAGGTAAACGGAAACCCTTTAATTCATTTTTTGTTTCCTGCTTTTCAAGAACCTCGTCCGCAAAACTTTCAAAATCGTCATAAGAACATGGGCGCGTTGTCTTTAGAGAAAACCCCGCGCCCCTTAGAAGTTTAAATTAACCGCACGAAGAGACATTGATCTCATATTATTCACTGTCACAGATCTCCCTGGAGGGGGAACACTCATATCAGGCAGTGATACCTCAACATTTCTCCGCCCCGCAGCTGCCCTAGAAGAGTGGGGACTCATTTCGACTTGTGAGCTCGACACGAGCACCGATTTCTCCCCACCACGACAACCACACTCAGATCTCTCAGAACCCATTTGAATTTGTCTCATTTGGATTTTGCTATTTTTGTTTTCAAAATTTTCATTCGGTATTTTATTACAACTATTATTTGGTTTTTTTGAAGAATTAATTTTATCGTTAAACGTTAAATCCAATTGAGCAAGCGTCTGAGAAATCTTATTAAAATTCGAATAATCAATTGCGGACATAATTTCTCGTACACGAATAGGTAACTGCTGAATCACAGTGTAATGCATTTCATAAGATTCAATTTGCGGTTCAAAATATTGAGCTTCTTTAACTTGCCTCAAAAAATATGAATTCAAATTTTCTTTCTGCGAATCAAAACGCTGAGACAACCACTGAGATTTTATTTGAACACGAATTGGCACAGAAAAAAATTCTGCTAAAAATTTGTTCTTAAAATCATCATATGACACGAAGGATTCCCTCTGAGACTCGAACCAATCCGCTGATCTACCTTCAAAAATATTATTCAAAAAATCGACAAAATTCTCATTCGTTACATGTTTTAATTTAAAATATTTTTCTAAATCCACGAGGAACTTCTTCGGATTTTGAGTTTCATCAAACTTTGGGGACTTAGTGTCAACACTTAAAACTTTAAATCCCTTAAGTAATGACTGAACCAACCGATCTCCCGCCTCCTCACGCGTTGCAATCACTTGTTGTCTTAATTGTCCCAATTGTTCATTTTGAGTATTATTTAAATTATGTAATCGCAAAACCTCTGCTTTTAATTGATCAACCGTCATCGCGTTTAGCATTTCTTCCTGAGTGGCCGACATATTATTAATTTGTGTTTTTCTTCGAGTATTACTAATTACCGAAAGTTTATAATTACGTTTCTTAATTGGCAAGCCTTCTAATAATGATCCTCTCTTTGATCGTGTTTGCCTTTTATAAGTTGATGACATAAATACAAAACTCAATTAACCGATGTAAACAAAGCAAGTCAAACTCAATCTTTTCGTAAATTTAAATAATTTAAAATTTAAGTACAATATAATTTGAAATGAAATGAATTTTTGAAGAAAAAATTTATCTACACATTTTTTATTTCCAATAAGAGGCAATTTCTTTCGTGCCTGCCACGTTGAGCGCCAAAATGTAACGTTTTTCTTTTATTATCATTGAATATTTTAAACTTTTTTTGTTTAGTTAAGAAAACGCAACATTTAAAATAAGTAAAAAGAATAAATCAATAATTTTTCCTAAATAAACAATTTGATAACATACCCAAAAATAGAATAACAATTTTTAATTATATAAATCACTTTAATAACACTTTTTTATTTATATATATTGGCACATTTATATTTATTTTTTAACGCAATGATAAAATTCAAATGAAAATGTACATCTCCGAATTAATCTCAGTCAAATTTTACACAATTTTGGTTAAATCACACCGTCAAAATCTCTGCGCAGAGGACGCTTAACGCAATTAATAAATAAGTATTTCAATAATTTCTTTCAATAAAATGTATCAAAACGCATACGAGAATAACCAAATTAATAAATATCACAATGTTATCATAAATCTAAACATGTGTAGATAGAGTCAATGAGACAAGAAACAATATTAAAAATTTAAGAAATTAAAAAGATTCGATTTCGCTAGAATGGCTCGCTCAACGTCAATTCGGTTTTTCCTCAACGAGGATTTTGGATCGTCCAAATAATTTTAGAATTATATGATAAAATACATCACCAAATCGGGCTCTGGTTATGACGAGACGAATTTTCTGTGGGATGTCAATCGAAATTGAAGCTCTAGGAGTCCACAATTACATATCATGTTGGGGATCACCATGTATGTCTGCGGGTCTGCCAATTCCTCATCCAATCGTTCGACAAGTATTTAATAAATTCCTCTCAGATTCCTCCAAGCCCAAATTTCAAATTATAGAGACAAAACCAATTTCATTGAAGTCCAATTCAATGGCCACACTTTACGTGTCCTCGGCCGGCACGTGAGAGCGTAGCCAGAGATTGACGTCGACGACGAGGTGCGAAGATCGAATGAAAATTCGTTTCTTAATTATCATCGATCAGACGCTCAATCTCATTAGCTCTTTAAAATTCCCCTACCCGAGGCCATGAATTAGTGACACGAGAAAAGCATTAATACTACTAATTAATTTCAACGAAAATTGATTCGGAATCGGCAAACCCACAATAGGAAATTCTGTTCAAATAATTTCATAGAATATAAATGAAAAATATCGCCTCAAGTTTTGCAACTTCAAAGTTGTTTATTGATTTGCTTTTGAGTTTGGATTGTGATGGTTTTTAAAATTTTAGGACTTTGAGTTAGTTGTCTTATGTTTAATGTGTAGGGAACTCTAGAACTGTTTGTTTTAGTTCATTTTTGATTAGAATAATGTAATATAAAAAAAATGTGGGGGCCGACTATTTTTTTGAAAAATTTTTTTTTTTGCCTTAATGGGCAGAACTATTGATAAAAAGTACAGGGAACTCTAGAACTCTTTAAAAACTACTCAGAACTCTAAAAATATATCGATTTTTGCAAAAAAGGGGGGCCGCGTGAAGTTGGCCCCCCATCATGTTAAATCGATTGTTTTGGTATTTAATCGCCAGAACTATTTCTAAAATGTATAAGGAACTCTAGAACTATTCGAAAGGAAGCCAGAACTCCGAAAAGAAATCCAATTGGTTGATAGTGGGGGGCCAACTTCACATGCATACACCTCTAGGCGTTATAAATTTGGATAGGGTAAAATTTCACCGGTACCTCCCCTTAATTATTTTCTTCATATTTTAATCACTTTAATTATTTTTAAATTAATTGCTTAAATTTTAATTTATTATCTGAAATTTAGATTATTCTCTTCAATTTTCAATTTTTTAAACGATTTTTCAATTATTTTCTTTTACTTAAACATAAATTCTGTACTTTTTTTATTATTTTCTCCAATTTCTAATTATTTTAATTCTTTTGGCAAAATTTTTCCAAAAAATTCAATTATTATTTTTTTTAATTGAAAAAATTTTCTGGAACTTTTTCAATTATTTATTTCAAATTTCATTTATTTTTTTAACTTATCATTGTTTTTATCATATTTCAATTTTCATTTCCTTCAAGTTTCAGATTTTAAAATTATTTTTTAATTATTTTCCCCAATTTTTAATCATTCTTATTTTTTAAAATTATATTCTAAGGTTTTAAAATATTTTTCTTCAAATTTTAATTATTTCAATTATTTTAATTTTTTTTATAATTTAAAAATTTTTAAACTATTTATCTGATAAGTATTTCAACTATTTAATTCAATTTTATATTATTTATATTATTTTTTTATTATTTTCTTCAATTTTGAATTACCTCTAGGAGTTTCTTGTATTTTATGAAAATTGTGTATTTTTTGCAATTATTTAAATTGTTCTGTTTAATTTTAAATTATGTTTATCTTTTTTCATTTATTTTCTCTAATTTTTAATTATTTTCTATTTTTTTATCAATGAACTTCTAAAAGTTTCAAGTATTTTTCCAAAATTTTCTTTAATTTTTCTTTATTTAAAATATTATTATGTAATTTTTTCAATTATTTTCCCCAATTTTTAATTAATATTATTTTTTAAAAAAATTTTAAATATTTTTCTTCATTTTTAATTATTTTTAATTTTTTTTTATAATTTCCAAAATTTTAAACTATTTATCGGATATTCCAACTGTTTAATTCAATTTTAAATTATTTATATTAATTTTTTATTTTTTTCTTTAATTTTCAATTACATCTTTGATTTTCTTGTATT
This sequence comes from Ganaspis brasiliensis, assembly GCA_037103525.1. Classification (NCBI taxonomy): domain Eukaryota; kingdom Metazoa; phylum Arthropoda; class Insecta; order Hymenoptera; family Figitidae; genus Ganaspis; species Ganaspis brasiliensis. The sequence goes on along the minus strand of JAZKLR010000055.1, from coordinate 1,171,642 downwards.
TTATTTATATTCTGTCTTTTTTGCAATTATTTCCCTTTAATTAAAAATTGTTCTGTTTAATTTTAAATTATCTTTTTTATCTTTTTTTATTTATTTTCTCTAATTTTTAATTATTTTCTTTTTTTTTTTTTAATAAACTTCTAAAAGTTTCAAATATTTTTCTGAAATTTCTTTTAACTTTTCTTTATTTAAAATATTATTATGTAATTTTTTCAATTATTTTCCCCAATTTTTAATTAATCTTATGTTCTAAAATTATTTTCCAAGATTTTAAAATATTTTTCTTCAATTTTTTTTATAATTTCAAAAATTTTTAAGTATTTATCTGATATTTCAATTATTTCATTCAGTTTTAAATTATTTGTATTATTTTTTTTCTCTACTTTTCAATTACCTCTATGATTTTCTTGTATTTTATGAATATTGTGTATTTTTTGCAATTATTTAAATTCTTCTGTTTAATTTTAAATTATGTTTATCTTTTTTCATTTATTTTCTCTAATTTTTAATTATTTTCTATTTTTTTCCAATGAACTTCCAAAAGTTTCAAGTATTTTTCTAAAATTTTCTTTAACTTTTCTTTATTTAAAATATTATTATGTAAGTTTTTCAATTATTTTCCCCAATTTTTATATTATTTATATTATTTTTTTCAATTTTTAATCCTTTTTATAATTTCTGAATTAATTTCCTAAATTTTTCATTATTCTTATATTGTTTCAATTTATTTTTAAGATTTTCAGGTATTTTGCTTAAATTTAAGTTATTTCTTTTATTTTTAAGCTTTTTAAGACATTTCTATCATTTTTGAAAATACTTTCCCCAATTTTTTGTTTAAATTTCAATTATTTTTGAAATTTTTTTAAATTCTAAAATTTTAAAAATTTTTTCGTATGTAAATAAAACTTGTTTTATTTGCCCCATATGGCTTATTTTTTCAGAAATTCTCTCGTAACGAGCTTAACAGATATATTTTAATTGTAAAATTCTCTGTCTTCTCAGTAGTAAAATTCCACACAAAAACATGCAAAACAATGCAAAAGTCAGGTTATGCATAAAATAAAAACAAGACTGTCGTCTGCTAGCTTTAATAAAAATCTCTCTTTTTTATTATTTTTATTTTTACTCGTTCATAATATACATAAATTGTAACATAATATTAATTATTTTTAGCTTTAAAACAATAATAATTTCAATAATTTTTAAACAGTAATAATTTGAAAGATACGATTGGAAAAGATTGAAAATACACTTTAAATAAAACTCTTTAGATAATTGTAATGATTCATATTCAGCTGACACTTTTTGAGGTTATGTCGCTTTGAAGTAAAATTTACCAAAAATTCTATATCACCAATTCGGGGATATTATCACTATTTCTCGTTTATTTTTGACTAATAAATGTTCAGCTATTATGGTAGAAAAATTTCTCTAATAAAGTTGTACTTTTTACGTGTGATGTTCCAACATCCGGCTCTTGAGACTTCTTCTGCTTCTGGATACTCTTCTAAAAGAAAGATCTTCGTTTCCATTATCATTTTATAACTGCTCAGCTCTGTTTTTCTCGTTATAAAATAAACTCTCTTTTTGATATTTTTTTTTTTTTTTTTTTAATCTAGGGGCAGATTTGTGGGATCGTATCGCGTGTACCGAAGACAAGATTGGTGTAGTTAACGGTACCAAGGTATCTTCCGGGTCACTTATTTGATGTCGGTCCTAAGATGACGAAATATCATGTTGGCGCATCCTGAAAAAATCGCACACCGTTACAATGGTCGTGTGCTTCATTCAGAATAGGTTGCAAACTATAATAGCTGACATGACCAATTCAAAGTCGCTGACAACTTTCAACATTCCCAGGGCATTGAATTTAATGATGGCCTATAAGCCTTGTCGAAACCTTTCTTTCAACTCGGACAATTATTATTATTATTATTATTGTAGTTCTCTTTTCATTATTTATTATTACGTAATAATTTCTGATTTATTGTCGATAATTGAAACTGGTTCTTGCTAGACAAACACAATGAGAATTATTATTATTTGTTCCCATTTTTTCAATTTAGATATTTTCAAGTCAATTGGAATCTTGAAGATTTTAATTTTAATTAAATAAGCTTCAATTCATTGCCGTTTTTGGCAAAATAATTTTATTCAAAAATTCTACTGTGGATTTTTAGTATTATGTTTTTTGGATTGATAAAAATCTTAATCTTAAATTATTCCAGGGGATTTTAATTTTTAATTTAAAATGAAATAATTTCCGAGGTACTTGAAATTTTTAAAAAGCAGAATTTTAGCTTCTTGTATTGAAGACTGATATTTTTTTTTTGTCGATAAGATATTTTTTTAAAGACTGAACAATCTTAATGTAAATGAGTAAAACTATAGATTTTCAAGGCCAAGATAAAACTTGAGTGCAATATAACCGACTTGGTTTTAAAAAGTGTACTCGCTGTATAATCGTGTAACTCAAATAGTTTACGTTTACGCGGATCGTGACATATTTTCAAACAAATGAATCGTTTAATCATCACGTACGATATAAAACGATAATACAATACCATACATTTTTTAAATCGCTAAAATTTAAGGTATTTTTATTAAAAAAGTAGGGGTTTCACTTATCTTTTTCAACTTTCTTACCTTATTTTTAGATTTTTTTTAACAAATTTTAGTAGATATTCGACGATTTATTTTTGCATTTATTCAAATTATCTTTGCTATTTTTCATGATTTTTTCATAATTAATGAGATTTGTAAAAAGACTATTTTTCCAATTTTTTGCACTCTTTGTATGAAACTTAAAAAAAAAATTACTTTTTTCATTTAGGCTAAATTAAACAAAATTTTGTTTACCTCAATAGAGTTTAAATATTAAATACAATCTAAACAGAATTTTTTACAAATTTTTTCAAAAAGAATTTTCGGTTAAAAACTTTCTTGAACTATTAAAGAGGAATTTTTTTTTTAATAGAAAACCTACTTTTGATCCAATTTTATTTAGACAAAACGTGGCCAATGTAATTTAAAACAAAATAAACCATTAAAACACATAATTGGATAAAAATTAAAGATTTTTGAGATTCAGAAACGTTCTAGAGAAACGAGAGAAATTATACATTTTTTTCTAAATCTCAAAAATCTTTTTTTTTTGTTGCAATTTTCAGTTTTTATTGTTTATTTTGTTTGGCATTAAATTTACCACATTCTGTCGAAATAAAATTACATTATAGTAAAAGTTAGTTTCTCCATTTCAAAAAGTAAAATAATGATTTTAAACATAACCTCTTTTCGATTATGTGTCCAATTTCTCCTTAAAAAAATCAAATTTTGAGAATTCCTTTATAAAAGTAGGGTGTCCAATTGACCGGGAAACTTGTTATTAAACCGGGAATTTTTTGGTGGATCTAAAAGTTCTGAGAAACTTGATCGAAAATTAATTTTTTCATATATCACAAATCTGTAATAATAATAATCCGCTAGTTCTTTCTTTTATTCATTCATTTTTTCTCTGTTCACACCTGAAGTTTGGCACATAGTATTTTTAATAAATATATAATTTCTTTTATAATTTTCAAAAATTTTCAAAAATTTTCAACTTACAATTATTCTTTTTAAATAAATTATTTTATTCTGTTGTCGATTATTCTCGCCAGTTTTCGGATTTTTCTTTCGATTATTTTCCTCATTTCTCATTTTTTTTTCTTTAATATTTAATTGTTTTAGTCATTTTGTAATTTTTCTTTCAATTTTCAACTATTTTGTTAAAATTTCAATTTAACTATTTAATATTCAATTTACTTTTTTAATTTTTAATTATATTCTTCAATTCTCAATTATTTTCTTCAATTTTAAAATGCATACAATACAACTCTCTATTTTTAATTTATTTTCTACAATTTTTTCCATTATTTTCTTTAGTTTTTAATTGACAATTTATTATTCTCCTTCAATTCAAATTTCGATTATTCTCACCATTTTTCGAATTTTCTTTTTCAATTGTTAATTACTTTTTTTAATAGTTACTTATTTTCGTCAATATTTAATTACTTTCGTCATATTGTAATTTTTTTTGTTTAATTATCAATTATTTTCTTGAAATGTTCATTTAAATCTTTAATATCCACTATATTACATAGTTTTTTATTATTTTCTTCAATTCTAAATTATTGTCTTTAATTTTCAATTATTTTTATCGATTTTCAATTAAATCTCAATATTGAATAATTCTCGGATTTTTTCAATTATTTTTTTCACCCATAAAAATTATTTTAAAATTTTAATTTAATTATTCAATTCTAGAACTATTCTCTTCAATGCTCAGTTATTTTCTTCAAATTTAAATCCCAATTTTTAATTTTCAATAATATTCTTTAATATAAAGAAAATTTTCACTTTTTTCGATTATCATTAAGTTTTTTTAATTTTAAATACAATTGTTCGATTGTTTTCTTTAATTTTTAATTCCATTCTTCAATTTTTATTTCCATTCTTCAGTTTTCAATTGCTTTCTTTTATATTCATTAATTCGCGGCTCTTTTCAATTACTTTTTTCTAATTTTTAAGTATATTCTTTAAATTTCAATTTTTTTTCAATTTTAATTATTTTTTTCCATTTTCAGTGCATTTGTTAAATGTGCAATTGTTTCCAACAATTATTCCTATAATTTTTTTAATTTTTCAATTTGCAATTATTTCCTTTACATTTAAAACTTCTTGTTTAATTTCTTAAATTATTATTTTTTCGGTTTTTTTTATTAATCTAGTCATTTTTTGGTTTATGTTTTCAATTGACAATTATTTTCGTCATTTTTTGCAAATTTTCTTCAATTATTCTCATTTTTGATTGTTTTCTTCAATTTCAATTATTTTTTTCGACAATTATTTCTATAATTGTCTTTAGTTTTCAATTTTTTTTCAGGTGTCCTATTAATCTAGTCATTTTTTTATTTATGTTTCCAATTGACAATTATTTTCGTCATTTTGCGCAATTTTTTTTGAATTTTTGAATTATTTTTTTCAATTATTAATTATCTTCCGCAATTTTCTTTTATTTCCTACATTTTTTTTCAATTTTTAATTATTATCTTAGTATTTTATAACTATTTTTTAATTTTTTAAATTTTTTTGTTTGGTTGTGTATTAATCTAGCCAATTTAAAAAAATTTTTTTAATTGTCAATTGTTTTCGTCATTTTGTAATTTTTTTTTTCAATTATCAATTGTTTTTCAAATTCTAATTTAATTCATAAATTCTCAATTTAAGCCCTAAATCTTCATATTATTTCTTCAATTTTTGATTGTTTTCTTCAATTTCAATTATTTTTTTCGACAATTATTTCTATAATTGTCTTTAGTTTTCAATTTTTTAATTATTTTCTTTAAATTTAATATTTCTTGTTTAATTGTTTTAATTTTTTTTCAGGTGTCCTATTAATCTAGTCATTTTTTTATTTATGTTTCCAATTGACAATTATTTTCGTCATTTTGCGCAATTTTTTTTGAATTTTTCAATTATTTTTTTCAATTATTAATTATCTTCCGCAATTTTCTTTTATTTCCTACATTTTTTTTCAATTTTTAATTATTATCTTAGTATTTTATAACTATTTTTTAATTTTTTAAATTGTTTTGTTTGGTTGTGTATTAATCTAGCCAATTTAAAAAATTTTTTTTAATTGTCAATTGTTTCGTCATTTTGTAATTTTTTTTTTCAATTATCAATTGTTTTTCAAATTCTAATTTAATTCATAAATTCTCAATTTAAGCCCTAAATCTTCATATTATTTCTTTAATTTTTGATTGTTTTCTTCAATTTCAATTATTTTTTTTCGATCATCAATCCGGTATACTCGATTCTTGGAACATAGGAAAATATAGGAATAATTGTTCCTATATTTTTCTTAATTTTTCAGTTTGCAATTATTTTCTATAAATTTAATATTTCTTGTTTAATTTTTGAAATTATTATTCTCGTCATTTTTCAACTATTTCTTTCAATTATTAATTATTTTCCCCAAATTTTAATTAGTCTTGCAATATTTTTAATATTTATACTTTTTATTTTTAAATTTTATAATTATTCTTCAATTTTTTAAATTATTTTGTTAGTTGTGTATTAATCTAGCTATTTTTTGAATTTTGTTTTCAATTGTCAATTCTTTTCGTCATTTTGTAATTTATTTTTCAATTATCAATTATTTTTGCGAATCTTAATTTAATTCTTAAATTTCCAATTTATTTCCTCAATTTTTTTTTTTCAATTTCAATAATTTTTTTCGATTTTTAATCCAGTTGTTCAATTTGCAATTATTTCGTACATTTCAACTAATTTGTTTGAATTTAATATTTATTGTTTAATTTTTTTTAACTATTCTCTTAATTGTGTAATTATGTAGCCATTTTACGAATTTTGTTTTCAACTGACAATTATTTTCTTTATTTTTCAAAAAAATATTCTTCAATTTCGTAATTTTCATTATTTTGAATTTGCAAATATTTATATTTTTAAATGACCAACAACAATGCAAAGTTTATCTCCCGCGTAAATTTACTAGTGGAATAATAATGCATATTTCTTTTTAAATGTTTAAGATAAATTATTGTCCAAAAATTTAGATTTCAATATTTTGATTATAATAAAACTTTTGAAGCTTTAATTACAATTAATAAGATTATAAGAATGTGTAAATTTATTTTAAATTGCAATATAAATTTATATTTTAAATTTAAAGGCAATTTTCGCAAAATTAAAAATACTTTTTTAATTGTTCGAAAATTTGTGAAATCCAAAAAATTGACCGGGTATAAACCAGGAATTTAATTTAAAAAAAAAAGTGGCCACCCTGTAAAAGTATTCAAATTTGCTATTAAATAATAATAATCTCCGTAAACTCCTGAAGTTAGTTAGTATGTATTTATATTTATTGATATTTTTCTGTCCACGTTTTAAAGTATGAAGTGAAGTTAGTTAGTATTAATATATATATATATTCATCTTTTTCTGTCCACATTTTAAAAACTGAAGTAAAGTTAGTCCCGGTTATTTTATTTTGTGCTGGTTTTTAATTGTCATTTGTGTAAAAAAAGTTTCGAAAAATGCTTTAAAAATTTATTATGGTTTTTGAAAAAGTTTAAAATATATACCTACACATGCAATTAATTTCCTAAATTTTCAGTTATTATCTCAAATTGAGATTATTGGCATCAATTTTCCATTATATAACGATTTTTTAATTATTTTCTTTTGCTTAAAAATAAATTCTGCAATTTTTCTTGATTTTCAATTCAATTTTCTTTCTCAATCTTAAATTATTTTCAGCATATTTCAATTACTTTTTTCAATTTTAAATTAATTTTATCATTTTTCAATTATTTTTCTCGATTGTTAATTATTATTTTCATTTGTTATCAGAATTTCAAAATTTTTTTTATTAATTATCGTAAATTTCAATTATTTTTAGCTTTCTTCCAGACTTTTCTCCAATTTTTAGTTTTTCTCATTTTATAAAATTAATTTCTAAAATTTTTTTAAGTGCTTTTCTCAAATTTCTATTATTTTCGTCAAGTTTTAAAATTTAAAAACATATTTCAATTATTTTCGAAATTTAATTTCTTTCAATTTTCAATTCTTTACATTTGGTTCAGAATTTCAAAAATTGTTAACTATTTATCTGACTTTTCAATTATTTCATTATTTATATTATTTTTTATATTATTTTCTTCAATTTTCAATTATTTCTATGAACTTCTGAGAGTTTTAAGTATTTTTCTCAAATTTTGTTTAACTTTCCTTTATTTAAAATATTTTATGTGATTTGTTTAATTATTTTCTCAACTTTTAATTTTTTTTAATTTTAATTTATTTATCTCAATTTTTAATTATTTTAGGGTGTCTACTAACCGGGAAAACCGGGAAAACCGGGAAATAACCGGGAATTTAAATTGATCGGGAAAAACCGGGAATTAACCGGGAATTTACCGTCAAACCGGGATTTTTTTTTCTGGGATAATAAATTTGACTAATATATCAATTTGTTTTATAAATAAAGATAATAATTTTATGCATTTTGAACCAATCTGATTATAAGTTTAAATTTTGTGTAATTATGCGACAATTATGCAATAGAAAAATAAAAATATACATTAAAAATTAAAATATAATATAATATATTCTCATGAAATATAGATGTTTGTCTACTATCTTTTTTCTTAATGCTAAAAATACCGCAGAAACAATGAAAGACATTAAACATGAAAAAGTCAAATTATTATGAAAAAATGTAGATAGAACTTCAGTTTTTTTATTAGACCGTACATTGCATAATAGTTTATATAGTTATGGGTAATTCTATTGTCTGCTTTCAATTATCAATTATTTTCATCATATTTCAATTATTTTCTTCGATATTCAATCATTTTCGGCTTTATTCAATTTTTTTTTTCAATTCTCGATTACGTTCTTGAAGCTTCAATTCAATTCTTCAATTATTCAACTATTTTCAGAAATTCACAATTATTTTCTTCAACTGACAATTATTCTTTTCAATTTTCAATCATTTTCTTCAATTTTAAATTATTTTCTACAATTCTCAATTATTTTCTTCCATTTTGCATTATTTTCATTAATTTCAAATTATTTCTTCATTTCTCAATTATTTTCTTCGATTTTCTACTATTTTCTTCAATTGCCAATTATTTTCTTCAACTTTCAATTATTTTCATCAATTTCTAATTAATTTCTTCAATTTTCAATTATTTTCTACGATTTTCAATTATTTTAATCAATTTTTAATTATTTTCTTCAACTATAAACTTTTGTCTTTGAATTGCTAATTATTTGATTCAATTTTCAATTATTTTCTTCACTTTTCAATCATTTTCGTCAATTTTTAATTATTTTCTTCAGATCTCAACTATTTCCTTCAATTTTTAATTCTTTAATTTAATATTCAATAATTCTCGACTTTTTTCAACTATTTTTTTCAATTATCATTTATTTATTTCACATCTCAACAACTCTTCATAAATATAATAAATAATTCTCGGCTTTTTCAATATTTTTTTTTCAATTATCAATTATGTTTTTGAAACTTGAATTAAATTCATCAATTATTATTCAAGAATTTTCATAAAATCACATTTTCTTCAATTCCAAATTATTTTCTACAATTTTTAATTAATTTCTTCAAATTACAATTACATTCTTCATTTTTTATTGTTTTTTTTTTTTAAATTCTATAATTCCTGGGTTGTTCAATACATTTTTTCTTCAATTATCACTTATTTTCTTCTACTTTCAAACTCATTGTTCAATTCTTGAATTATTTTCTTTAATTCTAAATTATAATTTTCGACATTCAATTCCATTCTTTAATATTCAATTTTTTTCTTTTTTTTTAATATTCAATAACTCTAGGATTTTTATAATGATTTTTTTTAAATTCTCAATTATTTTCTTCAATTTCATTTATTTTCTTCAATTTCCAATTATTTTCTCACATTTCTTTCAGTTTCTCAATTTCTTTCAATTTTCAATTTCTTCTCAATTTTCTTTAATATTGAACAATTCTCAGCTTTTTTAAATTATATTTTTCTTTCAATTTTTATTTAAATTGAGAATTTTTAAACTATTTTCATCAATTCGCAATTATTTCCGCCTATTTCTAAATTTTTCTGCTGTTTTCAAATATTGTATTTAATTTTAAGGTACTCTCTTCAATTTTTAATTATTATGTTCAATTTTCAATTGTTTGTTTCAATATTCAGTAATCTCGACTGTTTTAAATTTTTTTTTCCAATTATCAGTTATTTATATCATGTTTCAAAACCTCCTTTAATTTTCAATAATTTTCTTCTATTTATTTATTCTATTTATTTTCTTCAATTATTTTTCTCAATTCTCAAACAATTTCTTGAAATAACAATTCTATTCTTCAATTTTTAATGTTTTCTTCAATATTAAATAATTCCTATCATTTTCCAATTTTTTTTTTAATTATAAATTATTTTCTTCTGTTTTCAATCCAATTGTTCAGTAATTTTCTTCAATTCTCAATTATTGTATTCGAATTTCAATTTTATTTCCCAATTTTCAATTGTTTTTTTTTTTTAATATTATTCAATAATTCTGTGTTTTTCTGATTTCAATTTGATTATTTAATTTTCATTTTATTTCTTCAATTTTGAATTATTAACTGAAGTTTTAAATTATTTTTTTGGATTTTCTATCTAGTTGACCAATTTTCAATTATATTCTTTGAATTTAATAACCCTTGTTTAATTTTTTCAATCATTGTTCAATTGTAGATTAATATTTACTTTTTTTTTAATTTTGTTTCTGATTATCAAATATCTTTGTCATTGTTCAATTATTTCTTTTTATTATTAATTATTTCTTTTCATTATTAATTGTTTCTTTTAATTCTTAATTATTATTTTTTGTAAAGTTTAATATTTAATTCTTCAAATCTCAATTATTTTCTTTGAATTTCAATTATTTTCTTCAATTATCAACTGTTATCTTCAATGTTTGTAGCCATTTGTAGCTCTATTTATACTTAAAATAAATTTTAAGTTAACAAGAGAAAAAAACCGGGAAAAATAGGAACAAAAACCGGGAAATGACCGGGAATTTTGTGGGACGAAATTAGTAGACACCCTGTTATTTTCTCTAATTTTTCATTATTCAATTTTGTTTTAATTTATTTTTAAGATTCTCAAGTATTTTTCTCAAATTTTAATTATTTTCTTAAGATTTAAAACATTTTCATGATTGTTTAAATTACTTTCCTCAATTTTTAATTAATTTCATTTTATTTTGAAATTATTTTGCAAAATTTGCAATTAATTTGTTTAATTTCAATTATTTTTTGCAATTCTTTTTAATTCTAAAATATTATAAATTTTGTCCTAAATAAATATTTATTTTATTTATTGTAATCGAATAAAATTTTAATTAATTAATCTAAATCAATTAATCAACTTAAGTCACGATCACAATTTGGAAGATTAAAAAAAAATCGAAAAGTCGGGCGCCAGATCTTTCTTGGATCAAAAAAAAAAAATAAATAATAATAATAATAATAATAATAAATAAATTAACTCAATTAAAGTGACGCAGAATAAGGTTAACGACCAAATAGGAAGCTTAACCTAAAATTACACCAGCAAGTTGACAACCAAATAGGAAGCTCAACTTCAATAAACAAAAAAATAAATAAATAAATAAAAGAAAAGTAACCCAAATTTATTAATCTTCCACGACTAATTCCGCTAGCTTAGCCCCAATCTGGATGATAGTAGAGGGGATGGTTCTGTAATGCACTTTATTTGAAAAGATTATAATAATTTAAATAAGACATCTACATAATTAAATAAACAATATTTTATTCAGAAAAACAATGTAAATTTGATACAAATGACAAATTTTGAGGTTAGGAAACTTTTTTTATAAAGTTAACAATTGATTAAATAATCAACTACATTTTTAACAATTTGGAAAATAAAGTTAAGTTAGGATAAATCAGGTTAAGTTAGGTTAAGTTAGGTTAAGTTAAGTTAAATTAAACCAAATTAATATATAAAAAAAAATATATAAATAAAAAAAAAATAAAAAAAAAATAAATATAATCCTAAACTATGAATTAGTTAGGAATAACAATTCCAAGACTTGGTCCAATCTAAATCAAATTTAATCCAAAAGCAAATTAAAGCAATTTTTCGTTAATAACTAATGTGACATTTTTTTAAATAAATAAAGGATGAGTTTTGGAACAAAAGGAAAAGGAAAGCAAAATTTTAATTTCAAGTTAATTTTTAACAGGTTAAGTTTAATTCGCACAAATGAAAATTAATAAATCAATTTTAGAATCTTTAAGAAACAAAATAAAATAATAAAATACGAATTTTATTCAAGAGAAATGATAGAAATCTTACCAAACGAAAAAAAAATCCAAACTTCGAAATCAAAATCAATATTTTAAATTGTTGAAATTTTCCAATTTTTCTTTAAAATCTTTGTCCAAAAATTAATTAATCCTTGAAATCGTCCAATTTAGAGCCAGAGAGAATAAATATAATCGTTAAATTAGGTGAAATCCAAATAATTCCGAAAAGATTCCGTCCAATCTCAATGAATGATTAATAAAAAGTGAAAAAGTGACGTTAGTTATTTTCCATGGTTACCAGCGTAACCATGGAGAAGTAATTGTTCCAAAACTCATAAAAAAAAAAAAGAAAGCTACGCTAAAAAATTAATTTAGATCACTAAATTGACATAAATGAAGTTGGCTACATTCTGTTGTTTCTTAATTCTATTGGTCGAAAGAAAAAAAAGAAAATTTGAATCTTCAAGTAATCTTCATAAAATTGAATAAATCTTCTGAATTAATTACGATAATTAATTCGATCCAGTTGATGTTAGATTATTATTTTACTCTTCCAATATCATTTCAATGGAGTGAACCAGCCAACTGAAATCCTAGTATCCCAAGAAAATGATAAAATATTATCCGAATTTCCTGGATCCAAGTGGATATAGTCCCGGTCACATAAATTGACAATTATATGGGCTTTGGCTACCCGCAGCAACAAGAGATCCAAATAAAATTTAGAATTAATAATAAAACCTTCCAAGGCATGAAATTTTTAAATGTCACTCCAAGTGACTAAGTCAAATCCTTTATACGTGGCAGGAAACGCAGCAAGAAAAAGGTTGGCATTTTAAATAAATTCAACAAAATAATCCTTGGGTTCGATCAAAAGATTTTTCAGATGAAAATCAATTACATAAATCCAGAAAATAAATCGATAAAATTCTTCAAATCAATAATCCAATATTTTTTTAGGTTAGGCGGCAAAATTCGAATTAGAATATTATGTTAGAAAATTCAATAAATCCTCTTCAGAGACTTCAAAATTAACAAACAGGTTACATAATTTAGACAGCAATTTCCAACAGTTCATTTTTTTGGCGGTAAATTCAAAATTTTGGCAGGTTGAAATCCAGTTTAAATCATCAAATCCAAATTTAATTCAAAATTTCCAATAAAATCCAAATTCGTAATATTTTCCTCAATACATGCGTTGACTCGAAACAGGTTAACATAAATAGAAAGGGAATAATTAAAATTAAGTTCTAATAATAAATTAAATTTTGAACCAAGTCTTGGAATGTCGAACAATCATTGAGATCGGATTATTTTAATTAGAATAATTAAATTTGGAACAAAATTTTTATTTTAAACAAATTTAGCAATTAAATTAAATTGAAAGAAAAATCGGAAATTGATTTTTTTTTTTTTTTTTTTTAAATTTAAATTAAGCAACTTGTGAATTGTAAAATTCTTCTAAAGAAATTTTACAATGTCACATTATATTAATTGATTTTTGAATATTATATTTAAAATATTTATTTTTTCTTATTAGATAAATAGTATTTACCGATTTTTTATATTTATTATTGTATTTTATAATTTTTAATACGTATGAAAAACTAATCGCGCGCGTTTTATTTTGCTAGTTATAGATAAACTTCTAAATGTAAGTTGTTAACTTTTTGTGTAGTTTTGAAAAAAAAAAATGCGATATAAGTCGAGACACGAGTTTAATCGTGTAGAAAAGAGTTGACTTGATTGTGAGATTTGTGGTTATTTCGTCGAGGTAAAGTGGCGTTATCCCGAACGTAGGGAGTTGAGATGGTCATATCGAATGCAGAAAGTGGGATCTATGCTTCCGGTGCGTGGCTGGAAGGGGTTGGTCGGCTGTCTCTTTAGTACACGCGTGTACTCACGCATTTACAAATACCTCAATACTGGTCAAGATAGCTTCTCGTATTGGTGAAACGTCACATTGTTTATAGCTACTTCTCCTCTTTCCCGACAAGAGCTCAGTTGAATACAAATTGCTCCAAGAGAGGACTTCTATCTCTCTTGTTCTCTACCTGACCAGAGATGTTCGTTGTCGGTTACACTGTACACCCGCTATTCCAAGCACATATTTACACCAATTGCGAAAAATAACTGAATTTCACAAAACCTTTCAATATACCAAGAATCCAGTATTTTTCAATTTTAAGAGTTTTTAATTCAAACGAATTTTCCTGAATTGCATTTTAATTGGAACTTTCTGAGATTTATTTCTCTTAAATACAATTGAAAAGAGGCTTTAAATAGTATAAAAACAACTTATTTGATGATTTTTATCAATTATTGTCCCTGCGCTGGAAAAAAAAATTATTTGATTATTTGATATTTTATTCAACCTAAGTATTTTATTTTATCGCATTAAATAAACAGTAATTTGTGTGAAATAAATTAAATATTTGGAGCTCATAACTGATAATTTAAATCAATTATAAAAATTATTCCATTTATATTTTTAAAGCAAATAATATTAGTTTGCATGAATAAAATGTAACCCCTCTTTTGTTGTTGAGTTTACTCTTATTTAATGTTATTATGAGTATGGTGGTTTTGATTCATAACATTCTTATTATTTATTATTTATTTAAATGCTGATTATTTTACACTTATTTACTTATATTTAGTCAACACTTATTATAACCTAACATATAAACTATGAAATAAAATTTCGCACGGATGGTGGGATTGAGCCCGCGACGCACGCAATACGAGACTTTTACGCTACCCACGAAGCCACGCTGACTTAACTTCAAAATTACAAAAACACCTATTTAGCCTCACACATTAGTTACAATAAATTATTTACTTGATCCAAATACTTTTTATTTGTTTTTAAAAAAGGAAATATTAGCATTAAATAAATTGATTTACTATGACTCATAACATAATTTAATTGTTTTAAATAATTTTTATTAACGTTAAAAACTCAAATATTTGAGTGAAATAAATAAACGAATAGTTTTAAATAACTCACAAATTTCGTTACAATAAATTATTTATTTGACTGAAATACTTTTTATTTGTTTTTATAAAATAATATATTAGCATTAAATAATACATTATTTATATTAAATAATTCGGTTTGCTTTAATCCATAAAATAAATTAATTGTGTCAAATAATTTTTATTTGTGTCCAAAAGCCCAAATACTTGAGTGAAATAAATAAATGAATAGTTTCAAATAATTTAGCATTTGTATTAAATATATTCGTTTATTAGATTAAATTAATTATTTACTTGATCCAAAGAAGATTTATATTTGGTTTAAATAAACGTGATTCAAATAATTCAAGTTATTTGAATCAAATACATATTTTTTAGATCTAACTAAAAAATATTTGAACGAAGTAAATATTTATCAAATAATTTGAATTAATTGAGTCAAATAATTTTTTTTTCAGTGTATTACTCACTTTAAAAAAAATCACTTTTCTCACTTTCTTAGTAAGATAATAATTATTTATGATTATTATATACAATTATGTTCTTCAAATTTCAATAAATTTTGACATTGTTTAATTAGTTTTCTCTAATTTTAATTACTTTCCTCTAATTTTAATTACTTTTTCAATTTTTTAATTAATGTTTACAAATTTTTTATTTTTTAACCAGCATTGTCAATTACTTTCGTCGTCTTTAAATTTTTCCATCAAATTTAAATTATTTTTATCATTTTTTTAATTACTTTCTGCATATTTCTATTAGTTTTAACATTTAAAAATTATTTTTATCAAATTTCAATAATTATTTTCAATCTTTTTTTTATGACCATTAATTTCTTAATTTATTACACAGTTTTCAATTTTTATATATATATATATATATATATTTTTCAAGTCTTTTCTTCAAAATTTTTATTTTTTACTTAATTTTTAATTAGTTTTGTCACTTTTCAATTATTTGTCTCAAATTTTTATTATTTTTGTTATTTTTCACATACCTATGACCTTCAAATTTACATTTTTTGTGATTTCTTAATTATTTTCTTCAAATTTCTGTTCTTTTTTTTATTTCTCGATTATTTTTCCTATTATAATTATTTTTCTCATTTTTTAATTGCTTTTAAAATTTTGAAATAATTTAGTCATTTCTCAAGTATTATCAATATTTTCTACATTTTTTTATTACTTTCTCCAAATTTAACTTATTTTCTTATATCTTTAAATTATTGTCATGGATTCTTTAATATCTTACTTTAATTTACATTTAATTTTTTCATTTTTCAATTATTTTTGTTATTTATCAATTGCTTTTTATTTTTAATTTTAATTTTTTTATCATTTTTCAAGTATTTTCTTCAAATTTCCAATTTTTTGGGATTTTGCAATTATTTTGTCATTATTTAATTATTTTCTTTAAACGTCAATTTTTATCTCCAATTTTTCAATTATTGATTTCTAATTTTTATTTTGTTTCTCCATTTTTTAATTATTTATGTCATTTTTTACGTCTTTTTTCAAATCATAAATTTTTTACATAATTTTAAATTAGTTTTATCATCTTTCATTTTTTTTCAAGGTTCAATTATTTTTGTCATTTCTCGATTATTTGTTCCATTTTTGATTATTTTTGTAATTTTCAATTTTTTTTGTCATTTCTCAATTATTTATTTTTTTAATTTTAATTATTTTTATCATTTTTCAAGTATTTTTGTCAAATTTCTATCAATTTTATGATTTTTCAATTATTTAATTATTTTCTTTCATGGTCAATTTTTTTCTCCAATTTTTTAATTATGTATTGACATCAAATTTTTATTTTGTTTTCCATTTTTCAATTATTTTTGTCATTTTCCAAGTCTTTTCTTCAAATTTTTAATTATTTACTTAATTTTTAATTAGTTTTGTCATCTTTCATTTTGTTTCTTTAAATTTCTATTATTTTTGCCATTTTTAATTATTTTCTTCACAGATCAATTTTACCTTAAAAACTTATATATTACGCACTTAATTTTTTCACTTTTTTAATATTATTATAGCCATTAATCATACATCAAAGAAATCCGGGAAAAATGTGATTTTAGATCCGGGAAAACCGGGAATTTAAAAATCATGCTTCGGTAGACACCCTGTATTGAAAAGAATAGTTTAAAAAAATAAACAATATATTAAATTTAAACGAAATTGTTGAAAAATTACAATAATAATAGTTGCAAATAATTGCAAATTAAACAACTGAATTGAAAATCGAAAAAAATAATTGATATTGAAGAAAATAATAAAAAAATTGAGGAAATAAAATTAATATTTAAAAAAATAGTTGATAATTTAAAAAAAAAAATTACAAAATGAGGAAAATAATTGACAATTGGAAACAAAATTCAAAAAATGGCTAGATTAATACACAACCGAACTAAATAATTTAAAAAATCAAAGAATAATTATAAAATGTTAAGATAATAATTGAAAACTGAAAAAATTGTAGGAAATAATTAAAAATTGCGGAAAATAATTGATAATGGACGGAAATATTTGAAAAATTGAAGAAAATATATGAAAAATGACAAAAATTATTGTCAATTAAAAACAAAATTCAAAAAATGACTAGATTAATAGACAACTAAAAAAAATAATTGTAAAAATTACAAAGAAATATTAAGTTTAAAGAAAATAATTGTTAATTTAAAAATTAAGAAAATTATAAGAATATAATTATTGGAAATAATTAAAATTGAAAAAACAATGAAAATTGAAGAAGGCAATAAAAAATTGAAGAATTGAATTGAAACTTATGGAATATACTTAAAAATTGAAAAAAATTAATTAAAAAAGCCGAGAATTAATGAAAATAGAAGAAAACAATTAAAAACTGAAGAATGTAAATGAAAATTGAAGAATCGAATTAAAAATTAAAGAAACTAATTGAAGAATTGTATTGAAAATTAAAGAAACTTAATGATTATCTCAAAAAATAATAGAAAAAAGGCGATGATTTTTTAATATTAAAGAAAATAATTAAAACTTTAAAAGTGAAATTATATTTGAAAAAAGAACTGAGAATTGATTTTTTTAGAATTGGATAATTGAATTGATTTTAAAACAATTTTTATGAGTGAAAGAAATAATTGAAAAAATATGAGAATTATTCAATATTGAGGAATTAATTAAAAATCGATAAAAAAAATTGGAGATTAAAGAAAATATTTGAAAATTGAAGAAAATAATTAAAAATTGAAGAATTAAATTGGAAGTTAAAGAATTATAAATGGAAATTTAAAGAAAATGATTGATAATCAAAAGAAAAATTACAATATGACGAAAATAATTAAATATTAAAAAATGTATTAATATTAAAAAAAAATAATTAACAATTGAAAAAAAATTCGACAAATGGTGCGATGAGAATAATCTTCATTAGTACAAAAAATTTTTCGTAAATCATGAATATTCATAAAATTGAAGGAGAATAATAAATTGCCAATTAAAAAGTGATGAAAATTATGGAAAAAAATTGTACAAAATAAATGAAAATTAAAGAAATTAATTAAAAATTCATTTATATTTAAGCTTTATACCTATGCTATTGTAATTAAAAAATGTACTACTTTAATTATATGTACCCCATTTATGGTCCTTTTGGACTGCGGGGAAAGTTATAATAAATAAATAAATAAATAAATTGTATTGAAAGAAAATAATTGATATTTGAAGAAATGCGGGGATTAATTAATATTAAGGGAATTATTAAAAGTCGGACAAAATAATTAAAATTAAAAATAAAAAATTGATAATTGAAGAAAAAAATTAAAAATTGAAGAAATAAATTGTAAACTAAAGAATTTAAAGTAAATTTAAAGAAAATAATTGATAATTAAAAGAAAAATTACAATATGACGAAAATAATTATCAATTCAAAAAAAAAAAAAAAAAAAAATGGTGACAATAATCGGCATTCGAAAAAAAAATTTATTTGATGAATTATCATATAATTGAAAGAGAAAAATAAATTATCAATTTAAAACTGATGAAAATAATGAAAACAATTGTAAAAGATAAATGAAAATTAAGGAAATCATTTGGAAGTTGTAAAATTGTATTGAAATTTCAAGAAAATATTTGATAATTAAGAAAATGCGAGAATTATTGAATTTTGAATAAAGTAATTGAAAAACGTAGAATGTAATCGAAAATTGAAGAAAATAAATGAAAATTGAAGAATTAAATGGAAGATTAAAGATTTAAATTAAAATATTTTTTTATTAAAATATTAAAATATTAAAATATTTTTTTATTAAAATATTAAAATATTAAAAAGTATTTGATAATTGAAAGAAAAATAACAATCTTTTTTTCAACTTATCATTGTTTTCATTGTTTTGTTTCAACTTATCAAGTTTCAATTTTTAAAATCATTTTCCAATTATTATCCACAAGTTTAAATTATTCTTATTTTTTAAAATTATTTTCTGAAATTTTTAAATATTTTTCCCAAATTTAACATTATTTTCTTTATTTTTTAATCTTTTTCAATTATTTAATTCAATTTTTAATTATTAATAATATTTGTTTATTATTTTTAATTACTTACGTTCTTTTTCATAATTTCCACAAAGTTTTTAATTATTTATCTGAAATTTTCATTTTTCTATTCAATTTTCAATTATACCTACGATTTTCTTGTATTTTATGTACCTATATTCTGTATGTTTTGCAATTATTTCTCTTAAATTAAAAATTGTTTTTCTCAATTTTAAATTATGTTTATCTTTTTTCATTTATTTTCTCTAATTTTTAATTATTATCTTTTTCTTTTTGCAATTAACTTTTAAAAGTTTAAAGTACTTTTTTGAAATTTTCTTTAAATTTCCTTTATTTAAAATATATTATGCAATTTTTAAATTATTTTCTCAAATTTTAAATTATTTATATTATTTCTTTATTATTTTCTTAAATTTTTAATCATTTTCTGAATTAGTTTTCTAAAATTTAAATTATTTATCTCAATTTGAATCATTTTTTTCAATTTTCAATAATTTTCTCCAATTTTTCATTACCCTAATTTTTTTCAATTTTTTTCTAAGATTTTGAAGTATTTTTTTTGTATTTAAATTACTTTCTTTCATTTTAAAATTGTTCATAATTGTTATATTTAATAATAATTTGTACACTTTATTGACACTTCATCATTAATTTGTAATGATAATTATTTTGTTATTTATCCATTTTTTTTTTTTTTTTTTTTTTTTATAATAAATTGTTTGTGTTTTAAAATAGTGGGGCTCATTCAAACATAGAAAATTCTCATAAATTCTCCGGAAGGAGAATATTCTCGGTTATATTCTAGAGAATGTAACCGGATTTTTAATTGCCGAGAATTTTGCAACTCTATATCAACTGTGGGTAGGTTTGTTTATCGACAGTCGATAAATTTTGTCGGGAATAATTATTTTCTAAATGTTACAAAAATATAAAATAAATATTTATAAATCTCAGAAAGTTCCATTTACCGAAAATGCAATTCAGGAAAATGTATAACTTGGAAAATTCGTTTGAATTAAAAACTCTAAAATTGAAAAATACTTCATTCTTGGTGTATTAAAAGGTTTTGTGAAATTCAGTTATTTTTCTTTTGATATAAAAACAAGAAAATTATTAATGCTCCAAGCATTTAATTATTAGTGGTAATATTTTAATTTTTATTTAGAGCAATAATAATATTGGTATTTTTATTTCAAAAGAAGGTAATATTAAGCAAAGAATTGTTCCCGCTAAAATTGATCGACTGTCGATAAACGTACTTTCTGCTGTTAACCACAGTTGATTGAACAGTCTCAAGCGAAATGACGTATTAACCTAAAAATTTGTCTTAAAAAAAACATCCATCAACTCATCTCAAGGACAATAATTGATTAAAATCGCCACATAAGTTGTTTTTTACATTCTTTGAAACCTCTTTTCAATTGCATTAAAGAGAAATAAATCTCAGAAAGTTCCAATTGCCAAAATGCAGCATAAAAAGAAGACAATTTTATTCACCAAAATTCGGACAGGTTTTTGTTTTCGTCAAGTTGAAATAATAACCTATTAGGTTATTTTCTAGTTTGACTAGTAGAATTATTTTCTATGAAAAATAAAATTTGCAATTCTAATTTAAATAGTAAATAAAATACCGAATAACCATAATTTTTAAATACAGTGATTGAATCTAATATTAAATTCCAAGGGAAACCTTCTTCACGGTGAATAACGTTTAGTACAAACTAACAGACAGTTCATGAGGTTTATGTTCAAACAAATCTTTTCTCACAGTCCGATAAAGCCAACCTTTAGGACGCTTTATCTTGATAATGCGATTTGGTCGAGTGCGTTCATGTGACGTCCTATATAATATTCGATTTTTTACAAATCGCAGGCGAGAGAATGATAATCTTGTATCAACCCTTGAATTTTTGCCCCGTTACTTTTTTTTTTTTTTTTTTTTTTAACCATACTTCTTGTTCTCTGTTACCGGCGTTATCACACCTATCAATGTGATCTAAAATTAAAAGTTTTATTCTCAAGATACCTAATTTAAGATTCTCGAGATTTAAAGAAAAATCCCGACTGAAAATGAAGTCAAGAGCTCAATACCTGAGGTCTCTTAGAAAGTAATGGTAACGAAGGTCACAAGGGTCTTTCATAGATCTTGTTTGGAAGTCGTTAAAGTTCCTCTTCCCGGAATTTCTCGTATATCGGGGTAAAGATCGCATCGCACCGCGCTTACCGCCTCCCAGTATCCTGTCCGCTTTGCAATTCCGATCTTGCACCTCGATAGTTGCCTTCGCTCCACCGGCGCTCATTTTTGGTACCACCGTTTACTTGCTTAGAGGACCTGATATAATTTTCATCGAGATTTTATCTCAACAGGGTACCAACAAATTGAAAAAAAAAACCCGCTCCAACCGAGATTAGATCATTGAGAATGGACAATAAGTCTAAATTTAAGAATAGAAAATAGATACAAGTGAGAATAAAAAATTGATATGAGAAAAAGGCAGATATAACGGTGCTAATCCAGGATTTTGTGACTTTTACATTGGTTATTTTTTATTAATATTAGTAAAATTGACCTTAGGGTACTTAACATTGTTTATAAACTGTTAAAAATTGTTTATAACTGCTTCAAACTGTTCAGAACTGCGCGATTCCAAGTGAAATTAATTAAAAATCATATAACTTTTAAGCAGCAAGATAAAACTCAATGAACTAAATGCTAAAATGAACTTAGATGTGTTCTTTTTAAGATTCCAAAAGAAATTAACTTCACAGTTACTTTCTTGATGTTTAATTTTAATAAATTATAAATGTAAACATTGGAGATTTCTGTTAGTAAAGAAATCAATATGGTTGCGCGCGCATTTCTATCTGAGAGAAATGAAGCAATGGTTGTACGAAGTCGCAGTGATGCCAACGAGTGAAATCAAACGCATCTGCGCACATCTGTGGAAAATCGTATCATTTGTCGAAATGCGCAGATGCGTTTGATTTTAGTCGTTGGCATCACTGCAACTCGTATAACCATAACTTCATTCCTCTCATATGGAAATGCGCACGCAACCATATTGATTTCTTTACTAACAGAAACCTTTAATGTTTACATTTATAATTTATTAAAATTAAATATCAAGAAAGTAACTGTGAAGTTCATTTCTTTTGGAATCTTGAAAAGAACACAGGTAAGTTCGTTTTAGCATTTGGGTCATTGAGTTTTATCTTGCTGCTTAAAAGTTATACCATTTTTATTTAATAACTTTTTTAATATCAAAATTAGAAAAAATTGCCCTTAAATAGAAATATTCCTTATATTTTTATTAGCATTTAAAAAAAAAGAAAACCTTGATACGGATGATAGAACGAAAGATATTGCTATTTCAATTTTTTTTCGAAACTTCAATTCTCGTAAACCATTTAACATTTTGACCTAAATATTTATGTAAAACATTAGTCATATTAAATATAATAAAATTTTTAAAGTTTCATTGCCCGCCGTTAATTTGCCTGAAAATAACCTAAATTTTACTTGGAATCGCAGAACTGTTTAAAACTATTTAGAAACTAGTTGGGAACATGTTAAAAATGGTTAAGGACTTGTTTAGAAGTACTAAGTGCCTAAAATCGTTTGGAACTTGTTTCAAAGCGTTTAGAAATATTTTGAAACTGATCAGAACTTGTTTAATTTGCAGAACTTGTAGCTGTTTGTATATACTTAAAACTGGTAAAGACTTAATTTAAATTTTTTAAAACTGATTCAGAACTACTTTATAACAGTTATAAACTATATAGAAATAATAAAAACTATTTCCTGCTTCTACAAAACCACTCAATTCTAATTCAGAACGGTTTAAAACTTATTCAGACTGTTTTAGACTTTTTTAAAAATTTTACGAGCTAGTTTAAATTTGTTAGAAAAGTGATCTAGAAAGCGTTAAAAAATTATTAAACCAGTTTTAAACTACTTGCAATTATTCCAAAAATTATTCTAAACTGTTCAGCTCTACTTAAAACTGTTACAAATTTGATTAAAACTGTTTAAAACTTATTAGAACCAGTTCAAAACTGTTTAGAACTATTTATAAATGTTTACAACTTATTTAGAACCTCTTGAATGTAGTTCATCGCAGTTGAAATCTAATGAAAACTTTAAAAAGCTATATATAAGTTGCTTCAAAATTACTAAAAACTATATAAAACGTGTTTTAAACTTTTTGGAACTTGTTTATAATTGTCCGTACCTGATTTTGCACTGTTTAAATCTACTTAAAACTGTTTTGAACTTGTTTTATACCATGTAAAACAGGTTTTTATCAATTCTGAACAGTTTTAAACAGGTTTTAAACATTATTACGTTATGGCCAGTTTAAATTAATCCTAAACTATTTTTAAGCAGTTTTGAACAAATTCTTAACAGTTTTAAGTAATTTTAAACTTGTTTTCAACAAGTTTGAAACAGTTTTGATTAACTTTAAACCAATTCTAATCAGTTTTAAGTATAGGTTTGAACCAGTTTTTACCAGTCTTAATCGAGTTCTGAACAGTTTCGAATTTGTTATGTACAGTTTCAAACAAATTGTAGACAGTAAAAAGTTTTAACAGTTCTTAACAAGTTTTAAACCATTTTAAACTAGTTTAATGCGTTCTAAATATTTACAAACAATTTTAAACCAGTTTAAGGCGTTTTAAATATTTAAAAACAAGTTCTTAACAGTTTAAAGTAATTTTGAAAATTTCTAAATTGTCTTGAACTAGTTGTAAATAATTTTAAACAAGTGCAAAACAGTTTTAAACCAGTACTAAATCTTTATATTTTTTATAAACAGTTTTAAGTAGTTTTTAACTGTTTAAAACTAGTTTTGTACTATTTTAAACTATTTGTAAACAAGTTTGAAACAGTTTCGACTAGTTTTAACAAATTATAAGAAGTTTTAAGTAGGTTCAAACCAGTTTTAATTTAGTTCTAAACAAGTTTTAATCTAGTTCTAAACAGTTTCGAACTTGTTGTGTATAGTTTCAAACGAATTGTAGGCAGTAATAAGTTCTTAACAAGTTTTAAACAATTTTAAACTAGTCTAATACATTCCAATTATTTATATACATGTTCTTAACAGTTTTGAGTATTATTCAACATTTCTAAATTGTCTTGAACAAGTTACAAATAGTTTTAAACAAACCTCAAACAGTTTTAAACCAGTACCAATCCGTAATACGTTCATATCAGTTTTATGTAGTTTTTAACTACTTGAAACTAGTTTTGTAATATTAAAAAAAAATTTAAACAAGTTCGAAACAGTTTTGATTAGTTTAAACTAATTCTAAGCAGTTTTAAGTAGGTTTTAACTTGTTTTTATTTTGTTTTGAACAGTTTCGAACTTGTTTTATACAGTTTCAAACGAATTATAGACACTAATAAGTTCTCAACAGTTTTAAATACACTGTTAAAAAAATGATATATGCGCTTACAACTTTACACCGGTGTTAAGAAATCGGTGCGATTTTGGCCGTGCACTACACCGGCCGAGTGTAAACTTAAAACAAATTGGCATTTACAACCAAGCGGTGTAAACGGACTATCAAATCGCACCAAAAAGTGCGATTGTCAGTTTCTTTGTCTAACTGTCCCTCTCTTCGCCCCCTTTGTCAACATCTGAGAATAGCCATTTTTACGTTTTCTTCTAATTTTCGTTTTCATTGAATCCACTAGCAGACAACTATATATATGACATGACTAGAAGTTTCCGATGCGCGAACGCGCGACATGTTTTTCCCACGTTCAAAATTGAAACAGCCCATTACTAGTAAACTAAATGATTACTAAATATTTAAATATGATAAATCCAGTTTATCAAAAACATAATATACCTAATGTAACTTAATATATAAAGTGAAAAACAATAAAACACAGAAGTAAATAAAAACAAAAAAAGATTACTCGACGACATAACCTAAACAAAGTAATGAAAATAATGTCATATCAATTTATTCAATTCTCTAGTCTATTTTATGTGGCATATAAATTTTCGGAATATTATTTCAGCTTCTTTAAGATATTTTAAATTCAGAATTGTATTTAAAAACAATTGGAATTTATTTTTATAATTTAGAAAAACAGGAACAGGGTTTATAATAGAGAAAAATATCAACTGTTGTAGAATCGAATGTTTTTTACAAAATGTATTCTATGTGGCAAATAAATATCCTAAATATTGTTTTAGTTTTTCTAAGATATTCCAAACTCAAAACTGTATTTAAAAAAAATTGTATGATATTTCTATAATTTATTAAAACAAAAACAGGTTTTAGAATAGAGACAAAATATCAATTTTTGTAAAACCGAATACTTTTTCCAAATTCTATTCTATGTGGTATATAAATTTGCTAAATATGTTTAGCAATTCCTTAGGCTGTGTTAAAATAAGAACGTATTAAAAAAAATTAGATTATATTTTTAAATTTTATCGAAACAAAAACAAGTTTTAGAATAGACACAAAATATCAATTTTTGTAAAACAGAATATTTTTTCCAAATTTTAATCTATGTGTCATAAATTTCCCAATTATTTTTTTAGATTCTTAAAGATATTTTAAATTTAGAATTGTATTTAAAAAAATTAAATAATATTTTTATAATTTATAAAATACATTTCTGAATTTAAAATATCTTAATGAATCTAAAATAATATTTAGGAAATTTATGTGCCACATAGAATAAAATTCGAAAAAAATATTCGGTTTGACCAAAATTAATATTTTGTCTCTATTCTAAAACCTGTTTTTGATTCCATAAATTATAGAAATGTCATATACTTTTTTTTAAATACAGGTATTAAAAATTAAATATCTTAAAAAATAACAATTAAAATTTGGGAAATTTATATGACACATAGAATAGAAATTAGAAAAGATATTCAGTCATACAAAAATTGATATTTGGCCTCTGGTATACAACCTGATTTTGTTCCCATAAATTATAAAAATATCATATATATATTTTTTAAATACAATTCTAAATTTGGATTTTCTTAAAGATTCTAAAATAATATTTGGTAAATTTATTAGCCATAGAATGTATAAAAAATATTCGATTGTACAAAAATTGACATTTGGTCTCTGGTCTAAAACCTGATTTTCTTCTCATAAATAATAAAAATATCAGCAATTTTGTTTAAATATTGTTCTGAATTTGGATTTTCTTAAAGATTATAAAATAATATTTAGGAAATTTTTTTGCCATAGAACGTGTACAAAATATTCGATTCTACAAAAATTGACATTTCGTCTCTGGTCTAAAACCCGATTTTTTTCTCATAAATTATAAAAATATCAGCTATTTTTTTTTTTTTTTCAATTCTCAATTTGGATTTTCTTAAGATTATAAAATAATATTTGGGAAATTTATTTGCCATCGAATGTGAAAAATATATTCGATTCTACAAAAATTGATATTTGCTCTCTGGTCTAAAAAATGATTTTCTTCTCATAAATAATAAAAATATCAGCTATTTTTTTTAAATATTGTTCTGCATTTGGATTTTCTTAAAGATTACAAAATAATATTTAGGAAATTTATTTTCCATAGAATGTGTAAAAAATATTCGTTTCTACAAAAATTGATATTTGGTCTCAGGTCTAAAACCCGATTTCGTTCAAATAAATTGTAAAATATCATCAATTTTTTTTTATTGTTCTGAATTTGGATTTTCTTAAAGATTCTAAAATAATATTTGGGAAATTTATTTGCCATCGAATGTGTAAAAAATATTCGATTCTATAAAAATTGACACCTGCTCTCCAGTCTAATCC
The DNA here is from genome assembly GCA_037103525.1 of Ganaspis brasiliensis. NCBI lineage: Eukaryota > Metazoa > Arthropoda > Insecta > Hymenoptera > Figitidae > Ganaspis > Ganaspis brasiliensis. The sequence goes on along the minus strand of JAZKLR010000055.1, from coordinate 1,144,441 downwards.
CTGATTTTCTTCTTGTAAATAATAAATATATCAGCTATTTTTTTTTCTGAATTCCGATTGTCTTAAAGATTTTAAAATTATATTTGGGAAATTTATTTGCCATAAAATGTGTAAAAAATATTCGATTCAACAAAAATTGATATTTGGTCACAGGTCTAAAACCTGATTTCGTTCAAATAAATTGTAAAATATCATCAATTTTTTTTTATTGTTTTGAATTTGGATTTTCTTAAAGATTCTAAAATAATATTTGGGAAATTTATTTGCCATCGAATGTGTAAAAAATATTTGATTCTATAAAAATTGACATTTGCTCTCCAGTCTAATACCTGATTTTCTTCTTGTAAATAATAAAAATATCAGCTATTTTTTTTTTTCTGAATTTGGATTTTCTTAAGATTATAAAATAATATTTGGGAAATTTATTTGCCATCGAATGTGTAAAATATATTCGATTCTACAAAAATTGATATTTGCTCTCGGGTCTAAAAAATGATTTTCTTCTCATAAATAATAATAATATCAGCAATTTTTTTTAAATTCAATTCTGAATTTGGATTTTCTTAAAGATTATAAAATAATATTCAGAAGATTTATTTTCCATAGAACGTGTAAAAAATATGTGATTCTACAAGAATTGATATTTGGTCTCAGGTCTAAAACCCGATTTCGTTCTTAAAAATTATAAAAATATCATCTATTTTTGTTTAAATACAATTCTGAATTTGGATTTTCTTAAAGATTCTAAAATAATATTTGGGAAATTTATTTGCCATCGAATGTGTAAAAAATACTCGATTCTACAAAAATTGACATTTGGTCTCTGGTCTAAAACCCGATTTTGTTCTCATAAATTATAAAAATATCAGCTATTTTTTTTTAAATTCAATTCTGAATTTAGATTTTCTTAAAGATTATAAAATAATATTCAGAAGATTTATTTTCCATAGAATGTGTAAAAAATATTTGATTCTACAAGAATTGATATTTGGTCTCAGGTCTAAAACCCGATTTCGTTCTTATAAATTATAAAAATATCATCTATTTTTGTTTAAATACAATTCTGAATTTGGATTTTCTTAAAGATTCTAAAATAATATTTGGGAAATTTATTTGCCATCGAATGTGTAAAAAATATTCGATTCTACAAAAATTGACATTTGGTCTCTGGTCTAAAACCCGATTTTGTTCTCATAAATTATAAAAATATCAGCTATTTTTTTTTAAATTCAATTCTGAATTTGGATTTTCTTAAGATTATAAAATAATATTTGGGAAATTTATTTGCCATCGAATGTGTAAAATATATTCGATTCTACAAAAATTGATATTTGCTCTCTGGTCTAAAAAATGATTTTCTTCTCATAAATAATAAAAATATCAGCAATTTTTTTAAATTCAATTCTGAATTTGGATTTTCTTAAAGATTATAAAATAATATTCAGAAGATTTATTTTCCATAGAATGTGTAAAAAATATTTGATTCTACAAGAATTGATATTTGGTCTCAGGTCTAAAACCCGATTTCGTTCTTATAAATTATAAAAATATCATCTATTTTTGTTTAAATACAATTCTGAATTTGGATTTTCTTAAAGATTCTAAATTAATATTTGAGAAATTTATTTGTCATAGAACGTGTACAAAATATTCGATTCTACAAAAATTGACATTTGGTCTGTGGTCTAAATCCCGATTTTGTTCTCATAAATAATAAAAATATTAGCTATTTTTTTTTAAATTCAATTCTGAATTTGGATTTTCTTAAAGATTATAAAATAATATTCAGAAGATTTATTTTCCATAGAATGTGTAAAAAATATTCGATTGTACAAAAATTGACATTTGGTCTCTGGTTTAAAACCTGATTTTCTTCTCATAAATAATAAAAATATCAGCAATTTTGTTTAAATATTGTTGTGAATTTGGATTTTCTTAAAGATTATAATATAATATTTAGGAAATTTATTTGCCATAGAACGTGTAAAAAATATTCGATTCTACAAAAATTGACATTTGGTCTCTGGTCTAAATCCCGATTTTGTTCTCATAAATTATAAAAATATCATCTATTTTTGTTTAAATACAATTCTGAATTTGGATTTTCTTAAAGATTCTAAAATAATATTTGGGAAATTTATTTGACATCGAATGTGTAAAAAATGTTCGATTGTACAAAAATTGACATTTGGTCTCAGGTCTAAAACCCGATTTCGTTCTTATAAATTATAAAAATATCATCTATTTTTGTTTAAATACAATTCTGAATTTTGATTTTCTTAAAGATTCTAAAATAATATTTGGAAAATTTATTTGCCATAGAATGTTTAAAAAATATTCAATTCTACAAAAATTTTTATTTGGTCTGTAGTCTAAAACCTGATTTTGTTTCCATAATTTATAAGAATATCATTAAATAGAGTTTTGAATTTAGAAAATATTTAAAAAAAATATTTAGCAACTTTTTGTGCCTTGTTGAATAGAATTTCAAGTAAATATTGTGCTTTACAAAAATTGTCTAGTCTTAGAACCGTTTTTGTTTCCATGAATTATAAATATATTTTTGTTAATTTCTTCTTAAATTTTGTTTTTATTTGAACATATGTTCAAGAATTTAAAAAATACTTAGGATCTTTAAGTGCCACATAGAATAGAATTTGAAAAATATATTCTCTTTTACAAAAAATTGGTATGTCATATGGCAGGGATCACAGTGGTTTCTTCGTTCAATTTTAGGTAAAAAAGGGGATTTCGATTTTCAAAAAGGGGATTTTGGAAATTAAGAAAAAAGGGTTATATTAATAATTTAAGTTTTCTTTTACAAAATTTTAATGTAATTTCTTTTTTTCAAAACAGTTTTATTAAGTAATTTAGTCTTTTTTTGTTTAATTTGTTAATGAAAATTTCAAAAGAAAGAGCACTTTCGGAAATACAAAAATTTATCTTTTAATAGGTTGTCTGTTCAATGACGAGAAGATGGTTGTTGCAATTAAATATTTTTAAAAATTATTTTCAACTTCAAATGGTTTTTTAAATTATTTATTTAATAATTAGATTTTAAACAGGAAACATAAAAATCTGTGATGTAAAATTTTCTGATATAATGTTAAAGAAATTAAATTAAAAATCTTTCAGCGAAATATAACAAAATCAATTCAAATTATTTTTATTAATCTCTTTTATTGTACTTTTATATTTTCTAATTCAAAACAATTAATTTTTGTTTGAAATAAATAAATATATTTCATAAACAATTTTTTTTCATCTAATAAAATAAATTTGATGTATTTCAGCAAGAATACATGGTTTTATTTTATGATGCAAAACTAGTAATATTTGTTTAAAACGAGTAAAAAATATTTATTAAAAAATTTTTTTATCCAATAAATTAATTTGCTTTAATTAATAAATTAAGAATACATGGTAATAAGAAAATTATATAACTTTTTAAAATAATTTTAATTTATTTATGATTTTTTTATGTTTCCTGTTTAAAATGTAAATAAGTTCAATAAATAATAATAAAAAACCATTTCAAGTTAAAAATTATTTTTAAACATTTAAATTCAATAACTACTTTCTCATCATTCTACAGACACCCTAAAAAAGGATAAATTTTTGCATTTCCGAAAGTGAAAAAATATAAACTTTTTTAAAAAAAGAAGGTCAAAGAAGAGAAAAATGTTGATTTTAGGTGTTTTAGGTGATTTTTCTAAAAAAAAGGGGAAAATAAGGGGAAAAGGGGGAAAAAAGGGGATTAGGTGAAAAAGGGGAGAAACTGTGATCCCTGCATATGGTCATATGTTATGTTTGCGTTGTCAATTCTGTTGAGCATAACCATTAAAACGTTTGTGGCTTTGTTGTTTAGCTGTGTGTAATATCATTTGTGCTCTTGACAATTTTAAATATTAACTTGAGTGTATGACTTTTGAGTAAAAATGTGTATTGATAGTTTAGAATTTGTGTTTTTATGGATGTGATTGTAGGTTATGTGTAATCGCGAGTGGCACTCGCACCAATCAGTGTTGATGTCTCATGTGTCATAACAACTTCGCACCGTAACACTGGCGTTGCAATTTAAAAGTGTAACTTACAAAAAATCAACACTTTTAAGGATGCATTGCATTTTCTTCGCACTTTTTGGTGTAAAGTACGTTTCTTTTTTTTAACAGTGTAGTTCTTGACAATTGTCGAACAATTTTAAACTAGTTTAGTACGTTCTGAATATTCACAAACAAGTTCTTAACAGTTTCAAGTAATTTTCAAAATTTCTAAATTGTCTTGAACTAGTTATAAATAATTTTAAACAAGTACAAAACAGTTTTAAACCAGAACCAAATCTTTATCTTTTTTTTAACAGTTTTAAGTAGTTTTTAACTGTGTAAAACTAGTTTGTACTATTTTAAACTAGTTTTAAACAAGTTCCAAACAATTTTTATTAGTTTTAAATCAATTCTAAGTAGTTTTAAGTAGGTTTAAACTAGTTTCAATCTAGTTCTGAACAGTTTCGAACTTGTTATATACAGTTCCAAACGAATTTTAGACACTTTTAAGTTTTTAACTGTTTTAAATAGTTCTTAACAAGTTTTAAACAATATGAAACTAGTTTAATACATTCTAAATATTTACAAACAAGTTCTTAACAGTTTTAAGTAACTTTCAACATTTCTAAATTGTCTTGAACTAGTTATAAATATTTTTAAACAAGTCCTAAACAGTTTTAAACCAGTATCAAACTGTAATCTATTTTAACAGTTTTATGTAGTTTGTCACTGTTTAAAAATACTTTTTAACTGTATTAAACTAGTTTTGTACTATTTTAAACTAGTTTTCAACAAGTTCGAAACAGTTTTAATTAGTTTTAAACCAATTCCAAGCAGTTTTAATTAGGTTTAAACTAATTTTAATCTAGTTCTGAACAGTTTCAAACTTGTTATATACAGTTCCAAACGAATTTTAGACACTTAAGTTTTAAACTGTTTTAAATAGTTCTTAACAAGTTTTAAACAATATGAAACTAGTTTAATACATTCTAAATATTTACAAACAAGTTCTTAACAGTTTTAAGTAACTTTCAACATTTCTAAATTGTCTTGAACTAGTTATAAATATTTTTGAACAAGTCCTAAACAGTTTTAAACTAGTACCAACCCGTAATCTATTTTAACAGTTTTATGTAGTTTGTCACTGTTTAAAAATACTTTTTAACTGTATTAAACTAGTTTTGTACTTTTTTAAACTAGTTTTCAACAAGTTCGAAACAGTTTTAATTAGTTTTAAACCAATTCCAAGCAGTTTTAATTAGGTTTAAACTAATTTTAATCTAGTTCTGAACAGTTTCAAACTTGTTATATACAGTTCCAAACGAATTGTACAACGAATTGTAGGCACTAATATTTTTTTAACAGTTTTAAATAGTTCTTAACAAGTTTCAAACTATTTTCAACCAGTTTTCAACGAGTTCGAAACAGTTTTAATTAGTTTTAAACCAATTCTAAGCAGTTTTAAGTAGGTTTAAACCAGTTTAAACATAGTTCTGAACAGGTTCAAACTGGTTATGTACAGTTCTAAACGAATTGTAGACACTAATATTTTTTCAACAGTTTTAGATAGTTCTTAACAAATTTCAAACTATTTTAAACTAGTTTAATACGTTCTAAATATTTACAAACAAGTTCTTAACTGTTTTAAATAGTTCAAAACAAGTTCTTAACTGTTTTAAATAGTTCAAAACAAGTTCTCAACTGTTTTAAATAGTTCAAAACAAGTTCTCAACTGTTTTAAATAGTTCAAAACAAGTTCTCAACTGTTTTAAATAGTTCAAAACAAGTTCTCAACTGTTTTAAATAGTTCAAAACAAGTTCTTAACTGTTTTAAATAGTTCAAAACAAGTTCTCAACTGTTTTAAATAGTTCAAAACAAGTTCTCAACTGTTTTAAATAGTTCAAAACAAGTTCTTAACTGTTTTAAATAGTTCAAAACAAGTTCTCAACTGTTTTAAATAGTTCAAAACAAGTTCTCAACTGTTTTAAATAGTTCAAAACAAGTTCTTAACTGTTTTAAATAGTTCAAAACAAGTTCTCAACTGTTTTAAATAGTTCAAAACAAGTTCTCAACTGTTTTAAATAGTTCAAAACTAGTTCTCAACTGTTTTAAATAGTTCAAAACAAGTTCTTAACTGTTTTAAATAGTTCAAAACAAGTTCTCAACTGTTTTAAATAGTTCAAAACAAGTTCTCAACTGTTTTAAATAGTTCAAAACAAGTTCTTAACTGTTTTAAATAGTTCAAAACAAGTTCTAAATATTTTTAAATACTTCTTAACATTTTCTAACATTTCTACCAAATCTAAATAGTTTTAACTAAATTTTAGACAATTTTACCAAATTGTAAAGAGCTTTAATAGTATTGTTAATAGTTTATTAATAATTAATATTCAATTTTCTAATATTATAATATTTATTTGCTTGACAGGTACGGGAAACACAAGTGCTGATGGAACGTATAAACCCTCTTTCCTGACTGATCAAGAATTGAAACACTTGATTCTTGAAGCCGCTGATGGATTTCTGTTCGTGGTTAGTTGTGATACAGGCAGAATTATTTATGTTTCTGATTCTGTCGCACCTGTTTTAAATTATTCCCAAAGTGATTGGTACGGAACTAGTCTGTACTCACAAGTTCACCCAGACGACACTGAAAAAGTTCGAGAACAACTCAGCACTGCAGAGCCTCAACACGCCGGAAGAGTTCTCGATCTTAAAACAGGCACTGTGAAAAAAGAGGGTCACCAATGTGAGTCATTTTTCTACAACAATAATTGATTCTCTACAAAGATAATAAAACAAAAAAAAAGATAAAATAATTTTAAATTGCAATAAATATGTTTTTAAATTTTCTTCCAAATACAACAACCTTTAACTTAATATTATTTCTGTATTTCTGATAGTATTCAAAATTGTAAATTAATTTATAATAAATACATTTGATCAGAAGTAATTTATCATGAAATTATGATAAAAATGTCAGAAAATTAAAAAAGTAAGTCCACTGAATGTCTAGCGATCCGGGAAGGTGCAGGGAATTTCATACATCATAAAAAAACCGGAAATTTGTAAAAAGATGCAGGAATTGTTAAAATGGTCCAGAATATTTCAAAAAATTCGGAGATAAATCGTGAAATTTACAATTTTAATCTTGTATTCTTCGATAATTTTAAAAATTGAATTTGAAATGGTAAAAATAACTCAAATTTGGAATCTAGATTTAAAAATTTAGACTTCAGATTCTTGAATTTAAAGTCTGGATTGCTAGAATATAGAATCTAGAATTAACAGACTTGAATTTAGAATCTGTGATTTACAGTCTAGAAATTAAAATCTAAAAATTAGAGACTAAAAATTCGAATTTAAAATTTTAAATCTAGAATTTAGTATCTAAAGTTTAGAGTCTGGAACTTAGAATCTAGAATTTAGATTCTTGAATTTACAGTCTAGAATGTAGAACCTAGAATTTAGAATTTATAATTTGGAGTCTAGAATTTAGAATCTAGAATTTATAACCTGGAATTTAGAATCTAGAATTTAAAGTCTAAAATTTGGTACCTAGAATTTAAAACCTAGATTTTAGAATCTTGGATTAAGAGTCTAGAATTTAGAGACTAGAATTTAGTGTCTAAAGTTTGGAAACTAGAATTTAGAAACTAGAATGTAGAACCTGGAATTTAGAATCCATAATTTGGAGTCTAGAATTTAGAATCTAGAATTTATAATCTGGATTTTAGAATCTAGAATTTACAGTGCAGAATTTGAAAACTAGAATTTAGAATCTAGATTTCAGTATCTTGAATGTAGAATCTAAAATTAAGAAATCTAGAATTTACTGTTTAGAATTTAGAATCTGGAATTTAGAGTCTAGAATTAAGAATCTAGAATTAAGAGTCTGGAATTGAGTGTCTAAAATGTAGAATCTAGAATTTAAAATCTATAATTTGTAGTCTGGAATTTGGAATCTAAAATTTCTAAACTGGAATTTAGAATCTAAGAATTTAGAGTCCAGCAATTGGTATCTAGAATTTACAATCTAGATTTAGAATGTTGCATTTTCAGTCTAGAATGTAAAACCTAGAATTTAGAATTTGGAATTTTGAGTCTAGAATTTAGAATCCAGTATTTAGATTTCAGAATCTAGAATTTAGAATCTAGATTTAAGAATCTTGAACTTAGAGTCTAGAATTTAGAGTCTAGAATGTAGAACATAGAATGTAGGACCTAGAATTTAGAATTTATAATTTGGAGTCTAGAATTTAGAATCCAGAATTTATGATTTCAAATTTAGAATGTAGAATGTATAATATGTAATTTAAATTCTAAAATTTAAAGTCTAAAATTTGGTATTTAGAATTTAAAATCTAGATTTTAGAATCTGGAATTAAGAGTCTAGAATGTAGAACCTAGAATTTAGAATCTATAATTTGTAGTCTGGAATTTTGAATCCAGAATTTCTAATCTGGATTTAAGAATCTAGAATTTAGAGTCTAGAAATTGGTATCTAGACTTTAAAATCTAAATTTAGAATATTGAATTTAAAATCTAGATTTTAGAATCTCGAATTTAGAGTCTAGAATGTAGCACCTAAAATTTAGAATCTAGAATTTAGAGTCTAAAATTTAGATTCTAGAATTTACAGTCTAGAATTTTTAAGACTAGAATTCAGTGTCTAGAATTTAGAAACTAAAATTTAGAATCTTGAATTTTCAGTCTAGAATGTAGAACCTAGAATTTAGAATTTATAATTTTGAGTCTAGAATTTAGAGTCCAGTATTTAGAAATACTGATATATGTAGAATCTATAATCTGGAATTTAGAATCTAGAATTAAAAGTCTAAAATTTGGTATCTAGAATATAAAATCTAGATTTTAGAATCTTGAATTTAGAGTCTAGAATTTAGAGGCTAGAATGTAGAAACTAGAATTTAGAATCTGTAGTTTGGTGTCTGGAATTTAGAACCTAGAATTTAGAGTCTAGAAATTGGTATCTAGATTCTAGAATTTAGAATCTAGATTTTAGAATCTTGAATTTAGTGTCTGAAATTTAGAATCTAGTTTTTTGGGTGTAGAAAATAGATTTGGGACTTTAGAATTTAAAGTCTAGAATTGAAAATCTAGAATTTAGAGACTGAGATTCGAGAATATAAAGTTTATGATATGGAATTTATAATCTAGAATTTAGAGCCTAACTTGAATTTAAAGTATAAAATTTGGTATCTAGAAATTCAAATCTAGATTTTAGAATCTTGAATGTAGAATCTAAAATTTCGAATCTAGAATTTACTGTCTAGAATTTAGAATTTAGATTTTAGAATCTTGAATTTACTGTCTAAAATTTAGAATCTAAATTTTAGGTTGTAAAATTTAGAATCTGGAATTCAGAATTCAAAATCTAGAATTGAAAATCTAAAAATTTAAGAGTGAGATTCGAGAATATAAAGTTAATAATCTGGAATTTATCATCTGGAATTTAGAGTCTAACTAGAATTTAAAGCCTAAAATTTGGTATCTAGAATATAAAATCTAGATTTTAGAATCTTGAATTTATAGTCTTGAATTTAGAGTTTAGAATGTAGAACCTAGAATTTAGAATCTATAATTTGGAGTCTGGAATTTAGAATCTTGAATTTAGAATCTGAAATTTAAAATCTGAAATTTAGAATCTAGAGGTTAGAGTCTGGAATTTGCAGTCAAAAATGTAGAATCTAGCATATAGAGTATAGAATTTAGAATCTAGAACTTACAGGGTTGCATTTTTTCATTGTTCATTAAATGTTTTTTTTTTTTTTTTTTCAGTATTTCTTACTTTTTTTGCAATTTCTTTTTTTCATCGATTTCTTTTACATAATATTTCTGACGCTTTAAAAATTTCAATAATTTGTTTGTTTTGTTTTTGCAGTTTCTTTTAAAACTAATCCTAATATTTCATTCGAACCACTTGATATTTTACTGGTATTGTTATTAATCATTAAGCGAACTAATCCAGGAAAATTGTAATTTACGATCCGAGAAATTCGGGAACTTGACGCGAAATTTAAAATTATTATTCGCTAGACATCTTGTTGAATTAGAGTTTGTAACAATTTTTATTCGGTTAGAATTTAAATTTATAGACATGCAATTTTGAAAATTTCTTGTATTATCCACACAATTAATCCAAACTTTTACCACAAAATACAGCAAAAAAATTTGATGAATTAATTTGATTAAATATTGACTTTACAGCGTCGGTGAGATTATGCATGGGATCCAGACGAGGTTTTATCTGCCGTATGAAGGTCGGGAATCTACAAACTACAGGCGATATGGCTGCAGCGCACGGTCTTCATCGCATGAAACAAAGAAATTCTCTTGGTCCTCCCGCAAGAGACGGACAAAGTTACGCTGTCGTCCATTGTACGGGGTATATTAAAAATTGGCCCCCCACCGGTGAGTTTGGTATGATCTTACGTTCTACTTTTCATGTCATTTAAAAATGTATGCAGAGTAGAATTAAAGAAAACTAAAATCTGAAAAAGCTTACTCTTTAAAAAAAGATTTAATTTTTATTCAAGTATAGATCTTTCCTTGCTTTAATTCAATCGAATGAAACGTAATTTTAAATTTATTTTCAATAGCAAAAATAAGCTTAAGTAAAATTAAGTTATTTAATTAACAGGGTGTTTAGAGATGCGGGAAATTGACAAGAATTTAGAATAGTGTGCAGAGAAAAAAAGGAATTTGAACAAGTATCAGAAATTCGTAAATAAATCCTGAAAATTTTAATATTGTATTATTTACAAAATTTGAAAAATTGAATTAGTGATTGTAAGAATAATCAGGGTGGCCACTTGACCGTGAAATTTGTTACTAAACCGGGAATAAAATATAAAAAAAAATTTATAAAAAATAAAATCTAAAAGTTCTGAGAAATTTGTTCGAAAATCAATCTTTTTTCATATATCACAAATCTATATTAATAATAATAATAATACTCCGCAAGTTCTTTCATTCATAACGGTACCAACACTCGATCAATATGATTAAATTAGACAAAGTTAATTAATAGTTTTATTATATTGTTCGGTTGTCGATTATTTTCTCCGGATTTCGAAATTTGTTTTAAATTATAAATTATTTTTTTAATAGTTCATTATTTGCATTATATTGTAATTTTTCTTTTAATTATCAATTATTTTCTTGAAATTTCCATTTAATTCTTTAATTCCCAATGTATTTCTATAATTTTTAATTATTTCTTGAATTCTCATTCATTTTCTTCATTAGTCAATTGTATTTTTCGTTATTCAATTACTTTATTTCATATTCAATAATTCTCGCTTTTTCTCAATTATCAATTATTTTCTGGAAATTTAAATACAATTTTTTAATTCAATTCAATTCAATTTTCATATATTTTATACAATTTTTTCCATAATTTTCATCAGTTTTCAATTAAGAATTTATTATTCACCTTCAATTTAATGATTATTAATTAATTTTATAAATTTTTTTGTTCGAATACCAATTTTTTTCACCATTTTTCGAATTTTGTTTTCAATTGTTAATTTTTTTTTTTAATAGTTAATTATTTTCGTCAATATTTAATTATTTTCGTCACGTTGTAATTTTTCGTTTAATTATCAACTATTTTCTTAAAATTTCAATTTAATTCTTTAATTTTTAGTTTTTTTTTCAATTCTCAATTATTTTCTTCAATTTTAAATTGCATTTATCGTTTTTCAATTATTTTATTCAATATTAAATAATTCTCGCATTTTCTCAATTATTAATTATTTGCTTGAAATTTCATTGCAATTCTTCAATTTCCAATTATTTTCTACAATTTTTTTCATTAATTTTCATCAGTTTTCAACTGACAATTTATTATTATTTTTCAATTTTATGATTATTCATTAATTCAAAAAATTTTCTTCCTCAAATGCCTATTATTTTTATCATTTGTCGATTTTTTCAAATTGTTAATTATTTTTATTTAATAGTTAACTATTTTCGTGAACATTTAATTATTTTCCTCATATTGTAATTTTCCGTTAATTTATTAATTATTTTCTGAAATTTCAATACAATTCGTAAATTTCTATTTATCTTCTACAATTTTTTCCATCATTTTCATCAGTTTTCAATTGACAATTTATTATTCTCCTTGAATTTAATGATTATTCAATAATTTTAAAAATATTTTTAATTGAATGACGATTATTGTCACCATTTTTCGTATTTTTTTCTTAATTGCTTATCATTTTTTTTTAATAGTCAATTATTTTAGTAAATATTTAATTATTTTATTCATATTGTAATTTTTCTTTTAATTATTCATTATTTTCTTGAAATTTCCATTTAATTTTTAATTTCCAATTTCTTACTTTAATTTTAAATTATTTTCTTCAATTCTCAAATATTTTCTTTAAATTTCAATTATTTTAATCAATATTCAATAAAGTTTGGATTTTTACAAGTATTTTTTTCATTCATAAAAATAGTTTTTTAAATTTCAATACAATTATTCAATTCTAGAACTATTCTCTTCAATTCTCAGTTATTTTCTTCAAATTTCAATTCAACTTTTTTATTTTTAATTATTTTCTTCAATACTAAAAAATTATCGCCTTTTTTCTATTATTTTTTTCAATTATCATTAAGTTTTTTTAATTTTAAATATAATTGTTCAATTATTTTCCTTAATTTTTAATTCCATTCTTCATTTTTTATTTCCATTTTTCAGTTTACAATTGTTATCTTCCATATTGATTAATTCTAGGCTTTTTTCAATTACTTGTTTCCAATTTTGAAGTATATTCTTTAATTTTTTATTGTATTTTTCAAATTTCAATTATTTTATTCAATTTTAATTATTTTTTTCGATTTGTAATCCAATAATTAATCCTATAATTTTTTTAATTTTTCAATTTTCAATTATTTTCTTTAAATATAATATTTCTTGTTTAATTTTTTCAATTGTCTATTAATCTAGTCATTTTTTGAATTTTCTTTTCAATTGACAATTATTTTCGTCATTTCTCACATATTTTCTTCAATTTTTCAAATCTTCTCGTCATTTTTCAATTATTTACTACAATTATTAATTATTTTCCGCAATTTTCAATTATTTACTACAATTTTTTTCAATTTTCAATTAGTATCTTAAAAATTTAATAATTATTCTTTGATTTTTTAAATTATTTTGTTCGTTTGGGTATTAATCTAGCAATAATTAAAATTTAAATGCGAATTTGTCAAAATTAAAAATACTCTTTTAATTATTCGGAAATTTATGATCAGGAAATCCAAAAAATTGACCTGAAAAAACCGGTAATTTAATTTCATACAAAAATTCTCTGTTGATATCTGAAAATTTGGGGTTCCTCAATTTTTTTATTTTATCGTTCATATTCAAATTTTTCTGATATTTTTAAATCTTTTAATAAATTTTTGAACCTTTTTCTTGGTTATTTCCTCTTTAAACTAAGTCAATGTATATTTTTTCTAAATAAAAATAACGTATATTAAATGTTTAAAACTGCTCTTACTATTTTTTTAACAAACCAGGAAATATTTAAATAATCATTTTTTAATCGTTAAATGAGTAAATTCGCGAAAATTGTAGTTTACGTTCCGACAGTTTGAAAATAATCATTCGCTAAACACCCTGTTATTGTAAATTTAAATAATTTCTAGAAAAATATTACAAAAATGTAATTAATTTTTTTTTTCTGAAAAATTGTTTAGAAAGATGCACATAATTTAGAAACGCTACACACTTTCTTTTATTAAAGACAAAGCAAGACTAACCTGTTATTTTGCACTATAGGTGATTTTGTTCCTCAATGTATACCAGGCTTAGGTGACAGAGGTGTTCAGCCTGGACCAGATGGTGTAGTCAATGATGATAACTCTACACACTATTGTCTTGTTGCCATTGGAAGATTACAAGTTACTAGTACACCAAACACGAGTGACTTGGCTGGTTCCAATAGTAATAGTGGTGAGTTAATAAAATAATAAATAATAAAAAAAAAACAAAATAATTTACTCTACGCACAACATATGCTCACTTTTTAAAAAAATTATTTACAGAATTCATCTCGCGTCATACCGAGGAGGGAAAATTCACTTTTGTGGATCAAAGGGTTGGTGGAATTTTAGGATATACACCTTCTGAACTTCTGGGACATCCTTGCTATGAATTCTTCCACCCAGAAGACCTTTCACACATGCGAGACAGTTTTGATCAAGGTAATATTGACAGAATTATTTTTTATAATTTTAATTTTACATACGTTCTAAATTACGTTCACAAATTGCGTAACAGGTTTTAGGGGGAGAGGGGGTTTCTTATTTTGTAGACTATACAATCTATTCATAGAAAAGTGCAAAGTTAATAAAATATAATTTTAAAAAATAATACAATATTGAAAAAAACATTAAAAAATTGAGAAATACCGCCCAAAGAGAAGTTTTTAGATTAAAAGTTAAAGACATCGATAGTAGTTTATTTTTTCAAAGTAAATTTCAAAGTTTATTTACCAAAATAAATATATTAAACCGTTAGTTTGAGTTTAAACGTAGCAGATATAATATAATAATTTCTTAGAATGTATCTAATTACTTTAGTTACTTTAGTTATGTAAGTTTTCACGAAAGTAGGGTAATGTCACCTTGAGTGGATCGCTTAAGCTTTTTTTTTAATAAATTCTTTATGAAAGTAAATTAATTGCCCTTCTCTATTCCAAGCTTTAGTTTATATCCCTAGATAAAAGTTTATATCATGAGAACTTTGATTTTGTTATTTAGAAAAAATAAAATTGGCTTAAAAAAATATGCGTATTTCTGAGAAATGAAAAAAATGTAACATTGAGTGGACCACTCCTGAAAAATTGCAAGTAAAGATCAGAAAATCAATAGAAACTTAAGAAATTGCAAAAGTTTTTCAAGATATTGAATTACTTTCAGTAAATTATCTTGTTTTGACTCTCTGTCATTCTATACTGCTTTCGACAATATCTATTTAGAAAACACAAAAAATATTAATAAAGAACATAAAGCATGGTTAAAAACAAGTTTATTTTCAATTTATATCCATTAAAATGGCAAATTGACATTAAAAATGAAAAAAATTAGATGGTTCATTCAAGATTATAAACAATGGTCCACTCAAGCTGACATGCGACTTTTTAAGGGAGTCACAAACTTCTTTTTTCGAAGCAAAATTATCGCTTAATTAAACTTAGACAATCAATTTCAATGTCCAAACTAACAGCAAAAGATAAATTACTTTTTAGAACTTGAATTTAGTGTCAGATCATTAAAAACTTTTAGGCGGTCCACTCAAGGTGACATTACCCTATATTTAATGTCAAGGTATTTAGAGATTTTCAATCTTCTTGACATTTTTCTTATTTTTCAATCTTCAGTTATTTCTATTATTTTTAAATTATTTTCTTCAATTTTTAATTTATTAAATTATATATTTTCTACTTATTAAATATTTTCCACATTTTTTAATTAATTTCCAAAACTTGCAATTATTTTTTTACATTCTAATTTTTTTATTATATTTTCATTGTGTTTATCATTTTTCAGTTCTTTTATTAAATTTCAAAAATGTTTTGTAATTTTGTCGCTTATTTTTCCTAAATTTTATTTATTTTCTTTAATTTTCATTAACTCTTTATTTTTGAAAATATTTTCTCCAATTTTTAGTTTTAAAGAATTTTTTCATATCCTTTCTACATTTTTAATTTATTTATCTCAAATTTCAGTTATTTGTATTATTTTTCAATTATTTCCATCATTTTTAAATTGATTTCTTTAACTTTTCAATTTATTTCTTCAAATTAGAATTTTTAAAATTATTTTTTGACTGTTTTACTAAACCTTTAATTATTTATTTCAAATTTCAATTAACTAAAAAAAATTTTAATGAATTTAAGAAATTTTTAATTATTGTTTTCAAATTTACAATTACTTTTGGTATTTTGTAATTAATTTCCTAAATTTTCAATTATTTATCTCAAATTTCAATTATTTTTAAAAATTTATCATTATTTTTGCCATTTTTTAATTATTACCTTTTATTTTATATATATTCTGTAATTTATTTCAATTATTCTTCTCAATTCTCGATTGTTTTCTTCATTTCTCAAATATTTTCCTAATTTTCAATTACTGTCTTCAATTTTCAATTATTTCTGTATTTTTCAATTTTTTTCTCTAATTTTTAAAATTATTTTCAATTTGATTTACTTAATCTTCAATTATTAATGTTAAATTTCAATTCTTTTTTTTTCAATATTCAATTTGTTTTATCACCTTTTTATTGATTTCTTTGATTTTAAATTACCTTCATCATTTTTTAATTCCTTTTCTAAATTTTCAATTATTTTTCTCAATTCTCGATTGTTTGAATTAATTTCGATTTTTTTTTCAATTATCTCATCATTTTTAAATTGATTTTTTCAATTTTTAATCATTTTCTCCATTTTCAGTTATTTTCTTCAATTTTCAGTTTTTTAAATAATTTTGGAATTATAGAAACAAGTTTTAATTTTATAAATTATTTTTAAATTGATTTATTAAATCTTCAATTATTTATCTCAAATTTAAATGCTTTCTTTTCATTTTTATCAGTTACATAATCTTTTAATTGTTTTTTTCCAATTTTTAATTATGTTCATCATTTTTTAATTATTTTCCTAAATTTTCAATTTTTTTTCAATTTACCGTTATTCTTATTTTTGCTAATTATTTTCTCTTAGTTCATATATATTCTTTCAAATTATTTTTCTCACTTCTCAATTATGTTCTTCAAATGTCAATTACTTTTACTATTTTTCAATTATATTCCTCAATTTTTAATTATTCTCCTGATTTATATTTCAATTATTATCTTCAATTTTCAACTATTTCTAAAGTTCTGCATTCATTTTTTATAATTTTAAATTATTATTTATCAGTTTTAAATTACTTTCCACAAATTGTAGTAATTTTCCGTTTTTTTTTTTTTAATTAATTTGATAATTTTGTAATTTTATTTTTTTTATACTACAACTTTGCAATTTTGTCCTACCCAAATAAAATAATTGAGGTTCTACTGTATTTAATTAATTTATCTTTATTTATAAAGTTTTTAAAGTACCCTAAAAGTCCCCTATTTTTGTTTATTCAGTCCCCTATTTCCCCTAAAATATTCTACATTCCCATTCAAATTTACCCAGAATTAAGTGTCCGATATTTATTCACAGAATTTTCAAAATTTAAAAATTCTACTTTATTACCGTGAATCCTGTAACAGTGATAAATTTTGAAAAACATAATTATAGTTGGGGGGGGGGGGGGGAATTGTTACTGAATTTGTGGACGAAGACTAATTAAATACTTTTCTTGAACTTGACAAATCATCATTGTCTCAAATTTTTACAGTTATAAAGCTCAAAGGACAAATGTTGTCGGTTATGTATCGGTTTCGAGCCAAAAATCGGGACTGGGTTTGGCTAAGGACGTCTGCATATTCTTTCGTTAATCCATTCACCAATGATGTCGAATATATCGTTTGTACGAATCAAACCGCTAAGTAAGTATTGGAATAAAACTTTATATTATAATATTAAATTCAAATTGAGTTCAAATGAAATTTGTATAATTACAAATTAAAAAAAAAACTAAAACTTTGAAGGTAATTTTGATTCTTGTTCGAAAAGAATCTGTTTTTAATCTAATATTCTTTTCTTTTAAAGACCGTTCCATGCCGGAAGTGAAGGCCAACAAGAAACTGAAAACGTTGCTTATGGTCAACCAGGATTAGATTATTCTCTTCAGAGACATCCTGCTCGTGAAGCTATTTATCCTACTCAGCATATGATGCAGCATCCATCAGCCGTAGCCACTGCAGGTAGTTGTATAGTAGTTTTACTTATATAAAATTTTAATTATATTATTATTATTATTATTATTTATCTCAAATTGTTATGCTGTGTAACTCTGAACTAAAAATAATAATTAGTTGCAGGTCCACAACAAGCTAGACCATCAAGCACACAAAATGTTTATCAAGGATACGAAACAACACAGTCGCCGATTGCTTACGGTTCTCCTGGACAGCAGAGTGCGTCTTCTTCTGTTTTAAATCGAATTCAAAAACCAACCAATACATCTCCAACACCTGTTCAGCAATCCTGGGCCATCGGCCGCCAGGTAAATGGAATTTTTCAATAAAAGATTCCGTAAAATAAAATAAAAGATTCTTCTAGTTTAAATAAGAAGAATAATTTATGTTTTTTTTCTATACTTATTTTATTAATACAGTTAGTTTTATTAACTTTGAAAGAATGTAAAAATTTTATTTTTCACATTAAATAAATAAAATTTTTTATATTTCACAGCAACCTGTAACAGAAGGTTATCAGTATAGTCAATTAAGTCCTTCAAGATCTCCGAGTGGTCCGACGTACACTCAACTTAGTAGTGGAGCAAGAACTCCTGCAGCACAATATCATGCAGTCACAACTGTGCCTAACAATCCTGGTAAGAGTTTAAATTTATTAGTTTATTATAGACGATATTCGGCATAATTTGCAGACTAAATTTAAATCTTTATTATTTGTTGTAACTCGTGATTTTTTTAACTGGAGAGTAAAAAATATCTAGATCTTAAAACAAGATATATATGTACCTAACAAGAAACTAAGAAAACGCAAAAATGTGAAATAACTAAATTTTTTAACTTAAAACTAGAATATGTTCGAAAAAGCATAGAGGGAAAAATTTCAGAAGTTCGAAAGTAAAAACAATTTGAAAAATTAACTTGGAAATGAAAACAAAAGAGAAAAATAACTTCTATATCAAAGAAGGGTGTCTAAAGAGGGAAAAAAATTACTAGGAATTAAAAAATGCTTTATAAAAACAGAAAATAAATTGCGTTAGAAGAAATTACCTAATAATTAATTAATAATAATTAAAAACCTAATAATAATTAATAAAGTCGAAGAAAAACAATTGAAAAATAAAAAAAAATTACTTTAAAGTGGAAAATGACTAGAAAGTCACAAAGTAACTGAAAAATGAAGTAGATAACTAGAAAATAAGGTAAAGTTGCTTTATAGTGAATAAATAAATAACTGAAACGTAAAAAATATCATTTGAACGTAAAGAGAACTAAGTTTGAAAAAAAAAAACTAGAAAATGTGATAAAATAGCTAGGAAGTGAGGAAATGAAAATAAATAAACATTAGAAGAATTTTTTTGAAGAAGTTGCTGTTTGGTTGTTCTTTGAAGAAAAAAAAATAGACAATGATAGATAATTACTATAAAGTGAAGAAATAACTAGAAACTGCTGAAAAAAAATTGGAAAATAAAGAAATAGTACTAATAAGATGAAAAAATAACTAGAAAGTGAAGAAATATTGTAACTCAATGAGAAATTACTAAAATTTATGGTAAAGTAACTAAAAGTAAAGATAATAATTAGAAGTTGAAAAAAAGTGAGTGTGAAGAGAGTGAATTAATAACTAGAAATTAATTTAAGTAACTAAAAATTGAAGGAAAATAACTAGAAAATGAGAAAAATAAATACAAAGTAAAGAAAAATAGCAGAAACTAAGAAAATAATTTAAAATTAAACAAAAATAACTGGAATGTTAATAAATATCTAGAGATGAAGATAAATAAATAACTATAAATTCTCGACAAATAATTTGGAAATGAGAAAAAAATAATACGATCTAAAAAATATTTAAAATTAATTAAATGTTTTAAAAATTAATTAAATTAGTTAAATTAAATTACCTGAAAGTAAAAAGTCGTTTTTCGCCCCAAATAAAAATATTATTAAAATTAATTTCACCAAATTTTGAAAATAGCTCATTTTTCTCGTTGAAATATTCTCTGTAATTTGATTGCTTAATAACTTTTAAACAAAACATTCTTTCACAAAACCCAACAAATAAAATTGTAGAGAATGTTTAAACGAGAAAAATTAGCTATTATTTGTTAAAATTGGATTAAAATCACAGATTGTAACTAGATTTAAAGAACATGTTAAATAATTATTACTTAACAACAAATTTTAGCTCAACCTATTTTTTTCTAAAAAATGTACAACAGAGACTCTCAAAATTTAGTGAAATTAATTTTAATAATGTTTTCCATTGGTCGAAAAAGTCATTTTTTAGTTTGAGGTCATGTCAATTGGGAGAACCTCCGATTTATTAACAAGCGAATTTATTAAAAAGCGAATTTAAAAAAAAAAGATCTGGAAATTTGGTTTTAAATCTACTTTTTAAAAAATGCATTTAAATTGATTAAAATTTAAATATATAAATATCATATGTCAAATAATTTTAATTTCATTAATAAATAAATCCATAATTTTTTCTATAATTTTTAACATTTTTCAATATACAATTATTCTCTTTAAATTTTATAATTATTCTTTAATTTTTTAAAATCATTTTGTTCTGTTGTCGACTATTCTCGACGCTATTTGAATTTTTTGTCAATTATTTTCCTCATTTCTCAATTATTTTCATTTTTCTTTCAATTATCATCTATTTTTTTTTAAATTGCAATATAATTCTTTAATCTTCAATTTATTTCTTTAATTTTTAATTATTTTCTTCAATTTTTAATTGCATTCTTCGCTTTTTAATTATTTTATTCAAAATTTAATAATTCTCGCATTTTCTTAATTATCAAGTATTTTCTTGAAATTCCAATACATTCTTTAATTTCTAATTAATTTCTTTAATTTTAATTTATTTTCTACAATTTTTTCCATAAATTTCATCAGACCGTCACGAAATTAATTTGGTTTTTGGAGTTTTTTCAAAATATCTAGTAATAGTCAATAGATTTTACTTAAAGATTTAAATCAATTCATCAAATTTAAGGCAATAAATAGTTGTACGTTGTTAAAATTTCAAAATTGATGTAATTTTTTTTGTTATTTCGCTAGAACCGTAATTCGAATCGAAACAAAATAATTACGTTTCTAATTACGGTTTAGGCGAAATAACAAAAAATTGAAAATCAATTTTGAAATTTTAACAACGTACAACTATTTATTCCCTTGAATTTGATTAATTTTCAATTATTTTTATCGATTTTTTATTACTTCCTCAATATTCAATAATTCTCGTATTTTTTTACTTATAAAAATTTTTTTAAAATTTTAATTCAATTATTCAATTCTATAACTATTTACTCTCTTTAATTCTCAATTATTTTCTTCAAATTTCAATTCAACTTTTTTATTTTTAATTATTTTCTTCAATACTAAAAAATTATCGCCTTTTTTCTATTATTTTTTTCAATTATCATTAAGTTTCTTTAATTTTAAATACAATCGTTCAATTATTCTCTTTAATTTTTATTTACATCCTTCAGTTTTCAATTGTTTTGTTCTATATTTATTAGTTCTCGGCTTTTTTCAATTCCTTTTTTTTATTTTTAAGTTTATTCCATAAATTTCAATTCCGTGCTTCAATTTTTAATTATTTTGTTTAATTTAAATTATTTTTTTCCATTTTCAATCCAGTTGTTAAATGTACAATTACTTCCAACAATTGTTTATATAATATTCTTAATTTTTCAATTTGCAATTATTTTCTTGAAATTCAATATTTCTTGTTTAATTTTTTCTATTATTTTTTTGATTTGTCTATTAATCTAGTCTTTTTTCGTATTTTCTTTTCAATTGACAATTATTTTCGTAACTTTGTAATTTTTTTTTCAATTATTTTTTCAAATTTTAATTTAATTCTTAAATTTTCAATTTATCTCCTCAATTTTTTATTATTTTCTTCAATTTCAATTACTTTTTTCGCTTTTCAAATCCAGTTTGAATTTGCCAAAATTTATAGTTTTAAATTACAAACAACAATGCAAAGTTTGTCGCGCTTTAATTATTTTCTTCAATTTTTAATTGTATTCTTCGTTTTTAATTATTTTATTCAAAATATGTGTGAGTTAAATTCTTAGTATTTTCAATATATTTTTAATATTTGATCCTCTTTGCAATTCGTATTCATGTTATGAAAATTTTTAAACATTGATGAGAATTAAAAAAAAAACAAATGTTTAAAAACCATGAAAAAATTACTCCAAAACGCTTATTAAATTTCGATCGTTTTTTTATTTAAAATATACGAAAATATATTTTGCACTAACTTTTTCTTCTGATGGTTAATCTGCTTTTTCTTAAAGAATTAGAGATAGTTTCAGATTGTTTAAGTTTAAGGTCTAAGGATTTAAACCTTATTATTTTTAGTCGCCATCTCAGATTATCCATTTTGAATTACAAACTTCTAATGTCAAATTTCAGTCATTTCTATAAAGAAGGATTGGATTTTGTTATAAAAATTAACAAACGTTTCTTGTAGTCGCTTCTTAACCCTTAACTGCTAGACTGGGTCTAACAGACCCGGTTTTTTAGAGCCACTTTTATCACTATTTTCAATCTACAGTCCGCTAGACTGGGTCTAACAAACCCGGTTTTTTAGAGCCACTTTTATCACTATTACAGGGATCACAGTGGTTTCTTTGTTCAATTTTAGGTGAAAAAGGGGATTTCGATTTTCAAAAAAGGGTTATATTAATAATTCAAGTTTTCTTTTACAAAATTTTATTGTTTCCTTTTTTCAAAACAGTCTTATTATTTAATTTAGTCTTTTTTTGTTCAATTTGTTTATGAAAATTTTAAAAGAAAGAGCACTTTCGGAAATACAAAAAATTATCTTTTAATAGATTGTTTGTTCCATGACGAGAAGATAGTTGTTGCAATTAAATATTTTTAAAAATAATTTTTAACTTCAAATGGGTTTTTAAATTATTTATTTAATAATTCGATTTTAAACAGGAAACATAAAAATCTGTGATGTAAAATGTTCTGATATAATATTAAAGAAATTAAATTAAAAATCTTTCAGCGAAATATGACAAAATCAATTTAAATTATTTTTATTGATCTCTTTTATTGTGTTTTTATATTTTCTAATTCAAAACAATTAATTTTTGTTTGAAATAAATAAATATATTTCAAAAACAATTTTTTTTTCATCCAATAAAATAAATTTGATGTATTTCAGCAAGAATACATGGTTTTATTTTATGATGCAAAACTAGTAATATTTGTTTAAAACGAGTAAAAAATATTTAATAAATTTTTTTTTTATCCAATAAATTAATTTGCTTTAATAAATTAAGAATACATAGTAATAAGAAAATTATATAACTTTTTTAAAAAAATGTTATTTTAATATGTTTTTTTCATGTAAAATCTAAATAAATTCAATAAATAATAATAAAAAACCATTTCAAGTTAAAAATTATTTTTAAACATTTAAATAATTCAATAACTAATTTATCATCATTGTACAGACACCCTAAAAAAGGATAAATTTTTGCATTTCCGAAAGTGGAAAAATAGAAACTTTTTGAAAAAAAGAAGGTCAAAGAAGAGAAAATTGTTCAGTTTAGGTGTTTTAGGTGATAAAATCTTGATTTTAGGTGTTTTAGGTGATTTTTTTAAAAAAAGGGGAAAAAAGGGGATTAAATGAAAAAGGGGAGAAACTGTGATCCCTGCTATTTTCAATCTACAGTCCGCTGTAGGAGAGAGCGGAAAAGGTATACCGGGTCTGTCAGACCCAGTCTAGCAGTTGAGGATTAAAATAATAAAACTTAGAACTGATATATGAATTTTTTTTCAGGAATGTGGGGATGGCAAGGACAACAGCATCAAGCTCAGCAGCAGGACAACGGGCAAAATTCTGCTCAAGTAACTGGACAAGCTCAACAATCTCACGCCACATCTAATGCACCTGGTCCCCAGCCCCAAGAATTATCCGATATGCTACAAATGCTCCAGGATCAAGGCGGTGCTTCCGGCTTTGAAGATCTGACCATGTTTAACGCCACTTTTTAGTAGAAGTTGAACTCTTGAAAGTGAAAACACTGCTGTTTTATAGGACTTCTCAATTTTGACTTATTCAGCGACTATTGCGATAATTTGCAATCACTTTCTCATAAGTTAGTTAGCGAATCACCAGCTATAAGTTTTAACGCTGTAGTCCAAGAAAAGGCAAATGAATTTTGCACAATTCTTTTCTTTCTCGAATATTTACGCGCTCGACAGTGTCGAGGCAATCGATTTTTTATACGTATCGCATAAAGTATAAATAATATCTTGTAGTAAATATTGTCTGCTCGTGAACTTCGGTAAGCGAATTATTTACGAAAAAAAAAAAAAATGAATCGGGTGTGTGGAAATTTCTGTAAAAGTGCCATTAGTAGTATGGACTCGAAATATTGCTTAAGAATTGATAACTCGAGCTCGTGTCGATTTGAAATAGTCATGATTTTTTAGTAAACATGGATGATCGGAGCCTTTAAATATTGTTATATTTATAGATACGTCGGTAGCCACTTTTAATGCTGCATAGGCACCATCTGTGAATGACACTGACTATTATATATATATATAAATATATATTATATATAATTCCAATTACATTCGTAATTTCAAGTAGTTAAGCATCAGTAAGTAATTTTCAAGTTTTACGCGACATTTTATCGCGTTTTAAAGCAAAATTTTACCATTGTTTCACGCAAATATGTTTTTTTTTTTATTTAATTTTACTGAACCGCAAGGAAAGATTGTTTTATTGAAAACTAACGAAAGTTAAATTGTGCATTTCGATTTTTCCAAAACTCGTGACGATCGCAGTCTGTCCAGAAAATTGTGCTCGTCACGGTTTCGATTGTATTATTGCTTTTAGCTTTGTCAACAATTGTATACTGAATTTTCAATAATAACAACCACGAATGTATGTAATTATAGGATTTTGTTTTGCAGAGAATGTGAATTAATTTCTCGTATAAACAGTGGGTATTAAAATTTAATAGTTTTACCAATGAACATTATTCCTCTGCGCTTATTATAAGTATAAAATTATAAATTTGACAACGTCCGAGTATGTGCAAGTATAATTTCTCCCTTCCCGTTTAATGGAATTATATTTTATTTATAAAAATCATTTTCTAGGAAACAATATTTTGAGCTGCTCGCGATTATCAGCGTAATTGATTATAGGTTTAGTCTATTCATTTTTAATTTAGAATTTTACTTTATAAGCAGTGCAATCGTTAAGATATAATGTTTAAAAGAATGTACAAAATTATACAAAACTTATATAGCATCAGTAGTTACTCATTAAGGATTTGATCCTCAATTAGTTTTCAAAATTTTTCAAGCAAACTTGAATTTTTATTTTTCATATCTTTTATTGTAATTGCAAATGTTCACGTGTACTTGAATTTATTTCAAGTGCACATGTAAGTCTTCAGTAGTTTGAAGAGATTAACTTTCGATAACATATCACACGAAATAAAAAAAATCTTTGTCTCAAATTATTAGGACTTTTAATTATTGTAAATTTACAATTTAAGTATTTTTTATTTACAAAAAAAAAATAAGAAAAACTATACAATATTTACAACTTAAGTTTAGCAGCTGAAATTCGAGATTTGTCTTTCTTTCCTGGCAATTTGCTCGATTTTACTTTAATCTGACTCTGAACTTCATCCTGTAATTGTTTAAAGAAAGCTGTTGAAGATTTGGTGGCTTTCTGATTTTGTTCGTCCATTTTCATTATATTTCGATTTTTCGTTAATTTTTCTACCTCCTTGGCAGTTTCTTTATTACGTTTCTTACGAATCTCAGAAACAGCCTTGAGTTTTTCCTTCTTTTCTTTTGCTTGTTGAATTTCTCGTTGTTTCTTTTTCCTTTTTCGAAGTTCACGTTTCTTATCGGTTTTCGTTCTCTCGCTTTTGCCAAGTAAATCTCCACGCTTTTTGGCTGCAAATGAAAAATTATTATTAAAATAACAATAAGCAACATTGGTAAATAAAACTTTGATTGACTGAATTAATTTTAAATAAAGAAAAGAAAGTAGGTAAGTGTGCGAACAAATAAACAAGTAGAATACATTTTCAAAAAGATTAGCGAATCTAAAAGAAATTCGAAAATTAAGGAAAATATTTTATTCCCCCTTTTCCTCCGTTCCCAAATAAAAAAGGGGAAATTTTTAAAACCGTGTTATAATTTAAAAAAAATAAGAGAAATAGAAAAAATAAGAGAAGAAAAAAAAATAAAGAATTAAAACTGTGCAAGAATTTTAAAAAAGAGAAAAATAAAAAAACCGTTCAAAATATCAAGAACATCTTTGAAGCAATGAAAAGACCGACGAAACATTTTTTGACTATGAAAATAAATAATAAACACTTTATTAAATGTTATAAAACAAAATTGAATGAAGGGATCATGGCTGATAAAAATCATGATTTTTTTTAAAAAATCGGTTTTTTTAAAATTTAAATTGGATTTTTTTTAATATATAAAATCAGTATATAAAATTATCAAATGTTTATTTGTAAGAGTTTTATTTTTAATCTGAGAACATTTAATAAGAAATAATGAAGAGAAACATTTAATCAAAAACAAACAAATTATGTCGAATAAATTAGAAAATTTCAAAAAAAAATCTTATTAAATTTATATGATCGTAAGATTAAGAAAATTAGGTAAAAGCAACGAAAAAATAATAAATTATAAAAAATATATATATATGAATATATATAAACATAAAAAGACAAGAAAAGATTTTTTTTCTTTTAAATGACAAAATTCTTTTAAATATGTACTAAAAGACATGAACATTGTTAAACAAATAAAGAAAAACTTTAATAAAAACAACACGAGAATGAATTTTAAAAATGCAAAAAATTAGAGAATTATTTTACAACGAATTGAAAAAGTATTATCAGTATTATTATTATTATATACAGAAAATGATAAAAACAATGGTAAAAAATGTAGATAAAAGCATTAAATAAATGTTTTCAAAAATTCGTAATTACAAGATAAAACTAAACAATTTAAAAAAAGGAAAAATGTTTCTAAGAAATAGAAAAATGATGAAAAGAATCATCAAGGAATCAAGGAAGAACTAAGAAAATAGTTACAAAAAAATTTTAAAAATAGGAAGAAAATGGAGAAATGTTTTTTTTTTTCTTAATCTGACAAATTGTGAAAAAAAGTCCACAAAAGAAATTTAAAAATCCTTTAAAAATAAACAAGTTTAGGAAAATTAAACCAAAAATATTTTTGTAATATTACACTTAAAACAAGTCTAACAGGAAATTTTGAAAAATAAAGAAAATCTAAAAATTTTATGAAAGAATATAAAAAAGTTTGCAAAAAATAGACAAGATAGGAAAAAAATTGAATAAAAGTAAAAAAATTAGAATATTTATTCTTAAAAATATTGAAATAATTAAGAAAATCAACAAAATAAAAAGTTTAGTGAATGTTATAATAACAAAATTGTGTAAAATAATATTAAATAATTTGCTTAAAAAGAAGAAAATTAAAGAAAATTCTAAAATAAAAAGACAAATACAAAAAAAAAAAGATCAAAAGTAAAAGGAGAAAAAAAATTTTAATTTTTGTAAAAATAAGAAATTATAAGGTAAAAATTAAACAGTTTCGAAAAAGTTAAATATCTCAGATTTAGATGCGAAAAATTAGAAAATTATTTTACAAAGAATTGAAGAAAAAAATAAGCAATACAATTTTGAAGAATGTGAAAAAAAATTCAAAAGAAAAAAAATTCTATGTAATAGAAATATATTTTTAAAATGAGAATATAAAAAATAAAATAATTTCCTAAGAATATATTAAAATATTAGAATTAATAAAAATAAAATAAAAAATGTTTACAAAGTTAAATAAAAATTCCACAAAAGAAATTAAAAAATCCTTTAGAAACAAAAAATAGTCCAGATATGAAATAATATTAAATAATTTGCATAAAAATTAGAAAATTAAAGCAAATTTTTCAATAAAATGACAAATAAATACAAAAAAAATATCAACAGTAAAAGAAAAAAAAGTTTTTAATTTTAGTAGAAGTAAAAAATTATAACATAGAAACTAAACAGTTTCGATAAAGTGAAATCTCTTATAAATCTTGTAAGAAGTAAAAAAAAAGTTCAAATTGTGAATATGGAGAATAATTAGTAATATTTCATTATAATGCATTAATTAATATGCATTTAAATTTGAATTAATTGAAATTTAAAAGTCTGAATAAATTGGAATAGGGTATAAGTTAATTGAAGTTTGAAATTTATTTAAATATATTGAGTTATCTTCATATTAAAAATTTGTAGATCGTAGGTATTTTCCATATTTACAATAATCATTTTTTTAATTCTTACAAGATTTCTAGGATTTTTTAATTTTTAATTTTTTAATTTCTTATTTTTATAAAATTTTAAGACTCTTTCATCGTTTACTTTTGATATTTTGTTTTGATATTTGTCTTTTTATTTTACGATATTCTATAATTTTCTTCTTTTTATGCAAATTATTTAATATTATTTTTCACTTCTCGTCTATTTTTTGTAAACTTACTTATTCTTTTATAAAATTTTAAGATTTTCTTTATTTTTCTAAATTTATTGTTGAACTTGTATTAAGTGTAATATTATATAAAAATGTTTTTGGTTTAATTTCCTTAAACTTTTTTATTTTTAAAGGATTTTTAAATTTTTTTGTGAACTTTTTATTTATTTTTATAAATGCATTGTTTAAATTCATTTTTATTAATTCTAATTTTTTAGTAGATTCTTAGTAAATTTTTTTAATTTTTTGTACTTTTTACATTTTTTTACAGTTTGTCAGATTAAGAAAAAAACATTTCTCAATTTTCTTCCTATTTATCTAGTTATCTTGTTGTTTTACAATTTTCTTAATTCTTCCTAGCATATTAATTAACTCTTTAATTTTTTACATCATTTTTCTGTATCTTTGAAATTTTTTATCTTTTTTTAAATTGTTTAGTTTTCATCTTGTAATTACGAATTTTTAAAAACATTTATTCGAAGCTTTTATCAACATTTCTTAAATTTCTCATTTTTCGACTTTTTTGAAGACTTTTATGCTTTTATTTTATATTATGTAAATTTAATCTTTTACTAAATATTCTCATTTTGAATTCGTACTTCTATTTCATGGAATTTTTCTTCTTTTGAAATATTCCAAAATTTTCTTCATTCTTTTTTTCTTCAATTCTTTGTAAAATAATTCTCTATTTTTTCTAATTTTAATAATTTTACAATTATTTATTTATTTACACACATAATAATTATCTTCTTATTTATTTTTTTAATTTAAAAAAATGTCCTTAAATAGTTTAATTCTTTGAAAAGAATTTCTACTCTTTTATATATTTTTATAACGCTGTTTCATTCTTGTGTTTATTTTTTTAATTGTTCTTTATTTCTCTAATAATGTCCATGACTTTCTTTATTTAAAAGAATTATCACATTTTTTAAATAGACTGTTTTCTTATCTTTTTACGTTTTTATGTTTTTTTTTTTTACAATTTATTATTTTTTCGTTTCTTTTACCTAATTTTCTTAATTTTGCGGTCATATATGAATTTGAAGATATTTTTTGAAATTTTCTCATTGATTCGACATAATTTGTTTGATTTTGATTAAATGTTTCATTCTTCATTATTTCTTGTTAAATGTTCTGAGTTTAAAAATAAAATACTTACAAATAAACACTTGAAAATTTTATATACTGAATTTATAGATTTAAAAAAAAATCATGATTTTTATCAGTCTTGGAATAAAATAATAATAATAAAAATTTCAAGATTTATCCTCAAATTTCCGGGGTTTTTTTTTAATGTTTGCGATTTTTGACATCCATTATTAGACATCCGGAAAATTGTGAAATTTTTTGATTTAGATCATGATTTTAATGCAAATGCCCAGTGATTTAAATCAATTACATTCCTGTAATAAATGATCTGCGTAAAAAGAACAAAAATCAAGAAAATCTTGAAAACAAAAAATTACTATTTTAAATTAATGTGTTTAATAATTAATTAACTTCTTAATAAAAATAAAATCTCACCCTGGACTTCTTCAGGAGCAAGCAAAGTTGCATCGCTTGTCGCTACTGGAGCCACATCTTCCATGTTAATAGCAGGTATATTACTGACAATCTTAAGTTCCGGTTTAGACTAAAACACAATTTAAAGCATCAAAATTAGTAAACAAATTATTACTTTAGTTTGCATAAAGTGCAATTCGACAAAACTAATCTTTTAAAAACCAATATATTACTCACCTGTCTCGGTGTGAAATTATAATTAGAAAATGCGTCCAGTTTTCTAAAAATGGAATGCATCATTTCTCGAATTTCGTTATGCTCTTTGGGTTCTGGTTCTTCTGTTTTTTGTTCCGGAGCTTCTAGAGCTTGCTTTTGTTTAACATAATCCTGTTCATAAATCTGCGCCAAACTCAATTTACTCTTCTCCTGGTCCATGACTAATTTCTTTTTATACTCAACTGGTGTATCAACTGGTTTTACTTTCTTCTCGACATCATCCCAGGCTTTATCCTTGATCCTTTGTCGAATTATATCCTCTAATTTCAAAGTTGTTTGCTCAGTAATAATTGGCGGTGGTCTAGAAACAACATCGACTTCCACAAAGTCCTCAAGAAGAGAATTTTGCGGTCGGTTCGAAGCACTGACTTCTCCCTTCAATTGCCATGGTTTTTCACTCATAGCTTCACCCTCCAATTGTTTAATTTTCTTCTTAATCCGTTCCTCTCGTTCTTCGAGGGAAGATTTTACAATTTCTTCGTTCTCTTCTAATTTTTCAGAGCCTTGCTCCGACTCGTTTGACTCATCTGAATCAAGAGGTAAGTTGAATTTGACACGTTTTGTTCCTGAAGATGTCAATTTTTCAGAATTTTCAAAAGTCTCATCTTCCAATTCGAGTTCTTCTTCGTTATTTGAATCGAATTGCTGCGACATCTCGTGTGCTTTTTCTTCTTCGCCATCAGAATCAGGACTATCGAAAAAGCCAGCATATTTAACAAGTCTCGCATTTTGCGTTTCCTCGTTTTCATTATCATCATCATTATCATCATCATGATCGGAAAAATCATTGAATAAGTCAACAGATTCGTCATCTGAGTTTGCATCGCCTTTACCTGTGTCTTTTGATTCTTTCCGATCTTCTCTATTTAAATAATCATTCAACTCATTCATTTTGAAAAATTTGTCATCTACAACAGAAGGTTCGCGAATTCGCTTCTTTTCTTTTATTCTTTTTCTCTTGGAACTCTCTTCTTCAGATTCAGACATTTCTTCTCCACTGTTTAACTCTTCTTCACTTTCTTCTTCTTCTTCTTCTTCTTCTTCATCATCTTCAGAAATTTTACGCTTCTTTTTTGAAGATCTTTTTTCCTTAGATTTGGAATCATCAGAATAATTTACAGGTTGTGTTAGCTGTTTGTTTGTTAATAGCTTTGATATGTCAGTTATTGCTGATTGAATTACTTGATCGTTCTGTAATTCAATTTGTTGCCAGATCTGCTCTTCATCAAAACCATCAATTATTAACTGTGGAAGAGACTGTAAATTACTGTCTGTTTTTCTCTTTGTGAAATCATAAAGAAGCTTTGTTGCTTTCTTGAAGGATTTTGCTGTTTTCTTTTGAACGCTGAAATTGGAAAATAATAGATTTTTAATTTAGGAACGGTTCAAATTCTACAGATTTAAACTTTAAAATTATAAATTCTAGACGTTAAATCCTACAATTAAAAATTCTACACATTTAAACTCTACACAGTCAAATTCTACACGTTAAATTCGACACACTAAAATTCTAAAATACGATTTTTTATAAAATATGAATATTAAATCCTACATAGTTAAATTCTACACAGTAAAATACTAAATACGATTTTCTATAAAACAATAATATTATATTCTAAACAGTTAAATTCTACAATTTAAAATTCTACAAATTTAAACTCTACAATGTTAAATTATACACGATGAATTCTACAAATTAAAACAATACAATAACATTTTTTATAAAACATTTTAATAATTGACTTATTATTTAATTTATTATTAATAAAAATAATTGACAATTGAAAACAGAATTCGAAAAATGGCTACACAATTACACAATTGAAAGAATAGTTTAAAAAATTAAACAATAAATACTAAATTTAAACAAAATAGTTAAAAAATTATAGGAATAACTGTTGGAAATAATTGCGAATTGAAAAACTGGATTAAAAATCAAAAAGAACAATTTAAATTGAAGATACTAATTAAAAATTGAAGAAAATAATTGAAAATTGCAGAAAATAATTAATAATTAAAGGAAATATAATTAAAGAGATAAGATATTAAGAGATAATTATTAAGATAATAATTAAAAATTGAAGAAAATAATTGAAAATTGCAGAAAATAATTAATAATTGAAGAAAATATGTAAAAAATTACGAAAACAATTGTGAATTGAAAACAAAATTCGAAAAATGATTAGATTAACAGACAACTGAAAAAAATAATTGTGAAAATTAAACAGGAAACATTAAGTTTAAAGAAAATAATTGTAAATTAAAAAATAAAGAAATTTATAGAAATAATTGTTAGAAATAATTACACGTTTAACTGGATTAAAGATCGAAAATAATTATTGAAATTGAGAAAAATAATTGAAAACTGAAGTAAGCAATAAAAAATTTAAGAATTGAATTGAAATTTATGGAATATACTTAAAAATTAAAAAAAAAGTAATTTAAAAAAGCCGAGAATTAATGAATATAGAAGAAAACAATTGAAAACTGAAGAATAGAAATAAAAATTAAAGAATAGAATTAAACATTAAAGAAAATAATTGAACAATTGTATCTAAAATTAAAAAAACTTAATAATAATCGAAAGAAATACTAGAAAAAAGCCTATCATTTTTTTAATATGTATTAAAGAAAATAGATGAAAATTGAAAAGTGGAATTTAAATTTGAAGAAAATAACTGAGAATTGAAGAGAATAGTTCTAGAATTAAATAATTAAATTGAAATTTTAAAACAATTGTTATGAGCAAAAAAAATAATTAAAAATCAGAGAATTATTAAATAATAATAATTAACAACTGAATTCAAAATTCGAAAAAAAGTGAGAATAATCGGCATTCGAACAAAAATGTTTTTTAAATTAATGACTTGTATTGAAATTTCAAGAAAATAATTGATAATTGAGAAAATGCAAGAATTATTGAGTATTGAATAAAATAATTGAAAAACGAAGAATTCAAATTATAATTAAAAAAATAAAATAAAATAACTGACAATAGAAGAAAATAATGAAAAATTAAAGAAATAAAATGAAAATTTAAGAATTAAATTAGATTTAACAAAAAATCGATAATTGAAAAAATCAATTACAAAATGAAGAAAATAATTGATCATTGAAAACAAAATTAAAAAATGGCTACATTAATACACAACCGAAAAATGACGAGAACAACTAAAAAATTTAAGAAAATGTGTGAATTGTGACGAAAATAATTGTCAATTGAAAAGAAAATTCAAAAAATGACTAGATATTATTTAAGTTAAATAAATAAAATTATAAAAATGATTTGAATTAATTAAAGTTATAAATATTAAACTTATAATTCAAATAGTTTAAATAATTAATGGGAATGAATATTGATCAATAAAAAAGTTTCAATAAATTTTAAATGTAAAGAATAAAAGTTTATTTATTAAAATTAACAGGGATAATATAAATAAAGAGTTTTGGATTATTAAAAATATTAATTTTTTATTAATTGATAAAATTTAAATAAATCTAAATAAAATTATAAGATAAATATAGTTCATTTTTATTTATTAAATTAAATTTAAGTTAATTGAATTTAATTTATTTATACCTTTAAATTAATACCTTTGAATTGACAATTGAAAAAATTAAACAAGAAATATTAAATTTAAAGAAAATAATTAAGAATTGAAGAAAATAATTAAAAGTGAAAAAATAGATTGGAAATTAAAGAAATAAATGAAAATTTAAAGAAAATAATTGATAATTAAAAGAAAAATTAAAATATGACGAAAATATAATTAAATATTGACGAAAGTAATTAACTATTAATAAAAATAATTGAACATTTAAAAAAAAATATATAAAAATGGTGAGAATAATCAGCATTCGAACAAAAAAAGTTTTAAATTGATGAATAATCATAAAATTGAAGGTCATTGATAAAATTGATTGTCAACTGAAAACTGATGAAAATAATGGAAAAAATCGTAGAAAATAAATGAAAATTTAAGAAATCAGATGGAAATTGAAGAATTTTATTGAAATTTCAAGAAAATATTTCATAATTAAGAAAATGCGAGAATTATTAAATTTTGAATAAAATAATTGAAAAACGAAGAATACAATTGAAAATGGAAGAAAATAATAAAAAATTAAAAAAATAAATTGAAGATTAAAGAATTAAATTGAAAATTAAAGATTTCAATTAAATTTTTTAAAAAATAGTTGCTAATGGAAAGAAAAATTATAAAATGATTAAAATAATTAAATATTAATGAAAATAATTGACAATTAAAAGAAAAATTCGAAAAGTGGCAAGAATAATAGACAATAGAACAAAATAGTTTTAAAAAATTAAAAAATAATTATAAAATTTAAAGAAAATAATATTGTACATTGAAAAATGTTCAAAGTTATAGATTTATTTATTTGGAATTAAAATGATTGGAAATGAAATTTATAAATTTAAATTTTAATCAATTTAAATGCATTTTTTAAAAATTATTTGATTTAAAACAAAAAATATTTATGTGCCAAACTTTAGGTGTGGATAAAATGGAAGAATAAATGAATCTTGTTGAT
The DNA here is from genome assembly GCA_037103525.1 of Ganaspis brasiliensis. Classification (NCBI taxonomy): domain Eukaryota; kingdom Metazoa; phylum Arthropoda; class Insecta; order Hymenoptera; family Figitidae; genus Ganaspis; species Ganaspis brasiliensis. The sequence continues at coordinate 1,109,601 of JAZKLR010000055.1, read as the reverse complement.
TATTATTGTTATAGATTCCACATAGTTAAATTCTACAATTTAAAATTCTATACACTTTTTTAACCTTTACAATGTTAAATTCTACACGATATTAAATTTTGATTTTTTTAAAATCCTTTAATTTAAAAAAAATTAATAACCTTTTCATCGTGTAGAATTTAACATTTTAGAGTTTAAATGCGTAGAATTTAACTATGTAGGATTTAATATTAATATTTGATAAAAAATCGTATTGTAGAATTTAACGTATAGAATTTAACTGATGTGTAGATTTTAAATATGTAGAATTTTAAATTGTAGAATATGATATTTAAAGTGGATTGGATGTAATGTGTAGAATTTATAATTGTACAGTTTAAATGTGTAGAATTTAAACCGCCCCTTTAATTTGTCAGATAAAAATCAAAAAAGGAAGAATTTTGAAAAGTTCTAATTTAAAAAACTAAGGAACTAAAAACATGATAAAATTGACGACAAATAAATAGGAAAAAAAAAATTCTGAGGGAGTAATAAAAAGTGAGATTATTCTTATTTTTTCAGTCGACGAGTGATTTAAACACGTAAAAATAAAACTTTAAAACCCTACAATTTTTATAATTTAATAAACTTTTTTGAATCCTAACCTATCAATAACAAAAAATACGTTTTTAAAAAACTTACTCCAAAAATAACGTTGGATCCGAAGTATTATCTTCTATTATTGATAAAATACTGTTTATAAAACTTTCGCTTGTCATTTTTACTTATTTCATTCGTTAATAATTAATATAATTTATAATTAAACATAAACACGTGTGGAATCTATCAATATATATAACATACCTAACTAAACCTGTCCGCGCCGCTAGTTGGTGTACGTGGTTTACGTTCACTTACGTTTCCGTATTGTTTCAAAATAATAAAAAAAATATTAAATTGTCATCAGTAGCAGCACAATTTTTGTTTTATTTGACAACAATGCCAAAAGTAATCGATATTACTTAGAACTTTGAATCAAAATCAAATATTTAATATCAAAAATGTTAATACTTTATTGCATCAAACCGGCATCCGAAACTTTGGGTAATTTAGTTAATGCCTGGTAACTCGAGTAACAATCCGTTTTGAATTAGCAGACGACAAATAAGAAAAGTATGTAATAAATAAATATAAATAAATAAAACTTTGTTCTACTCAAAGTATGTTAAAATCAATTCAAAAATGTCTAAATAATTAATTTAATAACTTATTATTTTTCTAAAAACACAGCTATCTTAATGTTTAATATAAAGTGTTTCTGACGTGTGAAAAATAAACATTTTAGTTGGTGTTTTGAAGCCGATCAAACATATAATATAAACAGTTCTTTATCAATTTATCAAAATGATTGGGATGCGAATGAATGCATTTAATGATACAGGTATTGGAGAACCGGAACAGGATGCAAATTCAGCTCTTATTGAACTTGATAAAGGTACGTTTTTAAATGAAACTTCTAACCTCCAAACACAGTATACTTTACAGTAAAAAACAATTTTTTTAATTTTTAAATTAATTAATTTTTTTAACACTAAAGTTAAATTAAATCTTTTTTTTCAGGATTACGCTCCAATAAAATTGGAGAACAATGCGAGGCAATAGTTCGTTTCCCTAGGCTCTTTGAAAAATATCCTTTTCCTATTTTGATAAATTCCCTATTGCTGAAACTTGCCGATGTGTTTCGTATGGGAAGTAATTTTTTACGAGTTTGGGTCCTAAGAGTATGCCAGCAAAGTGAGAAACATTTAGATAAAATATTGAACGTTGATGAGTTCGTTAGACGTATTTATAGCGTTATTCACTCCAATGATCCTGTTGCCAGAGCACTTACTCTTCGCACTTTAGGCAGTATCGCAGGAATTATTCCTGAACGCCAACAGGTTTAAATTATAAAATATTATTTTTAGATATCCAAATTGTAACAGTTTGTACTTTATTACTTTATATTCCATTTTTATAGGTCCACCACAGTATTCGGAGATCTCTAGACTCTCATGACTCAGTTGAAGTTGAAGCTGCAATTTATGCAGCACAAATGTTCGCTGCCCAATCTAAATTATTTGCCGTTTCGATGTGCAGCAAAATCTCTGACATGATTAGAGGACAAGCAACTCCTGCTTCTATGAAATTGCAACTTATACCTATTTTACAATATATGCATCACGATACTTCAACTGCTTCAATGGTAGGTTTAAAACAGATTTTAAAAAATCTATTTTGAATTTTGGCACCTATTTTAACTATATATTTTGACACATATTTACAATCTTCTTCTTAAATGTAATGTTTAAAATAATGGCTATTTTAAATTTCGAAGAAGATGAGCCTAAACTTAAAAAAATCGATTAATATATAGCAGGGCTGTAATTGATTTAAATCACTTTGATTTAAATTTTAACCTTTAAAAAGAGAGAGAAAGATCATTAAAAAAAATCAAAATGTTACCTTCAGAAGATTTAGTTTAACAATTATTTTACAAAATCGATTTTTTAAAATCAGTTCTATCTTTTAATTTTATTCGAAAAGATTATACTCAATAATACTCTTTAAAGTCAGAATAAATAAAGATCTAAATTCACAATTTAAGGTTTTAGGAATTTAAATTACAATTTTTAATGATTATTTTAAAAAGTAAATTTTAGAGAAACTTATTCAAAGAATAAGGATTCTTTTAATTCGAGATTGAAATATTGTGAGTTTTCCGAAAATAATAAATGACAGGACAAATGAACTTTTGACAAAATGAAAGGAACGAACGATATCTCAATTAAATTTATTATAGAAATTAGATTAATTCCAATTATTATAAATTTAATAATTAAATACTGAAATTATTAATAAATGAAAAACTTGGAGATATCTTTCGAAATTATAAATGAAAATTTTACCAAAACTGATCCAGGAAGTAGGATTTTAAATTGACATCCATTTGGCGAGATAACTAAATTTCAAATAAATATTCCAAATCAATGATCGGCAAAAGTTCCCAGATAATACGTAATTTTCTAAATTAAATTTTTGTAAATATTATAATATACTTCAAATTAGATTTTCCGTTTATCCATATTTTAATTAATAAATAATTATTCTATATTTTACAAAAGATTTAATTCAATTTTATATAAAATTTTTAATTAAATTTAACTAAAACAAGTAAATCTTGACAAAATTCAGATTAATTCTTCAAATAAATTTTCGGATTCTAAATTATTCTTCAAATAAATGTTCAGATTTTAAAATTTATTATTTTCAAGGCAGGAAACGCAGCATGAAAATAGTTAGCATTTCAAAATAATTCAAAATTTAAGGGTACATCAAAAGAATCCAGATTTTAAAATCCAAAGAAATAAATTTGGTTAATTGCAAGAAAATTCGAATTTTAAGAGTTTCAAATGCTTGATAATACAAAATCCAATAATTGAAAATTTCACTTTTTTCAATCTTCTTAATCTTCAAATTATGTTGACTCGAAATAATATTCATGAATTAAAAAAGAAAATAAAAAATTAATTCTTAAAATTATGATTTTAAAAGAAAAATATTCCCAAATCTCGAATTGTTGTGACATCATTGAGTCAAGGTTTAACAAATTTTTGTGAATTGTAAAATTAAAAATTTTACAATGTCACAAAATCATGATTTTAATAAAAAAAAAACTTCAACATTCTCCGGAGTTCTAATACTGCTTGTAAAAAATCGGAAAACAAAAAAAAACCCAGAAATTTGTGGATAAATCTTGAAAATTTCAATTTTATTGTTTATAAAACTTAAAAAATTGTGCTAATACAGGTGATCAAAAATCCTATACGATCAACAAATTTTTGGTATGAAGATAGCAAAAAATAATATTAAATTTGTATATCTCTACGTAAAAATTTAAATAAATTCCAAGCGTCAATTAATTCATATTCCAATTTGTTCAAACTTTTAAAATTCCATTAATTCAAATTTCAATGCAAATTAATTAATGCATAATAATTAAATAATATTCATTATTTTGCACATTCACATCCTTTTCTTAAATTCTTATTAGATTTTTAAGAGATTTCATTTTTCGAAACTGTTTAATTTTAATCTTATAATTGCTTATTTTTACAAAATTTTAAGATTTTTCCATCTTTTACTTTTGATATATTTCTTTTTTTTTTTGTATTTGACTTTTTATTTTAGAATTTTCTGTAATTTTCTGCTGTTTATGCAAATTATTTAATAGTATTTTACTTAATTTTGTTATTATAATATTAATTAAACTTTTTATTTCGTTGGTTTTCTTAATTATTTACATTTTTTTTTTAAATTAAATACACTCATTTTTTTGTGAATTTATTTAATTTGTTTTCACATCTTGTCTATTTTTTGTGAGATTTTTTGCAAACTTACTTATTCTTCCATAAAATTTTAAGATTTTCTTTATATTTCTAAATTTATTTTTGGACTTGTTTTAAGTGTAATATTATAAAAATATTGTTGGTTTAATTTCCTAAACTTTTTTCATTTTTAAAAGATGTTTTTAAAATTTCATTTGTGGACTTTTTATTTTATTTTTATATACACTTTTTTATTTTATTTTTGTTAATTCTAATTTTTTAGTAGATTCCTATCAAATTTTTTCATTTGTTGTACTTTTTACATTTTTTTACTGTTTGTAAGATTCTGAAAAAAAAAACATTTCTCCATTTTCTTCCTATTTTGATAAATTTTGTTGATTTTCTTAACTATTTCTGTATTTTTAAAAACAAATACCCCCATTTTTTTGTAAATTTATTCAATTAGTTTTAACATCTTGTCTATTTTTTGCAAACTTACTTATTCTTTCATAAAATTTTTAGATTTTCTTTATTTTTCTAAACTTATTGTTGGACTTCTTTTAAGTGTAATAATAATTGATATTATAACAAAAAATTTTGGTTTTATATTCCTAAATCTTTTTATTTTTCAGAGATTATAAATTTCTTTTGTGTACTTTTTATTTGTCATTATATACATCTTTTTATTTTATTCTTATTAAATATAGTTTTCAGTAGATTCTTAGCAATTTTTTTAATTTTTTAGACTTTTTCCTTTTTTTTTTACAATTTGTCAAATTAAGGAAAAAAAACATTTCTCCATTTTCTACCTATTTTTAAAATTTTGTTGTTTAACTATTTTGTTAATCCTTCCTCGGATTTTCATTAATTTTTTAATTTTCGTCATCATTTTTATATTTCTTATAAACACTTTTCCTTCTTTCAAATTTTTCAGTTTTTAACTTGTAATTACGAATTTTTGAAAACTTTCATTCGATGCTTTTATCTACATTTGTTAAATTTCTCAATTTTCTACATTTTTCAAGACTTATTTTATATTTTGAAAATTTAATTTTGTACTAAATATTATCATTTTAACAACGTTCTTCTACTTAGTAAAATTTTCCAAAATTTTATTCAATTTTTTTTTTCAATTTGTAAAATAATTCTTTAATTTTTCTAATTTTAATAATTTGTTCTCTTTAGAAATATGTATGAATGGTTTTTTAATTATCTTCTTATTTATTCTTTGTGTTTAAAAAAAATGTCCGTAAATGCTTTAATATTTTGGAAAGAGTTTCTACTTTTTTATATATATTTTTACCTTTTCATTGTTCCATTTTTTTTCATTCTTCTTTATGTTTTTAATAATGTTCATGCCTTTTTTTATTTAAAAGAATTTTCTCATTTTTTTAATAGACTGATTTCTCATCTTTTTACGTTTTTATGTTTGTTTTTCTTTAAATTTATTATTTTTTCCTTGCTTTTACCTAATTTTCTTAATTTTGCTATCATATATGAATTTAAATTTATATTTTTTTGAAATTTTCTTATTTATTCGTCATAATTTGTTTGATATTGATTTAATGTTTTTTTTCATTATTTTTTACTAAATCTTCTCAGTTTAAAAAATAAATTACTTACAAATAAACATTTGAAAATTGTATATAGGTATTTAAACAAATGCGATTTAAATAAAAAAATCATGATTTTTATCAGCCCTGATTAATTCAATTAATTTTCAGGTGAATGAACTATGTATGGAATTGCTCGGAAGTTATCCAGCAGTCGAATTTGTGCGAGTGACTCTTAGTGCTTTAACAACTTTAACTTCTGCAACCTTGATAGATGTTCCGGCTCAAGTAGCTTTACTTTTACAATATTTACATGACGATCCTCGTGTAACTATCAAAAGGCATGCACTTCATCAATTACATTCACTGGCTCAGAAAGGCGCACATCTCTGGCCTCAAGGGGCTCTCACAAATTTAGTTGGTTTGTAAAATGTTTCAAAAATATGTTTTAAAAATAATAATTTCAAAATAACTTGGAAATAAAACAAATAAAATTTAATTTACAGACAGTACAACAATTCTTTTACAAGAAGGGACAGCAAATACTGATCTTCTGGTTCGAACTTTAGATGTAATTGAGGTAAAGTTTTTATAGTTAATGTAATTTTTAAAATTCTGTTAAATAGTTATTGAAAGTAGTTGAAAAGTAATCAAATCTATGAAGAATTTTTTTTTAGTAAAACTGATAAAAAATTATTTTTTAGGTTTTAAGTCAGAGTGCAATAACTTGCGACGCCAGTAGATTAGAAAATAGTCCATTGCTGTCTCTTTGCTTAAATGCTTGTTATTCTCCCGATCCAATTGTTGCTGTCAAAGCTGTCACGATTCTTGCAAGAATCGCTTGTTATTGGTAAGAAGAAATTCGCAAATTACATTTTCTTTATACTCAAATGTATTTATAAAATTTTATATCATAATTCCGGGAAAATTTAATGATAGTATAATATTCCTATATTTTATTTAATTTCTCGATCATGTTTTTTTTCTAGCTATGAAGAAGATTTACAAGACTCATCAGCATTGTCAAATACTAGAATAGAGGAAGTTATTTCTTGTCTCGAATCCTTAATTATGCTCTTGGCTTTAGATGAAAAATATCTATATCAGTTGAAAGTTTGTCTGCACTCGATTGTGAAACTTTGTCAAGCTCAACGAAGCCACTGTCCCGAATTTGTCGACGCGATTGGCTCTACTTTAATTAGTGAAAATTCGGAAAACAGGCAAAATGATAATCAAGTGATTGCATTGTGTGAAGCTTTGGGAGCAATTGGAAGTCTCGGGGAAAATATTCTTTTGCCACTGCTTCCTGACATTCTAACGAAACTGAAGCAAACGACTCACGTTAACGTTAAAGTAAGATAAATAAAATAGAATTATATTTCTAAATTATAAAAAAAACTAATCATTTATATTCATCCTTACAGTCAATGCTTTGCACTCTTCTTTTTCAAATAATAGCATGTGGTCACGATTGGAATGCAGAATGTTTGAAGGAAGTTGAAAATGTGATAAAAAGTGTCGATGGTTGGACAAAATACAGAATTGGTCGCAGTGCTGCGAGATATGGACATCATGGAATTGCAACTCGTATTTTTAAAGAATTAAAAGAAGCGGTCGCTTCAGAGCAACTGCACTTTTGGCTCTCAGGATTGGAACTTGTTACGAATGCTGAAGCTCATTTAATGTACTGATTTTAATCTCTTTTTTTCTAATTTACAGGGTGTCTACTCACCGGGAATTCCGGGAAAACCGGGAATTTGCCGGGATTTTAGTTCGACCGGGGAAAACCCGGGAAATTGCCGGGGAAAAAAATTATATCCGGGAATTTCTCAAAATTTCAGCAAACTCGTTTTCATAATTCTTCAAATTCGCTTGAAACTTATTACTCGTTTTCGAAGTCTCTGGTTATGAAAACGATATCAGATTTACCAATTTTTCAAAATTCAAAATGGCGGATCCAATATGGCCGACATATTTTGCAAAATTGCTCAAATTCACTTCAAACTTGTTACTCGGTGGTAATCCATGTTCCTGGTTACTAATATGAAGTTAGATTTTCAAAATAGTAAAAGTGTAACAAGTTTTAAGCGAATTTGAGCATTTTCAGAGCTGCCAGTGACTTACTTTTCTCATTTTTATTCACTTTTTTTAAAATCACTTATTATTACTTACTTTAAAAAAAATCACTTTTCTCACTTTCTTGGTAAAATAATAATTATCTATTATTATTATATACAATTATGTTATTCAAATTTCAATAAATTTTGACATTATTTAATTAGTTTCTTCTAATTTTAATTACTTTTTCAAGTTTTTAATTAATGTCTACAAATTTTTAATTTTTAAACCAGTATTGTCAATTACTTTCGTCGTCTTGCAATTTTTCCATCAAATTTAAATTATTTTTATTATTTTTTAATTATTTTCTGCATATTTCTATTAGTTTTAACATTTAAAAATTATTTTTATCAAATTTCAATCATTATTTTCATTCTTTGTTTTTATGGTCATCAATTTCTCAATTTATTACACAGTTTTTAATTTTTTTCCTCAAATTTCAGGAATTTTCTTCAATAATTTTATTATTATGTATCAATAATTTTTAAATACTTTACACCAATAACCAATTATTTTTTACAAGTTTCATTTTTTTTTTAAATTTCAAAATTTTTTTCAATCTTACATTCTTTGAATTATTTACACCAATTATCAATTATTCATGTCATTATTTATTTATTTATTTTAAAATACATACGAGTCAATAAACCCATTAAGAAAATACAAAAATTGTTTTAAACTTATAACATTAGGTCACGTTATTATTGGTATTAAAGAACAAATGTCGCCAAAGAGTTAATAAACTTTGCTAGATTATTTAAAAAAAAAATTATTTATAATTATTATATGTCATTATTCAATTATTTAACTCAAATTTTTATTATTTTTTTTTTTTCCATGTATTACCTTCAAATTTCAATTCTTTTTGTCATTTCTCAATTTCTTTTCAAATTTTAATTATTTTTATAATTTTTCAAGTCTTTTCCTCAAATTTTTGATTTTTAACTTAATTTTTAATTAGTTTTGTCATCTTTCAATTATTTGTCTCAAATTTTTATTATGTTTGTTATTTTTCACATATTACCCTCAAATTTAAATTTTTTGTGTTTTCTCAATTATTTTCTTCAAATTTCTCTCGATTATTTTTTCCTATTATAATTATTTTTCTCATTTTTTAATTGCTTTTAAAATTTTCAATTAATTTAGTCATTTCTCAAGTATTATCAATATTTTCGACATTTTTTTTATTACTTTCTCCAAATTTTACTTATCTTTTTATATCTTTAAATTATTGTCATGGATTCGTTAATTTCTTAATTTAATTTACATTTAATTTTTTCATTTTTCAATTATTTTTATCATTTTTCAATTATTTTCTGCATATTTCTATTAGTTGTAACATTTAAAAATTATTTTTATCAAATTTCAATAATTATTTTCAATCTTTTTTTTTTATGGTCATCAATTTCTCAATTTATTACACAGTTTTCAATTTTTTTCTTCAAATTTCAAGAATTTTCTTCAATAATTTTATCGTTAAGTATCAATAATTTTTAAATACTTTACACCAATTGACAATTACTTTTTTCAAATTTCAATTTTTTATTCAATTTTACATTCTTTTAATTATGTACACCAGTTATCAATCATTTATGTCATTATTCAATTATTTATCTCAAATTTTTATCATTTTTGTTATTTTTCATGTATTATCTTAAAAATTTAAATTTTTTGTAATTTCTTAATTTATTTTCTTCAAATTTCAATTATTTTTGTCATTTCTCGACTATTTTTCCTATTTTCAATTATTTTTGTCATTTTTTAATTGTTTTTTAAAAATTTTCAATTAATTTAGTAATTTCTCAATTATTGTCAATATTTTCAACGTTCTTTTATTACTTTCTCCAAATTTTGTATTTATTTTCTTATATCTTTAAATTATTGTCATGAATTTATTAATTTCATACTTCAATTTTCATTTATTTTTGTCAATTCTCAATTTCTTTTCAAATTTTAATTTTTTTTATCATTTTTCAATTCTTTTCTTTCAATTTTTTATTTTTTACTTAATTTTTAATTAGTTTTGTCACTTTTCAATTATTTGTCTCAAATTTTTATTATGTTTGTTATTTTTCACATATTACCGTCAAATTTAAATTTTTTGTGATTTCTCAATTATTTTCTTCAAATTTCTGTTCTTTTTGTTATTTCTAGATTATTTTTCCTATTATAATTATTTTTCTCATTTTTTAATTGCTTTTAAAATTTTCAAATAATTTAGTCATTTCTCAAGTATTATCAATATTTTCGAAATTTTTTATTACTTTCTCCAAATTTAACTTATTTTCTTATATTTTTAAATTATTGTCATGGATTCTTTAATTTCTTACTTTAATTTACATTTAATTTTTTCATTTTTCAATTGTTTTTGTCATTTATCAATTGCTTTTTATTTTTAACTTTAATTATTTTTATCATTTTTCAAGTATTTTCTTCAAATTTCAAATTTTTTGGGATTTTGCAATTATTTTCTTTAAACGTCAATTTTTATCTCCAATTTTTCAATTATTGATTTCTAATTTTTATTTTGTTTCTCCATTTTTCAATTATTTATGTCATTTTTTCCAAATCTTAAATTTTTTACATCATTTTAAATCAGTTTTATCATCTTACATTTTTTTTCAAGGTTCAATTATTTTTGTTATTTCTAGACTTTTTGTTCCATTTTTTGATTATTTTTGTAATTTTTAATAATTTTGGTTATTTCTCAAGTATTTTTTTTTTTTAATTTTAATTATTTTTATCATTTTTCAAGTATTTTTTTCAAAGTTCTATTAATTTTATGATTTTTCAATTATTTAATTATTTTCTTTCATGGTCAATTTTTTTCTCTAATTTTTTAACTATGTATTGACATCAAATTTTTATTTTGTTTTCCATTTTTCAATTATTTTTGTCATTTTCCAAGTCTTTTCTTCAAATTTTTAATTATTTACTCAATTTTTAATTAGTTTTGTCATCTTTCATTTTGTTTCTTCAAATTTCTATTATTTTTGCCATTTTGGAATTATTTTCTTCAAAGATCAATTTTACCTTAAAAACTTATATATTACGCACTTAATTTTTTCACTATTTTAATATTGTAGCTATTAATCATACATAAAAGAAATCCGGGAAAAATGTGATTTTAGATCCGGGAAAACCGGGAATTTGAAAATCATGTTTCGGTAGACACCCTGAATTTATGATTTATATAAAAATATAAATCACAAATATGAATTATATCATTCAATACATTGATGATTATTTTAAATTAAATTAATTTTTCGTAAATTAGTAATATAAAATTTGTTCTACTTAGGGAGGATTTGGAAGAAAATGATTATACTTTAAAAAGTGGGACTGTAGAAAAACTCAATGGATCAATTTCACGCTATGCCAGTGCTTGCGCTTCTTTAAAAGCAGCCAGCACTCCTCTTCGAAGTCTTCATTTTCGAAGCGAATATGCAAAACTTAGATGTGAATTTTTGCAAGCTTTGGTTCAACTTCTACACGCTTGCAGGTAGATTAATAAAATTTAAATGATAAAAGGATTTTTTTTAAATTGAAGAAATAGAATCTATAACAATCAGGGAAATTTTCAAAAAGATTTGTCAAACTTTATATTGATAAGTTCCATTTTTTGTAGATGTTTGTGTACGGCACCTCCTTATGCAATCGCAGGACACGAAGCTTTAACAATGAAAGACGACCTTCAAAGATATGGCCGCGTCACGTTTCAAGTATGTTAATATTCATGAATTTATTATAATATAAGGGAGAGTTGACTTCAAAAATAGATTAATAAAATAGAATTAATAGAATTTTTAAAAATAATTGTTCGGAAAATTGAAACATCTTAATTGTCATTTTCGGCAAACACTCGGAATAACTACCAATAGTGAATTTTTGTGCTACTTTTAGTGAAAAATTTGCCACCGATTATTCCTGGAAGTTAAAACACTAATCTGACATAATAATTTTATTTAATATTTTCTTTAATATAATTTATTTAATATAATCTATTTAATACAATACAAAAAAGAATCAATGAGAATCATACAAATTATGTTGAGAATTTAAAAACTTTACAAGATTTTGCGAATGAAATTAATTTAAATTATAAAGAGTATATTGATTCTATTGATGAATGTGAAGAATTAAATTGTAAAAAAATTATTTAAATGAATTAAGTTAAAGAGAATATTCAAATAAATTAAATTGAAAGGATTTATTAAAATATTTTTATTAATCAATTAAAAAAATCATTAAATAGGAAAGGATATATGGCTAGATGTATTAAAACTATATGGGAAAGAAATAATGAAATTATTAATTATAATAAATATAAATAGTGAATTCAAAATTAAGATATTTAGTTAATTATAAAAAATTAAAGGAATTTTTATATCATTAAAGATAAAATAATTTAAAGATTGACCAATTTTTAAATATTTTAATAATAATATTCAGAATATTTGAGGAATGAATATTAAAAAAATAAATAATATTCTTAATCATATAAAATAGTTAGTTATTAGGTCAAAAATTTTAAAAAAATTTTTATTTTTTATTATTAATAAAGTTGAATTTCAATTATAAAAATAAAAATAAATTAATTGGATAGTTATTAAAAAAGATATAATAAAAAATATTATTAGAATTAACCAATTTATAGGTTTTATTTAAAGAATTTATGTGTTTCAAAATTATGAAGAGTATGAAATTTACTATAAATGATTCAAAAAATCATTACTTTTTATTTAAGATGCTTAATAAATTAATTAATTAAATTTATAATTCATTTAATGAAATCATTTGTTGAAGTTGATTCAATTGAAATAGGTATAAATGAATGATTAGCATCACAAATTTCTGAACATTGACCGAAAAAAATTGCAGGATGAGAAATAAATAAATTTATTTGATTTAATCAAAGCTAAAAAATAAATCTTATCTTTAATTTACAAAATTAATGTTTTAATTAAACTATTTTTTGAAATGATTTATTTAATACCTTTTTTTATTATAATATTAATAAATAATTATACTTATTTTTATATTAAATTTTGAAAGAATTCATCCTTTAATTATTAGAAGAATAATATTAGGAATTTGTATTGTTTTTTCATTAATAATAAATGTATTTAATAAAACGAGGATTTATTCAATAATTATATATTTAATTGTGATTTGGGGGTTTTTAAATTTATTTTTATATTTAGTGGATTTATTATAAATGAAAAAATATTAATTTATTTTAAGTATTAAAATTAAATTATTTTTATATACATTTTTTTATTAATAATATATTTTCTAATATTAATATTTTATAAAGTAAATTATTTAATTTTTATAATGAATAACAAAAAATTAAAATTTAAAAGATTAATTAATATAATTGAAAGAGGGAATAATACAAGGTTAATAAAGATTTATTTGAAATTAGAAATATTAGTATTATTAGGAATTATTTATTTATTTATTCATGATGTTAATTATGTATGGTTAATACGATTAATTCATGTAACTGTTAATATATGTTATTTATTTTCAAAATCTTTTATTTACACTTTTAAAAAGTTTATAAAGAAAATTATACTAATTAATTACCTTATTCTTTCAGCTCAGAAAGTCTGTTCAAGAATTCAAAACATGTGCTGAAAATTATCAAAAATTATATGAATCAGCTTTCGATGCTGATCCAGAATCTCTCGATAACATTCGAGCGTATCCTTTTGATCATTTATATTTATTCTTAAAAAACGCCGAGGTATTTAATTTTCAAAAATCAGAATGTTTAGCGACCCGAAAAATCTGTGAAATTGTCTAGAAAGTAAAAAAGTATATCCGGGAATTTCTAAAAATTTCCTCTAATTAGTTGACCTTTTCGAACCCGCCAGGAATCCAGCGGTTAAATATTTTTTTTAATTTTTTAATTAATGTACAAATTTTTAATTTTTAAACCAGTATTGTCAATTACTTTCGTCGTCTTTCAATTCTTTCATCAAATATCAATTATTTTTATCACTTTTCAATTATTTTCTGCATATTTCTATTAGTTTTAACATTCGAAAATTATTTTCATTAAATTTCAATAATTTTTTTCTATTCTTTTTTTTATGATCTTGAATTTCTCAATTTATTGCACAGTTTTCAATTTTTTTCTACGAATTTCAATTATTTTCTTCAAATTTCAGCAATTTTCTTCAATAATTTTATTATTATGTATCAATAATTTTTAAATATTTTACACCAATTACTTTTTACAAGTATCAAATTTACAAGTATCAAAAAGTTTTCAAATTTCGATTATTTTTTTTCAATCTTTCATACCTTTAATTATTTACACCAGTTATCAATTATTCATGTCATTCAATTATTTATCTAAAATTTTTGTGATTTCTAAATTATTTTCTTCAAATTTCAATTATTTTTGTCAATTCTCGACTATTTTTTTCCAATTATTAATCATTTTTGTCATTTTTTTATTGTTGTTTAAAATTTTCAATTAATTTCTCAATTACTGTCAATATTTTCGACATTATTTTATTACTTTCTCCAAATTTTATACTTATTTTCTTAGATCTTTAAATTATTGTCAAGAATTCTTTAATTTCTTACTTCAATTTTCATTCAGTTTTTTCATTTTTCAATTATTTTTGTCATTTGTCAATTGCTTTTTATTTTTGTCATTTTTCAAGTCTTTTCTTCCATTTTTTGTTTTTTTACTTAATTTTTAATTAGTTCTGACATTTTTCAATTATTTGTCTCAAATTTTTATTATTTTTGTTATTTTTCACGTATTACCTTAAAATGTTAATTTTTTGTGGTTTTTCAATTATTTTCTTCAAATTTCTGTTATTTTTGTTATTTCTCGACTATTTTTTCCTATTTTAAATTATTTTTCTCATTTTTTAATTGTTTTTTAAAATTTTTCAATTATTTTACTAATTTCTCAATTATTGTCAATATTTTCGACATTGTTTTATTACTTTCTCCAAATTTTATACTTATTTTCTTATATCTTTAAATTATTGTCTTGGATTCTTTAATTTCTTACTTCAATTAACATTTAATGTTTTAATTTTTCAATTTCTTTTCAAATTTTAAATATTATTTTGATCATTTTTCAAGTCTTTTCTTTAAATTTTTTATTTTTTACTTAATTTTTAATTAGTTTTGTCATTTTTCAATTATTTGTCTCAATTTTTTATTATTTTTGTTATTTTTCATGTATTATCTTCAAATCTAAATTTTTGTGATTTTTTAATTATTTTCTTAAAAAATTTCTGTTATTTTTGTTATTTCCCGACTATTTTTTCCTATTTTAAATTATGTTTGTCATTTTTTAATTGTTTTTTAAAATTTTTCAATTAATTGAGTCATTTATCAATTACTATCAATCGCTTTTTATTTTTAATTTAAATTATTTTTATCAGTTTACAAGTATTTTCTTTAAACTTCAATTTTGTTGTTGTGATTTTGCAATTATTTTGTCATTATTCAATTAATTTCTTTAAGCGTCAATTTTTATCTCCAATTTTTCAATATTATTGATTTCAAATTTTTATTTAGTTTCTCCATTTTTCAATTATTTATATAATTTTTTACATCTTTTCTTTAAATTATAAATTTTTGACATAATTTTAAATTAGTTTCATTATCTTCTATTTTTTTTCTCCTTGGCTCAATTATTTTTGTCATTTCTCGACTATTTTGTTCCATATTTTGATTATTTTTGTAATTTCCAATTATTTTTGTCAGTTTTCAATTGTTTTTTTTTTTTTAATTTTAATTATCTTTATCATTTTTCAAAAGTATTTTCTTCAAATTTCTATCAATTATATGATTTTTCAGTTATTTAATTTTTTTCTTTAATCATCAGTTTTTTTCTCCAATTTTTTAATTACATATTGACATCAAATTTTTATTTTGTTTTTCCATTTTTTAAAATTATTTTTGTCATTTTTCAAGTTTTTTCTTCAAATTTTTAATTTTTTACTTAATTTTTACTTAGTTTTATCATCTTTCATTTTGTTTCTTCAAATTTAAATTATTTTTGTCATTTTCCAATTATTTTCTTCAAATTTCTATTATTTTTGCCATTTTGGAATTATTTGCTTCAAAGATCATTTTACCTTAATATTTATATGTTTTAATTTTCGACTGATTAGTTCATAAAATAAATTATATTATATCATTCTAATTAAAAAAGACGTGAATTGACTTTTTATATTCAATCTGCTTAATATTTCTTATTCACCGATAATTATTTTAATATTATAGCTATTAATCATACATAAAAAAGAAATCCGGGAAAAATGTGATTTTAGATCCGAAAAAACAGGATATTTGAAAATCATGTTTCGGTAGACACCAAGGAAAAAATCAGGGAAGATTGTAGTTTACAATCCGGGAATTTAAAAACGATCATTCACTAAACATTTTGTTTAAAATATTACAATATATTTTCCTATTTATATATAGTCTTCAAGAAATGTGTCAGCTGATGACAAATAGTGTGGAACGAGTTTGTGGAAAGCCTACGGGAATGAATCTCTATCAGCCGAACGAAGGTGAATTTAATTTTGGCAATACAGTAGAAATGCGACAACTTGCTCGTTGTTGTACGAAATTGAGACAATTGGCCCCGGTCAATGAAATAAATGAAATGCCAGGAATAACTCACGTGAAAGTCAAGAGTCTTATTTCACAAGTGTCTTTACTGGCTGGAGGAAAAATGAGACTACCGATACCTCGATACTTTTTCCAATCTTTGCAGATGACAAGTGTAAAATTATCGGTTTCGCCACAACCCCGAGTTTTGGGCGAACCCGTTTCTGTTCCTCAAGGAAGTCAATTGGCTCTAAAAGTCGAAGGCGTTTTGAGACATGGACCGAAACCTTATTTATTCCGATCTGTCAGTGCGGTTCGAATTTCAATTTCATCAACGCCTCCCTCTAAAATCAATTCTGATCAGAAGGTAATTATTTTTAGCAAAAATCGTAGCAACTCTGAGGGATCACAGCGGTTTCTTTCTTTAATTTTAGGTAAAAAATGGGATTTTTCTTTTTAAAAAAAGGGGATTTTGTTTCGTAAAAAGGGAGTTTTTAAAATTATTAAAAAAAGAATTCAGTACTTGTCCTGGAAGTTCTAAAAATGTCCTGGAATTTTATTTTGTGTTTTTTTTTCAATTTTTTTCAATTTTTGCGTTTAACTCGTCCTTTTTGCTTACATACATAGGAATAAGGAAATAATTATAATAATAAATTTGATATAAAATCTGTAAAAATTCATATTATTTAATCTGACATTCATATGTAGTTCTCTTCAAAAATGTCCAAAAAATGAAACCCGATGCTTTATTTATTAATAAATTATTTTAACTATTTTTCATAACGTCCCAAAAAAAAATTTTAATAAATACATTTTTTGCTCTATAAATCATCTTGTTACTTATGTTTGTTTTAAATGCTTTTAATAATAATGTTATTTTTAAATATTTTTTAAATTACTTAAACTATTTATTGTTGTTATTTATTTACAATTTTTAGTTCTTCCTTAGAGAATTGTAGTTTTTCCTCCTTAGTTTGGAACTTTATATATTTATTCGAACAAGAAAAAAATTGTTATTAGTATATTATTATATTAGATATTTTTAAATAAATTATTTCTATTATTTCATAAGTTTTTTTCTTCTTAGTTCGTAATTTGGTGTATAATTATACAAAAAAAAAAAAAAAGATTTATTAGTACAAACGTTAAAAAGTGTTTAAACAAATTATGCTTTTGATACATTTCTACAGAATTTAGAAAATAATAACAATAATTTGTTTAAACATTTTTTAATGTAACAACTAATAAATCTTTTTTTTTTTTTTTTTAAACGATAAAAAGGAATTAAAAATTCCTATTCTCTAAGGAAGAACTAAAAATTGTTAATAATAAACAGTTATAATAATTAATAAATAATTTAAACAATTTAAGAAATATTTAAAAATAACACAGTAACATATTTTTTGTTGTTAAAAACATTTTTAAAAAACAGAACTAGATGATAGAGACAAAAAAAATGGTTTTTTCCAATTTGTTTTAGAGGTGGAGGGGTTTGGGACGTTATTAAAAATAATTAAAATAATTTATTAATAAATATAGAATCGACTTTCATTTTTTGAACATTTTTGAAGAGAAATATAATTTGCAGTAATTAATTTTTATGCTTTTGAGTCATTATAATTTAAATAAATTCCAAACGTTAATTAACTCGTATTCCAATTTGTTCCAATTTTGAAATTTCAATAAATTCAAATTTAAATGCATATTAATTAATGCAAAATAAATTAATAATATTAACTATTTTCCATAGTCAAAATAATTATTTTTTTAATTCTTACAAGATTTACAAGAGATTTCACTTTTTCGAAACTTTAATTTTTATTTTATAATTTTTTATTATTACAAAATTATAAGATTTTTTCTATTTTTACTTTTGATATTTTTTATTCTTTTTTATTTGTAATTTTGCTTTTTATTTTAGAATTTTCATTAATTTTCTTCCGTTTATGCAAATTATTTAATATTATTTTACATAATTTTGTTATTATAACATAACATTAATTAAACTTTTTATTTCGTTGGTTTTTCTAATTATTTCCATATTTTTAAAATTAAATACACTCATTTTTTTGCAAATTTATTCAATATGTTTTCACATCTTGTATATTTTTTGCAAACTCACTTATTCTTCCAAAGAATTTCTAGATTTTCTTTATTTTTCTAAATTTATTTTTGGACTTGTTTTAAGTGTAATATTATAAAAATATTGTTGGTTTAATTTTCCTAAACTTTTTTATTTTTGAAAGATGTTTTTAAAATTTCTTTTTATGCAAATTATTAAGTATTATTTTACACAATTTTGTTATTATAACATTCACTAAACTTTTTATTTCGTTAATTTTTATAATTATTTCCGTATTTTTAAAAATAAATACATTAATTTTTTTGTAAATTCATTCAATTTGTTTTCATATCTTGTCTATTTTTTGCAAACTTACTTATTCTTCCATAGAATTTCTAGATTTTCTTTATTTTTCTAAATTTATTTTTGGACTTGTTTTATATGTATTATAATAAAAATGTTTTTGGTTTATTAAACTTTTTTAATTTTAAAGGATTTTTAAATTTCTTTTGTGGACTTTTTATTTATCTTTATATACATTTTTTATTTTATTTGTATTAATTTTAATTTTTTTATAGATTGTAACCAAATTTTATTATTTTTTGTACTTTATACATTTTTTTTACAGTTTGTTAGATTAAGAAAGAAAAACATTTGTCTATTTTCTTCCTATTTATTTTATTTGATGTTTTAACTATTTTTTTAGTCCTTCCTTGCGTTTTAATTAAAAACATTTTTCCTTCTTTTCAATTGTTTTGTTTTTATCTTATAATTACGAATTTTTGAAAACATTTTTTTTATGCTTCTATCTACATTTTTTAAATTTCTTAATTTTTTACTTTTTGAAAGCTTTTATTCTTTTATTTTATATTATGTAAATTTAATCTTGTACTAAATATTCTCATTTGAACATCTCGTTCTTCTATTTCATAGAATTTCTTTTCTTTTAAATATTTTTAAATTATCGAAAATTTTATTCATTCTTTTTTTTTTATTTAATTTGTCAAATAATTCTCTAATTTTTCTAATTTTGTTCTCTTTAGTAATATTTTTGAACGTTTAGTTAATTATCAACTTATTTATTATTTTAATTTAAAAAAAATGTCCGTAAATACTTTAATTTTTTGAAAAGAGCTTCTAATTTTTTATATATTTTTATGTCACTGTTTCATTCTTGTGTTTAAAAAAAAATTATTGATTTCTTTAGTAAACTACTTAGAAATAAACATTTGGAAATTTTATACACTGATTATTTTTTCAAAAAATCAATTTTTGACTTAAATAAAAAAAAATCGTGATTTTAATCAGACCTGGGTTTTTAGGTAATTTTATTTTTTAAATGGGAAATAAGGGGTAAGAGGAAGAAAAATCTTGATTTTAGGTGTTTTAAGTGATTTTTTTTAGAAATGGATAAAAAAGGGGAAAAAGGGAATTTGGTCAAAAAGGGGGGGAACTGTGATCCCTAATTACTCTTTAAAAAAACCGTTTTTAATATTTTACTCTTAATCCAAATTTGTATTAATTTTAAGAAAACAAATTCTTTAATATAGTTCCAACTTTTCAGGATTCAAATCTCAACGAACTTCAACAAACGGTGATACCTCATCGTGACTTTTTTGCTTGTGAATTTCTCTTATCACTTGGCAGTCCTGTAAACAGCTGTGGAGCTACTTCAGGAGGCGGAGGAAATTATCAGGTAACAGCGAGTGCAAGTTTAATCGACAAAAGTGGTAATGTTTGGAAATGTGGACCTCGATCTACACTTCAAGTTCGAGTTCACGAGGAACCAACAAAACGAAAATTATCTTGATTTGTAGGATTAAATCATTTTCGATTAGATTGAAAATTATAATATAATTATTAAATCAAATTTGATTAAGAAATACTATATTTAAAAAGATGTTTCTTACTTTTTATTCTTATAAAATATTTACAATAGAATAAAAACAAATTCTACAATTGTGTCAGAATGGATTTCCTGACATAGACTTTTTAAACTTACTGTATTTACAATGTTTATATTACGTCAATGACGAAAACTGTATAAAATTGAGACTGTACAATACATTTTTTATAAAAAGTTTATAATTTCTTTTTCTATAAATCTATATTTTCTCTAGAATCGATATAAATTAATTTGTTTCGAAAAATAATTTATCTGCAGCGTTTCCTATTATTTATTTCAACATTTTAACTAGTTTTTGAGATTCATTACTATAACTTTATCTAATAAAATCTTTTTTACCGCCAGATTTCGAAATTAGTTCGATTTCTGATATTTTCATAATTTCTGGTGGTCCAGCAGATTTACACATGTCATAAATTGTAAGAGCTGCCACACTTACTGCTGTGAGAGCTTCCATTTCAACTCCAGTTTTCCCAGAGCATCTGACCTCGGACAAAATCTCAACCCTTTCCAATTCATCGTTCAATTTTAACCAAACATTAATGTAGGTTATTGATAACGGGTGACAAAGGGGAATTAAATCTGAGGTTTTTTTTGCAGCCATTATACCCGCCAATTGCGCAACTGCCAGTACATTTCCTTTTTTAATGCTATTTTCATTAATTAATTTACATATCGTTTTACCAACGTAAATAATTCCTTGAGCTCGGGCGGTTCGTTTTGTTATTTCTTTTGATCCCACATCCACCATGTTGAATTTTCCAGTTTCATCTACATGCGACAAAGATGAGTACTCTCTCGAAATAATGTGAGAAACTGGCGAATGACAGATTTTGAAAATTTCATTATGAAATTTGTGTTTGATGAATGATTGATTCATGAATGATGTATCTTCTACTTTATTACGCAATTTCTTATTATATTTCCAATCTACTCTTCTTGTAAAAGCTGCAAAATAAATTAGATACATCAATGATTTTTAACTTTCCGATGAGAAATCAAATAAATCAATTGATATTTAATTAACCACCGATGAGGATCATTGGTCTATTTTCCATTTTGCTCAGATTAAACATCCCTGAAACAGATTTTAATCGAAAATGTTTGATCAACCGGTTATTTAAATTTTATTTCAATTATTACTCCTGTAGAGTAGTTTTTTTAAATAATATTTTATAATATATTTTTTAACAATATTAAATGTTAATATATTTTCTTAAATTGATGACAAATAAATAATTAAAATGATTTACCAGCGTGTTGCTTTTTCTTTTGCATGACAGCGGATTTTATTAATTGTCTCAAGTCATCTTTTGTCGAACCATTACGAATAGCATCTCTTAAAGAAACTTCACCCTTTCCTTCAAATAAACAAACTTTTAAATTTCCATCAGCTGTGATCCTTAATCGATTACAGGACGAACAAAAATGTTGACTCATGGAGGTAATAAATCCTACCTGACCTTGAAAACCTTGAACCTTAAAAGCCTATAAAAAAAGGGGATTTATGATTAAGTTCTAAAATGAATTATTTAGAATATTTATTTCATAGCATTTCATTAGGAAGAATCTTCTTTTAGTTGAAATTCCACATTTTCGAATATGTTTTCAATCTAACATAAATTAATCCCAATTTTGACCTAACAGAATTTTAATTCGCGCCAAAATATTTCTGTCTAATACTTTTTCGACCATTTGCAATTTCGGATAAATGAACATTCTGCATTTTAAGTTTTCTATCAAATGTAAATTCCTACTATGTAATACAATTTCGGAAAAATGAAGATTCTGTCAAATGAATACTCTGGTATTTAAAAATTCGTTTAACCTAAAATTCTGTAAAATAAAAATTCTTCTAAATTAAAATTCGTTTAAATTAGAATTCTTTTAAATGAATAGTTGGTTAAAAGCATTTTTGTAAAATAAAAATTCTGTTAAATATGAATTGGGTGACATAAAATTTTTGTTAGGTCAAAATTCGAATTAATTTATGTTAGATTGAAAACAAGTTAAAAAATGTGGAATTTCGACTAAAAGAAGATTTTTTCTAATGAAATTCTATGAAATATGTAAATATTCTAAATAATTAATTTTAAAACTTAATCATACGTCCCAAAACAAGTAATCATTTTTGTCAAATTATGAAGCAATGTTTCGAGTATTTAATTAAAAAACAAAAAATACCTTTGAAGTGTCATTAGGCTTATCAGAAATTTTCTCAAAATCTGGAAATTTCTTTTTGATTATCGACACCATTTCATTGAACGAAACCATCTTTTTCTCTTCCCATTTATTTCCAGAAAATGGCATGTACTCGATAAATCGAACATCAACAGGTTTGTCTTTTGTGAATCTAACAAAATCCACTAATTCGTCTTCATTGAATCCTCTCATAATAACGCAATTCACCTGAATGAAACTTATTAATTTTAGAAATGAGTTAAAATTAATTCGACTCTATTAAAATGAGATATGAAAATTGTATTAAATTAATTAGGATAAACTAATAATTATTAAATGTTAAATTAATATTTACTTTAACTGGATTATATCCTAATTGAACTGCCAAATCAATGGCAGCTATTACTCTTGCCCAACCTCTTCTCCGGGAAAATTGTTCGAATCGTTTTTCTTTAAGAGTATCCAATGAAATATTTAAATAATCCAAACCAGCCCTTTGAAGTGACGGAAGCTGACGAGTTAATGTTAAACCATTCGTTGTCATTGCAATGCTTTCTAGATCTTCAAACTGCTTCAATCCAGCTATAAAAACATATAATTTATTTACCATTTATCTGGCGTTTAATGAATAAAAATATATAATTTCCAATTTATCTGATACTTAATTAAAAAAAAAAAAACCACAAATTTGTGGATAAATCTTGAAAATTTCAATTTTAATATTTTATTCTTTATAAAATTTGTAAAATTGTGCTAATACAGTTTGTATAAATTACATATTTAAACAAAATAGTTGAAAAATTATTGGAATAACTGCTGCAAATAAATGCAAATTGAACAACTGAATTGAAAATCTAAAAAAAAATAATTGAAATAAATTGAAAATTTAAGAATTAAATTAAAATTTTAAAAAATAATTAATAATTGAAAAAAAAGTTACAAAATTCAAAAAATGGCTGGATTAACAGACAACCGAACAAATAATTTTAAAAAACAAAGAATAATTATAAAATTGTAATATAATAATTGAAAATTGAAAAAATTGTAGGAAATAATTTAAAATTGCGGAAAATAATTAATAATTAAAGGAAATAGTTAAAAAATGACGAGAATAATTGAAAAATTAAAGAAAATATGTGAAAAATTACGAAAATAAATGTCAATTGAAAACGAAATTTGAAAAATGACTAGATTAATACACAATTGTAAAAAATAATTGTAAAAATTTAACAAGAAATATTAAATTAAAAGAAAATAATTGCAAATTGAAAAATTAAGAAAATTATAGAAATATTTGTTGGGAATAATGGCACATTAAACAACTGGATTAAAAATCGAAAAAAAATAATTAAAATTTAAAAAAATAATTGAAAATTGAAGAATGAGATTGAAATTTATGAAATATACTTAAAAATTGAAAAAAAGCCGAGAATTAATGAATGTAAAAGAAAACAATTGAAAACTAAAAAATAGAAATAAAAATTGAAGAGCGGAATAAAAAATTAAAGAAAATAATCTATTGAACACTTGTATTTAAAATTAATGAAACTTAATGGTAATTGAAAAAAATAACAGAAAAAAGGCGATAATTTTTTAATATTAAGGAAAATAATTGAAAAGTGGGATTTAAATAAGCCGAAAATAACTTATAATTGAAGAGAATAGTTCTAGAATTGAAATTTGAAATTGAATTGAATTGAAATTTTAAACAATTATGTGTAAAAACAAATAATTGAAAAAATACGAGAATGATTGAATATTAAAGAATAAATTGAGAATCGGTAAAAATTATTAAAAATTAAAGAAAATATTTGAGAATTGAAGTAAAAAAATAAAAAATTGAAGGAATAAATTAGAAATTAATGAATTAAATGAAAATTTTAATAAAATAATTGATAATTTAAAGAAAAATTACAATATGACGAAAATAATTAACAATTGAAAAAAAAAATTCGAACAATTATGAGAATAAACGGCATTCAAGCAACAAAAATTTTAAAATTAATGAATAATTATAAAATTGAAGGAGAATAAAAAATTGTCAATTGAAAACTGATAAAAATTATGGAAAAAATTGAAGAAAATAAATGAAAATTAAAGAAATCGATTGGAAATTGAAGAATTGCATAGAAATTTCAAGAAAATATTTGATAATTGAGAAAATGCGAGAGTTATTGAATTTTGAATAAAATAATTGAAAAACGTAAAATGCAATTGAAAATTGAAGAAAATAATTAAGAATTTATTAAATAAATTGAAGTTTAAAGAATTAAATTGAAAATTTTAAAAAATAGTTGATAATTGAAGAAAAATTAAAAAATGACTAAGATAATTATTAATGAAAATAACTGAGAAATGATGGAAATAATTAACAATTGAAAGAAAAATACGAAAAGTGACGAGAATAATCGACAACAGAACAAAATAATTTTAAAAATTTAATGAATAATTATAAAATTTGAAGAGAATTGTATCTTGAAATCTTCAATTGTACCTTGAAAACTGTTAAAAATTATAGAAAAAATTATAGATTTATTTATTAATGAAATTAAAATTATTTGAACTGATATTTATAAATTTTAATTTTAATCAACTTGAATGAATTTTTTTAAAAAGTATCTGATTTAAAACGAAAAATATCTATATGCAAACTTCAGGTGTGAACAGAATGAAAGAATGATTGAAAAAATGAATGAATCTTGTGGATTATTATTATAGATATTAATTATTTTCCATAGTCACAATAATTATTTTTTTATTTCTTACAATATTTCTAAGAGATTTTACTTTTTCGAAACTGTTTAATCTTTATCTTATAATTTCTTATTTTTACAAAATTTAAAGTTTTTTCTTCTTTGCTTTTGATATTTTTGTTTGTTTGTATTTTTCTTTTTATTTTAGAATTTTCTTTAATTTTCTTCTTTTTATGCAAATTATTTAATATTATTTTATGCAATTTTGTTATTATAACAAAACTAAACTTTTTTGTTCAGTTGATTTTCTTAATTATTTCCATATTTTTAAGGATGTTGAACCCACTAACATAACCTCAAACAATAAAATGGTTTTTCACATAAAATAAAAATATTTTTAAAATTGATTTCACCCATTTTTGAAAGACACAGTTCTACTTTTTCATAAAAAAATTAGGCTGATGATTTTGTGTTTTTTTTTTTAAAGTTTGTGAACAATTGTAATTTTTATCTAATTTCAACAAATAATAGCTCATTTTAATCTTGATATGTTCTTTATAATTCTGTTTGTTGGATTCTGTCAATATTATTTTGTTAAAAAATTATTAAACAAGTAAAATATTTCTATTATATATTTTTTAAACAAAATTTTCAACAAAATTCAACGAACATACTTTTAAAGAAAATTTTAAATATTAAAATGAGTATATGAAAAGCAACTTTTAAGTTTGAGGTTATGTCAATGGGTTGAACATCCTTAAAAATAAATACCCTCATTTTTTTTTAAATTTATTCAATTTGTTTTCACATCCTTTCTATTTTTGCAAACTTACTTATTCTTTCATAAAATTTTTAGATTTTTTTTATTTTTCTAAATTTATTGTTGGACTTTTTTTTAAATTTATAAATTTTCTGCTTTTTTGAAAACGTTTGTTCTTTTATTTTATATTAAGTATGTAAACTTAATTTTGTACTAAATATTCTCATCTTAACATTGTTCTTCTATTTCAAAGAATTTTTTTTCTATTTAATTTTTTTTAATTTTCCAAAATTGTATTCATTCTTTTTTTCTTCAATTTGTAAAATTCTCTAATTTTTTGAATTTTAAACATTTCTTGTATTTAGTAATACGACTTAACGTTTTATTAATTATCTCCTTATTTATTTTTTAATTTAAAAAAAATGTTCGTAAATAGATTAAATTTTTGAAAAGAGTTTCAACTCATATATCTTTATGTCATTTTTTCATTCTTGTGTTTTTTTAAAATTTTTTCTTTATTTCTTAAATAATTGTCCATGACATTTTTAATTTAAAAGAATTCTCTAATTTTTTTAATAGATTGTTTTCTTATCTTTTTACGTTTTTCTGTTTTTTTTTTTAACAATTTATTATGTTTTCGTTTGTTTTACCTAATTTTCTTAATTTTGCAATCAAATATGAATTTAAAGATATTTTTTTGAAATTTTCTCATTTATTCGACATAATTTATTTGATTTTGAATAAATGTTTTATTCTTCATTATTTCTTCTTAAATGTTCTTAGTTTAAAAAATAAACTACTTACAAATAAACATTTGGAAATTTTAAATACTGATTATCTTTAAGAAAAAATCAATTTTTGATTTAAATACAAAAATCCCGATTTAAATAAAAAGAAAATCGTATTTTTTTAAAAAAATCATGATTTTTATCACCTCTGCTTAACAAGAAAAAATATGAAATTTATAATTTAAGCTTTTAAAGGTTTGCTTTATTTACCAATTATTTCCACAATATCTTTACGAACAGTAGGTTCTCCTCCAGTTAGACGAATTTTCTTAACACCCTCATTGATAAAAAGTTCGGCTATTTGAAGTATTTCATCGGTTGTGAGAATTTTTTCTCTGGGAGATAATTTGACACCTTCAGCAGGCATACAATATAAGCCTAAAATGAGTATTTAAAAGCTTTAATTATTCGAAAAATTATTATCATTACGAATTTGATTAAAGGGTGTCTAACGAAATAGAATATTAAAATTTGCAGATTGTTAGACACCCTGATTATTATCATTATCTTGATATCTTATCTAATCGGTATATAATGAATTTAAAATTGGAATTACATCGAAGATTACATCGCTCTGTTAATGATATTCTTAAATAATCATGATGTCGACCAAAGGAATCATTCAAAATATTATCCTTCAATTTTTCCTTGAATTGTTGTATCTAAAAAAGAAAAATTTAGTAATAAAAAAAGACCATTAAATGTTTCACTGTAATTAATTTAATTAAAATGTACTCTTACTCTGGGAGATAAACCAGCGACTGTTGCAGCTTCTGCGAAAGACGCAGTAGCAAATTTCTTAACAAAAATTGTCCGAAACATCTATTAAAATGTAAAAGGATCAGTAAATTCAAAAATGAATTATAAGAATTTAAGTCACAGGAATAAAATAAATGTTGATTTAGATGCAAATTTCAACAACTTACCTTTCAATCCTTATAAAATGGATATTAGGCAGAAAGTAAACATTACTTTTTAATGTAAATAAATAATTCTAATCAACGTGAAAATGCAGAAACCATTGAAATCGTATTAAAATCAACACGTGATTATATATTCAAATTCAACACGTGTTTTTAGGTTATATTAAACACTGCTAAACTGTTTTAAGGTTCTGAATAGTGTAACTACATAATTTTAAACTTATTTCGTAAGAACTTTTTAATGCAGATATAAAACAGTTATCTTATAATACTCATATCACTTAATTTTTTATAATAAAAACGTAATCTCAATCAGTGTAGCAGCAAAGTAAATATTAAACTGCTGTATGTTAAAGATCTAAGCCCCGGTACCATAAAATTGTAGTTTGTAACCCTTGAATTATATTTTTTATGTACATAAATTCATTTGATATTTTTAATAATCACCTTACGATCTATCCTAAAAGATTTGACGGTTTATATTATTCTTTTCCTTCATTTTTAATGATTTTGTATTCTTATTTAATCGACGTGTGTTTATTAAATCTACGGCCCTGGTAGAACTGTCAAAAAAACGTGATTCTTGAATTGCGTTCTATTCAAGTTTTCTAAAAATTAGTTAAGCTGTTAATTCTTTGATTTAATTTGATTAATTATAATAGCAAATTTTTACAATTTAAATAAAACCACAAAACAATAATGTATTTAAATTTAAAATATTTTTATTGACAATACGAAGATGTTACTCAGGGGCCGATTATGCAGTCTTGTATTGCAGGTTGCAGTTCTGCAGGGTTCAATTTCTAATTAAAAGGAAATGTCAAAATTTTTGATATTATTATATAACATTTCTGAGTAATTTATTGAATAAATTAGTACATTGTTTACAAGTGCATACAATAGTTTCCTGTCATATCGATAGGAGTCACTTCTATGCCTGTCGCTGTGTGATGATTGATAAATCTGATAAATCTAACCTTACTTTTTTAAACAAAGTTCATCAATTTAATATTTTTTGCAAAGATTTGATTTTAATTTACAATTAAATAAATAATTAATAAATCACAATTAAAAATGGATTCAAAAGCTGTGGTAATTTCTGGTGAAGCTTCCGAATCTGATGATGAAAGTGGACCCATAACCTCTGTGAGTATTTATTTTTTATAAGTGATTTAAATTAACGCTATTTCTGTGTTTTCTTTTTAATTTCCGCATATTGTTTCAACACTTTTATGTTGTTTATTTCTACGAAAATGATTTTTTATTTGTAAACTTTTTTTTGTGATATCTTGTTTTCTATTTTGTTTATTATTATTTTTATCATATTTTTATATAAATTTATATTAATTACAATTAAAGAATAAATAATTATTATAACATTTTTATTAATTTTTCAGGGAATAGGATTTCCTACCTTAAATACTTGTGGAACAATAATATCAGGAGAAGCTCAAGAATCAGATGATGGTAAACTTTAATTATTAAAATATTTTTTCAACTCTCTAAAGACATTTTATTTAAAATATCAAAAACAAAAATTTTTTATTTTCTGTGTTTTTAAGCTAATAATTACATTATTTTAAAATAACTTTATTGTAAATTTATTATATTTACAATTTTTAATTTATGTTTTAAGCTTCTATTTAATTTCATCTAAAATATGTTTTAAGTACAAAAATTTATCAACTTTTACAGTCTATCAAGATTTGATGATCCAGAGTACGTACACTAAGTAAAAT
This sequence comes from Ganaspis brasiliensis, assembly GCA_037103525.1. Classification (NCBI taxonomy): domain Eukaryota; kingdom Metazoa; phylum Arthropoda; class Insecta; order Hymenoptera; family Figitidae; genus Ganaspis; species Ganaspis brasiliensis. The sequence continues at coordinate 1,079,955 of JAZKLR010000055.1, read as the reverse complement.
TTAATTTTTATTTACTTTTCTCGGTAGAAGTTGAAGCATTAAAAACCGCAGCTGGACAATTAATCTTAAATGAATAATAAACATTTGAGTAAAGCTAAATAAGGCTTTTTAGTTGAGCTTTTATCGGCTTTGAAAAAACGTACTTATTAAAACTGAAAATTAAATGTCAATTTTCTAATTTTTTTTCACAGATGACGGAAGCATGAGTAGCCTAAGTAGTGCAATTGATGCTGCAGTTTGTCCATCGTACACTGAGACTAAAACACCAAAATCAAAAAAAAGTTACATAAAATACAACAGTTTACTTCATTTCAAACTATGTAAGTATTCGTTTTTCTTATTTTAAAAAATATATAAACCTATTTTTATAGCATCTCGGTCAACAAATATCTGTTGAAAAATATATCTTTGAATTGAGAATAAATTCCGTTTCTATAAATGATAAGTAGAGATATAATTTTGGAGAAGTTTTTTAACATCTATTAAAATTAATTATAGCACAATCGTAATTAAATAAAATTTATAACGTAATATTATAATAAAAAAGTAGTAAAATAACATTAATAACATTGTAAAATAAAGAAATTCAATTAGGAATTAATAATAAAATAATTAATAGTTAAAATTGTAGTTTAGAAATAAGAACACTACCAGAAATAAAATGCAATCTTTATTTAAATACATAGAATTTTGAAGAATCGACACATACTTATAATAAAATCGTTAAGTCATAACAATAGTTATTTTCCATTATTTTATTAATTTCTAAATACTAATCATAAATCTAACAAATAGTTATTAATCAAACTTAATTTTTGCGTTGAATGATGAATTTTATCATTTAAGAGATTCTTTATTTTCCAGTTCATTAGAATTTTACAATACTTTAGTAGTTTTTAAATTATTAACAATGTGATGTGTAAGAACTAATTATTTTTATAATTATTATTATAAATAATTATATTTTACGAGTTTTGTTATCATTCTTAAAGAATCTTTATATAATAAAATTCACTCTTAAATATTAAAATTATACAAAACTAATTTTATATTCCGAACTGAACATATGCGTGAAAATATACATGTTAAATTACATTTTACGAAAATCAAAATTCTATGTAATTACCTCTTTGCAGCAGACATTTTTTAGACATTAAGAAAGAACATTTTTCATCATATTTAATTTTTAATAGAAATAAACTCCAAAATTAGAGAATGGAAATTTTCGACATTTATAAATTTTTATCCCGACTAAAGATTCTGTTTTTTCGAAAACAAGTAAATTTATTTTTAAACGGTGAGAAATTAATTTTTTAAATATTTATTTATTATATTTATTTTATTCATTATATTTATTATATTTATAAATTTTATTTTATTTTGAATATTAATTTTATTAACCCACATTTGTTTACATTTGAAGTTAATTTTTTGTTGCTTATATTCGTTTCTTTTTGTTAAGTTAAAAAATTATTTATTAATTAATTAGTTTTATATTTTACCAATCAAATTCAAATTTCATTATTCCAACTTAACAGGCTTTTTAAAGATCTAAATTAGAAATTTCTGTTTTAATTCAGAGCTAGAAAATCCGAAAACTTTTTCTAAAATTCTATATTCCTGGCAAAATTGTTCTAAATATTACTTTTTGAAAAAATTGTAAAAGATGATTTTTCTGAATATTTTTTATTTTATTTTATTTCTCGAAGATCTTTGTAAGTTTACATTTTGAAAAGTTTTTAATTTAGATTAAAAAGAAGATTTCTTAACATTTTTTTAGAATCTAATTTTAAAAATGTTTTGAATTTTATTCTCGAGAAACCAAATTTTGGTACTTGAATATTTGATAAACTTTTTAAAAACATTTTTTATAATTTTAATATTTTTCAAAATCAACTTTAATAAATTAAGATATTAATCACAGTCTTAACAAAAAATTAATATTATTTTAAATTGAACCTAAAAAAGTATTCCTCTGCCTTAAAAGGTTAAATAAAGATTAAATTTTATTTCTTGGAAAACAAAAGTTTTCATCAAGTTATTTTTTATAATAATACTTTTTTAATAAATAGATGAATGCAATATTGCACTGGACAACGATGTTCAGCGAACAATCCAGAATTTAATTACAACTGGTATTCAAGAATTGTCCACTGCTAACCGGCAATTACTAAAAAGTGAATTAGTTCTACAAGAAGCCGCTTGTCAATTACGTAATGCAGCAAATCGAACTGCAAATGCTTCCAATTCCTTGCTCCAGCTTTTGGATCTCAATTTTCTACATTCCATAAAAAGTTAACTTGTATACATAATTACATATAACGTAAATTGTGTCTTTTTCCATTTAGATTACTCATAATTTTTAAATATATATAATTATCTAACCACGATTACGAAAATCGCAAACTTTTGGGGGACTTTGTTGAGCATTAATTGATTTTGTCTTTTTACTGGCAGTTCTATTGAATGTACATTAAGTTATTCCCTAGGAGCACATACTTTTTTTTTTTTTAACAACAGCTAGTTTTACATTATTTTTCAATTATGTATTATACTGTAATAACTTTAATTTAGTACTTTAAATTTATCCTTTAAATAAATACATTTATAAATTGTAACATACCAAATTATTGTAATTACGAATATATCAAATACGTCTATAATAATGGTCGTTGCATTTCTTTCTAGAGAATCATAGAAATTTTTTATAACTGCAACAATAAATTTGATTTTTCTCATTTGGGGCATTAATCATATAAACATTAATTAATTAATCATTTTTAAATTAGGAATCGGGTGTAAAGAAGCAGAGGTTGCTAAGTTTTGTATTTTTGCTATAAATGCAAAGGCTTTGTTATAGGCACATTTGTTTTTAATACTATTTGTGTTTGTTCTGCTTCTTAATTTTACATTTATTTAGTTTAGAATTCATTTGATGAAAATAAAATCAAATTGTTTTCCAAATAGACACTTTCTAAATTCATTTATTCAATTTAAATCGAGTATTTCAATTAAAATTGTCAATGATTACAAATGTGTTTTGCTCAAATTATCTGCATTTTATAATTAAGGAGAGCTACAAAAATTACGCGAGGAATTTAAAAACGAATTATTACGATTTTTGTTTTCTAACTACGTTATTTTAATGCCGCAAATGAGAATTTTGTGAATATATTAAGGCATACAAAAGAATATTAATGCAATTACAAAGGCTTCCGTAATTTTCACAAATCTGAAATTGTACATAAACAGAAAATAAATTTTATTATCAAACTAAAATAAACTGTTAATTTATACGAATAAGTAAATTAATAGTAAACAAATTAAGGAATTCTTTTTACAAATTTTTTCCTGGAAAACTTTTGAAAGCAAATTATAACTCTCCAAAGCCTTTTCTTTTGTTCCTTTTTAATCTAGTAGATTTTTTTATCAAACGCATAACTGTTAGGTATCAAAGGTCTGATATTGTTCGTAGTTTATTTTTTTTTTTTTGTTCGTAAATATGACTAATGTGCACAATGAATTGGTGATCTAAATGGGATGCAAATTTTCCTATACAAATTCAGTCTTAATTATTTCTTAAAAGTTCGTTGAAACAAAAACATTGCACACACCTTATCTACACGGGGAAAAATGTTAAAATGAACAATTTTAGTCGCACTTTAAATAAAAGAAATCTTTGTGCTTACACTGATATGATAATATTGCAACGGAATGCCTTCTCTAATGATTATTTGTTTTGTATAATATAATATAATGCATGTGGGTAGTTTCATAATAATAATAATAATTGTTGCTGAATTTCGAAGCAATTCCGTACGATGAACAGCACACTATGAATATACAATAGTGATTGAATTGCAACTATTGCAATTAGAATATTGTATTAATATACAATATTTAGGTCTAAAACTCAAGTATCCAGTTTTGCTAAACATGTAAGCCTAGTACTTTAATAGAGAGTTTACATACTCATAGCCAATAGGTCTCTCTTCACTGAAATTAGGACTTTTCACATTAACTAGATAAAGGCAAGTACTTTAGAGTCAAGCGTACTTTGACAAATAACAAGTAGGTCTTTCAGTTGGATGACTTGATATGACCTTGTGAAGATACTTTCCGAGCGAGAGAGTCAATGATTTGAATTCTTTCTGTTCGATTGATTTTGCAAGCTCGCGCCAGACATTTGTGTCCTTAAATTTTTATGAGAGTGGGCTCAATTCCAAAAGAGAATCAAAGTTTGCTGCAATTGACGACCTCTGTAAAATATTCGGCGTCGCACGCGATACATGTTGGCTAATGTGAGGGCGCCCACCCCCCACATGGCCTACGCTCGTTCCATTTCGCCTCCAGTTGCATACATCTGAAGAAGAGCCATCGACTCCTGGGCTTGCCTTTTTTCAACCAAAAATCTGCCTGATGCCTCCTTCAGCTGCTCCAAGAATAATCTGTAATTTTGATAATATATTGTTAATAAATAAATAAATAAATAAACAGGGTGGCCACTTGACCAGGAAACCGGGAATTAAAAAATTGACCGTGAAAACAGTAAAATTTGTTACTAAAAACGAATGGCACAAAAGATTTGAAAAAATCCTTCGATTGAACAATCAACATTTCCGTAAAATATAAACAATTTCACAAAAGAAAAAAAAAATTCTTGCTTTACGCAAAAATTATTATAATCTGTTTAATTTCAACTTAAAAATTAAAATTATCAATAATATTTATAATATATAATTATTAATTATTAAATAATAATAATCTCCGTAAACTCCTGAAGTTAGTTACTATTTATATTTATTCATTTTTTCTGTCCACGTTTTAAAACTTAAAGTGAAGTTGCTTAGTATTTATACTAGCAAAATAAAACGCGCGCCAGCGCGCGATTAGTTTTTCATACCTTTTAGAAATTATAAAGTACAATAAAAAATAACAAATCGGTAAATAATATTTATCTAATACGAAGAAATAAATATTTTAAATATAATATTTAAAAATCAATTAATATAAATAAAATAAATATTTATTTAGGACAAAATTTATAATATTTTAGAATTAAAAAAAATTGCAAAAAATAATTGAAATTAAACAAAATAATTGCAAATTTTGCAAATTAATTGAAAAAAAATGAAAACAATTAAAAATTGGAGAAAGTAATTTAAACAATCATAAAAATGTTTTAAACATAAAGAAAATAATTTAAATTTGAGAAAAATACTTGAGAATCTTAAAAGTAAATTAAAACAAAATTGAATAATCAAAAATTAGAGAAAATAATTAAAAATTGAAAAAATATGGTAAAAAATTGAGATAAATAAATTAAAACTAAAAGAAATAATTAAAATTTAGGAAAATAATTAAATAAATTACATAAAATATTTTAAATAAAGGAAAGTTAAGCAAATTTGAGAAAAATACTTAAAACTTTCAGAAGTTCATTGAAATAAAAGAAAATAATTAAAAATTAGAGAAAATAAACGAAGAAAGATAAACATAATTTAAAATTGAACAGAACAAATTTTAATTAAAGAGAAATAAGTAAAAACTTTTTGGCAATTATGAAAAAGAACGAGAAAAAGAACGAAAGTAATTGAAAATTGAAGAAAATAATAAAAATAATGAAATAATTGAAAAGTCAGATAAATAGTTAAAAATATTTTTAATTATGAAACAAATGTAAAGAATTGAAATTTGAAGGAAATAAATTTTGGAACATAATAGAAAAATATTTTTAAATTTTTTAACTTGCCGAAAATAATTAAAATATGATTCATTTAAATTATTTAAATAAATTAAAAAAATAATTGAAATTTGAAAATAATACATGAAGATCTTAGAATTCAATGAAAAAAAAGAAAATAACTAAAAATTGGAGAAAAAAATTGAAGAACTAAGCTAAAAGTAATTGGAATTTACGCCTTTGTCGCGAGGCAAATCATGCTAATCATGCGAATAACGTCGATTTTTTTGGTGAAAAATCCAAATTTGTGCAGGGTTTGTCTACCCATGTAAGAGAGTAATCCACACTGCGCATATATTTTGTACAAATTCTTTTACAATTATAAAGGGCGAATTTTTGTAAGCCCGTGTACTGAAATAAATAAATAAATAAATAAAAATAAATAATTAATAAACAATTTTTGAAATTATGAAAAAAAGAAAAATGATTAAAAATTAAAGAAAACAATTAAAATTTTAGAAAAATTCTTAAAAATCTTAGAAAATGAGAATAACTAAAAATTGGAGAAAAGACTGGAAGAATGCTGAAAATAATTGAAATTTACGATAATTAATAAAATTTTTTGGAAATTATGAAAACAAAGAAAAATAATTAAAAATTAAAGAAACAATTGAAATTTTAGAAAAATTCTTAAAAATCTTAGAAAATAATTTTAGAAAATGAGAATAACTAAAAATTGGAAAAAAGACTGGAAGAATGCTAAAAATAATTGAAATTTACGATAATTAGTAAATTTGTTTAGAAATTATGAAAACAAAGAAAAATAATTAAAAATTGAAGAAAATAATAGAAATTTGAGAAAAATACTTAAAAAATTTTAGAAATTTATTTTATAAAATGAGGAAAACTAAAAATTGGAGAAAAGTCTGGAAGAATGCTAAAAATAATTGAAATTTACGATAATTAGTAAATTTTTTTAGAAATTATGAAAACAAAGAAAAATAATTAAAAATTGAAGAAAGTAATAGAAATTTGAGAAAAATACTTAAAAAATTTTAGAAATTTATTTTATAAAATGAGGAAAACTAAAAATTGGAGAAAAGTCTGGAAGAAAGCTAAAAATAATTGAAATTTATGATAATTAATAAAAAAAAATTGATTTCTGATAACAAATGAAAATAATTAGAAATTGAAGAAAATGTTTGAATTTTCAGAAAAATACTTAAAAATCTTAGAAAATAATTTTATAAAATGAGTATAATAATTAAAAATCGAAAAAAATAATTGAAAAATGATAAAATTAATTAAAAATTGACAAAAATAATTGAAATATGCTGAAAATAATTTAAGATTGAGAAAGAAAATTGAACTATGATGAGAATAATTTAAATAATATAAAAACTTGAAAACATTCAATAATTTTTTAGAGAAATAACTGAAAAATAGAATATATGTTTAAAAAAAAATAATTATTGTAAAAATTACTTAAAAATTTTTAATTAAAGAGAATAATTAAAAAATCGCAGAAATAATCGAAAATTGATGAAAATAATTGCAATATCGGATAAATAATTGAAAATTTTAAAAGTAATGCCAAAATAATGAATATAATTATAAATTGATGAAAATCAAGAAAAATTGCAGAATTTATTTTTAAGCAAAAGACAATAATTAAAAAATTGTTATATAATGGAAAATTGATGACAATAATCTAAATTTGAGATAACTGAAAATTTAGGAAATTAATTGCATGTGTTTATGTATATTTTAAACTTCTTCAAAAGCCATAATAAATTTTTAAAGCATTTTTCGAAACTGTTTTTTTACATAAATGACAATTAAAAACCAGTAAAACACGACACTAACGAAATAGGTTACCTTATTCTTTCAATTCAAATTTCAAAATATTTCCTGATAAAGAGAGTCAAAATCAATAAAATAACAGGGAGTAAGACTAACTTCACTTCAGTTTTTAAAACATGGACAGAAAAAGATGAATAAATATTAATACTAACTAACTTCACTTCAGATTTTAAAACGTGGACAGAAAAAATGAATAAATATAAAAAGTAACTAACTTCAGGAGTTTACGGAGATTATTATTATTTAATTTATTCATCTTTATCTGTCCAGGTTTTAAAATCCAAAGTGAAGTTAGTCTTTTTTTTTTTTTTTTATATTAATTTTGATTCTCTTTATCTGGAAATTTTAAAATTGTTTTAGTTTACAAATAAAATTGGCAGAACGAATATTTAAATTTATTACACAAGTTTTCATTTACTTCTGTCATTTTTCAATTATTTTCTTAAAATTTCAATTATTTTTTCCTATCTTTAAATTATTGCCAGGACTATTTCAATTTTCAACACAAGTTTCTATTCTACTTTTGTTAATTTTATAATTTTCAATAATTTTCTTTAAATTTTAATTACTTTTGTTATTATTCAAGCGTTTTTGTCATTTTACGATCATTTTCTTTTATTTTTTACAAATTTCAATTATTATTTTATTCAAATTATTGAATACGACCTATTAATTATTAATAAAGTAATTATTATTGCTGTGTCAAATTTTAATTTTATTGTTACTTGAAATAAATATTTAAATTTTTTATTGTAATGGGCTTTTACCCGAAAATAAATAAATACATAAATGAATTCAATTTTTTTTATTGCCATGAATTTTTAAATTTATTATATTATTAGTTTTCAATTCTTTTCTACAAATTTCAATCATTTTCTTCATTATTTTTATTATTCTCGTGAGTTTATTAATTTTTGTGCATCTTTTTTAATTATTTTTAACAAATTTTAATTATTTTCTTCAAACTTTAATTATTCTCTGTAAATTTTTTATTAATACCCCAGCTTTCAATTATTTATGTCATTATTCAATTATTTTCTTAAAATTTCAATTGTTTAATCAATTTTTCAAATATTGTCTTAAAATTTGTAATTTTATGCACCAGTTATCAATTATTTTTTTCAAATTACAATTATTTTTGTTTTTGTTCAATCATCTTCTTGTAATATTTTAATTATTTTTTAAACTTTTTAATTAATTTTTTATAATTTCAATTATGCTCTTTAATCGTCAAATTATTGTCAGGAATATCCAAGTTTTTTACTCAAGTTTCAATTCACTTTGGTCATTTTTCAATTATTTTCTTCAACTTTCAATTACTTCTGTCATTTTCCAATTATTTTCTTTATGTTTTTGTTATTTTTGCCATTTTAGAATTATTTCTTACAAATTTCAATTATTTTATTCAAGTTTTTTTATTGTCATGAACTTTTAAACTTCTTACACCGGTTTTTAATTATTTTCATCATTATTTTAACTAAATTTTATTCTTTTTTGTACTTTTACATTTTTGTTTACAGTTTGTTAGATTAACGAGGAATGAAACAGACAGTCTGAAAAAAAGTTAGTCCAAATGTATTATTTTGATTTTTTTAACTAGAAAACTCATATTTTCATGTAATATTTTTCAGTGGAAGTGTGAACAATTATATTTTTTACATAATGAGTAATTAAAAATTGCAATTTGATGAAAATTAAAGAAAATTCTGTGTACTAGAAAAATTAAAAAATTACAGGAATAACTGTTGGAAATAATTGAAAATTAAATAACTGGATTGAAAATCGAAAAAAATCATTGAAATTGAAGAAAATAATAAAAAAATAGAAGACATAAATTAAAAATTTAGAATTAAATTGAAATTTAAAAAAATAATCACTATTTAAAAAATATGTGAAAAATGACGAAAATAATCAATGTTTCTTTCTATAGATTTTTTAAATTTCTCAATCTTCTACTTCTTTAAAAGCTCTTTTCTTTTATTTTATATTAAATACCTAAATTTAATATTGTACTAAATATTCTCATTTAAACATTGTTCTTCTATTTCATAGAATTTTTTATCTTCTAAAATTTTATTACCATTCTTCAGTTTTCAATTGTTTTCTTTTATATTCATTAATTCTCGTCTTTTTTCAATTTTCAAGTATATTCTTTAAATTTCAATTCCATTCTTCAATTTTCAATTATTTTTTCAATTTTAATTATTTGTTTCAATTTTCAATCCAGTTCTTAAAGTTCTTCAGTCGAGATTTTTATCTTTAAGTACTTCTTAGAATAATTATACACGCTTATAATTAAAAAAAACTCATTCATTGAATTAAAAAATACAAGAAAATAAATTAAAATGCAAAATAGCGAATTTGTAACGGTTAAAAAGACGATTAATAAAAAATTGTTAATTAAAATTTGGATAATTTTAATTTTAGAAGAATTGAAACGATTGAAATTTAAATAAACTGAAAATTGGAATTAATTAAAATTTGAATCCAGTTAAATTAGAATCAATTAAAATTTAGATCACTTAAAATTTGTAAACAATTAAGTTTAAACCAATTAAAATTTAGGTTATTTGGAAAGATTTAATTTTTGATTTAAATTAAAATTTGGATCGATTTAAATTGAAATTAAAAGAAGTTGAAATCTATTAATATTCGGATAGATTAAAAATTATATTAACTGAGAATTAGTTAAATTAAAATTCGGATAATTTGAATTTTAAATCGATGTTTGTTTTAGTTAAAATTAAAATTGACTACAACTGTAATAAATTAACGAATAAACTGATGGATATTTAAATTGATTTGGATTCAGAATTAAATGTACATAATTAAAAAAAAATTGTTTTGGTAAATTAAAGTTTGTGTCTATTTGAATTAAGATTTATTAAAAATACAATACATTGAAGTGAAAATCAATTCAAAGTTGAATGAATTAAATTTAAAATCGATCAAAATTTCCTTCATAAGATTTTACCAATGAAAATAAATTAGAATTGTTAGAAATTTGGATAGATTAAAAGTTAAGTCGATCGAATTTGACATGTATTTAAAATAACTAAAACTTAAATAAATTGAATTCCGATTTCAAATTTGAATTGATAAAAATCTTGAACAGATTGAAAATTACATAAACATAAAATTACATAAAATTATTTGAATTTGAGGTCTAAGAAAATTGAGATAGGGTTTTATTTAGACTAGATTTAAGTAAATTAACTAAATTAAAATTGACTGAAATTTGGATTAAATTTATATGTTAAACCGATGAGAATTTTAAATAAACTAAATATTCGATAACTCTATGATAATAATCCACAATATTTATTCATTCTTTCATTCATATTTTGTTTGTTCACACCTAAAGTTTGTCACATAGATATTTTTTGTTTTAAATCAGATGCTTTTTAAAAAATTCATTTGAATTGATTAGGATTTAAATTTATAAATATCAGTTCAAATAATTTTAATTTAATTAATAAATAAATCTATAATTTTTTCTATAATATTCAGCAGTTTTCAATATTCAATTATTCTCTTTAAATTTTATAATTTCTTTAATTTTTTTTAATTATTTTGTTTTGCTGTCGATTATTCTCGCCAGTTTTCCAATTCATCTTTCGTTTGTCAATTGTTTTCCTCATTTCTCAATTATTTTCTTTAAATGTTTAATTATTTTACTCAATTGTAATTTTTCTTTCAATTATAAACTATGTTTTCTTAAAATTTCAATTTAATTATTTAATCTATAATTTGATTCTTTAATTTTAACTATTTTTAAAAATTTTTAATTGCATTCTTTGTTTTTCAATTATTTGATTTAATATTTAATAATACTCACACTTTCTCAATTATCAATTATTTTCTAGAAATTTTAATACGTTTCATCAATTTCCAATTTATATCTTTAATTTTCATTTATTTTCTACAATTTTTTCCATAATTTTCATCAATTTTCAATTGACAATTTATTATTTTCCTTCAATTTTATAATTATTCATAAATTAAAAACTTTTTTTTCTTGGAATGCCGATTATTCCATTTATCGAATTTTGTTTAATTGTTAATTATTTTCTTCAATTCTCAAATATTTTCTTTGATTTTCAATTATTTTTATCGATTTTTAATTAATTCCTCAATATTCAACAATTCTCGGTTTTTAAAATTATTTTTTCCATTTATAAAAATTATTTTAAAATTTCCATTCAATTATTCAAATCTAGTTATTCAATTCGCAGTTATTTTCTTCCAAATTAAATTCCACTTTTCAATTATTTTTTTTAATATTAAAAAATTATCGCCTTTTTTCAATTACTTTTTTTCAATTTTTGAGCATATTCTTAATGTTTCAATTCCATTCTTAAATTTTTAATTGCTTCCTTCAATTTTCAATTATTTTTATAAACGTTAATATTCATTTCTTCGCTTTTCAATCCAGTTGTTAAATGTGCAATTATATGCAACAATTATTGAAATAATTTTCTTAATTTTTCAATTTGCAATTATTTTCTTTAAATTTAATATTTCTTGTTTAATTTATCTAATTATTTTTTTCAGTTGTCTATTGATCTAGTCATTTTTTGAATTTTGTTTTTAATTTGACAATTATTTTCGTCATTTTTCACAAATATTTTTTTTAATTTTCTTAATTGTTCAACTATTTCCTTTTATTATTAATTATTTTTCACAATTTTCAATTATTTGCTACAATTTTTTCAACTTACAATTATTACCTTAAAATTTTATAATTATTCTTCGATTTTTTAAATTATTGTGTTCAGTTGAGGTTTAATCTAGCAATTTTTAAAATTTTGTTTTCAATTCTCAATTATTTTCTTTAATTTTCAATTATTTTTATAGATTGTCAATGAATTCCTCAATATTCAATAAATCTCGGATTTTTTCAATTATTTGTTTTAACTAATAAAAATTGTTTTAAAATTTTAATTTAATTATACAATTCTGGAACTATTCTCGTCAATTTTCAGATAATTTATTGAAATTTAAATCTTAATTCCAATTATTTTCTATAATATTAAAAATTATCCCCTTTTTTCTATTTTTTTTCGATTATCATTAAGTTTCATTAATTTTAAATACCATTATTCAATTATTTTCTTTAATTTTTTTTTCAATTCTTCAACTTTTATTTACATTCTTCAGTTTTCAATTGTTTTCTTCTATATCCATTAATTCTCGGCTTTTTTTCAATTTTTAAGTATATTCATTAAATTTCAATTCAATTCTTCAATTTTTAATTGCATTCTATAATTTTCAATTATTTTCTTCAATTCTCAAATATTTGCTTTAATTTTTAATTATTTTTATCGATTTTCAATTAATTCCACTAATATTAAATAATTCTCGGATTTTTTCCATTATTTTCATAATCTAATAAAAATTGTTTTAAAATTGCAATTTAATTATTCAATTCTAAAAGTATTCTCTTCAATTCTCAGTTAATTCTTTTAAATTAAAATTTTGATTCCAATTATTTTCTATAATATTAAAAAATTATCCCCTTTTTTTCTATTATTTTCTTCCATTATCATTAAGATTCTTTTATTTTAAATACAATTGTTCAATTATTTTCTTTAATTGCTTTCTTCAATTTTCAATTAATTTTTTCAATATGAATTATTTTCTTCGATTTTTAATCCAGTTGTTAAATTTGCAATAATTTCCAACAATTATTCCTATAATTTTCTTTAAATTTCATATTGCTTGTTTAATTTTTGCAATTATTTTTTTCAGTTGTCTATTAATCCAGTCATTTTTCGAATTTAGTTTTCATTTGACAATTATTTTCGTTATTTTTCAATTATTAATTATTTTCCGCAATTTTCAATTATTTCCAACAATTTTTTCAATTTTTAATTTCTTTCTTGAAATTTTCTGATTATTCTTTGGTTTTTTAAAATATTTTGTTTGAGTGTGTATTAATCTAGGCATTTTTTGAATTTCGGTTTTAAAATTCTCAATTATTTTCGTTATTTTGTTATTTTTTTCAATTGTCAATTATTTTTTCGAACTTCAATTTAATTCTTAGATTTTCAATTTATTCCCTCAATTTTGTATTATTTTCTTTAATTTTAATTATTTTTTCTATTTTCCAGTTGTTTAATTTGCAATTATTTCTAACAGTTATTCCTATAATTGTTCAACTATTTTGTTTAAATTTAATATTTATTGTTTAATTATTGCAATTATTTTTTTTAGTTGTCTAATTAGTCATTTTTGGAATTTTGTTTTCATTTGACAATTATTTTCGTCATTTGTCACATATTTTCTTCAATTTTTCAATTATTCTCATAATTTTTCAACTCTTTTCTTCAATTATTAATTATTTTCCACAATTTTTCATGATTTCCTACAATTTCTTCAATTGTAAATTCTTATCCTAAAATTTTATAATTATTTTTTGATTTTTTAAATTATTTTGTTCGGTTGTGTATTAATCTATTTTTTATTTTTAAATAAATAAATAAATCTAGACATTTTTTGAATTTGTTTTTAATTGTCAATTATTTTCGTCATTTTGTAATATTTTTCAATTATCAATTATTTTATCAAATTATAATTTAATTCTTAAATTCTCAATTTATTACTTAGATTTTCAATTCATTTACTCAATTTTTTTAAAATATTTTCGTCAATTTTAATTATTTATTCGATTTGTAATCCAGTTGTTAAATGTGCAATTATTTCCAACAATCATTTCTATAATTTTCCTAACTTTTTAATTTGCAATTATTTTCTTGAAATTTATTATTTCTTGTTTAATTTTTTCAATTATTTGTTACAGTTATCTGTTAATCTAGTCATTTTTCGAATTTTGTTTTCAACCGACAATTATTTTCGTCATTTTTCATATATTTTCTTGAATTTTTCAATTATTCTCGACTTTTTTTACTATTTCTTTTAATTATTAATTATTTTCCGCAATTTTCAATTATTTCTTTTAATTTTTCCAATTATTGTTTTAGAATTTTATAATTATTCTTTGATTTTTTCAATTGCTTTGTTTGGTTGTGTATTAATCTAGCCATTTTTTAAATTTTATTTTCAATTGTCAATTATTTTCGTCATTTGTAATTTTTTTTCAATTATCAATTATTTTTTCTAATGTTAATTTAATTCTTAAATTCTCAATTTATTTACTACAATTTCAATTTATTCCCTCAATTTTTATTATTTTCTTCAACTTCAATTATTTTTTTCGACAATAATTATTCCTATAATTTTCTTAATTTTCAAATTTGCAATTATTTTATTTAAATTCAATATTTCTTGTTTAATTATTTTTTTTTTCAGTTTTCTATTAATCTAGTCATTTTTTGGTTTATGTTTTCAATTGACAATTATTCTCGTCTTTTTTCAATTATTCATTATTTTTAGCAATTTTCAATTATTTCCTACAATTTCTTCAATTTTTAATTATTATCTTAAAATTTTATAATTATTATTCTTTGATTTTTTAAATTATTGTGTTCGGTTGAGAATTAATCCGGCCTCTTATCATTTTGACACAAATTTTTTTGGGCAACTTGTTATATTGTACTTCCGAAGATGAATGTTATATTTTACTCCTTCTAAAATCAAAGACTTCTATGTCTTATTTATTAAATAATTGATTTTAATAAAGTAAATTAATATTAAAAGACTTAATTAATCCAGTAAGTTCAATTATTGAATAATTAAAACTTAAAAAACTTTGATTTTAGTACACTGAAAAAAATCCCTTGCACCCGTACACAAGGAATCAACCATTTTTCCTTGTTAGTTAAGGCGCCAACTAGGGAAGCCTAGTTAAAATACAAGGATAATTTTCAGTCTAAGAAATTAGAAATTATATTATATTGAACATCAGAAATTGTGGGACCGACTGTTTTTATTACTCAGAAAGTCTATTATTTCATAAAATATTAATATTTTCTATCTCTAAAACATTAGTGGTTACGGTAAATGACTTAGTTGTGGCCGTCATATATTTGAAGGTTATGTTGATTTGACATTTTCAAAAAACATTATTAAAAGTTTAATGTATACTTTTGTATTATTTTAAGATTATGTAATACAACTTTACTCATTTGCACTATAGAAAACTGTAAATTTTTAGGTGATTGACAATTTTTTCCCCCGTTTTTAAGAATTACAAACAAACAAGTTTGATGTGTATTAGAACTAACTTTGCTTCGATTGCAAGCTTAACTTGGAATCCTTGTCATTTTAACTAAAATGGCTTTAACTATAGACAAATAGTTGATTTTGACAAACATATTTTTTTCAGTGTAGGAGTAAAATATAACATTCAGCTTTGGAAGTAAAGTTGTCAATTCTTTTTCCAAATTTTAATTTAATTCTTAGATTTCCAATTTATTTCCTCAACCTTTTATTATTTTTTTCAATTTTCAATTCGCAATTATTACCAACAGTTATTCCTATAATTTTTCAACTATTTTATTTAAATTAAATATTTATTGTTTAATTTTGTAAACTATTCTTTTAAACTATGTAATTATGTACCCATTTTTTGAATTTTGCTCCCAACTGTTAATTATTGTCGTCATTTTTAATGTTGCTAGTTTAAGTAATAAAATTATTTACTTGTCAGGAATAATGTCAGCCAAACTGTCTGGATCCATGTCACTGAGCAGTTCCAGATCATGTCCTCCAAGTAGCGAGATGTGAGTTGGATCTCCATGAAGGGATGAGACCAAGGGTTGCAACGACGATCGTTGTTTTCTAGAGTCACCTTTTGAACCTTCAGCGTGATCAACATCGTCCACAACAATATACCGCGAGGTAGGATTTCC
Source organism: Ganaspis brasiliensis (assembly GCA_037103525.1). NCBI lineage: Eukaryota > Metazoa > Arthropoda > Insecta > Hymenoptera > Figitidae > Ganaspis > Ganaspis brasiliensis. The sequence goes on along the minus strand of JAZKLR010000055.1, from coordinate 1,063,596 downwards.
TCCAACTGCCATCCACTTTTGATCTCCATGCAATACCATTAAATTTGTATTTTTCTCCAAGGTGGCAAAGTACTCTTCATCATCAATTTCGGTGCCTGTAACTCAAAACAAGCTCCATTAAGGCAACGAATCTTTAAAAAAAAAAGTAATTATATTCAAATTATTTTAACTCGTTTTAAGAAAATAAATCATTTTTTTCAGAAAAAAAAAAAGATAAACTCACCATCCTGTTCCAAAACAATAGTAAGCTGTCCATCGTCCGGAAGAGCAAGTCGACTTCGAGCAGTGTTGGTTAATTCCTCAAGAGACGATGCTGTGATTCCTTTTCTGCGCTCTCTCGCATGATCGACAATTTTGTAAGGAGTTCCTGATCCTTGCGGCATCACCGACATCTCTGCCATTGAAATAAAAGACAATTGAAAGAAACTAATTTAGAATTTGATAAAGTCTAGTTTCAATTCCTTAGGACGAGAGTTTAGACGATCTTTTAGACGAATACGTTAACAGTCTTGTATTTTGAAAATTCACAGACTTGAAAATTCGAGTTTCAATGCACATTGAAGAATTCAATTGAGCACAGTGTTGTCAAACGAGTGGCACAAGGATATATATTTTTTTTTTCTCTTTTTTTAGGATATTTGGAAGCACTTAACAGGCATTACGTATTTTGGATATAAAAGGTGGTAACAAAAATGGTACTTTTAGGGCAGTGATTGGGATTAGAGAGAATTGCTTTGGTTCTGCAAAAAGGGTCTTATAACGAGTTTAACAAGTTTTTTAATTGTTGATAAAAAAATGAGGAGGAAGGCTTTGGTGATTTAAATTATGACCAGACTGGTCGTGTGACAAACCAACACTGGGTCAATGGTGCAACTACCCCTTCTATTTATACTCTGTTAACTTCTGCGTATATACAGACACTAGACACCCCTAACAGTGAACCCTCCCAACATGGCACCAGACAGAAATCAATAACCTACCCCACTACCGATTCAATTTTTTAAGATGATTCTCAAGATTACCCGAGCTTCTAATTTTAGAAACTTGAGCAAAGTTTCTTGAACATTTTTTTCCAGGGCTGATAAAAATCATGATTTTTTTTTTTTTTTGAGAAAAGTACGGGTTTGTTTTTATTTAAATTGGGGGTTTTTAATTGAAACGAGATTTTTTACTTATACTGAGAGGCCGTAAAATTTAATTTCCAAAATTCGTTGATTTTTCCCTGAATAATTTTTTATTTTCCCTAACCACGAATTTTACAGATTCTTTAAATCTTGCTTTGCTGAGGTCGGACACTTTTTTCTATGAAACTGAATTCCCGGTTTTTCCGGTCAAATTTTTGGATTTCCCGGTCACAAATTTCCGAATGGCAAAATAAGAAATAAGAGTTGGTGAAATAAGTTTGAAAAGCTTTATTATTACAAAATATTGAAATCTAAATTTTTAAACAATAACTTATCTTAAACATTTTAAAAGAATTACGTATAACTATAATTTCAATAGCAAAATTAAGAAACAAACTTAGCATTGTTGTTAGTCATTTAAAACTATAAATGTTTACAAATTCAAATAATGATAATTACGAAATTAAAGAATATATCTGAAAAATGACGAAAATAATTGACAATTGAAAACAAAATTCAAAAAATAGCTACATAATTGCACAATTGAAAAGAATAGTTTAAAAAATTAAACAATAAATATTAAATTTAAAAAAAATAATTGAAAAATTATAGGAATAACTGCTGGAAATAATATCGAACTGAACAACTGGATTGAAAATCGAACAAAATAATAAAAAGTTGAGGAAATAAATTAAAAAATTAAGAATTAAATTCAAATTTGAAAAAGTAATTAATAATTGAAAAAAAAAATTACAAAATGACTGAAATAATTGAAAATTGAAAACAAAATTAAAAAAATGGTTAGATTAATACACAACCGAACAAAATAATTTAAAAAATCTAAGAATAATTATATAATTTTTAAGATAATAATTGAAAACTGAAGAATTGTTGGAAATAATTGAAAATTGCGGAAAATAATTAACAATTAAAAGGAAATAGTTAAAAAATGACGAGAGTAACTGAAAAATTGAAAAAATATGTGAAAAATGACGAAAATAATTGTTAATTGAGAAAAAAATTCGAAAAATCACTAGATTAATAGACAACTGAAAAGAATAGTTTAAAAAATTAAACAATAAATATTAAATTTAAACAAAATAGTTGAAAAATTATAGGAATAACTGCTGGAAATAATAACGAATCGAACAACTGGATTGAGAATCAAACAAAATAATAAAAATTGAGGAAATAAATTGCAAATTTAAGAATTAAATTAAGATTTGAAAAAATAATTGATAATTGAAAAAAAATTACAAAATGACTAAAATAATTGAAAATTGAAAACAAAATTCAAAAAATGGTTACATTAATACACAACCGAACAAAATAATTCAAAAAATCAAAGAATAATTATATAATTTTTAAGATAATACTTGAAAACTGAAAAATTGTAGGGAATAATTGAAAATTGCGGAAAATACTTAACAAATAGTTGAAATAGTTGAAAAAACGAATAGTTGAAAAATGACGAGAATATTTGAAAAATTGAAGAATATATGTGAAAAATGACGAAAATAATTGATAGTTGAAACAAAATTCAAAAAATGGCTATATTTGAAAAATTGAAATTGAAAAGAATAGTTAAAAAAATTAAACAATAAATATTAAATAAAAAAAAATAATTGAAAAATTATACGAATAACTGCTGGAAATAATAGCGAATTGAACAACTGGATTGAAAATCGAACAAAATAATAAAAAGTTGAGAAAATAAATTGCAAATTTAAGAATTAAATTAAAATTTGAAAAAAATAATTGATAATTAAAAAAAAAATTACAAAATGACTAAAATAATTGAAAATTGAAAACAAAATTAAAAAAATGGTTAGATTACAAATACCAAATAATTCAAACAAAATAATTAAAAAAATCAAAGAATAATTATATAATTTTTAAGATAATAATTGAAAACTGAAGAATTGTTGGAAATAATTGAAAATTGCGGAAAATAATTAACAATTGAAGGAAATAGTTGAAAAATGACGAGAATAATTGAAAAATTGAAACATTTTTTTCCAGGGCTGATAAAAATCATGATTTTTTTTTTTTTTTAAGAAAAGTACAGGTTTGTTTTTATTTAAACCGGGGTTTTTTTGATTGGAACGAGATTTTTTATTTCTACAGAGAAGCCGTAAAATTTAATTTCCAAAATTCGTTGATTTTTCCCTGTTTTCCGGTTAAATTTTTGGATTTCCCGGTCACAAATTTTCGAACAATATTAAAACATTTAATTTTGCGAAATTCGCCTTTATATTTAAAATGTAACTTTATACTTAAATTTAAAATTTACACATTCTTATAATCTTATTAATGGCGAAATAAGAAATAAGAAATAAGAATTAGTAAAAAAAGCTTGAAAAGTTTTTTATCACAAAATATTAAAATCTAAAATTATGGATAATAACTTATCTTAAACATTTAAAAACAATTACGCATTATAATTTCACTAGCAACATTAACAAACTTAGCATTGTTGTTGATCATTTAAAACTAAATGTTTGCAAATTCAAATAATGATAATTACAAAATTAAAGAATATATCTGAAAAATGACGAAAATAATTAACAGTTGAAAATAAAATTCGAAAAATGGCTACATAATTGCACAATTAAAAAGAATAGTTTAAAGAAATAAACAGTAAATATTAAATTTAAACAAAATAGTTGAAAAATTACAGGAATAACTGTTAGAAATAATTGCTAATTAAACAACTGGAAAATCGAAAAAAATATTAAAATTGAAGAAAATAATACAAAATTGAGGAAATAAATTGGAAATCTAACAATTAAATTAAAATTTTTGACAAATATAATTGATAATTGAAAAAAAATTAAAAAATGGCTAGATTAATACTCTACCGAACAAAATAATTCAAAAAATCAAAAAATATTTATAAAATTTTAAGATAATAATTGAAAATTGAAAAAATTGTAGGAAATAATTGAAAATTGTGGAAAATAATTAATAATTAAAAGAAATAGTTGAGAAATGACGAGAATAGTCGAAAAATTGAAGAAAATATGTGAAAAATAACAAAAATAATTGTCAAATGAAAACTAAATTCGAAAAATGACTGGATTAATAGACAACTGAAAAAAATAATTGCAAAAGTTAAACAAGAAATATTAAATTTAAAGAAAATCATTGGAATACTTGTTGAAAATTATTGCAAATTTAACAACTGGATTAAAAATGGAAAAAAAAAATTGAAATTGAAAAAAATAATTGAAAATTGAAGAAAGCAATTAAAAATTGAAGAATGTAATGAAAAATTAAAGAAAATAATTGAACAATATTTAATTAAAATAAAAGAAACTTAATGATAATGGAAAAAAATAATAGAAAAAAAGGGGATAATTTTGTAATATTAAAGAAAATAATTGGAATTAAAATTTAAATTTAAAGGAATTAACTGAGAATTGAAGAGAATAGTTCTAGAAATGAATAATTAAATTGCAATTTTAAAACAATTTTTATTAGATAAAGAAATTAATTCTAAAAAATTCAAGAATTATTGAATATTAGTGGAATTAATAGACAATCTATAGAAATAATTAAAAATTAAAGCAAGTATTCGAGAATTGAAGAAAATAATTGAAAATTAAAAAACGCAATTAAAAATTGAAAGATTGAATGGAAATTTAAATAATATACTTAAAAATTGAAAAAACCGAGAATTAATGAATATAGAAGAAAACAATTGAAAACTGAAGAATGTAAATAAAAATTAAAGAATGAAATTAAGAATTAAAGAAATTAATTGAACAATATTTTATTTAAAATTAAATAAACTTAATGATAATCTAAAAAAGAAATAGAAAGAAGGGAATAATTTTTTAATATTATAGAAAGTAATTGGAATTAAAATTTCAATTTAAAGGAATTATCTAAGAATTGAAGAAAATAGTTCTAGAATTGAATAATTAAATTGAAATTTTAAAACAGTTTTTATTAGTTAAAACAAATAATTGAAAAAAATCGAGCTTTATTGAATATTCGGGAATTAATTACAAATCTATAAAAATAATTGAAAATTAAAGAAAATAATTGAGAATTAAAAAAAAATACAAAAAGGAGAAAATAATTGACAATTAAAAACAAAATTTTAAAAATTGCTAGATTAATACTCAACCGAACACAATAATTTAAAAAATCAAAGAATATTTATAAAATTTTAAGATAATAATTGAAAATTGTAAAAATTGTAGGAAATAATTGAAAACTGCGGAAAATAATTAACAATTGAAGGAAATAGTTGAAAAATGACGAGAATAATTGAAAAATTGAAGAAAATATGTGAAAAATAACAAAAATAATTGTTAAATGAAAACTAAATTCGAAAAATGACTGGATTAATAGACAACTGAAAAAAATAATTGCAAAAGTTAAACAAGAAATATTAAATTTAAAGAAAATCATTGGAATACTTGTTGAAAATTATTGCAAATTTAACAACTGGATTAAAAATGGAAAAAAAATAATTGAAATTGAAAAAAATAATTGAAAATTGAAGAAAGCAATTAAAAATTGAAGAATGTAATGAAAAATTAAAGAAAATAATTGAACAATATTTAATTAAAATAAAAGAAACTTAATGATAATGGAAAAAAATAATAGAAAAAAAGGGGATATTAATTAATATTAAATTTAAAAAAAATAATTGAAAAATTATAGTAATAACTGCTGGAAATAATAACGAATCGAACAACTGGATTGAAAATCGAACAAAATAATAAAAAGTTGAGGAAATAAATTGCAAATTTAAGAATTAAATTCAAATTTGAAAAAGTAATTAATAATTGAAAAAAAAAATTACAAAATGACTGAAATAATTGAAAATTGAAAACAAAATTAAAAAAATGGTTAGATTAATACACAACCAAACAAAATAATTTAAAAAATTAAAGAATAATTATATAATTTTTAAGATAATAATTGAAAACTGAAGAATTGTAGGAAATAATTGAAAATTGCGGAAAATAATTAACAATTAAAGGAAATAGTTAAAAAATGACGAGAATAACTGAAAAATTGAAAGAATATGTGAAAAAAGACGAAAAAATTGTCAATCGAAAACAAAATTCGAATAATGACTAGATTAATAGACAACTAAAAAAGATAATTGAAAAAATTAAACGAGAAATATTCAATTTAAAGAAAATAATTGCAAATTAAAAAATTAAGAAAATTACAGGAATAATTGTTAGAAATAATTGCACATTCAAATACTAGATTGAAAATCGAGAAAAAATAATTGAAATTGAAAAAAATAATTGAAAATTGATGAAAGCAATTAAAAAATGAATAATGTAATTAAAATTTAAAATGTATACTTAAAAACTGGAAAAAGCCGAGAATTAATGAATATAGAAGGAAACAATTGAAAACTGAAGAATGGAAATAAAAATTGATGAAAATAATTGAATAATTGTATTTAAAATTAAAAATACTTAATGATAATTGAATAGTTGAATTGAAATGTTAAAACAATTTTTATGAGCGGAAAGAAAATAACTGAAAAATACGATAATTATTTGAGAATTGAAAAAATAAATCGTCTTTTTTATCCGAATTAAAAAGCTCGTTTTTAATTTAAATCTTAAAATAATCCCGACTGAATAAGAATTTCTTTATTATTATTTAAATTCTAAAGATGTAGACCATAAATAATTAAAAAAATTTTTTTTTTCATTGGTCTTTGAACTTTCCAGCTAATTTAAATCTCTTATCTTATTAAAATTTTATTTTTTATCAATGGAAATCAAAGACTAAGTCAATTTAGCTCAAATGACCCCAGATTGAATAAAATTCGATTAAAATAATTGTCAAAGCTATTCCACTTTAGACTTTGTAGTTACATTATTAAATTTTGACTTGATAAATAGTTTTTCATTAATTTTTTCTACGCATTTTTGATTTTGACTGTTTTTTAAATTTTGTATATTTTTGCAGTGATATAAGAAACCCTTTTTTGGGTTTAGGAATTTACTAATAGTAGCTAAGATTAATTTTATTAAACAATGATACATACATCTATTAGATAGTCAAAATTTAATGATGTGACTACAATACTACAAAGTTAAAAATGGAATAGCTTTGACAATTTTAATAGAATTTTATTCAATCTGGGGTCATTTGATTCGTAAATTGATTTTGTTTCCGATGTGCACTGAAAAAAAAATTTTTTTTTATAAGATAAGAGATTTAAATATTGAAATACTGTGAAAAACTGATTGGCAAAAATTCTGGGAAAATTTGAAATAGCATAAGAGATTTAAATTAGCCTTAAAGTTGAAAAATCAATGAAAAAATGTAAAAGTTTGATGACATATACTACTTCTTTTTAGTTTTTTATAGAACCTCCACTAGGTCCAATAAGAAGTTCTTTTACGTTTTTTTTTTATTTTGTAACACAGTGTAATTCCCGGATCTTAAACTACAACTTTCGCAGATTTGTTTTCTTAAATAATGATATTAATATGTAGCTGGTTATTTAAATATTGATGGGTTATTAAAATAAATATTAAGAAGAGCAGATTTCAACATACATCCTTATGAACTCAAAAATAAAAAAATTTGTTCACATAAAATAAAATAAAATAATAACCAGAAACAATTCAATGTCTTTCAATGTTTATGTCACTATAATTTTTAACAGTTTTCAATATACAATTATTCTCTTTAAATTTTATAATTATTCTTTAATTTTGTAGATATTTGTTCTGTTCTTGTCGATTATTCTCAACATATTTAAAATTTTACTTTCGATTGTCAATTATTTTCTTTAATATTTAATTATTTTAGTCATTTTGTTAATTTTCTTGCAATTATCAATTATTTTTTGAAATTTCAATACAATTCTTCAATTTTCATTTATTTTCAACAATTTTATCCATAAATTTAATCACTTTTTAATTGACAATTTATTATTCTCCTTCAACTTTATGGTTATTCATTAAATAAAAAAAAATTGTCTAATCCCGATTATTCTCACCATTCTTCGATTTTTTTTTAATTGTTAATTATTTTTTTTAATAGTTAATTATTTTCATCATATTGTAATTTTATTTTTTAATTATCAATTATTTTCTTGGTATTTCCATGTAATTTATTAATTTTCAATTTATTTCTTCAATTTTTAATTATTTTGCTTCCTCATAGAGGAAGCTTTGTGATCGTTAAGATTTTCGATTTTCCAAAAATAGTCTAGATCGACTTATTTTCATATAAAAAGCGTAAAATTTCATTCCTAAGCAAATGTCCAGATGTAAGTATGTGTGTATGTGTATATTGCGTTTTTTGTGTACAAGTTATCTCGAGAACGCTTTAACGGATTCCAATAAAATTTGGATGACTTATTAAGCTTTTTTCGATTTTTAATCCAGTTGTTAAATGTGCAATTATTTCCAACAATTATTCCTTCAATTTTCTTAATTTTTCAATATACAATTATTCTCTTTAAATTTTATAATTATTTTTCATTTATTTAGATATTTTGTTCTGTTGTCGATTATTCTCAACAGATTAAAATTTTTTCTTTCTATTGTCAATTATTTTCTTAAATATTTCATTATTTTAGTCATTTTGTAAATATTTTTTTAATTATCAATTATTTTTTTGAAATTTCAATACGATTCGTCAATTTTTATTTATTTTCAACAACTTTATCCATAATTTTCATCAGTTTTTAATTGACAATTTATTATTTCCCTTTAATTTTCTGATTCTTCATTAAATTATAAAAAAAATTTCTAATCCCGATTATTCTCACCATTCTTCGATTTTTTTTTCAATTGTTAATTACTTTTTTAATAGTTAATTTATTTTCGTCATATTGTAATTTTTTTTTTTAATTATCTTTTATTTTCTTGATATTTTCATTTAATTCTTTAATTTCCAATTTATTTCTTTAATTTTCAATTATTTTTATCGATTTTCTAGTAATTTCTCAATATTCAATAATTCTCAGATTTTTTCAATTACTTTTTTTACTCATCAAAATTGTTTTAAAATTTCAATTCAATTGTTATTATTATTATTATTATTATTATTATTATTTTTTTTAACAAAACAAGTTTAGGAGAGGGAAAAATGCATTTACGCACTTGTTCGTGTGTGACTCGACCACGTGCTGTGGTAATACCTCACTAAAACAACCTCTCCCATTTTTGCCTTACGTATGTACTGATAGGACTTTTTCTTAATTATTAAAGTTGCTCCGGATTACGCTTGTCGGATTGTCCAGCGTTCATAACCTCAAAATTTAAATGGAATTTACAACCCAGCAATGATTTTTGACTTAAATACTAGCTGAAAATTAAAATAAAAGCAAATACAAAGTAAATCTTAGCCTGCTGGCTGACATTTATCGTTAAAATGAATTTCTTAATTTCTTAAGGACAGGTGTAGTCAGTAAAAACTCAAAATATTCTTAATTTAAGAATAAGATAGAAAAATATATTCATATAAAAATAAAAATTAGCTTATAAAAAATTACATATCACTGGTTTCAAATTGGAGACTAAGTTCATTTGCAGCTCTTTCTGCCGCACGAAATAAGAACGTCACAACATTTGCAATTTCATGATGGTGGACAAATTGCATAAGAGGATCTCTACTGTTCATCACTGAACATGCTGCAGCTAGTACAATTCTTCGATGAAGACACTCTAAACTTAATAGACCTCTTCCTCCCCGGTCTCGTGGAAGGTAAATTCTTTGCACGGAAGATCTTGGATGATGACTACGATGGATTGACATCATCTTGCGGGTTTCTCTATCGAATATTTTCAACTTATTCTCATTCCACTTAACAGCTCCAAAGGTATAGAGAAGTAAAGGAATGGCTAATGTATTTGTGGCCTGTATTTCGTTTTTCCCAGACAATTCGGAAGACCAAATTTTTCTGAGAAGCTCACGATACTTTGTTTGGAGACGATCTTTAAGCCCACACAAATCTTTAACTCCGACTGTGGAATGTTTCATGTCTTCCTTTAATCAGATAGATGACGGCACATTTATCTATTCCAAAATCCATTCTTATGGCTCTGGAATACTCGGCCACTGCAAACAATAAAATTCTAAGCGCATCCTTACTGAATGCATAGAGCTTAAGATCGTCCATATAGAAAATATGGTTGATCTTATAGACTCTATTTCGTGGTTTGCCACACATGTATCCAGAGTATTTTGCTCGAAGTGCAATAGACAGAGGTAAGAGGGAGATACAAAAAAGTAGAGGACTAAGGGAGTCGCCTTGGAAAACTCCTTTTCTAAACGAGATGATGTTAGTCATCACCTGCTGTTTGTTAGATGTTATAACAAACCTTGTCCTCCACTTAAGCATTAGATCCTTTAGGCATCTCACGATATTCGGATGTACCTTTAAACATTCAAGGAGCTGGATGATTAGCTCGTGACTCGTGGAGTCAAATGCTTTGCGGTAATCAATCCAAGCCATTGACAGGTTACGTCGATAAAATATCGAATCTTGGGTAACACACCTATATATTAATAGGTTCTCCCTACAACCTGACAGGCCTCTCTTACATCCTCTTTGTTCACTTACTGCACTCCAGACTGGTTCTATAGATGGCAATATCCTCTCCTTGAGGATCCCAGTAAATAGCTTGCAGCAGGTGTTAAGACAAGCAATTGGTCTGTAATTTTTTGGATTGGACAAATCTTCTGATTTTGGTAGAAGTACCGTTCGTCCTTCCACCAACTACTGTGGTATTGGATATTCCCCGTTGAGATAGGTAGAGAATATACCGGCCAAATGTTGGTGAGTTGAAGTAAACTTCTTCCACCATAGATTATTAATCTTATCTGGCCCGGGTGCTGAAAAGTTCTTAGTTTTAGCAACTGCATTTCTTACCTCATCTTCAGTAATTGGTGGACATGTCTCCGCAAATTGGTCAAGCCCCTGTCTGACACAGAAGCTGCGAAAGAGTGACAAAGATAACCCTTCATCGTTCACTGAATGTGATGTCCCATAGATGTTGCTCCAGAAAAATTCAATCTCTTCGCGACATGGAAGTCTTTCAACGGTTGGTGATGGTACACTGAACAGGCGGGATGGATTTGTAGCAAAGATATTATTTTGCTTTATCCATTTCATCCTCCGTTCTAAACGTTCCCTTATGACTACAAGAGAACGTATCTTCTCAATCCAATGTTGCTTGATGGTCTAAAACTTTGACATTTTAGAGTGTGATGCAATCTTTGAAGAGTTTGGGCTATTTCAAAAACTCATGGCGTGAACCTTCTATTTGATTCGAGATATGCAATCACACTCTGCAATTGAGAAGCATGTCGTCGAGCCCATCCGATCTTGATCTGCACTTGTTTGATTCGCTGGCAGGTCTTAGCAACGCGTTCCGCAACAGATTTTCTGTTACTTTTGCGAAGTAAGGACACAGCTTTTTCATACACAGCATAGTTCAATGTCCAGAGATCTACACTTTCTGAGAGTAATGAGAGTTCATTGTTCCCTTCAGATATTTTATCCATTTTAATGGAGACCTTAAGATCAATTTTGGTTTCACTCGATCTCTGTTTCCATCTTCGGCTGCTGGTGTTGGTGCTTCACACAAAATTTGTATGTTCTCTGAGGGGTCTTCCTGTTCTTGGAGAAGAGCTTCATATCCCCTTTCTCTCAGAGAGGATACCTGATCTCTTAAGTACTGAGGCGTCATTTCCGCGAATTGGGGGCGCATATTGACCCATCGCGCATGTAACCTCTGCATGTATCCTCTTCTGTTAGGAGAACTATTTTTCCAACACAACAAAAATGTCCCTCCGAAGTTGGTCCGTCTATTTTAACCTTAATCGAGCTTGTCCCTGGTCGTTGCTTAGTCGTCGCCTAGGTTCTATCCTATTGCCACGCCCAACTAAACCCTGATCTCCATCCGAGGGAGAGACCTATTGTGGGTGGCACTGCGCCTTACAGTCGTGGTAACCGCAAATACTCTATGTGGGAAGTTATCCCAACACAGAGTGGACAATTATATCGGGTGCCCACCACTATCTGACTTTTGGTCCGCACCGGGTATTTTAATTTCCTCGGTACAGAGGCCTTTCCCTATTCGCCACCTGGGGAGGCGCCCGATTGGGGTGTCAGAAACCCCATCTTAAATGCCATTCAAGTACTTGACCCAGTCGGCTCAGAAATTCTGTGATATCCCGTAAAGGGTACCACAAGTCCCATACCAACCAGATCAAATACCTATACGATGTTCTGCAATGGTCATCTAAGTAATGAGCCAAGTAGGACCAGTATATTTGAGCTGCTTGGTAACGGGTCGAGTCCATACCAAGTGATCACACCAATTTCAGTCATATTGAGTAATATTTACGAAATTGATATTTTGGGTTCCTTTATGAGTAAAAAAAATAAATTTTAATTATTTTTAAAAAATTCAAAATATTTTCGAAAATATTCAAATTCAAAATTTTGAGTACTATTTTTTTTGTTTTATCATAACTTCTGTAATTTTGAAGCAATTGAGATCATTTTTTTTTTAAATTACTCGTATTTAAATACTCTTTCAAGAAAAATTATAATAATTAAAAAATTGTTTATAATTAAATTTTTATTAAAAAAATTAAATTATTTATTTAAACAAAATCTAAAGTATATCATCGATCTTTTTCAAAAAATTCATAAACATAGCCTATAATGTGCTTAGAAATTTAAGCCAAAGAAAAAGATGGTATGTATTATAGTTTTTGAGAAAAAAATTATTAAGTTATGCTAGCGCGGCGCAGACCGGTGTCACCGCTACTCAACGCGTAGTTCCGTAGTAACCGAAATGTATGGATACTATTACATAATATAAATACAGTTAATCGTCATGTTTATTTTTTTATTTTACAAATTGTGCTGTGCACAGAATTTGAAAAAATTTTTGTTTCAATTTTATTCTCAAGGGGTACGAAGGAATGAAATTTTTGTGTACCTTTAATGGTCAAAAAATTAGAAAAAAGTGAGACTAGTACTAATAATGACCCAAATTCAATCACTTCAACTACAAACGCAAAACGATAAAAAATCAAAGGATACAAACCTGTATATAAGTGAATTTTTAATTAAAGCTTGCTTGCTTATATAAAAAATATTCAACGATCTCTCTTTCGAGAAATACACGCACCTAGCGGCAAGTTAAGAACTACAAATGTTAGCGGCAAATTCGAAATCTTTAAAATATTAAATATTGAATTTAATTATAGATATCAACACAAATTCATATAATTTTTTCTATTATGTGAACTTATAAGATTGATTTGAAATTTTTTTTTACAAACATTGATTAAAAATAGTTATTTATAATAATCTTCAAATTTCACTCATTAATTCAATCTGTCAACACCTGCGAAGTTTGTCAGTACTTCGCAGTACTGACAAATTTTATGTTTCATACTTTATGTTTCAAATTTTTAATCATTTTTCTCCTTATAAAATTTTGTCATCTTTTAAATTTATTATAGTTTTCATTTCTTTCAACTATTTTCAAACTATTTTTATCATTCTTTAAGGGGAGAGATAGGTGAAATTTTAACTCAACAAAATTTTTGATGCTCAGAGGTGTCATTTTTTTTCTTACATCAATTAAGATGTAGAATTATGGTATTACATAAAAATTAAAAAACAATATTTTTTTGGTCATTTTCGAAATTTTATTTTTCAAAATCCATACGATGGATTGTAGAAAACCATTTAAAAATCCCACAAAAAAATTGTCGATGGAAAAAATGAAAATTGTGAAAGAGGTTTAATTTTTAAAATTTAAGTTTTTCTTAGAATAAATTTCTCAAACTCCGCAAATTATTTGTTTCTCTATTTTTGACATTACCCCATAATTTTAGGTCTAAAATTGCATAAGAAAAAAAATTAACACCCCTGAACATCGCGAATTTTGATAATTTTACCAGTCCATTATTTTTCTTTCTTCAGTTTTAAATTATTTTAATTATTCACTTATTTTCACTTATTTTTACCAGTTTTTAATTATATTAATTATTTTTCAATTGATTTAACAAATTTTCAATTATTATTCTTAAATTTTAATAATTTTCCCAATTTTTAGTTATTTTTATTATTTTTCTATAAATTACCAATTTTTTAATTACTTTTTTTTACTTTAATTATTTTCTCCGATTTTTTTAATTCTAAAGTTTGATGTCCATGTACTATGAAAAGATCAGTGTGACTTTCTGAAGCTTATAATTTAAATATAATACACTAACTATATTTACATTATGTAAAAATATACATACATTTCGGTTACTACGGAACTACGCGTTGAGTAGCGGTGACACCGGTCCGCGCCGCGCTAGCATAACTTAATAATTTTTTTCTCAAAAACTATAATACATACCATCTTTTTCTTTGGCTTAAATTTTTAAGCACATTATAGGCTATGTTTATGAATTTTTTGAAAAAGAACGATGATATACTTTAGATTTTGTTTAAATAAATAATTTAATTTTTTTAATAAAAATTTAATTATAAACCATTTCTTAATTATTATAATTTTTCTTGAAAGAGTATTTAAATACGAGTAATTTAAAAAAAAAATGATCTCAATTGCTTCAAAATTACAGAAGTTATGATAACACAAAAAAAATAGTACATAAAATTTCGAATTTGAATATTTTCGAAAATATTTTGAATTTTTTAAAAATAATTAAAATTTATTTTTTTTACTCCTAAAGGAACCCAAAATATCAATTTCGTAAATATTACTCAATATGACTGAAATTGGTGTGATCACTTGGTATGGACTCGACCAACGGATAAACTAAGCAACCCATTTCGGGTGGTAGCAGAGCGCGGTTTATTATTATTATTATCGCCTTTTTTCTATTATCATTTCGATTGTCGTCAACTTTCTTTAATTTGAAATTTAATTGTTCAATTATTTTCTTTAATTTTTATTTCCATTCTTCAATTTTTATGTATATTCCATAAATTTAAATTCAATTCTTCAACTTTTAATTGCTTTCTTCAATAATTAATTTTTTTTTTCAATTTTAATTTTTTTTTTTTATTTTTAATCCAGTGGCTTATGCAATTATTTCCAACAATTATTCCTTCAATTTTCTTAATTTTTCAATTTCCAATTATTTTCTTTAAATTTAATGCCTCTTGTTTAATTTTTTAAATTATTTTTTTCTGTTGTCTATTAATTTAGTCATTTTTCGAATTTTGTTTTCAATTGACAGTTATTTTCGCTATTTTTCACATATTTTCATCAATTTTTTAATTATTTCTTTGAATTATTAATTATTTTCCGCAATTTTAAATTATTTTCTACAATTTTTTCATTGCTTAATTATTATCTTAAAATTGTATAATTATTTTTTGATTTTTTAAATTATTTTGTTCGGTTGTGTATTAATCTAGAAATTTTTTTAATTTTGTTTTCAAAATTCTCAATCATTTTCGTCATTTTGTAATTTTTTTTCAATTATTAATTATTATTATTTTTTCAAATTTGAAATTTGAATTTTATTTCCTCTATTTTTTATTATTTTCGTCAATTTCAATTATTTTTTTCGATTTTCAATACCTACAGTTGTTCAATTTACAATTATTATTTCCAACAGTTATTCCTGTAATTTTTCAACTATTTTGTTTAAATTTAATATTCATTGTTTAATTTTTTAAACTGTTCCTATCAATTCTTTTCGTCATTTTTCGGATGTTTTTCAATTTCGTAATTTTCATTATTTGAATTTGCAAAAATTTATGATTTTAAATGACCAACAACAATGCAAAGTTTGTCAACATTTGTTAACGTTGCTAGTTTAATAATAATAATCATCATCATCTATAGATTGAAAATTTTAACTAATGAGTTTTATGGAATATTTATGCACCTCCCTGCAAAATAATGACCGAGTGAAAGATTAATGCCTTAATAATTGTGCATTCTGTAGAGAGTTGTTTGTAAACTAACATCAATCGTCTTCTTTCTTTCTCTCTCTCTTTAGTTGCTAGTGTGGTTTTCATTCATGGTGGGATGTTTTATTTCTAAACAGGTGAGACAGTTTTATCGAGATACACAGGGTTAAGGCAGAGCAATGTGGTTAAATTTAGATTAACAAGACTAGACAATTTTCAGTTTAAAGTTAGCTCAGGCCAAGCTCAGTTGCGGCTCCTTAAGCGAGCCTAAACCAATAATCGAATGATTGGATCAAAATTTGAAAAAACCGTTCAATTAGGACAAAAATGCCTTCAGTGAATTCAAATATTGAACAAGATGATAGTCAAACGTGGGAGTTGGCTGAAAGATGTTTGTTTCCAATTGCTTTTTCTCACGCGATTTCTGTCATTTTAGCGACAGTATTAAATATTTTTGGCATCTCACAGACTTCTAGTTTTGTGCTTTTTCTTTTATTTTTGATTATATCCATTAGTTTCACCTTGTTCTTCCACAATCTCAAGGTGAGTGTCAACTTTTTCCTGGAATTTTCGATTTAATTTATTCAACAACTTGTTCCCAGAAATTTTCTTAAACTTGGATTTCTAGTTGAAGGTTGAATTTATTAATAGCCGAGTTATTCAATTTTCAATGTCTTTTCCATGAAAGTGAATTTCAAAGACCTGTCAAAACAGTGCATTTATTGGCTTCCATTGAATTCATTAATTTGAACAAATTGAAAAAAAAAAAAAAAAAAAAAACAGAAATTGAAATCGAAAACCTTTTGCACATTTTCATTGAACGTATCAAAGGCTTGCAGTGCAGTGATCTAATTAAAAGCTTCCATCTCGGACCTCTGACCTTTTTTTATAACAATACCAGGTGAACGAGCTTTCTATTTTTAAACCCTACATTGTATTAATCTGCATAACAAGGAAGAAATAAACTTTCTTAGGGAATATTTTTTTAAAATTGATTTTTGTGAAGCTTTCTTTATAATAAAGAAAACACTGCATTGCAGGGCTGATAAAAATCATGATTTAAAAAAAAATTTGATTTTTTTTACTTAAATCGGATTTTTTGGATTTGAATCAGATTTTTGTACTTAAATGAAATTTTCAAGTGTTTTTTCTAATTAGTTTGATTTTTTATAAATTGTAGTACACACAATTATTCCTGGACCGTAAAAAAAAAACGTTTAAAAATGAGAGAAGACAAGAAAACAAAGTATAAAAACTTTACAATCTTTGAAAAGAATTTAACGAGTTATTAAAAGCTGAGAAAACTACAAGAAATATTATAAAAGAACCATACAAAAAAAAGAAAAATATAAAAACATTAGAAAAACTTGAGAAATTTTGAACTATTATTGAAATTTGGATTAATTTAAATTTAAAAGTCGGAATAAATTAAAATATAGGTTAATTAACATTTGGAATTTATTTAAATTATTAAATAAATAATTAATTAATTGAGAAAAAAAAATTTTTTTTTCAACAATATTTAAATTTTTATGAGTGCAAAAATAAAATATTTTTTTGCTTAAAATTCAATAAAAGAAAAATCTTGAATAGGATACTAAAAATTAACCCAATTTCAAATATTTAAAAAATTGTTTAGATAATTTAATTTGCCATATTATCAATTTTTAATCAGTTGAATTTAATAATATTTAATAATATTTGAAACCCAATTTCAAATAATTAAAAAATTGTTTAGTTTCAAGTTATCCAAATTTTAAGCGACAAAATTTATCTTAACCATTTAAAAATAATTACGTATTATAATTCCATTAGCAACATTAACAAACAATAAATATTAAAATTAAACACGATAGTTAAAAAATTATAGGAATAACTGTTGGAAGTAATTGCAAATTGAACAACTGAATTGAAAATCGAAATAAATAATTGAAATTGAAGAAAATTATGAAAAATTACAGAAATAAATTAAAAATGTAAAAAATTAATAAAAATTTAAATAAATAATTAATAACTAAAAAAAAAAAATTAAAAATGACAAAAATAATTGAAAACTGAAAAATAATTCAAAAAATGGCTAAATTAATACACAACCGAACAAAATAAATTAAAAAATAATCATAAAATTTTAAGATAACAATTGAAAATTGAAAAATTTGTAGAAAATAACTAACAAATTACCAAAAATAATTAGTTATTGAAGGAAATAATTGGAAAATTTAAAAAAATTTGTGAAAAATGACGAAAATAATAGTTAATTGAAAACAAACAAAATTCGAAAAATGACTAGATTAATAGACAACTAAAAAAATTAATTGCAAAAACTAAACAAGAAATATTAAATTTAAAGAAAAACATTGCAAATTGAAAAATTAAGAAAATTATAGGAATAATTGTTAGAAATAATTGCATATTTAACAACTCGATTAAAAATCGAAAAACATAATTAAAATTGAAAAAAATAATTGAAAATTGAAGAAAGCAATTAAAAGTTAAAAAATCGAATTGAAATTTAAAGAATATACTTAAAAATTAAAAAACAGTAATTGAAAAAAGCAGAGAATTAATCAATATAGACTGAAAGAATTGAAAACTGAAGAATGGAAATAAAAATTCAAGAATGGAATTGAAAATTTAAGAAAATAATTGAACAATTGTATCTAAAATTAAAGAAACTTAATGATAATAAAAAAAAATATAATAGAAAAAAGGGGGATAATTTTTTAATATTAAAGAAAATAATTAAAAATGGAAAAGTGGAATTCAAATTTGAAGAGAATAGTTCTAGAATTCAATAATTAAATTAAAATTTCAAAACAATTTTTATGAGTGAAAAAAATAATTGTAAAAATCCGAGATTTATTGAATATTGAGGAATTAATTGAAAATCAATAAAAATAATTGAAAAGTAAAAAAACATATTTAAAAATTGATGAAAATAATTAAAAATTGAAGAAATAAATGTGAAAAGAATTAAATTGAAATTTTAAGATAATAGATGATAGATAATTGTCAATTGAAAACTGATGAAAACTATGGGAAAAAATTGTAGAAAATAAATGAAAATTGAAGAAATTAATTGGAAATTGAAGAATTGTATTGAAATTTTAAGAAAATAATTGATAATTGAGAAAATGCGAGAATTATTGAATATTGAATAAAACAATTGAAAAACTAAGAATGCAATTGGAAATTGAAGTAAATAATTGAGAATTGAAGAAAATAATTAAAAATTGAAGAAATAAATTGAAAATTAAAGAATTAAATGGAAATTTCAAATAAATAATTGATAATTAAAAGAAAAATTACAATATGACGTATATAATTAACTATTAAAAAAAATAATTAACAATTGAAAAGAGAAATCGAAAATTGGTGAGAATAATAAGATGACAAAAATTTTTTTAATATTAATGAATAATCATAAAATTGAAAGAGAATAATAAATTGTCAATTGAAAACTGATGAAAATTATGAAAAAAATTGTAGAAAATAAATGAAAATTGAAGAATTGTATTGAAATTTCAAGAAAATAAATGATAATTGAGAAAATGCGAGAATTATTGAATATTGAATAAAATAATTGAAAAACTAAGAATGCGATTGAAAATTGAAGTAAATAATTGAGAATTGAAGAAAATAATTAAAAATTAAATAAATAAATTAATAATTGTAGAATTAAATTGAAACTTTAAGAAAATAGATGATAATTAAAAGAAAAATTACATGACTAAAATAATTAAATGCATATTAAAAAAATAATTGAGAAATAAGGAAAATAATTGACAATCGAAAGAAAAATTCTAAAAGTGTCGAATTTAATAGACAACTGAAAAAAATAATGGTAAAAATTAAACAAAAAATAATAAATTTAAAGAAAATAATTGCTAATTGAAAAGTTAAGATAATTATAGAAATAATTATTAATTGATGGAAATAATGGCACAAAAAACAATTAGATTGAAAGTCGTAAAAAATAACTAAAATTGAAAAAAATAATTGAAAATTGAAGAAAGCAATTAAAAATTGAAGAATGGAATTGAAATTTAAAGAATACACTTATTAATTAAAAAAAGGTAATTGAAAAATGGGAGAATTAATTAATATAAAAAAATAACAATTAAAAACTGAAAAATGGAAGAATGGAATTAAACATTAAAGATAATAATTGAAAAATTGTATTTAAAATTAAAGAAACTTAATGATAATCGAAAAAAATAATAGAAAAAAGGCCATAATATTTTAATATTAAAGGAAATAATTAAAAATTGAAAAGTGGAGTTTAAATATAAAGAAAATAACTCAGAATTGAAAAGAATACTTTTAGAACTGAATAATTGAACTGAAATTTTAAAAAAATTTTCTGGAGTGGAAAAAATAATTTTGAAAAACCGAGAATTATTGAAGATTAAGGAATTCATAGAAAACCGATGGTAAGAATAATCGCCATTAAAACAAACAAAATTTTTAAATTAATTTATAATCATAAAATTAAAGGAGAATTATAAATTGTCATTAGAAAACTGATGAAAATTATGGAGAAAATTGTAGAAAATAAATGAAAATTGAAGAATTGTATTGAAATTTCAAGAAAATAATTGATAACTAAAAGAAAAATTCCAATATGACTAAAATAATTAAATATTAAAAAAAAAGAATTGAGAAATAATGTGGAAAATAATTGACAATCGAAGGAGAAATTCGAAAACTGGTGAGAATAATCGACAATAGAACAAAATAATTAAAAAAAATTTAAGAATAATTATAAAATTTAATGAAAATAATTGTATATTGAAAACTGTTGTAAATTATAGAAAAAATTATAGATTTATTTATTACTGAATTTAAAATTATTGGAACTGACATTTATAAACTTAAATGTTAATCGATTTAAATGTATTTTTTCAAAAAGTATCTGATTAAAAAAAATCTATGTGCCAATATTAAATTGAAAGAAAAATTTAACAGTTTTCAAAAAGTTAATTTTTTAGCAATTTCTTAAGAAACTGAAGAAGGATTATTGTGATAATAAAAAATAATTAATTTTTCACAATTAAAATTTGAGTTAATTTAAATTTAAAAGTTATGAGTTAATTAACATTTGGAATTTATTTAAATTACCTATAATAACTTGAAGATACTAAATTTTAAACTATTTTTTACTATCTTAACAAATTTCTTAGATCGCATTTTGACCATTAGTACAATTTTCTAAATTTGATAAAGAATACAATATTAAAATTTAACATTTTCTAGATTTATCCACTAATTTTTTGTACTTTTGCTAATTTCCGGATCTTTTTACAAATTCCCAGTTTTTCCCGTACTTAATTTCCAATAAAATTTGGATTTTTTTTTTTAATTTTTAATTATGATTTAAATGGAAATAATTCGATTTTTTAAATCCTGATCCATTGCTGCCCTGCTGTTCTATTTTGTCAAAAAACTAAATTAAAAAATGCTAAACATGAATAATTCAGGAGAATATTAGAAAATCCAATTAATACTAAATCCTAAGAATAAAAAAATTTAATTCAGAGAAAATTCATATCACTGAATTGTAAAATGGAATTTTACTCTTTTCTTTTATTTCTCTTGGCAAGTCACTGACAAATTAGTAATTTAAAACAAGAATCAATCAAATTCACAGACTTTTATAATTAAAAGTGAATAATTTCATGGACCTCAGTTTCCGAAATGTCCTATTGATTTTCTCACACGTGTCGCAAAGTTCAAGGTTTACAGCAAGGTAACTGAGAAGAAAAACTAAAACACTAAATAATAAAGTATCCCATAAGGTGCGCTATTCTTAATTCAGTAAATCATCATTGTTCATTTTTAGACGTCTCTCTCGAGAAAAGAAGAGGCAAAGAATAGCGATTTAATATTTTAACATCAAAAGCTACTTTGAAACTTTTCAACACAGATAACCCGTTAATATTCTTTGTATAGGTATCAGCAGCAGGAAAAGCAGTATTAATTACTGGATGCGATGCAAGAGTTGGATTTGCATTAGCCAAAAAATTGGATGAATTGGTAAATTTTTTTAATAATTAAAATTCATAATAATTAATCACAAATTAGACGGACAATATTTTAATTTGTTAATAAAAATTAATTAATTGAATGAAATAAACTAAAATTACTGGATAATGGAAGTAAAAATTAAAAAATAGTTAAATTTTCAATAAAAAAAAAAATATAAATTATTATATCTTTTAAAAGGGTTTTACAGTATTTGCGGGTTTTTCCAATAAAGCAGAAAATGAGGAATTAGCTCAAAAACTCAAAGAAGAGACTTCAGCAAGATTACACGTCTTGCAGTTGGATGTTACTAGCGAACATGACATTCATTCAACATTTTTATTCGTGAATGAAAATCTACCCGACGCAGCTCCAGGTATTATGATAAAGATTAGTTTTGAGTTTCATAATTTAAAGTTATATTTATCCAAGCGATTCAATAAAATTGATCCTCACGGAAAAGTATATTTATTTTTAGAAAATGCCCTAGGCTTTGAAAATTTATCCGATTTCATAATTAAAATTTAGTTAACTAAATCAAATTAAATTTAAACTGATTGCTAATATTAATTAATTAATAATTAAAACATTTATTTTGTTTACATTTTAAATCATTTTAATTTTTTCAAAAATCTTAATTTTTATCAAAAATTAGGATCAATTAATTAATTAAATTTTAATTAAACCCAATTCCTTAAATTCCAGCCAATTAAAACTTAAATTTATTATTATAAGAATACATTTTTATTTATTTTAATTTTAACATTATAATTTTTTTTAAAACCTGACTTTTGTCAAATTAAGCTTAATTAGTTTTTAATCAAATTAATTGCAGGCTATTTTATATTTTATTGGTTTTAATTTTAATCAATCCTAGATTTTGACTTATTCTTAATTCAAAATTGTTTAATTCTTCAGTTTATTTTAAGTTAATTGTTTAGAAATAAGAAATTGAAATTTTTACCTTTTTCCCCTTTTTTGCATTTTTTAATATTCAAGGTTAAAAGCAACCATAAAAAATAGTTTATGTACACTGTCATCGAAAATTATCGGTACATTTTGTTCATCACTGCAAAAAGTCGTTAATTTTCTAAAATATATAATATTCAATTTTTTCTCCTAAAAGTGCTAAGAGCTATTAAAATTCTGAAAAAAGGCTCTAAACGAAAGAATTAAGTTAATTTTTTAAAAAATATCAACAAAAAAAATTGTTGAATTTGTAACGCTTTTAAAAAATTAAAATTATTTCTATAATAAAAAAATTTTTTCACATATCCTTACTAATTTACAGGTAATTTTATATGAAATAAAAATAACTTAATGCGAACATTTTTTCTATTTAACTTCCAGACGTTAAATTTAATCCTAAAAATATTGAAAAATTCACATGAATATTTGAAGACGATAATAAATTTTGTAAGATACAGAAAATTTAAAGATTCATTTTTTACAAAATTTCAATAGCTCTATTCGTACCAAAAAAATATAATATATTTTAGAAAATAAATGAATTTTCAGTGATAAGAAAACAATTTTAACATTATTGTAAAATTTTGTAAGATGTAAATATACTTGACCGGGAAAATTATTCTTAATTAATTGAATAGATTGGCTGCTTATACGTCTAAGAAATTATTAGATAATAAATTTTTGATTTTTTTTCAGGATTATGGGCACTGGTTCATGCAGATACTTGGGTAACTCTCGGAGAATGTGAATGGATTCCGATTTCCGTTTTAAAAAGAAGCATAGATGTAAATGTCAATGGCGTGGCTCGATTAACACAGGTACAATTGAATTTTTTCAAATTCGTTGAAAATGTATAATAATAATCCACAAGATTCTTTCATTCTGTCCATACCTGAAATTTAGCAATTAGATATTATTTTGTTTTAAATCAGATACTTTTTTTAAAAAAATTTTCAATTTTTTTAAAATTGATTAAAATTAATTATTATTAATTATTAATTAATTAATTAATTAATTAAATAATAATAATAATTTCCGTAAACTCTTGAAGTTAATTAGTATGTATTTATATTTATTCATCTTTTTCTGTCCACGTTTTAAAAACTGAAGTGAAGTTGGTCCCTGTAATTTAATTTTGTGCTGGTTTTTAATTGTCATTTGTGTAAAAAAAAAATTTCGAAAAATGCTTTAAAAATTTATTATGGTTTTTGAAGAAGTTTAAAATACATACACGTGCAATTAATTTCCTAAATTTTCAGTTATTTTCTCAAATTTAGATTATTGTCATCAATTTTCCATTATACAACGATTTTTTAATTATTTTCTTTCGCTTAAACATAAATTCTGCAATTCTTTTTGATTTTCATCAATTTATAATTATATTCATTATTTTGGTATTACTTTTAAAAATTTTAATTATGTATTTGATATTGCAATTATTTTCATCAATTTTAATTATTTCTGCGATTTTTTAATTATTCTCTTCAATTAAACTTTATTAAGTGATTTTGTAATTATTATTTTTTTTAAACATATATTCTATGATTTTTTCAGTTATTTCTCTCAAATTTTATTAAATGTTTCCAATTTTTCATATTTAAATTATTTTCATCATAATTCAATTTTCTTTCTCAATCTTAAATTATTTTCAGCATATTTCAATTTTTTTTTCAATTTTGAATTAATTTGATCATTTTTTAATTATTTTCCTCGATTGTTAATTATTATTCCCATTTTCTAAAATTATTTTCTAAGATTTTTAAGTATTCTTTTGAAAATTCAAATATTTTCTTCAATTTCTAATTATTTTCATTTCTTATCAGAATTTCACATTTTTTTTTATTAATTATCTTAAATTTCAATTATTTTTAGCTTTCTTTCAGACTTTTCTCCAATTTTTCGTTTTTCTCATTTTATAAAATAAATTTATAATATTTTTTAAGTATTTTTCTCAAATTTCTATTATTTTCTTCAATTTTTAATTATTTTTATTTGTTTTCATAATTTCCAAAAAATGTTATTAATTGTCGTAAATTTAAATTATTTTTAGCATTCTTCCAGTATTTCTACAGTTTTTAGTTATTCTCATTTTCTAAAATTATTTTCTAAGATTTTAAAGAATTTTTCTAAAATTTCAATTGTTTTCTTCATTTTTTAATTATTTTCATTTGTTTTCATAATTTCAAAATTTTTTTATTAATTATCGTAAATTTCAATTACTTTTAACTTATTTCTTCAATTCTCTTCTCCAATTTTTAGTTATTTTCTTTTTTTTTAATTGATTTCTAAGATTTTCATGTATTTTTTTCAAATTTCAATTATTTTTTCTTTATTTAAAAAAATTCTGTAATTTTTTCAATTATCACACTTAAATGTCATTTATTTTTTACAATTTATCATTGTTTGTATCATATTTTTATTATTTTCGTCAAGTTTTAAAATTTAAAAACATTTTTCAATTATTTTCCAAAATTTATTTCCTTCAATTTTCAATTTATTCTTTACATTTGTTTCATAATTTAAAAATTTTTAAACTATTTATGCAACTTTTCAATTATTTAATTATTTATATTATTTTTTATATTATTTTTTTCAATTTTCAATTTCAATTTCAATTTTCAAAATCTTGATTTTTTTACTTCATCACTCTCACTATTTAAAAATAACTTGAGGATTTCTCTCCGGGGTATTTTTTGATATCTCCGTATTATTCTTTCCTTTTTTCTATGTTATCGCCGATTAAAATTATAATTTATGTTTATATGCATACTTATTTATAATTTATGATTTTTTGTTAACACTTACATTTATCTTTTTGTTTTACTTATTATTTTTCTTTTTTTTTTTCTCTTTTTATGTAATAAAGGGAACTTTTCCCGTTTATGTTTCAATAAATAAATAAATTTTCAATTACTTTTGTTCTTTTTCTCGCTCTTTTCATATTTGCCAAAAAGTTTTTACTTATTTCTTTTTAATTAAAACTTATTCTGTTCAATTTTAAATTATGTTTATCTTTTTTTCATTTATTTTCACTAATTTTTAATTATTTTCTTTTATTTCAATAAACTTTTGAAAGTTTTAAGCATTTTTCTCAAATTTTTTTTAACTTTCCTTTATTTTAAATATTTTATGTAATTTGTTTAATTATTTTTTTAATTTTCATTTATTTATCTCAATTTTTAGGCATGTTTTTTCAAATTTCAATTTTTTTTCTATAATTTTTCATTATTCAATTTTGTTTTAATTTACCTTTAAGATTCTCAAGTATTTTTCTGAAATTTAAATTATTTTCTTTATGTTTAAAATATTTTAATGATAGTTTAAATTACTTTCCCCAATTTTAAATTGACTTCATGATTTTTTTCAATTAATTTGCAAAATTTGCAATTGTTTTGTTTAATTTCAATTATTTTTTGCAATTCTTTTAAAATCTATAATATTATAAATTTTGTCCTGAATAAATATTTGTTTTATTTATATTAATTGATTTTTAAATTCTATATTTAAAATATTTATTTCTTCTTATTATATAAATATTATTTACCGATTTGTTTTATTTATTATTGTATTTTATAATTTCTAAAATGAATGAAAAACTAATAGCGCGCTTTCGCGCGTTTTATTTTGCTAGTGCAAATTTATAAATATCAATCCAAATAATTTTAATTTTATTAATATAAATAAATCTATAATTTTTTCTATAATTTTCAACAGTTTTCAATACACAATTATTCTCTTAAAATTTTATAATTATTCTTTATTTTTTTTAAATTTTGTTTTGTTGACAATTATTCTAGCCAATTTTCGAATTTTTCTTTCGATTGGCATAAATTTTCCTCATTTCTCAATTATTTTTTTAAATATTTAATTATCTCAGTCATTTTGTAATTTTTCTTTCAATTATCAACTATTTTCTTAAAATTTCAATTTAAATTCTTGGTTCTTCAATTTATTTCCTTAATTTTTAATTATTTTCTTCAGTTCCTAATTATTTTTTTCAGTTTCCGAATTTTTCTTTCGATTGTCAATTAACTTTCTCATTTTTCAATTATTTTCTTAAAGGTTTAATTATTCTCGTAATTTGTAATTTTTTTTTCAATTACCAATTATTTTTTAAATTTTAATTTAATGCTTAAATTTTCATTTTATTTATTTAATTTTTAATTATTTTATTCAAAATTCAATCATTCTCGCATTTTCTCAGTTATCAATTTTTTTTAAACTTCAATACAATTCTTCAATTTCCAATTGATTTCTTCGATTTTCATGTATTTTCTACAATGTTTTCCATAATTTTTATCAGTTTTCAATTGACAACAAATTTATTTTTCTCCTTCAATTTTATGATAATTCATTAATTTTAATGCAATTTTATTTCGACTGCCGATTATTCTTACCATTTTTTGATTTTTATCAATATTGAATTCTTTTCGTCATATTATAATTTTTCGTTTATTTATCCACTATTTTCTTGAAATTTCCATTTAATTCTTTAATTTTCAATTTTTTCTTCAATTTTTAATTATTTTCTTTAATTCTTAATTATTTTCTTCAATTTTCAGTTGCATTCTTCGTTTTTCAATTATTTTATTCAATATTGAATAATTCTCGCATTTTATCAATTATCAATTATTTTCTTGAAATTTCAAGAAAATTCTTCAATTTCCAATTGATTTATTCAATTTTCATGTATTTTCTACAAATTTTTTCCATAATTTTCATCAGTTTTCAATTGACAAAAAATGTATTATTCTCCTTCAATTTTATGATAATTCATTAATTTTAATACAATTTTATTTCGAATGCCGATTACTCTTACCATTTTATGATTTTTATCAATATTGAATTATTTTCGTCATATTATAATTTTTCTTTTAATTAACCAATCTTTTTTTGAAATTTCCATTTAATTCTATTTTGTTCAATTCATTTCTCGAATTATTAACTATTTTCTTCAATTCTCAATTATTTTTTAAATTTTCAATTGCATTCTTCGTTTTTCAATTATTTTATTCAATATTAAATATTTCTCGTAGTTTTTCAATTATCAATTATTTTCTTGAAATTTCAATACAATTCTTTAATTTTCAATTAATTTCTTCTATTTTCATTTATTTTCTAAAATTTGTTCTATAATTTTCATCTGTTTTGAATTGACAATTTATTATTTGCCTTCTTCAGTTTTATGATTATTCATTAATTTAAAAAAAAATGTTTAGTGCGAATGCCGATTATTCTTAAATTTTTAGAGTTTTTTTTCAAATTTTAATTATTTTTTTTAAATAGTCAATCACAAGAACTATTTTCTTCAAATCTTAGTTATTTTCTTCAAATTTAAATTCCATTTTTCAATTTTCAATTATTTTCTTTAATTTAATTTAATTTTTTATTTAAAATTTCAAAGTCCCTAGGGCAAATTTGCCTTCCAAGGAACAGTATACAGTTATATTAAAAAATTATCGACTTTTTTCTATTATTTTTTTCAATTATCATTAAGTTTTTTGAATTGAAATACAATTGTTTAATTATTTTATTTAACTTTTAATTCCATTCTTCAGTTTTTAATTTTTTTTCTTTTATATTAATTAATTCTGGGCTTTTAACAATTTTTTTTCAATTTTAAGTATATTCTTTAAATTTCATTTCCAGTATTCAAATTTTAATATTGCTTTTTTCAATTTTTAATCATTTTTTTTAATTTTAATTATTGTTCTCATTTTTTAATCTAGTTGTTAAATGTGCAATTATTTCCAACAATTATTCCTATAATTTTCTCAATTTTTCAATTTGCAATTAATTTCTTTAAGTTTAATAATTTTTGTTTATTTTTTTCAATTATTTTTTTTGAGTTGTCTATTAATCAAGTCATTTTTCAAATTTTGTTTTCAATTGATAAATATTTTCGTCAATTTTAACATATTTTCTTCAATTTTTCAATTGTTCTCGGTATTTTTCAACTCGGTATTTCGTTCAATTATTAATTATTTTCTGCAATTTTCAATTATATTCTACAATCTTTTTAATTGTCAATTATTATCTTAAAATTTTATAATTATTCTTTGATTTTTAAATTATTTTGTTCGGTTGTGTATTAAGACATTTTTTGAATTTTGTTTTCAATTGGCAATTATTTTCTCCATTTTTCACACATTTTATTTAATTTTTCAATTATTGTTCTCGAAATTTTTCATTTTTTTCCGCAATTTTCAATTATTTCGTACAATTTTTTCAATTTTCAATTAATATCTTAAAATTTTATAGTTATTCTTTGCTTTTTAAATTATTTTGTTCGATTGTGTATTAATCTAGCCATTTTTTGAATTTTGTTTTCAATTGTTAATTATTTTCGTCATTTTGAAATTTTTTTTCCAATTATCAATTATTTTTTCATTATTAATTTATGTCTTAAATTTTCAATTTATTTCCTCATTTTTTTTTTCAATTTCAGTTATTTTTTTCGATTTTCAATCCAGTTGTTTGATTTGCAATTATTTCCAACAGTTATTCCTATCATTTTTCAACAATTTTGTTTATATTTAATATTAATTGTTCAATTTTTTAAACTATTTTTTTCAATTGTGTAATTATGTATCCATTTTTCTAATTATGTTTGCGTAATTTTCATTATTTGAATTTGCAAAAATGTATAGTTTTAAATGACCAACAACAATGTAAAATTTGTTGCGCGCTTGGGCGCTCATTAATGTTGATAGTAATTAACTTAAAAGTACAGGTCAATAAAAAAATACTAAATAAAAATTCAATTAAAAAATCATTTTTTACCTATCTGCACTTTTTAAGAAACATAAACTTTCAATGAAACAAATAATTGTAATATTAGCGAGTAAAATAAATAAAAATAATAGTAGTTTAATGATAATTTTCCTATTTGTTGTATCAATTAAAAGAAAATCACGCTCTGTAAATATTAGTAAAAGAAGTACTTATAATCGATGAAACATAATATTAAAAATTACTATTTATTTTTCAAAAATAACCAAACAATAATTCCTTTTATCAAATTGATTGAAGTAAATTGAATAAACTGTAATTTTTTATTTTCTCAACAGGTTTTTCTTCCACTTGTGAGAAGATCAAAAGGTCGAGTTGTTCTGGTGGGTAGCCTTTTGGCTCGAATCCCAAGCGCAGTCAGAGGAATTCATTGTGCAGTAAAAGTAAGTTAGTTAAATGAGAGAAATTTAAATAAAAGAAAGAAAGTAGAAAAAAAACAATATTACATTTAATTAAAATATTGTGAAATAATTTCAGAATTTTAAATTTAATTACTATTTACATTATTGTAGGCTGCAGTAGAAGCTTGGGGAACCTGCTTGAGACTGGAAATGCGCAGATGGGGAGTCGACGTTGTTATCGTTGAAACCGGTGAATATGTGTCTGGAAATGTCTGGTTGAAGGATAACTCGGTTCTTCTGGAACAAGCAAGAGATATGTGGACTCAGTTAGATCCTCGAACTCGAAAAGAATATGGAAAGAATTTATTTCAGCAAGAAATGCTGGCTCTTGAAAAATATACTAAGGGTCCTGAAGCTGATCTTACTCCCGTTACAAGAGCATTAACAGATGGAGTATCAAAAACATTTCCAATGAAAAGGTATTCGCCAGTATCGCGAAAAGAAAGAATACAAGCTCTTCTAAGTGATCATCTTCCAAGATCAGTTTATGATGTATTATACACTAATTAAATCCACTGACCACTATATTTACATTGTACATTATTGCCAATTATAATTATATTGAATTAAAGATATTTATTGTTATTAATCATTACGAGAATGGTCCGCAAAAACTCTTTTTTATTTATAAACTCTTACTATATTTTATTTTACGTTAAATCAATAAGCTTTGCATACCACGAATTTATTTAAAAATTAATAAAATGGACAAATATGTAATATTTGAATATACCGATTATATTAACGTTTAATGAAATTTATGGATTACATTTATATCAACAACAAAAACTTTTATCTTTTGTTGTATGATGATGTAAACACAAATTGTTTATCTTGTAATTTAACATCTAATACAAACTTTTCGGGTCAAATTCTTGCGTATATCATAAAATCTTCAACTTTTTATAATATTTCATTGTTTTTAATTGTAAAAGGTGAAAATAATAGTATTATTTTTAGGAAATACTGTAAAAGTTTGACAGGTAAGTTGACATTTGAATCTAAAGTTAGGTTATGTTGTTATGTTTATTTACAGTAGTGCCAAACATGAAAAGTTTTTATCCAAATATTCCCAGAGTTACTAGAATTTCACAAGGATTTATTGTTGTGTTTGAATTAATAGCTTTTTATAAAATAACAAACAGTATCTTTGCTCAATAATAACGTTTTTGAAGAAACTACAAGAAATAATATTATTTTATTATTGCAAATTTGTTTTTATCAATGATATTTTGAAATATTGTCCATTTTGAAATTGTCCAGTAATGTAGGGAATTTTCGTCACTCTATTCTGATTGGTTGTCCTAACCTTCCTGCTTTTTATTTGTGATTGGTCGAACGTTGGTAAAGAAACGACATTCTTTTCGTAACCGCTTCTAGAAAAGATTTTCGAAATCAAAAGCTAACGACATCAAAAGAATATTTAAAATGGGAAAACCCGTAAGTAAATCTAATTAAATTGTTTCTTACAAAAAAGAAATAAATAGAAAAGAATGCGTATAAACGTGTCCCTTAATCAGATTATTGATCCTTCTCACACCACGTGGTGTCCTATTTTTTAACTGTTAAAATTTAACTTTGTTCTGTATTTCAGTATTTATTTGTTATTTTATTGAAAAAAAGTTAGGAACCGCGTTTCATCTGCAAAAAAAATAATAGCTTAAGTATAAATTAAAAAATAAATATATTAAACAAATAACCTATTTTGCAAGTGTTTTTCAAAAATGGATGACACTTTAAATTCTCTTTGTTAAACAAAAAGTGATTTTCATGTAAATTACCGATATATTCATTATAAATTCAAAAAAAATTTATTTTTCTAAACTAAAAAAAATAATAAGTAATTTTTTGTAAGTTTCTCAATTTAATTTTCAGATAGAAACACCTGTGATGAATCCTGAAAATTCTGAACTTTCTTACGACGTAAGTATTATTTAAAAAGATTTTTAAACCAGCTTAATATTAATTTGTTTAAATACAAAGAAAAAAAACTTTTAAGAATGTAAATCTTAATGTTATTTATAAAAAGATTATTTTTGTTTCCAGATGAACTTAAATCTGATTTATGTGCCTCCACCAGTTTCGATTGGAAACGATATTTCCTATGTAAGCTCTTCTTTTAATTATTACACAAAAAATAATCATTTGTTGTAATATTTTTAAATATTTTATTCTCATTGTACTTTATTTTTTAGCCTAATAATACGATTCAATATAATGAAGTATCTCTAAATTCATTCTCTACCTTCAGGACTGAAGATTTACAAAACTTCAATTTTGTTCTTCCGCAATACGGTAACAATTTTATATACTATTTTTTATTCAATTTGTTTTAATTAAAAAAAGAAAAAAATCCAGTTAATTGTCCTCTGACTTTTATTTTGCAGTTTATTGTCCGCCACCAATGGAATTTTATCAAAGTTCTTGTGCTTTTTGTCAACATATTAAATTTTTTAATCAAGCTGTGCCAAATATACAGAATGTTAATTTTGCCGCAGTTCCAAGTGTTGATCAGTTTTGCGCTGATTTGCCATTTTTAGGTAAAATTAATATATAAATTTTGCTTATTTCAAGTACTTGAATTAAAAAATACTAATAAATTCATTTTTAAATGTATTTTTTTTAAAATATTTTAAATTGTTGTTTCTAGACAAGCCTACGCTTCAATACTTTTACAATTTAGGATTAGAGGTAATTTTGTGAATTGTTTAAATTGTGTATTTTATTATAAATCAAGGTGTAAACAATGTCCTTTATAAAAATTTTTTTTCACAGTTCAGTCAAGGATCGTGTGCAAATGCTGTTAATAATAACTTGAATAAAAATACGAGAAATAAGAAGGGAAGGAAATCTAAGAAATACTTTAAGTAATTGTACAAAAAATGAGGTTTGTAAGAAAATAATTTAATTTATTTTCCGACAAAAATTTTATCCAAGTCTTGTATGACAATTAAAATTGTCTAAAATAAACAATAGATTAGATACAACATCTGCTTTTCTTTTTGTTTATAAAAATAATTTAAAAGTGTAAATTTTAATTGACTCTAATATCAAACAATCAGGGATCACAGGTTGTCCCCTATTCACCTTTTTTCCCCTATTTTAAAATTGTGCACCTATTTCCCCTATTTTAAAGAATTGTCCCCTATTTCCCCTTTTTCTAATTTTCAGTATTAAAGCTTATAGTTATAGCCAAAATCGATAGAAAATCCCCATTAAAAATACATGAGAAAAAATAACCTTTAAAAAAAAATCCCAACTTTTTTAATTTATAAGCTAAAAATATTTTATGTCATAAATTTCTTTATTTTTAGCCATATTTTAAGATATGATATTTAAAGAAATTAAATTTTCAAAATGTCGGATGTTACAAAAAATATGTAAAAATAATGCATTGCAATATGTGCAATCTTTTATCACATAAATATTCAAGGGAATTCAACAAGTCTTATTTGGAGATTTTTGAGGTCGCAAATAAAGATTCCGACGCGTTAAAAATTAATTTTTCAAAATTTTGGATGTACATTCAAAATAGTGACTTTCCATATTTTCGAATTATTCATCTTGAATCACGATTGCCGAGGATTTTCGAGGCCTCCCAATTGACAATTCTCGTGTAAAAAATTCAGTTTTCAAAAAAATGACCTTACATCATCAATTTTTTAAATACAGTCTACAAATATTTAATTTCTGCAGCTCTTTTCAATTATCTTTTTAATTTTTTCGAATATCAATTATTTTCTTCAGTCTTTAAATTCTTGTCAGGAATATTCAAATTTATTACACAAGTTTTCATTCATTTTTGGCTTTTTTAAATTATTTTTTTAAAATTTCAATTATATTCTAAAATCCATAAATTATTGCCAAGAACATTTAAATTTTCTACACAAGTTTCAATTTACTTTTGTCATTTTTTAATTATTTGTTTAAAAATTTCAATTACTTTTGTCATATTTCTTAGTATTTTCGTTATTTTCGAATTATTTCCTTCATATTTCTATTATTTTTGTCATTTTAGAATTATTTAATAAAAAATTCAATTTTTTTTGTCATGAATTTTTAAATTTTACACCAGTTTATTTTATTTATTTTCTGCAAATTTTGAATATTGTCTTCATTCTTTTTATTATTGTCACAAATTTATTAATTTTTTACAACTTTTTCAATTATTTTCTACACGTTTCAATCATTTTCTAGAAACTTTAATTACTTTCTTCGTATTTAAATTTTTTGACATTTTTTAATTAGTCTATTAAATTACAATTATTTTCTTTAAACTTCAATTA
Organism: Ganaspis brasiliensis; assembly: GCA_037103525.1. Lineage (NCBI taxonomy): Eukaryota > Metazoa > Arthropoda > Insecta > Hymenoptera > Figitidae > Ganaspis > Ganaspis brasiliensis. The sequence continues at coordinate 1,029,089 of JAZKLR010000055.1, read as the reverse complement.
CTTTCTTTAAATTTAAATTATTTTCATTAAACTTTAAATTATTGCCATAAATTTTTTAATTTATTACATCAATTTTCACTTATTTTTGTAATATTTCAAATATTTTCTTAAAATTTAAATTACGTTTTTAATCTTTATTTTATTGTCAGAAATATTTAAATTTTCTACACAAATTTTAATTTAGTTATGTTATTCTTTAATTATTTTCTTCAAATTTCAATTATTTTTGTCATTTTCCAAATATTTTCTTCATATTTTTATTATTTTTGACGTTTTAAAATTATTTTTAACAAATTTAAATTATTTTATTCAATTTTGTTTATTGTCAAGAAATTAAAAAAAATTTACACCAGTTTTAAATAAATTTCTTTAAATTTCAATCATTTTCTTTATCTTTTTTATTATTCTCATGAATTAATTAATTTTTTACAACTCTTCCGATTATTTTTTCAATTATTTCTACAAATTACAATTACTTTCCTTATATTTAAATTTTATGACACTTTTGAATTATTGTCTTCAAATTTCAATTTTTTTCTTTAGACTTCAATTAATTTCTTAAACTTTCAATTATTTTCCTCAAACTTCCAATATTTTTTTCAATTGTTCAATTATTGTCTATAATTTTTTAATTTTCAAACCAACTTTCAATTATTTATCTCGCTATTCAATTAGTTTCTTAATATTTCAATTGTTTCGTCAATTTTTCAAGTATTGTCTTCAAATTTATATTTTTTCACACTTTTTTCAATTATTTTCTACAAATTTCTTTCCTCATATTTAATTTTTTTTTTGACATTTTTGAATTTTTCTCTTTAAATTTCAATTATTTTCTTCCAACGTCAATTAATATCTTCAACTTTTAATTATTTTCCTCAAACTTCTAATATTTTTTCAATTTTCTAATAATTATTGTCTAAATTTTCAATTCTTTACATCATTTATCAATTATTTTTGTCATTTCTCAATTATTTGTTTCAAACTACAATTATTTTTGTCATTATTCAAATATTTTTGACATTTTGGAATTATTTTCTTTAAATGTCATTTTCTTTAATATTTTTATTATTGTTGTCTATAAATTTTTAATTTTAATACTAGCTTTCAATTATTTATGACATTATTTAATTAGTTTATTCACGTTTCAATTATGTCCTTAATTTTTCAATTAATGTAATACATTTTTTACTTTTTACTTCATTTTATGAATTATATTTCTCATTAATTTTTTCCATAATTCAACTTTTTTTTTTGTAATTTTTCAACTGTTTTCTACATATTTTCTACATATGTAAAATTTTTTTTCATTTTTTAAATTAATTTCTTTTACGTTTGAATTATTATTTTTCGTCAAATTTTACTTATTTTTGTCATTCTTCAATTATTTTCTTGTAATTACCAGTATTTTTTAAATTTTTGTCTTCATTTCTTGACTTTTAATTAATTTTCCAATTAGTTTTTTCGTTTAAAAAATTTTTTTTTTAAATTGATATTGGGGAGCCCTGATTAATTATTTGCCTGCTTGCGGGCTCCAAATTAATATCAGTAATATTTTGTTTGTTATTGCAAATTATTGTTTATTCACTTTTTTCACTTAAAATTTCCCTATTTATTCACCTTTTTAAATTAAAAAGTCACTTTTTTGTACTATTTTTAATCTACAAAAATCCTAAAAAATCTTCAAATACATAAGTTGAAGCAAATTTTCTGTCCCCTTTTTGTCCCCTATTTTTGAAAAAAATTTGCACCTATTCACCTTTTTCAATAACAATAGGTCCTGTGATCCCTGAACAATTCTAATTTTTATTGATGAAAATTTCAATCGACTTTATTTTCAATTCACACTGTGATCTCTGCAGTAAGAAATAGTCGAAAATTTTTAAAATTAAAGGTAATATCCCTCAGGGTTACGGGTGAGAATTTCTTTGCAGTTGCATGGAGAAAGCAAGAATTTACAAGTAATGATATGAGCATATTCACATTAAAAGATAAAATTCAATTCCACCCAGGGCTGTATTTTCTAAAATTGAGTTTTCTTTATACAAATATTTTCTTCAAAAAAAATAAAATAATTAAAAATTATAAGCTATAAGTTAAATTTGTAGAAAATACAATCGAATCTTTTTTTCTCGTCGCTAAACTGCCGTGAATAAAGAGAGTCCTCTCAGTAAAGATTCTAGTGTAATTGAAAAAAAGAAACTTATTTAAAAATATTAAAAGTAATTTAAATTGCAGACAAAATAGTTTAAAATTAAAGGAAGAAATTTATTTAAACATATAATAAACAGAAATTTGAAAAAAGTTCATAAAAAATGATTGAATTTAAAGGATTAAAATTAAAAATTGAAGTAATTCCTTAAAAAAAAATTCAAAATTAAAAACTAAAAGTTAAAATATACGAAAATAATTATTGAAAGAAGAGAAATAGACGAAATTTGGAAAAATTAATTTTCCATATAATTGTAATTGAAATTTCAAGAAAACAATTTAACTATGACTAAAATAACTGAAAATGGAAGAAAATAATTTAAAAAAGAAGAAGTTAATTAAGAAATATTTTAGATACTTTTTTGCTGTTTTAAAAAATATTTAATTGTATATTTAAACAATAGAAATTTCTTGTTTTATTTTAGGTTTTTAAACCTGGATTTGAAGAGAAAACGCCTTCAGTAATTAATTCGATAATAATTTGAATCTTGCTACGATACTGGATAAATCTGCTGTTTCCTATGCTTTTCTAGAGACATAACATGGAGAAAATTACTTTTTACTCTCTATCGAGAATACTCCTACTATAAGGTGAAATCTTAAGAAAGGTTCATCCTCTCAATAAGCAAGACTATATTATTATTGAACCATTTATCAAATGTTTAAAGCTGAAATAATTCATACTTTTCTATAATTAGACTCTCAATTAAAAAATAAATAAAAAAAAAGAGTATTAAGTATAGAATTGAAGAAAGAAAAGTGTGATAATTTGTATTTATCCAAGATCTTAGCCTTTCAATTAAATTAATTATGCAATTAAAAGTTCTTAAAACTCGTTTCTAAACATAAAAGATTGTTGCATTTTTTCAATTATGTTAAGTTCATTAATTTATATTTAAATTGCGTCCTCACGGACGATTAATTGTGGATATTTTAATATGTAACGTTTGAAGACATATTTCTTACTTTCTCTGTTACTTTATTGAATTTACAATCTTATAAAACGGTTTACGGAAGTTCTCTGAGCAATACCATAAACCCTTTGACTAGCGAAAGCCTGAACCCAGAACAAGATTCACAATAAGGCATTTGATTTGAAATGTTTTATTATCACGACAATTTCTCTTTAAATGTTTCTTGTTCGTTTAAAAACTTTAAAAAACTGATATTCCCGCTAATTTGTAAAAAATAATTTTTATTTTTTATTTGTTTTTCGTCTATTTTTCATTCTTTAAAACATATTCAATTTATTTATTTCAATTTATTAATCTTATTATTAATATCAATTTATTAATCAACCGATTTAAAACGTTAATTTATCAAAAATTTGTTCAATCAATTTATATTCCAATTTCAATGATTCCTGTTGTAGTTTCAGGCATCAAAGACCTTTTCGACTTTTTTTTCAATTTTATCACCTTTTTTTTTTATCTATTTTGATGATTTTTCAAATTTTTTTTAAAAATATTTTAAAGTATGTTCATAAATTTCAAATTCAATGTTTGAATTTTTTCTATAATTCTGAATTAGTTTCTTCAAATTTCAAATCCTTCTCTCAATTTTCAATTACTTTCTTAATTATTAATAAAATTCTTGACTTTTTACAATTATTTTTTAAGATTATCAATAAGTTTCTTTAATTTTAAATTCAATTGTTCAATTTTTTTCAAATTTCAATACCATTTTTCAGTTTTCATTTATTTTCTAATGTATTTAATAATTCTCGCCTTTTTGAAATTACTTTTTTCAATTTTCAATTATTTTTTTCTATGTTAATTAATTATTTATATTTTTAATCTAGTTGTTAAATGTGCAATTATTTTCAACAATTATTCCTATAATTTTCTTAATTTTTCAATATGCAATTATTTTCTTTAAATTTAATAATTCTTGTTCAAGTATTTAAATTATTGTTTTTTAAGTTGTCTATTAATCTAAACATTTTTTGAATTTTGTTTTCAATTGTCAATTAATTTCGTCAATTTTGAGATATTTTCTTCAATTTTTCAATTATTAATTATTTTCCGCAATTGTCAATAATTTTCTACAATTTTTTCAATTTTCAATTTTTCTCTTAAAGTTGTATAATTATTCTTTAATATTTTCAATTATTTTGTTCGGCTGTATATTAATCCAGCGATTTTTCGAATTTTGTTTTCAATCCTCAACTTATTTTCGTCGATTTGTAATTTTTTGTTCAATTATTAATTATTTTTTCAAATTTCAATTTATTTCTTCAATTTTTTTTATTATTTTCTTTAATTTTCAATTCTTTTCTTATATTTTTTAAATATATTTTTTCTTATTTTTTTGGCATCTTTTTGTCACCTTTTCAATGAAAAAAATGCACCTTTTTGAAGATAAAAGGTACTGTGATGCCTAAAGTTTGAAAAATTAATAAAATTCGAAAATTGGAAATTTTATTCGATTTGAATCTAATTCATGTCCCAAATTTCAATTCGTTATAAATTGAATCAGCTTTTGATTTCAAGTTACAATTTGTCCAAATATAATCTATAAAAATTTCAAGTGGCTCAAATTCAAATTGGTTTAAACTTTTAGTGATGAAAATTTTAATATGAAATAAAAGATTGGTAAATTTTATTCGTTCAAATTTGAATTATTATTAATTTCAATTCTAGGCGAGTTTATTCTCAAATTAGATCGATTTTAAGTTTAATTTATCCAAATTTCAATTAATTTAAATTTAAAATCATAATAAATTGAATTTGTTTTTAATTATTTATTTGTACAGAAAATTAAAGTTCTTCGTGTCAAAGGAACACGTATAAAGAACACGATTTAACATTTTTTTTTCTTGATGTTTTTTATTTTTTAATATAATTATAAATACAAATTTGTCCTTCAAAAGTAATTTATGAATTCATGCGTGATTTAATTTATTTTCATAATCAGCATTATCTTAATTACATAAACATTTTTTCAAAAGATACGTGTGATTTGGATATTTTTTGCTCTTGAAATTAAAATTATTTAAGAATGCACTGTTCTTAATTGAAATTTAATTAATATTTTACAAAATTTGTTTAATATCATTTCTTAAATTAGCACGTTTGACTGCAACTCCAGCCAAATTTCTTTCTTTCATACTTGTGTATTTTAAACAATTTTTATTTTGTTTATTTATTTAAATTTAATTATTGCACGTTTTTTTAATGTTTAATTTTATTTTTTTTAAAAAGAAGGAGATTTTATTTCTTCTTTAATTTCCTGATCTTTTCATCTTTTTTATAAATTTTCTTCATTTTTTACACTTGTTCTGTTTTTGCACAAATTTATTAAATTTTTCATCAAATTTTCTGTATTTAAAAGATTTCTTCGCTCTTTCAAAATTGTTTTTATACTTTTTAAATTTACTCATTCTTTTGGAATAATTCTAACTTTTTATTTAAAGAGTTTTATTATTTCTTTTACATTCTTTAAATTTATTAAATTAAATTAATTAATCCTTTATTTAATTTCTGTTATACTTCAAAATTTATTTTTGCATTTCCTGATTTTTGGGAAGATTTTTCCCGATTTGTGTATTTTTGCATTTATTCATAAAAATGTTAAGTGATTTTTTGTAACTTTCTTATTTGTTTAGAATATTAATTCGACAACAACAAAAAGTTCCCGATGTATAAAATGAAAAAAAAAATTTTATTAAATAAGATTTTTTCTATTCCTTTTGATTTGTTGACTTCTTAAACTTCCTTACATATTTGTCGATTTTTTCACATACTTTTAAATATTTTAAAATCTTTAAATATTTAAATTTTCTTCATTTTGTTTTAAAAGTGATTCAAAATCATTCTATCAATTTTATATTTTTTAAAAAGAGAGCACCACTTGCTCCTCTCTTCTATTTCGCATAAATCTGCCTAGGACAATTTATTTTCTTTTTTATAATCGAGAAACGACAAGATTTAAATCAGGTAAGAATTTTTTGTTCTCGGGCTTGACCAGCCTTAAAAATAAATGATTTAAAACAAAACAAAAGGCTAGCGCATCAAATTTAAATATTGAGAATATTTTTCTTGTCTGTTAAAAATTCTAAAAGAGATAAAAATTACCAAATTTTATATTTTTTTTATATTTTTTTCTATTATTCTTTGAACTTTGAATTAATGTTTTAATTTTATCATAATTTTTCTATTTCTTAGAAATGTTGGTTCCTCTTTGAAATTGTTTCATTTTTATTCTATAATTTCTGATTATTTTAATTATTTTATTTTGTTTAAATTTAATCTCGAACTTAAGTATAATTTTTTATTTTTATTTCGTTTTTAAAAATGTTCTCTTTATTTAAATAACACTCGTAACTTTTTCAATTTTAATCTCGTTTTGTAGAGATTGTTTTCTTATCTTTTTACATGTTTCACAATTTTTTTTCTATATTTTCCTATTTTTAAAATAATTTTTCTCCAATTTTTTTTTACTTTTGCGTTCACAAGATTTTTTTGTTTCCCAATTTTCTCACATATTCATAATTTGATTTTGATTAAAGGTTTCCTCTCTATTTTTCAATATTTCTTATACAATTCTTTTATTTTTTCCAGAACTTGATCCAACTTTGTGACTGTATTTGGACTTGAAAAACCTGTAAAAATAGTGGATTTTTTTATTCCAGAAACCATATAGCAACCCTGGTTTGTTTTTCAGATACAAGAATATTTCTGATTTAATAATTTGAAAATCTTCTAGATTTTTAAATATAGTGTTCTAAATAGGGTAAAAAATCGAAATAAATCTCTTTTTGGTTCAATAATCATCGGTTTCATTAAATAGCGAAGCTAAACTTTTATAGCTAGTTAATTTTAAAATGATATAGAAAGTGGTAAATGTTGGTCAACGCACACACATGTGTGACCTACCTGACCTGAAAACTTTAGTACAATTTTCAAGTCATCTCGTGCATGTTTATTATTTTGTTTCAGATGAGCATATATTCAAGTGAGAGGAGGCTTCAAAACGTGATTAGCAGTTTCAGGTCGTTGCTTCAAAAGGCTTATAGTCTTCTTGGTAAATAAATCTTCTTATTTCTATAAGCATTCTATATATTTTATTTTATTTTTTGTTCAAAACTAATTTACATACATAACTTTATAAATAGGTTTCAAATATCCATACATTATTCATAGACATTGTAATCTCAAAGAGAAAAGAAATTACTTCATTTATATCTATAAAATCTATTAATTTCAATCTTAAAGATATTTATCTGTCAAAGTATTTTTCTGTACAAGATTACTGGGTGTCACTTGAAAATAATCTCTGCTTCTAATTTTGTTAATCGTTTAAAAGCTTTTTTGTTAGATTTTTCCCTTTTTTTTTTTTGAAATTGAAAAAGAAAGTTTGTTATTATATCTTTAAGTGTACAAAAAAGTAATTAATTTTGGTAATCAGAAGGAAGGAAAAGATTCTGTAATTACAAGATTAGTATAAAATATTTGTAAAGAACTTATTTTTTGACAGAAGAAAATTCGTGCAAAGTGCTAAAAAATGTGCGATTGTGAAGAATTTTCAAAAAGATTTTCTAAAATTTCAAGTTTTTCGTTGTTACAAACTTGTTTTCATGTTTTTTGTAAATTTTCTCATTTTGTGAATAATTTTTCCAGGCGGTCCTTAATTCCCCTAAAAGTCCCCTATTTTTCAATTAGTTCCTAAAAATTCCCTATTTTGAAAATTTGTCCCTAATATCCCCTATTTTTCACGGAAACTGGGAATTTGTAAAAAAAAAAACTTTAAAAATAACTTTTCATCTCAAACTTTAATTTATTCAAAGTTTTAAATTACAATTATTTCAAAACTTAAATTTAAAAAATTCATTATTTTGTGATTCAATTTAACTTAAGGAGGTTTTCTCCATTGACATAACCTAAAACTAAAAAATGACTGTTTACAACAAGTAAAACAATTATTAAAATTAATGTCAATAATTTTTTAAAAATCCAGTTGTTCTTAACATTCTCTACAATTTTATTTGTTGGATTTCGTTAAATAATATTTTGTTTAAAAGTTTATTAAACAAGTAAAAAATTTTAAATATTTTCTTCAAATTTTAATTGCATTCTTCGTTTTTCAATTATTCTATTCAATATTCAATCATTCTCGCATCTTCTCAATTATCAATTATTTTCTTGAAATTTTAATAGAATTCATCAATTACCAATTGATTTCTTCAACTTTAATTTATTTTCTACATTTACTTCTATAATTTTCATCAGTTTTCAATTGACAATTCATTATTTTCCTTCAATTTTATGATTATTCATAAATTAAAAATTTTTTTTTCTGCAAATGCCGATTATTCTCACCATTTGTCGATTTTTTTTCAATTGTTAATTATTTTCGTCATATTGTAATTTTTCTTTTAATTATTAATTATTTTCTTGAAATTTCCATTTAATTCTTTATTTTTAAATTAATTAATTTAATTTTTAATTATTTTCTTCAATTTTCAAATATTATCTTTAATTTTCAATTATTTTTATCGATTGTCAATTAATTCCTCAATATTAAATAATTCTCGTATTTTTTCAATTATTTTTTTTTTTTCATTCATAAAAATTGTTTTAAAATTTCAGTTCAATTATTTAATTATAGAACAATTCTCTTCAATTCCCAGTTACTTTCTTCAAATTTAAATTCCACTTTTTATCGCCTTTTTTCTAATATTATTATTTTTTTTTCTTTAATTTTCCATTCCATTCTTCAATTTTTATTTCCATTTAATTATTTCCTAGATTTTTTAAATTTTCAATTATTTTAAAATTTTTCAATTATTGAATTCTTTGATTTTTTAATTTATTTTGTTCGGTTGTGTATTAATCTAGCCATTTTTTAAATTTTGTTCTCAATTGTCAAATACTTTCGTCATTTTTAAATTTTTTTGGAAATTTTAATTTAATTCTTAAATTTGCAATTTATTTCTTAAATTTGCAATTAATTTCTTAAATTGGCAATTTCTTTCCTCAATTTTTTATTATTTTCTTCAATTTCAATTATTTTTTTCGATTTACCTACAATCCAGTTTTTAAATGTGCAATTATTTACAACAATTATTACTATAATTTTCTGAATTTTTCAATTTTTAAATATTTTCTTTAAATTTAATATTTCTTGTTTAATTTCTCCAATTATTTTTTACAGTTGTCTATTAATCTAGTAATTTTTCGAATTTTGTTTTTAATTGTCAATTATTTTCGTCATTTTGTAATTTTTTTTTCAATTTTCAATAATTTTTTCAAATTTTAATTTAATTCTTGAATTGTCAACTTATTTCCTAATATTTTAAAATTATTTTCTTTAATTTCAATTATTTTTTTAGATTTTCAATCCAGATGTTCAATTTGCAATTATTTTCAACAGATATTCGTATAATTACTTAACTATTTTGTTTAAATTTAATACCTATTTATTGTTTAATTCTTTAAACTTTTTTTTGATTTGTTTTCAACTGCCAGTTATTTTTGTCATTTTTCAGATCGTCAATTTTACAATTTTTACATTTCCTTATTTTATTCTTACAATTTTTTATTTTGTAGTTCATTTTTCGCTGTTTTTATATTTTTTCTAATTTTTGCATAGTTTTTTTTTATTTTTTAAAGATATTTATAAATAAAATATTTTTTATAACAAAAGATAATAATTAAATAATATTAGATGAAATATTGTAACTCTTTTAAAATTTGAACTAGAAAATGTTTTTGTCTTGCAAATTAATTAGGATGTATAATTTATTTATCTTTATTTATTAACTTTTTTAAGCACCCTAAAAAAATTTTTTGTACATTTTTTTCTTATCTTTTTACATTTTCTTTATTTATTTATAAGTAAACGGACGAAAACCTTCATTAAACAAAATTTCTTACATTTAATTCAATATTTCAAATATTTTCTCTTTTATTAAATATTCTCAAATTCTCCTATTTTTTGTAGATTAAAAAATTGTCCCACACGCCATAAATCTCAAAAGTAGAAGTAATTTCAATTTCCGATCTACAATTTGAAATAAAATCAAAAGTACCTATTTTAAATATTGAAATAAATCAAAACGATTCAAAATGAACAATCTGCATTTTTCCTGCATTTTAAGTTTTCTATCAAATGTCAATTTGTACTAAAATACAATTTCAAACAATTGAAGATTCTGTCAAATGAATATTCTCGTATTTAAAAATCCGATTAACCTAAAATTCTGCAATATAAAAATTCTTCTAAATTACAATTCGTTTAAATTGGAATTCTTTTAAATGAAAACTTGGTTAAAAGGATTCCTTGTAAAATAAAAATTCTGCTAAATATGAATTCTGTGACCTAAAAATTCTGTTAGGTAAAAATTCGGATTAATTTATGTTCGACTGAAAACATATTCGAAAATGTGAAATTTCGACTAAAAGGAGATTCTTCCCAATAAAAATTCTATGAAATAAATATTCTAAATAATTAATTTTAGAACTTAATCATACGTCCCCGATTAAAACGATTCAAAATATCGACAAATTTACAAATCTTTAAAATAAAAATCCATATTTTTTGGGCATTTTTATAATCGATTTAATCTTTTTCAGATCAAACCTTCTTCACCGAGGAAGTCAATACCTAAAAATGTAAACATCATCTGAAATTAGAGTTGCGAAGAAGTAATATTACCTGGAGAATGATATCGAGAAAATAACCGGGAATATAACCGACCAAAATTCTAATAGAGAATTTATAAGAATTTAAGTTTTTTTATTTATTTATCAAATTAAGTCATATTTTCTCAATCAATGTTACATTAAAATTTGAAAAAATAATAGATAATTAAAAAAAAATTACAAAGTGACAAAAATAATTGACAATTGAAAACAAAATTCAAAAAATAACTAGATTACTACACAACCGAACAAAATAATTTAAAAAATCAAAGAATAATTATATAATTTTAAGATAATAATTAAAAATTGAAAAAATTAAAGGAAATAGTTGAAAAATTGAAGAAAATATGTGAAAAATTACGAAAGTTATTGTCAATTGAAAACAAAATTTAAAAAATGACTAATTTAATAGACAACTGAAAAAAAAATTGTAAAAATTAAAAAAGAAATATTAAGTTTAAAGAAAATAATTGCAAATTGAAAAATTAAGAAAATATCTCAAAATTGACGAAATTAATTGACAATTGAAAACAAAATTCAAAAAATGTTTAGATTAATAGACAACTTAAAAAACAATAATTTAAATACTTGAACAAGAATTATTAAATTTAAAGAAAATAATTGCAAATTGAAAAGTTAAGAAAATTATAGGAATAATTGTTGGAAATAACTGCATTGAAAATCGAAAAAAAAACTATTAAAATTGAAAAAAAAGAGTTGAAAATTGAAGAATTTGTATTTATTTATTTATTGAGTACAATAAATTGAATTGAAACTTACGGAATATACTTAAAAATTAAAAAAAAGTAATTGAAAAAAGCAGAGAATTAATAATTATAGAAGAAAACAATTGAAAACTGAAGAATGGAAATAAAAATTGAAAAATAGAATAAAAAATTAAAGAACATAATTGAACAATTGTATCTAAAATTAAAAAAACTTAATGATAATCAAAAAAAAAAAATAAAAGCGATAATTTTTTAATAATAAAATTAAAAAACAATTTTTATCAGTGAAAAAATTAATTGAAAAAATAAGAGAATTGTTGAATATTGAAGAGTTAATTGAAAATCGATAAAAATAATTGAAAATTAAAGAAAATATTTGAGAATTGAAGAAAATAATTAAAAATTAAAGTAATCAATTTGAAAATAAAGAATTAAATGGAAATTTAAAGAAAATAATTGATAATTAAAAGAAAAATTACAATATGACGAAAATAATTAACAATTGAACAAAAATTCAACAAATGGTGAGAATAACCGTTATTCGTACAAAAAAAATTTAATTAACGAATATTTATAAAATTAAAGGAGAATAATAAATTGCCAATTAAAAACTGATGAAAATTATGGAAAAAAATTGTTGAAAATAAATGAAAATTAAAGAAATCAATTGGATATTCAAGAATTGTATTGAAAGAAAATAATTGATAATTGAGAAAATGCTGGAATTAATTAATATTAAGGAATTAATTGAAAATCGATCAAAATAATTGAAATTTAAAGAAAATTTTTGAGAATTGACGAAAATAATTAAAAATTGAAGAAATAAATTGGAAATTAAAAAATTAAATGTAAATTTCAATAAAATAATTGATAATTAAAAGAAAAGTTACAATATGAAAAAAATAATAAAATATTGACGAAAATAATTAACTAAAAAAAAAAATAATAATTAACAATCGAAAAAAATTCAAAAAATGGCGAGAATAATCGGCATTTGAAAAAAATAATTTTTAAATTGAAGAAAATAATGGAAACAATTTTAAAAAATAAATGAAAATTAAAAAAATCATTTGGAAGTTGAAGAATTGTATTGAAATTTCAACAAAAAAAATTTGATAATTCAGAAAATGAGAGAATTATTTAATTTTGAATAAAGTAACTAAAAAACGTAGAATACAATTAAAATTTGAAGAAAATAATTGAAAATAAAAGAAAGAAATGAAAGATTATAAAATTAAATTGAAGATTAAAGATTTAAATTGAAGTTTTAAAAAATAGTTTATAATTGAAGGAAAAATAACAAACATTTTTTCAACTTACCATTGTTTTCATCATATTTCAATTATTGTCTTCAAGTTTCAAATTTTAAAATCATTTTCTAATTATTTTTCACAAGTTTTAATAATTCTTATTTTTTTTAAATTATTTCCTAAAATTTTTAAATATTTTTCTCAAATTTCCCATTATTTTCTTTAATTTTAAATCATTATTAATTATTTAATTCAATTTTTAATTATTTATATTACTCGTTTATTATTTTCAATTACTTGCGTTCTTTTTCATAATTTCAATTTCCTTTATTTAAAATATATTTTGCAATTTTTTCAATTATTTTCTTCATTTTTAAATTTTTTATATTATTTCTTCATAATTTTCTTAAAATTTTAATTATTTTCGTCATTATCTGAAATAATTTTCTAAAATTTTAATTATTTATCTTAATTTGAAATCATTTCTTCCAATTTTCAATTATATTCTCAAATTTTTCATTACACTAATTTTTTTTTTAATTTTATTTCTAAGATTTTGAATTATTTTTCTTAAATTTAAATTACTTTCTTTCATTTTAAAATTGTTCATAATTGTTATATTTAATTTAATAATTTTTACACTTCATTGATTTATAGTTAATTTGTAATGATAATTATTTTGTTATATTTCCATTTTTTTTTATAATAAAAAAAAAATTTTCCTGGAAAACCTGGAAAAGGTATGGAATTTCCAAAAGGGTATCGAAAACTGGAAATAGTATGGAATTTAAAAATATTTCTGGAATTTTTTCCTTAAGTTTAAAAAAATTCTGAAATTTCTGAAATTTTAAAAACAAATGCCACAAAAGACTTGAAAAATTCTTTCTATTTCACAATCAAAATTTCCGTAAAATATGCGCAAGAATTATTATAATCAGGGTGTCCAGCGACCCTTGAAATCCTTGAATTGATTTTTTGTCCTTAAAGTCCTTAAAATGGTCTTGAATTCGGAAACAAAACCTTAAATTCCTTAAATTTCCCTTTCAATGATCAACTATTGTCTTTAAATTTCAATTTAATTCTTGATTCTTCAATTTATTTGTACAATTTTTTATTATTTTCTTCAGTTCTAAATTCCAATCTTTAATTTTCAATGATTTTCTTTTATATTAAAAAATTCTCTGTTTTTTTCAATTTTTAATTATAGATATTCTTTAAATTTCAATTCCACTCTTCAATTTTCAATTATTCTCTTTAATTTTAATTTTTTTTTCCGATTTTCAATCCAGTTGTTCAATTTGAAATTATTTCCACCAATTCTTCCTATAATATTCTTAATTTTTCCATTTTCAACTACTTTGTTTAAATTTAATATTTATTGTTTAATTTTTTCAGTTTTCTATTAATCTAGCAATTTAAAATTTTCTTTTCAATTGTCAATTATTTCGTCATTTTTCAAATATTTTCTTCCATTTTGCAATTATTATAGTTATTTTTCAATTATTTCTTTCTGTTATTAATTGTTTTCTCTAATTTTCAATTAATTCCTACTATTTTTTCAATTCTCATTTATTCTCTTAAAATTTTATAATTGTTCTTTAACTTCTTTTATTATTTTGCTCCTTTGTCGATTGTTCCTGTCAGATTTCGAATTTTTTTTCAATTGTCAATTATTTTCCTCCTCATTTATTAATTATTTTCTTTAACATTTGATTATCTTCGTCATTTTGTAATTTTCCTTTTATTTTTCAATTATTTTCAGAATTTCCTTTTAATTACTTTTTCCAATTGAGTATTAATCTACCCACTTTTCGAATTTTGTTTTCAATTTTCAATTATTTTTTGTCATGTTTTAGATATTTTCTTTCATTTTGTAATTCTTCTCGTTATTTCCTTTAAATATAAATTATTTTCATTAGTTCTCAATTATTTTCTACTTTTCTTCATTTTCATTTATTCCCTTATAATTTCTTAATTATTCTTTAACTTTTTTAATTATTTTTTTCTGTTTTCAATTATTCTCGCCAGTTTCGAATATTTTTTCTAAGTTCAATTATTTTCCTCATTATTTTTTAAATTATTAAATTTTTCTTATCATTTTTTAATTTTTGTTTTAATCATTGATTATTTTCATAAAATTTTCATTAATCTTCAATTAATTTTCACGATTTTCAATTAATTCTTGAATATTCAATAATTCTCGTATTATCTCAATTATTTATTTTAATTATAGAGATTGTTAAGTAATTTATTTGATTTTTCAATTCTACAATTTCTATTTATAATTATTTTCTTCAAATTTCAATTCCAATTATCAATTTTTAATCATTTTCTTTAATTTTAAAAAAATCACGTTTTTTCAGTTATTTTTTGTCAATTATCAATAAGTTTCTTTAATTATTAATTAAATTGTTCAATTATTTTCTTCAATTCTCAATTTTTTCAACTTCGAATTTCTTTTTTCGGTTTTCAATTATTTTCTTGGGTATTTAATAATTGTTGACTTTTTTCATTTACTTTCTTCATTTTTTTATTATATTCTTAAAATTTGAATTATTTTCTTTAATTTTCAATTATTTTCAACATTTATTCGTATAATTTTCTTAATTTTTCAATTTGCTATTATTTTCGTTAAAAGTAATTTTTCTTGTTTATTTTT
The DNA here is from genome assembly GCA_037103525.1 of Ganaspis brasiliensis. Lineage (NCBI taxonomy): Eukaryota > Metazoa > Arthropoda > Insecta > Hymenoptera > Figitidae > Ganaspis > Ganaspis brasiliensis. The sequence continues at coordinate 1,013,599 of JAZKLR010000055.1, read as the reverse complement.
GACAATTTTTTTTCTATCTATCTAGTAATTTTTTGAATTTTCTTTTGAATTGATATTTATTTTCGTCATTTTCTAGATATTTTCTTTACTTTTTCAACTATTCTCGTTATTTTTCAATTATTCTCTTACAATTTTATAATTATTGTTTAAATTTTTAATTAGTTTGTTCAGTTGTATTTTGATTTATTTTCTACATTTTGTCATTTTTGTTCTATTATTAATTATTTTCTTCTATATTCAATAATTCTCGGCTTCTTTCAATTTTTAATTATAATCTTTAAATTTCAATTTTACTCTTAAATTGTCAATTATTTTTTTTCAATTTTAATTATTTTTTTTCTATTTTCAATACATTTATTCAATGTACAATTATTTCCATAAAATTATTATTCCATATTCTTATATTTTTCTTAATTTTTCAATTTTTTTTTTTGTTTAAATTTAATATTTTTGTTTAATTTTTTAAATTATTTTATTCAAATGTTTAGTTATCTAGACATTTTTCGAATTCTGTTTTCAATTGTGAATATTATTTCCGTTATTTTTTAGACTTTTCCTTTAATTTTGTAAATATTCTCGTAATTTTCATTATTTGCATTTACAAAAATTTATAGTTTCAAATGAACAAAAAAAAAAACAATGACTTCAACAAAAAATATCCTTGTAAACAATTTTTTTTGTCCCTTGAAATTCTTGAAATGTCCTACTTGAATTTATTTTTTCAAAAATCGCTGGACACCCTGTATAACCTTTAATTTCAACTTAAAAATTAAAATCAACAAAAAATAATTCGTATTAAAATTCTATTTAAAGTCTAAACCAAAGCTTGAAATATTAGGGTAATTTACTCTGGAATTTGAGAGAATTTGAACATGGAAAAAGCCTGGAATTTCGAAAGACAATTTTTGTGGCATCCCTGAATAAATAGTGGGGCTCATTCAAACATAGAAAAAATTCTCCGGAAGGAGAATATTCTCGGTTATATTCTCGAGAATGTGACCGGATTTTAAATTACCGAGAATTTTGCAACTCTATCTGAAATTGAACATTTTCAACAGTTTAGAAGAAAGAACCAAGTTGAGAAGCGATGGCGCTGTTTAGAAAGTTCAGCAAAAGGGTTACCTTCAGGTGTGGTACCAGGAGGGGATCTCTCTAAGGTAGCGGTTCCTGGTTTCAATCTCTACTCACTGCTCGTTCAATTGTCGAGCAATCAACTTCGTAATTCTTTTCGACCGCATAAAAAAAAAATCGGTTTTTAAATTATTTTCTATTTACATTATAAAGAAACTAATTAATCGGCTTTTAATTGGTTACAAAAAATTCTGTTTTTTTAAAAAAACACAGTTCGGTGAATCTCTTCCGCAAATATGGAGAAGGACCAGCCGGATTCTTTGGCGACTGTCGCCGTAGGATCGGAAAAAATTTCACCCACAAGCCATTATGCGCCTAGTGAAGTTTATTCTACGACTGAACCTCCTCCGGTAAGACGATTCTTCAAAACAGGAATTAATTCCAATTAGTTTTATTAATTAGTGAGACAATTCTACAAACATAAATTACATCTGATTAATATTATTAGTTCAAATTAATTTGAAATACAAATTTTTCTAATATAAAGTCAAAAAGATATATAATTATGTTTTTAGATTACTTTCATTGTTGCTTTTAAATCTTAGAATAAAATTGATGTCACGAGAGCAAAGGAGTCTCTTTTGCCCTTAATTACACAAGTTTTAATTACGCTCATAAACAATTAAATAATTAACGAGTTTGTTGATAAAGAAGTAATAATGCCAGCTAGTCTTTCTTTCGTGGAAATTGAGAAACAATTCCGGTCACTGACCGGAATACTTAGCTAAGTTTCAAGTAACAAGTGCCGTTCTTTTTACTATTAATGACTCATTATTGGCGTGAAAAAATTTCACGATTTTAACAAAAAGCTGACAAAAAGTAAATTGGTTCCAAAACAAAAAAGATGGCAGGAAATTATAAACAAAGAATTCAATTAAAATGGGTAAAATTGACTGTTGAAGAGAAAACGGAAAATGTCGAGATATTTTTTATTAAATCAAATTGCGGTATTTTTTTTAAATTGAATTAGAGATTATGATTTCTGGCATTAAATTAAATCCAGTATAAATATTTTAGAAAACATCAAAGCAGAATGTTTATTGTATTTCTAAAGTTACTTTATCGATTAATTAATTTTAGCTCCTCTTTTGTTCAATTGTCTAAATTATTTCGTCTTTCTAAATTTAATTTATTTCTGAAATTGATTAATTTTACACAATGAGACGAGTGCCCTTAAAGTAAATATACATAAATTGAATCTTACGTAAATTGGAAGATTACGTATTACAGAAGTAGGAAAGAACAATTACCGTCAGTTATAATTGTCCGTTTTGCATGCAGTAAAATCATTGTGCAACACTTCTAAAAATTTTGCATACAAATTAAAAGATGAATTTTAATTTTCACTGATTTATGGATTTTTTTTAGTTAAATTTTATAATAAAATGTAAATTGATGCTAAATGATTGAATTTGATATAAAATAATTCACAGTAGGTATGTTTTCGTTTACATTTGAAATTTCTTATCGAGTTTGTGATAAGAAATTTAATTACCAAGATTCGATGTAAATTTCGAATTACCACTTTCGACGTGTGCAACCCATTTTAACGTAATGGGGGATTTGTTGGACGACAAATTATTAGTATTAGTAACTTTCACCATTGAACTAGAATTATCCGGCAGAAATGTTCTGTCATTATTTTTTACTTTTGAAAAAGACAAATAGACACGTTCACTTTCCTTTTTATATTTTTTGCAAATGTAAAAGTCACTTATAGGTGTCAACTTTCAATAATTGATCTTCATCTGTCTCGCTTAATTACATGTTTGTTACAATGTATGATTTAAAACAACATATCTTGAAAAATATTATCACGATTTTTCCATTTTTTTAAATTGTATTACCTATTTTCACCTACTTTGATAATATTTCAACATTTTCACTATTTTTAAAAATAAATCTAATAGCAAAATTAGTGCGCGACAAACTTTGCATTGTTGTTGGTTATTTAAAATTATAAATTTTGATAACAAAATTTAAAAAATGGGTACTTAATTAAAGAATTGAAAAATTATAGTTTAAAAAATTAAACAATAAATATTAAATTTAAATAAAATAGTTGAAAAATTATAGGGATAACTGTTGGAAATAATTGCAAATTGAACAACTGGATTTAAAATTGAAATTAAAGAAAATACAGGGTGTCTACTAATTTCGTCCCACAAAATTCCCGGTTTTTCCCGGTTTTTTCTCTTGTTAATTTAAATTTTATTTTAAGTATAAATAGACCTACAAATTGCTACAAAAATTGAATATAACAGTTGATAATTGAAGAAAATAAAGGAAATTCAAAGAAAATAATTGAGAATTGAAGAATTAAATATTAAACTTTACAAAAAATAATAATTAAGAATTAAAAAAAAAACAATTAATAATGAAAAGAAATACTTAATAATAGAAAGAAATAATTAATAATAGAAAGAAATAATTAAACAATGACAAATATTTGACAGATATTTGACAATTAGAAACAAAATTAAAAAAAATAAGTAAATATTAATCTACAATTGAACAATCATTGAAAAAATTGAACAATGGTTATTAAATTCAAAGAATGTAATATTGAAAATTAGTCAACTAGATAGAAAAACCAAAAAAATAATTTAAAATTTAAGTTAATAATTCAAAATTGAAGAAATAAATTGAAAATTAAATAAACAAATTGAAATGAGAAAACCACAAAATTATTGAATATTAAAAAAAAATGGAAAATTGAGAAATAAAATTGAAATTCGAATAGAATAATTGAGAATTAAAGAAAATTACTGAACAATTGGATTGAAAAAAGAAGAAAATAATTTATAATTAAAAAAAAAATGGAAAATGACAGGAATTATTTAATATTGAAGAAAACATTGAAAATTGAAGAATAGAATTGTTATTTAAAGAAATTAATTAAGAATTGAAAAAAATAATTGACTAATTGAACAATTAAATTGAAAATAGAAGAAAATTATTGAAAATTGAAGGAGGTTTTGAAATATGAAATAAATAACTGATAATTGAAAAAAAATAATTGAAAAAAGTCGAGATTACTGAATATTGAAACAAACAATTGAAAATTGAACAAAATAATTAAAAATTAAAAAAAATAATTGAAAATTGAAGAAAATAATTAAAAATTGAAGAAAGTACTTAAAAATTAAATACAATATTTGGAAACAGCAGAAAAATTTAGAAATCGACGGAAATAATAACGATTTGATGAAAATAATTTAAAAATTCTCAATTTAAATAAAAATTGAAAGAAAAACATAAGTTAAAAAAGCTGAGAATTGTTAAATATTAAAGAAAATTGAAAAGAAATTGAAAATTGAAAAAAATTGAGAAATTGAAAGAAATATAAAAAAATAATTGAAAATTAAAGAAAATAATTGAAATTTAAGAAAAAAAATTGGAATTTGAAGAAAATAATTGAGAATTTAAAAAAAATCATTGTAAAAAGCTTAGAGTTATTGAAAATTGAAAAAAAACAATTAAAAATTGAAGAATGTAATTGAAGGTCGAAAATTATAATTGAGAATGAAAGAAAATAATTCAAGAATTGAACAATTGGATTGAAAGTAGAAGAAAAATAAGTGATAATTGAAGAAAAAAGAAATTGAACAACCCTGGAATTATAGAATTGGAAAAAAACAATAAAAAATGAAGAATGTAATTGTAATTTGAAGAAATTAATTAAAAATTGTAGAAAATAGTTTGAAATTGAAGAAAATGCGATTTTATGAAAATTGTTGAATAATAACTGATGAATTGAATTTAAGTTTCAAAAACATAATTGATACTTGAAAAAAAATATTGATAAAAACCGAGAATGATTGATTATAGAAGGAAATAATTGAAAAATGGATGAGTTATTGAGATGTGAAATAAATAAATGATAATTGAAAAAAATAGTTGAAAAAAGTCGAGAATTATTGAATATTAAATTAAATAATCAAAAATTGAAGGAAATAGTTGAGATCTGAAGAAAATAATTAAAAATTGAAGAAAATAATTGAAAATTAAATCAAATAATTGGCAAATAAAAAAATAAAAAATTTGTAGTTGAAGAAAATAATAAAAAATTGAGGAAAGAAATTGAAAATTTAAGAATTCAATTAAAATTTGAAAAGAAATTACAAAATGACGAAAATAATTGACAATTGAAAACAAAATTTTAAAATAATTTATGGAAATAGTTGAAAAAATGACTAAAATAATTGAAAAATTGAAGAAAATACGTGAGAAATGACGAAAATAATTGTCAATTAGAATCAGAATTCGAAAACTTACTATATTAATAGACAACTGAAAAAGATAATTAAAAAAAATTTTTAAATTAAACAAGAAATATTAAATTTAAAGATAATAATGGTAAATTGAAAAATTAAGAAAATTATAGGAATAATTGTTTGAAATAATTACACATTTAACAACTGGATTGGAAAAAAATAATTGAAAATTGAAGAATGGAATTAAAATTTATGAAATATACTGAAAAATTGAAAAAAGATGAGAATTAATGAATATTGAAGAAAAAAATTTAAAAACTGAAGTATGGAAATAAAAATTGAAGAAATTTAGAATTTTAGAAAAAAGGCGACAATCATTCTAGAATTGAGTAATTGAGTTCAAATTTTAAAACAATGTTTATGAGTGAAAACAGTAATTGAAAAAATCCGAGTTATTGAATATTGAGGAATTAATTGAAAATCTATAAAAATAATTGAAAATTAAAGAAAATATTTGAGAATTGAAGAAAATATTAAAAAATTGTGTAAATAAATAGAAAATCTAAGTAATAAATTGAGAATTTAAGAATTAAACGGAAATTTAAAAAAAAAACAATTGCTAATTGAAAGAAAAAATTACAAAATGACGTTAATAATTGACAATAGAAAACAAAATTCGAAAAATGACTAGATTAATAGAGAAATGACAAAAATAATTGTAAAAGTTAAACAAGAAATATTAAATTTAAAGACCATAATTGCAAATTAAAAAATTATAAGTATAATTGGTGAAAATAATTGAACATTTAACAACTGGATTGGAAATCGAGAAAAATAATTGAAAATTGAAGAAAGCAATTAAAAATTGAAGAATGGAATGGAAATTTAAAGAATGTACTTAATAATTGAAAAAAAGTAATTGAAAAATGGGAGAATTAATGAATAAAAAAGAAAACAATTGAAAACTGAAAAATGGAAAAAAATTAAAGAATGTAATTAAACATTAAAGAAAATAATTGAACAATTGTATTAAACATTAGAGAAACTTAATGATAATCGAAAAAATAATAGAAAAAAGGTGATAATGTTTTAATATTAAAGAATATAATTGAAAATTGAAAAGTTAAAAGTGGAATTTAAATTTGAAGAAAATAACTGAGAATTGAAGAGAATAGTTGTAAAATTGAATAATTGAATTTAAATTTTAAAACAATTTTTATGAGTGAAAAAAATAATTGAAAAAACCGAGAATTATTTAATATTGAGGAATTAATTGAAAATCGATAAAAATAATTTAAATTTAAAGAAAATATTTGAGAATTAAAGAAAATAATTAAAAATTGAAGAAATATATTTATTTATATAACTAGATATACAGGCTACAAAAGCACCCTTTTATAAAAAAGAAATAATTAGATTCTTAAAATTAAATAATATTAAAATTTGAAAAAATAATTGATAATTAAACAAAAAAAATCAAAATGACGAAAATAATTTACAATTGAAAACAACATTCAAAAAATGTCTAGATTAATACACAGCCGAACAAAATAATTTTAAAAAAACCAAAGAATACGATAATTATAAAATTATAAATTATTGGAAAATTTTAAAAAATTGTAGGAAATAATTGAAAATTGCGGAAAATAAATAATAATTGAAGAAAATAGTAGAAAAATGACGAGAATAATTGAAAAATTGACAAAAATACGCAAGAAATTTCGAAAATAATTGTCAATTAAAAAAAAATTGAAAAATGACAAGATTAATAGACAACTGAAAAAAATAATTAAAAAAAAAATTGAACAAGAAATATTAAATTTAAAGTAAATAATTGCAAATTAAAAAATAAGAAAATTATAAAAATAATTTTTGGTAATAATTTCACATTTAACAACTGGATTGAAAAGCGAAGAAAATAATATTAAAGGTAAAATATAATTGAAAATTGAAGGAAGCAATTAAAATTTTAAGAATGGAATTGAATTTATAACTTTTAAGTATATTCTTAATATTTTAACATTAAGAATATACTTAAAAGTTGAAAAAAGGCGATAATTTTTTAATATTAAAGAAAATAATTGAAAACTGAAAAGTGGAATTTAAATTTGAAGAAAATAACTGAGAATTGAATAACTAGAATTGAATAATTGAAAGCAAATTTTAAAACAATTTTTATGAGTGAAAAAAATAATTTAAAAAACCGAGAATTATTGAATATTGAGGAATTAATTGAAAATCGATAAAAATAATTGAAAATTAAAGATAATATTTGAGAATTGAAGGAAATGATTAAAAATTGAATAAATAAATTAGAAAATAAAGAATTAAATTGAAATTTTAAGAAAATAATTGATAATTAAAAGAAAAATTACAATATAACGAAAATAATTAAATATTGACGAAAATAATTAACAATTAAAAAAAAATTCGATAAATGGAATAATCGGCATTCGAAGAAAAAAAAGTTTTTAATTTATAAATAATCATAAAATTGAAGGAAAATAATAAATTGTTAATTGAAAATTGATGGAAATTATGGAAAAAATTGTAGAAAATAAATGAAAATTAAAGAAATCAATTGAAAATTGATAAATTGTATTGACATTTCAAGAAAATAATTGATAATTGAGAAAATGCGAGAATTATTGAATATTGAATAAAACAATTGAAAAACAAAGAATGCAATTAAAAATTTTAAAAAATAATTAAAAATTAAAGAAATGAATTGAAGATTAAAGTATTTAATTAAAATTTTAAGAAAACATAGTTTGATAATAATTGAAAGAAAAATTACAATTGAGTAAAATAATTAAATATTTAAAGAACATAATTGAGAAAGACAATCGAAAAAAAAATTCGAAAGGTGGCGAGAATAATCGACAGCAGAACAAAATAATTAAAAAAAATTAAAGAATAATTATAAAATATAAAGAGATTCAAATTTTAAATCAGAGTTCAATTTATTTAAGTTTTAGTTATTTTAAATACATGTCAAATTCGATCGACTTAACTTTTAATATATCTAAATTTCAAACAATTCTAATTTATTTTCATTTGTAAAAACTTTTAAAGGAAATTTTTGATCGAGTTTAAATTTAATTCATTCAACTTTGAATTGATTTTCACTTTAATTTATTGTATTTTTAATAAATCGTAATTCAAATAGACACAAACTTTAATTTCAAATTTTTTTTTTTTTTTTTTAATTACATTTAGTTCCGAATCCAAATCAATTTAAATATCCATCAGTGTATCCGTTAATTTATTACAGTTGTAGTCAATTTAAATTTAACTAAAACTGTTCCACACGGTAACCGGTCTTTGAGAGAGGCTATATAATAGGATGGTGATGGTAACGAGAAATAATACGAAAAATTATTATAATATCTTATTTTAATGCTTCTTAACAAAATCTTACATTAATTATACAAAATTCTGTAAACTTTGAATACCTTCTGTAATAATCAATCCGGTTCAGGTCAATAATCAAAGGGGGCAGCGTTGCACGATTATTCCTCTTATCAATTGCACCGATCTCCAGCCAGGAGAATCCACCGATGCTTGGTAACCGAAGCCAAGCCACCGAAAACAAATCCACCACGCCACGTGGCTACCAAAATGTCCTTAAATCGATCCTCAATCACCTTACGAAAAAGGATCGGTCCATATGGACAACAAAACAACACCGAAAATCAAAACTCAAAAAATCATCAACATAAATATCGAATTGTATGAAAAAACACAAGTCCCACCATCACACGCTCACTCGCGACTTACCCCGCCCACGCACTATCAAAACTTTCGTAGACGTCCCACTATTAAAGCTCGCGCCGAAAAACTGACCTGAGCTCTCCTCGAACTTTTACCTTTTCCTTCAGTCCCATCTTCCTTCCCCTCTTCTTTCTAAAATTCAATTTGGACCTCCTCTTCTAACGTCGTTGGCAACAACCTCCCCCTTCAGTATGGGTTGATTTTAACAACCCTACGACTCTTCTTTAGCAGCCAACACTATAATTTTTGCGGCTCCACGTGTGAGTATATTACCCCCTTTTGTACGAACTTTCACCACCCGTATTCTTCCATCGTTTCCAGGAATCGTCTCGACAATAATTCCCTTCTGCCAGTTATTTCGAGGGGCTAAGGGGTCTACTATTAGTACCACATCTCCAACCTGTAGCGCTCTCACATCCTGGTTCCATTTTTTCCTGCAATTTAGGTTAGGCAGATATTCTTTGACCCAACGAGTCCAGAACATATCTGTCAGACGTTGGGCAATTCTCCACTGCTTCTTCAAATGCAGATCGTTGTTTGTGAATAGTCCAGGGTTAGGGGATGCTGATGATGTACCTATTAGGAAGTGATTCGGCGTTAAACTTTCCTCATCAACGTGATTAACCGTAACGTGAGTAAGCGGCCGACTATTCACAATGTGTTCAACTTCGGTCAACAGTGTTAATAATGTCTCTTCTTTAGGAAACCTTTCATTGAGAACAACCTTTAATGCGACTTTTACACTCCTCACTAACCGCTCCCAACTACCCCCCATATGAGGAGTATTAGGTGGTATGAATTTCCACTTGATTCCGCGATTCATCATATCCGAATTAACTGCATCAAAGTCAACTTCCTTCAGAGCTCTTTTCAACTCATTATTGGTGCCAACAAGGTTGGTACCATTATCCGAATGTATCTCTATAGGTGACCCACGTCTAGCAATCATTCGTCTGATGGCCATTATTGCAGAATCCGTACTCAAGGTCGCAGCCAATTCAAGATGGACGGCGCGAGTTGTTAAACATGTTATCAACACTCCCCATCTTTTTTCATGTCTCCGTCCTACAGTAATATTCATTGGCCCGAAGTAATCAATTCCGCTGAACGAAAAGGGTCGCTGATGGTGAGCTACTCTTGCGTGAGGCAGGTTTCCCATTGTTGGTACTTCTGGTATAGCCTTCCTTACTCGACAATTTTGACACCTTGAAATCACGAATTTAACATTTGGCCTGATTTTCACAATCCAATATTTTTGGCGTAGTTCGTTTACAACCGCTTCGGATGATCCATGAGCTAAACGTTCGTGATAATCTTGAATTAACAATTTCGCATATCTATGATTTCCATCCAGTATGATTGGTGTCTTAATATCCTGTGGTACCTCCCGGGCTTGCGATATCCTTCCGTTTATTCTTAATACACCATCTGCTCCTAAAATGACTGCTAAATTAGATATCCTACTATTTTTTGGGAGCTTCTCTCTATTTTTAAGTGCCGCTATTTCAGACGCAAATACATTTTCCTGCATTCTTTTAATCCACAGTTGTTCCGCTAGTTCCATTATCTCGAATGTTATTTCTACTTGTTGTTTGTGGATCCATTTTTTTGGTACCAAAAATACCATAGCAGTGCTTCTTATAAGTCTCAACCATTTTGAGAATCTTTCAATATTAGGTAAGGGTGTTATTACCTTTTCGATGGTGACTGTGACAAATTCTTTTTTCTTTTCTTCATCTGGCTCAGGGAGTGTACTAGTTGAGGATTGAATAGGCCAGTTCGATGATTCCGTACTCAGAAATACTGGTCCCAGCGTCCAACCATCCAGTTGATCTTTAAGACTTCCATGATCCCTTGTAGCATTATCGGCAGGATTTAATTTTGATGGGATCCACCTCCATTCATCAACATTCGTCAGCTCATCGATTTCCCCAAGTCGATGGGCTACAAATGACTGATATTTCCGCGGATCCGTTTTTATCCACCCAAGTACATTCGTTGAGTCGGTCCAAAAAACTCGTTTGTCAATCTGCACATCATGTTCATCCGCAATTGTCTGAGCTAGTCTGCAAGCTACTAACGCTCCTTGCAACTCCATTCTTGGAATAGATGTAGGTTTCAATGGGGCCACTCGGCTTTTTCCCACTATAAATGAAACTTCGAAACAGTTGTCATTATATACCATCCGCCAGTATGCAACAGCTGAGTATGCTCTTTCACCCGCGTCACAAAAAATGTGTAACTCGATTTGAACGGGTGTTTCATTCCGCGATTGATACCATCTAGGAATTTGACATTTTTCGGCATCAGAAAAACCACGTAAAAATAAGAGCCACTTCGAGTTTTCTTTATCTTCAAGCTGATCATCCCATCCAATATTAGTTCTCCAGACCTCCTGTAGCAGAATTTTCCCTTTAATTGTAAATGGCGACAATATACCTAACGGATCATAAACAGACATGATAACTCTAAGCATTTGTCTCTTGGTTGGTTTGATTATACCGTTTATAATATCTCCAGGAATCTTTTTCATTGATAAATCGAATTGGAATGTATCTTGCTTTGGATCCCACATAAGTCCTAGAGTACGTTCCATATGCGATTGGTTCATGTTGAGATTAAGTTTTTCCGTAGTTTGTTTAGCGTTTGACAATTTCTTCGTCAAAGATTCACTATTGCTCACCCAACCTCTAATTTCAAATCCGCCCTGTGAATGTATAATCGTAACTTCACTGATTCTTCTCCAGGCTTCTTCTTCATCTTTTACGCTGTCCAGATAGTCATCTACATAATGATTATGTAAAATGGCTTTGACTGCATCGGGATGTTGATCCATAAACTCTTGCGCGTTTCTATTTTTTATGTATTGAGCTACATGTGGCGAAGAAGATGCTCCAAAGATCATTGATGTCATGGCATATATCCTTGGTTCCGTATTTCGACTCCATCCTCGCCATAAAAATAATTGAGAATCTTGATCTCGTTCATTAATCTTTACCTGCAGGAACATTTCCTTGATGTCACCAATGAATGCAATTTTACCGATCCGAAATCTCATGAGTACTCCCAACAGTGGTTTGACGAGATCAGACCCACTCAAAATTTGATCATTTAATGATACACCAGAAGTCCTCGCAGCAGCGTCAACGACGATTCTCATTTTTTCTGGTTTGTTGGGGTTTATCACCCCAAAGTGTGGCAGGTACCACCTTCTGATGTTTTCCTCTAAGTGGGTAACTCTTCGTGCATATCCGGCTTTCAAAAGCTTCTCAATTTCTTGAATGTATTTTATCCCATATTGGGGATCCTTGTCCATTTTTTTTTCGATTGATCGTAGCCTCTGGTATGCGTAGTTTTTATTGCATGGCATTTTGACATCACTATCTCTCCACAACAGACCGGTCTCCCACTTGAGCCCAATTCTTCGAGTGTTCTGTGCCAATAAATGATTCACTCGTTCATCCTGCGAACTTCGTTTGTCAGTTGTCGATATTCCCATTGCTTCTATATCAAAGTTTTGTTTTACTAACAGGTTCAATTCTCTATCTCTCCCCTCTTTATTATGAGCATACGAAATTTTCGTTTTTATTGTTGTTGTGGCACAATTTATTCTATTTCTGGATGATGTAAGTATATTTCCGTGGACAATCCACCCCAACGGTGTCAGAGAAGCAACTGGCTCTCGTATTGTTGATGCCCTAATTTCACAAGGTGTGATCAAGTGTGAATGATCTTGCCCTATTAACAGTCGGGGTGATGCGTTTTTATAGAAAATAATTTCTAGTCCAGATAAATGTTGATACTTTTCTACTTCCTCCTTGATTAAGCTTTGTGATGGAAGCAGTAAGTTATTTACTGTCCTTGCTCCTTGTATTTGCAACCTTTCGCTACCTGACGTATTACTAATCTTGATATCTATCTTTTGGCTAGAACTCTCCTGTATTTCTACCCCTTTTATTGCTCGCAAGTATAGTGTAGTCTGGTCTCCATGTAAACCAACTTTATCAGCTATGGCTTGATCGACCAAGGTCACTGTAGCACCGTCGTCCATCATCGCAAATGTGATTATATTTCCCTTTGGTCCATATATTTTAACAGGTGTAATTTTTAAAAGGATTTGTCAAGACCTATCATTATGATTCTCTTGGTCATTATCGTGAATCGTCTCAGCTTGTTTTGGTTGATTAATCAAACGAAAAGCTTCATGGAGTAAGGGATGATGATTCCTTTTGCATCCTCGATATCCACACACTGCAGATTTACAATCCCGACTGTAATGGTTGGAATCCAAACACCTAAAGCACACTTTTTTTGACCTTACCCACTCCATTCGCTTATCAGCTGGAATTCGTGAAAGTCCCTCACATTGATTTGTTGAGTGCTCTACACTGCCACAGTAGTTACATACGATATCAGCGATCTTATCGTCAGAAATTCTTTGCCTTTTTCCATCAATAGGTTGATCTTCGGACTCACCGGTCGTGGCAAAGGTGAAATGCCTTTTCCGTTGATCACGATTATTCTTATTATAAGAATTTCCTTGGCGTCCCCTAAAAGATCCTGTTTTGGATTCGTTGCTTGTCTGTGGTACAAATCCCGTGTACATATCATTTGTTCCGGCCCTGCAGGCCATTTCAGCTTCCAAGAAAAGAAACCTTGACAAGGTAATTAACGAAGGCTCATCGCGATTCTCTTCTTGAAACATAAATCGATTATAAAGATGTACCATGGAAGGTGGCATCTTGCTCGTTATTTCTCTAGTGAGTTCAGGACTATGCAAATAACCGATGTTATTTGCGGCCGTTATTGCAGAAACACAATTTTTAACCTTTGTTGCGAATTTAACTATATCTCCACCTCCTGTATCAATCCTTGGCAATGTCTTTAAATCTTCAACAATTTTTCTTGCAACTGTCGTAGGATTACCGTATCGCAATTGTAAAATGTCCATTACATCTTGAGCTCTATTGGCGGTTACCATCACAGAAGATACTGCTTCCCGTGCTTCGCCCTTAAGAGACTCATAAAGGCGCATAAGATTCTCTGCTTCTGAAAGGTGTCCGTTTTGAGTTGACTGCTCAAAGGCTCTCTTGAAACAGGGCCATTCTAGTATGTCGCCTTCGAAAGTTGGCAATTTCTTGCTCATAGCCATGTGGTTGATGAGCCGGCGTGATATTTCTTCTGAAGATCCAGACCGAGGGTTTTCAGGGATGGTAGGTTTTTTCCTGACAAGCGTTCCAGTACTATTTCCTGCACATTGATCATTTAATTCGTCTGCATCGATAATCCTTCTTGTATTAGAATCTCGTACCTGACTCTCAATTACGCTGTTATTTGTTTCCATTATAGACTGACTTCCTCCATCAAGTTCCATTAAATTTGCTTCCAAACGTTGGTTAACTCTCAGAATTTCTAAAGCTTCCCTTTCCTTGATGGCCCTCATTCGAATCTCGTAAATTTCTTGAGAAGCTTGATACTCTAATTCGTTTCTACGCCTTTGTAAATTGTTGATTTCTGAATTATTATGAGAACGAATCGTTTCCCTTGTTATGCTTGAATTTTGTGTTGACCCTTCTACGGTATCCGCGTCTTCAATGTTAATGTCCTCTTCAGGTCCTTCTCCAGGTAACATTGACGTTCTTCTTCTTTCAATAATAGATCGTAAATCTTCGGCATCATTTTCATTGTTCTCGCTCTGTGTGTTAGTTTCCGTCTGTTCCGAGATTCGACCCCTATTTGACCTCTGACTACGACTTCTAGTTTCTACATTTTCGTTTACATTTTGAGAATTTTCTTCTCTATTGAGCACTTGCACCTGTTTAGCACCCCTACCACGCCTTCCTCCGCGACCGCGGTCACCACCTCGACCACGACCACGTCCCTTTGCAGCAGGCATAGCTAATTAATATTTTACCATTATCAATTAATTAAGCAATAATTATACATTTACCATCACCATTATTCCGATAGCCTTGCCCGGCGCCTCCACCATTTTGTTCCACACGGTAACCGGTCTTTGAGAGAGGCTATATAATAGGATGGTGATGGTAACGAGAAGTAATACGAAAAATTATTATAATATCTTATTTTAATGCTTCTTAACAAAATCTTACATTAATTATACAAAATTCTGTAAACTTTGAATACCTTCTGTAATAATCAATCCGGTTCAGGTCAATAATCAAAGGGGGCAGCGTTGCACGATTATTCCTCTTATCAATTGCACCGATCTCCAGCCAGGAGAATCCACCGATGCTTGGTAACCGAAGCCAAGCCACCGAAAACAAATCCACCACGCCACGTGGCTACCAAAATGTCCTTAAATCGATCCTCAATCACCTTACGAAAAAGGATCGGTCCATATGGACAACAAAACAACACCGAAAATCAAAACTCAAAAAATCATCAACATAAATATCGAATTGTATGAAAAAACACAAGTCCCACCATCACACGCTCACTCGCGACTTACCCCGCCCACGCACTATCAAAACTTTCGTAGACGTCCCACTATTAAAGCTCGCGCCGAAAAACTGACCTGAGCTCTCCTCGAACTTTTACCTTTTCCTTCAGTCCCATCTTCCTTCCCCTCTTCTTTCTAAAATTCAATTTGGACCTCCTCTTCTAACGTCGTTGGCAACAAAAACAAACATCTTTTTAAAATTCAAATTATCCGAATTTTAATTTAACTAATTAACAGTTTATATAATTTTTAATCTATCCGAATATTAATCGATTTCAATTTCTTTCAATTTCAATTTAAATCGATCCAAATTTTAATTTAAATCAAAAACTAAATCTTTCCAAATTTCCCATAACCTAAATTTTAATTGGTTTAAACTAATTAAACTTAACTCTATACACATTTTAAGTGATCTAAATTTGAATTGATTCTAATTCAACTGGTTCAAATTTTAATTAATTCCAAATTTTAATTTATCCAAATTTCAATCGTTATTTCAATTCTTCTAAAATTAAAATTATCCAAATTTTAATTTAGAAATTTCCATTAATCGTCTTTTTAACCGTTACAAATTAGCTATTTTGCATTTTAATTTATTTTCTTGTATTTTTTAATTGAATGACTGAGTTTTTTTTTAATTATAAGCGTGTATAATTATTCCAAAAAGTACCTAAAGATAAAAATCTTGACAGCTTCCTTTACAATTTTTTAATTTGAGTATTAGTCACATTACTATTATCTTGATTTTAATACATTTTCAAGAACCTTATTTTTTATTGCTTATTCTGTGTAAAAAGGATGTCAGGGTTTTAGAATTTTAACAATAGGGTCTGTTAAAAATTTTATTACTCCCATTCTTACTGTCATTTTTAGTAAAACTTTTTCACAACCCACTAATTTGTTTTGTCAGAATTTAAATTAACTATAAGCAAATCCTTGTGCAATATCTACGTTAATAGAATAATCGATTACAATAATTAGATATTAAAAATATTTATTGAAGCATTGATCAGCATAAAATCAGAATTACATTTGTATTTATAAAATTATATCACAATATTTCACAACTAGGATTTCAATTACAATTTTTAATATCATTAAATAATTATGTTTACATTGTATTATTATTGCATTATTACATTATCTGTTCTTATTTATAAATATTTTATTTTACGTTTAGGTTTTGCTCTGATTTTTATTTTATTTTTTATAATTGCTATTATTTGTCTACTCTCAAACGTTTATTTATTACATATTCTAATGTAGGTTTTACTAAAAAACAATATCTTTTTTCCATTTCACACTGACCCTAATTCCAAGTCTTTGATCCACAATTTTTAACAATTACTTAATATATAATTACTGATTCTACTTTTTCAAGGTCTAAATAGAACTAGGACAAATAATTTAATTTGACACAAGTAGAAAAAAGAATTAAAATATTCTAATTCATTAAATACAAATTTTTTCATTTTTTTTTATCGGCATTTAATTCCCTTGCAATCTATCTGATACTTAATAAAAAAGAGTTCTAAAGTCAGCTATTGATATTGCACAACATATAATTTTTAAAACAATACATTATGCAAAAACAAAAAAATTATTGCATGTCAATATTAGAAAGTGTTGATTAGCATATCGTACGCTCATCATCATTTGTTGAGGTGTTTGACCCCAAAAATAATAACACTGAAAGTTAAAACAAGCTTATAAGTATTTTAAGAAAATATGATACATTTTTTGTTCAATGTTTACAAAATAAGAGTTCTTAAAATTTTTAGTTTTATCTTTCATTGTAAATAATATTTACTTAAATGATAATGGCCCACAGTTAAAAATTTTAACTGTGTGCCATTAAAATTACTAGGAAATTGGAGGTTATGTTCAAGAATCTAATGACACACGAAGAATGTTAAATTTTAACACAAAAAATTTACCAAGGACCGATTGTTACACAAATACACAAAATTTCCAACGGTGCAGATTTTTTTTTTTAAAAAATCATTATTTAAAAAAGTTACATAAGAAAGAAATTGTTTTTGAAAAATGACATTTTTCGAGTTATATTGTTTTCCATAATCCTAAACTTTCTAGTATCCATTCTGCCGTAATAAATGGACCATTCCTTTATTAGCACTAGGACTAGAAACTTCCATGTCTGATGTTTAAGACCACTAGACTTTCTTGGCGTAGTGAAAACAAGGAAATGCATTCTTTTCTGTCGCTTAAACTGCCAGTAAAAAATGTATACGATTAACTCACGAAGACATAATAGCTGCTCAACCAGAGCAAATTGTGCAAAGAAATTATTTGTTAAAGAAAAATAACTCTTTTCTTTCATGAGAAAATCTTGTTTTTTTTTTGTTTAAAGATTATTTATTCCAATCTATTATTAGAAGTGTTGAAAAAAAAAAAGAAATTTCTGATAGGTTTTTTCCGGATAGTTAACATTTTTTTTAGAATTTCAAAATATATGTAGATTATAAAATTTATTTACATGATTTGTTTTTTATTTAAGGACAAATTGTTGAAGATTAAAAAAATGGGATTTTAAAAACCTTGAGAAGAAGCATTGTAAGAAAATAGAAAGGATATGTCTGTACAAAAAACCGAAAGAGTTTACTAAAAGATCTAAAAATATTACAAGATCTGTGAAAAAATTTTAAAAAAACTCTGGGACAAAATGAGAAAATGAAATCGTTTGTAAAAAAGTGGGAAAATCAGTTAATAAATATAAAATTAATAAAAATTGGTTTTAATAAACTAGGTATAATACGAAAATTGTGATTACCTATAAAGAAATAATAAAAAAAAATTATAATAATAATAATAATGATAAAGTTGAGGAAATTATTTAACGAATGAGGATTTAAAAATTTCATATTTAAAAAATATGAAAATAACTTGGAAAGGAAGAACACAATTTAGAAATATAGAAAAGATCTCCCTGAAAAAATTTTAAAATAAGAAAAATTACGGAAATAAATAAGAGATTAAACGAAAAAATAAGGAAATTTTACTTATAAAAAAATGGTTACTTGTTATATAAAAACAAAATTGTATGAAATAAATTAAAATTATTTTTACGTAAAAACAAGACAATTAAAAAAAAATTATTTATGGACGAATTAATATTTATTACAACGAACAAAACAAAAAAGAAAAGAAATTGAAAAAGTAAAAACAAAAGAAAAAGAATCTACACGTAAAAAAATGCTGTAATTGCATCTACTCCAGGAAACTAGTAGTCAAAATACTCCAGGCTGTGGTGACAGCAGTCTCAACTGTAGTGAATGTAGCTACAGTTATGAGATACATGAGTTGCGTGAGCATGCGCGGTAATGCTCTACTCAGCTGACAATCGAAATTAATCGAAATTGTGTTAACCATTACTCCAGGCTGTAGCTATCCTATATATTACTATTTTTTGTGATTCCCATTACTCCAGTTGAAGTAAGCTGAACTCCAGTTTTTTTTACGTGTACGAAAAATTAGGAAAATAATATTATGAAAAAAAGGAGAAAATAAAAAATTCTGAATAAATGTTACGAAAAACTAGGAAATTATAAAAAGAAAAATTAAACAGTTTCGAGAGAGGGATAATATTTATATGAAATAGAAAAATTATGATAAAATTAGCAATTTTATCGTAAAGTCAAAGAATGATGAAAAAAATACGAGGGAATAAAAAAATTGACGATAAAGTGGGAAAATGAAAAAAAAATATAAATTAAGTGAAAATATCTTCTTATTAGGAGACAAAAATTACCATAATGCAAATTAAAATAAAAAAATTTATTTTTGAAATAATTAAAATTTGAAAGCTTTAATGAATTGAAATTTGAAGTTAATATTGAGATTTTAATTAATTAAATTGTGAAAGATAGTAAAAAATTGCCAATAAAGTGGGGAAATTTCGGAAAAATTTTTTTAATTTAAGTGAAAATGTCTAAAAAGTTTACGTAAAATTAATTTAGTACGTGGAATAATTATTTTTTGATTATTGAAATTTGGATTAATTGAAGGAAGGAAGTTATTTTAATTATAATGAGTTGCAATTATTAAAATCAATTCAAGTTTGAGTGATAAAGTAAAAAAAAAGTGGAAAATACAAAATTAACATAATTATTTTTTACATTTTACAATTTATTTAAATTTAACAATTATAAAATAGTAAATAAAGTTTTTTAGATATTTATTAACATTTATTATTTATTATTTTTATTATTTATTATTTTATTATTTATTATTATATAACATTATTTATTTAGTTTTAACCAAAGTTTCAAATTTTATAGAAAACAAAATCATCTAGAAGAATCACAAAAATTATTATCTAATTTAGATTAAAAATGCAAAAAAAAAAATTTCCATCTTTTCTTAATGTTTGTAATTAAAATTTTAAATAAACACGAACAAAATTAAAAAATGTTATTTTTTCGTTTTTTAATTTCAAAATATCTATTCTTTATATTTCTTTAAGAATAAAATATCTCACCGAAAATTATATCCGAAATTTCAATATTATCAGCTTTCTTGATATTGATTTGGTCTATTTTTCGAATTTAATTTGAAAAATTACAAATTTATTTGAATATAAGAAAGAAGATTTTTTTCTGTGTGCATTTATGGTGAAGAAAAATGTATCTGTGTTGGAGGAGAATGTGTTGCAAAAGTGAACTTACAAAAGTAGTCTTCTTATATATGATGACGCAATATCTATTCTTGCAAGTGCCTTGGAGAATTTAATTTAAATTGCAAAGATATACTTTCGAAAGGGAATCTGGATTTTAAAAATTAGCTCAACAGAAGAAATTATATTTCCGAGAAAACTGCCTCATAATATAATTTAACTATTCTAATATTTTTTACATTCTTCATTTCTACATAAATGCACAAAAAAAAATTCTTTGATTTCAAAACTCAAGAAAATTAAGAATTGAATTTAGAAAATCAGATAATATAAATTTACATTCAAAAATTAAACTTAAAAATTGAATTAAAAAGGCTAAAAAAGCGAATTAGAGATTGAATTTCTTGGAATTTCAATATAAAGAAGCATCAAAATCCCTAGAGATTTCAACGCCCGAACTATTTTATCTCCCAGATAGATACTTTAACGGTGAAAAAGAAACTGAACGAATCAGAATATTAAAATCTTTTTGTATAAAACTGCTCTCTGTAAATTAAATTAAAATTTTTAAGCACGAATTGGAAATTTCGACAAGAGGTTATTGTTCGAATAAGTGAATATTTTGCTTTTTTAAGTAGAAATCTAACTTTAATCTAATTTTATTCCGACAAAATGTAAAAAATTTGATTTATAACATTCAGAAACAAATTTATAGCCTCCCTCATTTCTCTAAAACGTTTCTAAATGCAAGAAATCTTCATTTTTTACCAAATTATGAGTTTTAATGATTAAAGTTTGTTTTATATTAAATTTATATCACACTGAGAGAAATCTGTGGCAATTATTGTATGAAACATAACCTCGATTAATCATATGGAAGTAGTCGTGACGATTTAAGCTTGAATCCAAATAAAATTTGCAAGGAATCCAACTTTCAATAACACTCAGTTCTATATTATAAAATTTGCTCGAACGCCAACTAGTTTTTAGGCGGAGTTCATACAACACAAGGTAACCCGCGAGAACACATAAAAAGGCTCTCGCACAAGGAACGACGTTGCCGTAAGCTGCGTGAGATAGAAAAGGACAGAGATATCATTCTGTCCATAGAAAAGGACAGAGATATCATTCTGTCCTTTTCTATCTCACGCAGCTTACGGCAACGTCGTTCCTTGTGCGAGAGCCTTTAAGGCGCGCAAACGTAAACACAGAAATGTGTAATGTGTGCGACTTTTATGTGTACACGCGGGTTAGTTTGTGTTGTATGAACTCCGCCTAAAAACTAGTTGGCGTTCGAGCAAATTTTATAAAATGAGTAGAACTGAGTGTTATTAAAAATTGGATTTCTTGTAAATTTTATTTGGATTCAAGCTTAAATTGTCACGACTACTTCCATATGATTAATCGAGGTTATGTTTCATGCAATAATTGACTCAGATTTCTCTCAGTGCACCTTTCGTAAGAATTTTAGTTTTTTGTTTCAAAAAGCAAAATTTGACTTCGAACATAACCTCTTCTTGAATATGTGCTTCCAATTTCTTCTTAAATAATAATTTAATAATCAATGCAATAAATAGAAAAAAGGAATTTTGTCTAGTCAATATAAAAGAATAGATAATAAAAAATGTTACGATAATCGCGAAAAAAATTAAATAAAAAGTATTTCATTATTAAAAATAGACTCGCGATTACTGTTTGAAGGCTGTTTTTTAGGTGTTTTTTTTAAAATGAGAGGCTGCAGAAGACTATAAATTAGTCTAGACAATGGAAGTAGAAACTACAGTTAAAGGTGTCTTCGAGTGCAACCGCAAAAAATGACAGTTCTGCTAGAGTTAATATACTGCTTTTTGAAACTGACATCTTGTAAAGTAGCAAGTGTGCATAGTGCTATAAACTTTTGTCAGTTTGTGAGCAAACTTTGTCTTGGATGACCTACTATTCCTGGAGGCCTCTCACCTGGGAGTTGTTCATCCACATCGAGGTCATTATAAGAATTTTTGAACAGCATCTCCTGCAGCTTGTACAATTGTCAAGAAAGTACAAAGAAAAAAAATTGATGGCCCCTGTTCCATTGATCAAAAATTAAATTCGTCAGTTCTTAAAAAGGCGGCGTTCTCTCCATTGACATAACCTCAAACTAGAAAGTGGTTTTTCACCTCAAATAAAATTATTCTGAACATTTTTTAATAAAAATATTAAATAATAGCTAATATTATAAACCAAAAAAAATAGTACCATTAACTAAGTGAAGGACGGAAAATGATAATATTGATTTATCGAAGCAATAATGAAGATCTCTGCCGAGAATTAAATTGAAGAAAATCCTAATTACTTTAATTATTCTGCAATTACTTTTAACACTTTAATTTACTTTGAGAACTCTAATTAACTTGATTTAATTATTTTTGCGTGTTCCTCGAATCACGTCATTGTTGACTGATAATTCTAATTGTCGACTGAAAGAGCATTCATTACACGATTTATTTCATTCTAAAATTTACATAAAGTAATTTAAATGTATAAAGTTGCTTTATGTAATTCAGATCTAAAGTCGTTTAAAATAAAGAAACTAAAACATAATTTAAATTACTTTATATTAAAAAAAAGTTATTATTATTTATTTATTTAAATGTAACAAAATTTAAAGAGAATTAATTAATTAATTTAAGTTACTTAAATACAAAATAATTATTTCTGTAACAAGGATTATTTGTGAATTAATAGAAATTTAAAACAATTTTTTCTTTTGAAACTCTCTTTCAAAAGTAATACTTTCCATGAGAATAATAGCTTGAAACAGTTTTTAAGATTTAATTTTATTATTATGCGTACCCACGCTTTTACTTTGATTCTGTAGACTTCTGAGACGTCTTCGAAAATTATAAATGGAAAATTTTGCTGTTTGTATATTTAAAAATAACAGCAAGTTAGGGATTTTTTTTTATTAAACAATCCATAATCAAGTAGATAAATTTATATTTCGAAAATATAAAGAATGTGACCCAATACGAATATTGGGATCTAAGAAGCAAAAAAATTTAGGTTATGTTCAGTGATAACCTTGATTAAAAGTTCTGTTTTTAATTTTAGAATTTTCAAGCAGTCAGTTTAGGACAAATATATTCTAAAAATATTCAAATACAGGATTTCTGTAATTATTTTTATAATAAATAATTAAACAATATGAAATTAAATTACGTTTACTTCTCGGTTTATTTGATATTTAACAAATTTAAAATTTTTAATATTCAAACAAAAGCTTGTAAGATACGATTAAATCTATTATTGAATAGAAAATTGCATAATATTTCTGTTCATAATAAAGAAGTTCATTCTTTACTCAAATAAATGTTAAAGTCATTGACATTAATCGAAAATCATTGTTTCATAATTTATGTAATATATATAAGATAAGAATATTATCTTGTATTATATTATAATAATATTTTATTTATTTGTTTATAAACGGGTAATAATTGCTAATAAAATTTTTCTTCTAGACGTTGTAAATTGTCGAGAAGCAGGTGTTGTAAAAATGTAAATAATTTTTTTTACGCTAAATCATTCTCACGCTATTGAGGAGATTCAGAGCTAATTGCATAGTTATATCTCATCAGCTATTCAATACGAGAATAATACTCCAATACAGAGACAATGATTGCTAAGAAACCAGAAACTAGAATATGTGCGAAAAAAAAGCTTACTATTGAAACGTTCTAACAGTACCTTGACATTATTATTCGCGGGTGACAACCTCGTCTTAATCACAATAAGCTATTGAACGTCCTCGATCGATTTGAAAACTTATTACCTCAAAGAGGAAGAAATTAATTATCAGATTTTTTCATAATTGAGACATCAAACTAAAGAACTATTTATTTTGTAATTTAAATTACAATCAAACAATTTTAATTACAATTAATTAACTTTAATTCTCGACTAGATGTAGACTTTTGAAAAAAAATTCAATAGAGTAAAAAAAAAAAAATGACAATTTAATAAAAAAAACTTTTAGAATTATTAAAGGCAAAAGATAAAACATGTTTTTTTTATGTTTTTCTAGAATAATCGTACTTCTTATCGGTTTTTTTAAATGAAAAAAAATTGTGAAAAATTCAAAATAGGTTAGAAAGTTCTGTCAGTGTGATTTTTTTTTATTTGGCTTCCAAATAAAAATGAAATAATTGACAAAGAATATGAATACTAGCAAAATAAAACGCGCGCCAGCGCGCGATTAGTTTTTCACACCTTTTAGAAATTATAAAATAAAATAAAAAATATAACAAATCGATAAATAATATTTATCTAATACGAAGAAATAAATATTTTGAATATAATATTTAAAAATCAATTAATATAAATAAAATAAATATTTATTTAGGACAAAATTTATAATATTTTAGAATTAAAAAGAATTGCAAAAAATAATTGAATTTAAACAAAATAATTGCAAGTTTTGCAAATTAATTGAAAAAAAATGAAAACAATTAAAAATTGGGGAAAGTAATTTAAACAATCATAAAAATGTTTTAAACATAAAGAAAATAATTTAAATTTGAGAAAAATACTTGAGAATGTTAAAAGTAAATTAAGACAAAATTGAATAATGAAAAATTAGAGAAAATAATTGAAAAAACATGGTTACAAATTGAGATAAATAAATTAAAACTAAAAGAAATAATTAAAATTTAGGAAAATAATTAAACAAATTACATAAAATATTTTAAATAAAAGAAAGTTAAGCAAAATTTGAGAAAAATACTCAAAACTTTCAGAAGTTCATTGAAATAAAAGAAAATAATTAAAAATTAGAGAAAATAAATGAAAAAAAAAATATAATTTAAAATTGAAAAAAACAATTTTTAATTAAAGAGAAATAAGTAAAAACTTTTTGGCAATTATGAAAAAGAACGAGAAAAAGAACGAAAGTAATTGGAAATTGAAGAAAATAATAAAAATAATAAAATAATTGAAAAGTCAGATAAATAGTTAAAAATATTTTTAATTATGAAACAAATGTAAAGAATTGAAATTTGAAGGAAATAAATTTTGGAAAATAATAGAAAAATGTTTTTAAATTTTATAACTTGCCGAAAATAATTAAAATATGATTCAATTAAATTATTTAAATAAATAAAAAAATAATAATTGAAATTTGAAAAAAAATACATGAAGATCTTAGAATTCAATGAAAAAAAAAAAAATAATAACTAAAAATTAGAGAAAAGAATTGAGGAACTAAGCTAAAAGTAATTGAAATTTACGATAATTAATAAACAAATTTTGAAATTATGAAAACAAAGAAAAATAATTAAAAATTAAAGAAAACAATTGAAATTTTAGAAAAATTCTTAAAAATCTTAGAAAATGAGAATAACTAAAAATTGGAGAAAAGACTGGAAGAATGCTAAAAATAATTAAAATTTACGTTACTTAATAAAATTTATTGGAAATTATGAAAACAAAGAAAAATAGTTAAAAATTAAAGAAAACAATTGAAATTTTAGAAAATGAGAATAACTAAAAATTGGAAAAAAGACTGGAAGAATGCGAAAAATAATTGAAATTTACGATAATTAGTAAATTTTTTTTTAGAAATTATGAAAACTAAGAAAAATAATTAAAAATTGAAGAAAATAATAGAAATTTGAGAAAAATACTTGAAAAATTTTAGAAATTTATTTTATAAAATGAGAAAAATTAAAAATTGGAAAAAAGTCTGGAAGAAAGCTAAAAATGATTGAAATTTATGATAATTAATAAAAAAAATTTGAAATTCTGATAACAAATGAAAATAATTAGAAATTGAAGAAAATGTTTCAATTTTCAGAAAAATACTTAAAAATCTTAGAAAATAATTTTAGAAAATGAGTATAATAATTAAAAATCGAAAAAAATAATTGAAAAATGATAAAATTAATTAAAAATGACAAAAATAATTGAAATATGCTGAAAATAATTTAAGATTGAGAAAGAAAATTGAATTATGATGAAAATAATTTAAATAATGTAAAAACTTGAAAACATTCAATAATATTTGAGAGAAATAACTGAAAAATAGAATATATGTTTAAAAAAAAAATAATTATTGTAAAAATTACTTAAAAATTTTTAAATAAAGAGAATAATTAAAAAATCGCAGAAATAATCGAAAATTGATGAAAATAATTGCAATATCGGATAAATAATTGAAATTTTTAAAAGTAATGCCAAAATAATGAATATAATTATAAATTGATGAAAATCAAGAAAAATTGCAGAATTTATTTTTAAGCAAAAGACAATAATTAAAAAATTGTTATATAATGGAAAATGACAATAATCTAAATTTGAGATAACTGAAAATTTAGAAAATTAATTGCATGTGTTTATGTATATTTTAAACTTCTTCAAAAACCATAATAAATTTTTAAAGCATTTTTCGAAACGGTTTTTTTACACAAATGACAATTAAAAAGCAGTAAAACACGACACTAACGAAAAAGGTTACCTTATTCTTTCAATTCAAAGTTCAAAATATTTCCTGACAAAAAGAGTCAAAACAAAAAATCAATAAAATAACAGGGAGTAAGACTAACTTCACTTCAGTTTTTAAATCATGGACAGAAAAAGATGAATAAATATTAATACTAACTAATTTCACTTCAGACTTTAAAACGTGGACAGAAAAAATGAATAAATATAAAAAGTAACTAACTTCAGGAGTTTACGGAGATTATTATTATTTAATTAATTAATTAATTATAAAAATGTAAAAAAACATATTCTATCTTCAATGGCAACAATTTATGTAATTTTAAAATAAATTAGTCTAAAATACTTTTTATATTAGAAATACCTTTATTGTAAATTTGGGTCTGAGCCTTTTCAAAAAGCAAAAAGTGATTAGTTTAAATCTTTTTTTTACAATAATGTAAATATTTAATACATTAAAAGTTAAATAAAATGTTTACTAAATTTATTATTTTAAAATGAATTGATTAAAATTGCGATAAATTGAGTTGATTGAACTTCAAGTTGATTAAAATTCGAATAATTGAAAATTAATTTCATTTAAAATGTTAGTTAAATAAATTTATATTAGGTAAATAAAATTTGGATAAATTGAAAATGTATTAAGAATGAGTAAAATTTGTATTAAAATAAAAATTAAATAAAATTCGGATGAATTAAATTGAAATTTCAACCATTAAATTTACAAATAAAAATGAAGAAATAATTTAATTCCAATCAATTAAAAATTTTAATAATTGAAATACAAGTTGATTGAGAATTGTATAAATTAAATTTAGGGCTGATTTAAATTTTAACGAAATGAAATTTCGATCTTAAATTGAAATATGGATTTTAAAACATGTATTAAAAATTGGATAAATACAATTAGAAAACATTTAATTTCAAGTTGATTGAAATCAGATTAATTGGAAATTTATATAAATTAAAATTTAAATGAGTTGATAGTTATATTAATTAAAGTTTGAATCAGTTAAAATTTGAAGTAATTAAAGTTTCGATGAAATGAGTTTGGAATAAATTTAAATCCCTACCTTTAAATGTTTCTATCATTAAAAATACGGAATAATTTAAATTTCGATCAATTTATTTAGATTTGAAATAATTGAAATATAAGTCGATTGAAAATTGGACAATTTGAAGTTGGAAAAAATTTAATTTAAGTGAAGTTTAAAACTTATATCGCTTGAAATTTTGATAAATTGAAACTTGGATTTGGATTGGAATTTTGAAACTTTAAAATTTTTACTAAAAAAAATTATGAATTTTTGAAAATTCAATCAATTGAAATGGGAACATAAATCGATTAAAAATTGTACAAATTGAATGTAATAAACTATTTGAGAAAAATTCGAATATAAAAAAAATTGTGAATATTTTTATAGAAAAGTTTTTTTTTGTTAAGAAACCTTTTAGAAATATTTTAATAGATTTTAAATAGTTGTTTGAAAAAAAATTCATACATGATACAATTAAAATAATCTTAATCTCGCAAACATTTTTTTTTTTCAAACAAACGTGTGATATTAACTTTTTTTTTATCTTAAAATGAAAATATTTTTAAAATTGCATGTCCTTGATTATAATTAAATAAATATTTTGTCATATCATTTCTTAAAAGAGCACGTTTGGTTGTTTAAATTATTTTGAAATTGTTTAAAACCGTTGCTTGATATATTTTTTTTGTCGTTTATAATAAATTATGAATACTAATATTATTAACTTATGAAAAGGTTGATGAGATTAATTTTTCCTTATAAGAGGAAGTCACGTTTTACTTGCTTTAAAGTATTTTTTTCCATTGTTTTTAAAAGAAAGTATATTCACATCATGAATTTAAACACTTCTACTTCATGTTTTCACTCTTATTATAATGATTGTGGACTCTCATGCATGAATCAGAATTACTTATCGAAGGAAATGGCTATTCGTGGGGGAATTCATGGAATGAAGTTTTTTACGTCCGTTTTTCAATCGAATAATTATACAGTAGAAATTAAAAAATAAAACAAAATAAACATTTATTATAATCAAGTCTGTTTATAAAATCAAAATTATGTGAAATTTAATTTATGTATTTGTTTTACTTTAAAAATTACTTCATCAAATAAAATTTGTAAATCCTTTACCGAATTTTTATTTATAGGTTAGGATAGTTTATGCACCACAAAACAATTTTGTTTTTAACTTAAAAATAAAAATAAGACGGTATTTCCTTTTATTTTATTTTCTTATTTTTATTTCCCTATTCTTTCGTCATGAAAATATTCTCTTTTTCATTCACACACGAAAGTAAAAGTATTTCTGTATCGTGATGCAAGAAAACTTGCATCAATCGTTTTTGCAACATTCGAGTGACTGAAAATTAAATTAAATTTCATTTTTCCGGATGACAAATTTTGATCACGATAATTTTTACACAGACAATTTATTTTTTAATAATTTTGTTTTTTAGCTATTTTTATATTTGAATAATATCTATATAGGGATACATTTGAAAATATTTTACACAAAACTTTCACAAAGCCTTTGTTGAAATTCGATTCAGTTTGCATCCTCTTATCGCGTGAAGCGAATAGATTTGCATCACATCCAGTGATTCTAATTATTTTGTTACGTGAAGTAAAAACAAAATTTTTTTTTCTAAGCGAAAATCCAAAGCGCTGCGTGAAAAATTAATTCCGGTTTTGAAAAAATACATTCACGAGATAAATGTTTGCTAAATTCTCGTGCAAGACGAGGTCATTTAGGAAGTCATTCTTCCCATTTCCATAAGTCCTTCTTTATACTTGCACGTAACGGTTTATATATGTTTATCGAAGCATTAGAGCGAAAGGGAAATTATTCTTGCTTTGGACATTATGCAACTTCGAAATGTACAATTTATAGCAGATTCATCTCAGTTCCTGATAAACTCTAATTAATGCTCCATTTTTTTTTTTTAGGTCGTAACAGATTTATCTCGGTTCGGTAGATTTTAATTAATACTCGATTTTTTTCCATTTTATGGAATTTTTGAAATAAAATACATTTTTAACGAAACTTGTCTTTGTGAGAATATTTAACTTCCCGAAATTTTATTTGTCGAAATATTTAACCTCTCAAATTTTAATTTGCCAGAATGTTTAAATTCTCGAATATATATTTCTTAGAAATTGTATTTATCAGAATCACCATTTTTATGAACATTTAACTCACCAAAACTCCATTTGTCAGATTTTTAAACTTTGAATACTAAAAAACCAGAATGTGCATTTTGGCAGACACTTGGAAAGTAGAGGTACTAAAGGAGCTATCTGATTGGCTGGTAATCTTTCCGGAAATATTACCGGCCAATCAGCGAGCTTTTTTATGACCTTTACTTTCCGAGTGTCTGACAATTGACAAATGCACATTATGGTTTTTTAGTATTCGGGAAGTTTAAAAGTCCGACAAATGGTAAATCTGATAAATACAATTTCTGCCAAATGCATTTTTGAAAAGGTAAATATTCTGACAATTAAAGTTTCGGGAAGTATTTTTCTTCTTTTTTAGTCGTCATTTAGTCCAAAATATTCAATAAAAACTGGTTTTAATTTTACATATTTAAAAAAGGAACTTTGAATCGAGGTAAAACTGTCACTGAACATAACCTAAAATTTGTAGCTTCTTAGAGGTTTTTTTTCGCAAGGCGGCACATTTTTTCAATTTTTTTCTATTTTAAATTCGAATTTTTTTTGGAATTTCAATGGCTAATAAGTGGTTTATTTTTTTTAGGCATACATGAGGCCTGGAAAAACAACGGCAGTTCAGATTGCTAGGATTGCCGCAATCACATTAATTTCCATGACAGTTCTGCTGGGAAGTTTCATCCTCGCATCATCCTGGATCCAGGCAAGAGCATCTTGCACTCCAGAAGCCATAGCAGCTATGCAAGCTTCTCTACACTTGCAAAAGTTGCATGAAAAAAATTATAATTCTCAGCATCAAGGAGAATTTTTAAAGCATCTTCAACCTGCAGCTCTTGTTCAGGTATAGAAAAGAATATAAATAAAAAATATATAGACTAGACTGGCGCATGCGCAACTTGAATATTCAAAATGGCGTCAGCTGAACAGCTGATTCGCCGTATTTAGTAAACAATTAAACTTTTCGGAGAAAGTAAAGGGCTTGAAAAATTGAAAATCAATTTGCATTTTTAACAGTGACGAAATTAATTTTTAATATTGACTTGAAATATTCTAACTTTATAACTGTACAATATTAAATTACTCAAATTCTCAAAATGAAAATCCTTAAAGAGAATATAATCGTTTGTAAAATTTTGTAATTGTACATTTCCATTTCTGGAGATTTAATTTACGTATTTTTTCCATTGAAAAACAATTTTGCTAATGCATAATAATTCTGTTGTTCCTTGTGAGGAAATTATTATTCCTTCTTTGATCACTTCAGGGTTCAGATTGCCGATGAGTAAAATAGATGACCGAAACCTTTTGTATGTAAACTAGTTAATCTCAATCATCTCAGAGAATGGACGATGATTAATGTGCAGTAAGGATAACACTAAACAAAGATCCGACAGGAATAAAGTTTTTAAGACAAGAAACTGTTGTACCAGGCTGTTCTCAAGGAGAACCGCACACTAAACGAATTACATAATTCGGATTACGAGTCTTTTTTGGACGGATGTGATTTCAGATTTAGAGAAAATCCGAATATTTTGCCAATGTCAACCATAAAATTAAAATTATTCACGAATCAAAAAAAGTCTCTCGGTTTATTTTTGTTTTTTAAACGTACGGACGTAACCTAAAAATTCTATTTCACGTTCGCGTTTTTTCCAAGATTTACTTTCTGTTTTATTTTATAATAAGTATTTTTCGAAAGTGTTTAACACATTCAAGAGACACTATTTAAGTAATTTAGTGATTGTTAAGAAAATCACTTTTTTTGTTCGTGTTAATAAACACATTTTTTTTTCAAGGAAAAAAAAAACTTCTAGTTTCATATTTAGTTTTAATTATTGTAATTCTTTTGTTCTATTCTATGGAGAGGACTTTTTCTTACGCTTTGTGCGGAAATATCGATTATAGATGATTAGATTTTTCATAACGCGACCATCAATTAACTATGCACACATAGAATTTAAAGAGTTAATGGGCGTAAAAGAAATCCTGTCCACTTTAATTAGTAGACAATGTTTCAATAATCAGAGCGCATCAAATTTTGATTATTATAAGAATAACAAAGACCGTCATTAATTACAGTAATTTAAATTCGTTTGTCGCAAAGTTAGAATATAAATTCTCTTCCAAGGGAAATGAGATTTAAATTATAATGCTGAAGTTGAGGAAAAATTTTATAATTATTATTAATATTATTTTCTTACAAAAAATTCAAATTCTTTTAATTTATTTAATAAACAAACGCGTCGATCGACCGCAGAAAAAAAGTGAAAAACCATGAATTGCAAATTATTTTAAAATTTATAAACTTATTACTAAAATTACAATAATTTCACGAGAGGAAACATAATTTCTCTGAAGCAATGACAAGCGTGATGTAATAATAATATTTCCCTGGTGAGAGATAATTTTTTTCTTTTCAACATTGGTTAATTTGCAATAAAGATGTTAATAATTTTTATAAATGACAGTTTACTTTTGGATAAAAATTTTCTTAGAAAGACTTTCCAAACTTTTTTTAGTTTCTAATTTTTCTGTTGGTAATTTATAAGAAATTAGCATTTTTTGTCAAGTTGAGATCGGCTTTCGATCTCTTTTAAAAAGAAGATTATTAGAAATTACAAGTCATATTTCTAGATTGAGTCTCAGGTTCCAAATGATGAAAGGATGTAAAAGTAATAAACTCGGGAATAGAGGAAATTCTGCCACTCGTTTAATACGGTGAAAGTGCTTGATGAAGTGGCAGAAAAATAAAACTAATACATTAAAATATAAGGAAAGTAATGCATCGAAATTTCAGTATTTAATTTTGTTTAATATGATATATCTGCTTTTTTTTTATTTACTAATAAAAAATGTGCACATACGCATCAAGTCGGAAAGTGGGTTACGTGTTGCACGCAGCACTAAGGTGAATGTTCTTTGAAAAGATTTTCTCTCTTCATAAAAATTAACTGTACAATTTTGCAAATATGATTCTAAAATAGATTTTTTATTTCTCGATGAAACTGTAAATCTTTTTCGAATATTTTTATGACTACAAAAACGGTAGATGGTTGCGTAATCGGTAACTTTCTGGATAGAGAAGTAATTGTTAGTAAATTTTTTTGGACGTAAAAATTCTTTCGTTTAGTTTAGTGATTGTAGGATATTTTTATAGATTATTATTTACTCTTTTTTTGATTTTTAAATAATCTTAGTTAATTTAATTTTTGCAAGTTTTGTAAAATATTAATTTATCTCAATTTTATTTTTTTATTTTTTATCTTAATTTCAATCTTTTCGAATCTTTACTTAATAATTTCGATCTATTCAAATTTTATCTGATTCAAATTTGAATCGATCCAAATTTTATTACTATGAAAATTCTAAGCGGAACAAATTCAATTCAATTTTCAAATTGATTCCGATACAAATTTTAATTTATTCAAATTTTATTTTATTCGAATTTTGATCAGTTCTAAATATTCATTTTAATTTATTGTAATTTCAATCGTTTCAAATATTCCCATTTAACAATTTCAATCTTTTCAAATTTTAATTAATCCAAATTGTATAATCGATTCAATTTTTATTCAGTTCAAATTTCAATCGATTTAAATTCCTAAATTTAATTTTCTTCTAAATTTATTGCAATGTTAATAAACGAAGACAATTGTTCGAAAAATTGTAATTTATAAAAATTGAAATTTATTCAGATTTTATAATATTCAAATTTTAATTAATAAAAATTTCAAAACATCCGAATTAAATCGATCCAATTTTTATCCGAATTCTTAAAGATTTAATTTTCAATTTATGAAAACTTTAATCCATTTTAATCCATACGAATTTTAATATACACGAAATAAACGATTCGAGCTTTAATTATTAATAAGAATTTTAGGTTATAAAAAAAAAGATTTAATTAAAATAAATAAAATAAAGTAATAAAAAAAAAAAAGTAATAAAATTACTTGACAAATTTTAATTTTTTTTTAATTTATTTTAATTTTTTTTCAAAATTTCTTAACATTTGAAATTCTTTTGACATTTTAAATTTTTTGGGTCTCTTTTTTCAAATATTAACATTGCCCATTAAGACTTATATATTAGGAAGTTTTTAAAATTTACTTTAAAAAAATAAAATTTGAAAAAATGTACCTACTTTTTTTATTCCTAGTAACTTTATATTTATATCTATACGATTCTTTGAATTCACTCAACCAACACAACATCCTTTCTATTTGAAATCGTTCGATCTTGTTCACCGCATGAAATTTTATTCTCAGTTGTCACCATATGTGCGTAATTTAAAAATTTATTACTTTTAAAACAACTAATGATTTATCCTTCTTTATTACAACATTAAAATAATTTAATATTTTACATAATTTATTTCATTAGTGGAAAAATAAAAAAAATAGTTTGTTAAATTAATTATTATAATTATATAATATAATATTATTATAATTTTTGTTAAATAAGTAAAATTAAACATTTTAATTATTTCCCCTATTTGTGGACAATGTTTCATTTTTATTCAAAAAGAAAAGACAACATTGCAAAAGAAAAATAAATAAATTGATCTTAAATTTAAAAAAACAATAAAAATCTCCAAGAATAAAAAATGTCAACTAATTTTAATTAACCATTTCTCTTTGGTTCATTTTAATTCAAGGAGCATTAGAAGAAAGTCGGTTATCAGAAATTCTGTATCGTACGATGTATCGTGAATATTACTAAGACTTCGTCATTATTTGTATTGGTAATCGAAGCAACGTCTTCCTGTTCGAGACATCGGGTCGATAGTGAAAGTGAACTCTCTGATTATTTTAACAATTTCTTGCAAGCAACTACCGTCGAATAACATATAAAAACTAATTTTAAATTATTTAATAATTTAATTCTTAATTTTATTTGTCTGAAAATAACGATCTTTTATTCATTCTCCGGACATTTAATTCATTTAGAGTTAATGTTTATGTGTGAATTTTAAAAAATGACAAGAAACACGAAGAGAAAAAATTTTAGTAAATTTTGACATTGAATTAATTGATTCCAAATTGAAATTAAAAAAAAAAAATTTTAAAAATGAGGAGGAATTTTATCGTTGTTTTATAACATTTACCAAGGCGTGAAAAATGGGAAAAATAATTTTTCAATTTGCTGACAATTATTGAATTATCGATGGACTCGATAACTATGGTTAAAATTTACACTTTCTCAAGTTTCTCTTTTGTTGAAATGACACGACTGAACTTGATACTTGTCATCTGCAAATTGAAGCCTTCTGCTTGATTCGTTAAATATTTTAAAAAAGACATTAAAATACTCTCAGTGACTATTTTCACGGTTACAATACGACAGAGAAAGTATTTAATGAACTCATCCAAACAAAACTTTCGAATAAACAACTTTTCAGGTATAACAAGATACTAAGCGGGTGGAACAAATTGCAAAAAGAATTGCCAAGCTATATAAAACAGTTTTCATGTTCTTTTCTCGCTAAAAGAGTATCACTTTTATCATGATGATGATTTAAAATTTGTTGACTGATTTTAAATTATAGACACTTAAGTACTTAAAGCCTTTAAAGTTAATGAAAATGCATTAAGATAAATAATGGCAAATAAAAATAAATAAGTAATGTTTTTTTATTGAATATTTAAAAAAAATGTTTTGTTTCAGGATACCATTGATCCGAAAATTAATCTGCAAAGTCTTTCGGAATCCAAAGTTTCTGAGAAGGAAGCTGCGCCTGATGTGAAGGAAGTTCGAGCCCAGAGGCAAAATGAGAATAATTCAAAGAATGATAATGATAATGGAGATCAAGATAATGATGATGATGACTACGATGACGATGAATTTCCACCAGTTCATATTAAACTTCCCCTTCAACTCGATCTTGATGACATTGCAGGAGTAAGATTGTTAAATTGACTAAAAATTTGTAAATTCTTCCTGTATTTATAGAAAATAGTTGATAAATTTTACTAAAGGATATATGCAACTTTAGTGTCAAAAAACTAAATTTTTATTTAAGAAATTTAAAATTTGAAAACAATTTTATTTTTACAAAAAATGATATTTAAGTTGATAATAATATTATTAAAATTTTGAATTATTCAGTAATATTTCAAATAATTTGGAGAGTGTTCAGTAAAATTAAATAATTAAACGAACTTACGTCTGTAAGTGAAGTTCTATTATAATTGTATGAAGCGCCTCTTCCGAAATGATCAACTTGTAGTCCTCTCATTTGCCGCCGAAGTCGCCACAATAGTTCAACTATCTGAACTTTAAAATTTGCCATCTTTTTAATCTCGACATCTCGTGTCCTTTCGCCGCCATTTTCATTTGTTTAAAGTATCGCCGTAATATTATTGGGGAGATAAGGGAAGAGAAAAAAGAAGGGTGGGACTGATCATTTCGGAAGAGGCGCTTCATACAATTATAATAGAACTTCACTTACAGACGTAAGTTCGTTTAATTATTTAATTGTATTTCGCGCCTCTTCCTCATGATCAACTTGTAGATGTTCAAAGTTGTTACGGCGATAAACAGCTATCAATTAATAATTTTTATTAGAAAAAGAATATTTATTCTATAAAATTATTATTGTTATTTGTTAAGGAAAAATAACACAAAAACAAGGTATTTATAAATTTAGGAATTAATAATAACTCATTCTAAGAAATTAATCTTCTCTAGAATGGAAAGACACAATTCAGCTCTTTTACATTTTTAAAATCGTTTTAGCGAAAACGGTCTTATCTACTGCTAAGTTTAAATCATAATATTTTGCAAAAACTTTAGAATTTTTTGTCCATCCTGCAGTTCTACGAAGTGTGTCCAAATCTATTCCCTTTCTTTTTGCAGCCGAAGTCGAAGCATGACGAGTAGAATATCCTGTGAATACATTGGTGTCAATTTTGCACATAGTGAGTGTATTTTTTAATACACTTTTAATACACTTTTAAAAACGATGTTTTTATGCGATCCGGAATTTTGATTTCTATCAAATCTTTTTGTTTTGAAATATTTTCTGTTTTAATAAGAGAAAAAGTCTGCATTCGATGTGCAGTAATTAAAGCCAACAAACAAATAAGTTTCATGCCTAAGGTCTTTAGAGTTAATTCTTCATTGTGAGCTAAGGACGAGAAGTGGTCTAGGACTATCTTTGGATCCCAAGTAGAATCGTATTTGGGCCTAGATGGTCGTAGATTCGCTATACCTTTAAAAAATCTCTTCATTCTAAAATCCTGTGCCATATCCGGTCCAATGAGTAACGCTATAGCCGATCTGCAACAATTTATTGAGCTATGAGCAGCCCCTGTTTGAAAAAACTCAGATAGAAAATTTAAGACATCCGGTATGGAATTTTTATAAGGATCCAATTTTTTCGTGATACAGTACTTCCACCATTTCTTGAGATAGGTATCATATTGTTTGAAGGATGTCGGAGTTATTGAAGACAACATAATGTCAATAGCTGATTCAGGAATTTCTTTAAGTATCAGGGCTTGCCTGACAAGCGACCGGCCACCAGGGTAACTTTGTTCCAAAAAGGGTCTGGTTCCCTGTTGGAGAAAAATAAATTGTTCTTAGCTTTAATTTTTAACGGCTTTGAAATTAACAGCTTTATAAACAAAGGGTACCATGGTTGAGATGGCCATTCAGGCACAACCATAATACCCTCCGCTTCATCGTCTCTTATCTTGTTCAAGGACCTTAATATAATAGAGGTTGGTGGAAATGCGTAAAAATTATATTTTTTCCAATCTAAAGTGAATGCATCCACCGCGAATGATTCAGGGTCTTTTTTCCAAGATACATACTTTTGACATTTAGTATTAGTTCTTGAAGCAAACAAGTCAATCTCAGGAATCCCGAATTTTTTTACAATTTTTGAAAAAACTAAAGTGGACAACTCAATCTCAACAGTCGATTCCTTTCTACGTGATTCAATGTCTGCATCGATATTTACTTTTGATGCTACGTACGATGCAAAGATCCATATTTTTCTTGTTTCACACCAAGTCCATATGGCTTTTGTTATCTTATTTAAATTTTCAAACTGAATTCCTCCCATTCGATTGATATAGGATATCGCTGTTGTATTATCGATATGAAGAAGAATTTGGCAATCTTCAAGATCATTCGCAAAACTTTTAAGTCCGAAAAATGCTGCTAAAAGCTCTAAATAATTAATATGTTGAGATTTCTCATCGTCTGTCCAATGACCATGTACCCTTTTCCCTTTACAAACTGCCCCCCAACCAGTTAAGGATGCGTCTGAGAAAATTTCCAGATTATAATTAGAGATTCTGATAGGGTTATTGGATTTAATACCTTTTGAAAGCCACCATTTAAACTCATTTATCACATTTCTAGAAATATTCATATAAGCATCATAATTCCCATTGTTTGATTCTAGGACTAAAAACTTTTGTCTCTCACTTACTTTAGTATAAACCCAAGCGTAATTTATTGCCGGACAACAAGAAACTAAAAATCCTATAATTTTTGCAAAGCTTCTAATTTTTATTCTTTGATTCTCTTTAATTCTTTGAAGGTGACTAACAATTAATTCTTTTTTAGTTTTAGGCAATTCCACTATCATTTTCTCAGTATTATAAATAAACCCTAAGTAAGAACATTCTTGACTAGGTATCAGCTGACTCTTTTGTTCATTTATTATAAACCCTAATTTTTCTAATAATTTTTTGGATTCATTTACATTTTTTAAGCATGCAGAATAAGAATCAGCAATAAGTAATAAATCATCAAGGTAGATAACCAAGTAAAATCCCATTTTTCGCAAATAAACGATTACTGGTTTCATAATCTTTGTAAATACAAAGGGAGCAGTATTTAAACCAAATGGCAAACATGAGAATTCATAAAGAAATCCATTTAACTTAAATCTTAAATATTTTTGAAAATTTGCATGAATTGGTACCAAGTAATAAGCATCTTTAAGATCAATTTTAGCCATAAAATAATTTTTTCTTAAAAGTTTTATTACAGTTCTACTGTCCTCCAACTTGAAATGCTCTGTAATTATATAGGAATTTAATTTTTTCAAGTTGTGTATCAGCCTATATTTGCCATTTGGTTTAGGAACCAGGAAAACGTCAGATATAAATTGATCGGTACTATTTTCACATTTATGAATAGCACCCTTTTTCTCCAATTCCAAAGTGAGTTCTAAGACTCTAAATTTTTCATTCACTGTCCATTTTTTCTCATTCGGTTCCTGACATTGAATTGGTTTAGAAGAGAAAGGAATTTTATATCCTTCAAGCCATGTTAAAATAGTATTATCAGATGTAATTTTTCTCCACTCATGCAAATATCTCTTAAGCCTTCCAGCAGGTTGACTTACCGAACTCTCTAATGGGGTTTCCTCTGGAATTGACGTGGATCCTTCCTTGGATACTGTTTCTGATCCTTCGATGATCGTCTCTGATTCTGAGACTGCGATTTTTGCTGATAATACTTCTGCCCGCTCCTCATTGTTGCATAAGGTTTCTGCTGTCGGAGCGGGGCCTTGACGTTTTTTGGATACTTATTATTAGAATTATTATTGGTATTGAAACACAACTCCTTAGAAGCTGTTGCTACAGCTTTAGCAGATTTTAAAACTGCTTCTAGTTTATTACTAAATAAAAATTCATCAGTAATCGTATCTGTTAATGTCTCTTTTAAATTCGAATTAATATTCGACAGGATGAGACTTCTCCTGATTGCCGACTCGTCATGTTGCAAGTCTGCTAAGAGACTGTTAATGTCTCCCAAACACTCTAAAATTGACATATCCTTTTCTGAATCTAATTGTTCTATAATCAGCGTCATCGTTTTTCCCAAGGCAGCCAGACCAGAGGCAATCTTCGTTTGTTTTAAAATGATCCGTGTGTCTCTAACTTGTATGGATTCTTGCACGATTGATTTTATTTCGGGATTCAACTTAGGAGGTTCAATCAACTTACAATTTTCTGGCACTAAATATTTTTTATTTATTTTTTCTTTCTCCTCTTTTGGTAATCCCTTCTTTAGTATATCCTCCCAACGAAGGGCGATTTCAGATTGAAGTGGAGGTGCCCATAACTTATCTTCGTGTACTCTTTTTCCAATGACGTTCAATACATTTTCACTTAATGTTTTTTCTTGGTCTGATTTCTTTTCAGGTTCAGCTAATTTTGACGAAGATTTGGGATCAGTTGCTGATCGAGTGTTTTCCGAACCAACATGACTTGACGCACTAGTTGTTGAACCGCTTCTCCTTCCAGGCGAACGATCTTTGTCAGCTGCAAAAAATTTAATTTTTTGAGTAATGAAAGTCGGTTACAGTTCTTAACCAAGTTAGAGCTTGGTGAGAATAAAATGTTTTGTGGGTTAGAGCCCAAAATTAAATAGTTCTCTTAGAGAGAAAATACATTTGTATTGGCGTATTTGTAGGTTAGGACCTGCGCATTACGCGTCGTTCTTTCTAGCTGAGAGACTAAGAACAGAGGAGAGCATTTAAAATGCTTAAAATATAAGTAATAACTTATACATTACAATGGGTTAGAGCCCAAGTAATAGTAACTTCATGGCAAGTTAATTAAATATAATACTTACAGCAAAAGCTGCGATTATCTGAATCTCCTTCTGATTCACTGCTAGAAGATTTGCGGTTTCTTTTTTTTGCTTTTTCGACGTCTCTCTTTCTCTTTCTTTTTCATTTTCTTTTTTAAACTCTTATACCTTGATCTAATATCTTCGAATTCTGACATTTCATCAGACGAATAATACCTTTTCCTACCCATTTTGATTGATTTGGCAAAAACGTGGCTATTCAGCACGACACAAAACGAAAGAAAGGAAAATGGCGGCGAAAGGACACGAGATGTCGAGATTAAAAAGATGGCAAATTTTAAAGTTCAGATAGTTGAACTATTGTGGCGACTTCGGCGGCAAATGAGAGGACTACAAGTTGATCATGAGGAAGAGGCGCGAAATACAATTGGTTAATTATTACTTAAAATTGTCTAGAACAGGGATAAACGAGTTTTTTTTAAATTTTGTGTGAAAAAGAAAATGTAGTTTTTTAAAAAGGGGGAGATTTTATTTTAAAAATTAAATTTTGAAAAAAAAATGTTTATAAAAACATTTTGGAAAAGATCTGAAAAGAAAAATTATTTTATTATCTGAGACTATTAATAAGGCAATATAAAAATGAAAAAATTCTTGGTAAAGTAAGGAAATTTGAGAAGTCAAAAAGATTGAAAGGCGTAAGAAAAATATAGAGCAGTAAATAGAAGATTTTATATTAACGAGAGTTTATTAGCGTTTTTTAAATTATTTTATATCCGTTGTTATTTTATAAATTAAAATTTAATTATAGTGCTCTGTACGAGAGGGTAAATTTTTCTCTTTGTAAGCCCGTTAACTAATAAATAAATAAAGAATGCAAAAATAAGAAAAAGTAGAAAAATGTATTAAGAAATTATTAGATAATACAAAAATAAAATTTTAAATGTTAAAAAACAATAAAGACGCTTGTAAAAGAAATGAGGAAATATAAAAATGAAAAAATAAAGAATCAAAACCATTTAAGAAATTTGAAAATGATTTTAAAAAGAACAAAAATAAAAAAGTCTAAAAAATAAGAAAAGCTTTAAAGACATAAAAATGTACTAAAATTTTTTTCTGAAAAAGATGCTAAAGATTAAGAAAATCAACGAAAAGAAAAGTTTGAATATTTTAAAAACAGAAATTGTATAAAACAATATTAAATAATTTTCGTAAAAAGAAAAGAAAATTAGAGAAAATTCAAAAATAGAAAAACAACAAAATCCACAATATACAAATAAAGAAAAAATCTTTTAAAAACGAGAAAATGAAGTAATTATGAAAATAATACACAATAATAAATATATTTTCTGAAAAATATTAAATTGAAAGATAAATTTAAAAGTTTTGAAAGTGAATTTCTTAAAAAAAAATTTTAAGAAACAGAAGAAGCTACTAGTAGAAATTGTTTTTTGGATCGTATTCTTACCATTTCTACTGGGACAATTTTTTAAATTTTATAAAAAATACATTAATAAAATTTAATATTTTCTAGATTTATCTACTAATTTCAAGTAGTTCTTGCAAATTCCCGGATTGTTTTACAAATTCCCCTTTTTTTTATGCAGTGCTTAATTTCCGTCGAATTTTGATGCTTTTTTGATTTTATTATGTTTGACCTAAGACATAACCTCAAACTAAAAAGTATTTTTTAACATAAAAATAAAATAAAATAAAAATTGTTTTTAACAAATTTTAAAAGATCTACTTATTCAATTTTCAAATAAAATTATTTTTGATTAAAATATTTTGCCATTCACGCTTTATTGAATATTTTGTGTTTTTTCTTAAAATCTAATGAAAAATTGCAATTTTTATCTAATCCTGTCAAATAATGGCTCATTTTATTCTT
Organism: Ganaspis brasiliensis; assembly: GCA_037103525.1. Classification (NCBI taxonomy): domain Eukaryota; kingdom Metazoa; phylum Arthropoda; class Insecta; order Hymenoptera; family Figitidae; genus Ganaspis; species Ganaspis brasiliensis. The sequence continues at coordinate 971,250 of JAZKLR010000055.1, read as the reverse complement.
TGAAACATTTTCTACAATTCTACTCGTAGAATTTCATTAAAAATGTATTCAGAATATTTATATAGAATGTTTCAAAGAACAAAATGAGCCATTATTTGACATGATTGGATAAAAATTGCAATTTTTCATTAGATTTGAAGAAAAACGACAAAATGTTAAATAATGCGTAAATGACAAAATATTTTAATTCAAAATAATTTTATTTGAGAATTGTATAAGTAGAACTTTTAAAGTTTATTAAGGGCAATTTTTGTTTTACTTTATTTTCGTGGTAAAAACTAATTTTTAGTTTGAGGTTATGTCATAGGGTCAAACATCCTTAAGGAGTTTCGCCCCTTTGACATAAACTCAAACTAGAAACTGATTTTAATCCCGAATACAAATATTATTAAAATCAATTTCACCAAAGTTTGAAAGATCAAATTTTACATTTCTCGGAAAAAATTGATTGACATATTGGATTGAACTAAAATTTGTTGTATAGTAATAATTATTTAACATTTAGTGTTTTTTCTTTAAATCTAGTGAAAATCTGTAGTTTTCATCCAATTTTCACAAATAGCTCATTTTTTTCCTTGAAATATTCTCTACAATTTTATTTGTTAGATTCTTTAAAACATGAAAAATATAAAAGTTATTAAAAAACAAATTTTATTTGTATAATAATTTTGGAAAAAATATAATTTACCAAATAAAATGGTAGAAAATGTTTCAAAAGGCAAAATGAGTTATTATTTGCCAAAATTAGATGATATAATTACAAATTTTAACTTTTAAAAAAACATACACAAAATGTTAAATAATTATTATTTGATAACAAATTTAGCTCCACCTAATTTTTTCCAACAAATGTACAACTCGATTTTTCAATATTTGGTGAAATTAATTTTTAATATTTTTATTCGGTGAGAAAAGTAATTTTTAGTTTGAGGTTATATCAATGGAGAAAACCTCCTTAAATCATAATTTAAATGCAAATGACCCGATGATTTAAATCATGATTTCAATTTAAGATAATTTAAACCCATTGCAGTTCTGTTTAATTGTGTACTAAAAGCGTTAAAAAATTTTAGATTTGTTAATTAGTTTTTTAAAAAAAAATTTCTTTTTAACTGTAAATTGTTAAAATTTCCAGAGTTTAATTCAGCAAGCTCGCAGTCGAGTTTCCTGTGTTGTGGAACGCCGAAGAGCTGACGAAGTGATGGATGGAGCGGAAAATAATGTAGACAACAGTACTGATCCTCAACGATTCCAGAGAGTGAGTGGAGAACGCGTCTCTATTCTTTGTGAAGCTGGAAACCCTCAGCAAGAGTAAGTTTTTTATTTAGACATTCTCATTAGTTTCCATTCACTTTTGCTTATTTAGTGAGGGTCGGTAAACTAAAAGATGAAGAAGAAGAAGAAGAAGAAGAAGAAGAAGAAGAAGAAGAAGAAGAGGAGGAGGAGGAAGAGAAAGAAGAAGAAAATAAAAAAATAAGGAAGAAAAAAAAGAATTATCATTATAATGTGATGATAATTCATCTTTTTCTATATATTATATATAAATGATTTTTAACTTTTTGATGACCTATTGTATAGATTGATTAATTATTTCAGGTTATTAAAACGATATTGATATTTTTTCAGACAACAAGAACAGGAAATTATGACTCCAATCATCGTACCATTGGGAACTGTACAAATTCCAGTCCAGCCTCAAGAACCCGCTTCTGGATATCATCAGTACCAGCTCCATACTCAATACCAAGTTCCTGACATGCAACAACTTCCTCTGAGCGACCCTAGAGGCTTCAATCACATTCCATCTGGAATTTTGCCACCTGAATTACGCAATCTACCTCATATTAATATGGAAATGAAACCCCCACGAATGTCACCACCTTCTCAATCTGTCGATCATCAAGAGCCCATTGTTGAACAAGTAAGAATCAAATTTCTAACTTTAATTCCAAATTTACATTTCTCAAAATTCGCTCAATTTTCGAATTTTGTTTAATTTCTAGAAATTCTAGTTTGTTTTATATTTAATCCTTTTCCCTAAAAAAAAAGATTTTGATAATAATTGAAATTAATTTATAAATAACATTATTAAGTCAGATAAGGTTAAAATTATTTTTTTATTAATTTAAATTATAATAACGGCCCGACAAGAAGAAGAGGATTGAAATGGATTGAAACGTTTTAATGCGCTTTAATTCCGTTTTTGGACGAATGCCTTTAAATTAATGAAAATTTAATTTTTCGTAGATTGAAATGCGCCAAATTCCAATTGAATTGAAACACTTCTCATTGCGTGGAATGAGGCCACTACGTCAACAAGAGCCACGTCCTGAGCATATGATTGCCATGAATTTCCCATCTCCATTGTATCATGCTAATGAACAAAATGGTCCAATGCCACAACCATCTCCTTCTATGCAAGAACCTCAAATGCCAGAGCACAGAATGAATCCACAAATGATGCCACAGCCTGACCAAAGACCTCCTCAACATCCTCAAGAAAAGCAAAGATCTCCTTTACATGAGATTCCTTTAGAAATTAGAAGGATTGTTCAACAAGTTCCAATGGAGATCAAGAATATCATCCAGCATATTATGGGAGATACTAAACTCTTCCCTGTGCCTGTAGTTGAAGAAGCTCGTCAAGAGGTAAATTTTTTCTCGAAAGTAAACGTTTTCAGGAATTTTGAATTAATTAATCTGATTAAAATAGTATTTAATTTTATTGTTTACGTAATAAAATTAATTTATTTAATAGATAATTCTTACGATTCGCTTTATAAATTTGTTAAAAGTTGTTACGAGGTCTTTTTACGAAAACCTCGAATAATTTGGTTAGAGGTTATTTTTAATTGACAACATGTTTCGACATTTAAATGTCCTCATCAGGTCAGAACCAAGAATATATGTTCTCTTAATTAAATTAGGCATTTTACTTTTTTTTTACCTTACATGATAAAGTGATGAAATTATAACAATCGTTAACAAAACACATGACTCTTTTGAGGTTATAAAAATCGATTTAACTCGAAATCGAGATCGAATCTTGAATCGAAATCGAAATTAATTCAAAATCGAGATTGTACTCAATTCAAAATAAACATTTAATATTTAATACTCAAAATCTACCAGTTTGAATTAAATACCAATAATTTATTTTCTATTTTATTTATGTATTTTTTTGTAAAAATGGAACTTGATAAATATCTTTTTTGTCAATTTAAAAAATCATATCTAACCAAATTATTTGAGGGTTTTCTAATTATTCCTAATAAGGCCTTGTAGAAACTTTTAACAAAATTAATTAATATTTGTAGGGAAATCTTTTCGAAAATTCATTTCCAAGCGCTATATTGTTATTTACAAATGGGGCAAGCAATGACAATTTGATTATCTAACAGATCATTGTCCTCCTGGCAATCATCAGTAATTTTCTGTTTTTTCCGCCTTTGTCAGTTTTCTCAGTAATGACTTGCGTGGAAACAAATTATCGATAAATTGCTATGTGAGAATCACACAAAAGGATAACTAGACATTCATTTTTTTTCTATTAAAGATTTTGCTATTTCTGCGCTCAATTATTGTACATTTTCCAAGAAAAGATTTTTTTCATCTTGCGGCACAAGATACAATTTTGTAACACTCATAATTACAAACTCAAAGTCAATGTTCACGAGAGGAAATCTTTTATTGCAAAAACTGATTAAGCCATTAAAACCTATAATAGTCTTTCAATAGCAAAAGTACTGTTTAAAAGTATTTTAATAGAAACTTGGTCAAGGAGAATGAAAATCGTATAGGAAGCGACTAAACATAATTTTTGTAATTTACGAAAAGAAATTCTCTAGAATTTTATGAAAATTCTTCTTCAGAAATTTTTTTTGTTCTAGAAACGAAACTTTAAAAGTGATTTTTTCATAAAAATTTGTTGTTTTTTTTACAGCCAAAGGAGCAGGAATTTAAACTTTTCCCAGAAGGTGCTCGTGCAATTTCGTTGGGACCTTTCTCACTTCCAATTCAAATAAAAAATCTTTTAGAATCAGAGAGTAATGAGCAGAGTCAAGAGGCTAAACCTTTCCCTGGACCAGAAGATCAGGGCGAGGAAATAGAAAGACATTTACCCTTCCCGGCCAAAATTCGCCGTATCATCCACCAGGTAAATAAATTTATTTAAAAAAGGCTTTATTCAAAACTTTATTATTAAAGATTTTTTCCTCGGAATTATTTAAAAAAATTAATTTAATTTATTTTTTTTAAATTAAATTAAATTAAATTAATAATTAATTAAATTGTAGGTCGTTGAAGGTCGTGCAATGCCAGAACCAAGAATTTCCCTGCCTTTAAGAGCAGTAGAATCAATTGATATTCCTGTTCAAGCCAGAGCAGAAGTATCTGATAATTTAGGCTCTGGACAACACGATGAGCAACACAATCATGAACAACAAGAACAACATCCTCAGGAACATCCTCTTCTTCAAGCCCAATCTCAAGAAAAAGTACAAGAAGAAAATCGTCCTCATTGTGAGTAAAATTATAATTGGAAATTGTAAAAAGCAACTGTTTTTAAGGAGGTTTTCTCGACTGACATAACCTCAAACTAAAAATGGCTTTTTTTAAATAAGAATATATTAAAATTAATTTCACCAAATTTTGAAAGATCCAGTTGTACATTCTCCAGAAAAAATTAGGTTTAGCTAAAATTTGTTGTCAAATAATATAAATTATTAAACATTTTATGTTATTTCTTTAAATTTAATGAACAACTGCAATTTTCATCCAATTATGATGAATTAGCAGCTCATTTTTCAAGTCTTAACATTATCTACAATTTTATATGTTAGGTTATGTGAAATAATATTTTGTTTAAAAATTATTAAGCAAATAAAATTTGTTTCTAACGTATTTTTTAAACAAAATATTATATTACTAGCAGGATTAACACGCGCCCAAGCGCGCGACATCTAAAAAATTATGAAAATAATTGACAGTTAAAAACAAAATTCAAAAAACGGCTACATAATTACAAAATGAAAAGAATAGTTTAAAAAATTCAACAATAAATATTAAATTTAAACAAAATAGGTAGAAAATTATAGGAATAACTGTTGAAGATAATTGCAAATTGAACAACTGGATTGGAAATCGAAAAAAATAATTGTAATTGAAGAAAATAATAAAGAATTGAGGAAATAAATTGAAAATTTACGAATTCAATGAAAATTTGAAAAAATAATTGATAATTGAAAAAAGAATTACAACCTGACGAAAATAATTGACAATTGAAAACAAAATTCAGAAAATGGCTAGATTAATACACAACCGAGTAAAATAATTTTAAAAATCAAAGAATAATTATAAAATTTTAAGATAATAATTGAAAACTGAAAAAATTGTAGGAAATAATTGAAAATTGCGGCAAATAATTAATAATTAAAGGTGATAGTAACGTGAATAGTAAAGAGAATAATTGAAATTGTTACTTGAAGAAAGCAATTAAAAATTGAAGAATGGAATATTGAAATTTAAAGAATATACTTAAAGATTGAAAAAATGTGATTGAAAAAAGACGAGAATTAATGACTAAAGTAGAAAATAATTGAAAACTGAAAAATAGAATTAATAATTAAAGAAAATAATTAAATAATTGTATTTGAAAGTAAAGAAACTTAATGATAATCGAACAGAATAATATAAAAAAGGCGATAATTTTTTAATTTTAAAGAAAATAATTGAAAATTGAAAAGTGGAATTTAAATTTAAAGAAAATAATTGTCAATTGAAAACAAAATCCAAAAATTAGTTTAATTAATACACAACTGAACAAAATAATTTAAAAAATTTAAGAATAATTAAAAAATTTTAAAATAATAATTGAAAATTGTAAAAATGGTAGAAAATAATTGAAAATTGCAAAAAATAATTAATAATTGAAGGAAATAGTTGAAAAATGTTGAGAATAATTTAAAAATTGGAGAAGATATGTGAAAAATGACGAAAATAATTGTCAATTGAAAACAAAATTCGAAAAATGACTAGATTAATAGACAACTGAAAAAAATAATTGTAAAAATTAAACAAGAAATATTAAATTTAAAGAAAATAATTAAAAATTGAGAAAATTATAGGAATAATTTTTGATATAATTGCGCATTTAACAATTTGGTTGAAAATCGAAAAAAATAATTAAAAGTGAAAAAAATAATTGAAAATTGAAGAAATCAATTGAAAATTGAAGATTGGAATTGAAATTTAAAGAATTTATTTAAAAATTGAAAAAAAGTAATTGAAAAAAATAATTAGTGGATAATCATAAAACTGAAGCAGAATAATAAATTCTCAATTAAAAACTTTTTTTTTAATAAAAATAACGTTGGAAGTTTTAAAACAAACAAATTGTTAATCATTAAGAAATGAAAAAATTATTTTATAAAGATGTTTAAGACAGTTATAATATAAAAATATTATTCAAATTAATTTCAACAAATTTCGAAAGATCCAACTGTACATTTTTTAGAAAAAAATTAGGTTGAGCTAAAATTTGTTGTAAATAATAATAATTATTTACCATTTTATGTTTTTTCTTTAAATCTAGTTAAAATTTGTAATTTTCTTCCAATTTTGACTAATAACAGCTCATTTTTCTCGTTGAAAAATTCTCTACAATTTTATTTGTTAATTTTTCATAAATTATATTAAGTTTAAAAAATACGTAAAGAACAAAATTTTCTGTTTAATAACTTTTAAATAAGATATTATTTAACAAAACCCAACAAATAAAATTGTAGATAATGTTTCAACGATAAAAATTAGCTATAATTTGTCAGAATTGGATGGAAAATTCAGTTTGTTCATTAAATTTAAAGAAAAAACATTAAATGTTAAAAATAAATAATTTTTTGACAACGAGTTTTTGCAAAACCTAATTTTTTTTCTGGAAAATGTACAAGTGGATCTTTCAAAATTTGGTAAAATTATTTTTTATTAGTCTTATTTGATATATTTGATGGAAAAAGCCATTTTTTAGTTTGAGGTTATGTCAATGGAGAGAACGTCCTTAAATACAATAAAATAAAATAAATACAGTAAATCATTTTTTTTAAATTTAAAAAAATTATTAAATAATATAAATTTATAATATATAATAAATTAATATTTATTAAAGATTTTTCCAAAAATTTTGAAATAATTAATTTATTATAATTTTTAGAAATATTTTTCTCATTATTTATAATATTTACATTATTTGTATTTTTGTAAATTATGTTTGACATTTTGCAAAATTTAACAAAAATTGTGCAACGATAGTTACAAATTTTTAAAAATTCTATAGAAAATTATCTTCTAAATAGACTAACAATATTACAAAATCTTCACTTTTTGAATTTAAAAAAATTGCAATTTACACATTTTTTTTTACAATATCTGTTACAAAAAATTACCAAACGATTTCATCTTGGGCTCATTTTATTCAGAATTTAAATAGTTTTAAACCAATTAGGCACAGAGAAAATAATTTAGTTTAAAATTAAAAACCAAAAAAATATATTTTCTATTTAAATTTCTCAATTCTGCTTTATTAACTTTATCAGCATTTTTTGTTATGTTTGTTTAGTTGTAAAAAAATTTCTTTTTAATTTTTTAATCAAGTTTTACTTTCTTTTCACTTTTTTTAATTTGTCCATGTTTGTTTAATTTATTGAAAATGTATAATGATGTTTTTTATATATTTGACTAACTTTTATGATTCTTCATCCAAGTTTACATTTATTTATTTTACTTTCAAATTTTATTATCAAATTTTTATATTTTTTTTTATCTTTTTCACGTTTCTTATTAAGTTATTCTCTTTTCCTTAGTTTTTTTCGCATTTTTTCTTATTTATTTCGTTTCTTAGCCATTTCTTTACATTTACATTTTTTTTTATTTCAAGAAAATTTTCCCTTCATGTTTCTTTCATTTTATAGTATTGTTTAAATATTTTTCCTTATTTTCTTCATTTCTTTTCATCACTTAAAACTGTTTTCTAAATTCTTTATAAGCTAATATTTATTTTAGGTATTTTTTTCAATGTAAATTATTATTTTTATTTATATTTTATTTCGAATAATTTTCTACCTATTAGTTTCTTCTTTAAAGTTTAATCTTCACCGTTATCTTTTCATTTACAACTTTTTGTTACTTTATTCAATTTCAAGAAATTTTTTCGATTTTTATACATTTTGTTTCTTTTATTTTCTAGCGTTTTTCTACTGTTTTCTCTTATTTGTTCTTCATTTTTGGTGATTTTATCTACTTTTTTATATTTCTTTCACACTACTTTATTTTCTATTGAGTTTAACTTATTCCTTGTTTTAATTTTTTTAAAGTTTGAAACAGTTGCCATAATTCTGAAGATATTTTTCACATTTTCTTAAAATTCTAGTTATTTCTTTTAGTTTTGTTTTGCCAAAAATTTTCTGCAATTTTCACATATCTTTTTCAACACTTAAAACAACTTTTTCTAAATTCTTCAATAATTTACATTTATTTTTAGATATTTTTTTCTATTTTAATTACTTTTTATTATTCCTATTTTATTTTTAACATTTTTCTAAATATTACTTTCTTCTTTTAATTTAATCTTCACTTTTTTCTCCTAATTTACAATTTTTTTGCTCTCTTCAATTTCAAAAAAATTTTTAAATTTCCATTCGTATCTTTTTTTTATTTTCAGCGCATTTATTTACTATTATTTTTATTTCCTCTTGAATTAAACATAATTGTTTCTTTCTTTAGTTTTTTTATTTTTAATTTCCATAATTTTGAAGATATTTTTCACATTTTCTTAAAATTCTAGTAATTTCTTTCAGTTTTGTTTTCCTACAAATTTTCTGCAATTTTAATATTTTTTCTTCATTACTTAAAAATGTTTTTTGTTCTTCATATGAAATTATTATCAAAACTTTCATTATAAAATTTTTACATTAAAAATTTTGTTTTTTTTCCAGATGTTCAGCCACGTTCTGTGCGCTCCATTCCTGACTCATTTACGGCCCATCGTCGTGACAAACGAATGCGTCGATCATGCGCTTGTGACTGCAACTGTCCCAACAGTCCTTAATTATTTTTTTCTTTAATTAATAATTTTTCTGTACTTGGAGAGTAATAACGATTTGATAAAAATTTTATCAATTCCCTTCCACGAGAACGTAAATGTGCAAGAATTGAATAATTTTTCAAAGTATACATTAGTCATAATAATCTGAAGATTTTGATCTGTATTTTCGTATTTTACTTTTTATTAGTTTATCTTTTAAAAACTATTGAAAAAAGTAAAACTGAGAAGTATGATTGAGAGGATAAAAGTATTAAAATAAACGTAATTGTTAATTTTAATTAAAGATTGCACTCTTCCTTTACACGTTACATTTAATTTGAATAAATAACCGAAATACCATAATTGTGTGATTGAGTAAAAAATCGAAGAAGAGTCGAAAAAAGTGATAAAAAGACGAAAGAGGCAGATGATAGGACAAGGCGGGAAAGCTGTGATTCCTATTTTATACAAAAGTTTATTTTCTTCAAATCTTTGTGTAAAGATTTTTTTTTTCTTTTTTTGTCTTAATAACAGTGTATATTATCCGTTCAAAAAAAAAAAAATTTTTATCTTAATTATTAAAGATTTTAATGTCCTTTTTTACCCAAAATATAAAAAAAGAGGTTTTAAGAAAATTTAGAACAAGTCAGTTATATTCATTATATGTTCATTATAAATTAGTTTGTAGTTTGTATTTTAATTGAGATGTTGGAAATTGTGGTTCATTTACTTGTCTGTAATATTTGTTATATTTTTCAAGAAAAATTAGTTTAATAAAATTTTACGTTATTGGAAAAAGTTATTTTCTTTTTTTCCTGTATTATAATTGTTAATGCACAGTTAAAAATTTTGTGTATTTGTGTAGAAAACAGTCCTTGTTAAATTTTTTGTGTTAAAATTTAACATTTTTTGTGTGTTGGTTTTACACATTCTTCAAATGTTATTTGATTCTTGAACATAACCTCCAATTTTTTAGTAGTAACTCTGTAATTTATGTTTATTTTTTTGTTGCAAATGCATAAATTCCTTATTGAAAATTCATTTTAACTTGCCAAAGATAAAATACAATAGTAATTGCATAAAATATACACGCTTTAAATTATTATAATGCGTAATATAAGAGGTTATAATTTGTGTACAAAATTCAACATATTTTTTTGTGTTGAATTAACACAAAGTTTTGAGTGGACCGTTTGGGACATGTGAAAAATGTTAAATTTAACACAAAATTTTTTACTGTGTGGAATAATTATTAAAATTACAGTAGCCAATTTATGTGGCCAAATAAAGCAACAAAAAATATTTATGTAAAGACTTTTGATCAAAATATATAATCTTTAGAATCAAAAAAAAAAAAGGAAATTGATTTTGGTATTGTTTCATTCAGATATTTGTTAAAAAATATTGAAGGGTTTAAAAATTCTTCGAGATATTCAAAGCCTAAATTAAAAAATTAAGATAGACTAAAAAAATAATTTTTAACCATCAGAAACTTGTCAATTTGTATTTTATTAAAATTAATAATTAATTAATTATTATTTATTGAAAAATGATATGAAAAAGAGAAGAGACTTGAAAAAGAAAATAATAAATTACTTTTGAATTATTATGTTGACAATCTTGTGATTTTTAGATTTATTGGAAAAAGTAATCGACTTAAGGAATAGAAAAGTAATTAAAGAAAGGGTTTAAAAAAGCTATAGATTAATCGTACATGATTATCGGTTGCAAGAAATGTGAAAAATTCGTTGAAAAAATAAATGTACTTTCTTTCACTTTCGCTCGTACTTTAATCATTTCATAAGTAGATACGTGTTAAGATTCGATGATACTGCATTCAGTTTTCACGGTCTTGACCTCAGAATACTTATAATTAGAATAATCACCTGCATAAATTTTCCTTTACTGACCTATCGCATTTATTGTATGCTTACAACCAAACTTCTTTTTCTGATATCTACCTGTTTACATAATTTTATTTCTAAATATTTTAATTGCATTTAAAATCAATAAAATTTACTATTTAGTAGACTATTAATTGTTTTATTCAATTAAATTGAAAATTAACAAGAAAATTCAATTGCTATTTCAAATTTTCAATCCCCGCAAATAAATATACCAAACTATTTTTATATTAATTTTTCGCCAAGAATTAAATTTTTATATTTATATTTAGCATATATATTTATATAAATAGATCTGAGAACAAAAGAATGTTTTTCTTTTACTATATCTCAATTTTTATTTTTAGTAAAAAATTTTATACCTACTTCACGACTCGCCCTACATTACCTTGCACAATTTTAATTAATTTTTATGACCACTGAATTAATTTCTTAAGAAAAAATAAACGGCGATGATAATCTTGTTGATAATATAATATTTATGGATAATTTCTCAGCAAAATAGTTTTTTAAAAGAGTTCTAAATAGTTCTTAACAGTCTTCAACTAGTTTTAAACAACTTTAAACTTGCTTGAAATAATATAATACGAATTATAAAATAAAAAAAGAAAAGAGTAAAATAAATAAGTTTTCAAATTTAGCGCTATTTCGACAGTGGCGCCGACATTTTTAATAAATTCCACACTACAATGTTGGTAGCAGTTGGTAGCTTTTCTTTCCGCTTAAAACATTTGTGTTTCTGTTTATAACCTCGAAATAAGTGACGTGAGTGAATTACTACAAGCAATTATCTTTAAAATTGAACAAACTATCCAGTCTCGAACGAGTTATAAGCAGTTTTCATCTTGTTTAAATAGTATTTAAAAGCTCTAAACAGATGTATAGAAAAATTTAATCAGTTAATGTCAATAAACAGGGCTAAACATTTTTAGACAACAGGTTCATTGCATTAGCTTTGAGACTTTTTTCTAGTTGACGAATTTACAATAAAGGTCCAGATAACAAAATTAAAAATATTTGCAGTATTTTTTTTTAAATTCATATATTATCAGAATTCCAATCAGCTTAACTGGAAAAAAAATATTAAACGAAGCATAACCGGAAAATTTTCTTGTGAATTCTATTATGCGAGTATTATGAAAAGATAAATAAGCAAATGAAAGAAAACTTTCACGCGTATTGTGTGAAGCAATTAGATCTATAAAGATCCTAAAATGATTTTAAAATTTGTATATTTTACCCGATGAATGCACAAGCTGTTATGCAAATTTCTAGATTGTGATTTATGCACCAAACAAGTAAACGAGCCGAAACGTTCTACGAGAATTTCAATAGGTACTTTAATGTGATTCGTCAGAGAAAGTTTCCATCTCTAAAAGATGCTAATTTTTTGCCTGAATTTGCATTCGAGAGATTGTTTACCAAAAATAAACTTCCGAATTGTAAAAGTGAGGAAAAAAAAATATTTGCAACAGACTTATGCAAGTCACCTTAGGCTTGCAAGATTATTCATAGTCCCTTCTTATGATTAAGGCATAAATAAATGTAATTTTCATATTACGTGACTATTAATTACATTAGTCAATTTCCATAAGTGTATACAATTTACGCGATGAATACAAAAAGTACTGCATGCATCACTTTTACCTATACTGGCTGAAAAAGATGAATTTTAAAAATTCCAAAAAGAAAGTCTTCTTGCATTGAAGATATCTTTAAAAAAATTTCTTTCACGGGTAAATTGAACACAAATCTTTCTTAAATTTTCTTTCGTTTAATTATATTAAAATCTTCATCTCTCGAAGGCTTAAACTTAAAACCCTTAAAACTCGTCCGGTTAATTTTCCAGTCAGGCAATAATTCAATTATAAATAACTTTCTTATAGCGATTAAAAAAATTCCTATCCTCGTGATCAAAGCACATGACACCACAGAATGCGGAAATAAGTGGTGAATTTTCTTTTACAGGTGAAAACACGTGTTCGCAACTGGTGTCAAAAGTGCATTGACATTTTTTTAAGATCTAGATCTTTGGCTCTCTTTTCCTCATGAATCTCTCTTCTGCATTGTGTGGGTATTGAAATCGCATGATGTCTCATGTTTTTGTGTAATTCTAACCGTTACACTTGTGCCCTGAGCATAAGAAATAACTTAGAAAATTTTGCAAGCAGTCTCGAATTTCAAGTCGGCTCTTCTTTTCTAGAGAAATAAACTCAAGTATTTTAATATCAGATTTTAACTGTCTTGCATTTATTTTGTATGCAAACATATGCTGAAAAAAAATTCTCTATGCAGCAAGTTAATTCGTAAATGTATGGTTTATCAATAAAATAGAAAAATTATCAATTTTATGTTTAGGTTTATAAATAATTGATTTATAATTATCTAATTTATCCAATAACGTACTTTGTTTACACTTTTCACGTAACTGACAAAGTGCAGTTCGATTTTTTTTCAAAATTATTGTCCCGTTAGTATCACTTGACTTCGGTACCGTTATTTTTTTCCTTCAAATAAGTTGCACCTAGACCCTACATGACTTTTCCATTATAAAATGTACATACGGTAAACATGCTCTCGGCCGTTAAAATATTCTAAACTTTGTTCTCGATCTCAACGCCACTTTTAAAATGCTTCAATTTGTTTATTTTTATGTGTCACTTTCAGAAGCGTTGTACCATTACCTGACAAACTTTATTTGACTTTTCGGCAAATTTAGATTTTTAGTTGAAACTAATTTTAATAATGTACAGGTAATAAATGTTAAAAATGCTTTTTGATAAATAAATAAAGAATTTTAGGTAGAGTAAGAAATAAAATTAAAAACATTCATTTATAAAAATGTTTAATTTTGTTAAATTTATGAAGAAGCGAATGCAATTTTGATTTCAGGGACGAGTTTTTTGTACGTTACTTTTAAATTAACATAATAATATATCTTGCGAATAAAAAATAGATTTAACGAAGTAGTTGAGTGAACATTTACCGCTTCAGAATGTTTTATATACTTTTAAGAATTTTTCAATTAGCGACTGTCAGACTATAAAATGGAAAATTAATTTTTTTAGATAGCAGTATAAGAGTGCATCGTACTTTTAAGAAGCTGGATATTTGAGAATATGGGGCATTCGACAATCAGTAAACTTTATTATTATTTATTTTTCTCACTTAACTAATTTATTTTTTTTAATAAAGTGTACAAACTAAATTTATAACCAGTGTTTTTGATGTCGGCTTTTCCGCAAATAATAAGAAATATAAAAATAAAACGTGTATAAAATGTAAAAAATAAAAAAAAAACGAGTAAAGAAGAAAATAAAAACAGAATAATTTCTGGAAAACTACTTACTACTTCTAGAAAGATTATTTCTCTGCAATTAGCATTGTTGAAATGGAGGTCAGTGAACTGAATATTAAAAGTCTCTCACGTAACAAACTCAATAAAATCTATCTCCTAATAAGTAATCTTATTATTCTCGTTCCATTCAAAATTAACAGAGAAAGTCTGTTTTTCTTATTCTTTAAAAGTATGTATTGCGTTTTAATTTGATAGTTTCTTGTTCTTCTGAAGTATATATTGCTTTTTTAATTATTACCTTTTCTTGTTCTTTAAAAGTCAGTTAAACTTCTTTTGTTCAAGGCTCAAATAAGTAATAATAAAAATTCTATAGGAAATATAGGCTATTAAAAATTTTAATATAAATAAGTCAACAATAATTGAGTATTGAATTATAATTATTGTGTAATTAGGTGATTTGAAAAACACTTGACTAATAAATTTCAAGCAATTAGGGTTGATTTGTATGAAGGCCGCCATTTTGAATCCGCCATTTAGAATTTCGTAAATATGATATTAGATTCGTAATTAGCGATTACAAAAACCTCGGGATTATTTCAGAATTTAAACAGTTTTGAACAAGTTGTGTTTTTGACCAATTCTAAAACATTTTAAACCTGTCTTAAACAATTTTAAACTAGTTATAATATGTTTTAACTAGATATAAACAGATATTTCTAAACAGTTTCAAACAAGTTTAGAACAGTTTTAAACAAATTCAAAACAATTTTAGACAGTTTTAAAAGAAATTTAAAATTATTAATTAAATAATAATAATCTCCGTAAACTCCTGAAGTTAGTTAGTATTTATATTTCTTCATCTTTTTCTGTCCACGTTTTAAAGTCTGAAGTGAAGTTAGTTAGCATTAACATTTATTCATCTTTTTCTGTCCACGTTTTAAAAACTGAAGTAAAGTTAGTCCCTGTTATTTTATTGATTTTGACTCTCTTTATCAGGAAATATTTTGAAATTTGAATTGAAAGAATAAGGTAACTTTTTTTCTCTAGTGTCGTGTTGTGCTGGTTTTTAATTGTCATTTGTGTAAAAAAAAATTTCGTAAAATGCTTTAAAAATTTATTATGGTTTTTGAAGAATTTTAAAATATATATATACATGCAATTAATTTCCTAAATTTTCAGTTATTATCTCAAATTTAGATTATTGTCATCAATTTTCCATTATATAACGATTTTTTAATTATTTTCTTTTGCTTAAAAATAAATTCTGCAATTTTTCTTGATTTCATCAATTTATGAGTAATTCATTATTTTTGCATTACTTTTAAAAATTTCAATTATTTATTCGATATTGCAATTATTTTCATCAATTTTCGTTATTTCTGCGATTTTTTAATTATTCTCTTTAATTAAAATTTTTTAAGTCATTTTGTAATTATTATTATTTTTTTAAACATATATTCTATGATTTTTTCAGTTATTTCTCTCAAATTTTATTGAATGCTTTCAATTTTTCATATTTAAATTATTTCCATCATAATTAAATTTTCTTTCTCAATCTTAAATTATTTTCATCATAATTAAATTTTCTTTCTCAATCTTAAATTATTTTCAGCATATTTCAATTATTTTTTTAAATTTTTAATTAATTTTATCATTTTTCAATTATTTTTCTCGATTGTTTATTAAGTATTTTTTTCTGAAAATTCATATATTTTCTTCAATTTCTAATTATTTTCATTTGTTATGAGAATTTCAAATTTTTTTAATTAATTATCTTAAATTTTAATTATTTTTATATTTCTTCCAGGCTTTTCAGCAATTTTTAGTTTTTCTAATTCTCTAAAAATAATTTTTAAAAATTTTCAAGTATTTTTCTCAAATTTCTATTATTTTCTTCAATTTTTAATTATTTTACTTTGTTTTCATAATTTCCAAAAAATTTTATTAATTATCGTAAATTTCAATTATTTTTAGCATTCATCCAGTCTTTTCTTCAATTTTTAGTTATTCTCATTATCTAAAATTATTTTCTAAAATTTTTAAGAATTTTTCTAAAATTTTGATTGTTTTCTTTAATTTTTAATTAATTTCATATGTTTTCATAATTTAAAATTTTTTTTTATTAATTATCGTAAATTTTAATTACTTTTAGCTTTTTAAATTCTGTTCTCCAATTTTTAGTTATTTTCTTTTTTTTAAATTGATTTCTAAGATCTTCATGTACTTTGCTCAAATTTCAATTATTTTTTCTTTATTTAAAAAAAATTCTGTAATTTTTTCAATTTTTCATCAAGTTTTAAAACTTAAAAACATTTTTCCATTTTTTTCCAAAATTTATTTTGTTCAATTTTCAATTCTTTGCATTTGTTTTATAATTTCAAAAAATGTTGACCATTTATCTGACTTCTCAATTATTTCATTCAATTTTCAATTATTTTTATTATTTTGTATATTATTTTCATTAATTTTCAACTACTTCCGTTCTTTTATCAAATTGCCAAAAAGTTTTTACTTCTTTCTCTTTAATTAAAACTTGTTCTGTTCAATTTTAAATTATGTTTAACTTTTTTGATTTATTTTCCCTAATTTTTAATTATTTTCTTTTATTTCAATGAACTTTTAAAAGTTTTAAGTATTTTTCTCAAATTTTGTTTAACTTTCCTTTATTTAAAATTTTTTTTATGTAATTTTTTAAATTATTGTCTCAAATTTTAATTATTTTTTTTTAATTTTAATTTATTTATCTTAAATTTCAATTATTTTTAGTTTTCTTCCAGACTTTTCTCCAATTTTTAGTTTTTCTCATTTTATAAAATCAATTTCTAAAATTTTTTAAGTATTTTTCTCAAATTTCTATTATTTTCTTCAATTTTTAATTATTTTTCTTTGTTTTCATAATTTCCAAAAAATTTGATTAATTATTGTAAATTTCAATTATGTTTAGCTTTTTTCCAGACTTTTCTCCAATTTTTAGTTTTTTTCATTTTACAAAATTAATTTCTAAAATTTTTTAAAGTATTTTTCTTAAATTTCTATTATTTTCTTCAATTTTTAATTATTTTTATTTGTTTTCATAATTTCCAAAAAATTTTATTAATTATCGTAAATTTCAATTATTTTTAGCATTCGTCCAGTCTTTTCTCCAATTTTTAGTTATTCTCATTATCTAAAATTATTTTCTAAGATTTTTAAGATTTTTACTAAAATTTTGATTGCTTTCTTCAATTTTTATTTAATTTCATATGTTTTTATAATTTCAAAATTTTTTTTATTAATTATCGTAAATTTTACTTACTTTTAGCTTTCTAAAATTCTTTTCTCCAATTTTTAGTTATTTTCTTTTTTTTTTTAATTGATTTCTAAAATCTTCATGTACTTTGCTCAAATTTTAATTATTTTTTCTTTATTTAAAAAAAATTCTGTAATTTTTTCAATTTTTATTATTTATTTATATTATTTTTTATATTATTTTCTTCAATTTTCAATTACTTTCGTTCTTTTTCATAATTGCCAAAAAGTTTTTACTTATTTCTCTTTAATTAAAACTTATTCTGTTCAATTTTAAATTATGTTTATCTTTTTTTCATTTATTTTCTCTAATTTTTAATTATTTTCTTTTATTTCAATAAACTTCTGAAAGTTTTAAGTATTTTTCTCAAATTTTGTTTAACATTCCTTTATTTAAAATATTTTATGTAATTTGTTTAATTAATTTCTCAAATTTTAATTATTTTTTTAAATTTAAATTTATTTATCTCAATTTTTAACCATGTTTTTTCAATTTTTAATTATTTTCTCTAATTTTTCATTATTTAATTTGGTTTTAATTTACTTTTAAGATTCTCAAGTATTTTTCTGAAATTTATATTATTTTCTGTAAGTTTAAAACATTTTTATGATTGTTTAAATTACTTTTCCCAATTTTTAATTGATTTCATTATTTTTTTCAATTAATTTTAAAAGTTTGCAATTATTTTGTTTAATTTCAATTATTTTTTGCAATTCTTTTTAATTCTAAAATATTATAAATTTTGTCCTAAATAAATATTTATTTTATTTAAATTAATTGATTTTTCAATAATATATTTAAAATATTTATTTCTTCTTATTAGATAAATATTATTTACCGATTTGTTATATTTATTATTGTATTTTATAATTTCAAAAACGCATGAAAAACTAATCGCGCGCTAGCGCGCGTTTTATTTTGCTAGTAGTTCTATAAAGTTTGGATAAGTTTTTAATAGTTTTAAAGAAGTTTACACTGAAAAAAATGTTTAGTCATGTCAACAAAAATTTGGCTTGCTCAACCAAATTTTTGTTGCTATGACTAAAAATTTGGTTGAGCCAACAAAATTTTTGTTGATATGACTAAACATTTTTTTCAGTGTAAAACAGTTTTGTGAAAGCTACATATAAACAGTTTAAAATAGTTTATAAAAGATTAAGACAAATTCGAATAAGTTTTAAATAGTTTTAGACAACTTCTAATAAGATTGAAACAAGTGATATAGGTTTTTAAAAGTTCTAAACAGTTTTAAACATATTTTAAACGCAATCAAAAAAGTTTTGAACATGTTTATCTGCTTTAAGGGTTGTTTAAAAAAAATTTAGAATTATCCTTATAGCGGCACTGTATCAGCTTCTTTTTATTATTCTTTTAATCGCATATTTGTACTTTTTTTTTGTATTTGCCCAAAAAAGTAGTGATTTTTATGAGAAAAAAAATAAGCTAAACGAATAAGAGAAAGAGTTGTTAAAATGATGCTCTGGGTAGTGATTTTAGAACTATTAGAAAGGAAAAAATAGGATCTATTTAGTTATAATCGTCAGAGAAGTAAAATAAGTCTTTGCCATTTTAGTTGCGGTACAAATTCAAGATGCATAAACGGATAAATAATTGATAGCTCTGTTTTTATGCTTCAGTGCAACAGCTTGTTACGCGTCATCGTGTACTACATAAACAGTCGTATGTATTTTGCTTTTATATTGATGCTTCAGCTCTTGAATAAGGAGCGATGCCTTTTTACGAGATTGTGTGAGCCGCTCACAGTACTTTCATTTATTATTTTTCTTATTGGGATGCAAATTAAAGGATCTTTTGTTCCCTGTCAAGCCATCCATATATTAAAGATTTTTTCAAAATTTTCCATATCGCCAATTCACCTGATGGGACAAATTGACAAGTAGTACCTTCTATCGGTATTTTCATTATTAAATTCCTAAGGTCTCAAAAGATATTAGATGGATAAAAAAGTTAAAGTCTTTAAAAAAACATTTTACTTTAAAGCGAGCAAGTTCGTCGTGGAATTCTTCTTATGACAGAAAAAAAAACTAAATAAATTATAAAACAAAAAAAAATCAGTTTATTCGAAATGAATAAATTACTCGGACCCATTTAAAGTTTCCTTTCCATCAATTTCTATCATTATCCTCGTATACAGAGTTGAGAAGAAGCAAAAGATAAAACAGCGATAAAACCACATAATGGCTTGTGTCTTGGTAATATCGCACAGTCATTAAGAAGATGGTATCCACACGATGTTCTTGTTGAACCCTTGATGTAAGCTTAATGTCTTCAGAAGACCCAACAATCCATACTGACTACAAAATATCACTTTCACAGCCAGAAATAATAAAGTCATTCCAGTAATATTTCACATCTCACATACCAAGTGCACATTCATTAGTTACTTTTCAACTAGAAAAAAAAACTCGACAATCTATATTGTAAAAAGTGTTAATTTAATTTTAATGCATCACAGCTTTTTTTACGTTAAATAAAAGTAAAACGAAATTTCAACAAGTTATCGTGTAATTTTGTATAGTTACAAGCAATGCTTCGTATAATTGAATGTAATACTAATTTGGAACCCGTAGCTGTGATCAATTTTGGTATAGAGTTTACTACAATAGACCTTTTTCTTTCATTTTGATTGTAATAATAGATTCATTATGGGTACCTACTAATTATAGGTACCTTATTATGTTATCAAATAACGAGAGAGAAAATTTCTAATCACGTCAAAAAATGTGATTGACAATTTGTTCCTTCGTTATTTTATTATTAATAGTGTGATAGGTCATTTCATCAAGTGTATTATTGACAATAATAATTATTATTATATTGTGACATTCAGGAGCGGCGACTTGGAAATTTTTGCCATCTGCATACTTAATATTGACCGGAGGAGGGGGGGGGGGGGGAGAGAGAAGAGAAATAAAAAAATTAATTAGCGTGTAATTATTGTAACGCAAAAGTTGACAATTTATTTGATTTCGAGTAAATTTTCAGAATTAATAAACAAATAATAAAAATAATATAAAATTTGTGAAAATCATTACAAATTAAAAATAAAAAAATTAAAAATTGACGAACTTGATTGAAATTTGAGAAAAATAATTGAAAAATGATTAAAGCATTGAAAAGTGGCATTTAGATTGGAGATAATAAATTAAAATTTAGGATATTAATAGAAAAATAATTAATAAGTCTAATTAAAAAGTGAACAAAATAATTGCAAAAAGATAAAAGAAAATAAAAATTGAGAAAAAATAATTGAAAAATGAGATGAATAATTGAAAATTTAGGAATTTAATTGAGGAATAGTAAAAATAATTAAAAATTGAAGAAATTCATTGCAAATGAATTAAAAAAGTAACTTGAGTTTGAGATAAATAATAAAAAAATTAGAGAATTTAGTAAAAAATAATTGAAAATTACAAAAACTATTTAAAAATTGATAGAAATAATTGAAAATTGAAGAATTTAATAAAAATTTGTAAAAAAATAATTGTAAAAATTACAGAATATATTTGAGATAAATAAGACTACATGAAAAAGGATAAAAATAATTGGTAATTAAAGTTAATTATGGAAATTGAAGAAAAAAATTGAGAAAATTACAGAATTTATTTGTTATAAAATTTCTTGCGGAAATTTTTAATTTGAAATTTAGGAGAAAAATTGACAATTAAGCAGAATCTCTAAAGAAATATTTTTGAAAAATGATAAAAATAGTTGTAATTTGTAGATATTAATTGCAATTTTTGAAACAATAATTTTAAAAAATACAGAATATGTGAAGTAAAAGAAAACACCTTATTACAAAATAATATCAAGAATTTTAAATTCAGAAAAATAATTACAACATTATAGAAATACTCGAAAATTTATTGAAGAAAATAATGCAAATCTGAGATAAATTAATTGAATTTTTTGGAATTAATCAACAAATACTCAAAATAATATAAAATTTGTAAAAATCATTGCAAATTAAAAAAGAAAATAATAATTAAAAATTGACGAAAGTATTTGAAAATTGAGAAAAATAATAAAACATTGAAAAGTGTATACAATAACTTAGATTTGACATAATAAATGAAAATTTAGGATATAAATTAAAAAAAAAATATATCTAATTAAAAGGTGGAGAAAATAATTGCAAAAAGATAAAAGAAAATAAAAATGGAAAAAAGTAATTGAAAAATAAGAGAAATAATTGGAAATTTAGGAATTTAATTGAGAAATGAAGTTTGAAATTAATTAAAAATTGAAGAATTTGATTGCAAAAGGATAACAATAATAATTGAAAATTGAAAAAAAATTATTAAAATTGGAAAAAAATGTTTTAAAATTTTGAATATTAATTAAAGAGTAATAAAAGTAATAAAAAATCCGAGAAAATATTGGCAAAGTAATAAAAATAACTTAAAATTGAAGAAAATAATTTTAGTTTGTTAAAAATAATTGAAAAAATTACAACATATATTTGTAATAAAAGAAAATAATTGCAGAATGATGAAAATAATTGTAAATTGAAAAAATGACTAGAATTTGAGATAAATAATAAAAAAAATTAGAAAATTAATAAAAAAATAATTGAAAAAGACAAAAAGTAATTGAAAATTAATTGAAAAATAAATTTTAAAAAATGTAATTGATACCCCAATAACACCGAATATTCCATTCACATTCCGGGAATATTCCATTGGAACATTCGGAATATTCCAAAAGAATATTCCATCCATATTCAAGGCATATTCTAATGTCCTACCTTTGGAACATTCTTTAGGAATATTGCAGGAACATTGTTTTGGTATATTGCAGGAACATTTTTTTGGAATATTGCAAGAATATTCCATTGGAATATTCATAAATTCTTTAAAGCAAAGAAGAAAAAAATTTTTTTAGTTTTTAAATTTATTAATTCTTATTAGAATTATTCATTATTTTATTTTTACGCCTTATAACAAATTAAAAATTCTAAACGCGACGGGAGGATTCGAACCCTAAACCTAAGACCTATCTAACGATTTAACGCTCGCAGCTATTTTATCGGTATGAAAATTCTACAACAAATCTGGATGAACTTCAGCTATTTTAGATATGTGTTAAAAGTTTATCAACTCGGTTTTGTTTCTTATTTTCATACCGATAAATAGCTGCAAGCGTTAAATCGTTAGATAGGTCTTAGGTTTAGGGTTCGAATCCTCCCGTCGCGTTTAGAATTTTTAGTTTGTTATAAGGCGTAAAAATAAAATAATGAATAATTATAATAAGAATTACCTAAAAAAATTTTTTTCTTTTTTGCTTTAAAAAATTTATGAATATTCCAATGGAATATTCTTGCAATATTCCAAAAGAATGTTCCTGCAATATACCAAAACAATGTTCCTGCAATACTCCTAAAGAATGTTCCAAAGGTAGGACATTAGAATATGCCTTGAATATGAATGGAATATTCCTTTGGAATATTCCGAATGTTCCAATGAAATATTCCCGGAATGTGAATGGAATATTTGGTGTTATTGGGGTAGAAATAATTGTTAATTGAAGAAAATAATAAAAATTTGTAAAAAATAATTAAAAGAATTACAGAATATATTTGGGATAACAAGACCACAATTACAATTAATATTATAATTATTCGAATTCTAATTAATTTGAAATTTCTTTGAATACAATTTTAATTAATCCACGCTTTGAGAATAATAAGATTAAAATTATTTAAAAATTTCTTCAATTTTAAACAATTCTTTTCTATTATGATTTCAATTATTTGATCCAATTTTCATTTCTTTTTATCATTTTTCAATAATTTTCTTCAATTTCTAATTATTTTCATTATTTTTTAATTATTTTTCCCCTAATTTTTCAATTCAATTTCTACAAGTTTCAATTATTTTCTTTAATTTTTTCAAATACAACTTTTCATTTTTAATTATTTCCTTCAATATCAAATTAGTTTATTTAATTATTTATTAATTAATTTTCAATTTTTTTCGTGATTTTTTAATTATTTTTATAATTATTTTATAATTAAAACAAAATATGATTTTTGTTTTTTAAATTTTAATATTATTAAATTAATTATTATTATTATTAATTAATATTAATATTATATTTTTTAATATTCAAGTTGGCTGATTTACTGATCAAGAATAATTTGCGAAGAGTTCAATAATGATTTACCATCTCATAGACCAAGTTAATATTGTTAATTAATTCAGAAGATTACTTTAATTTTGTAAATTTCGTTAAGAAGATTTAAATTTAGACGCCATTTTCCATCGACCAATAGGATTCAAGAATCTACCGGATACGTTATTTTTATATTAGGTATATTCAGTTGTTCTCTTGATTAACTTAGTTATTTTTGTCTCGGTAACGATTGGTTACCATAGAAAATAATAAATAGCCATTTTTCTTTTCATCCATTTTCATCTTTTCAACGGCAGCCATTGAAATCAGACGTAATCTTAGGATTATTTCCCCTTTTTATTTTTTCTGGATTCCTCTTCCACGATTTCGTCGATTTCTTTTTGCTGCTTTTTTGGCCTCTTTTGCTGTCTCATTTTTATCAAAATTCGGTAAGGTTTTATTGTTAATTTAAATGCAAGAATAGAAAAAAGGTTTTGATAATTGGTAAACTTTTTTGATTGGAAACTTTCTGTTTTTATTAAATTCTAATTCTTTTATTAATTTAACCTAAAGGTAAATAAATTTATTTATCCAGTTTAATTATTTGAGTTTTGATTTTAAATTTAACTTAACGGAAGGCCGAATTATTATTTTGTTTCCTTCGTCACATTTTTAAATTAATTCCACGCTAAGTTAATCCATCGTTATTAATATTGATATTATTTTCATACTCAATCTGTCAAGCCTTGGAATCTTAAAAAGATCCTTGATTTCAGTAAAATCAAGAATCTTAACCTTAAATATGTCAATCTTTTGAATTCATATTAGAATTCAATTATTTAAGTTTAATAAGATACAATAATTATTTGTAAATGTGAGTCTCGTTATTTATGACTATTCATTTATTTATTAGTTTCAAAATTGTTTACCTAAATATTTAGAATGAACTCAAATGATTATTTTTATCTCTAAATCAAACAAATTTATCTGAAATTTATTAATGATGGTTTTTAATCATCTATTCAGCTTTGATATTAAATATACCAAATTGTAAAATTCTCTTAACCTCAAAATTATAATCTGCCATTTGGAATCTCCGATATTATTAATTTATACACTAAAATTTTAAGTTTGTTCTGTTATGTTTATAAAAAATGAGTAGTATGTAAAAATTGTTATAATTTGATTATAGATGATTTGAATAAATCTCTGAAGAGGAAACTGAATCAGTCTCGAAACGTCAGAAAAAATTGGTTCTTTTTTACC
Organism: Ganaspis brasiliensis; assembly: GCA_037103525.1. Lineage (NCBI taxonomy): Eukaryota > Metazoa > Arthropoda > Insecta > Hymenoptera > Figitidae > Ganaspis > Ganaspis brasiliensis. The sequence goes on along the minus strand of JAZKLR010000055.1, from coordinate 946,282 downwards.
AATGTTTGTTGTCCTTGTTGGTCATTACACTGTTTTTGAAATGAAGAATTGGAGGACGTTAAAGAATTTACTAGATCTCAAAGGTAGAGAATGCTAATGCAATTCATTTATACAAAATTTAATTTATTTTATTGAAATTTAGTTTATCCTTTCAAAATTTAATTTTGTCTTTTCTAAATTTAAATTAATTTAAAATTGACCCACCCCCTCAACCATTATCCAGATTTGGGACTGCCTGGATGAGGTAATTATAGAAAATTCTGTTTTTTTATTCTTAATTATTTAATTATCTTTTCTTCTTGTGGTTTGTGATTGAGCTTCCAATTATTTTTATTGCTCGAAAATCTGCTTGTTTGTTATTATAAAATTATTTTCTTTCCATACCCCTTTTTGCTTTTATTTTATTTTTTACAAAATGATCCAAGAAAAATCTGACGTCCACCTTTTTGAATAAAATCAAGAATCTTCTTTAATTTGTAATCAAAATATATATAATTATATTTTTGGTTACAATATATTTATTTAATTATATATTTTTTATTGAATTATAATTGGATTTGTATTAAAAAAAATGGTCTAAATTTATAATATTACGGGACTCATTAAACAGAATAATTGCTGTCAGCTTCTCGTCAGATAGAAGGAAAGAGCGTAAAATTTGTTTCGTATGAACAGAGACCGGAAGTTAGGAACACGAGAGTTTGATGTCAATGCCACAAAATTGCTCGAGACCTTCGCTCTGGAACGGGAAGCGCTCGGTATGTGAGAACTTCTTCGCCTTCTTCTTCCTCTTTTCTTTTCCTCCTTCACCGACTTCTAAGTTCCTGAAAAGCGTGTCGGAACTGACGTGAGAATCATTAACGGCCGATAGTTGCCGTGGAATGAGATACACTCAATTATGAGGAAGCTTTATTCAATTATTACCAAAGATCCTTAGCCGTCATGCAATATTAGAAGCAATAAAAAACAAATTGAACAACTTATCTTCTTTAATGACACTAAAAAGTAACCAACTTTGATTCTGCAAAAATACTACACTGATGCTAAATATTTATAAGTTAATTATTAAATTATTGATTCTAAATTTATATTCTATAAGGAAGTGTGGATTAGTGTAATGATTATTTATTATTCTTAAAAGTGTTTTATTAAATATTATATTGCAGTTCAAGTCTAGTACACATGTGGAACAATGAATTTATGAACTTTAATTAAAAATAAAAAAGTGTAAATTGCGTAACTGTGGGATATAAATCTTTTTAGATAGGGAATTATTTTGCACAACTCTGTGACTCTAGGAAGAGTTTCGTTATAAAAAATATTATACTTGTATTTTTAGTTGTTTATAATTCAATAATTTTTAGAACCGCATTACAATTTTAGAACTAGTTTAAAATTGTTTAAAACCGTTTATAAATTGTTTTACGTTGTTTAGAACTTAATAATGTTTAAGATTAGTTTAAAATTCTTGAAAACTAGTTTCAAATTGTTTGAAATAAAATTAAAACTGTTTCTAACTGTGTCAGAATAAAAAATGCAGCTTTTCGTGACCAATAAAAATATGAAATTATACACGATTAATTAAGGTCAATAAACTCGGTCTCTGGGTAAAATTTAAAACAGTGATTCAGTATTTCTTGTCAATGATCTAAAACATTCTCTAATACTGTTATAATTTATTTTTGAAAGTTAAACTTTTTGAAAGAGTCTTATAACTTCTCTACCAACTAAAGTGGAAAACTTTGAAATGTAAAATCTATTGTCTGACTAGAACTGCAATTATCTACTTAAGAAGATTGAAGAAAGTTTGCCATTAGTGTGAATGAATTTTCGAAAAGTTTAACTTGCGTGAAATTTCAAAAACTAACTTAAATTGATGATAGAAAAAGCTTTTTGCTTAATGGAATTGATCACTTTTAAACTTAACTTTCTGATTAATTTGATACTTGAAAGTAATGAAAAAATGTCCAATTTTTGTAAGTTTATTTTATAGCACCTAATTGAATTTACAACGATCATGAAATTTACAGAAATTAACAAGGTCAAAAATGAATTATATCTTAATTCACTTTTTATTATAATTCTCGGCTTTTTTTCAATTTCTGTTTTTAAATTCTTAAAGTATATTATTTAAATTACAATTCCATTCTTTAATTTTTAATTGCTTTCTTCAATTTTCAATTATTTTTTTTAGTTTTAATTATTTTTTTTCAATTTTTAATCCAGTTGTTAAATGTGCAATTATTTCCAACAATTATTTCTATAATTTTCTTAATTTTTCAATTTGCAAATATTTTCTTTGAATTTTAAAAATTTTTTTCCACATATTTTCTTCAATTTTGCTAATAATCTCGCCATTTTTTAACTATTTCCTTCAATTGTTAATTATTTTCCGTAACTTTCAATTATTATTGTCTACAATTTTTACAATTTTCAATTATTATCTTAAAATTTTATAATTATTCTTTGATTTTTTAAAATTATTTTGTTTGGTTGTGTATTCAGGCATGTTTTTAATTTTGTTTTTAATCGTCAATTATTTTCGTCGGTTTGTAATTTTTTGTCCAATTAATGATTATTTTTTCAAATTTTAATTTATTTCTTCAAGTTTTTTATTATTTTCTTTCATTATCAATTCTTTTCTTATATTTTTGTAATAAATTTTTTTCTTATTTTCTTTGCACCTTTTTGTCACCTTTTTCATTTTTGAAAATTAATAAAATTCAAAAATAGGAAATTTTATTCCACTTGAATTTAACTCATGTCCCAAATTTCAATTCGTGATAAATTGAATCAGCTTTTGAATTCAAGTTACGATTTTTCCAAATATAATTTAGAAAAATTCCAAGTGGTTCAAATTAAAAGAAATTATTGTTTAAAACTTTTAGTGATGAAAATTTTAATATATGAAAAAAAAGTTAACAAATTTTATTCGTCCAATTTGGAAATAATATTAATTTTAATTCTGGTCGAGTTAATTCTCTAATCAGATCGATTTTAAGTTTAATTTATCTAAATTTCAATTCATTTAATTTTAAAATCGTAATAAATTGAATTCGTTTTTACTTATTTATTTGTTCAGAAAACTGAATTCCTTTGTGTCGATGAGCACTTTTAGGAACAAGTATAAACAACACGATTTAACATTTTTTCTTTCTTGATGTTTTTTATTTTTTAATATTATTATAAATAAAAATTGTCCTTCAAATGTAATTTATGAATTCATACGTGATTTAATTTATTTCCATAACATTTCATTACATGAGCCGTTCGCTCGAAAAACCACTTAAGTCTATTGTCGTTTTTCAAAAGACGCTTACTATCGTATCAATCATCGTCTAAACTATAATTTTTTATGAAAATTTAACATTCACGAACCCTTTAAATATAAGTAATAATTCATAAAATGATTTATAAATAAAAAATGTATCTTAAATTTAACCTTCTGCAAAATGTATGAAAAATACTTAAGTGGTTTTTCGAGCGAACGGCTCACATATTACAGTCTTTAAACTTATCAAATTTATTTAATTAATCCTTCAATTAATTCCTGTTATACTTTACAATTTATTTTTGCATTTTCTGATTTTTGGGAAGATTTTTCCCGATTTGTGTATTTTTGCATTTATTCATAAAAATTTTAAGTGTCTTGCTACTGATAGTAGCAAAAATTTTTTTAATTTATTGTTAAATATAAAACTAGGTGAGAATTATGTCCATTTCATGGACAATTCGCTTCCAAATAAGCAAAATAATTTGCTTCCTCATAGAGGAAGCAAGAAATTAATAATATATAACTTAATTGGGGAAGTAATTTAAAAATGATGAATTTTAAATGCAAAAAAATATAAAAATATGAATTATTTTACGAATTCTTGATTAATTATAAAAGTTTTATAGGTCAATCGATTCGTTTTGAGATAAGGAATATGATTTTTGTATTCATTAAGTTGTATTTTTAGCATAAAATTTTTTTTTGGCAAAAACCGATTTTTTTCGATGAAAAATAGTGCTCAAAAAAATTTGGTTGGGTATTTTCAAAAATCCTTATGTCCAAATTTAGATATTCATGAGCTTAATAAGTCATCCAAATTTTATTGGAATCCGTTTAAGCGTTCTCAAGATATCTTGTACACAAAAAACGCTATACACACACACTAATACATACATACATACACACACACATACACATACATCTGGACATTCGCTTAGGAATGAAAATTTTCGCTTTTTAGATAAAAATGAGTCGATTTAGACTATTTTTGGAAAATCGAATATTTTAACGATCACAAAGCTTCCTCTATGAGGAAGCAAAAATTACTAAAATTTGCGTTGTACCGTAAAACCCAGAAAGATAACCCCCCTCCCACTCGGAAAATATTGGACAAAAAAAAATCACCAAAGATTACCATCTGTACGCACTATAAATACTTCAAATTTAAGCATGATTGGCTAACAATTTTTTTTATTTTGATCACTTCATATAAAATCTCTCATATAAAAAACAAATGTCAGTTTTACGGATCCCGCATAATTTTGCGGATCCCGCAAAATATTATGCGGGATCCGCAAGCCATCAAAATGTGCGGGATCCCGCTTTGCGGGATTGCAATCCCTAATTTGTACGTTCTAATTAATTTTCATAATCTGTACATAAAAATATACAAATGTATCAAATTTTAGCCTTCTAGCTCAAATAGTTTCAAAGTTATGAGGAAAAAACTTTTTTTTCGAAAATTTGCAGTTTTTCTTTTTTTGACAACGTTTTGACTGTCAATCCAGATAATGTTCCCTATAATATTCCTGTAATCTACACGTAAAAATACATATGTGTACCAAATTAGAGCTCTCTGTTTGTTAATAAGGTATATCTTTGTTTCGTAAATGTACGGAACCCTAGATTTTGGTACGGGTGTAACTCGTACTTGCCCGATTTTCAATTATGTTTCTCGATTTTCAATCCAGTTGTTAAATTTTGCAATTATTTCAAACAATTATTCCTATAATTTTCTTAATTTTTCAATTTGCAATTAGTTTCTTTGAATTTAATATTTTATGTTTATTTTTTTGTTGTTGTATATTAATCTAGTCATGTTTTGACAATTATTTTCTTGAATTTTCAGATATTTTTTTTAAATGGCAATTATGCTCGTCATTTTTCAACTATTTCCTTCAATTATTAATTATTTTCCACAATTTTTTCAATTTTTAATTATTATATCAAAATTTTATAATTATTCTTTAATTTTTTAAATTATTTTGTTCGTCTGTGTATAAATCTTGACAATTTTTTGAATTTTGTTTTCAATTGTCAATTATTTTCGTCATTTTGTAATTTATTTTTCATTTATCAATTATTTTTTTTCAAATTTTAATTCAATTCTTAAATTTTCAATTTATTTTCTCAACTTTCTATCATTTTTTTGGTTCAATTTCAATTATTTTTTTCGATTTTCAATCCAGTTGTTTAATTTGCAATTATTTCCAACAGTTATTCCTTTTAGCGCACAATTGATAAAACCACCAAAGTACAGAACTGATTAATGAACAGAGTTTATGCGCAAAAAAACCTCGTGATATAGAAAATAGTGCACGTTTGCATGAAAGAAGCTGAGAAAGGTTCTTTCGTTCGTTGACATGAAATTAGCAGCAGTTTTCTCTTCACCTGAAGTGTACGGCAATTACAAATTAATTTGATCAGCAAAGATCAGATATTTTGATGTATTTCAGTCTGGTAAAGACTTGTAGCCTTAATGCGATTCGATTGATTAGATTGGAGAGCTTCTGACGTAATCAGCAACGTTCGAACTGGAATATAGTGAAGAAATCACGAGAAAATCAAGACCATGTCATGCTCTCATCTTCTTTTTCTTCTTCAATCTACCACGAACACGATCTCGCTTCTCACGGATTACTCGACGTGACGATCATTACCAGATCGCGAACGCCTTTACGTTCAGGGCTTAGAACTCAGGATCAACCTGTGCAGGTCTTGAGAAAGTCAAGGCCATTGCACGCAGACATTTTTTCCATTTTTATTCTCGATTTTTCTTTTTTTTGTTTTTTTTTGTTGCTGCTGATCGTCTTATATTTCTCACGTAGACGTCAATCACGATACGATGTTACTATTAATTTGATCGAAATTGGAGAAAGTACATGAATTCTGCTATAAATAATTGATTGTAGAATACTTTATTAGTATGAACTAGGGAAAAGCTTCTCTTAGGTAACAATTAAAAAATATCCTTAGTTCCTTATATATACTTTCTTTATAATTCTATACCAATGTTGCTCTGAAGTAATACAAATCATTTTAGAAAGGATGTTTACGGAGATGAATCTCGCTGAATAAAAGTCTCGTGTGCGTTTTGTTTATGTTTATATAAGCGTTACTTAAATTTAATGCATTTCAAAATTTTTCTTGATATATAACTGATGATTCTTTGCTTCCTGTGTGACATTGTAAAATTTGTTTAGAAGAATTTTACAATTCACAAGTTGCTTAATTTAAATTTAAAAAAAAAAAATCAATTTCCGATTTTTCTTTCAATTTAATTTAATTGCTAAATTTGTTTAAAATAAAAATTTTGTTCCAAATTTAATTATTCTAATTAAAATAATCCGATCTCAATGATTGTTCGACATTCCAAGACTTGGTTCAAAATTTAATTTATTATTAGAACTTAATTTTAATTATTCCCTTTCTATTTATGTTAACCTGTTTCGAGTCAACGCATGTATTGAGGAAAATATTACCAATTTGGATTTTATTGGAAATTTTGAATTAAATTTGGATTTGATGATTTAAACTGGATTTCAACCTGCCAAAATTTTGAATTTACCGACAAAAAAATGAACTGTTGGAAATTGCTGTCTAAATTATGTAACCTGTTTGTTAATTTTGAAGTCTCTGAAGAGGATTTATTGAATTTTCTAACATAATATTCTAATTCGAATTTTGCCGCCTAACCTAAAAAAAATATTGGATTATTGATTTGAAGAATTTTATCGATTTATTTTCTGGATTTATGTAATTGATCTTCATCTGAAAAATCTTTTGATCGAACCCAAGGATTATTTTGTTGAATTTATTTAAAATGCCAACCTTTTTCTTGCTGCGTTTCCTGCCACGTATAAAGGATTTGACTTAGTCACCTGGAGTGACATTTAAAAATTTCATGCCTTGGAAGGTTTTATTATTAATTCTAAATTTTATTTGGATCTCTTGTTGCTGCGGGTAGCCAAAGCCCATATAATTGTCAATTTATGTGACCGGGACTATATCCACTTGGATCCAGAAAATTCGGATAATATTTTATCATTTTCTTGGGATACTAGGATTTCAGTTGGCTGGTTCACTCCATTGAAATGATATTGGAAGAGTAAAATAATAATCTAACATCAACTGGATCGAATTAATTATCGTAATTAATTCAGAAGATTTATTCAATTTTATGAAGATTCCTTGAAGATTCAAATTTTCTTTTTTTTCTTTCGACCAATAGAATTAAGAAACAACAGAATGTAGCCAACTTCATTTATGTCAATTTAGTGATCTAAATTAATTTTTTAGTGTAGCTTTCTTTTTTTTTTATGAGCTTTGGAACAATTATTTCTCCATGGTTACGCTGGTAACCATGGAAAATAACTAACGTCACTTTTTCACTTTTTATTAATCATTCATTGAGATTGGACGGAATCTTTTCGGAATTATTTGGATTTCACCTAATTTAACGATTATATTTATTCTCTCTGGCTCTAAATTGGACGATTTTAAGGATTAATTAATTTTTGGACAAAGATTTTAAAGAAAAATTGAAAAATTTCAACAATTTAAAATATTGATTTTGATTTCGAAGTTTGGATTTTTTTTTGTTTGGTAAGATTTCTATCATTTCTCTTGAATAAAATTCGTATTTTATTATTTTATTTTGTTTCTTAAAGATTCTAAAATTGATTTATTAATTTTCATTTGTGCGAATTAAACTTAACCTGTTAAAAATTAATTTGAAATTAAAATTTTGCTTTCCTTTTCCTTTTGTTCCAAAACTCATCCTTTATTTATTAAAAAAAATGTCACATTAGTTATTAAAGAAAAATTGCTTTAATTTGCTTTTGGATTAAATTTGATTTAGATTGGACCAAGTCTTGGAATTGTTATTCCTAACTAATTCATAGTTTAGGATTATATTTATTTTTTTTATTTTTTTTTATTTATATATATTTTTTTATATATTAATTTGGTTTAATTTAACTTAACTTAACCTAACTTAACCTAACTTAACCTGATTTATCCTAACTTAACTTTATTTTCCAAATTGTTAAAATGTAGTTGATTATTTAATCAATTGTTAATTTTACAAAAAAAGTTTCCTAACCTCCAAATTTGTCATTTGTATCTAATTTACATTGTTTTTCTGAATAAAATATTGTTTATTTAATTATGTAGATGTCTTATTTAAATTATTATAATCTTTTCAAATAAAGTGCATTACAGAACCATCCCCTCTACTATCATCCAGATTGGGGCTAAGCTAGCGGAATTAGTCGTGGAAGATTAATAAATTTGGGTTACTTTTCTTTTATTTATTTATTTTTTTTTTGTTTATTGAAGTTGAGCTTCCTATTTGGTTGTCAACTTGCTGGTGTAATTTTAGGTTAAGCTTCCTATTTGGTCGTTAACCTTATTCTGCGTCACTTTAATTGAGTTAATTTATTTATTATTATTATTATTATTTTTTTTTTTGATCCAAGAAAGATCTGGCGCCCGACTTTTCGATTTTTTTTTTAATCTTCCAAATTGTGATCGTGACTTAAGTTGATTAATTGATTTAGATTAATTAATTAAAATTTTATTCGATTACACCTGATATAAAGAAATAGCTTTGTGCGATTGTTAAGATTTTCGAGTTTCCAAAAATAAATTTTAACACTATTTATAACGATTTTAAATATTTTGAAGCTTCTTATAATTGTTTATAACTTGTATATGGGTGGGAAAAAATTTTAGGTTATGATCAGTGATAGTTTTATCTTGAATCAGTTTCTTGTTTTTGAAAACTTTTTAATTTAGTTTGAATACTTGTTTATAAACTAACCAGAAGCAATTTATTATTAGTAAATAAAATTTTGAAAATATTTATTATATATATTTAAATAAAGTTGATACGCAATAGATATAAGAATTTATTTGATTTTTTTTTCTTCGTTTCAAAATTCCCGCTGTCTTTGTTCCGAGGTTTGGTTAGGTGTGTATCAAAAGTGACAAGGTTTCTCATATTTCTATTATTTCATTTATTTGTTAAAGAATAAACAACTTTTGTGTTGAAGAATTGATTTTATTTTAAAGAATACTTTTCAAGGAATTGTATTACGAGTAGAAAGCTGTTTTACAATTTATATTCTTCAATTAGAAAACAATTATCTACTGTTGGCAGGAGGTAATTTTTGAGAAGAATTTTTATCGTATTATAAAAATGCTTATAATAAATGACTGATTAATTTTAGACCCATTTTACTGATTCTGTTAATTAATTGACTAGATTAGCATCGTTTTAGTATTAAAAATTTTATTAATTACTTCAACCTGAAATAATTACACCTGTTGGAAATTTTTACAATCAACTGTTGGGCGGTCTCCCCTACCTACTTTAAAAATTGATCCAAACTTGTTTAAAACTGTTTTAAACAGTTTATTTATCTCGCCAAGAAGCCCGAAATTGAAGAGAAAAAAAAATTTTCAAGTCCATTTCTTGATTATTTCTTTGTATTTCATGTAAGCTACTGAAAATAAGCTAAATTTATTTTTTTCAGTTATACTTTACAACTTTTATGAGAAAAAAAATTTGTCGGTGAGAAGATTCGAACTCGAAGCGTTTTCAACGCACGACTCGAGCACTCTGTCTACACAGCTACTTCAGGATGTTTCAGTTGTGACTCATTTACTTTTAATGGAATTGAATTTAATAATTAAAAAGATTGAAATAGAAAAAGGGAATTGAAAATAATAAAGAAATTATCGAAATATTAGAAACGGGTTAAAAATAATTTAATCTCCTTGAATTTTATAATTATTCTTTAATATTTTTAATTATTTTGTTGTCGATTATTCTCGTCAGTTTTAGAATTTTTTTTCAATACTGTCAATTATTTTCCTCATTTCTCAATTTTTTTTTTAATCTTCAATTATTTTTGTCATTTTGTAATCTTTCTTTTAATAATCAATTACCTATTTTCTTAATATTTAAATTTAATTTTTTAATCTTCAATTAATATTTCTAATTTTAAATTTTATTCGTCAATTCTCAATTATTTTCTTTTATTTTTAATTATTTTCTTCAATATTCAATAATTTTTACCTCTTTTCAATTATTAATTATTTTCTTGAAATTTCAATACATTTCTAAAATTTTCAGTTGATTTCTTCAATTTTGATTTCTTTCCTACAATTTTTTTTTAATTAGATACAATTTTTAAGTGATAATTTATTATCACCCCTTATTTCTTTTATAATATTTAATTATTTTCGTCATTTTGTAATTTTCCCTACAATTATCAATTATTATCATACAGTTTTAATTTAATTATTTAATTTTTAATTTATTTCTCCAATTTTAGTTATATTCCTCAATTTTTAATTTTTTCCCTCTTTTCAATTATCAATAAGTTTATTTAATATTAAATTCAATTGTTCAAATATTTCATTCAATTTTTTTTTAAATTTATTAATTCCATTTTTCAGTTTTCAACTTTTTCTTCTACATTCAATAATTCTCGGGTTTTATCAATAACTTTTTCAATTCTTAATTATATTCTAATTTCAATTACATTTTTTAATTTTCAATTATTTGTACGAATTTGATCTAACTCTTCAATAATTAAAAATTCTCGGCTTTTTCATTAATTTTTTCAATCTTAAAAATTGTTTAAAATTTTCGTTTCAACAGATTTATTTAATTTTCTTATTTCTTCAATTTTCTACAACTATTTTCTTTAATTTCTCATTATTCTCTTCAAATTTCAATTCAATTTTTTAATTTTCAATTAGTTTCTTTAATAGTAAAAAATGTTCGACTTTTATCACATTTTAATACTACAAATTTTAATTCCATTCTTCAATTTTCAAATTATTTTCTTCTGTATTTAATAATTATGTGATTTTTAAACTTATTTATTAGGGGAGAGGGCCCCAAGTTGGACACCCTTTCGATTTATTGCTGCAGAATCCAAACCAAATAAAATATATTAAAATGTTTTATACCGGATGAAAGTACAATTTATAAGGTAACTTATGACCACAGAGATAACATTTTATTTTGAACATAAACATTTTTTTAAACATTTTTCTAATTGTTAAAATTTTCGGTATAAAAAAAAGTGGCCCCAAGATGGACACCTTCTTAAAAGTCTCTGAAAATTGTAGTTAATAAAAAATTAACATCGTGTAACAATTCCTTAACTAATTTTTAATCATTTTAAGGAATTTATCAAGAAATAACATTTCTAAAAACTTCAATTTAATAGCTTAACAGTAAAAAGCAGTAAAATATCGAAAAATATCGATATATCAAATTCTCTAACGAGTCTAACGATAACATTACATTTTATGGTAGAAAATAAAAAATTTTAATTAATTGGCTCAAAAAATTATTGAAAAAAGTGTAAAATTGAAAATATGCAAATAAATACATTGAGATTTGAGGCCTGTCCATCTTAGGGTACATGACACCATTTTTTAATCCCCAGTAAAAATATATATACGAACACTGAATTAGTAAAATCATTTTAGGGTATTATTATACGATAAATAAAGAATATTACAACGTTAAGTACTTATTCTAAATCATAAATTTAAATTCTAAATCATAAATTAACTTGAGAAAAAACTGTTACAAAACTTTCTTAGGCACAAAATTACTTGGTATGTGTAGAAGAAAAACCAACTGGTTTTTTTTCTTCAAATGTGAATCAAAAACTTCGTCTATACAAACAACAAAAATGACAGAAAGCATAAGGCGCTGTCACCTTAAACAAAAATTTTATACGAAATGTCCATCTTGGGGCCCACTCCCCTATATTTTTTAAATTTTAATTACATTCTTCAATTATTAATTATTTTCATTAATTTCAATTTTATTTCCGTTTTCAATTCATTTGTTCAATTTACAATTATTCCTATAATTTTCCTAATTTTTTAATTATTTAGTTAAAATTTAAAGTTTATTGTTTGATTGTTTAATATATTTTTTCAAATTATTTATTATTTTAGCCATTTTTCAAATTTTGTTTTCAATTGTCAATTATTTTCGTCATTTTTTAGAAGTTCTCTTCCATTTTGCAATTGTTCTCGTTATTTTTCAATCATTTCTTTCAATCATTTACTACAATTTTTTCAATTTTAATTTATTTTCTTAAAATTTTAGAATTATTCTTTAATTTTTTTTTTATTTTTCTCTTTTGTCTATTATTCTTGCCAGTTTGCGATTTTTTTCAATTGTCAATTATTTTCGTCATTTTAAAATGTTTTTTCAGTTATTTTTCTAAAATTTTTAATTATTTTCATTAATATTTTTAAGTTCTCGTATTTGGTAAATTTTTTTTCGATTATTAATAAGTTTCTTTAATTTTAAATACGATTGTTCAATTATTTTCTGCAATTCTCAATTTTTTTTCAAATTTCAATTCCATTTTTTAGTTAATTTTGTCAATCTTTTATTATATTCTTTAAATTTCAATTCCGTTCTTAAATTTTTAATTATTTCTTTAAATTTTTAATTGTTTTCTTTAATTTTAAATTATTTTCTTCAATTTATTTCATTTTTTTTCTACTTTTAATATAGTTGTACAATTTACAATTATTTTCAACAATTACTCCTGTAATTTTGTTTATGTTTCTTTTTGCAATTATTTTCTTGAAATTTAATTTTTATTGTTTTATTTGAAAATTTACTTTATTTGTGTATTAATCTAGCCATTTTTCGAATTTTATTTTCAATTGTTAATTATTTTCGCATTTGTTTTTGTAATTTTTTTTTAATTATTTTTATTTTATTTTATAAAGTTATTGTTAATTATTAATTTAACTAATTATTATCATTAATTATTAATTATTATTTTAAATTCCAATTGAATTTTTTACTTTTCAGTTTATTGCTCCATTTTTTTATTACTTTCTTCAATTTGCAATTATTTCCAACAGTTATTCCTATAACTTTCTTCATTCTTGCCGGGATAACAGTTAACTTATTTAATACTGTTTAAAATTAGTATTATCATTGTTTATAATTATTATTTTTGAACTTTAAGTGCTAGTAATAATTTTTATGATTTTGTATGACCGAAATCTTTATATAACAAAACTTTGACGTATGTCCGTCCGCCCGTCCGTCGTTGACAGTCAATAATTATCTGCATTTGCGATTCTGTACAAGAGAGGGAAAAAAATATGGACAATCGATATAGAACATAAATACCTCGGGAAATATTACGAATGTTTATTTAACACATTTTAAACAATTTTTTAAATTTTTTATCAAAAACTTGTTATACGAGTAGGCAATTACGTAAAGTTAAATAAATGTAGGTGAGAGTCGGCCAAAATGCCTTAATTGAGTAAATTGTCAATCGTTAATAACTTGGCCAAAAATTGATTATATTAATTATTGCACTTATACTAATAATAATAATTATAATAACTGTGCATTGAAGAATTATTTGTAATATATTTTTAAAATATGATTTTAAATAAGCGCGGGTTAAAACAAAAGAAGTGCGCATGCGCGGAAAAAATACGTAGAATTACGTAAGTGGTCACGTGATTATAAACAATCATGGCGGATTAACCTGTCACATTTGGCATTGAATATCAAATTTTACGTTTTTTTTCTAAAACTCACGCTATTTTGAAGCCAGCAAGTATTTTTTGTAATTTATTACAGTGTTTAATTTAATTTTGTAGGTTATTTTATAATTGTAGAAGCTTTATTTATTTGTTACATTTTTTCATTTTTGTCATTGTTTCATTTTTTGTCCGACTGCTTCGGATTAAAACTTTAGTTTTATGATAAAAAGATTATATTTTTGTAATCAAAGCTAGTTATTTTTTTAATATTAACAAGTGTCTATAGCTAAATGAACTTTATTGCTTACATGAGTTACAATCTCCTATCACATTTTCAAAATTTAAAAATATTTTTTTTATCCGTTGTCGGTTTGTCGTGTCTTCAAGCGTTATAATCATCAAAAATTCCACCTTGAATTAAATTGATGCAATTGTCGGAGATATAAACAAAACTGGCTCTTGATTTTGGTAGTCCGAATAAAGCTCCGTTCTCGAGGCTCTGTAGAGGATTTTTCGAAATATCTAAAATAGTGAGCAGCGATAAGCTTCGAGCCGATCCTTTCTCGATGTTGCTGATCTTGTTATTCGATAACCAGAGACGTTTCAATCTCGGCAGACCCTCGTACGACTCTGATTTCAGAGTCGTCAAAGAATTATTTTTCAGATAAAGATCTTGCAGGTTCGGCAAGTCGAAAGTTCCCGGCAAGATGTTGGATATCTTGTTTCCGTCCAAGGACAGCGAGAATCTAGGAACCTCGATAAAACTGCCCGGCTCGAGAAATTCAATTTTATTGAAATCCAGATGCAAGAAATTCAGGGACTTGGGCAGTTTTGCGAACATATCGGGTGTGATTCTCTCGATTTTGTTGAAAGCGAGATTTAGATTTCTCAATTTTTCCAAATTCTCGAAAACTCCGATTTGAAGGTTAGAAATCGAGTTGTGATAAAGATAGAGAGTTTTAAGATTCTTGAGATACTTGAAAGAACCTGGAGCAAGGCTCGATAGAGAGTTTCTGGTAAGAATGAGAATCTGAAGGGATTTCAAGCCTTTGAAAATTTCTGTTTGTAAATTGGGAATGCTGTTTCTTGCTAGATTGAGGTACACTAGATTTGTGAGTTTGGTGAATATACCGTCAGGAATTGACTGGATAAGATTGCGATTGATGATCAGTTCGGAAAGAGTCGAGGGTAAATCTTTAACGAAATTGATGTTTTCCAAACGATTTCCACTCAAGTATAGGCCAGTGAGTCGGGTATTCTCAAACGCTTTCTCTTCGATTTCTTCAATCAGGTTGTCCTTCAGGCTGAGTACCTTCAGATGGCTGTTGTCGATAATCTGCCTTGTTAATTTCCTAATTCTATTTTCCACCAGGCTCACGTATGCCAAATCTCCTGGTAAATCGTTCAAAAGTTCCTTGGATATTTCCTGTATTTCGTTATTCGAGAGGTCGATTCCAATTATGGGCAATTTCTGAAGTCTGTACCAATCCTCGTCGAAATCTTTGATTCCTAGGCCGCGAAGATTTATCTGAAAAAATCAAGGAGAACGAATTCTGAAAAGAAATTTTTATTTCGACAGTAACCGTGTATAAAAAGTTGTTTAAAGTCGAGATTAACACTGACGCGAGAGAAATGAATTGAATTCTTTATGGAGTTTAACGTATGGATTGAAAATTTGTTGCGAAAACGCTGCCAAATAAACAAAAGATGTTTTTTAACTTTTATAATTACTAGCCAAAAATACGCGCGCTATAGCGCGCGAGAATTACATTTTTCAATGGTTTCAATACAAAAATAAACCGAACTTATTTAGATTAAATTAATTATACTATCAAATTAAATTTTGTCAATTATTTTTTATTCATTAAAATGTGCTATAAATTAACAAACACAAAGAAATTTTAGAGAATAACTCCGCTTTTCTTCCTAAGTTAAAATTAAAAAGTTTCCATAGTACGTTACAAAAAATTAGAATATTTTTTTAAATATTTTTTTGAACAAAATATTTTTTATTAATACAATTTTCTATGCAAATTTATTTTATTTCAAACTTCTATTGATATGAAATCTTTATTTTTTAAGTTTCTTTAAACAATACGAAATTCGATTAGTAACAAACCATTCTCAAAAATTTCTATCGATATAAATTTTAATTTTTCCAAATTAAAAAATTCTCAGCTTCTATTAATCTAAATTATTTCAAACTTCAATTATAATCAAAATTCATTGTGATATAGGTAACCAAAGTTTTAAGATTTATAAATCAAGTTTAAGATTTTTAATTTAATTCAATTTGTAAAAGTGAAAGATTGAAATAATTAGTGTTTTTTAGAAATTAAAATAAAAATGAGTTCATTCTATTTTATTTCCATCTTTATCTTTTACAAATTAAATTATATTAAACATTTTAAACTTGATTTTATTAATATGAATGCAAATTGTTTCAAATTTTAATTAGTTTACTCTAAAAACAAGTGTCTCGAAAGTGTCTTAAACTATGATATTATGGTATCTTTATTGTATCTGAGGCTCAAAAAGTGTATTAAAATAAGATATGTAAGAATTATTTAAATTTGAATAATAATAATAATAATAATTTTAATACACTATTGTTAAAAATAAAATATAAATTTATTACTTAATTTAAATTTAAAATTCAGGAGAATTAATAAATAATTAAGTAACATTAGAAATCATATATAAAAATACATTTCATCAAAAGTTATTGATTTAAAACAGAAAAACATCTATAGTTGTGAACAGAATGAAAGAATGAATGAATAAAGTTTGCGATTATTATTATTACTAAGCAAAAAAAACGCGCGTATTTTATTGGCTAGTATATAGTTTAAATGCAAAAAATAAATTATAAACTTATTTAGATAAAATTAATTATATATTATCAGATTAAATTTTGTGAATTAATTTTGATTTATTAAAATTTATTACAAATTAATAAATAGAAAGAAATTTTAAAAAATAAATTAAATTTTCTTCCCAAGTTAAAAATAAAAAAATTTATTGTATGTTACAAAAAGTAAGAATATTTCTCTTTCAATAGTGTTGTGAACAAAATATATTTAAACTTTTATGCAAACTTAATTTATTCCAAACATCTTTTGATAATAAGAATTCCTTATTTTCAATTTTTTTTTACGCAATTCAATTAATAACAAACCATACTTTAAAATTTTTATCAATATTTTTTCATTCTTCCAAATTAAAAAATTCCCAACTTCTATATCAATTCAAATTGAAAATATTTCAAACTTGAATTAATCAAAATTGAAATATAACTAAAGTTTTAAAATTTATAACTCATTTTTAATTTAATCCATGGGAACAATTTTTCCAATCTTTCACCTTTACAAATTAAATTAAATTACAAATTTTAAACTTGATTTTATTAATACGAATTTTAATTGCTTCAAACTTTAATAATTAGTATAAGAAGTATGAATTTTTAAAATTTTAGTAATATTAAACTTAAATTACTTAAAACTTTTAATTGTTCAAATTTGATTAATTCATGCTAGAATTATTATGAACTTCAAATATTTTCAAATTCTCACAATTTATATTTTAGATGTTCAAACTTAAACCCATATAATTATAAGAATTTAAAGAAATTTGGAAATTTTAAATCGATCCAAACTTTAATATAATTCAAATCAATTAATATTTCAATTTATCGATTCTAAATTCTTTTATTAATTCAAACTTCTATTAAATAGTTACTTTTCTTTAATTTTATGAAATTATTTTAAGTACTTGATTTTTGTGATCAGCGCTTTTTTGTGAAAATTTTGGGATCTTGATCTTGATTTTAATGAATTTTTAGCCTGACGGGCTTGGCAAATCTATAATATAGTGAAAACTATATTTCAGTTAATCTTATTTTTTGTTTTTACAATTCAACTGATTAAAATTATAATTGATCCTAATTTGAAACCTATAATAGAATTAGAAATTAAATAAGTTTAATAATTCACCAATAAAAAATAAGCATTTTGAGATAAAAATACAACATTTGGAGAAATTTAATTTGGTACTTATTTTTATTTAAAATAGAGAAGAAGATTTCAAATTACAAAAAAATGATTAAAAGAGGAATAAATTATAAAGAAGGTATTTAAAAATCTTAAAAAATATTTGAAAACAGTGCTCGCTTTTTTCTAATTATATCATGATATTTCATTCTTTATTCTTATTTATATTGTCTTTTTTAGAAGTAATTAAAAAACGAAATATTATTATAAAAATTATTCATATATTATTATAAATTATAACATAAAATAAAAATTTTTTGAATCTTTATTAAAATCTGTAAAGTAGCTTTAAATAAGACACGTTTGTATTGTAATACATTATTATTATTGAAAATAAACTATATAAATTTGTCAATTGATTTAAAATTTAGATTCAGGAGAATCAATAATTAAATAAATAAAATTAGAAATCTTCTAATTAATATAAAAAGACATTTTTTCAAAAGTTATCATTGATTTAAAATAAAAAACATCTATTGTGCCAAACTTCAGGTGTGGACAGAATGAAAGAATGAAAGAATGAAGTTTGCGATTATTATTATTAACTAGCAAAATATACGCGCGCTACAGCGCGCGAGAATGACGTTTTGCATTTGTTACTAATTTAAATATAAAAAGTATGAACTTTTTTATATTAGATAATTTATTATTAAATTAAATAAAAATATAACTCATTTTTTACTGTTACATAATTATTATTTAAATTTTATTAAATCAGAAAAAGAGTTTTGTTCTTTAAACTATGATTTGTTCCGTCAATTCATTTCTTAAAAGTTAATTATTATTATTAATATACATCCTAATACATAATTGATTTAATTATAAAATAATAATAAAAAATTTTTAAATAATAAAAGTAATCCGATTTAGTTTAAATTAATTTTATTAGATCCTAAACAAATTAAACAAAAATTTTATTTTAACATATAATTATTATTTTAGTCCAGTTTAATAAGAAAGATAAGGTTTGTTAAAAGAGGTATGATTTTTTTGAGTTGAATGTTTATTAGCATTTCTTGACCCATAAATGCAAAAAAATGATTAATCAAAAAGTAAACAATAAAAGTTTATAGCAAAAAGGATGCGAGCGAGAAAAACGTAATGAATTATTTATTTTGAAATATACTAACATTATATTCAAAATTCTATACAAATTTCAATTGTTCCAAACGTCTATTAATCAAAGTTTCTTATTCTTAAATTTTCTTTAAACAATATAAATTTCAATTACTAACTTCTCTAGGTGCAAATTAATCGTCAAAACTTTTATCAACACAGATTTTAATTTTTCCAAATTTAAAATATTTTCCAACTTTTATAGATTCAAACTCTAATTATTTTAAACTTCAATTAAGCAAAATTTTAATATTTAACCAAAGTTTTAAGAGACATATATAATCCAATTTCACTTTGATTCTCAACAATGTAAACAAAATGTATTTTAACTTTATTATAAAAATTATAAAAAAAAAATAAAAATTATAAAATTTATTTATAAAATTGTTCAAAATTAGAAAAAACTCAAACAGTTAATTTTGGGTCAAACTCCAAATAAGTTAGGGGTACGCAGACCTTTCAGGTGATATTTTAGGTAATTCGACAAAATTGCATTGAAAAATATTCAGTACCTAGTTCTAGAGAAAAACGCTGAAAAATTTTGTTTGTGGGTCATGTGGTCAATGATCAATCTATCACATCCTCTTAATTATTAGGAACTTGGAATTATTTGAATTTTATTATTAATAAATTTCAATTATTATTAAAAACTTTTAATGCTTCAATTTTTAATCATTCTATGTTTTAATTATTATATCAACTTTAAATAATTTCAAATTCTAACAATATACATATTAAAATAATTTCAAACTTAAACCAATTTCTAAAAACGTTTTAATTGTAAAAAATTTACATACATTAAAACTAAAATAAATCCAAATTTTCTGATTAATTTTATAATTTTAGTCTTTCCAAAAAAAGTTAATTCTTTTATAGTAAAAACTGTATTTCAGTCTATCTCATTTTCTCTTAATCTAGTTAAACTATAATTAGATTTATAATTGTCTTTAATTTTAAATGTATAATTAAATTGAATATTAAAGCAGTTTAATCATTTACTCACGCAATAAAAAATAATAATTTTTAGATAAAAATACTAAATTTTTTCAAAAGTAATTTAATGCAGTACCCATTTTTCTTTAAAAATTAATAGCGCAAAAAAGCTTCAAGAGTCAAACCACTGTCTTTCAACTAAAGCTCGTCGCTGACATATTTTAATAAATATTAAAACCCATATTATATGTATTATTGATGTGTCTAAATTCAAGTTCTGAAGTTGTTTTAGATAATTTTTTTATTTTCCAGCCGTAAATTGTAATTAAAGAAGCAAGTGTCAAGAAAAATTGGCGTTTTTAATGCATATTTCAAATATTTTTTATTTAGAAAGAAAACATTTCATTCTCATATTGTAAAGAAAATATGTTTAATTAACATCCAAATATTTATTTTATTTAATGTTATTTTGTATATAATGAATAATGATAAGAATAATAATAAAATCAATTTAAAGTTGATCAAAAGGCTGTCACTTTTAACCATTTTTAAAAATCTATTTTTTAGAAACCTTCTTAATAAATATTATTCAAACTTACCATAATTATTAATTTATACACTTTAATCATGTTTTCACTAGATTCAAGACAAATATTTATTTTATTACTAAATAATACCATCTTAAAACTTGAGAAGTAACCCCAAAACACAAAATTTTTAATCTTATATAAGTTTTTCTGGATGCAATTAACAAATTATTTCTTTTCACATATCTAAGTTTTTATAAAATCTTCAACATATTAAATTTTAGAGAGAGTAATTTGCTCAGTTTATGAATTATTATTCAAGTTTAAAATGTACAAAATACACTCTAAAGTTTGACAATCTGTTATTTATTTTAAATTCAAAATTATTTTTGTCAATAATTTTAACGACAAATGTAAGAGTGTATTTTGTTCAATGAAAAATATGGTTTTTTCATTACATTTTTAAACTTTAATAATTCATAAACTGAGCAAATTACCCTCGCGAAAATTTAATATGTTGAATATTTTATAAGAACTTAGATATGTAAAAAGTGTTAATTTTTTAATATCATCCAGAAGAAACTTATATAAGATTAAAAATGTGTTTTGGGGTTAATTCCGGAATTTTAAGGTGGTATTATTTAGCAATAAAATAAATATCTGTCTTGAATCTAATGAAAATATAATTAAAGTGCATAAATTAATCATTATCGTAAGCGACCACCTTTGGTCGAAAGTCAGTGGTTTGACCCTTAAACTAAAGAAAAAAAAGTTCTCAAAAGGAAAGCAAATAATCAAAAAGGTAATTGAAAACCTTAAGCAATGTTTAAAACCTGTGCATAGCTTATTTTTCAATGATATAATTCATAATATTTCATTCTTTATTATTATTTTTATTGTATTTTTTAAAATTAATTAAAAGCTCGAAATAGGTGTAAACAGAATCAAAGACTGAATGAATGAATAAATGATAATAAAATTTTATTATTTCATATCTTCAAATCATTTATGAAATTTCATAGAAATATTAGATTTTCTGAATTAAAAAAACCAATATTCAATTTACTCAAAATATTTAAGAAAAACTTAATTTTACATAATAAGAACTTAAATAAATTTTGTTTAACATAAATTAAATTAAAATTGTAAAAAAATGTTAAATACAAAGCAGGTTATATACCTGCATAATGTATATATTTTAATCTTGTTTTCTTTTTTAATCCTATTATTAAAATTTTATTAGTTTATTTTAAAAATTTACCAATTTTATAGTTATGTAAGTCCATTGACTTTCGTCTGAGGACTGTTGCGGACATATTATTAAAAAAAATTGTTCCACAACACTTGAAACTTGAATATTTCCTGATTTCATTGGTCATAATATTATAGTGTGAATTGTATTTCTTATAATGTAATTATTATAATCAAAAACCTTAAATTTTTGCAATTTTTTAAAAACATTATTATTCAAAAACTATTTGATATTATCTATTGGAACTTACCAGAAACATAAAATGCTTAATTTTTAATATATTAATGTTGATATTTTTATTAAAAAAGGATTATTTTAAAATAATATCTAAATTAGAAAAATTTTTACTTCGAAAAATTTCACAATCCTTTTCAGCTTACAAATTTTTTGTGGAACCTCCTACAAATGGAGAAAATGGAAAAGAACTGGTGGTATAAATATCTAGATTTCTATTTTTCAATTGATATTTTAAACTTTAGGCAGGTTGTAATAATGCTTGTCTAATTTGAATTACAAGTTGAATAGAGCGATGTGAACTTGGTCTATACTAACTTCAAGTTTTAGAAATAACCTTTTTAAGTATAAAATTTCAATATTTTATATCTCAAAAACGAAGTAAAACACGTTCATAAAATTTTAATAATAAGTAAATTTTATTAATATGTAATCAAATATTTACAAAAGCTGAAATTTGTAGGAGGTTCAGTAAAAAAGTTGTAAAATAAAATAAAATAATCCTTTTTTAATAAAAATATCAACAATAAAATATTAAAAATTAAGCATTTTATGTTTCTGGTAAGTTCCAATAGATAATATTAAATAGTTTTTGAATGATAATGTTTTTAAAAAAATGCAAAAATTTAAGGTTTTTGATTAATAATTGCATTAAAAGAAATACAATTTACCCTTTAATATTATGACCAATGAAACCAGCAAATATTAAAGTTTCAAGTGTTCTGGAACAATATTTTTTTTAAAATAAGTCCGCAACAGTTCTCAGACGAAAGACAATGGACTTACCTAATTGACACAAACGAAAAACGTAACCTATTTTCAACTACATAACAAATTTCAAAACCAAGAAGCAAAACATTATTAAAAAACAATTGAATCTAGAAAAACGACCAACTTCAGGTGTGGACAGAATGAATGAAAGAATGAATGAAATTGCGGATTATTATTATAGATTTTAGTTATTAAAAATTATGTCCAATTATTTTTTAACCCAACAAGTACCAATTTTTAATTAATCTAAATGTATATTTAATGAATTTCCAAATGATTAAAATATAACTTAAACCAATTTTGAATTTATCAAAATTTAAGTATTTTCAATTTATAATTGATTTAATTATAAAAATACTTCTCTAATTGATACGATCTAAATCAAAACTAATTCTAGAATTAAATTTACCAAACTTTTAATTAATCGTAAAATATCATTTTCAATTTTCAAATGTAAAATTACATTACTTTTTAATTTACAAATCTAAATTTAATCTTTTAATATTTTTAAATTCAAAATACCATTTTCAGTTTTTAAATGCAGCTTTATCCATTATTCAATTAATGAAATCTTAAATTTACCTCAATTCCAATTGATTTGAAAGTCAATTTATCCAATTTACAATTGTTCTGAATGTTTATGTATCTAATTTTATTTATCTTATTTATTTATTTATTTATTTATTTATTAAATCTCCTAAACCAAATTTAACAAATCCTATTGATTTTAAGGCAGACGTAATTGAAAACTTAAAAATTTGAATTTCTCTTAAAGCTGGATAGTTTACAATGGTTTCAACTTAAAAACGAAGAGTTTGTTTACACCGACAGATTAAAAGCAGGTTTAAAAAATATGAATGACGTCACTGGTATCGGCAAAATTTGTCAGTAAAATTTTTCTTAAAATAATAAATATTTTGACACGAAGCTTTGTAGAATTACTTAAAATATCATTAGAATGGTCTACTTGATCAGAATTTATTTAATTTTTATTTTAAATTTAATTTCTTTTTAAATTTGCTGATTTTTGGAAATTAGAAAAAAAGTTATTTTAAGACTAAATTCAAACAAATTTGGTCCAGACAGACTTTTTTTATCATATTTTAAGTGATTATTTTGCAATTAGTCCCTAAAAGTACCCTATTTTGAAAATTTGTCTCCATTTACATAACCTCAAACTAGTAAATCGTTTTTCTCACCAAATCAAAATATTATTCAAAGTAATTTCACCAAATTTTAAAAGTTCCAGTTGCCCATTTTTCATGAAAAAATTGGTTGAGCTAAAATTTTTTGTTAAATGAGAATTATTTAACATTTAATGCTTTTTTTTTTTAAATCTTGTTGAAGTCTGTGATTTTCATCCAATTTTAACAAATAATTAGCTCATTTTTCTCGTTGAAACATTCTCTACAATTTTATTTGTTAGATTTTGTAAAATAATATTCTGTTTAAAAAATACGTACCTAAAGAACAAATTTTATTTGTTTAATAACTTTTAAACAAAATATTACTTAACAGAACTGAACAATTAAAATTGAAGAGAATGTTTCAACGTGATAAATGCCCAACATTGCAATTGCCCATTAAATTTAAAGAAAAAACATAAAATGTTAAATAATTATTATTTGACAACAAATTTTAGCTCAACCAAATTTTTTCTGGAATATGTAAAACAGGATCTTTCAAAATTTGTTGAAATTAATTATAATAATAGTTTTATTTGTTGGGAACAGTAATTTTTTAGTTTGAAGTAATAGGTAATAAATTTTCTAATTTATTAATCATGTTTCTATTTTTTTGTAATTTAAAATATACATATCATTTTATTAAAAAATTTAATTTTATACTTATAATTTCTTATTTTTTTAAAAAATGTCAGTATTTTATTATTATCATTTTTTTTGTAATTTTGTACAATTTCTTAATGCTAATCACTTTTTTTTAAAATTTGTATTTTATTTCCTTTAATATGTTTTTTGTGTTGTAAGGGGCGTAAATTTTTTTTCAATTTATCTGATTATTTTTAGATTAACTCGTTTTTTATGTAAATTTATTTAATTTTCTTTACAGTTTGTCTATTTTTTCGCAAATTTATTTACCCTTTTATAAAATTTTTTGATTCCAAGATTTATTAAACAAATTTTTGTTGTTAAAATTGTTTAAAAATTTGTGTTTTTTTTTTAATGTATTTACATATTCATTTTTGAATTTTTTTCAATTTGTGAATAATTTTTTAAATTTCTTGATTTTTAAAAGAATTGATCATTCTGTTTTTTTTTTACATTTTTTTATATTTTCTTATTTTATTCTTACTATTTTTTTTTTTTGTAGTACATTTTTCGGTATTTTTATATTTTTTCTTATTTTTTCATAGTTTGTTGAACTTTTTTTTGAAAATTTTATCCCATTTTTCAATATATTGATTTGTTTTTTTTTTCCTTTTTTTATTTTATCTCTTTAAATATTATATGATTCAAATTTACTAGTCCAGTGAAAAATTTATCAGAATTTTAATCTATTCAAATTTTATTACTTTCAAATTTCAGTCGACTCAAATTCTTATTTTTTTGAGAATTGTTAAGGTTTTAAGAAATAAGCTGAAAAGTAAGGCTTTCTATACTTAACAGAGGTTTTGTGTTTTAAATAAAATTTAAGTTAGAAAAAGAGTAAAAAAGTTCGAAAATAGTCAATTTTTTTGATTTTTTTCCGACATTCACTAAAATAAATATAAAAAAGTTGTTAGAAGTTGATAAGAACCACTTGGAACAATTAAAGAAAACAAAAAAAAAAAGAAAGTACGGTTTTTAACTTAAATAAAATATTGTGATTAAAAAGACAAAAAATGCAATAACTCAGCCAGTTTTTTACCAAATTAATTTTGTGCTATTTTTATCATTTTGATCATTTTAAACTATTTTCTGCAATTTTTAATTATTTTTAAATTGTTTCCCTAAATCTAAAATTTACGTTTTTCAAATTTCAATTATTTGGTTTAGTTTTTCAATCACTTTTTAAGTTTTAATTATTTTTCCCTTAAAAATGAAATAAATTTAATTATTTTTTATATTATTTATAGCAAATTTAAATTAATTTGTTTAATTTAACATAATTTTTTTTATTTTGCAATTAATATTTTCAATTTTTATTAAGTTTCATAATTTGTGAATTAATCCCCTGAATTTTTAAATAAGTATCTCAAATTTAAATTATTTTATTCAATTTTTTTTTATTATTTTGCAATTATATTCTCCATCTTTTAATGGTTTCATTATTTTTCAATTAATTTTCTAAATTTTCATTTATTATCTCAAATTTAGTTTATTGTCATCAATTTTCCATGTTTTAAACAATTTTTCAATTATTTCATTTTGCTTAAAAATAAATTCTGCAATCTTTTTATTATTTTCTTCAATTTCTGATTATTTTCATTATTTTGGCATAAATTTAAAAAAATTGTAATTATTTATCTGAAATTTCAATTATTTTCATCAATTTTCAATTATTTATGCGATTTTTAATTATTATCTTTAATTAAAAAGTTCTAAGTCATTTTGTAATTATTTTTGTTCTTTTAAACATATATATATTCTATGATTTTTTCAATTATTTCTCTAAAATTTTATTTACTATTTTCAATTTTTCATATTTAAATTATTTTCATCATATTTCAAATATTTCTTTCAATTTTGAATTAATTTGACCATTTTTCAATCAATTTCTTCGATAGTTAATTATTATTCTTGTTTTCTAAACTTATTTTCTAAGAGTTTTAAGTATTTTTTTAAAATTTCAATTATTTTCTTCAATTTTTAATTATTTTCATTTGTTTTCATAATTTCCGAATTTTTTTTTTTTTTACTAATTATCGTACATTTCAATTATTTCTAGCTTTCTTTAATTCTTATCTCCAATTTTTTGTTATACTAATTTTTTTTCAATTAATTTCTAAAATCTTCATTTATTTTATTCATTTATTACCTATCTCAAGTTTAGATTATTGCCATCAATTCTCCATATTTTAAATGATTTTTTAATTATTTCTATTATTTTGGCATAATTTTCAAAAATTTTAAATATTTATTTATAATGTCAATTGATTTCATCAATTTTCGATTATTTCTACGGTTTCTAAATTATTCTCTTTAATTAAAAATATTTAAATAATTTTGTAATTATTTTTTTTTATTAAACGTATGTTCTAAGATTGTTTCAATTATTTCTCTCAAATTTTATTTATTGTTTTCATTTTTTTATATTTAAATTATTTACATCATATTTCAACTTTTTCTCTCAATCTTAAATTATTTTTAGCATATTTCAATTAATTTCTTCAATTTTTAATTTTTAATTATTTCTAGCTTCCTTCAATTCTTTTCTTCAATTTTTAGTTGTTCTATTTTTTTTAAATTGATTTCTAAGATCTTCATGTATTTTTCTCAAATTTGAATTATTTTTTTTTCTTCAAAAAAATTCTTTAATTTTTTTTAATTATTTCACTTTATTTTTACAACTGATCATGGTTTGTATAATATGCCAATTATTTTCTTCACTTTCAAATTTTAAAATCATTTTTTAATTATTTCCCAAAATTTATTTCCAGGCAATTTGAAATTTTTTCCATTTGTTTTGTAATTTTAAAAATGTTAAACTATTTATCTGACATTTCAATTATTTCATTCAATTTTCAATTATTCATATTATTTTTTATATTATTTTATTTAATTTTCAATTGCTTTCGTTCTTTTTCATAATATCCAACAACTTTTTAATTATTTCTCTTTAACTAAAAATTATTCTCTTGAATTTTTAATTATTTCTTTTTTTTAACGAACTTCTGAAAGTCTTAAGGTTTTTTCTGAAATGTTATTTAACTTTTTTCTTCATTTAAAATATATTATGAAATTTTTTCAATTCTAATTTATTTTTCAGATTTTCAAGTATTTTTCGTAAATTTAAATTATTTCCCTTATTTTTAAAACATTTCTATGGATTTTTAAAATTACTTTTTCAATTTTTTTAATTGATTCAATTATTTTTTATCAATTAATTTGCAAAATTTGCAATTATTTTGTTTTATCTCAATTATTTTTTGCAACTTCTTTTTAAATTTAAAATTTTATTTATATATGTCATGTCTATATGTTTTCCAACATATACCCTTAAGCGAGACGTAAAATAAAAAGGGGGAGATATTAGTAAGAGAGAAGGGACGCTAAATTTCTCTATTTCTCTCATCTCCCCACTCCGATTTTACGACGCGAAGTTGGCTTTTCTTCAATCCTGTTTTTAAGATTTTAAGTCATCAGTGTAAACAAGCTCTTTATCAGACAATCTTATCTGATAATTTGGAGCAAGTGCAAACGTTCTTTAGCAACATTTTGCGTATGGTTTTAAAATATTTTGACAATGTTTTTGGAAGATTTTCAGAATATTTTTGGAATATGCTCAAAATGGAAAACAGGGTGTCTACTAACCGGGAAAACCGGGAAATAACCGGGAATTTAAATTGACCGGGAAAAACCGGGAATTAACCGGGAATTTTCCGTCAAACCGGGAATTTTTTTTCTGGGATAAAAAATTCTTTTCAATTTTCAATTACTTTCTTCAATTATCAATTATTTTCTACAATTCTCAATTATTTTCTTCCATTTGGAATTATTATCATTAATTTAAAATTATTTCTTCATTTCTCAATTATTTTCTTCGATTTTCTACTATTTTCTTCAATTGCTAATTATTTTCTTCAATTTTCAATTATTTTCATCAATTTCTAATTAATTTATTTAATTCTGAAATATTTTCTACGATTTTCAATTATTTTAATCAATTTTTAATTATTTTCTTCAACTATAAATTTTTTTTTTGAAGTGCCAATTATTTGATTCAGTTTTCAATTATTTTCTTCAATTTTTAATTATTTTCTTCAGATCTCAACTATTTCCTTCAATTATTAATTATTTAATTTAATATTCAATAATTGTCGACTTTTTTCAACTATTTTTTTCAATTATCATTTATTTATTTCACATCTCAATAACTGCTCCATTTTTCAATTATTTTCTTCTATAATCAATAATTCTCGGCTTTTTTCAATATTTTTTTTCAAATATCAATAATGTTTTTGAAACTTGAATTTAATTTATCAATTATTATTCAACAACTTTCATAAAATTACATTTTCTTCAATTTCAAATTATTTTCTACAATTTTTAATTAATTTCTTCAAATTACAATTATACATTCTTCATTTTTTATTGTTTTTTTTTAAATTCTATGTTATTCATATTATTATTATTATATTATTCTATATTATTCAATTATTTTTACTTTCTTCTACTTTCAATTTCATTGTTCAATTTCTGAATTATTTTCTTTAATTCTCAATTATAATTTTCGACATTCAATTCCATTCTTTAATTTTCAATTTTTTTTTTAATATTCAATACCTCTAGGCTTTTTACAATGATTTTTTTTAAATTCTCAATTATTTTCTTCAAATTCCAATTTTTTTCTTAAATTTCAATTATTTTCTTCAATTTCCAATTATTTTTTCATATTTCTTTCAGTTTCTCAATTTCTTTAAATTTTCAATTTCTTCTCAATTTTCTCCAATATTTAACAATTCTCAGCTTTTTTAAATTATGTTTTTCTTTCAATTTTTATTTATATTGAGAATTTGTAAATTATTTTCATCAATTCGCAATTATTTCCGTCGATTTCTAAATTTTTCTGCTGTTTCCAAATATTATATTTAATTTTTAAGTACTTTCTTCAAATTTTAATTGTTTTTTTTTCAATTTTCAATTATTTTCTTTAATTTTGAATTATTTTGTTCAATTTTCAATTGTTTGTTTCAATATTCAGTAATCTCGACTTTTTTCAATTATTTTTTTTAATTCTCAATTAATCTCTTTAAATAACAATTCTATTCTTCAATTTTTAATGTTTTCTTCAATATTAAACAATTCCTGTCATTTTCCATTTTTTTTTTAATTATAAATTATTTTCTTCTTTTTTTTAGTCCAATTGTTCAGTAATTTTCTTTAATTCTCAATTATTGTATTCGAATTTCAATTTTATTTCTTAATTTTCAATTGTTTTTTTTTTAATATTCAATAATTCTGTGTTTTTCTGATTTCAATTTGATTATTTAATTTCCAATATATTTCTTTAATTTTGAATTATTAACTTAAATTTTTAAATTATTTTTTTGGATTTTCTATCTAGTTAACCAATTTTCAATTATATTCTTTGAATTTAATAACCATCGTTCAATTTTTTCAATTATTGTTCAATTGTAGATTAATATTTACTTTTTTTTTTTAATTTTGTTTCTAATTGTCAAATATCTTTGTCATTGTTCAATTATTTCTTTCCATTATTAATGATTTCTTTTCATTATTAATTGTTTCTTTTAATTCTTAATTATTATTTTTTGTAAAGTTAATATTTAATTCTTCAATTCTCAATTATTTTCTTTGAATTTCAATTATTTGCTTCAATTATCAACTGTTATCTTCAATTTTTGTAGCCATTTGTAGGTCTATTTATACTTAAAATATATTTTAAGTTAATAAGAAAAAAAACCGGGAAAAATAGGAACAAAAACCGGGAAAAAACGGGAAATGACCAGGAATTTTGTGGGACGAAATTAGTATGAAACATGTTTTCAGAAAAGAGATAAAAATCTTCATAAAAACCATTACATTTCCCCAAAATTTCCGGTTTTATATAACAAAATAAATCTTTTTTTTTTCATTTAACTGCATTTTTCGTACCATCTAATTATTTTATAAAATACCATATTTCACACCAAACACATATTTTTTTTCTCCTCGTATTGCAAAATATTATCTTACCTGTCGCTCCTCGTAATCAATTTTAACTTCGCTGCATCTTGAATCAGGATTCTCATTTTTCTCAGCAATCTCGAGACTGATCACGATTCCTTCCTCCATACAAAGTTTAACGCGGACATTTTTATCAAGTTGAGGCTGAGTTTCTTTCGGGAAGACATGCATCTTTGATCCAGAATAGATTTCTCTCTCCAGAGTGTCCAGCTTCCTTGCTTCAGCCATCTGATCCTCTTCCCACTCGTCATCAAATCTCGCTTTCTCCAATTCCGGAAAATTGTCCTTCTCCTTTAAAAAGGGATTTTCAAACAGCATAGTACTCAAACTCCAGAATATATTGCCACGAGTATAAATATTGATATTATTCGGCAAGCCGAAAAATTGACCTCTTCTTAGATGCCTCATAGGATTGCAGGATATGTTCAATGTCTTTAGACTATCCAATCCAACAAAGATATTCTCTAGACTGTTGATCTTATTTTCAGCGATACAAAGATGCTCGAGGGTTGAAAGATTAGCAAACACAAACTCTGGTAATGAAGTGAGAAGATTATTTTTCAGTGTCAAGTACTTGAGATTTTTAAGATCATCAAAGGCTTCTCTTTTTATGAATTTAATTTGCATATTTGAAAGATCAAGTTTTTCGATAGGTTGTTGGCCAGGAATTATTCTCTCTAGGGTGCCATTTCTAATATCTAGTGTGTAAGTACTCGCAGAAGATTCTTCTGTTCTGGCTGCCAATGGCAGTAGAAGAATAAGTGATAAGATCAACATTTTTCTGGAAAAATAGCAAATAATGAGTTTCTTCTCTTCTTTAAATTGGTTACTTCTTTAAATTTGCTTGAATTCAGATAGAGAATTTTGTTTTTGAGGAATATAATAATTGATGGCTTTTTCTAGCGTTCACTAACCTCTGTGTCTACTATATAGGTGACTTTTAATAAGTATTCTGAATCCGTCTGACTTCGACAACGAACGAACAAAGACTGTGGTAATTCTATTCCTGGCAATGTCAGATTCAGGATGCTTCGGGACAAGGCATCTCAAAAACAGGTCTTACAACCTTTATTTTTATGTTTGTGAATACAAAATCTCTATATATGCAGAACTTGAGGGCTTAAAGAAGTTTTTATCTCGTTAACGAAATAAAATTGATTTTTTTCCAATAAGCGGAATCAAACCTGTTGCTGGGAAGGTTTCTTCTGTCTACATATTTCTGAAATCCAAACTCGATGGATTTTCGAACCAATTTGGTTAAAATTAATTTTCCCGTAAATATTTTTTTTTTTCTTAATTTGTTTGCATATTGTTTAGACTTGTGGATTTGTAAATACTATTAAGTAATAAAATAACAAAAAACTGTTCTGAATTGAATTATTAATTTATTCGAAATCATCTATTTATTCGGCAAACCAGTTTGGTCGATAAACTTGCTTTAGGTTATCTCATCACGTGTATTTAGAAAACAACCTTTAAGAAAATAATAAGGTATAGTCATTTTAAGTAAAAAAAATAGAAAAAACTAGAAAAAATAATTATTTAAATATTGATGTTAAAATTCAACATTTTAAATTGCCTGTGCACAAAAATGTAGAAAGATACAAATAAAAAAAAAATTTATGTTTTCTGTAAGCAGCTAATAATCTATAAGATGTTTTTTCATCGAATTTATTTATCATCGAATTTATAAGCAATCATCTTGCTGTTATTAAAAAAAGAACTAGCTTTGAATACAAAAATATAATCTTTTTATCATAAAACTAAAGTTTCAATCCACAGCAGTCGTACAAGAAAAGGAAATATTACAAATAAATAAAGCTTCTACAATTATAAAATAACCTACAAAATTAAATTAAACACTGTAATAAATTACAAAAAATACTTGCTGGCTTCAAAATAGCGTGAGTTTTAGAAAAAAAAACGTAAAATTTGATATTCAATGCCAAATGTGACAGGTTAATCCGCCATGATTCTTTATAATCACGTGACTCATGTAAACGCATTTTTTCTGCGCATGCGTAGAGTTGTTGGTGATTTAAAACTATTTATTTTTGCAAATTTAAATAATGAAAACTACGAAATTGCAGAATATATAAATATCTGAAAAATGACGAAAATAATTGACTGCTGAAAACAAAATTCGAAAAATGGCTACACAATTATACAATTATTATTGAAAAGAATAGTTTAAAAAAATAAACAATAAATATATTAAATTTAAACAAAATAGTTGAAAAATTATAGGAATAACAGTTGGAGATAATTGAAAATTAAACAACTGTATTGAAAATCGAAAAAAATAATTAAAACTGAAGAAAATTATAAAAAATTGAGAAAGTAATAATTTAAAAAATCAAAGAATAATTATTAAATTTACAGATAATAATTAAAAATAATGAAAAAATTGTAGGAAATAATTGAAAATTGCGGAAAATAATTAATAATTGAAGGAAATAGTTGAAAAATTGAAGAAAATATGTAAAAAATTACGAAAATTATTGGCAATTGAAAACAAAATTCAAAAAATAACTAGATTAATAGACAACTGGAAAAAATAATTGTAAAAATTACACAAGAAATATTAAGTTTTAAGAAAATAATTGCAAATAATTGCAAACAATTGCCCATTTAACAACTGGATTGATAATCGATAAAAAATAATTAAAATTAAAAATAATACCTAATTGAAAATTGAAAAAAGCAATAAAAAATTGAATTGAAATTTATGGAATATTTATTTATTTATTTATTTATTTATTTCAGCATACTTAATATACTTAAAAATTGAAAAAAAATTAATTAAAAAAAGCCGATAATTAATGAATATAGAAAAAAACAATTTAAAACTGAAGAATGGAAATAAAATTAAAAAATAGAATTAAAAATTAAAGATAATAATTGAACAGTTGTATTTAAAATTAAAGAAAATTAATAATAATCGAAAAAAATAATAGAAAAAAGGCGATAATTTTTTAATATTAAAGAAAATAATTGAAAATTTAAATTTGAAAGAAATAACTAAAAATTAAAGAGAATAGTTCCAGAATTGGATAATTGAATTAAAATGTTAAAACAATTTTTATGAGTGAAACAATTTATCGAAAAAAAAAACAAAAATTATTAAATATTATGGAATTAACTAAAAAATTGAATAAAATAATTTAAAATTAAAGAAAATATTTTAAAATTGAAGAAAATAATTAAAAATTGAAGTAATAATTTGGAAATTAAAGAATTAAATGGAAATTTCAAAAAAATAATTGATAATCATAAGAAAAATTACAATATGAAGAAAATAATTAAATATTAAAAAATGTATTTAAAAAAAAAATAATAATTAAAAAATGAAAAAAAAAAAAACATCGACGAATGATGAGAATAATCGTCATTCGTACAAAAAAAATTTTGTAATTAATGAATATTCATAAAATTGAAGAAGAATAATAAATTGCCAATTAAAAACTGATGTAAATTATGAAAAAAAATTGTAGAAAATAAATGAAAATTAAAGAATTCAATTGAATATTCCAGAATTGTATTGAAAAAAAATAATTGATAATTGAGAAAATGCGGGAAATAATTAATATTATGGAATTAATTAAAAATCAAACAAAATAATTAAAATTCAAAAAAAAAATTTTTAGAATTAAAAAAAATATTTAAAAATAAATAAAATAAATTGGAAATTAAAGACTTCAATGTAAATTTCAAGAAAATATTTGATAATAAAAAGGAAAATTACAATAAGATAAAAATAATTAAATATTGACGAAAAGAATTAACTATTAAAAAAAGTAATTAACAATTGAAAAAAATTTTCTAAAATAATGAGAATAATCGGTATTTAAAATAAAAAATTTAAATTGACGAATAATTATAAAATTGTAGGAGAAAAATAAATTGTCAATTGAAAAATAATGCAAATAATGGAAATAATTGTAAAAAATAAATGAAAATTAATGAAATCATTTGGAAGTTGAAGAATTGCATTGAAATTTCAAGAAAATATTTGATGATTGAGAAAATTCGAGAACTATTGGATTTTAAATAAAGTAATTAAAAAACTAAGAATGCAATTGAAAATTGTAGAAAATAATTGAAAATTAAAGAAACAGATGGAAGATGAAAGAATTAAATTAAAGATTAAAGATTGAAATTGAAAATTTAAAATACAGTTGATAATTGAAAGAAAAATAACAAAATTTTTTTCATCTTATCATTGTTTTCATCATATTTCAATTATTGTCTTCAAGTTTCAAAATTTAAAATCATTTTCCAATTATTTTCTAAAATTTTTAAATATTTTCTAAAATTTTCCATTATTTTCTTTAATTTTTAATCATTTTCAATTATTTATAATCTTTGTTTATTATTTTCAATTACTTACGTTCTTTTTCATAATTTCCAAAAAGGTTTTAATTATTTATCTGAAATTTTCATTTTTCTATTTATTTTTCAATTATATCTACGATTTTCCTGTATTTTATGCACCTATATTCTGTATGTTTTGCAATTATTTATCTTAAATTAAAAATTGTTTTTCTCAATTTTAAATTATGTTTATCTTTTTCCATTTATTTTCTCTAATTTTTCATTATTTTCTTCTTTTTTTTTACAATTATCTTTTAAAAGTTTTAAGTACTTTTTTGAAATTTTCTTTAAATTTCCTTTATTTAAAATATATTATGCAATTTTTTAAATTATTTTTTTAAATTTTAATTATTTATATTATTTCTTCATAATTTTCCTTAATTTTTAATCATTTACATCATTATTTCTGAATTAATTTTATAAAATTCTAATTATTTATCTCAGTTTGAATCATTTCTTTTAATTTTCAATTATATTCTCCAATTTTTCATTACCCGAATTTTTTAAATTTATTTCTAAGATTTTGAAGTATTTTTCACAAATTTAAATTACTTTCTTTTATTTTAAAATTGTTCATGATTGTTATATTTAATAATAAAATTTACACTTCATTGACTTATAGTTAATTTATAATGATAATTATTTTGTTACTTATCCATTTTTTTTTTTTAATAAATTGTTTGTGTTTTAAAATAAAAACATAGAATCTATGTTTCTCATTCAAAATTAGAAAATTCTCATAAAAAAAAATATATATAAATATTTAAAAATATAGAAAAAATGATTCTGCAATGTACAATTATTATAATTATTATTAATATAAATGCAATAATTAATATAATTAATTTGTAGAAGTATATATTTTATGAAATTTAAAATTGAAAAAATTATCGTTGGAATACGAACAATTATTTTTAATATTTATTTTTGGCCAAGTTATTAACGATTGCCAATTTACCCAAGTAGGCATTTTACCCGGTTCTCTCCTATATCTATTTTGGCATAATTCACAATTCGAAATGAAATTCGGTTTCAAAATTGTTTTTGTATGAAATATGATTCACGAATAAAATTAATGATTAGAATTACTGTATCTAATTTTGAACTCAAATATAAGCATTTTTCAAAGTGATTTATTTACTTTAAAGAATATACTTATTCTTGTCGAGATCACTCGATATTTCAGTAAATTACAGTTTAAATTCCTTCTATATTTTCATCAAACATTAATCAAAGAAATTCTAAGCTTTTAAGGAGTGTTACTTCCTTTCACTATGTATTTTTCGAATTAGAACAGATAAACGAGGCATAAAGATATATGATCCATCAGTGTGAGGGATATGAAGTGATACAAATTATCTTAAGCGAAAGTGGATCCCATTTCATCTTCCTTACAGGAAATTGAACTTGGTTTCCAGGAAATAAAAAATTAAATTGAAAAATTTGGAAGATTTTTTACTGGAGTAAATGTACCAATTACTGCGGTGTGAAATCAAAGTCCGGTAAAAAGATTTTTAAAAAAACGATAAACATATAAATAAAAGATAAATATTTTGCTGATTATAAAAGCACTAGCAAAATATATGTTTTCCATACATTTTAGGAATTAAACTATAATAAAAAATAAAACAAATTGATCACTAATATTTATCCAATAAGCAGGGCTGCCTGCGGACTTGAAGATTGAAAATAATGAAAAAAATGTCTTTTTAATTTAAAAAACTGAGTAAATTATTGAATAATGACAAAACTAATTGAAAAATTGGTTAAAAATCAAAAATTAAGAGAAAGATTAAAACGAAATAATTGGAATTAGAAGTAAATAATTGAAAAGTTTTAAAAATAATTGAAGAATAACAAGAATAACTAAAATTTGAAACAAAAGTTTGAGACTGAAGTAAAAAATTTAAATTTTGCGCACAATAATTGAGATATTGACGAAATAATTAAAATGAAAAGAAACTAATTGAATAATGACATAAATAATTAAAAGTTGGGGTAAAAATTACACTTTTTAGACAATAGTTGAGAAATTGAAAAAAATAATAGAATTTGCAAGAAAATAGTTGAAACTTGAAAAAATAATTTAAAAATATTAAAAAAATTTTTATGTGTTTTTAGACATAACTGTTCTTTTAGAAAACAGTTGAAAAATGACAAAAATAACTAAAGAAAACCATTCAAAAACGGAGTAAACAATAAAAAATTTAAAACATTAAAATTTAAAAATTGTATAAAATAATTGAAAAATTAACGATATAATTAAAATATAAAGAAACTAATTGAATAATGACATAAATAATTGAAAACTGGTCTTCAAAAGTTAATAAATTCATGACAATAATAAAAAGATTGAAGAAAATTACATTTAAAGAAAATAATTCCAAAATGTCAAAAATATTTGAATATTGTAAAAAATAATTGTAATTTGAAAAAATGCTTGATAATTGGTTTAAAAACTTGAAGCCAATACTTAAAAATTTGACGAAAAAATTTAAATATTAAGAAAATAATTAAATAATAACATAAATAATTGAAAACTGGTGTAAAAATTAAAAATTTATAGACAATTATTGAAAAGTTGATAAAAATATTAAAAGTTTGAAGAAAATAATTGAAATTTGAAGAGAATAATTAAAAAATGTCAAAAAAAATTTGAATATGAAAAAAGTAATTAAAGTTTGAAGAAAATAATTGAAAAAGGCGTAAAAAATTAATAAATTCGTGACAATAATAAAAATAATGATGAAAATAATTAAAAAGTGGTGTTAGAAATTTAAAAATTCATAAAGATAAAAAAAATGGAATAAAATAATTTAAATTTGTACAAAATAATTTTAAAATGTCATAAATAACAAAAATATGAGGAAAATAATTGAAAAATGACAAAAGGGTGATTCTACGTCAGAAATATCACAATCTGCAAGTGGTTCACAGAATTTAATGATACTTGGTGAAATTGTAGTATAATATGAGAGAAATTAGTCAGCAAAAGGGATTTTTAAAATATCATAAATTGTAGGAGTTATACTATTTTGAATTTTGATGCAACATTTTCTTAATTATTTTATATCTCGGTCAATTTTGAACCGATTTTGATGAGTCACCAACCAATTTCTTCATAAAATTGTGTATTTTCAGAAAATTATAGAGCGAAAAAAAAATTTATTATCTAGATAGAAAAAAAGTAAAAATAAAACTTTATTTATATATTTTTTAATTTTGACCCAATTCTTTAATTTTTTAATTTTTTAATAATATTCCCCTTTTTTTCATCTTTATTTTAAAATAAAGATCATCCTGGAGACTTTATTAGATCTTGTGATATCGTCCTTTTAGTATCATCATCTCAAAGAAAAATACTACGTGAATTTATGTTTTTACCTTCATTTGTTTTTCGACATTTTTTTAAAATTAGAAACTATTTACTGTAAAGATTTCTTTTCAATTTCTCTATTAAATACAGTGAAAGTCCAATAAAATTGTTATTCTATTAATGGATTTGGAAATAATGATTAATTTTAAGTAAAAATAAAAACATTTAATTAAAAATTAATTTTAATATAATTAAATAAATTAGGTAGTTAAATCATTATTTATTTAATAACAATATAATTATAATATAATATAATAAATATTTATACAATGATTTATTTAGCAAGCAATTTTGCTTAAATAAAAAATTTAAATATTAAATAATTTGTAACAAAACAAGTATAACTGATTTAATAGTATACCAATTTACATAATTGTCCTAAAATCTATCGCTTTCGTTTTTATGATACTTGGACTTAAAATTTGAAGGTTTTTTTAGTAGCAAAATATTTTCTGCATTGAATTGTTTAATTTCCATAATTTAATTAAATTTTTCTATTTTTACTTAAAATTAATAATTATTTCCAAATCTCTTAATAGAATAACAATTTTATTGGATTTTTACTTTATTTAATAGAGAAATTGAAAAGAAATCTTCACAGTAAATAGTTTCTAATTTAAAAAATTTAAAAAAAACTGTCAAAAAACAAATGAAGGTAAAAACATAAATTTACGTAGTATCTTTCTTTGAGATGATGATACTAAAAGGACGATATCACAAATTCTAATAAAGTCTCCAGGACGATCTTTATTTTAAAATAAAGATGAATTAAAGGGGAATATTATTAAAAAATTAAAAAATTAAAGAATTGGGTCAAAATTGAAAAAAAATATAAATAAAGTTTTATTTTCACTTTTTTACTATCTAAATAATAAATTTTGTTTTTTGTTTTATGATTTTCTAAAAATACACAATTTTATGAAGAAAATGGTGAGTGACTCATCAAAATCGGTTAAAAATTGACCAAGATATAAAATAATTAAGAAAATGTTGCATCAAAATTCAAAGTATTGTAACTCCTACAATTTATGATATTTTGAAGATTCTTTTTGCTGATTAATTTCTCTCATCTTATACTACAATTTCACCAAGTTTCATTAAATTCTGTGAACCACTTGCAGATTGTGATATTTCTGACGTAGAATCACCCAAAAGTAATTGAAAGTTGAAGAAAATAATTGAAAAATTTCAAAAATAATTGAAGTTACAAACAAATAATTATAGAATGACAAAAATCATGACAAATTTTAGTAAAAGAGTTTGAAACAAAAGTTAGAGACTAGAAAAAAGATTTAAATTTTCGCACAATAATTGAGATATTGAAGAAATAAGTAAAATGTAAAGAAACTAATTGAATAATGGCACAAATAATTATAAAAGCTGTTGTAAATTACACTTTCTAGACAATAGTTGAAAAATTGAAAAAAATAATAGAATTTTCAGAAAAATAATTGAAACTTGAAAAAAATAATTTTAAAATATCAAAAAATGTTTAAATGTAGAGAATAGTTGAATAAAGACAAAAATAACTGAGGAAAAAATTAATGAAAAAAGAGAAATATATATTCAAAAATGAAGTTAAAAAATAAAAAACTTAATACATTAAAAAATTAATAAATTAAATTGATCCGGTTGATCAGAGTAGCGTGGCAGACGTGTGAGAGGTTCGGTGTGTCTTTTTTTGATTAGAAAGTAGTGAAAACAATTTGGTGTAAAGCAAAAATCAAAACAAATGAAAAGTGTAAAGTGAAAAGTATCGAAGTATCAAATAAGTTCAAGTGCAGGCTGTGAAAAAGTGTGTAAATATTGGATGAAATCAGTTATTGAACATGGAAGGTTATGTTTAGCCGGAAATGACGTAGGAGAAATATGCCGCGGAGCGCTAGCGACATCTTGAATACAGAGAATAAAGTGACACGTGAAACTTGCACTAACTTATCGACAAAAGGCACAAAAACAAGGAGTTCTAACCTCAACAATATTGAGAGTTGTCTGAACTCTCAAACAGAGCAGGAAAAACGTGGAAGAGGAAGGCCGAGAAAAGGACAAGAAAACCAAATAAAGATTGATAGATCGAAGAGTTTAGATACATTCGTGATATTGAAAAAGAAGGAAGAACAAGTAAAGAAAGTAGAGGAGAACTCTGAACAAGAAATAAAAATGACACAACCATCTCAAAATTCGAAATATAAAGCAATTGACAATTATAATCAACGAAAGCTGGAAGAAGCGGATAATACTAAAGAAAAGTCTGATCGTGAGTTATTATTGTTGATTATGTCAGAATTAAAAGAACGAAGATCGGAAAGAGAAAAATCAAGAGAAGAATACAAAAATAAATTGAAAAAAGTAAAGGAAGACTTACAACACAAAACCGAAAAGTGGGAGAATGAAAAGAAAAACATTTACGATAAAATAGAGGTTTTAGAATCGAAAATCGGAAACACAGAGTGGGAAAAGAAGAATAAAGAAATTGATAAGAAAATGAGGCAGTTTCAAACAGAACTGGAGAGAAATGAAGCATCGACATCAAAAAGTGTGCAAAAAAAAAGTGTGGACGAAAAAAAAGTGAGCGAATTGGAGAAAAAGGCTATCCTTAAAGGAACTCAAATTTTTGTCGACGATGACATGACTAAGGCAGAAAGAGAAGTACAAAGAAAAATAAGAGAAGAGGCAAAAAAGGAAAGGGACAGTGGCCAAGAAGTGAAGGTAGGATATAGGAAACTAAAAATCAACGGTATATGGAGTTATTGGAATGAAAAACAAGGCAGACTGATAGAGAAAACTTTTTTAGAGGAAACAAGAAACTCTAGATAATTTTGTGGAACATTGCAGGAATAAATAAAAGTCGTGACACTTGGAAGTATAGTGAACAGTTCGACATAATTATATTACTGGAAACGTGGATAGAAAAAAATCATGAAGAGAGAATCAGGAAGAAATTAAGTGATAAATTCAAATGGTTCATGAAACCAGCCATTAGGAAAGAGCAAAAAGGAAGAGCAATGGGAGGACAAATAATAGGATGCAGGAAATTGACAAATGCCGAATATAAGTTCACAGAATGGAAGTATGGAGTTAAAATGAATTATAAAATAGGACAAGAAAAAGGGGAAATTATTTCTGTCTACAACAATGTTGGAATGAAAAAGATCACCGAAGAAATCGAAGAGATTTTGGAACAAAATATATACCAAGGGAACACACTTACAATTTTGGGAGATTTCAACGCAAGAATAGGAGCAGAAGCAGGTAGAACAGATTCAGAAGGAGGAAAAAAGAATGGCAAAGAAGATCAGAAGACGGAACGGTCAACAAAGAAGGAGAACATCTTCTAAGGTGGTGCGAAGGCTATGGACTGACAATAATGAATGGAAGATTAAGAGGGGACGAACAAGGCAAACTAACGCGAATAGGAACAAACAGTGCTTCGGTCTTGGATTATCTAATTGTTAAATATGAAGAAGACCCCATTGCTGAAATGATGATAGATAAAAGA
Source organism: Ganaspis brasiliensis (assembly GCA_037103525.1). Classification (NCBI taxonomy): domain Eukaryota; kingdom Metazoa; phylum Arthropoda; class Insecta; order Hymenoptera; family Figitidae; genus Ganaspis; species Ganaspis brasiliensis. The sequence continues at coordinate 904,461 of JAZKLR010000055.1, read as the reverse complement.
GAAGAATCAGACCACATGCCACTCATTGCAATTACAAAATGGAGTTTAAATTTCACTAAAAATAGAAAGCTTTTGAATAAAGGATGGAGATGGAGAGAAGATAAAGCAGAAGATTTCAAAGAAAATTTACTTGAAATTTGGGAACAATGGGGAGAAAAACCTAAGACAATACAGGAAAGACTAGACATATTCAAGAAAACCATTATCGCAGTGGCAGAAAAATCGGGGATGAAAAAACCAAGTAGAAAGAAGGATGAGGAATGGTTTGATAAAGAGTGTAATGAAAAAAGAAAAGAAGTTAGGAGAAATCTAGGAAAAAAAAAACAAGAAGTTGAGGAGAAGAAGTGGAAAAAAGTAGAGCAAAGTAAGAACCTGGGAGAGTTCTGGGTAGCCATAAGACCTTACAGAACAAGGAAAAAAGGATATCTAAATACTGACATAAGTGAAGAGGAATGGAATGAACATTTTAAGGAACTTTTAGAAGGATCAGAAATAGAACAAGAACGAGAAAAAACGAATGAGGTTAATAAGGAAAGAGAGAACGAAGTCGGAAGTTTGAATGAAGATCTCACCATGGAAGAAGTAGTGAAGCAAATTAAAAAATTGAAGAAAGGAAAGGCACCAGGAAAAGATGAGATAATAAACGAGTTTCTGAAGGCATTACCGCAAACTTTATTGGAAGAATTGACAGTGATTTTAAACCAACTTTGGGCCAAGGGAAAAATTGGACAAGGGTGGGAAATAGGACAGATTTATCCAATACACAAGGGAGGAGACGAAAACAACCTCAAGAACTACAGGGGAATTTCGTTACTGGACACAATGTACAAGGTTCTTGCGGGTTTAATGGCAGAACGAATTCGGATATGGTTGGAAGAGAACAGAATACTAAAAGAGAGTCAAGCAGGATTTCGAACCGGATATTTGACGATAGAACATATCTTTGTACTTAATTCCATAATACAAAACAAATTAAAGCAGGATAAAGGAAAACTCTACGCATTCTTCATCGACTTTAGAGCAGCGTTCGATAAAGTGGACAGAAGGATACTGTTTCAGAAACTAGAGAAAATTGGGATTAATGGCAGGATGCTATGAATGATTAGAATGATTTACGGAAACACGAAAAATACGGTTAAGGGAGCGGAGGACACAAGCGGAGGCTTCTGGACTCAGAAAGGAGTTAGACAAGGATGCCCCTTGAGCCCCGTTTTATTCAACATACATTTGAATGATTTGGAAGAGGACTGGGAACGAAGAAAGACAGGAGGAACTGTCATAGGAAAGACAAAGATATATTGTTTAAAATATGCAGACGACGTAGTCATTGTAGCGGAGGATAGGGCAGAGCTGAAGGAGATGCTGAAAAGCTTAGAAAAATACACGACTAAAAATAAGTTAGAGTTAAATACAACAAAGTCTAAAATAATGATTTTTAAGAAGGCTGGAAGAACATCAAAAGAAGACAGGTTTTATTATAAAGGGGAACAACTAGAAATTGTAAACAAATTTAAATATTTGGGTTTCTGGTTCACCTCAGGCAATACGACAACAGAACATCTTAGGCAGCAATCAGGAAAAGTCCAGAAGGTGATAAATCAGATTTGGGGTTTGATGAAAAGAGCTAAGGTAGGAAGCTTGAAACGGAAAATGTACCTTTTCGACTCACTTATCAGTTCGGTGGCCATGTATGGAGCAGAAGTTTGGGGCTGGTCAGAAAAGGAAGTGATAGAAAGGGTACAGGGTCGATATATTAAAATGGCTTTGGGACTCAGCAGAAACACGCCGGATTACATTTGGCGGACAGAAACAGGCAGAACGAAGATGGGGGTATTAGCTCCAAAAAGGATTGCAAACTTTACACTACGAGTTTACCAGATGGAAGAGACTAGGTGGCCAAAAAAGTGTCTAAAAGAAATCTTGAGAGGACTGCAGAATAACAATGCCACACAATGGGGTAGAGAAATGAAGAAAGCATGCGAGGAAGCAGGAAACCCGTATATTTTAAAATTACTTAATATGGAGGAAAAGGAAGAAAATTTGGAACACTTGTTTCAAGAAATGATAAGGACTCGAATGGCACAGGAGACACAAAATAGTTGGAGCAAAATTGACAAATCAACTTATTGTGCACATTATAAGCACATTAAGAAAACAATAAACGGAGAAAGTTATTTATCAGACAAAAGATTGCAAGAATGGGAGAAAGTGGAGTGGGCAAGGATGAGATGTGGTAATATGGGCAAAGCTGGATAAAAAGGGTGGAAGGAAAATTCATGCAGAATCTGTAAAAAAGAAGAGGAAAGTTTTGAACACATATGGAAATACAGAGAAGTAAAAGAAAAGATGAAACAAGAAGGAAGAAACTGGTTGGAGGCAATGGAGAAAAAGTACCAAAAAAAGGATTGGATGTTTGAGATGCTGAAAGGTGATGTTGTAAAAGGTGCTTGCTGGTTTAGCAGGGAATATTTCAAAATATGCCAGAAGCAGGAGGGAAATTAGAGTGTACATTAGTTAATATAAAGAGTAACAAAGTGTCTACCAAATTCAAGTGATAAAGTGTGATATGATAACTATATATTTACTGTTGATGCATAAGTTAAAGAGTTTATCAATGTGTAGAGTCAGATCTGATAAAAATTAAACCATAAAGATATATTAGATTTGTATTAAAAGAATATTAGATTGCATAGATCGAAGTTAAGTAGATATTTTATAAAGTAGATTTAAATAGATTTAAGAAACACGAAGATACTATGTATATGTTGGTATTTCTAAAACCTCAATCGAGGTAAGAAATTATGAATAAAAATTTGATTTGATTTGATTTGAAAAATTAACGATAAATATAATTAAAATGTGAAGAAACTAATTGAATAATGACATAAATAATTGAGAACTGGCCTTCAAAAGTTAATAAATTCATGACAATAATAAAAAGATTGAAGAAAATGACATTTAAAAAAAAAATAATTCCAAAATGTCAAAAATATTTTAATATTGCCAAAAATAATTGTAATTTGAAAAATGCTTGATAATTGGTTTAAAAATTTGAAGTCAATACTTGAAAATTTGACGAAACAATTTAAATATTAAGAAAATAATTAAACATTGACATAAATAATTGAAAACTGGTGTAAAAATTAAAAATTTATAGACAATAATTGGAAAGTTGATAAAAATATTAAAAGTTTGAAGAAAATAATTAAAATTTGAAGAGAATAATTAAAAAATGGCATAAAAATTTGAATATGAAAAAAGTAATTAAAGTTTGAAGAAAATAATTGAAAAAGGCGTAAAAAATTAATAAATTCGTGACAATAATAAAAATAATGATGAAAATAATTAAAAAGTGGTGTTAGAAATTTAAAAATTCATAAGAATAAAAAAAATGGAATTAAATTATTAAAATTTGTACAAAATAATTTTAAAATGGCAAAAATAACAAAAATATGAAGAAAATAATTGGGAAATGAAAAACAATAATAGAATAATGACAAAAGTAATTGAAAGTTGAAAAAAATAATTGAAAAAAAACAAAAGTGAATTGAAACTTGTGTTGAAAAGTTGGATATTCCTGACAGTAATTTGAAGATTAAAGAATAAAACTGAAATTAACAAAAAAGAATTGAAAAGTTTCAAAAATAATTGTAATTTGAAAAAAATAATTGATAACTGGTGCATAAAATTAAATATTTAAAGACAATACTTAAAAAATTGATCAAACAATTAAAATTTCAAGAAACTAATTGAATAATGACAAAAATAATTCAATTTGTAAAAAAAGTTGTAAATGACAAAACTAATTGAAAAATTGATTAAAAATCAAAAAATGATGACAAAAATTGCAATTGCAATTTGAAGTAAATAATTGAAAAATTTTAAAAAGAATTGAAGTTACAAATAAATAATTATAGAATGACAAAAATAATTTAAAATTGAAACAAAAGTTTGAGACTAGTAAAAAAAATTTTAATTTTCGCACAATAAATGACATATTAAAGAAATAAGTAAAATGTAAAGAAACTAATTGAATAATGGGACAAATAATTATAGAAACTAGTGTAAATTACACTTTTTAGACAAAAATTGAAAAATTGAAAAAAATAATAGAATTTTCAAGAAAATAATAGAAACTTGAAAAAAATAATTTTAAAATATCAAAAAAATGTTTATGTGTAGAGAATAGTTGAATAAAGACAAAAATAACTGAGAAAAAAATTAATAGAAAATGAGAAATATATTCAAAAATGGAGTAAAAAATAAAAAATTTAATACATTAAAATTGAAAAATTGTATAAAATAATTGAAAAATTAACGATATAATTAAAATGTGAAGAAACTAATTAAATAATGACATAAATAATTGAAAACTGATCTTTAAAAGTTAATAAATTCACGACAATAATAAAAAGATTGAAGAAAATGACACTTAAAGAAAATAATTCCAAAATGTAAAAAATATTTGAATATTGACAAAAATAGTTGTAATTAGAAAAAATAATTGAGAAATGACAAAAATAATTGATAACTTTAAAAGAATTAAAAATTCAAAGAAAATACTTGAAACCTTGACAAAACAATTGAAATATTAAAATAAATAATTCAAAACTGGTGTAAAAATTAAAAAATTATAGACAATAATTGTAAAGTTAAACAAAAAATTATAAGTTTGGGAAAAATAATTGAAAGTTGAAAAAATTAATTGAAGTTTAAAGACAATAATTGAAATTTAAAGAGAATAATTCAAAAATAGCAAAAAAATTCAAAGATAAAAAAAATAATTAAAAATTGAAGAAAATAATTGAAAAAGGTGTAAAAAAATTAATAAATTCGTGACAATAATAAAAATAATAATGAAAATAAATGAAACAGGTGTAAGAAATTTTAAACTTTATGACAGTAAAGAAAATTGAATAAAATAATTCCAATTTGTAAAAAATAATTCTAAAATGTCAAAAAGAACAAAAATATGAAAAATATAATTAGAAAATGACAATAATTAATTGATTAATGACAAAAGTAATTGAAATTATTATTGTTATTGATAACAACTGATATAATTTATATGTTATAGTTTTTTGTACCTAGCTGGAATTGTTTTATACTTCATGGGTCTTAGACACCCGTTTATATCATTAAATAAATAAATAAATAAATAAGTTTGAAGAAAATAATTGAAAAATAACGAAAGTGAATTGAACTTGTGTAGAATATTTTGATATTTCTGACAATAATTTAAAGATTGAAGAACATAATTGAACAATAACAAAAATAATTGTAATTTGAAAAAAATAATTGATAACTGGTGCATAAAATGAAAAATTTGAAGACAATACTTAAAAAATTGATCAAACGATTAAAATTTCAAGAAACTAATTGAATAATGGTATAAATAATTGAAAGCTGGCGTATAAATAAAAAATTTATAGAGAATAATTGAAGTTTGAAGAAAATAATTGAAATTTGTTGCAAATAATTGAAAAATATGTACAAAATTAATAAACTCATGATAATAATAATAAAAAAAAAGTGATTGAAATTTGTAGAAAATAATTGAAAACTAATATAATAAATTTAAAAATTCATGGTAATAAAAAAATTGAATTTTTTTAAATGTATTTATTTATTTACAAGTGAAAGCCCAGCAGAGTATAAAATTTAAAAATTTATTCCATGTAACAATAAAATTAAAATTGAATTCAACAAGAACAATTACTATATTAATAATTAATAGGTCGAATTCAATAATTTAAATAAAATAATAATAATTGGAATTTGTAGAAAATGATTCTAAAATGGCAAAAATAATAGAAATATGAAGAAAATAATCAAAGAATGACAAAAATACTTGAATAATGACAAAAGTAACTAAATTTTGAAGAAAATTATTCAAAATTAACAAAAGTAGAATAGAAACTTGTGTTGAAAATTTAAATATTCCTGGCAATAATTTAAAGATAGAAAAAAATAATTTAAAATTGAAAAATGACAGGAGTAAATGAAAATTTGTGTAATAAATTTAAATATTCATGACAATAATTTAAACTGTATTTAATTTTTTAATCTTTTGCAATAAAGTAAAATCTTGTCATTAAGGCTACCTCATCTGCATATTTTGTCTGTAAACTAAAACAATTTAAAAATTTTTTGATAAAGAGAATCAAAGTTAATAAAAAATAAACAGGGACTAACTTCACTCTGGATTTTAAAACATGGACTGAAAAAGATGAATAAATATAAATACTAACTTCACTTTAAGTTTTAAAACATGGACAGAAAAAGATGAATAAATATAAATAGTAACTAATTTCAGGAGTTTACGGAGATTATTATTTTTTAATTATTGTTCTCTATTGAAATAGAAACCACTAATTAAAATATAAAAAGATATTATGTATTCTTGAAAATAACGAATTTATGAAAAAATACTCTGTACTGGTATTACTATGGGCATGCATGAATTACTGTGCCTCAATTACTGCGGCGAGAATAACATTAAAGAGGGCATAATACCTTTTTAAAAAAAAAACGGCAATAATTGAAGCATTCGCAGTAATAGGTACATTTGAGGTTTTTTTCTGCCTTCTCCGCAAAGCCAACTCTTAAAAGATATTACATACAAATGCTTCAGAGACATGAGCAGAAATATAAAAGTTACAAAAATTCGAATAAAAATACAAAAAGGAAACAAACACCAAAAGGAATGTATATTCTTCTAACAAAGTAGTTTTCTCAGTGTATGCAAATGCATTTCTCGTGCGTAACTGACTTTGTAATCTAAATATAGAACTATACCTAGGTGCCTGTTGAAGCAGCACGGTTTTTTATTGTACTCTTCAGGACTTCTCATATTGTTCCAGAAATCCTTATAGTGTCTTGGAAATTCTTAACGTTTCCCTCCTCGTTTTTTCCAAGTCTGTCTTAAACTTTTTATTATCCCCTTTATTGTCTACTAGAATATCCAGAATCTTTAGTTGCCATTTTTCAGCATCCAATTCTTAATTTTCTTTACTTTTTCCAAGAAGAATGGTTGTAATTTCTCAAGTTTTTTGCATTCTTCAAATGCATTAGAAACACTATAACTGACAAAGCACTTTACGCCAATAAAGTGACTTAATTATATATACTTATCTCAACAAATAATATCCGGATTATTTTTTCCTATATTTCTGTCGCACAATTTTGTTAATTACTCAATTAGCTATTTCTCTTTGGTTAGAATAAAAGGTCATTCCCTCTTTACATTTAAATTGCGCTCTGATTAATGATTCAAGGCGTTGATGAGCGCTCAACCAAATAGAAAATTAACTGGGCGTAAAAAAGTATTCTTCTGTAAAGTTGAAAAATTGTTTCTCGTTTTTATTTCCTCTAATTAATGTTTTCTCTCTGATGGAATAGAGAAACACAACCTATACTGTATATAAATAGTTTATTGTGCGCGAATTAAGCGAGTTTTATTAGTAATGCAAATATGTGCTCTGTGGAATAACAAATGCATAAAAACGTGTAAAGAGTTTGAAAATACAAGTTCGAGGAAACAATGGCTTGATAATAATGATAATAATAGGTACAAAGGATTGTGCCGAGATGGTCTTTTATTGGTCGGCGAATTGCCAGGTAATTGAGTTTGATGGCGTTAACGGTTTGTGTTTTCGCTTCTTAGTTCAAGTGTGAATCATCATTTGTAATCGTTTTCATCATTTTCACGATGCTACAAAGAAAGTCACGGTTACATTTACATTCTGATATGCATATATCTTTCACTTTCGTTTGCGGCAAAGAATGTTATAAATAATGTACAACTGATGTTGAATTATCGACAATTACCAATTCAAGATCAGATTAAAATTCATGGAAATAGACGATTCAAGAATATAGAGTAATTATACGAATCATTCCTTATTTAGGTTTGTTTCTTTAAAATTAATTTTCTGTATTAGTTTAGGTTTGTGTACAGGAAAAGATTTGTGATTGTGTAATCCAGATATTTAGATAGAGCAGAAATGAAAATCGGATGTGGAGACTATTTGATATAATGTAGTCATTATAAAATTGATGGTATGTATTCTAATAAGTGATTTTACCATATAAATCATCTAATTTTAAAATCGGTTTGAATTATATAATCATGGATGATCTACAGTTACATTCTAACTGAATCATAACTATGAATTTACCAAATGCATAAAAATTTAAAAGATTTTTTAGGTGGATTAATACTAATCCATTGATAAATTAGACAACACTTTTTGTAAAATTGTAAATATTCCTTCTAAAAGACACTACAAAATTTGTACATACTTTGTATAGTTTTTTTTTTTTTTATCACAATTGATCGGTATAATAAAAACTGACGGAAAACGTCTAACAAGGGTCTTTATAAATTGTGATAATGGTCAAAGTAAGTCGTGAAAGTAATTTTAAAAATTGTGAAAACCGCATCTTGAAGATGTGGAAAAGGAACAGTACATATCGCGATAGGATGTCGCTTGTAAATTGTGCTTATACTTCCGGATGCAGCAATGATCAATGACACGATTGTTCACTGGGAATCGATTACGCGATCAATAGAGCACGACCGAATCATCATTACGGTTCTACAAAACGCCGTACAACGAACGCGTAAAGACAGTCCGTCACGGATGCCTGATAGACGTACATTACTATTATATTTTTTCTATTTTGTTAGACTCCCTAGTTCGATGTACTTGTGGAATTTTATCTTTTGTATGTCTGATCCAATTTTAGTTGGTTTTACCTCCGACAATTGCCACTTTCCGGGTTCATAGCACCTGACCCAGCACGTTCAAAGTTTACTCGCTGACGAATAATTTCCAATTAATTTCAGCAAAATTGGGTATGGTACTTTCATACCAAAAAAGAAATTTAATTAGGCTGAAAATAATCTTTGTTTAATTTAATACATAAGTTTGCCGATTCCTGGTCATTTTTCCAAAATAGGTGATATTCTTTTCGATTTTTGAGAATGAAATTCCTGAATATGTTTTTGGAGTTTTTATTTTTATAAATTTTAATAAATTGGTTTACAATAGGCTCGGAGAAAGAAATAATTTACTTAGGATACCTGCACATCGCATTTTGTACTGTACAAAGATCATTTGTTGTCAGAGCAGTTAGAATGTGGAATAAAATTCCACAGTGGCTACATAATTACACAATTGAAAAAAATAGTTTAAAAAACTAAATATTAAATTTAAACAAAATAGTTGAAAAATTATAGTTGGAAAAAATTCAAAAATGACGAATATAATTAAGGAGCACTTTTTCAAAAGTTGATAAATCCATTTTCAAAAAAAGTTGAGATAATCACAAATTTAAGAATTCAACATATTAGAAACCTTAAAAATCGATCTGTCTCTGTTGAATTCCAGAAAAAAATTTATTATCAAAACATTTTCAATTTAAAAAAAACTTTGACTTAACCAAGATGATTTAAGAATTTAATTTTTTTCCTAGAATAAATTACAGAAACCTTTAAATTCCTTAATTACTATAAACTTTAATTAAAAATAAATCTTCTAAAGTGCAAAAAACATTCGTACATAAATAATTTCGTATATTTTTTCTACTTTATAATTAACTCTAGGGGTTAGGTGCGAAACTGCATTTGTTTAATTTTCTCGAAATAACAAAATGTGGATTTATCAACTTTTGAAAAAGTGCTCCTAAATTGTCAATTGAAAACAAAATTTAAAAAATGGCTAGATTAATGTACAACCAAACAAAATAATTTAAAAAATCAAGGAATAATTATAAAATTTTAAGGTAATAATTAAAAATTGCGAAAAATAATTAATAATTGAAGAAAATAGTTGATAAATGAAGAGAATAATTAAAAAATTGAAGAAATCGTGTGAAAAATGACGAAAATAATTGTCAATTGAAAAAAAAATTCGAAAAATGACTGGATTAAAAGACAACTGAAGAAAAATTGAAAAAATTAAACGAGAAATATTAAATTCAAAGAGAATAATTGCAAATTAAAAAATTAAGAAAATTATAGGAATAATTGTTGAAAATAATTGCAGATTTAACAACTGGATTGAATATGGAAAAAAATAATTGATAATTGAAGAAAGCAATTAAAAATTGAAGAATGGAATTGGAATTTAAAGAATATACTTGAAAATTGAAAAAAAGTAGATGAAAAAAACCGTGAATTAATGAATATAGTTAAAAAACAATTAAAAAATGAAGAATGGAATTAAAAATAAAAGAAAATAATTGAAAATTGAAAAGTGGAATTTAAATTTCAAGAAAATAACTGAGAATTGAAGAGAATAGTTCTAGAATTGAATAATTGAATTGAAATTTAAAAACAATTTTCATGAATGAAAAAAATAATTGAAAAAATCCGCGAATTATTGAATATTGAGGAATTCATTAAAAATCGATAAAAATAATTGCAAATTAAAGAATTAAATGGAAATTTTAAGAAAATAATTGATAATTAAAAGAAAAATTACAATATGAAGAAAATAATTAAATATTGACGAAAATGATTAACTATTAAAAAAAAAGAATGAACAATTGAAAAGAATTCGAAAAAAAGTAAGAATAATCGGCATTGGAATAAAAAAATGTTCATAATTAATGAATAATTATAAAATTGAAGGAGAATAATAATTGACGAAAATAATTGACAATTGAAAACAAAATACGAAAAATAACTAGATTAATAGACAATTGAAGTAAATAATTGAAAAAATTAAACAAGAAATATTAAATTTAAAGAAATTAATTGCAAATTGAAAAATTGAGAAAATTATAGGAATAATTGTTGGAAATAATTGCATATTTAACAACTGGATTGAAAAATGAAAAAAAGAATTAAAATTGATAAAAACAATTGAAAATTGAAGAAAACAATTAAAAATTGAAGAAATAAATTTGGAAATTAAAGACTTAAATAGCAAAAAAAAAAATATTAAAATTTTGACAAATAGAAAAAAATGGAAATTTGAAGAAAATAATTGATAATTAAAAGAAAAATTCAATATGTCGAAAATAATCAAATATTGACGAAAATGATTAACTAATAAAAAAAATTAATTAACAATTTAAAAAGAATTTAAAAAATAGTAAGAATAATGGGCATTTGAACAAAAAAAATTTTATAATTAATGAATAATTATAAAATTGAAGGATAATAATAATTGACGAAATTAATTGACAATTGAAAACAAAATTCAAAAAATGGCTAGATTAATACACAACCGAACAAAATAAGTTAAAAAGTCAAAGAATAATTATAAAATTTTATGGTAATAATTGAAAATTGTAAACATTTTAGGAAATAATTGAAAATTGCTGAAAATAATTAATAATAATTAGAGAATATAGTTGAGAAATGACAAAAAAAATTGTCAATTGAAAACAAAATTCGAAATATGACTAGATTAAAAGACAACTGAAGAAAAATTGAAAAAATTAAACGAGAAATATTAAATTCAAAGAGATGCAAATTGAAAAATTAAGAAAATTATAGGAATAATTGTTGAAAATAATTGCAGATTTAACAACTGGATTGAATATGGAAAAAAATAATTAAAAATTGAAGAAAACAATTAAAAATTAAAGAATGGAAATGAAAATTGAAGACTTGAATTAAAATTAAAGAAAATAATTGAACAATTGTATTTAAAATCAAAGAAACTTAATGATAATCGAAAAAAAATAATAGAAAAAGGTGACAATTTTTTAATGTTAAAGAAAACAATTGAAAATTGAAAAGTGTTTTTAAATTAAAACCTTAAATTTGAAGAAAATAACCGAGAATAGAAGAAAATAGTTCTAGAATTGAAAATTTAAAACAATTTTTATGAGTGAAAAAAATATTTGAACAAATCAGAGAATTATTGCATATTGTGGAATTACTTGAAAATAGATCAAAATAATGTAAAAATAAAGAAAATATATGAGAATTTAAGAAAATAATTAAAAAGTGAAGAAATAAATTGGAAATTGAAGAATTAAATGGAAATTTCAGGAAAATAATTGATAATTAAAAGGAAATTTAGAATATGACGAAACTAGTCAAATATTGACAAAAATAATTAACTATTAAAAAATATGATTAAAAATTGAAAAAAAATTCGAGAAATAGTGAGAATAATCGGCATTCGAACAAAAGAATTTTTAAAATTAATGAATAATCATAAAATTAAAAGAGAATAAAAAATTGTCCATTAAAAACTGATGAAATAATTGAAAAACGAAGGATTGCAATTGAAAATTGAAGAAAATAATTGAAAATTGAAGAAATCAATTAAAAATTGAAGAATTAAATTAAATTTAGGAAATGTTTTAAAAATTAAAAAAAAAAGAAATTTAAAAAAGCCGAGAATTAATGACTGTAGAGGAAAACAATTGAAAAGTAAAGAATGGAAATAAATATTAAAAAATAGAATTAAAAATTAAAGAAAATAATTGAACAACTGCATTTAAAATTAAAGGGAGCTAATTATAATAGAAAAAAGACGATAATTTTGTAATATTAAAGAAAATAATAGAAAATTAAAAAGTGGAATTTAAATTTGGATAAAATAAATGAAAATTAAAAACAACAGTTCTAGAATTGAATAATTGAATTGAAATTTAAAAACAATTTTCATGAGTGAAAAAAATATTTGATAAAATCCGAAAATTATTGAATATTATGGAATTAATTGAAAGTCGATAAAAATAATTGAAAAGTAAAGGAAATATTTAGGAATTAAAAAGAATAATTAAATAGTGAAGGAATAAATTAAAATTTAAAGAATTAAATGGAAATTTCAAGAAAATAATTGATAATTAAAAGAAAAATTACAATGTGACAAAAATAATTAACAATCGAAAAAATAAAAGAAAATATTGAGAATAATCGGCAATTGACCAAAAAAAATTTTGTAATTAATGAATAATTATAAAATTGAAAAAGAATAATAATGGATGAAAATAATTGACAATTGAAAAAGAAATAAAAAAAAGGGCTAGATTAAAACGCAACGAAAAAAAAAGTTTTAAAAATCAAAGAATGATTATAAAATTTGAAGATAATAATTAAAAATTTTAAAAATTGTAGGGAATTATTGAAATATTGAGTAAATGGAAATTGAAGAAATCAATTGGAAATTAAGAATTGTACTGAAATTTTAAGAAAATATTTGATAACTGAGAAAATGCAAGAATTATTGAATTTTGAATAAAATAATTGAAAAACGAAGGATTGCAATTGAAAATTGATGAAAATAATTAAAAATTGAAGAATGAAATTGAATTTGTGGAATATACTTCAAATTAAAAAAAAAAGAAATTTAAAAAAGCCGAGAATTAATGACTATAGAGGAAAATAATTGAAAACTGAAAAATGGAAATAAAAATTGGAGAATGAAATTAAAAGTTAAAGAAAATAATTGAACAATTGTATTTAAAAGTAAATAAACTTATACTGATAATCGAAAAAAATAATAGAAAAAAGCCCATAATTTTTTAATATTAAAGAAAATATTTGGGAATTGAAGAAAATAATTAGAAATTTAAGAAGTAAATTGGTTAATAAAGAATAAAATAGAAATTTCAAGAAAATAATTGATAATTAAAAGAAAAATTAGTATATGACAAAATAATTAACTATTAAAAAAAATTTTGAAAAATGGTGAGAATAATCGGCATTTGAACAAAAGAATTTTTATAATTAATGAATAATCATAAAATTTAAAGAGAATACAAAATTGTCAATTGAAAACTGATGGAAATTATGGAAAACGTTGTAGAAAATAAATGAAAATTAAAGAAATTAATTGGAAATTGAAGAATTGTATTGAAATTTCAAGAAAATATTTTATAATTGAGAAAACGCGAGATTTATTGAATTTTGAATAAAATAATTTAAAAACGAAGAATGTAATTGAAAATTGAAAAAAATAATTAAAAATTAAAGAAATAAATTGAAGATTAAACAATTAAATTGAAATTTAAAAAAAATAGTTGATAATTGGAAGAAAAATTACAAAATGACTGAAATAGTTAAATATTTAAGAAAATAATTGAGTCGACAACAGAGCAAAATAGTTTTAAAAAATTAAAGAATAATTATAAATTTTAAAGAGAATAATTGTACCTATATTGAAAACTGTTGAAAATTATAGAACAAATTATAGATTTAATTATTAATGAAATAAAAATTATTTGAACTGATATATTTATAAATTTGAATTTTAATCAATTTTAAGTGCATTTTTTTAAAAAGTATCTGATTTAAAACAAAAAATATCTACGTGCCATACTTCAGGTTATTTTAACCGTATAGTTTTTTCAGTGTATCATTTGAGATTTCTTATTGGTAATTAAGCTTCTTACTTATAATATTTTATTGTTATTATTATTAAGATAATTGTTAAATTTATATTTTTATTGTTTCTCACCCTTAAAAAAAAATATGCGTTTTTCCATGAGGTGAAAATTTGTTAGTTTCTCGTTTTATTAAGGTTCGTAGTATGTTTAGTTTTATAATTTTATAACTGCTATATAATATGTTGTCTAATTTTTTTTATTGTTATCTATTAATTATTATTGAAGAATGGTAATTACACTTTTTCTCACTCATTTACTAAAAGATAGATTTTTAATTCTAATTTTAATTAACACTTTATTTTTGCTTCCTTGCAATCGGCAAAAATGACTGTTCGAAATAAAAGATTCGGAAAATTGTTTTCGTAAAAATGTCTGCGAACCAACAGACAATTTTAATTTTAACAACAATTACACAGTTAAAAATTTTGTGTATTTGTGTAACAAATAAAATCCTTGTTAAATTTTTTGTGTTTAAAATTTAACATCCTTCATGTGTTGATTTAATAACTGTCATTAGATTCCTGAACATAACCTCAATTTCTTAGTGTAATAACACTGTAATTTACATTTTATTTTTTGTTGTAAAACGTAAATTTCGTTTTAAAAATTCACTTTCATAATCAGAAGGTCAAGTTCAATACTAATTGAATAATATTGACTCCATAACTCGACGCGATTATATTTTACCTTCTGTCACGTAGACGATAAGGAAAACAACACAAATCTCTGTGTTAAAAATTAACACAAATTTTGAGTAGACCGTTATAGGACATCTGATTTATGTTAAATTTAACACAAAATTTTTAACTGTGTACAACCTTTAGCAACTGTAACAGTTACAATTGTCTATTTACATAGATCTACTTTTTAAAAATAAAGCTTGAGAACCTTCTACTTTAAAGATATTGTTTATTGTGTTGGGGTAAGCAGGTTAAGACTCATGAATCACTCTCCCGCGACTATCCATTAGCGAAAAAAAAGCTTAATTCGCTCGGGTGTGTAGAGTTAATTAGAAGTTTAATATGTGTTGTACATTAGAACGAACACTCTTTTATTTAGAGAATAGCCCACTTTTTTTAATGAGTTCATTCAAACGCATTAAAAATATACAGAATGTACCGTTAAATGAAATATTTGTTTCCCTAAGAAAAAAAAAATAAAAGTAATATTACTACTTAGGTATACCTAACCCTGTTGAAAGAAAAGTATTTTTATTTTTAAAAGTCCGGCACATCTTTTAAATACTAACTTGTATTTCTATTAAATTTAATTCTACAATAAACTTTCATATTCCTGTGGAATTTTTCGCTATATTTTCGTATTAAATAATCTTGTCGTAATTGAAAAATGGTGTAAAACTCGTTGAAAAATTGCACCAAGATGAAAGAAGCTTCATATGTATAATGTGTCCATAAAGGAAATTTAAATTCTGTAATCTTACTAAATCATATGCTTGCTTAGAAGAAAATAATTTTATGAAATTAAACTCCCGTTAAAAAGAGTGAAATATGCAGATATTGTGGATAAATATTGCTTCTAATAATTAGCGTAGCACGGCAAGTGTTGTTAAAAAGCATTCTGGAAAATTAATTTACATTTAAAGCTGCATAAAACCATCTTTTAAGGTATTAAAGATTATTTAAATTTTACATTCGCATACCTTTAACTTTTATTAAACATTTCTTCAATGTAAAAATTTATGAATTTTTAACTCGTTTCTATAGTCTCTTCAACTATTTAAATGTCGTTTCAATTTTTAAAATTCCGAAAGAGTAAACATCTTATTTTTGCTTTAACGACACTTATTATTTTTAATGTTCTTTGAAACTGTTGAAACTTTAAAACCATTTTTCAAACGAAACTGTTGAAATTTTCCAATAATTTTTAAGAAACTGTTGAAACGCTTATTAAACAGTTTTTAAAGAATATTTAAAAGAATAAAAATCGCTTTGTTTAAAAAAATTTGTTTATCTTTTATGATTTAAAAAGATACGACTTGATGATTGAAGGTGAAACCTTTCAACATAAATTGAATATTTATAATATAGTGAATTTAAAATAAAAACTGGACCAACTAATTTTATTTTTTAATATTTTTCTTTTCTATTTAAACTATTTGTATCTTGTAACTTAATAGTTTTATGTAGTTTAGTATAAAAGCAGATTTGATATACTGTTCTCAAAAGGCTTTTAATCGGACATCTTGATAAAATTCTATTCAATAAATTACCTTCTTTTCGTACGAACGACCTCATAAAAACATGAATGAACGTGCAAATATGTAAGATGCTTAGTTTACGTCATTAACCACCGGACGAATCAGAATAATTAACTGTGCATAAGATAATTTTCTCTCATATAGGTACCTTGATGAAGCAACATATTTTCTTGTTTGAAGTTCAAGCAACAAGGAAATTTGCTATATGGCGTTTTTCTTAAAAAAGAAAACTTATAATCGATTGTAAATCATTGACTTAATCAATTAAAAAAATGTAATATACAGTAAAAAATTAAACGATTTTTTCACAAAATAGAGAATAATCATTGTTTATATGAGACTTGAGGCTAAAAACTTGATACCAGATATGTAGCTTAGAACTTCGAGTTAATACTTTAGAAAACTTAAAATTTAGAATGAAAGTCTTAGGTCTCAATTAAAGCATAAGACAAAATATGTAAAAATTTAAAATTCTTAAAATTGATAGTCTTGAATTTGAAATAGATTTTTAGCCCTTAGCATTAATTATAATAGTTGCTGGAAATCTAACAAATTTCACTGAAGTGGAAAATATTTTTTCAATCTTTGTGACCAAAGAACGTATCAATTGACGAAGTTTGTCGTCTTTAAGTAACCAATTGACCTAATTATATATCATCTTAACAATAATAACTTGATTTATTTTTCTCAAATCCAATAATTTCTAGTTCATTTTATGGCGCAATTTTTGTTCATTTATCTGTTAACAATCTTTCTTCGGATAAAGAGAAAAGGTCACAGTCGATCGTCAATGACTGACAATTATTATCTTTGTTTTACAATTTTAAAAATCATTTCCAAACAAATTTAATTGGTCTTTACAAAAATATAATTGAACAAGGAGAAAACAAGGAGTATAATCCACTTCTATGATTAGGAAAATCATTACTAACAACGATACTTTGATTGACATATCCAATTAAAGTGTCCCAAAAATTATAAACTTCAAACATCATTTTTGGATCTATGGAAGTTGATTATTAAGTTGATTAAATAAAATTTGAGTTTTGTTAAAAATAAAAAATACTCATTAATTCTATCAATTTCCGTTCAAAAAATGTATGTTATATAGACCAATTAGTTTGTTCTATAATCTAGAATATTTTATCCACAGAACCTATGATTATAAAATAAAAATTAGAGAAGAACGAACAATAAATAGTTTCACACAAACATCAATCAGTTTTTAATTAGTTATAACTAGTAAATTCCATTTAACCTAAAATGCATTTAGCCTAAAACCCATTTAACCTAAAATGCATTTAGCCTAAATCTGATTTAATTTAAAACCCATTTAACCTAAATCCCATTTAACCTAAAACACATTTAGCCTAAAACCCATTTAACATAAAACTCATTTAACCTAAATTACAATAAACCTAAAATGCATTCAGCCTAAAATTTAATCTAATTTATAATGTATATTTTAGGTTAACTGGGATTTAGGAGAAATGGTTTTAGGGTTTTAGGCTATATGCATTTAAGGTTAAATGGGATTTAGGCTGAATGTATTTTAGGTTATATGGAATTTAGGTTTAATGGGATTTAGGCTGAATGGGATTTAAGTTAAATGAAATTTAGGTTAAATGACATTTAGGATAAATGAAATTTATGTTAAATGACATTTAGGTTAAATGAAATTTAAATTAAATGGGAAGGCCGAATGAATTTTAGTTTAAATGGGATTTAGGCTAAATGCATTTTAGGTTAAATGGGATTTAAGTTAACTGAGATTTAGTTTAAATGGGTTTTAGACTGATTGCATTTTAGGTTACATGGGATTTAGGGTAAATGAGTTTTAGGTTAAATGGGTTTTAACCTAAATGCATTTTAGGTTATATGGAATTTAGGTTAAATGGGATTTATGTCAAATAAGATTTAGGCTAAATGCATTTTAGATTAAATGGGATTTAGGCTAAATGAATTTTAGGTTAAATGGGATTTAGGTTAAATGAGATTTAGGTTAAA
Organism: Ganaspis brasiliensis; assembly: GCA_037103525.1. Taxonomy (NCBI): domain Eukaryota; kingdom Metazoa; phylum Arthropoda; class Insecta; order Hymenoptera; family Figitidae; genus Ganaspis; species Ganaspis brasiliensis. Next base: position 885,875 of record JAZKLR010000055.1, on the reverse strand, counting down.
TGGGTTTCAGGCTGAATGAATTTTAGGTTAATTGTGATTTAGGCTGAAAGCATTTTAGGTTTAATGAGTTTTGGGCTGAATTCATTTTAGGTTATATGGGATTTAGGTTGAATGCATTTTAGGTTAAATGGAATTTAGGTTAAATGAGTTTTAGGTTATTTGGGTTTTAGACTAAATGCATTTTAGGTTATATTGGACTTAGGTTAAATACGATTTAGGCTAAATGCATTTTAGATTAACTGGGATTTAGGCTGAATGCATCTCCAAATGTGTGTTTTTAATAACTTTCCCAATTAACTTATATATTATTAATTTATTGTTTCATCTGTGAGAAAGCAAATTTTTTTGCTTGCTTGGAAATGTCCATGAAATAGACATAATTTTCATCTAGATATAAAATTTTATTAGTACCTATAAAAATGTTTTCTTAAAACTAGATAACGTTATACTATATATAAGAAAATAATCTTGGAATGTATTTAAGTTTCAAATATTCTTAAAATTAGTTGAATTATCTTAGTATAAGAAAATCGTTTTTTCGGTGATCAATTGGTACATTTCAGTGGCGTAATTAGAAGGGCAAGGGCCCTGGGGCAAAAAAGGAAATGGGGCCCCAATTATATAAAAATAATTTACAAGTTTAAATTATTCATTCATTCATTCTGTCCATACCTGACATTTGTCACTAGATTTTTTTTCTTTTAAAAACTTTTAAAATTTATAGCAAATTTAATTTCTTCAAATTTCAGTTAATGTGATCTTATATTGATTAAAAGTTTATTTAATCCACGTTTCAAATATATTAAATTTGAAGTGATTTACAAATTTCTTGAATGATTAATTATTTTTAATTTGTTTCCCTACATTTTAAATTTACCTTCTTAAATTTCAATTACTTTGTTTATTTTGCAATTGTTTTCTCCATTTTTTAATATTTCTATATTTTTGAATTAATTTTCCAAATTTTCATTTATTATCTGCAATTTAGTTTATTGTCATCAATTTTCCATGTTTGAAACGATTTTTCAATTATTTTCTTTTTTCAAAAATAAATTCTACAATTTTTCTATTATTTTCTTCAATTTCTAATTACTTTAATTATTTTGGCACAATTTTTAAAATTTCAATTATTTATCTGAAATTTCAATATTTCATAAATTTTCGATTATTTCTGCGATTTTTTAATTATTCTCTTTAATTAAAAATTTTTAAGCAATTTTGAAATTATTTTCTGTTTTTAATCTAATTTCTATGATTTTAAAAGTAAATTCTACAATTTTTCTATTATTTTTATCAATTTTTAATTACTTTCATTATTTTGGCATAATTTTTAAAATATCAATTATTTGTCTGAAATTTCAATTACTTTCATAAATTTTCGATTATTCTGCGATTTTTTAATTATTCTCTTTAATTAAAAATTTTTAAGCAATTTTGTAGTTATTTTCTTTTTTTAAACTTATATTCTACTATTTATCCAATTATTATTATTATTTCTCTCATATTTTATTTAAATTATTATCATCATATTTCGATATTTTTTCTCAATATTAAATTATTTTCAGCATATTTCAATTATTTTTTTAAATTTTGAACAATTTTTATCATTTTTTAATTATTTTCCTTGATTGTTAATTATTATTCTCATTTCCTAAAATTAATTTCTAAAATTTTTAAGTAAAATTCTAAAATTTCAATTATTTTCTTTGATTTTTAATTATTTTCATTTGTTTTCATAATTTCGAAAATTTTCTATTGATTGTCGTAAATTTCAATTATTTGTAGCTTTCTTCAATTTTTTTCTCCGATTTTTAGTTATTCTCATGTTTTTCAATTAATTTCTAAGATCTTCATGTAGTTTTCTCAAATTTCAATTTTTTTTTCATTTTAAAGAAATTCTGTAATTTTTTTAATTATTTCACTCAAACGTCATTATTTTTTACAACTTATTATTGTTTGTATCATATTTTTAATACCTTCTTCAACTTTTAAATTTTAAAATAATTTTCCAATTATTTTCCAAAATTTATTTCCATCAATTTTCAATTTTTTTCATTTGTTTTAGAATTTCAAAAATTTTAAACGATTTATCTGCCATTTCAATTATTTCATTCAATTTTCAATTATTTTCGTTCCTTTTCATAATTTTCAAAATGCTTTTAATTATTTATCTTTAATTAAAAATTATTCTCTTCAATTTTAAAATATGTTTGTTTTTTTTTCATTTCTTTTCTATGAACTTCTGAAAGTTTTAAGTATTTTTTAAAATTTTTCTTTAACTTTCCTTTATTTAACATTTTATTATGCAATATTTTCAATTATTTTCTCAAATTTAAATAATTTTTTTCAATTTTAAATTATTTATCTCAATTTTAAAATAATTTTTTTTTCAATTTTCCTTTATTTTCTCTAATTTTTCATTATTAAATTTTTTCAATTTATTTTTTAGATTTTCAAGTAGTTTTCTTAAATTTAAATTATTTTCTTTAGTTTCAAAACATTTCCACGATTTTCTCAATTACTTTTTCCAATTTTTCATTGATTTGATTTTATTTTTAATTAATTTGCAAAATTTGCAATTATTTTTTGCCATTTTTTTAATTCTAAAATTTTATAAAGTTTGTATTGAATAATTACTTTTTTTATTTATTTATATAAATTTATTTTTAAATATTATTTATAAAATTATTTATATAGTTGTTGATAACAAAAGGTGGAAAACCCTTTCGTGATCTCCTATTGGTCAGTAGATACAATCGATAGTTTTCGATTTCGACTTTCTGGTTTTTATAATAAATTTTATAGTGAAATATTACAATTTAATTTCAAAATTACTTTACATGACATTTTATTATTTTGGGAATTTAAAATTACAATAATTTTAATTAAGTTGACCGTTATTTAGAAATTAGGTTTGACCTTGAAATTTATGAAAGAAATACCTTTCAACAAACTTCAGACGTGTAAGACCCTTTTTCGCTCTCTCATTGGTCAACAATATCTTCGATATTTATCGATAGTTTTTTGTTGTTATTTTGGTGGTAGTTTGTAAGTTTGCTAAGAATAATATTTTAGGTTAGTTGTTCTCTTTTTATTTCTGTAATTTTGTAATATTTAATTGAAATTTTAATTTACTTTTGGAGAAAAGAGTTATAAAAAAAAAATCAGTAAAGTGTTTAGTGGTTAATAGTGTTTTAATTTTATAAGAGAAGTTTATTTATTGTGCTTCACTTGTCAATCTTCTGCAGATTTATATGGATGAGTAATAATAACAATTTTTTTCATTGCTTTTTTTATATAATAATTTCAATTTTAATTAACTATAATTATTAGAATGAAACATAAAAATAAGTTAGTTATTTAGCACTTTCAATGGTAAAGTTTAAGATTAGAGTATTTTGTGTTATTATTTAGGTTCAGTCACATGACGATCATCCTTACATTTAATGACAAGTGACTAATAATAATAACTAGCTTTTAGGAAAAAAATAACATTTACATAATAGAACTAAAAAACAGATAAATAAGTTACAAATAAAATAAAAAGAAATAAAAGATTATTAATATTATTATTATTACTAACCTATCAGAAACGAATGCCAATGTAAACAGAATATTATTTTACTCAAAACACCATAACCTTAACAACTTCACTTAAATCACTGTCACTTCTTAAACTATCACTCCTTAATTATTACAATTTCATTTATTTCTACTTTATTATAATTTAATAAAATGTAATTATTTAATAAACGAAGATTTTAAATAAATTGAAAAATACTACAAATAAACGTCTAAACTGTGATGTTATTGTTGACAAAAAATATCGAAAATCTGCTAGCCAATCAGAAGCCCGATAAAACGTGTTACATCTCTGAAGTTGGTCGAAAGGGTTCTCGCATAGGGAAGTCAATCTCAAAGCAAATTTTTAACAAAATTTTTTGTTATTTTAGATTGCTAACATTATAAGAAATTTTATAAATTAAACTTGAAGTTACAATATTTAATTAAAAGATTTTAATTCATCTGCAAAACAAAAAATTGAAACTGAAAACTGTAGATAATAAGGTTTGATATGTACTGACCAATGGGAGTCTGGGAAATGGAGTTACACGTCTGAAGTTAACCACAACGTCTGTTATTTTTAGAATAGGATAATAATTCTCATGACCTTTTTTTTAATTATAAATTGAAAAGGTACAGAGAATTTTACTATTCTTAATTATTATTTTTGTTTTTATCATATCAAGTTAATAATTTTGCACTTTTAATCGAAAAGTAAAAGTTAAAGTATCATCCGCCCTTAAATACATACAAATATAATAAAATCCACTGACAGTTCGGAATTCTAAAATACATTAAATTTGATATGCATATACTGCATTTTTGCCACACAAGCATGTATATTAAAAATAACAGATTTTTCTACCACTTTTACGCGATAAAACGAATTTCCAAGAATTAAAGTTAAAACACGTATATAATCAAATTTCAGACATCATCAATGTCACCAACATCAGAAATGTTTGTAATTTATTTTTTTATTTTATTGAAATTAACCCAACAATCCGTAGACCAATTACAGGATTATACAATAATAGTACATATAATATATTGTAATAATACATAAAGATGTACTTAACAAATATTAGCCGAGCATTAGCAATATTTTAAAGACATGGTGTGCAATTTGAATTTTATATATCTTCCTTAGTTTATCTTTAATCATTAAACTAATTATTATCTTATTATTATACAAAACCGGATATTTTGACTTCCTTCTACTTTGTACATTATACAGGGTTGCCACGGTTCTGGGAAACCTGGAATTGTCATGGAATTTTTTTGAAGTCATGGAAAACCTGGAATAACTGGAAAAGTCAGGGAATTTTATAAAAATTTTTTTTTACAAAAATTAATTTAATTAATTTCTCTTTTTATGATTTCAATCAGTGAAAAAACTAAAATTTACTAAAATTGAAAATTATTTCCATCTATCAATCAAAAAAAAATTAATGACGTAATTTAGTCATTTTCAACTGACTTTCTGTGAAATTTCATTGATTGAAATCATGAATAGAGAGTAATTTTCAATATATAAAAGTATTCTCCTTAAATTTTATAATTATTCTTTAATTTTTTTAATTATTTTGTTCTGTTGTCGATTATTCTTGACCGCTTTCGAATTTTGTTGTTGTCAATTGTCAATTATTTTCCTCATTTCTCAATTATTTTTTTAATATTTAATTATTTTCGTCATTTTTTAATTTTTCTTTCTATTATCAACTATTTTTTTCACAGTTCAATTTAATTTCTTAATTTTCAATTTATTCCATCTATTTTCAATTATTTTTTTCAATTCTCAATTATTTTCTTCAATTTTCAATTATTTTATTCAATGTTTAATAATTCTCGTCTTTTTCCAATTATCAATCATTTTCTTGAAATTTCAATACAATTCTTTAATTATCTTCTTCAATTTTTATTTATTTTCTACAATTTTTTCTATAATTTTCTTCAGTTTTTAATTGACAGCTTAATATTCTTCTTCAATATTATAATTATTCTTGAATTTTTTCAATAATTTTTTTCTATTGTCGATTATTCTCGCCATTTTTCGAAATTTTTTTATTTTTTTTCAATTGTCAAATATTTTTCTTAATATTTAATTATTTTAATCATTTAGTAATTTTCTTTTAATTATATTATTTCCTTAGAATTTAAATTTAATTCTTTAATCTTAAATTTATTTCTTCAATTTTTAATATTTTCTCCAATTATTATTCTCGTCATTTTTCAATTATTTCTTAAAATTAATAATTATTTTTTACAATTTATAATTATTTCCTACAATTTTTTTACTTATTTTCTTAAAATTTTAAATTCATTTTTTAATTTTTTGTTGTTGTCTATAAATCTTGTTATTTTACGAAATTTGTTTTCAATTGTCTATAATAATTTTCGTCATTTTTCAAATATTTTTTTCAATGTTTAGGAATAAAATTCTGGTCGTTAAAGTATCTAATTGATTTTTTTCAATTTTTCATTTACTTTACTCATTTTTCAATTATTTCTTTCAATTATTAATTTTTTTCCCCAATTTTCAATTATTTTCTACAAATTTTTAATGTGGAATTATTTTTCTTAAATTTTATAATTATCCTACAATTTTAAAAATTATTTTATTCTGTTATCGATTATTCTCGATAGTTTTCTAATTATTTATTGTTCATTTGTCAATTACTTTTTAAAATTTTAATTTAATTCCGTAATCTTTCATTTAATCTTTCAAATTTTAATTATTTTCTTCACTTCTCAGTTAGTATTTTTAAATTGAAATTGCAGTCCTAAATTTTCAATTATTTTATTCAATATTCAATAATCCTCACTTTTCTTTAATTATTATCAATTATTTTTTCAAATTTGAATTTAATTCTTAAATTTTGAATTTCTTTCTTCATTTTTTAATTTTTTTCTTCAAATTTCAATTATTTTCTTCTATATTTCATTATTCTCAGCTTTTTTAATTACTTTTTTCAATTTTTAATTATATTCTTTAAATTTAAATTTCATTCTTCAATTTTTTTCGATTCTCAATCCAGTTGTTCATTTAATAATTATTTACAACAATTATTCCTATAATTTTCTTAATTTTTCTTGTTTCTTGATTTCTTAATCTAATATTTCTTGTTTAATTTTTCAATTATTTTTTTTCAGTTGCCTATTAATCTAATCATTTTTCGAATTTTGTTTTTAATTGTCAATTTCTTTTGTCATTTTCAGAAATTTTCTTCAATTTTGTAATTATTCTCGTAATTTTCATTATTTATTGCATTTGCAAAAATTTATAGTTTTAAAATACTAACAGTTCCAGTTTCTATTAAAATTTTGTATTTTGTCATGGAATTTGATGAAAAATAATATGTATATATTATTTCTTTTTGCGTTTTTAGTACGAAATTGTTGATCAACTTTAATCTCAAAATTAAAAATATTACATCAAAAGTAAGCTAAAAAAAAAAAAATTTTTTTTGGATCTTGAAATCTTTTTAAAATGTCTTTAATTTTCTTCAAAAGTCACTCGGTACCCTCATTGATATTATATTATTCATGTAATTTGAATATTTTATATTTTTTTCATTGTAACTATACACAGTTAAAAATTTTGTGTATTTGTGTAGAAAACAGTGCTTGTTAAATTTTTTGTGTTAAAATTTAACATTTTTTGTGTGTTGATTTTACACATTCTTCAAATGTCATTTGATTCTTGAACATAACCTCCAATTTTTTAGTAGTAACTCTGTAATTTATGTTTATTTTTTTGTTGCAAAAGCATAAATTCCTTATTGAAAATTCATTTTAACTTGTCAATGATAAAATACAATAGTAATTGCATAAAATATACACGCTTTAAATTATTATAATGCGTAATATAAGAGGTTATAATTTGTGTACAAAATTCAACATATTTTTTTGTGTTGAATTAACACAAAGTTTTGAGTGGACCGTTTGGGACATGTGAAAAATGTTAAATTTAACACAAAATTTTTTACTGTGTACCAAAAAAGTTAATAAAATAATTTTATATTTGGACCTGGAATTTTTGCGAAAATGGTCTGGAAAACCTGGAAAAGTCATGGAATTTTCAAATCATGTTTTTTAATTTTCAAATATTCTCTTTAATATTCAATAATTTTCGGCTTCTTTCAATATTTTTATCAATTTTCAATTGTTTTCTTCAATATTCAATAATTTTCATTTTTTCAAAAATTGTTTTTCCAGTTTTCAACTATTTTCTTCAATTTTCAAATATTTTCGGTTTTTTTCAATTATTCTTTTCAGTTTTCAAATATTCTCGTTTTTTCAATTATTTTTTCAGTTTTCAATTATTTTCTTCGATTTTCAAATATTGTCGGTTTTTCAATTATTTTTTTCAGTTTTCAATTACTTTTTCAGTTTTCAAATATTCTCATTTTTTCAATTATTTTTCAGTTTTCAATTATTTACTTGAATTTTTAATTATTTCAGTCAATATTCAATAATTCTCGATTTTTTTCAATTATTTTTTCAATTTTCACTTGTTTCCTTCAATAGGCAATTATTTTCCAAGAACTTCAATCCAGTTCAATTTTTTATAATCCAATTAAATTTACAATTATTTTCTACAATTACTACAGTAATTTTCTTTCAATTTTTATTCTTAGTTATTTCTGTTCTAAATTTTAATTTACATTCTTAACTTTTAAGATAATTCTGTTGAAATGTAAACTTTTTAATGTTGCAATTTTTCGAATTTTTTGCAATTGTCCTTTATTTTCGTCTTTTTTCAATTATTTTCTTTCATATTATTCAATTATTAATCATTTTCTTGAAATTTCAATTCAGTTCTTTAATTCTTTAATTATTTGTATCCACTCACAATTCTTGTCTTTTATTGATACTTTTTTTCATTTTCAATTATTCTCTCAATTTGAAAGTATTTTCTTCAAATTTTAATAAAGTTTAATTTTTCAAAAAGCAATTAAACTTTCAATTGTTTCTAGAACTATTCCTATCATTTTCTTTCTTTTTTAGTTTTTTTTAATTTCATGTTTATCTTTTTCTGTTTAAAATTATTTCTGTCAGTTTTTAATTTAATAATCTTGCCATGTTTAGAATTTTTTCCAATTGGCAATTATTTTATTCAATATTTAATAATTCTCGGCTTTTTTCGATGATTTTTTCAATTAACAATATTTTTCTTGAACTTTCAATTCAATTTTTCAACTACTTAAATTCACAATTATTATTTTCTTTAATTTTAAATTTTTTTCTTCATTTTTCAACTATTTCTTCTAATTTGAAATTATTTTCTTTGATTTTCAACCAACTTTAACTTTTTGAAATCCCATTCAATTTCCAATTATTTGTTATAATTATTCCTACAGTTTTCTTCAGTTTTTAATTGTCAATTATTTTCTTAAATATTCACCAATCCTGGGCTTTTTCACTCTTTTATACTATTTATTTATTTATTGATATAGTAATTTGTAAATTATTTATTATCAATAATTTTTTTGAAATCTCAATTTAACTCCTTAATTCCTCAATTTTTCTATCTAATTCACAATTATTTTCTTCATTTTTTAATTATTTTGGCAATTTTTAATATTATTTTCTTCTTATCAATTTGTGATTATTTCTTCAAATTTCAATCCCGGTCAATTTTTTAAAATTAAAATTTTTTTCAATTATTATTTCTGTAATTTTTTTCCTTTTTTAATTTCCAATTGTTTTTTTAAAATATTATATTTGTTCTTTAATTTTTTAAATTATTTTTGTCAATTGTCGATTTATTAATCTTGTCATTATTCCAATTTTTTTCATTTGTCAATTATTTTCGTCATTTTTTAGTTATTTTAGGTCGATATTATCAACTCGAGAACATTTTTGGATGGTCAAGAGATTTTGAGATCAATATCAATATTGCTCAAATATGATATCGTCTTGATATCGTAAAGCACTAAGAAATAATGGTCAAGAGAACAAAATAATTTAAAAAGTTAAAGATTAGTTATAAAATTTTTTGAGAATTATTGAGGATTGAAAAAATTGAAGGAGATAATTGAAAATTGAGGAATGTAATGGAAATTTAAAAAATGTAATTAAAAATTGAAAGAAGTAATTGAAAAAGTCTAGAATTCTTGAATATAGAAAAAAATAATAATTGAAAACTGAAGAATGAAATTGAAAATTGAAGAATGGAATTGAAAGTTGAAGATAATAATAAATAAGAATTGTAAAAAATAGTTGTAGAATTGAACAATTTAATTGAAATTCTACAATTTCTGTGATTGAAAAGAACATAGAAAGAAGCCGAAAATGATTGAATGTTGTAAAATTAATTGAAAATAGAAAAGAGTAATTGAAAGTTAAATGAAATTTAATTACATAAATTAAATTATTAATTAGACCTACAAAAAGACCGGCCCGCCTAGCGGCGGCCCACCGGGATTTTTCCCGGTATCCTGAATGGCCAATCCGGGCCTGAAGACTCATAAAAAATGAGTGCACACGTTCATTTTTGTATATAATGGATACAAAAATATATATGGATATATATATTTTGGATATATATGGCTGTTATCCAACAAACAGTTAATATAGTGATTTAGTGAACTTGTAGTGAAGAAACTAGGAAACTTTTGAGAAATGAAAGTAAGTTGGCTTGAAAGTGGAATCAACCCCGATGATGACTCTTCAGTTGTAGAAATTATTAGGATCCGCGAGTCAAGTGGAAGTAATATTATGCATCTAGGAAGGAAGGAGTAAAAGTAAAGAGGTGGGGGTCTAGCTCGCGAATGTGGCTGACGAATGTGGAGTAGAATTTCATTAGCGAAGCTGAGTAACGGAGTGATGGTGTTGTAGAGTGGTTCGTGTTAAAATTGTGTACTTGTATTGTACGTCCACGTGGTATCCTCAACCAGACACCGCACGAAAAGTTCAGTCGCATGCTGACCATCCGACACTTCGGATGCGCTTTCTATCATCGACACGAGATCCTTCATTTTCGATATGATTGATTCGATGACCGACAACTCTTTTCCACCTTTCTAAAAAAAAAAAAAAACACTACTCTATATTCCATTCAAAAATGCCACACCATTTTTTACTTGTGTCATTTTAAAATATTCTTCAAAACCAATTTTAATGGGTTATTCTTCAGTTGCTGTTTGCCAATAGAAGTCTTGAAAAGTTCTGTCGCTATTTTTAAAAAAGATTTGAGAAATTGTTGTTGAGTTGATTGAATTGAAGATTTATTGAGTGAGAGGAAGAGAGAGAAAAGGAGAAGAAGAGAGGATATAAAAGCAGGAAAAAAAAAGAGAAGGATTGAAAGGGAAAAATATTGAAGGAGGAAATAGAGGAGAAGAGAATAGTGGAAGAAAGAAAGAGATGAATATAAGAGAAATGTAGAAAAGAAGAAAGGGGTAAATGGAAGAAAAATAGAAGAGGAAAGAAGAAGAGACAAATAGACAAGACAAAGATAGAAAAGAATGAAATAGAGAAGGTTATCAAAGTTTTAAGTGCAGAAGAATGGAAGTTTCCTAAAAAAGAAAGAAGTTTTGTTAAAGAAGAAAGAAATAAGGAAAAAATAATAAAATCAAGAAGAGAGAATTAAAAAAGAAGAAAGAATAAAAAAAAGGGTACCAAGTTAGTTTAAAAAAGAGTGTGAAATAAAAGAAGATAATGATGGAAATAAATAGAGGAAGAGAATAAAAGAAAGGAATAAAAAAGGTAAATAAAAGAAGATAAAGAAGAGAAATAAATGAAGAAATAAAGAAGCCGAAAAATAAATAAAGAAGAAAAATACAGAATAAGACAAAAAAGGCATAGAAACTTTTTTCAAAATCGTTTTCCACACGTACATAACTCATATTTAATTCAACTGTATAAAATAAGTAATTTTCTATAATTATAATAAAGCAAATGGAAAGTTAAAAATATAAAGAAGAAAGAACTGTAATGGTATATGAAGTTATAAAGGATACGAGAAGGTATAATTTTTCCGTGGAATTTATGTGACGAGTGTGAATTTTTTATTGGTCGATGATACCAATCATGAAAAGGGAGACAAGAAACGGAAACTTCCTCTATTTGCGAAGGGACGATAAACTCGCGATGGTGCGTGTTTCAAGAAAGTCGATCAATTATCAAAAGTAAATCGGGACTTGATTTTTTCACAATTGATGGAAAGAGTCTTGTTCATCGTGTCCGTGGGACTTTATCTTTACAGATCGGACTGAAGTTTGTTGAAAAATTCTCGAGTCCTTGTTTTTCTAGGACGATTTTATCGACAAGAAAATCAGTGGTGGTTCTGTGATCGTTAAAACATAAATTAGCAGAAAGATGATCGTTAAACACAACGGTCTTTGGAGGCAGAGGCGATTAACAATTCCCAAAAGGTTTGTAATTTATTTCTATTATTGATATAGTTTTGGCAGAAAAATATCTTTCTAGATTAATCGAAATGGAATTGGTAAAGAAATGGGAAAATATAGTTATAACAATTTATGCTTGATAATAGTGTAATGTCAAAAATTGATTAAATAAAAAACATAAAAATAGTTAAAATTCGATACTATGTAATAATTGAGAGAATGTTCTTTTTGTGCATTTTTAAGATTATTTATACAACATTTCTGTTGTTTATTCGGATCTAGTAAATTGAAGAATTCTACTTTGCAGAAAAATTGTAATGTCACCTAATTTTGTTAACGTAAGGAACATGTATTAACTGCTAAAGAAAACTATGATGTATGCAAAAAATTATAACGGATTAGAATTATTTGCAACGGTTTTAATTAAAGACAAGCTTTGATTATTTTAATTTAATTTGGTATTAAAAAAAAGAGTGTTGTAGCTTATTCAATCCAAAATTTTTTATACTGAAATGCGGTTAAAATCGTCACTTTTTTTCATCTGAATTAAAATTAGAGCGACAACTTAAGAAATGTTTTTCACATAAAATAAAAATATTATTAAAAATTATTTCACCCAATTTTGAAAGACTTGGTTATACATTTTAAAAAAAATTAAGTTGAGACCGAAATTTGTTGTTAAATAATAATTATTTAACATCGTGTAGTTTTTTTCTTTAAAGCCTTACAATTGTTCGTAAACTGAACAAAAAACCGAAAATGTTGTATAAGTATTAGTTAGCAATAAATTTTAGATCAACCTAATTTTTTTGAAATAGATTAACTAGATTAAATACTTTAGGGATAACAGCATAAGATTTTTAAAGAGATCTTATTAATAAAAAAGTTTATGACCTCGATATTAAATTAAGATAAACATTCAATAATATTTTTATTTAATATTTAATAAATGCTTCGAAATTGGGTAAAACCAATTAAAATTTTTTCGTAATTTAAAAATTAATTGCAGTGTTCTTCATTTACTTTCTTCAATTTTCGTTTACTTTGTTCAATTTAAGAGAATTGCCTTCATTTTCAATTATACTTTTAATTTTTAAAATAATTGTCTTCAATTTTCGATGTTTTCTTTTACACTCATTTTTTTTTTAATTTTTACATCAAATATAAATTTTGCAATTATGTTTGTTAAAAATTTAAATAATTAATTATTATTAATTATGAATTAATTATAATTATAATTATTATTATAATTCTAAAGAATTTCTTCAATTTTCTATTTTTTCCTTCCATTTTTCAATTATTATCTTCGTTTTTCACTTCTTTCATTAATTAAAAACTATTTTGTCTGCAATTTAAATTACTTTTAATATTTTTTTGAAATAAATGTCTTCTTTTTCAATTATTTCCAACAAATTTAACTTGTAGATTATAATTTTTAAAATATTCTGATCATTTTATAATGATTTGTTTCAATAAAAAGTTTACTTTTTCAATTCTAATTTATTGTCTTCAATTTCAGATATTTTTCTCATTCTTAAATGTTTCTTCTCAATTTTTTATTATTTTTCTTCTTTCAATTATTTTTGGCATTTTTATTGAATGTCTTCAGTTTTCAACTATTTTTCACAATTTATAAGTTTTTGTCTTTAATTAAAATTTTTTCGTAATTTAAAAATTAATTGCAGTGTTTTTCATTTACTTTGTTCAATTTAAGAGAATTTCCTTCATTTTCAATTATACTTGTAATGTTTAAAATAATTGTCTTCAATTTTCGATGTTTTTCTTTTACTCTCATTTTTTTTTTAATTTTTACATCAAATATAAATATTGCAATTATGTTTGTTAATAATTAATTACATTTTTCAATTCAAATTATTTTTCCCATTTTGAAATAATGTTCTTATATTTGTTGTTTTTTACTTAAATTTCGAACTTGTAGCCTATATATTTTTTTGTTGTCAAATAAATCTGTTCATCTTTATAATATTGTCTTTAATTTCAATTATTTTTATGTTTTTAAATGAATTTTTTAAATTTAAATTCTTCTCGTCATTTAAAAAATTTTTTTTCTTTTTCAAAATTATTTTCTTAACTTGAAGCCTATAATTTTTTATTATTTTTGATATTTTTTAATGAATTTCTTCAACTTTTAATTTCTGTCTTCAAATTTTAATTATTGTCTTAAATATTCTATTATTTTATTCAATTTCAGACTATTTTTCAACCTTCTTTATTTTTGATTTTTAAAGATGTATGTTCATCGATTTTAAAGTATTTTTTTGAATTTAAATTGTTTTCTAGCTGATTCTAAAATTTCAATTACATTTTAAATATTTACAAATATTGTTCTTTAATTTTCAATTATTTTTTTCAAAAGATTTTCTAGATTGGAAATCGACTTATTCAAATGAAAATAATGAAATAAATAATGCATTTTTATTTTATTTATTTTTTTTTGATAGCCTTTTATTTATTTTTTTTTATTTAAATTAATTAGTCATAGTTAAATTGTTTTCTTGAAATTTCAGTTCTTTTCTTCAAATTTCAATTACAAGAAAATTAATTTTTCCAATTTCGTTCATTTCTCATTTTTCAATTATTTTCTTATATTTTAACTTACAGTGTTTAATATTCAATGATTTTCTAAGGAATTTCTTAAATTTTCAATTTTAATCCTTCAAATTCAATTATTCTTGTCATTTCTTATAAACTTTTTTCAAATTTTAATTTTTGTCCTTAATTATAATTTTTTAAAAATATGTTTAAATGCAGTTTCTTCGTGTTCCAATTATTATCTTCGTTTTTCATTTCCTTCTTTAATTAAAAATTATTTTGACTGCAATTTAAATTACTTTTAATATTTTTTTTAAATAAGTTTCTTCTTTTTCAATTATTTTTTACAAAGTTAACTTGTAGATTATAATTTTTAAATATTCTGATTATTTTATAACGAATTTCTTCAATTAAAAATCTACTTTTTTAATTCTAAATTATTGTTTTCAGTGTCAGTCATTTTTCTCATTATTAAATATTTCTTCTTAATTTTTGATTATTTTTCTTTGAATTATTTTTGGCATTTTTATTGAATGTCTACAATTTTCAAGTATTTTTTAAAATTTATAAATTTTTGTCTTAAGTTAAAATTTTTTCATAATTTAAAAATTAATTGCAGTGCTCTTCATTTACTTTCTTCAATTTTCATTAACTATGTTCAATCTAAGAAAATTTCCTTCATTTTCAATTATATTTCTAATTTTTAATTTAATTTTCTTCAATTTTCGATGTTTTTCTTCTACTCTTATTTTTTTTTTAAATTTTACATCAAATATAAATTTTTCAATTATGTTTGTTAATAATTAATTACAGTCTTCAATTTAAATTATTTTTCCCATTTTGAAATAATTTTCTTATATTTTCGGTTATTTACTTAAATTTCGAAATTGTAGCCTATAACTTTCAATTATTTTTGATATTTTTTGTCAAATATCTAAATCTCTTCATTTTTATAATATTGTCTTTATTTTAAATTATTTTTATGTTTTTAAATGAATTTTTTAAATTTAAATTCTTCTCGTCATTTTAAAAATTTTTTTTTCCTTTTTCAAAATTATTTTTTTAACTTGAAGCCTACAATTTTCTATTATTTTTCCTATTTTTAAATATATTTCTTCAACTTTTAATTTCTGTCTTCAAATTTTAATTATTGTCTTAAATATTCTATTATTTTATTCAATTTCAGATTATTTTTCAATCTATTTTATTTTTGATTTTTAAAGATGTATGTTCATCGATTTTAAAGTATTTTTTGAATGTAAATTGTTTTCTAGCTGATTCTAAAATTTCAATTACATTCTAAATATTTACAAATATTTCCTTTAATTTTCAATTATTTTTTTCCAAAGATTTTCTAGATTTTTCAATATCTTATTTATAATCTTAACTCTTTTTCTTCTTAATTTCATATTCGTATTATTTTATATTTTCTAGCAATTAAAAATTGTTTGTAATTTTTTATCAATTTCATCAATATGATTCCTAATTTTTTAAAAATGTCTTCAATTTTATTAACAGAAAGGAAAATTAACATTTCACTAAAAATGCCTTTCTTCACCTTAAATCTCAATTTATTTTTGTCACTTTTTTAGTTAATGACCTTTATGATTTATGATTTTCTTTCATTTTTTAATATTTTCTTATATGACTTGTAATCAGTAACCTTTAATTATATTTGTGATTTTCTAAAGAATTTCTTCAATTCTCTATTTTTTTCTTCCATCTTTCAATTTTTATTTTAAATATAATTTTTTAATCAGACTTAATTATTAACTTCTTTATTTTGTCTTTATTATAATAATAAAATGGCAAAGATTTTGACTCAGAATAATTGATTTCTGCTGAGTGATAATTTTAATTTATAATAATTTTTCTTTTATGTGAAAACCCATTTTTTAGTTTGAGGTTGTGTCAATGGCTTAAATATCCTTAAGAACTTGAAAAAAACTGTTTTGGATTCCATCAATTTTTAACTCTCGTTTTCTACACTAAATTCAAAATAAAATTGTCTTTAAACTAATCATTGCTAATTATTTTAATCCATCACAATTTTCTCATAATATATATTATAATAACCTCCTAGTCATATAACCATCAGGGTACCTGCATAATATGTATAGATATCATCCTGAGTTTAATTCATTTTGCAAAATTACACCTCTGGAAGATACCTCATACAACAATTTCCTAACAATTAAAAAAACCCCAATGAAAACACACATCGATTTCATTTTTTCACTAAATTAGGAAAATATTACGAAAAAACTCGTGACCATTATTTTCCGATCTGTTTTCTTTGAAACGTCATTTTATTCAGATTAAACTTTTGCTTTCAACGAAAGTGTATAGATTACCCATGCAATAAATAATCTCGACTGAAGAAAACGTCTGGGGATATAATTACCAATAAAATCGATACCAATAAAGAACACTTCTCTGAAATTACTATGTAGGATGCTGTTGGAAGTTTTAGTGAGGATGTTTTTTTTTGGAAAGTCATAAACGCGAGGGTATTGAAAAAAAAAAGATTAGTAAATGGAACAAGGTGTTGAAATGATGTAGTGTTATGAGTAAACATAGTTGATTACAATTCAAGATTTACGATTAGGGTGCTCGTTAATTCGAACGATAGTTATATGTATGGTGAACGTGATAGCAGATAGGATGGTAGAAAGCGGTGGGAAAGCTTGTGGCGCTTATAAACCACAAGAGAGGTTTAGGAAGGAAAAGAAGTTGAGGAATAAGGAGAATAGAAAGAAAAAGAAGAATAAGAAGAAGAAGATTAAAAAGAAGAAAGAAGAGAGAAAAAGAAATTTCTGAATTTACAAGAAGTAACTATGGTGGCTGGACCGCTAGATAAACGCCCACATCAGAAGATACTCTTTCTAGACTAAAAGAAGCACAACCCTCGTATGTAGTGAGTTTTATCCCTCGGCTTGTATCACTCAAAGCAATAATCAAGGTACAGAGGTACTTTGACTTCCATTACTTGAATCACCACATGTCGTAAACACTTCAACGAGCTTCCACTGCTCGGTACTTCTTCCTGTATTCCATATAAGTGCCCCGAGAACGTCCTTCCTACATCTTTCAGATGCCGCGGGTCCATCCGTTTTTGCTTGTTCCTCCTCTTCTCTTATTATGTATAACCTTTTTACATAGAGGTAAGAGATCAGTGACATTGAATACATTCTTTCTTGTTGATTGTATCTCGCTCGTTAGAAAACAATGAATATGTTCTCCAAGTGTCTCTACCTCTCTTTGAAAGTATATGGAATTTCTCTTATTTGAGACACAGTTAATCTGTTGTCGATTGTAGGGATAACCCTTACGAAAAATTTTTATAGGAAACAAATGATAAGCTTGAAATGTTTTTTCTACATTAGGATTTGTAGGGGAGAGTCGGGTAAAATGCCTAATTGGGTAAATTGGCAATGGTTAATAACTTGGCGAAAAATAAATATTAATCGTAATTGTTTTTAATTATGAAGTATATTAAGGTGAAGATGATTTCTGTAAAGTTTCATGTTTATCAGTTTATTATTAAATAATTTATTAAAGAATTGTGAAAATGATGCTTTCCAACGATAATTTTTTCATTTTTAAAGATTAGAAAACATGCACTTCTATCTCACATACGTACATAATTTTTTTTTTAAATTAATCCTTGAATATTTAGCTATCTAATCACTTTGACTTAATTTATAAAAATGAGTTCTAAAATGAAAATAATTAGTTTAATTACATCGTGTGTTTTTGGGTAAATTGCCTTGGTTAAATTGCCTATATGCTGTAAAACTTCTAAACAAGATACGTATGATACGGAAAATCTCTCGGGTTACACGTATATTTTGATGTAGAAACTAAATATCAAGTTGTTGCTGCTTCTGTATAAAAAATCAGTGTTTTAACAAATTAATTATATTAATTATTGCATTTATATTAATAATAATTATAATAATTATGCATTGAAGAATCATTTTTAATATATTTTTAAAACATGATTTTAAATAAGCGCGGGATGAATCAAAAGAAGTGCGCATGCGCAGAAAAAATACATAAGATTACGAGAGATACGTGTTGTCACGTGACTATAAATAATCATGGCGGATTAACTTGTCACATTTGGCATTGAATGCCAAAATTTTCGTTTTCTTCCTAAAACTCACGCAGTTTTCAATCGAGCAGGTATTTTTGTAATTTATTATAGTGTTTAATTTACTTTTGTATGATTTTTTATAATTGCAGAAGCTTTATTTATTTGTTATAGACTTTATTTCCATTTTTTGTCGGTCTGCTTTGGATTAAAATTTTAGTTTTATGACAAAAAGATTATATTTTTGTATTCACAGCTAGTTCTTTTTTTAATATAAACAAGATAATTGATTATAGAAAATATATAAAAAAAAATTTTTTACTTTTATTCATATTTTTCCATATTTTTGTGCACAGGCGATTTGCCCAGTCGTGTGTCAAAATGGCGAATTTTGACATCAATATTTAAATAATTCTTTTTTCTATTTATTCTGAAATAAACACTTAAAATGTGTGACATTGTAAAATTTGTTTAGAAGAATTTTACAATCCACAAGTTGCTTAATTTAAATTAAAAAAAAAAAAAAAAAATCAATTTCCGATTTTTCTTTCAATTTAATTTAATTGCTAAATTTGTTTAAAATAAAAATTTTGTTCCAAATTTAATTATTCTAATTAAAATAATCCGATCTCAATGATTGTTCGACATTCCAAGACTTGGTTCAAAATTTAATTTATTATTAGAACTTAATTTTAATTATTCCCTTTCTATTTATGTTAACCTGTTTCGAGTCAACGCATATATTGAGGTAAATATTACGAATTTGGATTTTATTGGAAATTTTGAATTAAATTTGGATTTGATGATTTAAACTGGATTTCAACCTGCCAAAATTTTGAATTTACCGCCAAAAAAATGAACTGTTGGAAATTGCTGTCTAAATTATGTAACCTGTTTGTTAATTTTGAAGTCTCTGAAGAGGATTTATTGAATTTTCTAACATAATATTCTAATTCGACTTTTGCCGCCTAACCTAAAAAAATATTGGATTATTGATTTGAAGAATTTTATCGATTTATTTTCTGGATTTATGTAATTGATCTTCATCTGAAAAATCTTTTGATCGAACCCAAGGATTATTTTGTTGAATTTATTTAAAATGCCAACCTTTTTCTTGCTGCGTTTCCTGCCACGTATAAAGGATTTGACTTAGTCACCTGGAGTGACATTTAAAAATTTCATGCCTTGGAAGGTTTTATTATTAATTCTAAATTTTATTTGGATCTCTTGTTGCTGCGGGTAGCCAAAGCCCATATAATTGTCAATTTATGTGACTGGGACTATATCCACTTGGATCCAGGAAATTCGGATAATATTTTATCATTTTCTTGGGATACTAGGATTTCAGTTGGCTGATTCACTCCATTGAAATGATATTGGAAGAGTAAAATAATAATCTAACATCAACTGGATCGAATTAATTATCGTAACTAATTCAGAAGATTTATTCAATTTTATGAAGATTCCTTGAAGATTCAAATTTTCTTTTTTTTCTTTCGACCAATAGAATTAAGAAACAACAGAATGTAGCCAACTTCATTTATGTCAATTTAGTGATCTAAATTAATTTTTTAGCGTAGCTTTCTTTTTTTTTATGAGCTTTGGAACAATTATTTCTCCATGGTTACGCTGGTAACCATGGAAAATAACTAACGTCACTTTTTCACTTTTTATTAATCATTCATTGAGATTGGACGGAATCTTTTCGGAATTATTTGGATTTCACCTAATTTAACGATTATATTTATTCTCTCTGGCTCTAAATTGGACGATTTCAAGGATTAATTAATTTTTGGACAAAGATTTTAAAGAAAAATTGGAAAATTTCAACAATTTAAAATATTGATTTTGATTTCGAAGTTTGGATTTTTTTTTTCGTTTGGTAAGATTTCTATCATTTCTCTTGAATAAAATTCGTATTTTATTATTTTATTTTGTTTCTTAAAGATTCTAAAATTGATTTATTAATTTTCATTTGTGCGAATTAAACTTAACCTGTTAAAAATTAACTTGAAATTAAAATTTTGCTTTCCTTTTCCTTTTGTTCCAAAACTCATCCTTTATTTATTTAAAAAAATGTCACATTAGTTATTAACGAAAAATTGCTTTAATTTGCTTTTGGATTAAATTTGATTTAGATTGGACCAAGTCTTGGAATTGTTATTCCTAACTAATTCATAGTTTAGGATTATATTTATTTTTTTTTATTTATTTTTTATTTATATATTTTTTTTTTATATTTGGTTTAATTTAACTTAACTTAACCTAACTTAACCTAACTTAACCTGATTTATCCTAACTTAACTTTATTTTCCAAATTGTTAAAAATGTAGTTGATTATTTAATCAATTGTTAACTTTATAAAAAAAAGTTTCCTAACCTCAAAATTTGTCATTTGTATCAAATTTACATTGTTTTTCTGAATAAAATATTGTTTATTTAATTATGTAGATGTCTTATTTAAATTATTATAATCTTTTCAAATAAAGTGCATTACAGAACCATCCCCTCTACTATCATCCAGATTGGGGCTAAGCTAGCGGAATTAGTCGTGGAAGATTAATAAATTTGGGTTACTTTTCTTTTATTTATTTATTTTTTTTTTGTTTATTGAAGTTGAGCTTCCTATTTGGTTGTCAACTTGCTGGTGTAATTTTAGGTTAAGCTTCCTATTTGGTCGTTAACCTTATTCTGCGTCACTTTAATTGAGTTAATTTATTTATTATTATTATTATTATTATTTTTTTTTTGATCCAAGAAAGATCTGGCGCCCGACTTTTCGATTTTTTTTTTAAATCTTCCAAATTGTGATCGTGACTTAAGTTGATTAATTGATTTAGATTAATTAATTAAAATTTTATTCGATTACAAATGACTACCTTATTATATTCTTAAAGGATGTTTTCTAAATATTTGATGGTTTATATTTTTCAAAACTATAATTAAATACTTTTTTTTTTGCTCTAAACTTTACTATAGGCATTTTGGCCGACTCTCCCCTATAATATTTTCGCGACTATACATAGAAAAGTTATTATAAGAACTATAAGGATGACATTATAAGAGCATAATTATAAGCAGTCATTGTAAAAATAAAATTATAAGTATATTTTTATGATAACATCATTACAAAATATTTATTACAATAAACTAATTATAAGCATACAATTACGTATTTAATATATTAATTTTACGAATATAATTATCGAGAATATCAAAACTTATTAGAAATATAAATCATTTTATTCTAAACCTATCAAAGACGGATTTATTATAAAATTTCATTATTTTAAGATAATACTCTAATTTGAAAAATTTATATTTGTAAAAAGTTTCACTATTTTTAGGAGCTTCTGACTTTTTTTTGTGGAACCTCCTATAATTTTGAGGTTTGGAATATAATGTAATATTAATAAAATCTACTTGCCTTTAAAGTTTAACTAACGTATATTTTGCTTCGTTTAGAGAATATTACGTTTTAAAATTTCTTACTCAAAAAGGTTAATTTTGAAACTTGAAGTTAGCATACCATGTTTAATAGTGTCATCATTATTTTAATACAAATATAATTTAAATGGAGTCATGTGAAATTGCTGTGTTTACTTTAATTTTCAAAATTAACCTTTTTGAGTAGAAATTTTTAAAATCTAATATTCCCTAAACGAAGCAAAACACGTTTTTCAAACTTTAAAGGCAAGTAGATTATATTCATATTAAATAATATTCAAAACCTCAAGATATTAGGAGGTTCCATACAAAAAAGATAGAAGCTCCAAAAAGTAGTGAAATTTTTTACAAATATAAATTTTTCAAATTAAAGTATTATCTTAAAATAATGAAATTTTATAATAAATCCATCTTTTCTACATTTAGAATAAAATGATTTATATTTCTAATAAGTTTTGATACATATTTTATTAAATCGGTTTAGAATTATAACATATTTAAAAAAGTATTCGATTTAAGGTTACGAAGTGAAGTCGCGAACGTTTCTATTTTTGACTAGTAATAACACGAATCTTATAATTATTTATTGTAATAAATGTTTTATAATGTTGTTATCATGAAAATATTCTTATAATTTTATTTTTACAATGACTGCTTATAATTATGCTCTTATAATGACAACCTTATAGTTTTTCTTATAATAACTTTCCTACAGTCGCGAAAATATTATACAAAACTTATTATAGAAAAAATATTTTAAGCTTATCATTTGTTTCCTATAAAAATCTATCGTAAGGGAATAAAAACTGTAAGTGTGCTAAATTATAATTTGGGGAGAAAAAATAATTATATTTAAATATTGATGTCAAAATTCGACATTTTTACTCACGACAGGGTAAATTTCCTGTGCACAAAAATATGAAAAAATGTAAATAAAAGTAAACAATTTTTTTATATGTTTTCTATAATCAATTATCTTGTTAGAGGAAAGTAACCAAATATGGAATAGTGTCCAAATATGGAATCTTCACATTTCTCATAAACAAATACTCATAGACGCAATAATCAATGATCTTCTATTTCTTTTAATCACTTTATGCCCGTATGAGTTTCAACTTATCAATCAAGCGAGTACTGTACTTTTGGTGAGATTGTTTTTTTTTTTTTTTTGCTGTCAGAAAACTTTCTGAGGTATTTTTAAATTAAATATTTTTTGTAATGTAAGGGGAAATTTACTATATTTAAATGCATTTATGCAATGTAAAGGTTTGTAATAGTCTTATTTTGTTTATTTAAACAATCTATAATAATAATCCGCAAGATTCATTCATTCTTGTCTGTCCACACCTAAAGTTTGTCACTTAGATATTTTTTTGTTTTAAATCAGTTACGTTTATTTATTTATTTATTTATTTATTTATTTATTTATTTATATACATCCCTGCAGTCCAAAATTGAAATTTTCAAAATACGTTTGAAAAAATGTATCTTTAAATTAAAATTAGAGTCTACTTTCATATAAAAGTTAATTCAACTGCATTGATAGAAAACGAATTA
Source organism: Ganaspis brasiliensis (assembly GCA_037103525.1). Lineage (NCBI taxonomy): Eukaryota > Metazoa > Arthropoda > Insecta > Hymenoptera > Figitidae > Ganaspis > Ganaspis brasiliensis. Next base: position 862,304 of record JAZKLR010000055.1, on the reverse strand, counting down.
ATTAAAATATAGTTTACCCTAAAATATTGAACTGAAATTTCCATACACTAAAATGTTTAGTAAATTAAAACTTAATTCTATCAATATAAATTAGCTTGAAATGTTCTTGTGATTAAATTAATTGATATTTAGATCATTGGAAATTGAGATCATTAAAATTTTGAAATAATTATTTTTAATGAAAATCTAAATTAGCAATTAAGAATCAATATATATTTAAGTTTTAATTTATTGAAGTTTGAATTCATCTAAATTTTTATTGGTTATTAGGTTTTAAATTATCTAAATTTTAATCAATCCTTGCGTTTTTATTATTCTGATTATTAATAACTAAACATTTTAAATTTTCACAATTTCAATTTTTTTTTGTAAATGTAAATTTCAAATTCCATTAGACACAACTTTCATTGATTCAAATTATAGTCTAAATTATTATTTTCAAAATTTTGACTGATTAAAGCTTTAATATACAATGAAATTTTTTTGTATAATTAGAAGTTTTTATGTAATGGTTAATGTTAAAAATAATTTAAATATGCATTATTAGATTTTGAAAATATGTAAAGTTTATAACAGTTCAAATTTGTATTGATTAAAATTTTTTTTAATTGGAATTTAAAGGAACTTAAAACAAACTTAAATATAAGTCTTAAGACTTTAACAAATGAAAATTTGAATTAATTGAAGTTGAAATAAATTTAAGTCAACATTTCGTTGAAACTGTTTTAAGTTTGAATCTATTTTAAATTTGGAAAAATTAAAAGTTGAATTGTTAGAACTTTTGAAGAAAAGAAATAATCCTCAATAGAAATTTAGAACGATTGAAGTTATTATAAATTATAGAAGTTTGAATACATTTTGTTCAAAAAACTATTCTTTCAACAAAAATATTTCAATTTTTTGTAATGTATCTATCTACGCTATTTTCTCCTTTTATTTATTTTTCTTATTTTTTCTTTTCTAAATATAAAATTGAAAAATTCGTGCTCTTTTGAGACATTTACATTTTTTATTTACTTTCACTTAATTGTTTATTGCTTGGAGTTGGCAGCGATTTTAATTTGCATAGAATAAAAGTTATATTTATCTAGAATATTAAGTTTATTTGAATTTTGAATAACAAATTTCAATAAATTATTTATCTTATTTGTACTTGCAAAAATTTATAGTTGTAAATGACCAGAAACAATTCAATGTTTTTCAATGTTTATATTGCTATTATTTTCAACAGTTTTCAAAATACAATTATTCTCTTTAAATTTTATAATTATTCTTTAATTTTTTTAGATATTTTGTTCTGTTGTCGATCATTCTCGACAGATTTAAATTTTTTCTTCCGATTGCCAATTATTTACCTCATTTCTAAATTAATGTCTTTAATATTTAATTATTTTAGTCATTTTGTAAATTTTCTTTCAATTATCAATTATTATAATGAAATTTCAATACAATTCTTCAATTTTCATTTATTTTCTACAATTTCATCTATAATTTTTATCAGTTTTTAATTGACAACCTATTATTCTACTTTAATTTTATGATTATTCATTAAATTAAAAAAAATTTCTAATCCTGTATATTCTCACCATTCTTCGGTTTTTTTCAATTGTTAATTATTTTTTTTAATAGTTAATTATTTTCGTGATATTGTAATTTTATTTTAAATTGTATAATTATTCTTTAATTTCTTTAGATATTTTGTTCTGTTGTCGATCATTCTCGACAGATTTAAATTTTTTTCTTTCGATTGCCAATTATTTACCTCATTTGTAAATTATTGTCTTTAATTATTTTAGTCATTTTGTAAATTTTCTTTCAATTATCAATTATTATAATGAAATTTCAATACAATTCTTCAATTTTCATTTATTTTCTACAATTTCATCTATAATTTTTATCAGTTTTTAATTGACAATCTATTATTCTACTTTAATTTTATGATTATTCATTAAATTAAAAAAAATTTCTAATCCTGTATATTCTCACCATTCTTCGGTTTTTTTCAATTGTTAATTATTTTTTTTAATAGTTAATTATTTTCGTGATATTGTAATTTTATTTTAAATTGTATAATTATTCTTTAATTTCTTTAGATATTTTGTTCTGTTGTCGATCATTCTCGACAGATTTAAATTTTTTTCTTTCGATTGCCAATTATTTACCTCATTTGTAAATTATTGTCTTTAATTATTTTAGTCATTTTGTAAATTTTCTTTCAATTATCAATTATTATAATGAAATTTCAATACAATTCTTCAATTTTCATTTATTTTCTACAATTTCATCTATAATTTTTATCAGTTTTTAATTGACAATCTATTATTCTACTTTAATTTTATGATTATTCATTAAATTAAAAAAAATTTCTAATCCTGTATATTCTCACCATTCTTCGGTTTTTTTCAATTGTTAATTATTTTTTTTAATAGTTAATTATTTTCGTGATATTGTAATTTTATTTTAAATTGTATAATTATTCTTTAATTTCTTTAGATATTTCGTTCTGTTGTCGATCATTCTTGACAGATTTAAATTTTTTTCTTTCGATTGCCAATTATTTACCTCATTTGTAAATTATTGTCTTTAATATTTAATTATTTTAGTCATTTTGTAAATTTTCTTTCAATTATCAATTATTATATTAAAATTTCAATACAATTCTTCAATTTTCATTTATTTTCTACAATTTGATTTATAATTTTCATCAGTTTTTAATTTACAATTTATTATTCTCCTCCAATTTTATGATTATTCATTAATTAAAAAAACAACATTTTCTAATCCTGTATATTCTCACCATTCTTCGGTTTTTTTTCAATTGTTAATTATTTTTTTAATAGTTAATTATTTTCGTCATATTGTAATTTTATTTTTAAATTATCGATTATTTTCCTGATATTTTCATTTAATTCTTTAATTTTCAATTTATATCTTTAATTTTTAATTATTTTCTTCAATTCTCAAATATTTTCTTTAATTTTTAATTAATTTTATCGATTTTCTATTAATTCCTCAATATTCAATAATTCTCGGAATTTTTCAATTACTTTTTTCACTCATCAAAATTGTTTTAAAATTTCAAATCAGTTGTTATTATTATTATTATTATCACCTATTTTCTATTATTATTTTGATTATCATTAAAATTATTTAATTTTAAAATTAATTATTCAATTATTTTCTTTAATTATTAATTCCATTCTTCAATTTTTAAGTATATTCCACAAATTTAATCTCAGGTATTCAATTTTTAATTGCTCTCTTTAATTTCTAATTATTTTTTTCGATTTTTAATCCAGTTGTTAATTGTGCAATTATTTCCAACAACATATTCCTTTAATTTTCTTAATTTTCCAATTTGCAATTATTCTTTTTAAATTTAATATTTCTAGTTTAATTTTTTCAATTATTTTTTTCAGTTTTCTATTAATCCAGTCATTTTTTGAATTTTGTTTTCAATTGACAGTTATTTTCGTTATTTTCACACATTTTCATGAATTTTTAAATTATTCTTGTCATTTTTCAACTATTTCTTTCAATTATTAATTATTTTCCGCAATTTTCAATTATTTTCTACAATGTTTTCAATGTTCAATTATTATCTTAAAATTTTATAATTATTCTTTGATTATTTAAATTATTTTGTTCGGTTGTGTATTAATCTAGACATTTTTTTAATTTTGTTTTCAATTGTTGAATATTTTCGTCATTTTGTAATTTTTGTTCCAATTATCAATTATTTTTTTCAAATTTTAATTTAATTCTTAAATTTTCAATTTATTTCCTCGAATTGAAAAAAATTAGAATAACTAAAAATTGGAGAAAAGAATTGAAGAAAGTTAAAAATAAATGAAATTTACGATAAATAATAAATTAATTAGTAATAGTTAATGAAAAAATTTGGAAATTGTGAAAACAAATGAAAATAATTAAAAATTGAAGAAAATAATTAAAATTTTAAAAAAATACATAAAAATTTTAGAAATTAATTTTAGGAAATGAGAATAATAATTAGCAATAGAGGAAAATAATTGAAAAATGATAAAATGAATTAAAAATTGAAAAAATAATTCAAATATCCTGAAAATAATTGCAATTTATGAAGAAAATAATTTAAATATGAAAAATTGAAAACATTAAATAAAACTTGATAGAAATAATATTGAAAAAATCATAGAATATATGTTTAAAAAGGGAAAATAATTATAAAATTCCTTAAAAATTTTAAATAAAGAGTTTAATTAAAAAATCGGAGAAATAATCGAAAATTGATGAAAATAATAATAATAAATGAAATTTCAGATAAACAATTGGAATTTTTAAAAATTATGCCAAAAGAATGAAAATAATTAAAAAGAGGAGAAAATAATATAAAATTACACAATTTGTTTTTAAGCAAAAAAAAAAAAATAATAATAATTGAAAAAACGTCTAAAAATTTAAAAATTGAAGACAATAATCAAAATTTGAGATAATAAGTGAAAATTTAGGAAATTGAAATATATTGAAAATATTAAAAGATGGAGAAAATAATTGAAAAATGAGTTTTTTTTTTAAACTTGAAGAAAACCATTAAAATATGAGGAAAAAAATGATAAATTGTAAAAAATAAATCACATTTGAGTGGAATAATTGAAAAAATTACAAAATTTTTTTTAAAATAAAAGAAAATAATTAAAATTTGAGAAAAATACATTAAGATCTTAGAAATGAGACAATGAGAATAATAATTAACAATCGGGGAAAATAATTGAAGAATAATAAAGTTAATTCAAAATTGAAAAAAGTAATTAAAATATGCAATAATTTAAGATTGAGAAAAATAATTTAAATTTATGATGAAAATAATTTAAATATGAAAGAATGAAACAGTAAATAAAATTTGAGCAAAATAATTGAAAAAATCATAGAATATATGTTTAAAAAAAAAAATATGTAATTATAAAATTACTTAAAAACTGTAATTAAAGAGAATAATTCTCGGAATAATTAAAAAATTGCAGAAATAATCGAAAATTGATGAAAGTAACAATTAAAATTTCAGATAAATTTTTGAAAATTAAGCCAAAAGAATGAAAATAATTAAAAATCGGAGAAAATAATATAAAATTACAGAATTTATTTTAAAGGACGTGTATACCCTCAAGCGGTTCTCATTCTATTGGACCATGATAGACAATATTTTTTTAATTTCATTTCTTTTTATAATTCGGTTTCTAAATAGTATTTTGTATTTAAAATCATTACAGAAACGAATTTTATTGAAAAAAAAATTTTGCATTGAAAATTTCACTCCCTAAATCTGAATTAGTAGTTTTCTACTAAGAATTACTAGTTTTCTACTATGAATTAGTCAAATTCATGGCTCATTTTTCTCTAATTCATATAGTAGAAAACTACTAATTCTTAGTAGAAAACTACTAATTCTTAGTAGAAAATTACTACTTCTTAGTAGAAAACTACTAATTGAAATAGTAAAACTTTACTTTTCAAAAAAGTAGATTTTTTTACTAATTTAATTAGTAGTTTTCTACTACAAGATTAGTAGTTTTCTACTAATTCTTAGTAGTTTTCTACTAAAAATTAGTAAAATTCTTACTATTTTAATAGTAGCTCACTTTTCGCTAATTCATTAGTAGAAAACGACTAATTCAGATTTAGAGAGCAAGCTATTAAAATTTCTTCTTACTGATTATTTTAAAAAAGTGAAGAATTAGTAACCTTGAATAACATTTTCTTAACAACGGTACGGTAAATTAATTAAATATTGTTATAAAAGTTGTATTATATTACAGTTTAAAATATATTAGTTTTTATAAAAAATTTGTAGAACCGTGTTTTTTAATTTATTAAAATATAGTCATTTTTGAGCGTTTTGTTACTGTTTCCATGTAAAAGTTCCAACTTTATAAACTTATATCTTAAAAACAGAACGGTAAAATTCAATAAAATTGTAACAGTACTTGTAAAGTAATGCATTTAATGTGTCATTACAATTTTATAAGAATCTGTAGAAATTGGTTTTTTGGATAAACCTCCTTAAGCAAAAGGAAATAACTGAAAATTCTTTTAAATAATTAAAAATGAAAGACAATAATTTAAATTTGATATAATAACTAAAAATTTACGGAATTAATTGAAAAATAATGAAAATATTAAAAGGGGAGAAAATAACTGCAATATAATAAAAAGAAATGAAATTGAGATATATATTTGAAAGTTCAGTAAATTAATTCAGAAATTATGAAAATTATTAAAAATTGAAAATAATAATTGGGGCATTCTATTTCTAAACGACCCCCTTCAGAAACAATTGCCAATAGGAGACAATTTTAAAAAAATTATTTCTTCTACTTACTAAGGCCAAATTATTTTTGTAACTAGCATTTTTAAAAGAAAAATTCCTAAATTTTACAATAATAAAAAGAATTTTGTTCAAATATATTTAATTTATATACAAAATGTAGTTTGAAAGTTAACCTTTCGAATATTGCAAAACACGTTGTTTCAGATTTATTAAAAATATATCTTAAAAGAAAGCTTAAATATTCTAGTTTTTATTTTCGTAAAGTAAATAATGGACATTTCAATGGATTTTGAGGAATTAATTAAAATTTACAGTTATTTCAGGGGTTAAAATATGTATGAATTGAGAAACACTTTTTTGCAGAGCGGCATTTGTCTTTTTTTAAATTTTGCATTTTATTAGCTTTTAAATTATGTATTAATTTGAAGACTAATAGAATAAAAGATTAACAAAGAAATTATATTAAAATAATAAATAAAAATGAAATGATACATAAATAATATATATATATATTTATATATAAATAAAATTATATATCAATTGAAAGTTAAAAAAAATACAAAATTTAAAAGGAAACAAATGCCACTCTGTTCAAAAAATGTTTCCCAATTTATACATATTTTGACCTCTGATATGACTGTAAATTTTATTAAATTCCTCAAAATCCCCTGAAATGTCCATTATTTACTTTACGGAAATAAAAACTAGAATATTTAAGCTTTCTTTTAATATATATATTTAATAAATCTGAAACAACGTGTTTTAAGATATTCGAAAGGTTGTGACATTGTAAAATTTGTTTAGAAGAATTTTACATATAGAATATATATATATATATATAAATATATATATATAGCTTAATTTAAATTTAAAAAAAAAAAAAAAAATCAATTTCCGATTTTTCTTTCAATTTAATTTAATTGCTAAATTAGTTTAAAATAAAAATTTTGTTCCAAATTTAATTATTCTAATTAAAATAATCCGATCTCAATGATTGTTCGACATTCCAAGACTTGGTTCAAAATTTAATTTATTATTAGAACTTAATTTTAATTATTCCCTTTCTATTTATGTTAACCTGTTTCGAATCAACGCATGTATTGAGGAAAATATTACGAATTTGGATTTTATTGGAAATTTTGAATTAAATTTGGATTTGATGATTTAAACTGGATTTCAACCTGCCAAAATTTTGAATTTACCGCCAAAAAAATGAACTGTTGGAAATTGCTGTCTAAATTATGTAACCTGTTTGTTAATTTTGAAGTCTCTGAAGAGGATTTATTGAATTTTCTAACATAATATTCTAATTCGAATTTTGCCGCCTAACCTAAAAAAAAATATTGGATTATTGATTTGAAGAATTTTATCGATTTATTTTCTGGATTTATGTAATTGATCTTCATCTGAAAAATCTTTCGATCGAACCCAAGGATTATTTTGTTGAATTTATTTAAAATGCCAACCTTTTTCTTGCTGCGTTTCCTGCCACGTATAAAGGATTTGACTTAGTCACCTGGAGTGACATTAAAAAATTTCATGCCTTGGAAGGTTTTATTATTAATTCTAAATTTTATTTGGATCTCTTGTTGCTGCGGGTAGCCAAAGCCCATATAATTGTCAATTTATGTGACCGGGACTATATCCACTTGGATCCAGGAAATTCGGATAATATTTTATCATTTTCTTGGGATACTAGGATTTCAGTTGGCTGGTTCACTCCATTGAAATGATATTGGAAGAGTAAAATAATAATCTAACATCAACTGGATCGAATTAATTATCGTAATTAATTCAGAAGATTTATTCAATTTTATGAAGATTCCTTGAAGATTCAAATTTTCTTTTTTTTCTTTCGACCAATAGAATTAAGAAACAACAGAATGTAGCCAACTTCATTTATGTCAATTTAGTGATCTAAATTAATTTTTTAGCGTAGCTTTCTTTTTTTTTTTTATGAGCTTTGGAACAATTATTTCTCCATGGTTACGCTGGTAACCATGGAAAATAACTAACGTCACTTTTTCACTTTTTATTAATCATTCATTGAGATTGGACGGAATCTTTTCGGAATTATTTGGATTTCACCTAATTTAACGATTATATTTATTCTCTCTGGCTCTAAATTGGACGATTTCAAGGATTAATTAATTTTTGGACAAAGATTTTAAAGAAAAATTGGAAAATTTCAACAATTTAAAATATTGATTTTGATTTCGAAGTTTGGATTTTTTTTCGTTTGGTAAGATTTCTATCATTTCTCTTGAATAAAAGTCGTATTTTATTATTTTATTTTGTTTCTTAAAGATTCTAAAATTGATTTATTAATTTTCATTTGTGCGAATTAAACTTAACCTGTTAAAAATTAACTTGAAATTAAAATTTTGCTTTCCTTTTTCTTTTGTTCCAAAACTCATCCTTTATTTATTTAAAAAAATGTCACATTAGTTATTAACGAAAAATTGCTTTAATTTGCTTTTGGATTAAATTTGATTTAGATTGGACCAAGTCTTGGAATTGTTATTCCTAACTAATTCATAGTTTAGGATTATATTTATTTTTTTTATTTATATATTTTTTTTAATATATTAATTTGGTTTAATTTAACTTAACTTAACCTAACTTAACCTGATTTATCCTAACTTAACTTTATTTTCCAAATTGTTAAAATGTAGTTGATTATTTAATCAATTGTTAATTTTACAAAAAAAGTTTCCTAACCTCCAAATTTGTCATTTGTATCAAATTTACATTGTTTTTCTGAATAAAATATTGTTTATTTAATTATGTAGATGTCTTATTTAAATTATTATAATCTTTTCAAATAAAGTGCATTACAGAACCATCCCCTCTACTATCATCCAGATTGGGGCTAAGCTAGCGGAATTAGTCGTGGAAGATTAATAAATTTGGGTTACTTTTCTTTTATTTATTTTTTTTTTTTTGTTTATTGAAGTTGAGCTTCCTATTTGGTTGTCAACTTGCTGGTGTAATTTTAGGTTAAGCTTCCTATTTGGTCGTTAACCTTATTCTGCGTCACTTTAATTGAGTTAATTTATTTATTATTATTATTATTATTATTTTTTTTTTTTTTTTTTTTTTTTTTGATTCAAGAAAGATCTGGCGCCCGACTTTTCGATTTTTTTTTTTTTTAAATCTTCCAAATTGTGATCGTAACTTAAGTTGATTAATTGATTTAGATTAATTAATTAAAATTTTATTCGATTACAATATTTAATAAATCTGAAACAACGTGTTTTAAGATATTCGAAAGGTTAACTTTCAAACTACATTTTGTATATAAAATAAATATATTTAAACTAAATTCTTTTTATTATTATAAAATTCAGGGAGTTTTCTTTTAAAACTGTTAATTAAAAAAGTTATTTGGCCTTAGTAGGTAGAAGAAATATTTATTTAAAAAATGTCTCAAATCGGCTGAAATTGGCAATTGTTTCTTAAGGGGGTCGTTTAGAAATAGAATGCCCCAATTGCAAAATGACAAAAAATATCAGGTGTGGACAGAATGAATGAATTAAACTTGTAAATTATTATATATAATTGGGGCCCCATTTTCTTTTTTGCCCCAGGGGCCCTTGCACCCCCTGTCACACCACTGGTAGAAGTAATTTTATTTTATCAATAATAAAAACTCTAGTTTTTGAAAAGAAATTTTTTTCGAAATTCCAACACTAAATGTGTCATGAACTCTGTTAATCAATAAAGCCTAATACAGAGTGCTGATTATGCACGAAATTGTTTGTCTTCGTTAATGAGATTCTCGCTCGGCATTTAATGAGGAATCAAAGAATAAATTGTAATAGTCGCCTAACGTGCAATATTTTTATATGGTAATGAGTGTGTGAATTAAAGATGAGGATCGGACCTATTTGTCCCTTTGGAGCGAATACCATTGAATCCTCAATTACTCGGCTTCTACAAAAGATGGTCATGTAGGTCTCTTGACAATCAAAAATGAAAAATGCGTTTTACGAACGCGTATTATATTATTATTATTACTTTTTTTTTGTGTTGTTGTTGTCTAAAAAGCTCATATGCACATGAATAGTTTTCGCGACATATCTTTCGCACGATCTTTAACAATGCCGTCGTTGAGAATGTGACCTGTTCCTTAGTCTCTCCACACGAAGGACACATACGAGGGACGATATTACAGGACAATAGAATATCTGCGAATCGAACATGCGACTTACTTCCGGTCTCCCATACGGTTGCATATACGATCCGATCCGCCCCGTGTGATCAGCGATTGCTTTCGTAAGATTCCTCAAGAAGATGCTAAGGCGGGGTCAGAAGTTGATGCATCCATTAAGAGGATACTCCAAACAGCGAGGTCATAAATTACCGACTTTAACCGACGATTACATCACGGAATTAAAATTCGATTAATTAACAAGGAGTTAACAAAAATTCGTCTCCAGGAGGTCTCTGTAATAAATTAACTATTAATTCGTTATTTTCTGATGATAATCACTGGAAGGTAAAAAAAAATTGATGATTTGAGCTCGAGATCAGAGCATGACTACTTTATGTTTTTGGGGTCGCTGAAACCAAATCTGATATTGCAAAAGTAGTTATAGAGCCGTAACTTAGGTTTTTTGCGCCCGGTGCGAGATAAATATTTTTACGCCCCCCCCCCCCCCCCCCCTATATTTCATAAAAGAATAGAAGTTAAAAAATATGTTGATTTGTAAATTTTTGCCATCTGCACACTTAATGTTGACCGGCGGAGGGAGGGGGAGAAGAGAAATAAAACAATATTAAATTAAAGAGTCTCTTAATTATCGCAATTATTTTAACACAAAAGTTGACAATTTATTTCATTTCGAGTAAATTTTCGGAATTAATAATGAAATAATCAAAATAATATAAAATTTGTGAAAATAAATCATTACAAATTAAAAAAAAATACAAAAATAAATAAAAATTGACGAACTTGATTGCAATTTGAGAAAAATAATTGAAAAATGATTAAAACATTGAAAAGTGTATACTATAACTTAGATTTGACATAATAAATGAAAATTTAGGATATAAATTGAAAAAAAATTAATATATCTAATATTAAGTGGACAAAATAAATGTAAAAAGATAAAAGAAAATTCAAATTCAAAAAACTAATTAAAAAATCAAATAAATAATTGAAAATTTAGGAATTCAATTGAAGAATGAAATTTGAGAATAACTAAAATTTAAATAAAATTGATTGCAAATGATAACAATAATAATTGAAAATTGGAGAAAATTTTTAAAATTTAAGAAAAATATTTTAATATCTAGGAAATTAATTGACGAATAATGAAAGTAATAAAAACTGCAAGAAAATATTTGAAAAATAATGAAAATAATGAAAAAATTAATATATCTAATATTAAGTGGACAAAATAAATGCAAAAAGATAAAAGAACATTCAAATTCAAGAAACTAATTAAAAAATCAAATAAATAATTGAAAATTTAGGAATTCAATTGAAGAATGGAATTTGAGAATAACTAAAATTTGAAGAAATTGATTGCAAATGATAACAATAATAATTGAAAATTGGAGAAAATTTTTAAAATTTAAGAAAAATATTTTAATATCTAGGAAATTAATTGACGAATAATGAAAGTAATAAAAACTGCAAGAAAGTATTTGCAAAATAATAAAAATAATAAAAATAATTATTGAAGACAATAATTTTGGTTTGTTAAAAATAATTGAAAAAATTACAACATATAGTTATAATAAAAGAAAATTATTGCATAATAATAAAAATAATTGTTAATTGAAAAAATAATTGAAATTAGAGATAAATAATAAAAAAAAGTTAGAGAATTTATTAAAAAATAATTGAAAATGACAAAAACTAATTTAAAAATGATAAAAATAATTGAAAATCGAAGAATTTAATAAAAATTTGTAAAAAAGTAATTGCAAAAATTACAGAATGTATTAGAAATAAGCAAGACTACTTGAAAATGATAAAAATAATTGGAAACTAAAGTTAATTATGGAAATTTAAAAACACAAATTGAGAAAATTACAAAATTTATTTGATGTAAAAGAAAGTGATTCAAAATCCAAGAACATAATTGAAATACTTGAAAAATACAGAAAACAAAACTCATATATTTTGTAAAAATAATTGAAAAATGGCAAAAGAATTTGAAAGTTAATTAATACATAATGAAACTAATTTGATATTGAAATAAATAATTTAAACTGAAAAAGTTTTATTTGAAAAAGTAAAAGAAATAATTGAAACTTGCAGAAATTTGGAATTTAAAAATTAGGGGAAAAATTGAAAAATAATGAGAATCATTGAAGAAAATAATTTGAAAAATGATAAAAATAGTTGAAATTTGTAGATATTAATTGCGATCATAGAAAACTAATTTTAAAAAATACAGAATATTTATAAAGTAAAAGTATTACAAAATGATTTCAAGAATTTTAAATTCAGGAAAATAATTACAACATTATAAAAATAATCGAAAATTTATTAAAGAAAATGAAAATTTCAGATATATTATTGAAATTCTCGGAATTAATCAACAAAGATTCAAAATAATATAAAAATTGTGAAAATAATGAATATAAAAAAAAAATAATTTAAAATTTACGAAGTATTTGAAATTTGAGAAAAAAAATTGAAGAATGATTAAAACATGAAAAAGTGGATGCAATAGCTTAAATTTGAGATACTAAGTAAAAATTTAGGAAATTTATTGAAAAATAATTAATATATCTAATTAAAAGGTGAAGAATTTAGAAATGAAATTTGAGAATAACAAAAATTTTAAGAAATAGATTGCAAAATGATAAAAATCATAATTCAAAATTAAAGAATATTATTAAAATTTGGGAAAAATATTTTAAAATCTAAAAAAATAATTGAAGAATAATGAAAGTAATAAAAAATCCGAGAAAATATTTGCAAAGTAATAAAAATAATGAAAAATTGAAGACAATAATTTTAGTTTTTTAAAAATAATGGAAAGAATTACAACATATAGTTATAAATAATAAAATAAAATAATTGTAAATTGAAAAAATAACTAGAATTTGAGATAAATAATAAAAAAATTTCGAAAATAAATCAAAAAATAATTTAAAAAGACAAAAAATTAATTGAAAAATAAATTTAATAAAAAAATAATTCGTAGAAATAATTGTTAATTGAAGAAAATAACAAAAATTTGTAAATAATAGTTAAAAAAAATTACAGAATATATCTGAGATAATAAGACTACAATTACAATTATAGGTATACTATAATTCATCGAACGTGAATTAATTTGAAATTTCATTGATTAAAAATTTAATTAATCCTCGCTTTGAGACTAATAAATTTTAAATTATTTAAAAATTTCTTCAATTTTTAACAATTATTTACTATTATGATTTTAATTATTTGCTACAATTTTCATCTATTTTTATCATTATTTAAAAATGTTCATTTAATTCTAATTATTTTCATTATTTTTTAATTTTTCCCCTAAATTCTAAATTCAATTTCTGCAAGTTTCAAATATTTTCTTTAATTTTTTCAAATAAATTAATTGATGGAATTTTTACTTAAAAACTAAATTTTACTAAATGAACGAATTATTTCCTTTCTATTAATAATTATTATATTTATTGATTTTAAAAGTTTCATTAAAATGATGTTTTAAATACAGTAAATAAACACTTTTTGTCTAATGAAGTACTTACAATTAGTAACATTTATAATAATCAACTTCGAACTGTCTAAAAATGTAATCTAATTTTTTTGGTTTCATAACCACCCTTGTTACGGCACTGATAGTTAACTTGTTTTAAGACATTTTTGGCTGTTTTAACCCACTACGTCAGAATTTTAACATAACCTAAAAAAAAACCAAAATTTGCCCCCAAAATTTTGAAATCTGGAAAAATTTTTATCTCTAAGCTTAAAATAAATACTTGATGTTTTACATTGCAAAAACTTCAGATTCGGCTTCAGAGGCCCAAAAAACATAAAGAAATCATGGTACACTGCAAAACTTGGGAAAACTCTCAAACATCAGATTTTTTCTGTAATTCAAAATTTTTACTTCAAATATTGGTTTTTTTAAGTTATGTTAAAATCCTGACATGATGGTGTTAAATAGACTTCAGATTCGGTTTCAGCGACCCAAAAAAAAAAATAAAGTACTCACGGTTTGATCTCGAGCTCAGAGCATGAATTTTTTTTTGTGTGCCGGTGTAATTAGTGAAACAATCAGAGAGTTTTTTTATGGGATGAGAATGATTGCCCGTCAATCATTTGTTAACGAGTAAAACAGTGTGGGATTGAACTATCACTATAAATCATGCATTTTTAGTTTTAATCTCGAGTGTTACTGTTTGTTCAACGAAGACGTGAGTTTACATGAAAATTCGCATCGTTACCTTCTTTGCAAGAAAGAAAATCTTATCCTAATCTTGAGCTTCTGTTGCGAATACATGAAACTTTAAATAATAAGTTATGTAGTATTTTTATTCAAAAGAAAATTATATGAATATTAATCTCCTTCTGCATTATAAAAATAGGTCGCAGTATCGCATTTCTTAAATAAATTAAATGATAAACTTTATAATTAAGTAATAAACTGTCCGGGGATTATATAAATAGCGATATTTTTTACAAATTAATAATTGTACGATATTAAAATAACTATATATGTTTACAGTTAACAATTTCCATAATCCGATATAGTCGCATTTGCTGTGTATAAATAAAATTAGAAAGGATTGAAAAATAAGACTTTATAATAAACAATTACTGTCCATGTGTATAAAGGGTTGACATTTAATGAACCGGAAACTTACACGATAAAGTGACTGAAATTTGAGATAATCATAATATAAGTTGATTCTGGACAATTTTCCGGGTAGTGAACGAGAAACGTGTAAAAGTAGTCATAATAGAGATTCTTGGTTTTATCTTGTGGAAATGTAAATGTGTGTATATCTGCGTACAGAATGACGTTAACGTCGTTTCTACTCGCATGAATATCAAAGCGATAGCATTCAGGGATGAAATAAGAACATGCTGAAGATTTCATCTATTGAACGGGATTTTAGATGAATCATTGCGATATAGCGGCAAAAATGGTGCACAAGACGATCAGAGAATAAAAGGGTTCCGCAGTACTGCAATTCATTTGATGTGGAAAGAAAAGCGAGATTAATTGCTACACAATGCGTGACTGTTGCTGTGAAAAGTTTTACTGAAATGAGGTTGCTCTATAAACATGATAATACTTTCTTTTATGTAATTGATATCTTTCACGAACTCAAGCATCAAAGGGAATTAAAAATTGTGTGTGTGTGTGTGTGTGTGAAATATTCTAATTGCTGTATAATTATAAAGGTTCTTTCAATTTCAGGGACGATTTAAAATCTGTCAATTTTCTGGACGATTTAGAATGTATAATTGTCAGTACAATTTTGAAGATAGTAAATAAAGACAGGTGTTATTAGATGACTTTCATGTTTTATGTTAGAGGATCCCTTGAGTGTATTAAATTATCACTGTCAAAAATAAATATTTTTCAACTCATTGTGTGTAAGAAACATCAATCAGTTGATTGGGATTAGAAAAATTGTTTTTTAAACTTTATATAAATCAACTGGAATGAATAATTGAGTATAGGGATATACTATAATGATGATACTATGTAATAAAAATAATAAATGGGTCGTGGCCTATTTGTTGAAAATTTTTATTTTTAAACACTCTAAAATGTAGTTTTTCATTCACGTCATAATTGCGACATTATTTTTTAAAATACCTAATAGTTTAATCAAAAATTAATTTTCATAAGGTTTAGAAACAAGCAGTGGCGTAACTATTAAGGGTCAAAGTGGGACAGTGCATGCCCCGGGGCCCTCAGTCAACCCTAATAAACCTTCTTTTATAACAAAATAATAGCTGATTTTTCAAATTAATTGAAAAAAAAAATGAAATGAATTAAAAAATGAAGAAAGTAATTTAAAAACTTATAGATAAGTTTTAAAAATAAAGAAAATAATTTAAAATTAAGAAAATTACTAGAAAATCGTAAAAATAAATTGAAAAAAATTTAATAATGAAAAATTAGGGAAAATAATTGAAAAAAAATGATTGAAAATTGAGATAAATAATAGAAAATTAAAAAAATAATTAAAATTTAAGAAAATAATTGATAAAATTACATAATATATTTTAATTGAAGGAAAGTTAAAGAAAATTTCAGAAAAATACTTAAAACTTTCAGAAATTCATTAAAAAAAATTTAATTAAAAATTAGAGAAAATAAATGAAACAAGATAAACATAATTTAAAATTTAAGAGACTAATTTTTAATTAAAAAGAAATAATTAAAAACTTTTTTGAAATTATGAAATAGAACAAAAGTAACTAAAAATTGAAGAAAATAATATAAAAAATAATATAAATAATTGAAAATTGAATGAAATAATTGAAATCTCATATAAAAAGTTTAAAATTCTGGAAATTATAAAAGAAATTAAAAAAATTGAAAATTGAAGGATACAAATTTTGTAAAATAATTGAAAAATAATTTTACAATTTGAAACTTGATGAAAATAAATAAAATATGATACAAACATTGATAAGTTGTAAAAAATAAATCACATTTCAGTGAACTAATTGAAAAAATTACAGAATATTCTTAAGGGCATGTGATGGAGTATGACGTCACTTGTATAGGAAAAATTTGTCCGTAACTTTTCTCTTAAAATATTGAATATTTTTTTATGAAACTTGGTAGAATTACTTAAAATGTGATTAGGAAGGTCTCTCAGACCCGAGTTTGTTTTAATTTTGGCTCAAAATTGATTTTTTAAAAATATTGTAATATTTCGAAAATTTCCCAAAATTAATTTTGGGCAAAAATTCAAACAAACTTGGGTCTCAGATACCTTCCTAATGACATTTTAAGTAATTCTACCAAGTTTCATGACAAAATATTCAATATTTTAAGAGAAAAGTTACGGACAAATTTCCTATACCAGTGACGTCATAATCCATAACATGCCCTTAAACAAAGAAACAAAAATAATTGGAGTTTGAAAAAAATACATAAAGATCTTAGAAATCAATTGAAAAAAATGAGAATAACTAAAAGTTGGAGAAAAGAATTGAAGAAATGTAAAAATAAATGAAATTTACGATAATTAATAAAAAAATTTGAAAATTATGTAAACAAATGAAAAAAATGAAAAATTAAAGAAAATAATTGAAATTTCAAAAAAATACTTAAAAATTTTAAAAATTAATTTTAGGAAATGAGAATAATAATTAGCAATAGAGAAAAATAATTGAAAAATGATCAAATGAATTTCAAATTGAAAAAATAATTTAAATATGCTGAAAATAATTGAAATTTATGAAGAGAATAATTTAAATATGAAAAATTGAAAACATTAAATAAAACTTGATAGAAATAATTGAAAAAATCGTAGAATGTATATTTAAAAAAGGAAAATAATTACAAAATTACTTAATATTTTCAATTAAAGAGAATAATTAAAAAATCCCAGAAATAACGAAAATTGATGAAAATAATTGTAATATCGGATAAATAATTGAAATTTTTAAAAATTATGCCGAAAGAATGAAAATAATTAAAAAGAGGAGAAAATAATATAAAATTACACAATTTTTTTTAAGCAAAAAAAAAAAATTTAAAAAACGTTTAAAAAATTAAAAATTGAAGACAATAATCAAAATTTGAGATAATAAGTGAAAATTTAGGAAATTAATTGAAATATATTGAAAATATTAAAATATGGAGAAAAAATGAGTTTTTTTTAAACTTGAAGAAAACCATTAAAATATGATGAAAAAAATGATAAGTTTTAAAAAATAAATAACATTTGAGTGAAATAATTGAAAAAATTACAAAAAATTTTTTAAAATAAAAGAAAATAATAAAAATTTGAAAAAATACATGAAGATCTTAGAAATCAATTTAGAAAAATAAGAATAACTAAAATCTGGAAAAATGAATTAAGGAAGCAAACAATAAATGAAGTTGGCGATAATTAATAAAAAATATTGAATGTTATGAAATCAATTAAAAATAATTAAAAATTAAAGAGAATAATTAAAATTTGAGAAAAATACTTAAAAATTCTAGAAAATAATTTTAGACAATGAGAATAATAATTAACAGTCGAGGAAAATAATTGAAAAATATTAAAATCAATTCATAATTGAAAAAAATAATTAAAATATGATGAAAATAATTTAAGATTGAGAAAAATAATTTAAATTTGAGATGATAATAATTTAAATATGAAAGAATGAAACAGTAAATAGAATTTTAGCAAGTAATTGAAAAAATCATTGAATATATGTTTAAAAAAAGAAAATATGTAATTACTTAAAAAAAATTACTTAAATTACTTAAAAATTGTAATTAAAGAGAATAATTATCGGAATAATTAAAAAATCTCTGAAATAATAAAAAATTAATGAAAATAACAATTGAAATTTCAGATAAATTTTTGAAAGTTTTGAAAATTATGCCAACAGAATGAAAATAATTCAAAATCGGAGAAAATAATATAAAATTACAGAATTTATTTTTAAGCAAAAGGAAATAATTGAAAAATCTTTTAAATAATTAAAAATTAAAGACAATAATTTAAATTTGAGATAATAACTGAAAATTTAGGAAATTAATTGAAAAATAATGAAAATATTAAAAGATGGAGAAAATAATTGCAATATAATAAAAAGAAATAAAAAGTGAACAAAATAAATGAAAATTGAGAAATGTGTTTGAAAGTTCAGTAAATTAATTCAGAAATTATGAAAATTATTAAAATTGTATATATTATATATTATTATATATAATTGGGTCCCCATTTTCCTTTTTGTCCCAGGGCTCTTGCACCCCCAGTTACGTGACTGGAAACAAGCCAATTGTTTGTACATTTTAATTATATACTCTCTAAATTTGAATTAGTTAAAAAGAACTAATTTTAAAACAAAAACTCATTTACTAATTCAAATAATTATATTTCTACTAATTACTTTTGTAAAAAATGACTAATTATTAGTCAAATTATTTTAAGTTATGTCAAAATAACTAATATCTTAGTAAAATTTTGTTTCAAATTCAATTAGTCAAAATTTCACTATTTTTTATTTACTTTTTTTTACTAATTATTAGTCGTATCATATTTTACTAATAATTAGTAATTAATTCATTTAACCCCTCAAGGAACCCCTTATATTCTTATACCATTTATGTCGTACTGATTGAATCAATTAGAAATGTTATTTGCCCTTGAACATTAGTTATTGCAGGACATTTATTAATTACTTTAATAAGACAAACATCTTCTTCCTTAAATTTAATTATAATTATTTTATTAATTTTTATACAATCAACTTTAATAACTTTAGAACTAGAAGTTTTATTTATTCAAGCTTATGTATTTTCAATTTTAAGAACTTTATGTTTCTCAGAAACTAATTATGAAAGTTAAACCTATAAATATATTTTTAATATTCCCAAATATTAAAATTGGGAGCCTTTGACCTCCTTTAAATATTAAATAATTTAATCCTTACCAAATTCTCATAATTAATACAATTATTTTATTATTATCTGGAATTACTATATTACTTGAACTCACTATACAATTTTAAATAAAAATAAATGTAACTTTTTGATTAGATTAACATTTACAATTATACTAGGAATAATCTTTACATTAATTCAAGTAATTGAAAATAATGAAGCTTCATTTTCCATAAATGATTCAATTTATGGATAAATTTTTTTTATAACTACATACCTTTTTGAATTCAATTTTTTTTAATTAGAATTATTTTCTTAATTTTTTATATTCAAATTTCTTTAATTTTACCAATGATCTATTATTCACAATTAAATTACATAAAAAAAATATTTTTATTTTATTAATTCTAATTTATGGATTATATTATGAACGAATTATCTTCAATTAATTAAAGTAAATTTATGAATAGTAGTTAAAATTCTAATAACATTTAAATTGCATTTAAAAATTATTTTACAACATTTATTTTTTGAATAGATCTAATATAGATATTAGAATTTAATGTCGACTTAAATTCAAGATTTAATTTTAATCTATTCAAAATAAATAAATAGAAAAAGGAATAAATAATATTTTCTATTTTCTCTATTATTCTATATTATAAATAATTTTAATAAATATAAAATTTAAGTTTAGTATTAAAATAATTCTTAAATATCTATTTTTTGCCTCCCTAAATAAATATTCTTCTAATTCGGGCGAAAACTTTTTTCACTAATTGCTGAAACAAAAACTAAGCCACGATTTCACTAATAATTAGTTATTTTGAACTAATTCAATTTTAGAGAATAGATTAAATTTATTAGAATATCATGAAATTGATTTTATTGAAGGCTTTAATTTGAAGAATTTTTGAAGTTTTTATATAATGTCATGTGATGAAAAAGAATGTTACTGGTATATAGGCAAAATTTATTCATAAACTTTTCCTTAAAATAACTCAATATTTTTTAATGAAACTTTGTAGAATCACTTAGAATATGATTAGGATCATAATTAGCTTTTTTTTGTAAATTTTTACTGATCATAATTATGAAATTAAAATTCTTACTCGTAAAAATTAGATAATAATTTATTAGATTTTATTCTTATTTATTTTCTTATCTTTTCATAAACTTTTTTAACAAAACTGAGTTAAAATATTTACTGTATTGTAAAAAAGAAATCTTACTTAATGAATATAGAAAAATAATAAAATTGATAAAATCAAAATAAGGAAGAAATAAACAAATTCATAAAAATTTACGATTAAACAATGATCTGCATCTCTTATTTAAATATAAAAATATATAAAATGTATGAAATGTATAAAAATTTGATTAAATATTATGTGTAGCTTTTTAAACATAAAAAATAGCTGGCCATAACAACTAAAAGTTACAGAGAATTGCCCAAATTAACAAAAGTTATAAAAAAATTACAAATTGGCTATAATTTAAAAGAAGATTTGTGTCTTTAAGTAGAAACACTCGTTTTAGTCAGACGCGTATTTTCAAAGTTGTTTCCACTTGTCTTGAAACTTTTCTTTGAAATTCTATCTTTTTACATTTTTTCATTACCCATTTTTTTTAAGAAGATAGTCATACATATTTAAAATACTTCAACGAAGTTTGGTATCAAAATATTTAGTATTTTTGGAGAAAGTTTACGAACAAATTTTTTCTATTACAAATATGCGTTTTAACACAAAGAGAAACAATGGAAGCACAAATTTAATGCATTTTTCTAAAGGGAGGAGTTGTATTTATGAAGCCATCAATTAGGCCATCCATTATCATTATTTAAAATATCGTATCCATTAATCATTTAAAAACGTTCTGGTCTTTTTAATACAACAATAGTAATTTTAATTCTCAACGTTTCACTTCTGATTTACGTGCCATGTAACATACTAATATAAAATAAAATTTATAAAATCCAAAATAGTAAAAATATTAATTTCTTTGAAACTTTCCATTTGGGGTTTTCGGAGTTACTAATTTCGAATTTGAAGATGTCATTTGTTAAACTCAACGATTTTTAAACTAAGCCATTTTTTAAAATTTAGATCACAAATTCAGTATATGTGAGAATTTCTCAAGTGGGCCTCAAATTTCCAAAGGTTAACATTTTTCAATGTCAATACAGAAAAAGTTTGGTCTATTATAATTATAAACGCGCTGCACATTTTATTGAAAAATATTCATTTGTTTATTTTTTACACATAATTAAAATTTTATGCACAACATTTTTCAAATTATTATTACTTCGACATAAATTATCAAAAGTTTATGAATTTTTCACAAATAATAAAATGGGGTACGATTTAATTTAACATTAACTCTAATAAAAAATTGTAATATAATAGGATATATAAATTCATCCTTGTTAAATATTGTTTAAAATTTTGTAAATAAAATTGTTGATACACATCCAGAACATGCTTAATTTCTAATTTGTTTATATAATAAAAAATTATTGTTTATAAGAAATATTGATTTTAAAAAGTAAGAAATTTATTTTTTAAAATGATTAACTTTCATTAACTATTTGTGAAAAAACCATAAACTTTTGATAATTTATGTCCTAGTACCTAATAATAATTTGAAAAATATTATGGGTCACTGATTTTCATCTGAGGGCTGATGCGACCATATTTTTAAAAAATCTAGTTTTAAAATATGTGAAAATCAATATATAACTCAATTATTATAATAATCAAAAAGTTAATTAATTTAATTTTCCAATTAAGCGAAAGTTAATAACCTCTAAAAAACACCTCTAACTGAAATAATCGAAAATAAGGATGAAAAAAAATTATCAAAGACAAGAAAAAAATTATACTCCAGTTCTAAAATGGTGGAAAGTACAGCCCTAATTTTTCTAATAGATAACAAAACTTAACAACCCTTAAAAATAACCCTTAAGAAAAATAAACAAAAAAATATTTTTTAAACTTACCAATTTCTACAAAAAATGCTAATCAACTTCTAAAATGGTGAAACATACTCAGGAACATACCCCTTAATTTTAAAAAATTAATAAGAAGAATGAAGAACCTTTAAAAACAACCCTTAAGAAAAACATTGGAAAATTTTTTTAAAAAATGATTATATTCGGCAAAAAAAAAAATATTTCTTATCAATAGATCTTATCAAGTTCCAAAAAGGTGAAACATACTCAGAAATACGCCCTTTACTTTCTCAAATTGATATAAAATATTATCAACCATTAAAATCCATCCCCAAGTAAAATAATCAAAAATAATTTTGAAAAAAATCATCAATTGATTTTAAATTTTGGAAATTATAAAAGAAATTAAAAAAATTGAAAATTGAAGGATATAAATTTTGGAAAATAATTGAAAAATGAGTTTACAATTTGAAAGTTGATGAAAATAATTAAAATATGATACAAACATTGATAAATTGTAAAAAAAAATCACATTTGAGTGAAATAATTAAAAAAATTACAGAATATTCAGAAACAAAAAAAAATAATTGAAATTTGAGAAAAAAAAATAAAGATCTTAGAAATCAATTGAAAAAAATGAGAATAACTAAAAATTAGAGAAAAAAATTGGTGAAAGTTAAAAATAAATGAAATTAACGATAATTAATAAAAAAAAATTTGGAAATTATGAAAACAAATGAAAATAATTAAAAATTAAAGAAAATAATTGAAATTTTAAAAACATACTTAAAAATTTTAGAAATTAATTTTAGGAAATGAGAATTATAATTAGCAATAGAGAAAAATAATTGAAAAATGATCAAATGAATTTAAAATTGAAAAACTGATTCAAATATGCTGAAAATAATTGAACTTTATGAAGAAAATAATTTAAATATGAAAAATTGAAAACATTAAATAAAATTTGATAGAAATAATTGAAATAATCGTAGAATATATGTTTAAAAAAGGAAAATGATTACAAAATTACTTAAAATTTTTGATAAAAGAAAACAATTAAAAAATCGCAGAGATTATCGAAAATTGATGAAAATAATTGTAATATCGGATAAATAATTGAAATTTATAAAAATTATGCCAAAAGAATGTCTATATTTAAAAAGAGGAGAAAATAATGTAAAATTACACAAATTGTTTTTAAACTAAAAAAAAAAAAAAAAATCATTGAAAAACCGTTAAAAAAATTAAAAAATTGAAGACAATAATCAAAATTTGAGATAATAAGTGAAAATTTAAGAAATTAATTGAAATATATTGAAAATATTAAAAGATGAAGAAAATAATTGAAACATGAGTTTCTTATTTGAAACTTGATATAACCATTGAAATATGATAAAAACAATGATAAGTTATAAAAAATAAATCACATTTGAGTGAAATAATTGAAAAAATTACAGAATTTTTTTTAAATAAAAAGAAAATAATTAAAATTTGAGAAAAATACATGAAGATTTTAGAAACCAATTTAGAAAAATAAGAATAACTAAAAATTGGAGAAAAGAATTGAGGAAAGCTAAAAATGAATAAAGTTTGCGATAATTAATAAAAAATATTGGAAGTTATGAAAACAATTGAAAATAATTAAAAATTGAAGAAAATAATTGAAATTTGAAAAAAAGACTTAAAAATTCTAGAAAATAATTTTAGACAATGTGAATAATAATTAACAATCGAGAAAAATAATTGAAAAAGAATCAAATTAATTCAAAATTGAAAAAAATAATTAAAATATGATGAAAATAATTTAAGATTGAGAAAGATAATTTAAATTTATGATGAAAATAATTTAAATATGAAAGAATGAAACAGTAAATAAATTGAAAAAATCATAGAATATATGTTTAAAAAAAGAAAATATTTAATTATAAAATTACTTAAAAATTGTAATTAAAGAGAATAATTCTCGGAATAATTACAAAATCGCAGAAATATCGAAAATTAATGAAAATAACAATTGAAATTTTAGATAAATTTTTGAAATTTTTGAAAATTATGCCAACAGACTGAAAATAATTAAAAGTCGGGGAAAATAATATAAAATTAAAGAATTTATTTTTAAGCAAAAGCAAATAATTAAAAAATCTTTTACATAATTAAAAATTAAAGACAATAATTTAAATTTGAGATAATAACTACAAATTTAGGAAATTAATTGAAAAATAATGAAAATATTAAAAGATAGAGAAAATAATTGCAATATAATAAAAAGAAATTGAAAAGAAAGAATAAAAATTAAACAAAAGAAATTAAAATTAAGATATATATTTGAAAGTTCAGTAAATTAATTCAGAAATTATGAAAATAATTAAAAATTGAAAATAATAATTGCAAAATGACAAAAATAATGGTAGTTAAAAAAATAAATTTTTATTTGCGATGAATATTATAAAATATTAAGGAATAAATAATTAAAACTGATTTAATGTCAAGGCAAAAATAATTAAAATTAAAAAAGTGATTGAGAAAACTAAACAAAATAGTTAAAATTTGAGAAAGGTAAATTTAAGATTTATAGGGAATCAATTTAAAAACAATTAGAATAATAAAAGATTGTAAAACATAGTTGAAAAATGATAAAAAATAGTACAAAATTGTATTTTAAGTAATTGAAATCATAATAGAAATGAACACACAAATACCAGGTGTGGACAGATTGAATGAATTAATTAATTAAACTTGTAAATTATTATATATAATTGAGGCCCTATTTTCCTTTTTGCCCCTGGGCCCTTGCATCCCCAGTTACGTCACTGAGCATAACAGTCTCATTTTTATCATTTATACTTACATTTGTAAAATTTCCGATTTGCAGTAAAATTGGGAACCTGATCAATTTTCTTGAAGAAGAGTGTTGTTAATCTCTATCACTGAGAAAAATGGATATTAGTAGATATTTAAATTTAACATCCAGATATTAAAACTTAGTATTTATATATTCAAACTTAATATCTAGATATTAAAATTAATATTTTTTATAATATCCAGGATAGTAAATTTGAATATCTATTTCTCTTAGTGCATAATCGTCTTTCTATAAAATACTAATAATAAATTATATCATTATTTCTTTGAAAATCTTCTGAATTTCAATTGCTTAGATTATAATCATAAACATTTGTGTCTATTTGTGACAGGTGTGACATGTGCCATTTATGATCTTTTTATAATAGGTCGAGTCCATACCAAGTGATCACACCAATTTCAGTCATATTGAGTAATATTTACGAAATTGATATTTTGGGTTCCTTTAGGAGTAAAAAAAATAAATTTTAATTATTTTTAAAAAATTCAAAATATTTTCGAAAATATTCAAATTCAAAATTTTGAGTACTATTTTTTTTGTCTTATCATAACTTCTGTAATTTTGAAGCAATTGAGATCATTTTTTTTTAAATTACTCGTATTTAAATACTCTTTCAAGAAAAATTATAATAATTATGAAATTGTTTATAATTAAATTTTTATTAAAAAAATTAAATTATTTATTTAAACAAAATCTAAAGTAAATCATCGATCTTTTTCAAAAAATTCATAAACATAGCCTATAATGTGCTTAAAAATTTAAGCCAAAGAAAAAGATAATAAAAATAATAAAAATAACTAAAAATTGGGAAAATTATTAAAATTTAAGAATAATAATTGAAAATTTGTTAAATCAATTGAAAAATAATTAATATAATTAAAAACTGGTAAAAATAAGTGAAAATAAGTGAATAATTAAAATAATTTAAAACTGAAGAAAGAAAAATAATGAACTGGTAAAATTATCAAAATTCGCGATGTTCAAGGGTGTTAATTTTTTTTCTTATGCAATTTTAGACCTAAAATTATGGGGTAATGTCAAAAATAGAGAAACAAATAATTTGCGGAGTTTGAGAAATTTATTCTAAGAAAAACTTAAATTTTAAAAATTAAACCTCTTTCACAATTTTCATTTTTTCCATCGACAATTTTTTTGTGGGATTTTTAAATGATTTTCTACAATCCATCGTATGGATTTTGAAAAATAAAATTTCGAAAATGACCAAAAAAATATTGTTTTTTAATTTTTATGTAATACCATAATTCTACATCTTAATTGATGTAAGAAAAAAAAATGACACCTCTGAGAATCAAAAATTTTGTTGAGTTAAAATTTCACCTATCTCTCCCCTTAAAGAATGATAAAAATAGTTTGAAAATAGTTGAAAGAAATGAAAACTATAATAAATTTAAAAGATGACAAAATTTTATAAGGAGAAAAATGATTAAAAATTTGAAACATAAAGTATGAAACATAAAATTTGTCAGTACTGCGAAGTACTGACAAACTTCGCAGGTGTTGACAGATTGAATTAATGAATGAAATTTGAAGATTATTATAAATAACTATTTTTAATCAATGTTTGTAAAAAAAAATTTCAAATTTCAAATTTTAGGTCTAAAATTGCATAAGAAAAAAAATTAACACCCCTGAACATCGCGAATTTTGATAATTTTACCAGTCCATTATTTTTCTTTCTTCAGTTTTAAATTATTTTAATTATTCACTTATTTTCACTTATTTTTACCAGTTTTTAATTATATTAATTATTTTTCAATTGATTTAACAAATTTTCAATTATTATTCTTAAATTTTAATAATTTTCCCAATTTTTAGTTATTTTTATTATTTTTCTATAAATTACCAATTTTTTAATTACTTTTTTTTACTTTAATTATTTTCTCCGATTTTTTTAATTCTAAAGTTTGATGTCCATGTACTATGAAAAGATCAGTGTGACTTTCTGAAGCTTATAATTTAAATATAATACACTAACTATATTTACATTATGTAAAAACATACATACATTTCGGTTACTACGGAACTACGCGTTGAGTAGCGGTGACACCGGTCCGCGCCGCGCTAACATAACTTAATAATTTTTTTCTCAAAAACTATAATACATACCATCTTTTTCTTTGGCTTAAATTTTTAAGCACATTATAGGCTATGTTTATGAATTTTTTGAAAAAGATCGATGATATACTTTAGATTTTGTTTAAATAAATAATTTAATTTTTTTAATAAAAATTTAATTATAAACAATTTCTTAATTATTATAATTTTTCTTGAAAGAGTATTTAAATACGAGTAATTTAAAAAAAAAAATGATCTCAATTGCTTCAAAATTACAGAAGTTATGATAACACAAAAAAAATAGTACATAAAATTTCGAATTTGAATATTTTCGAAAATATTTTGAATTTTTTAAAAATAATTAAAATTTATTTTTTTTACTCCTAAAGGAACCCAAAATATCAATTTCGTAAATATTACTCAATATGACTGAAATTGGTGTGATCACTTGGTATGGACTCGACCAATATCATTATTGAGAAAATCTTGATGACATACAGAAGTAATATTTCGAGATAAAAATGTTAATCTTTGTAAATTCGAGGTCCACTTGAGAAATTCTATAGTGTCATTAAAATAAAAAATTAAAATGAAACACCTAGGAAGGATTCCAGGGAACTTTCGAGTTATTTGGCCTTACAAATTCAATAGTAAAGGTACTACTCGATCGGCAGCGCTAAGCGGCTCAATTCTTCTACAATCTTGATAAAATCATAAATAATTAATTCCAGTCGACAATTCCCAAAGTGCTAAAGGATTGTTCGTGTAAATTCTCAAGTGTGCGGGTAAACATATAAATATTTAAATTGGATGTCGCTTCTTTAGACGATATCTCCCAGAACATGGAATCCCGATACGAGAAGAACATTGTGGGTAGAATGCTCGGTACGCACGGGGTTTCACGATTATTCTTTTCCCGGTGAACTTGTATGCTATATATATATATATGTACGGCAATGAGTATTATGTGTATATTATACTATTCACGCGAATTGTATATGAGGTCTGTCGCCTGTGCGTGTTACGGTATCCTACACACGCTCCAACAGGCGAAATACCGTTTCTTTTGCTTTGTGTCGTTTGAATTACAAAGGATGTACATTACCGTTTCTAAATGTTGTCTTCTGCCATGTGATTTAGAGCAACCCTAATTTTCTGAAGAGTGCCTTATGTAACGAGTCCCGGATACGCGCGTCGTTTCCTTTATACGCGCATTTTCACTTCACATTCAATTTCTGTTTCGAACAATCTTTCAGACACTCAATTGGGTCAATATACACGTATTAAAAAAGTCATTTTTAAAATAGATTACAAAGTTCGAGCAGTTTTACCGTTTCAGCGAATAAGAACACGTATTAAAAGTTTAAAAGTGGGATACTGACATCATTTTGTCAGCCGAGAACTGATTGAGATCTTAATAAGAAATGGTGTTTTTCGAAGAAGAAATGGATTTTAATGCTGCTGAAATAATTTCCAGTTTGGAATTTCTAAAAGCTTTCTAGTGCAAGATGAATGGTTATAAACTATACGAGATATTCATTTTCTTTTTGTTAGAATAGCAGGGACAAAAAATGGCCATTTTGCACAATTTCGTGAATTTTTAAGAATACAATTTTTTGTTTTATTTTTCTAAATGGTATTGTAGAGTACTACTCTTAACCTTCAAAACCCATTTTTGAAAATTGTTTTATGATTGTTTAAAAAAAAGTTATGCAGATTTGAAATTTTTTCATTTACAAATTTAGTCTCTCTAAACACTGTTTTAAAATGAGTTTCTCACTCTGATTGAAGTGGCTCAATTTTTACTGTTCGTAAAGTGAAAACTCACTACCAGAAATTTAGAGAGACTATATTTGTAAATGAAAAAATTTCAAATATGAATAACTTTTTTTTGAAAAATCGTAAATCATATTACTTTTTTTTATGTATATAAAGTTGCCCATTTATGGTCTTTTTGTCTGCGGGCTCTGGTATCACTAATAAATAAATAAATAAATAAATTAATTAATTTTCAAAAATGGCTTTTGAAAGTTAAGAGACTGTTCAATACCATTTAGGAAAATAAAAGCAAATTTTTTTTTCTTAAAAATTCACGAAATTGTGCAAAACGGACATTTTTTATCCATTTAAGTTAAAATTACAAAAAATCCTGAAGTGATGGGCCATTTTTAAGGTCAGATTCTGATTCTGCGTCAAAAAAATCTACAAGAATCAGCTCCAATTTTTTTTTTTTAACAGACATGAACGAAATTTTGCAGGCCTGTGTAATTAATTAGTAATTGTAAAAAATTTAAAAATTCATGTCAATAATGTAAAGATTCAGGAAAGTTATTAGAAAATTGAAGAAAATAATTCAAAAATGGTAAAAATAATTCAAATATAAAGACAATAATTTGAACAATGAGAAAAATAAACAAAAATTTGGCGTAAAAAATAAAAAATTTAATACAATTTTAAAAATTGAAGACAACGAATGAATAATGTCAAAGGTAATTCAAATTTGAAAAAAAAATTGTAAAATGACAAAACTAGTTAAAAATTTGATTAAAAATCAAAAAATGACAAGACTAAAATTGAAACCAAATAATTGACATTTAAGGAAAGTTACTGAAAAGTTTCCAAAGCAAGATAAATTATAATAAAATAATTGAAGAATGACAAAAATAAATAAAATTTGAAAAAAAGGAATATAAGACTGGTGAAAAAAAAATAAAAATTTGAATATAATAATTAAGATATTGGTCAAATAATTAAAATGGTATGAAACTAATTCAATGACATAAATAATAATTAAAAGCTGTTGTAAAAACTAAAATTGTTTAGACAATGGTTAAATAATTGATAAAAATAATATAAGTTTGAAGAGAATAATTGAAATTGGAAGAAAATAATTTTAAAATATCGAAAATAGTTTAAATATGTAGAAAATAGTTGAAAAATGACGAAAATAAATGAAAATTGATGTACAAATTTTAAAAATTCATGACAATAATTTAAACATTGAAGAATTGAAAAAAGTTATAAAAATAATTGAAATTTGAAGAAAATAATTTAAAAATGTCGAAAATAATTGAAATTTTGAAAAAATTAGTGAAAAATGAGAAAATTAATTCCAAAATGGAGTTAAATATAAAAAAGTTAAGACCTTAATTGAAAAATTGTAGAGAATAATTGAAAAATGACAAAAATAATTTAATAATTAATAATAAGATTGAAAAAAATGGCTGAAATTTGAAAAAAAACAGTTGAAAAGTTGTGTAAAAAATTCATAAATTTACGACAATAAAAAAAAAAAGAATGAACAAAATAATTCAAATTCGAAGAAAAAAATTCTAAAATGGCAAAAATAATAGAAATATGAAGAAAATAATTGGAAAATGTGAAAAATACTTGAATTAATGACAAAATTAATTGAAATTTGAAGAAAATAATTGAAAAATAACAAAAGTAAATACCTAGAAACTGGTTCAGAAAATTTTAATATTCCTGACAATAATTTAAGATTGAAGAACTTAATTTAAATTTTCAGAAATTAATTGATATTATAAGTTAAATTATTAATCATGCATTTAATACCTTTAGGCTTTTTAGATGAATATAAGTCGATTTAGACTATTTAATTAATTATTAATTATTTATTTCAATCTATTAATTATTTATTCCTTAATATTTTATAATATTCATCGCAAATTAAAATTTATTTTTTTAACTTACCATTATTTTTGTCATTTTGCAATTATTATTTTCAATTTTTAATAATTTTCATAATTTCTCAATTAATTTACTGAACTTTCAAATATATATCTCAATTTTCATTATTTTTTTGTTTAATTTTTATTTCTTATTATATTGCAATTATTTTCTCCATCTTTTAATATTTTCATTATTTTTCAATTAATTTCCTAAATTTTTAGTTATTACCTCAAATTTAAATTATTGTCTTTAATTTTCAATTATTTAAAAGGTTTTTCAATTATTTCCTTTTGCTTAAAAGTAAATTGTGTAATTTTATGTTATTTTCTCCGATTTTTAATTATTTTCATTCTTTTGGCATACTTTTTAAAAATTTAAATTGTTTATCTGAAATTTCATTTATTATTTTCATCAATTTTCGATTATTTCTGCGATTTTTTAATTATTCCGAGAATTATTCTCTTTAATTACCATTTTTAATTAAATTTATAATTCCGTATTTTCTTTTTTTAAACATATATTTTATGATTTTTTCAATTATTTTGCTTAAATTTTATTTACTGTTTCATTCTTTCATATTTATATTATTTTCATCATAACTTTAAGTTTTCATCATATTTTAATTATTTTTTTCACTTTTGAATTAATTTGATTAATTTTGAATTATTTTCTTCGATTGTTAATTATTATTCTCATTTCCTAAAATTATTTTCTAGAATTTTTAAGTATTTTTCTCAAATTTCAATTATTTTCTTCAATTTTTAATTATTTTCAGTTGTTTTCATAATTTCCAAAAAATTGTATTAATTATCGTAAATTTCCATTATTTATAGCATTCTTCCAGTCTTTTCTCCAATTTTTAGTTATTTTCATTCTTTTGGCATACTTTTTAAAAATTCCAATTGTTTATCTGAAATTTCATTTATTATTTTCAGCAATTTTCGATTTATTTCTGCGATTTTTTAATTATTCTTTTTATTAAAAATTTGTAAGTAATTTTGTAATTTTTTTCCCTTTTTAAACCTATATTCTACGATTTTATAAAAATCATTTCTATCAAGTTTTATTTAATGTTTTTAATTTTTCATATTTAAATTATTTTCTTAATAAATTTCAATTAGTTTCAGGATATTTGAATTATTTTTTCAATTTTAAATCCATTTTATCATTTTTCAATTTATTTCCTCTATTGCTAATTATTATTCTCATTTCCTAAAATAAATTTCTAAAATTTTTAAGTATTTTTTTAAAATTTTCAATTATTTTTATTTGTTTTTATAATTTTTAAATTTTTTTATCAGTTTATCGTAAATTTCATTTATTTTTAGCTTTCTTCAATTCTTTTCTCCACTTTTTAGTTATTCTCATATTTTACAATTGATTTCTATGATCTTTATGTATTTTTCTCAAATTGCAATTTATTTTTTTTTGTTTAAAAATATTCTGTAATTTTTTCAATTATTCCACTGAAACGTGATTTATTTTTTACAACTTATCAATCAATTCTAATACGATTTTTGAAACATTCCATCAATTTCTAATGACTTAAAACTTTCTTTTTTACAAATCTTTGATTTTTCCATACTTTATTATTAAGGGCATGTGATGATAATGCAAAAATTGTCCGTAAACTTTCCCTTAAGGTACTAAATGTTTTGACACCAAACTTTGTAGAAGTACTCAAAATACCATTAAGAAGGTCTCTCTGACCCAATTTTGTTTCATTTTTGTCATTAAACTATATATTTTTCAAATTCACTGATTTTTCAAAAATTTCCAAAATTTGTGAAATTGAAGAAAAAATTAGTTTAGAAACAAAAATAAAATAAAATTGGGTCAGAGAGACCTTCCTTTTGGTAATTTGAGTAATTTTACAAAGTTTGGTATCAAAAAATTTAGTAGTTTAAAAGAAAGTTTACGGACAAATTTTGCATTATCATCACATGCCCTTAAGAAACAAATATAAATAAACGAAAAATTTAAAATCGGGCTCGACTTTGCAATATCATTTCCTTACAATAATTTGAGTCATGAATCCATTCAAATTACTTCGAAAGGGTTAAATATCAATCAAAATTTCAATAGAATTATTTCTTTTCATCGCGAATAAATTGTTGCTCATTTATTTTCCTCACACGATTATGATCTAGTTAATGAAATTTTAGCAATGGATGCTACTTGATAGGATCTTTTATCTTTATTGCGAAACGTAATGCAGTGGATGGGTTAAAAATTATTGCTCTGGTCATTGCTATTCAAGCTATTCAAAAGCAAATATTCTTTTAGTGCTAATTAGACCATTAAAACTGGAGGAACGAAAGTTTCAGATCATGTAAGAAGTATGAAGGGATTACTCAAGACGTGCTCACAGATGAAAGGCATATAATAAGTTTTCATTTTTCTCCGACTGCGCGTCTAATCAGTACTATAATTAGAAGTTGAAGTGGTTGCACTTCAGAAGAAATGAAATGGTCCATCCTTGAAGAATATGTTTATTATCATGCCATGCCCTGATTCATCAACTAACAACTCAAGCAACAAACAAAACATGGAAATTAACAAGAGAGATACAACTACAATTATTATTGTAACCCTTAACTCGTTCAAATTTGAAAGATTGTTATTCTTTTTTAACAATGCAAGAATATTGTTTTAGTTGAAAAAAAAGTA
Source organism: Ganaspis brasiliensis (assembly GCA_037103525.1). Classification (NCBI taxonomy): domain Eukaryota; kingdom Metazoa; phylum Arthropoda; class Insecta; order Hymenoptera; family Figitidae; genus Ganaspis; species Ganaspis brasiliensis. The sequence goes on along the minus strand of JAZKLR010000055.1, from coordinate 828,192 downwards.
GAACGTTCCGACTATTTGTTTTCAAAGATTTGACTCATTTTTACCCGACTATTTGCAACAATTAGAATATGTGAAATTACTGCAATAATTAGTGTTTCGGTCAAGAACAACTAGACTGAAATGGAAGTAATCTGTTTTTTTGTCATCAAATTTTAAATCTAAATAACCCATAAACCGGGCAAAATACCCTATTGTATTATGTTTATTTCTTTATTTATAATTCATTTTTCATTTTTAGTATAAAAATATTTTAGTTTCTGATGAGGGTAGCGTAGTTGTTGAAACGTTATGTTTTACATAAATGACAATTGTTTCGACTCGGAATGATTAATTTATCTTTTTTCGTTTTATTTAATTTACTACTGAGTGGTTATTTCAATCCATAATAATAATAAATGTAGTTTAATGAAAAATGACCTTCCTTTCAGTAGAAACAGTCATTCCGAACAGACACTTTTCTATAAAGTAGCTCTCTCGAAATCTGAATCCATCACTTTTTAATAACTTAACAGTACCGATTTATTAATTACATGAATTATAAAGAATATTGACTAATTTTTCAAAAACTACTTGGTTTATTAAAAGAAATATAAAACATGAGAGAAAAGATTACTTTTACCAAGAACAAAAATATGCTTGGACTAAAATATATACTTGAATCGGAAATAGTTGTTCTTATAGTTCAAAAATAATTATTTTTATGGTTTAAAAATAATTATCTTTGGTCCAAGAACGTATACGTGGATCAATAATAATTTATTACTGAGCTGGGAATAATTATACTTGGTCCGATTCTAAGAATAATATATTCTTGATCCAATACAAAAATGTGTTGGTTCAAGAAAATGATTCTCTCATGAGAGAATCATTTTCTTTAACCAAATTGATAAGATAAAAAAAATGGAGGAACCGTTTAATCAAAATCAAACAAATAATGAATAAATGAGAAAAATACAAAAAATTAAATGCAAATCAATAAAACATTAAAAAATTATAAGAAACGAATTGAACAGTTTCAAGAAATTAAAATTTACTAGAACTTTTTTTTAAAGTCAGAATAACCAGATTGGATAAAATTTTTTAGATAATCTAAAAAGAAATGCTTAAAAACCAGAAAAAAAAAAATAATAAGATTTTTTGTCAGGGACAATTTCTTTTCCAGCGACTTCAAAGAATAATGTTAAATTGTTTATTTAATTATAAAATTACTAGAAAATCGTGAAAAAATATTTTTTACTATTTTTATGAAAGTTGTTTCCTAGATTTTGAATAAATAATATAAAATTTGATTTTTTATTATTCTTCTAATTTATTTAAACAAATTATTATTGTTTATTTACAACTTTTTATCAAAATAAGTAACAGTGTTGTAACTTTTTCTCAATTTGGCAACTTTTCAAGACGAATGCAACCGATTACTAACAACAAACTAAAAATAACAATTTTACTAATTCTTTAAACAAATTACTATTGTTTAACTTCAACTTTTTATCAAATTGAGTTACAGAGTTTTAATTATCTCTATTTTGCAACTGTTGAAGACAATTGTAAAAAATTACTGACAACAAATTAAAAATAACAATTACAACAATTGTTTAAACAATTTACTATTGTTTAACTTTAGCTGTTTATCAAATTGAGCTACAGAGTTGCAATTTTTCTACATTTTGCAACTTCTTAAGCCGAATGTAAGAAGTTATTAACAAAAATATAAGAATAATAAATTTACCAATTTTTTAAACAATTATTGTTTAATTTTTACTCTTTATCAAATTGAGCTACAGAGTTCAAATTTTTTCTCAACTTTGCAACTTTTCAACTTGAATGTAACCAATTACTAACAACAATCTGAGAATAACAATTTTACCAATTGTTTAAAAAAATTACTGTTTAACTTTGACTCTTTATTAAATTGAGCTACAGAGTTGCAATTTTTTCTCAATAGTACATTTATTTATTTATTTTTGAGAGGTAAGATGTAATATAAGACGTAATTATCGAGTAAAAATTGTCAACAATTTATCATTATGAAAATGTTAAATACAAAAATTTTTATTTACATCAGTCCTTTTGATAATGTCTGTTTATTAAAATCTGGGAACTGCTTGCGGTATTCTTTAATAACTTGCAGTAAATACTGCACGGAAACAAATTAATCACAGAACTTGAAATAAATTGAATTCTTAATTGCAGAGAATTAAAAATATATTTACATTAGGCATTAAAATCAAACATTTTATAGTAAGTTATGCTTTATTCTGAAAAACTTTATATCAAAAATGCCATTTTTATGAAATCTCTAATTTAGAGATATGTTCAGTCGACAACCTATAAACCTATAAGAAGGTTATGCAAAAACATATTTTATTATTCGAAAATATAATATTTAAAAAAATTATATTTTACACTTTAAAATTTCAAAAAACCTACATTCATTTGCTTTATAAATTTCAATAATACATTAAATTTTATTTATAATGGGCTATTATAAAATGACAAATTGTACAATGTATAACATTAAAATATTTTTTCTTCCTCTAATAATATAAAAAATTGTTATCAAAGAATTGAAAAAATAGATAATCGTATAAACTTCAAGTGGAAGTTTAAATGACATTTTTAGACTGTTGTTATTAACTGGTTACATTCAGATTAAAAAGTTACAAAATGTGGAAAAAATTGAAACTCTGTTGCTGAATTTGATAAAAAGTTAAAGTTAAACAATAGTAATTTGTTTAAAGAATTAGTAAAATTGTTATTTTTAGTTTCTTAGTAATTGGTTAAATTCGGCTTGAAAAGTTGCAAAATAAAGAAATTTGCAACTCTAGTTCAATTTGATAAGAAGTTAAAGTTAAACAATAGAAAATGGTTTAAACAATAGAAAATTGTTTAAACAATTGGTTAAATTGGTTTTTTTAGATTGTTGTTATTAACTGCTTACATTCGTCTTCAAAAGTTACAGAATGTAGAAAAAAATGCAATTTTTTAGCTCCATTTGATATAAACAGCTAAAGTTAAACAATAGTAAATTGTTTAAACAATTGTTGTAATTGTTATTTTTAAATTGTTGTCAGTAATTTTTTACAATTGTCTTCAAAAGTTGCAAAATAGAGAAAATTGAAACTCTGTAGCTCAATTTGATAAAAAGATAAAGTTAAACAATAGTAGTTTGTTTAAAGTATTAGTGAAATTGTTATTGTTATTTTGTTGATAGTAATTAGTTACAATTGTCTTGAAAAGTTTCTAAATTATGAAAAAGTTACAACTCTGTAGTTCAATTTGATAAAAAGTTTAAATTAAACAATAATAGTTGTTTAAACAATTGGTAAAAATATTATCATTAGTTTGTTGTAAGTAAATGTTTACATTCGGCTTGAGAAATTGCAAAATGTACAAAAAATGCAACTCAGTAGCTCAATTTGATAAAAAGTTGAAGTTAAACAATTGAAAATTGCTTAAACAATTGGTAAAATTGTTATTCTTAGATTGTTGTTAGTAACTGATTAACTGCTTACATTTGGCTTGAAAAGTTGCAGAATGTAGAAAAAATTGCAACTCTGTAGCTCAATTTGATAAAAAGTTGAAGTTAAACAATAGTAATTTGTTTAAAGAATTAGTAAAATTGTTATTGTTATTTTATGTTTAGTAATTGGTTAGATTCGTCTTGAAAAGTTGCCAAATTAAAAAAAATTTACAACTCTGTAGCTCAATTTGATAAAAAGTTGAAATTAAACAATATGTAATAATATGTTTAAACAATCATTTTTATTGCTATTTTAATTTGTTTGTAATTTTTTAAAATTATCTTCAAAAGTTACAAAATTTAGAAAATGTTACAATTCTGTTGCTTAATTTGATAGAAAGTTTAAATTGAACAATAATTATTTGTTTAAACAATTGGTATTTGTTTGTTTTTTAGTTTTTGTTAAGTGATTGCTAATATTTACCTTTTAAAGTTGCAAAATTAAGTAAAAATTGCAACTCTGTAGCTCAATTTGATAAAAAGTTGAAGTTAAACAATGTTTAAACAATTACCAAATTTTAGAAGTAGGATATATTGATCAATCAATTAGTAAAATAATTATTTTTAGTTCATTGTTAGTAATTGGTTACATTCGTCTTGAAAAGTTGCTAAATTGAGATAAAGTTACAACTTTGTTACTTATTTTTTGATAAAAAGTTGTAATTAAACAATAACAATTTGTTTAACCAAATTAGCAATTACATAAAACAATTGTTTGGGGTTTTTTGGGGCCCTTTAAAAACTAGTTAATATTAAAAAATAATTAAGTAAACAATCTAGCATTATTTTTTGAAGTCTCTTGAAGAGTAACAGAGTTTGTCGATTGAAAAATATTCATTTTCAAGGATTCTTTATACTAATTCTACAAAAAAGTGCTCTTTCCCCATGCATTTTACATGGGGGAATTTCAAAAATTTTGAGCAATCTCTAAATATTTTTTAATTTTGAAAAAAGGGGGACAAGAGCATAGAAATTTTTAATTGTCATTTGTGTAAAAAATAAGTTTCGAAAAATGCTTTAAAAATTTATTATGGTTTTTGAAGAAGTTTCAAATATATACACATGCAATTAATTTCCTAAATTTTCGGTTATTATCTCAAATTTAGATTATTGTCATCAATTTTCCATTATATAACGATTTTTTAATTATTTTCTTTTGCTTAAAAATAAATTCTTCAATTCTTCTTGATTTTCATCAATTTATAATTATATTCATTATTTTGGCATTACTTTTAAAAATTTCAATTATTTATCCGATATTGCAATTATTTTCATCAATTTTCGTTATTTCTGCAATTTTTTAATTATTCTCTTTAATTAAAATTTTTTAAGTAATTTTGTAATTATAATTTTTTTTAAACATATATTTTATGATTATTTCAGTTATTTGTCTCAAATTTTATTGAATGTTTTCAATTTTTCATATTTAAATTATTTTCATCATAATTCAATTTTCTTTTTCAATCTTAAATTATTTTCAGCATATTTTAATTATTTTTTTCAATTTTGAATTAATTTTATCATTTTTCAATTATTTTTCTCTATTTTTAATTATTATTCTCATTTTCGAAAATTATTTTCTAAGATTTTTACGTGTTTTTCTGAAAATTCAAATATTATCTTCAATTTCTTAACTATTTTTATTTGTTATCAGAACTTCAAACTTTTTTTTTTTTTATTAATTATTGTAAATTTCAATTATTTAGCTTTCTTCCAGACTTCTCTCCAATTTTTAGTTATTTTCTTTTTTTTTAATTGATTTCTATCTTCATGTATTTTTTTCAAATTTCAATTATTTTTTCTTTATTTAAAAAAAAATCTGTAGTTTTTTCAATTAACACACTTAAATGTCATTTATTTTTTACAACTTATCACTGTTTGTATCATATTTTAATTATTGTCTTCAAGTTTTAAAATTTAATAACATTTTTCAATTAATTTTCTAAATTTTTAGTTTTTACCTCAAATTTAAATTATTGTCTTTAATTTTTAATTATTTAAAAGATTTTTCAATTATTTCCTTTTGCTTAAAAATAAATTGTGTAATTTTCTGTTATTTTCTCCGATTTTTAATTATTTTCATTCTTTTGGCATAATTTTTAAAAATTTCAAAAATTTATCTGAAATTTCAATTATTTTCATCAATTTTCGTTATTTCTGCAATTTTTTAATTATTCTCTTTAATTAAAATTTTTTAAGTAATTTTGTAATTATAATTTTTTTTAAACATATATTTTATGATTATTTCAGTTATTTCTCTCAAATTTTATCGAATGTTTTCAATTTTTAATATTTAAATTATTTTCATCATAATTCAATTTTCTTTCTCAACCTTAAATTATTTTCAGCATATTGCAATTATTTTTTTTATTTTTGAATTAACTTTATCATTTTTCAATTATTTTCCTCGATTGTTAATTATTATTCTCATTTTTTAAAATTATTTTTTAAGATTTTTAAGTATTTTTCTGAAAATTCAAATATTTTCTTCAATTTTTAATTATTTTCATTTGTTTTCATAACTTCCAATACTTTTTATTAATTATCGCAAACTTCATTTATTTTCTGCTTTCCTCAATTCTTTTCTCCAATTTTTAGTTATTCTTATTTTTCTAAATTGATTTCTAAAATCTTCATGTATTTTTCTCAAATTTTAATTATTTTCTTTTCATTTAAAAAAAATTCTGTAATGTTTTTAATTATTTCACTCAAATGTGATTTATTTTTTACAACTTATCAATGTTTGTATCATATTTTAATTATTTTCATCAAGTTTCAAATTCTAAAATCATTTTTCAATGATTTTTCTCGATTGTTAATTATTATTCTCATTGTCTAAAACTATTTTCTAGAATTTTTAAGTATTTTTCTCAAATTTCAATTATTTTCAATTGTTTTCATAACATCCAATTTTTTTATTAATTATCGCAAACTTCATTTATTTTCAGCTTTCCTCAATTTTTTCTCCAATTTTTAATTATTCTTATTTTTCGAAATTTATATTTTAAGATCTTCATGTATTTTTCTTAAATTTCAATCACTTTCTTTTCATTTAAAAAAAATTCGGTAATTTTTTCAATTATTTCACTCAAATAATAATTTCAATTGTTTATCTGAAATTTCATTTCTTATTTTCATCAATTTTCGATTATTTCTGCGATTTTTTAATTATTCTCTTTAATTAAAAATTTTAAGTAATTTAGTAATTATTTTCCTTTTTTTAACATATATTCTACGATTTTTTCAATTATTTCTATCAAATTTTATTTAATGTTTTCAATTTTTCATATTTAAATTATTTTCTTCATAAATTTCAATTATTTTTAGCATATTTGAGTTATTTTTTCAATTTTAAATACATTTTATCATTTTTTAATTATTTTACTCTTCTGCTAATTATTATTCTCATTTCCTAAAATTAATTTCTAAAATTTTAAGCGTTTTGTTAAAATTTCAGTTTTTTTTTTAATTTTTAATTATTTTAATTTGTTTTTATAATTTCTAAATTTTTTTTATTAATTATCGTTAATTTCATTTATTTTTAACTTTCTTCAATTCTTTTCTCTAATTTTTAGTTTTTCTAATTTTATAAAATTAATTTCTAAAATGTTTTTAAATATTTTTCTCAAATTTCTATTATTTTCTTCAATTTTTATTTATTTTTATTTGTTTTCATAATTTCCAAAAAAATTTATTACTTGTCGTAAATTTCAATTATTTTTAGCATTCTTCCAGTCTTTTCTCCAATTTTTAGTTATTCTCATTTTCTAAGATTTTTAAGAATTTTTCTAAAATTTAAATTGTTTTCTTCAATTTTTTAATTATTTTTATTTGTTTTCATAATATCAATTTTTTTGATTAATTATCGTAAATTTCAATTACTTTTAGCTTATTTCCTCAATTATTTTCTGCAATTATTAGTTATTTTCTTTTTTTTTAATTGATTTCTAAGATCCTCATGTATTTTTTTCAAATTTCAATTATTTTTCTTTTATTTAAAAAAAATTTTGTAATTTTTTCAATTATCACACTTAAATGTCATTTATTTTTTACAAATTATCATTGTTTGTATAATATTTTAATTATTTTCATCAAGTTTTAAAATTAAGAACATTTTTCAATTATTTTGCTCAAATTTTATTTACTGTTTCATTCTTTCATATTTAAATTATTTTCATCATAAGTTTAAATTATTTTTCTCAATCTTAAATCATTTTCATCATATTTTAATTATTTTTTTCAATTTTGAATTAATTTTATTATTTTTCTATTATTTTCTTCGATTGTTAATTATTATTCTCATTGTCCAAAATTATTTAATAGAATTATTAAGTATTTTTCTCAAATTTCAATTATTTTCTTCAATTTTTAATTATTTTTATTTGTTTTCATAATTTCCAAAAAATTTATTAATTATCGTAAATTTCAATTATTTTTAGCATTCTTCCAGTCTTTTCTCCAATTTTTAGTTATTCTCATTTTTTAAAATTATTTTCTAAGATTTTTAAGAATTTTTCTAAAATTTCAATTGTTTTCTTCAATTTTTAATTATTTTTATTTGTTTTCATAATTTCAAAGTTTATTTATTAATTATCGTAATTTTCAATTACTTTTAGCTTATATCTTCAATTCTTTTTTCCAGTTTTTAGTTATTTTCTTTTTTTTTAATTGATTTCTATCTTCATGTATTTTTATCAAATTTCAATTATTTTTTCTTTATTTAAAAAAAATTCTGTAGTTTTATTAATTATCACACTTAAATGTCATTTATTTTTTACAACTTATCATTGTTTGTATCATATTTTCAATTTTCAAGTTTGTTTTAATTTACTTTTAAGATTCTCAAGTATTTTTCTTAAATTTCAATTATTTTCTTTATGTTTAAAACATTTTTATGATTGTTTAAATTAGTTTCCCCAATTTTTAATTGATTTCATTTTTTTTAATTAATTTGCAAAATTTGCAATTATTTAGTTTAAATTCAATTATTTTTTGCAATTCTTTTTAATTCTAAAATATTATAAATTTTGTCCTAAATAAATATTTATTTTATTTCTATTAATTGATTTTTAAACATTATATTTAAAATATTTATTTCTTCTTATTAGATAAATAGTATTTACCGACTTTTTATATTTATTATTGTATTTTATAATTCTGAAATTGTATGCAAAACTAATCGCACGCTTGCGCGCGTTTTATTTTGCTAGTGTTAATATAAATGTTAAAAAATAAACTGCGTTAAAAATGTACAATTTTTTAAATTTTCTTATTTTCTTGTTAAAGGACCAGTGAGCTTGTGGCATTAGTGGCCTTATCAAGTACATTGTTCCTCTTCCTACACACAAGAGATCTTCACTCTCGTCTTCGGCAAATGGAAGTGCGCCTTCAACCTGGAGAAGATGATTCACTCTCGGCAAATCAAGTCTCTGCGGGTAAGCTTTTACTGCTCGCTGTTTTAATTAATTGAATTACATCATCTCCTCATTTACATAAAAGCGTCCACTCACTCTTGAAAGTAAAATGACGAAAGTAATCATTAAAGATTTGAATTCACAAAAGAGTCATTTGCAATTACATTCGTACAATTGATTTCAAATTATCGTCCGTGCTTTCACTCAAACCACATTTTTTCAAATAATCAATTTCTAAAATACGACCTGAAAACTTCCTTAATTGATTATCGTCCTCTACAATCATCAAATGACAATAAACAACAATAATTGTCTAATTCTTCTGTATTGACTACAATAACTAGAAAGCATAAAATGCATTAAAATTAATTGATATTACAGATTTGTTAACATTACTAATTTCTATAAAATCAATCTCCGAGTCTTAATTAATTAAATTTCTCATTGAACACAATTTTATAATAATTGTTTTTAACAATTTCTATAATTTATTTTTCACTACGATTGTATAATTAACCAATATAAACTTTGCTCGTAATAAATGGAATTCACATTATAAAAAAAAAAAAAAAAAAAATTGCCGGAAGTTTAATGAAACATGGGTATTAAGGAGGATGTTAATGACCTGATCATAATTGAGATGTTGTAAACCTGTTTTAAAGTAAATTGGATGGTTTTGCTCGGGGTGTCAAATTTAACAAGTCAATCCTCGAGTTAAGAGAGGACTCGTGATTACGAAACTAATATTATAGTGAGCGTATGTGCAAGTGACGTAAAAGCTGTGTTCAATTCTAATACGGCACCTAGAATGAGGTTCACGGTCAAAGGTTCTCGTAAAGAAGGTTCAGGGTTGAAGCAGGTCAAGGTATGAGAGTGAACGTACCGACGAGACTCTGGTCGTAAAAGCGGATTTCAGAATTACGCGTTCCGAGCAAACCGTATACATCAGAGGAGTAGTCAGGCACGACTGCTTTCTCCTAAAAACCTATTCCTTCAAGCAAACGTGATGTTCCAGGAATATTTCAAGGACGTTACTTCACCAACTGCCAAGTAATTTGCAGTTTTGCAAATTATTGTATTTTTCGCAAATTTGAGTTTATTTTTAAATTTACAAACTAGAAGTTAAAAACATTTTGCTTTTTAGTATTAAGAGCGAGACGACATCAGTTTTTTAATATCTTTAGGTATTAAATTCAGTTTTATGATCCTAGAGAATAATTGAACTTTATTGCCTTAGAAAATAAACTTGAACACTATTAGTCAATAAAATACAACCTTGTAGTCCTAGAAAATTAAAATATACTTTTAACATCCTAGGGGAAAAAATGGTACTTTATAACCCTAGAGGAAAAAAGTGTACTTTATCACCCTAGGGGAAAAATTGAAATTTATTTCTCTAGGAAATAAAACTAAACTTTCTTACCCTAGGAAATTATAATCTTCATTATACTAAAGAATTAAGTGAAACAGTAGGTATTAACCTAGGGGACTAAACTGAACTTTATTACCCTAGGGATATAAATTGAATATTATTAGCCTAGGAAATTAAATCAAACTTTATTGTCCAAGCAAATTAAATTGAACTTTATTACCCTGGAGAATTAAACTGGACTCTGTTACCAAAAAAAAAAAAAAGAAAAAGAAAATTAAATTTAACGCCTTTACTTTAGCGAAAAAGGTTGAGCAGAAGTTTTCTAGAAAACTAAATTGGATTTTATTATCCTAGGAAACTAAATTGAACTAATAAATGGAATTGGCGAATTTTTTAATCAGAGATAAAAACAGTAAATAGCTTCTCTTTTTCTTCTTTCATAACGTGTAATAAAGTACACTTTATTGCACTTGTGAAATAATATACAATTTTTTTACAGACAAAAAATAAATTTTTTAATAAGAATGTGGATAAATAAATTTACAATTCGAAGAAAAAAATTAAAATTTAAAAAACAAAAATCATAATTTGCAAAAGTAATTGAAAATTGATTAATAAATAATGAAACTAATTTGACATTGAAGGAAGTAATTAAAAATAAAGTTTTATTTAAAAAAATTAAAGAAAATAATTGATATTTGCAGAAATTGAATTGAAAAACTAGGGAAAAAGTTGAAGAATAATGAAAATAATTAGAAATTGAAGAAAATAATTGAAAAATGATAAAAATAGACGAAAATTGTATCAAATAATTGAAATCATAATAGAAAAGAATTGTTAAAAATTCAAGAAAATTTTAAATAATTTAAAATTTATTATTCTCAAAGCGTGGATTAATTAAATTTTTAATCAATGAAATTTCAAATTAATTGAAGATCGAAGAAATATAATATATAATTGTAATTGTAGTCTTGTTGTCTCAAATATATTCTGTAATTCTTTCAATTATTTTTTACGAATTTTTATAATTTTCTTCAATTAACAATTATTTTTTTTTATTAAATTTATTTTTTAATTACTTTTGTCTTTTTCAATTAGTTTTTGATTAATTCTATAACTTTTTTTATTATTTATATCAAATTCTAGTTATTTTGTCAATTTACAATTATTTTCATCATTCTGCAATTATTTTCTTTTCTTACATCTCTCGATGTTTAATTACTTTCCTATGGGAAATGACAATCGGCTAGAGCTTGGCCCAAGCTTGGCCAATATTAGTTCTTGAGCATCGGCAAATTTCCCATAGGGTTTTCTTCAATTTTCAATTATTGTTATTATTTTTTAATTTATTTCGCCACATTTTAATTATTTTTATTAATCCTGAAGAAATTCTTAAGCTTGCAATTTTTTCCCTTTAATTCAAATTATTTTCTTTAACTCTCAATAATTTTTAACAAACTAAAATAATTTTCTTCAATTCTTAATTATTTTTATTACTATGCAAATATTTTCTCGGATTTTTTATTACTTTCATTATTCTACAATTAATTTCCTAGATTTTAAAATATTTTTCTCAAATTTTTATAATTCTCTTCAATTTTCAATTGCTATCGTTATCATTTTGGAATCAATTTCCTCAATTTTTTATTATTTTTACTATTCCTCAATTAAATTAGCAAATTTTCAATTATTTATCTCATTCTTCAATTATTTTTCTCAAATATCAAATACTTTCGACAATTCATTTTTTTTTTTAATTTGCAATTATTTTCACAAATTTTATATTACATATTTTGAATATTTGTTGATTAATTCCAAAAATTTCAATTAATTTTATCATTTTTCAATTGCTTTTTGTCATTTTCAATTATTTTTCAATTCATTTTCTAATTTTTTCTATTATTTTTCTCTAATTCTAGTTATTTTTGCAATTCACAATTATTTTTATCATTCTGCAATAATTTTATTTTAATACAAATTTATGTTGTAATTTTCACAAATTAAAATTATTTTCTTCAATTTTTACTTATTTTTATTACTTTGCAAATATTTTCCCAATTTTTTATTATTTTCATTATTCTTCAATTAATTTCCTAGATTTTAAAATATTTTTTTTAAATTTTAGTAAGTGTCTTCAATTTTTAATCATTATTGTTATCATTTGCAATCAATTTCTTCAACCTTTAATTATTTTTACTATTCCTCAATTAAATTTCTAAATTTTCAATTATTTATCTCAAATTTTCATTATTTTCTTCAATAAATTTTCGATTATTTCTATAATGATTTAATTATCTTCCTCAATTTAAAATTCTTGAAATCATTTTGTAATAAAATACTTTCTTTTACTTCACATATATTCTGTATTTTTTAAAATTATTTTTCTAAATTTGCAATTAATATCTACAAATTTCAACTATTTTTATTATGAGTCAAAAATTATCTTCAATTTCTGAGCCAGTATCATTTTGACACATGTCTTAATTTTAGATTGTTATATTGTACAGAATGGAAATGTTATTTTGTACAACTGCAAAATGATATTTTGTACAATTTTGAATAATGAATTTGTTATTTTGTACAATTTTTTAAAAAAGCAATAAAACATTGGAAGTACAATATTTTAGCTTTTTTAAAGAATTGTACAAAATAACAAATTCATTTTTCAAAACTGTACAAAATAACATTTAGCAGTTGTACAAAATAACATTTCCATTCTGTACAATATAACAATCTAAAATTAAGTCATGTGTCAAAATGATACTGGCTCCAATTTCTAATTATTTTAATTATTTTCCAATTTTTCCCCTAAATTTTAAATTCAAAATTTCCGCAAGTTTCAATTATTTTCTTTAATTTTTTCAAATAAAACTTTTTAAATTGAATAATATCCTTGAATATCAAATTAGTTTAATTATTTATAAATTAGCTTTCAATTTCTTTCGTCATTTTTCAATTTGAAAACGAAAAAAATTGAATCATATTTTTTACAAAATATGATTTTTGTTTATTAAATTGTAATTTTTTTCTTCAAATTACAATTAATTTTATTTATTTTATTTTATAATATATTTTTTAATATATTTTTTTATTATATAAATAATAAATAAAAAATATTTATTAAATTTTTATTTTTTGTTTTTATATTTTAGTTGTATTTTTCCAGTATTTAAATAATGTTTTTTGATTTTCAACCAATTTCTTTTATATCATATAAATTCTGTTATTTTCTCAATTTATTTCGTAAATTTCCATAATTAACTTTTATTTACAATTATTTTTATCCTTTTTCAAGTAGTCTTATTTATCTCAAATTTATTCTGTAATTTTTACAATTATATTTTTTACAAATTTTTATTAAATTTTTCAATTCACAATTATTTTTATCATTCTGCAATGATTTTCTTTTATTACAAATATATGTTGTAATTTTTTCACTTTTCTTTCACAAATTAAAATTCTTTTCTTCAATTTTTATTATTTTTATTACTTTGCAAATAGTTTCTCGAATTTTTAACTATTTTCAATATTCTTCAATTAATTTCCTAGATTTTAAAATATTTTTTTTAAATTTTAGTAAGTGTCTTCAATTTTCAATTATTATTGTTATCATTTGCAATCAATTTCTTCATTTTTTAATTATTTTTACTATTCCTCAATTAAATTCCTAAATTTCCAATTATTTTTTTTCAATTTTAATTTTCTTTTATCTTTCTGCAATTATTTTCTCCACCTTTTAATTAGATATATTAATTATTTTTCAATTAATATCCTAAATTCATTATCTTAAATCTAAATTATTGTATCCACATTCCAATGTTTTAATCATTTGTCAATTATTTTTCTTAAATTTCAATCACGTTCGGCAATTTAAAATTTCTCCTTTTAAATTTATAATGATTTTCATAAATTTTATATTATTTTAATTATTTGTTTATTAATTCCGAAAATTTACTTGAAATCAAATAAATTGTCAACTTTTGCGTTACAATAATTATACTCTAATTAAGAAACTTTGTAAACAATTTTTTATGAAACTCCAGATTTTTGACAGCAAATAAAAAATAAAGAAATACTTAAAAATTTTAAAGAGTTTATAGAGAAAAATAGAAAAAATTAAATTTTTTTCCATGTTGAATTACTTTCAGCCTAGTCTCGAATCGAAATGAATTCAAATAGAAATTTTCCTATCCGAAACTTTCATCAGGAAGTGAAAAAGAACGCCACTAATAAATTATTTAGATCTTACGACTATCTTGAGAAAAAAGAATATACTTGAATTCAAGTTTAATTAGATGAAAAATCTATTGTCAAGTTTGAAAAATCCTTTTGTGTAAATAAAACGGTGAAGAGTAAATTAATCACGTAACGAAACTGTCATTTTTCATTGTAACATTACGTTGCGTCTTTGAATAATTTCCCATTTTTTTAAAAATAATTTTAGATTTAAAAGATTCAAAAAGAAATGCAATCAGTTTAGACTATTTTTCGTAATGGACTTTATAAAGATAAAAGATTATATAAATATACTTTTTCCATTGTAGTACATAATCAGGTCACTTGCAAATTTATCTATTTCTCATTTTGGAGGCAAAAACAGTCATAAAAAAAGAATTGTGCAAACGTACATGTGCTCATCGTGCCAGAGGCATAGTAAATAGCATCATCTGAAGAAACGTGCACGGAATGCACAGAACATCTTGAGAATCCTTAACGGTATAAATGTTGTAGCCTCATTTGCGTAAAATCACGGGCGTCGCCAATTAACAAGTTGGCTTTTAACATTTTTTTTTATTTGCTCGCAATTTCGTTTCATTAATCCTACAACGCTGACCCAGTAATCGTAAATGAAAAATTAATATAATACTTTCGCCAATAGATAATACAAATCGAACAGGAACGTAAAACAAGTTTAAATAATATATCAAAGTCAAAAATGTACATCCTGCATATAATTTATTATAAATTATAATTTGTCATAAATTTTCTGGATGAATTTAATTTTATTAAGCAATTAGCCTCTATATAAAGAAACCAATTATACTTGAAATTAGAGGCGGCGACTTGCTCCCTAAATTTCAATAAAGTGAATATTCACTTATTTTTATGTCAAAAGTCTTCCATTTTTTTAATAAGTGCATATACTTTATAAAATAAAAAAAATAAAATAAAACATTGTAACGCAAAAGTTGACAATTTATTTCATTTCGAGTAAATTTTCGGAATTATAAACAAATAATCAAAATAATATAAAATTTGTGAAAATCATTACAAATTAAAAAAAAAAAAATTAAAAATTGACGAACTTTATTAAAATTTGAAAAAAAATAATTGAACAATGATTAAAACATTGAAAAGTGTATACAATAACTTAGATTTGACATAATAAATGAAAATTTAGGATATAAATTAAAAAAAATATATATATCTCATTAAAAGGTGGACAAAATAAATTTAAAAAGATTAGAGAAAATTAAAATTGAAAAAACTAATTGAAAAATCAATTAGTAAATAAATAATTGAAAATTTAGGAATTCATTTGAAGAATGACATTTGAGAATAACTAAAATTTGAAGAAATTGATTGCAAATGATAACAATAATAATTGAAAATTGAAGAAAATTATTAAAATTTGAGAAAAATATTTTAAAATCTAGGAAGTTAATTCTAGAATAATAAAAGTAATAAAAACACCAAGAAAATATTTGCAAAGTAAAAAAAATAATGAAAAATTCAATAATTTTAGTTTGTTGAAAATAATTGAAAAAATTACAACTTATAGTTATAATAAAAGAAAATGATTGTAGAATAATAAAAATAAATGTCAATTGAAAAAATAACTGAGATTAGAGATAAATAATAAAAAAAAGTTAGAGAATTTATTAAAAAATAATTGAAAATGACAAAAACTATTTTAAAAATGATAAAAATAATTGAAAATTGAAGAATATGATAAAAATTTGTGAAAAAATAATTGGAAACTAAAGTTAATTATGGAAATTGAAGAACACAAATTCAGAAAATTACAAAATTTATTTGATGTAAAAGAAAGTGATTTAAAATCCAAAAACATCATTGAAATTTGGAATTTAAAAATTAGGGGGAAAATTGAAAAATAATGAGAATCATTGAAGAAAATTTTTGAAAAATGATAAAAATAGTTGAAATTTGTAGATGTTAATTGCAGCTAAAAAAATAATTTTAAAAAATACAGAATATTTGTAAAGTAAAAGTATTACAAAATGATTTCAAGAATTTTAAATTCAGGAAAATAATTACAACATTATAGAAATAATCGAAAATTTTTTAAACAAAAAGAAAATTTCAGATATATTATTGAAATTTTCGGAATTAATCAACAAAGATTCAAAATACTATAAAAATTGGGAAAATAATGCAAAAATGAGAAAAAAAAAAATTTTAAATTGACGAAGTTTTTGGAATTTGAGAAAAAAAATTGAAGAATAATTAAAACATTAAAAAGTGGATGCAATAACTTAAATTTGAGATACTAAGTGAAAATTTAGAAAAAATTAATATATCTAATTAAAAGGCGAAGAAAATAATTGCAAAAATATAAAAGAAAATAAAAATGGAAAAAAAAAATTGAAAAATGAGATAAATAATTGAAAATTTAGAAATTTAATTGAGGAATGAAATTTGAGAATAACTAAAATTTGAAAAATTGATTGCAAAATGATAAAAATAATAATTCAAAATTGAAGAATATTATTAAAATTTGAGAAAAATATTTTAAAATCTAAAAAATTAATTGAAGAATAATGAAAGTAATAAAAAATTTGAGACAATATTTGCAAAGTAATAAAAATAATGAAAAATTGAAGACAGTAATTTTAGTTTTTTAAAAATAATTGAAAAAATTACAACATATTGTTATAAATAATAAAAGAAAATAATTGTAGAATGATGAAAATAATTTTTAACTGAAAAAATAACTAGAACTTGAGATAAATAATAAAAAAAAATTCGCAAATAAATCAAAAAATAATTTAAAAACACAAAAATTAATTGAAAAATAAATTTAAAAAAAAAATAATTGATAGAAATAATTATTAATTGAAGAAAATAATAAAAATTTGTAATAAATCATTGAAAGAATTATTACAGAATATATTTGAGATAATAAGACTACAATTACAATTATAGATATTATAATTCTTCGAACTTCAATTAGTTTGAAATTTCATTGATTAAACATTGGATTAATCCTCGCTTTGAGAAGAATAAATTTAAAATTATTTAAAAATTTCTTCAATTTTTAACAATTCTTTTCTATTACGATTTCAATTATTTGCTACAATTTTCATCTATTTTTATCATTATTTAAAATTTTTTCTTTCAATTCTAATTATTTTCATAATTTTTTAATTTTCCCCCTAAATTATAAATTTAATTTCCGCAAGTTTCAAATATTTTCTTTAATTTTTTCAAATAAATTGATAAATAACATTTTTACTTAAAAAAAATTATTAAATTATTATTTATTTTTTTAAAATTTTAGTTTTATTTATCAAGTATTCAAATGATGTTAATCGATTTTCAATCATTTTCTTTTATATCAAATAAATTATGTAATTCTCTCAATTTTTTTCTTACATTTACATTATAAGTATCTTTAATTTACAATTTTTTTATGATTTTTCAAGTAGTCTTGAATATCTCAAATATATTCTGTAATTTTTTCAATTATTTTTTACAAATTTTTATTATTTTCTCCAATTTTTAATTATTTTGATCATTTCTCAATTACTTTTTGACACTTTCAATTATTTTTAAATTAATTTTCACATATTAAAATTATTCTCTTCCATTTTTAATTATTCTTATCACTTTGCGAATATTTTCTCGAATTATTTATTACTTTCATTATTCTTCAATCAATTTCCTAGATTTTAAAATATTTTTCTCAAATTTTAATAATTTTCTTCAATTTTCAATTATTATTGTTATCATTTTGCAAACAATTTCTTCAAATTAAATTTTTTTTTACTATTCATCAATTAAATTCCTAAATTTTAATTTATTATCTCAAATCTAAGTTATTGTGTCCACTTTTCAATGTTTTTATCATTCCTCAATTATTTTTCTCAAATTTCAATTACGTTCGTCAAAATTTTCATTATTTTTTTTAATTTGCATTAATTTTGTCAAATTTTATATTATTTTGATTATTAGTTGATTGATTCAGAAGTTTTCAATTATTTATCTCAAATTTCCATTATTTTCGTCAATTTTCGATTATTTGTAAAATGTTTTAATTATTTTCCTCAATTTAAAATTCTTAAAACCATTTTGTAATCAGGTTCTTTCTTTTACTTTACATATATACTGTATTTTTTAAAATTTTTTTCTTAAATTGACATAATTATCTTTAATTTCCAATTATTTTTCTCATTTTCCAAGTAGTCTTGTTTATCCCAAATATATTCTGTAATATGTTCAATTATTTTTCACAAATTAAAATTATTTTCTCCAATTTTTAATTATTTTTATTACTGTGCAAATATTTTCTCGAATTATTTATTATTTTCATTATTCTTCAATCAATTTCCTAGATTTTAAAATATTTTTCTCAAATTTGAATAATTTTTTTCAATTTTCACTTATTATTATTATCATTTTGCAATCAATGTGCCATTTTTTTTTAACACGCATTTTTTTCTATCTAGAAATATACACTGGAATTGATGAATTTATCTTTAGAAAATGAAAATCCAGTTTATTCCAAAACATGATCTTAATCAGATGCTAAAACTTAATTTAAACTTGATAAGAAGTCGGATCCTTTATAAGAAATCGAATCTTTGATAAGAAATTGGATTTGCTAGAAATGGAGACTTTAATTCCTTCGGGAATTGAAGTAAGTTTAACACATAATTTATTTTCAAACAAACCCATAATATTTATAACAGAGGTATTTTTGATCTTAAATAGAATTATTAATATATTCTTTATTATTGTTCTACTAGATCGAAAAAAAATACTTAATTCTTGATTCTAAAAGTTTTTATATTCAATCAGCAACTTTTTTCTGTGTTGTTGAAAACTATTTCGGTCTAAATGACAATTGAAAAAAAATCGAGAAATTATTCATGTCAACTGACTTTGTGCAAATGTGAAGAGAATGTAAAATATTTATAAGATTACGAAGATTTGTTTACAAAATGTGTTTTGCAAGAATATTAGGTATAATTGTACGACAAAGGAATAAAGTTTACGAAAGTTCCTAGTTGCATCCTGAATAGATAATTACAAATTTGTAAAACAGAAAAATTCGGTTCAAGGAGAGCACAAATCATTAATTATTATTCAAGTAATTATGAAAAAGGTCGCTAATTTTACATATTGCAGTTACAAATTGATTATACATCATTTGATCATCAAATTGACAAGTCATGAGAAATTGAAAACTTTCTCATAGGATTATTAAAATAAATTAAGAGAAGTAAATATTTTACATTCCTCTGTAGTAAAAAATTGAGAATAAAAATTGAAATTTAAAAATAAGAGTAAATTAAAAATATTTTAAAAATTGAAAAAAATATATGAAAATAGGGGACTTTTAAGGTAGTTTAAAAAGTTAATATATAAAGATAAATAAATTATATATCCTAATTAATGTGCAAAACAAAAACATTTTTTTGACCAAATTTTAAAAGAAATTAATAAAAACATCTTCAAACGTAAGAAGTATGAAAACTAATTTTTTGTTTCTTATTTCTTTAAAGATAAATAATTCTCAACAGAATGAAATTTTGAATCGACTGAAATTTGAATGTAATAAAAATTGAATAGATTGAAATTCTGATAAAATTACGGATTTTATCAGAAATCGGATTATTAGTAAATTTGAATTAAATAATATTTAAAATAATAAAATAAAAAAGGAGAAAAAAGCAATATAATGAAAAATGGGAGAAAATCTTCAAAAAAAAAAGTTTAATAAACTATGAAAAACTAAAAACAATATAAAAATAGCGAAAAATAAACTACAAGATAACAAATAGTAAGAATAAAATAAGAAAATGTAAAAATTGTATTAATACTAATTCCTATAAAAGTGAAAAAATTTAGAAAATTATTCTCGTATTGAAGAAAATGTAAAAAGGAATATGTAAATAAATTTCAAGAATAATAGAAACAAATTTTTAAACAATTTTAACAATAACAATTTGATTAAAAAATCAAATGAAACTAAAAATTTTATGAAAGGATAAGTATAAATTTACAAAAAAATAGACAAAACATAAAGAAAATTGAATAACATAAAAAACGAGTTTATTTAAAAGTACATACCTATAATTAGAAAAATGAAAAAAAAATTGTGCTTCCCTCCCCCCTGAAATAATTAAATTAAACAAGAAAATCAATATAGAAATTAATAAATTTTTCGAAATGTTAATTTCGAAATTTATGTAAAGTAACCTGAAATACTTTGCGTAAAAAGAAGAAAATAAAAAAAAATATTGGAAGGAAATAAAATAAAAATCTTCAAAAAGTGATTAGAATTAAGAAATTGTATAAAAATTTGACAATGCTGCTTAATGTTAATAATTTATAATAAGTTATTGTAAATAATTCATTGTGAATTTTTAATTCTATATATATTTTTTTGTAAAGGGCTTTTTGCCCGTTCATGTTCTCAAATAAATAAATTAATAAAAAATAGAAAATAAATAATAATAAAATACTGACTTTTGAAATAAGGTATTATAAGAAATAGAAAAGTATTATATTAGAAAATTCATTATTAATAAGTTAAACAATAATAAAAAAAAATTATCAAGGAAGAAAAGAATTTAAAATAACCTTTGGGAAATTCTAAAAATATCAGAAATATTTAAATTAAGTTATTAAGCAGATTCTCTTCATTGACATAACCTTAAATTAAAAAATTAATGTTCCCAATAAATGAAACTATTAAATTTAATTTCACCAAATTTTAAAAGATCCAATTACACGTTTTCCAGAAAAAATTAGGTTTAGCTGTTATTTATTATCAAGTAATAATTATTTAACATTTTATGTTTTGTCTTTCAATTTAATGAACAACTGCAATTTTTATCCAATTCTGATAAATAATAGTTTATTTTTCACATTGAAACATTCTCTACAATTTTATTTGTTGGGTTTTATTGAATAACAATTTGTTTATAAGTTATTAAGTAAAAATTTTTAAGTAATTTTGTAACTACCTATATTTCCTTTTTTTTAAACATATATTCTATGATTGTTTTAAATTATTTCTTCCAAATTTTATTTACTGTTATCAATTTTTCATATTTTAATTATTTACATCATATTTCAATTTTTTTCTCAATCTTAAATTATTTTTAGCATATTTCAATTTTTTTTTCAATTCTGAATTAATTTTATCATTTGTCAATTATTTTTCTCAATATTGTTGATTATTATTCTCGTTTTCTAAAATTATTTTCTTCAATTTTTAATTATTTACAGTGGTTTTCATAATTTCTAATTTTTTTTATTAATTATCGTAAAATTCAATTATTTTTAGCTATCTTCAATTCTTTTCTCCAAATTTTTCAATTGGCTTCTAATATCCTAAATCTAAATATAAATAAATAAATAAAATCATCATGTATTTTTCTCAATTTTATTTTTTTCATGTTTCAAATTTGAAAATCATTTTTCAATTATTTTCCAAAGTTTATTTTATTCAATTTTCAATTTTTTTTATTTGTTTTATAATTTCCAAAATTTGAAACTGTTTATCTGCCATTTCAATTATATCATTCAATTTTCAATTATTTATATCATTATTTATATTACTTTCTTCTATTTTCAGTTACTTTCGTTATTTTTCATAATTAGCAAAAAAATTTTAATTATTTCTTTTTAATTAAAAAATTTTTCTTTTCAATTTAAATTATCTTTATCTTTTGTCATTTATTTTCTCTAATTGTTAATTATTTTCTTTTTTTTCCAATGAACTTCTAGTAGTTTTAAGTATTTTTATGAAATTTTCTTTAACTTGCCTTTATATATTTAAAATATATTTCGTAATTTTTTCAATTATTTTCTCAAATTTTAATTATTTTTTTCAACTTTAAATTATTTATCCCAATTTGTAATTATTTTTAGTCAACTTTCAATTATTTTCTCTAATTTTTCATTATTCAATTTTTGTCAATTTGTTTAAGGTTATATAGATGGAGAGAACCTCCTTAATTTCAAATGAATTACAAAATAATTAATTATTATTTAATAATTATAAATAAATTTAATATATAAATAATAAATATTATTATATATATATATTATATTTTATATAGTTTTAATAATTATATAAATTCTTAAAATTTGAAATAATTGTAATTTAAAACTTTGAATAAATTAAAGCTTGGGATCAAAAGTTTTTTAAAGTTTCTTTTTACAAATTCCTAGTTTTCGTGAAAAATAGGGGATATTAGAGACAAATTTTCAAAATAGGGAATTTATATCAGTATTTATATTAGTTTCTTCTATTTTCAATAACTTTCCTTATTTTTCATAATTACAAAAAAAAAAGTTTAATTATTTCTCTTTAATTTTACATTATCTTTATGTATTTTCATTTATTTTCTGTAATTGTTAATTATTTTCTTTTTTTTCCACTGAACTTCAAGTAGTATTAAGTATTTTTCTAAAATTTTCTTCAACTTTCCTTTATTTAAAATACATTTCCTAAATTTTTCCATTATTTTCTTAAAATTTCATTACTTTTTTCAACTTTAAATTATTTATCTCAATTTTAAATTATTTTTTGTCAACTTTCAATTATTTATAAAATTTATTTAATACATAAACGGGCATAATAAAATAACAAATAAAAGCCCTTTTGTACCATAAGTACTAATAATAAAAATTTACAATAAAAATTTATATAGCATGATCTAACAAACAATAATTAATCGAATAATTAATTAAATTATAAAATATTTATAAAATAAAATTTTAGGTAAAATAATAATAATAATTTAGAGAAATAGTAAGCCTGTAATTATGTTACTTTCGAATCAATTTTGATTTTGAATAAAAATAATGAAAAATTTGAGAAACAAGTGATTAATAACTGTCAAGTGTTAATTTTTAATGTTGGATTATTGTATAGTTCCTGGCCGTCAGTTTATTATTGATCGACTTTCTGCTAGAGAGATTTATAAATGCAAATGTAAAAAGGAGAAATTCGATTTTCAGCAAGGATGAACTATCCTAGACAAGTACCTATATCTTAGATCTGAACGTCGTTGGTAACCGCCCTTTGTGCTAGAGGAACTATAATATGCCAAGAATATGTATTCAGTAATAGCAGGCCTAGAGCTTGTTGGTCCAGTTTGGAAAATTCTGCCGACAGGCAATTTCTCCACAACCTCTAATCAACTATAGTATGGAAATTATCCAATCAAGAATCTTTTTTTTTTTTAATATTTAATAGATAATTTTGCCAAGGGTGACTCATTCAGACCTCAATGTTTATCTTTACATCTGCATTTAAATTATGTTATAACATAATTAAGCACTTAGCATATTCCCCCTGTTATATAATTACTCTAATTGTAAGTAAATATATTTATAAACAAAAGAAAAAAAGAACTTGTTTCACATAACCTTAAAAAAAAGATTATCTTTTTTCTAGTTATATATAATACTACTTTTTCCCATTTTTTTATTTCTTTTTCTATTTTCATATATTTAGCTATAAAATCCTTTTCGAAATCATACAATTGGGTGTGTAAATTATTGCTGGACATTCTATAAGAATTAATAAGAAAAATTTTGTATCTGCTTGAAACCACCCAGGGGTAGTTACACCCACACTTGAGAGATAGATTATACTTGTTGCTTCCACAATGGCGTTATTATGAATCAAAAGGAGTTAAGAAGAATAATTGACAAGACTCGAGAAACTCTATCAGAAGCGATATTTCACGACCTATATGGATCTTATCGTAATCATGGTCTAAATCGACTATCTACTTTACTCATGAGATTAAAATTTGTCTTCCCTTTCGCTTACAAGAAAAATACAATCAGGTCGATTTTATTTCAATTCAGAATAATCGCATATAATCGCAAAATTTAGACAATTAGGTGAAAGCAAAGAAAAATAATAAATTTAAAAAACAGAAAAACATAAAAAGATTTTGTAGAAAACAGTTTATTAAAAAAATGAGAAAATTCTTTTAAATAAATAATGTCGTGGATATTGTTAAAGAAATAAATAAAAAAACAAAAACACAAGAAAAAAAATTTTAAATTGAGAAAAATTATCCCCGATAAAATTAATTATCATTACAAACTAACTATAAGTCAATGAAGTGTATAAACTATTATTAAATATAACATTTATGAATTTAATTTTAAAATAAAGAAAAATAATTTAAATTAAAAAAAAGTACTTGAAAATTTCAGAAATAAATTGATAAAAATTAGAATTATGAAAAATTGTGGAGAAAATTATTGGAAATTGAAAAAAGGATTGAAATTGAGATAATTAATTAAAAATTTAGAAAATTAATTCATAAAATGATGAAAACGATTAAAAATTTGTGAAAATTAGGAAGAAATAATATAATTACTTTAAATTTGAAGAAAATAATTAAAATTTGTGAAAATAATTGAAAAAATTGCATAATATATTTAAAAAAAAGAAATTTGAAGAAAATTTAGGAAAAACACTTGAAACTTTTAGAAGTTAATTGCAAAAAAAAAATAATTAAAAATTAGAGAAAATGAATGAAAAAAGATAAACATAATTTCAAATTAAGAACAATTTTTAATTTAAGAGAAATAATTGCAAAAATACAAAATATACATATAATACAAAAAAATTGTAAGATGTAATTGAAAATTGAATAGAAAAATGAAAATTTCAGATGAATAATTTAAAACTTTTTGGAAATTATAAAAAAGAACGTAAGTGATTGAAAATAATAAACAAATAGTATAAATAATTTAAAATTAAATTAAATAATTGGTTATAAATTATTATTAAATATAACATTTATGAATTTAATTTTAAAATAAAGAAAAATAATTTAAATTAAAAAAAAGTACTTGAAAATCTCAGAAATAAATTGAAAAAAATTAGAATTATGAAAAATTGTGGAGAAAATAATTGGAAATTGAAAAAACGATTGAAATTAAGATGAATAATTAAAAATTTAGAAATATTTAGAAATAATTTAGAAATATAAATAAGTAATTGAAAATAATAAACAAATAATATAAATAATTTAAAATTGAATTAAATAATTGAAAATGATTAAAAATTAAATAAAATAATTTAAAAAATAAGAATAGTTCAAACTTGTGGAAAATAATTGGAAAATGATTTTGAATTTCGAAAACTGAAGAAGACAATTGAATTATAATAAAAACAATGATAAGTTGAAGAAAAAAAATAATTGAAAAAAATTACAGAGTTTTTTTTAAATAGAAAAATATGAGGTAATTGAAATTTGAAAAAAATAATTGAAAATCTGGGAAATCCATTGAAAATATTATGAATAGTTAAAAATTAAAGAAATGAATTGAAGGAAGCTAAAAATAATTTAAATTTAAGATAATTAATAGAATTTTTTGGGAATTATGAAACCAAATGAAAATAATTAATAATTGAAGAAAATAATTGAAATTTGAGTAACATACATAAAAATCTAAAAAAATAATTTTATATTAAGAATTAAAATTTTTAATTTCTCAGAAATAAATTGAAAAAAATTAGAGTAATGAAAAATTGGAGAAAATAATTGAAAATTGAAAAAAATAATTGAAATGAAGATAAATAATTAAAAATTTAGAAAATTAATTCAGAAAATGATGAAAATGATTAAAAATTTATAAAAATTAAGAAAAAATAATAAAAATAATTTAAAATTGAAGAAAATAATTAAAATTTGAGAAAATAATTGAAAAAATTCCATAATTTATTTTAAATAAAGGAAATTTAAAAAAATTTTCAGAATTTTTTTTTTTTTTTTTTCGCACTTGTATGCCCGTACACTGTTGTAATAAATAAATAAATAAATAAAAATACTCAAAACTTTTAGAAGTTCATCGCAAAAAAAAAAAATTAAAAATTAGAGAAAATAGATGAAAAAAGATAAATATAATTTAAAATTGAGTAGAACAATTTTTAATTTAAGAGAAATGATTGCAAAAAATACAGAATATAGGTACATATAATACAAGAAAATCGTAGATGTAATTGAAAATTGAATAGAAAAATGAAAAGTTTAAATTAATAATTAAAAATTTTTTGGGAATTTTGAAAAAGAACGTAGGTAATTGAAAATAAATAAAAAATTAAAAAGGGGCCGTTCAGAAAATACGTAACGCTTTTTTTGGTTTATTTTGACACCCCCCCCCCCCCCCCTCCCTCTTGTAAGCGTTACATATTTTTTGAACGGCCCCAAATTGAATTAAATAATTGAAAATTATTGAAAAGTAAAGAAAATAATTTTTAAAAATAAGAATAGTTAAAACTTGTGGAAAATAATTGGAAAATGATTTTAAAGTTTAAAACTGGAAGATAATAATTGCAATATGATGAAAACAATGATAAGTTGAAAAAAAATTTATAATTTTTCTTTCAATTATGAACTATTTTTTTAAAACGTCAATCTTTAATCTTCAACTTAATTCTTTAATCTTCCATTTATTTATTTAACTTTCAATTATTTTCTTCAATTTTAAATTGCATTATTCGTTTATCAATTATTTTATTCAGAATTCAATCATTCTCCCATTTTGTCAATTATCAAATATTTTCCTGAAATTTCAATACAATTCTTCAATTTTCAATTGATTTCTTCAATTTCCATTTATTTTTTACAATTGTTTCAATTATTTTCATCAGTTTTCAATTGAGAATTAATTATTCTCCTTCAATTTAATGATTATTCATCAATTTAAAAAAAATTTTTGTTCAAATGCCGATTATTCTCACCATTTTTCGAATTTTTTTTTTAATTGTCAATTATTTTGTTTAATAGTTAACTATTTTTTTAATAGTTAATTATTTTCGTCATATTGTAATTTTACTTTTAATTATCAATTATTTTCTTGAAATTTCTATTCAATTCTTTAATTTCCCATTTATTTCTTCAATTTTTAATTATTTTCTTCAATTCTCAAAAAATTTTCTTTACTATTCAATTATTTTAAACGATTTTCAATTAATTCCTTAATATTACTTAATTCTCGCATTTTCTCAATTATAAATTAATTTCTTTCAATACAATTTTGAATTTCCAATTAATTTCTTTAATTTTTATTTATTTCCTACAATTTTTGCCATCATTTTCATCAGTTTTCAATTGACAAATTAATATTCTCCTTCTATTTTATGAATATTCATTAATTACAAATTTTTTTTTGTACAAATGCCGATTATTCTCACTATTTGCAGAATTTTTTTTCAATTGGTAATTATTTTTTTTAATAGTACATTATTTTCATCATATTAATATTTTCTTTTAATTATCAATTATTTTCTTAAAATTTCCATTTAATTCTTTTATTTCCAATTTATTTATTCAATTTTTAATTATTTTCTTCAACTCTCAAATGTTGTTTAATTTTCATTTTTTATCGATTTTCAATTAATTCTTCAATATTCAACAATTCTCGGATTTTTTCAATTATTTTATTCACTATGAAAATTTATTTAAAATTTCAGTTTAATTATTCAATTCTAAAAGTATTCTTTTCAATTCTCAGTTATTTTCTGCATATTTAAACTCTACTTTTCAATTTTCAATTATTTTCTTTAATATTAAAATATTGCCTTTTTTCTATTATTTTTTTTCTTTTATCATTAAGTTTCTTTTTTTTTAATACAATTTTTCAATTATTTTCTTTAATGTTTAATTCCATTCTTCATTTTTTTTCACTTTTCAGTTTTCAATAATTTCTAACAATAATTCCTATAATTTTCTTAATTTTTCTTTTTGTAATTATTTTTTTTAATTGTCTATTAATCTAGGCATTTTTTGAATATTGTTTTTCAAATGACAATAATTTTCGTAATTTTCACATATTTTTTTCAATTTTTCAACTCTTTCCTTCAATTATTGATTATTTTCCGCAATTTTCAATTATTTCCTACAATTTTAAATTTAAATACAATTTTTTAATTAATTACTTTAATTTTTAATTCCATTTTTCGATTTTAATTTCTATTCTTCAGTTACCAATTGTTTTCTTCTATATTCATTAGTTCTCGGCTTTTTTCAATTACTTTTTTTTCAATTTTTAAGTATATTCTTTAAATTTCTATTCCATTCTTCAATTTTCAACTATTTTTTTCAATTTTCAATCCAGTTGTTGAAAGTGTAATTATTTGCAACAATTCTTCCTATAATTTTCTTAATTTTTCAATTGCATATTATTTTCGTCATTTTTCACATATTTTCTTCAATTTTTCAATTATTCTCATCATTTTTCAACTATTTCCTCCAATTATTAATTATTTTTTGCAATTTTCAATTATTTCCTACAGTTTTTTCAATTTTTAATTATTGTTATCTTTAAATTTCATAATTAGTCTTTGACTTTTTAAATCATTTTTTCGTTAGTGTAGTAATCTATTTTATTTTTTGAATTTTGTTTTCAATTGTCAATTATTTTCGTCATTTTGTAATTTGATTTTCATATTTATCAATAATTATTTTTTCAAATTTTAATTTAATTCTTAAATTTTCAATTTATTTTTGGAATTTTTAATTTATTTCCTCAATTTTTTATTATTTTCTTCAAATTGAATTATTTTTTTTTATTTTCAATCCAGTTGTTCAATTTGCAATTATTTCCAACTGTTTTTTCAACTTTCAATTACTATCTTAAAATTCCATAATTAGTTTTTGATTTTTTAAATTATTTTGTTCGTTCCTGTATTAATATATTTCATTTTTTGAATTTTGTTTTCAATTGCTTATTATTTTCGTCATTTTGTAATTTTTTTCAAATATCAATTAATTTTTCAAATTTTAATTTAACTCTTAAATTTTGCATTTATTTCCTCAATTTTTTATTATTTTCTTTAATTTTAATTTTTTTTTTCGATTTTTAATCCAGTTGTTCAATTTGCAACTGTTATTCCTATAAATTTTCAACTATTTCGTCTAAATTTAATATTTATTGTTTAATTTTGTAAACTATTCTTTTCAATTATGTCGCCATTTTTCGAATTTCGTTTCCAATTGTTAATTATTTTCGTCATTTTTCAGAAATATTCTTCCATTTCGTTATTTTCATTCCCGTACAGATTGTTCATCCTAATTTTCTTGCGACTGTGTAAAAAAGCATACAATTAAACATTTCTTTCAACATTTCAAGAGTCAGGATTCGTGATAATTGGCGCAACAAAAGTTGGAGATGCATTCGGAGAATTTGATCCTCACTATAATTTTTAAAAGAGAACCACGCCTACACGATACTTGCGGATATCAATTTATTCTTTTTATAGCGAAAGGGAAGTTGAAGGAGTTAGGAACCGAGACGAGCGAGTCTACGACAAAAGTGACCATCCAACTCAAAACGCGAAAGGTGAAAGGAAATATATATATATATTGTACTAGGTGATCCAGAAGAGTAAAAAAAAAAGAAGATTAACGAGGTACTTAAATGTAATATATGGGTTTCTAGAGTCGTTGACCCAAATTGAAAATCAACCAGGAAAAGTGAAACCATGTCCCTTCCATCAGAAGATTAGTGTAACATCAATGCTCGCTTAAGGAATTAATTATTTTCTCATTTATTTATGTCCACTCATTGCGACTCACTTCATAAAACTTGTTGCAAGATCAAATCGCATTTACTAATGATGCGAAAGCGAAAGGAAAGTTCATCAACTGATTTTAAAAATCATTTGGAATTTATTAAATTCAAGCAATGCATCGTGATTTTTCCTGATATTACCAATATGTTGAGTAAAAAGATCTGAATTTATAATTTATTTTATATAAAAATAAAGACTATACAGGAAGTAGTAGTGTTTCAAGCGTCCATCCCAAGAAATTGCGCAGAGAATTATCTTTTTTACAGATGTGTGTGTCTTCAAGTTGCACAATCGGAAATGAAATAAATGAAATTTAAAGTGACTTGTTATGGAAAATATTTAATATACTATAGCAACATTAACCCGCGACAAACTAAATTAAAACTATAAATTTTTGATAATTCTAATAGTAAAATTTACGATATTGAAAATTATATCTGAAAAATGACGAGTATAATTTTGACATTTGAAAACAAAATTCAAAATGTAGCTATACGTAATTGCACAATTGGAAAAAATAGTTTAAAAAATTAAAAAATGAATATAAAATTTAAATAAAGTAGTTGAAAAATTATAGGAATAACTGTTGGAAATAATTGCAAATTGAACAACTGGATTGAAAATCAAAAGAAAAATAATTGAAATTGAAGCAAATAATCAAAAATTGAGGAAATAAATTAAAAGTTTAAGAAATAAATTGAAAATTTAAGAAGTAAATTAAAATTTGAAAAAATAATTGATAAACGAAAAACAAATTACAAAATGACGAAAATAAATGACAATTGAAAACAAAATTTAAAAAATGAAATAGATTAATACAGGAACGAACAAAATAATTTAAAAAATCAAAGACTAATTATGGAATTTTAAGATAGTAATTGAAAGCTGAAAAAAACTGTAGGAAATAATTGAAAATTGCGGAAAATAATTAGTAATTGAACGAAATAGTTGAAAAATGATGAGAATGATTGAAAAATTGAAGAAAATATGTGAAAAATGGCGAAAAAAATGTGTGAATTGAAAAATTAAGAAAATTATAGGAATAAATGTTGGGAATAATTGCAAATTGAACAACTGGATTGAAAATAAAAAAAAATAATTGAAACTGAAGAAAATAATAAAAAATTGAGGAAATAAATTGAAAGTTTAAGAAATAAATTGAAAATTCAAGAAATAAATTGAAAAATTAAGAATTAAATTAAAAATTGAAAAAATAATTGATAAATGGAAAACAAATTACTAAATGACGAAAATAATTGACAATTGAAAACAAAATTTAAATAATTGAAAAATTGAAGAAAATATGTGAAAAATGACGAAAATAATTGTCAATTGAAAAATTAAAAAGATAATAGGAAAAAATGTTGGGATTAATTACAAATTGAACAACTAGATTGAAAAAAAAAATTAAAACTAAAGAAAAAAATAAAAAATTGAGAAAATAAATTGGAAGTTTAAGAATAAATTAAAAGTTTAAGAAATAAATTGAAAATTTAAGAAGTAAATTAAAATTTGAAAAAATAATTGATAAACGAAAAACAAATTACAAAATGACGAAAATAAATGACAATTGAAAACAAAATTTAAAAAATGAAATAGATTAATACAGGAACGAACAAAATAATTTAAAAAATCAAAGACTAATTATGGAATTTTAAGATAGTAATTGAAAGCTGAAAAAAACTGTAGGAAATAATTGAAAATTGCGGAAAATAATTAGTAATTGAACGAAATAGTTGAAAAATGATGAGAATGATTGAAAAATTGAAGAAAATATGTGAAAAATGGCGAAAAAAATGTGTGAATTGAAAAATTAAGAAAATTATATGAATAACTGTTGAAGATAATTGCAAATTGAACAACTGGATTGAAAATAAAAAAAAATAATTGAAACTGAAGAAAATAATAAAAAATTGAGGAAATAAATTGGAAGTTTAAGAATAAATTGAAAATTCAAGAAATAAATTGAAAAATTAAGAATTAAATTAAAAATTGAAAAAATAATTGATAAATGGAAAACAAATTACTAAATGACGAAAATAATTGACAATTGAAAACAAAATTTAAATAATTGAAAAATTGAAGAAAATATGTGAAAAATGACGAAAATAATTGTCAATTGAAAAATTAAAAAGATAATAGGAAAAAATGTTGGGATTAATTACAAATTGAACAACTAGATTGAAAAAAAAAATTAAAACTAAAGAAAAAAATAAAAAATTGAGAAAATAAATTGGAAGTTTAAGAATAAATTAAAAGTTTAAGAAATAAATTGAAAATTTAAGAAGTAAATTAAAATTTGAAAAAATAATTGATAAACGAAAAACAAATTACAAAATGACGAAAATAAATGACAATTGAAAACAAAATTTAAAAAATGAAATAGATTAATACAGAAACGAACAAAATAATTTAAAAAATCAAAGACTTAATTATGGAATTTTAAGATAGTAATTGAAAGTTGAAAAAAACTGTAGGAAATAATTGAAAATTGCGGAAAATAAATAATGATTGAACGAAATAGTTGAAAAATGATGAGAATAATTGAAAAATTAAAGAAAATATGTGAAAAATGGCGAAAAAAATTTGTGAATTGAAAAATTCAGAAAATTATAGGAATAAATGTTGGAAATAATTGCAAATTGAACAACTGGATTAAAAATAAAAAAAAATAATTAAAACTGAAGAAAATAATAAAAAATTGAGAAAATAAATTGAAAGTTTAAGAATAAATTGAAAATTCAAGAAATAAATTGAAAAATTAAGAATTAAATTAAAATTTGAAAAAATAATTGATAAATGAAAAACAAATTACAAAATTACGAAAATAATTGACAATTGAAAACAAAATTCAAAAAATGAAACAAATTAATACACGAAGGAACAAAATAAAAAATATAAAAAATCAAAAAACTAATTATGATATTCTAAGATAATAATTGAAAATTGAAAACAATGTAGAAATAATTGAAAATTGGGGAAAATAATTATTAATTGAAGGAAATAGTTGAAAAATGCTAAAAATAATTCAAAACTTGAAGAAAATAATAAAAAATTGAGGAAATAAATTGAAAGTTTAAGAAATAAATTCAAAATTCAAGAAATAAATTGAAAATTTAAGAAGTAAATTAAAATTTGAAAAAATAATTGATAAACAAAAAACAAATTACAAAATGACGAAATTAATTGACAATTGAAAACAAAATTAAAAAAACGAAATAGATAGGAACGAACAAAATAGTTTAAAAAATCAAAGACTAATTATGAAATTTTAAGATAGTAATTAAAAAATGAAAAAAACTGTAGGAAATAATTGCAAAATTGCAAAAAATAATCAATAATTAAAGGAAACAGTTAAAAAATGATGAGAATAATTGAAAAATTGAAGAAAATATGTGAAAAATGACGAAAATAATATGCAATTGAAAAATTAAGAAAATTATAGGAATTTCTTTGATATTTAAAATATCAAAGAAAATAATTGAAAAATGGAAGTTAAATTTAAAGATAAAAACTAAGAATTAAAGAGTATATTTCTAGAATTGAATATTTGAAATGAAATTTTAAAACAATTTTTATGTGTGAAAAAAAATTGAACAAATCCGAGAATTATTGAATATTGAGAAATTAATTGAAAATCGATAAAAATAATTGAAAATAAAAAAATTTATTTGAGAATTGAAGAAAATAATTAAAAATTGAAGGAATAAATTCTAAATTGAAAAACTAAATGGAAATTTCAAAAAAATAATTGATAATTAAAAGAAAAATTACCATCTGACTAAAATAATTTACTATTAAAAAAAATAATTAACAATTGAAACAAAATTTGAAAAATGTTGAAAATAATCAACATCCAAACAAATTTTTTTTTTAAATTAATGAATAATCATAAAATTGAAGAAAAATAATAAATTGTCAAAATAAAAAATTAAATTTTTTATATTTTAATTATTGATTAGCAGACCCGCAAAAACCAAAATACATTGACAGTTAAAAATTGATAAAAATTATAAAAAAAATTGTAAAAAAGAAATAAAAATTGAAGAATTGTATTGAAATATCAAGAAAATAATTGATAATTGTGAAAATGCGAAAATGATTGAATATTGAATAAAATAATTGAAAAACGAAAAATGCAATTAAAAATTGAAGAAAAAAATTGAGAATTAAAGAAAATAATTAGAAATTAAAGAAAAATTAATATTTTAGAGTAAACTATATTTTTTATTTTGATTCTCGTCAAAATAGACTCTGAATTTAATTTCTATCTTTTATCTAATTTCTAATTAGTAATAAAATAAATTTAATAATAATTTGCTCTTGTAATTAAAAAAAAGCATTTTAAAAACTAAAATACCAGATTCATTTAAAGAAATTTAATTTAGTAGGTTTCTTTTAATAAAAATAACGTAGGAAGTTTTGAAGCAAAAAAATTTTAATCATTAAGAAATGAACAAAATTATTTTAAAAAGGTGTTTAAGTCACTTATAAATTTATTGTTATTATGTTATTACTAATTATTCTACTTTTGTAATAAAAGGCAGTTAATAATCAGAGACATAAAATAAAAATTCATATGATTTGTATATTTTATATACAATATATTTTAAATTTATATTTTATAATACAGTTATAAATTGATTTAAAAACTTATTTCAAAATCTACATTTTTTTTTAATCAAAGTGAGAAACCCACTCTAAAAGCGTGTACTTTAAAAAAAAACGGAGTTAAAAATCAACTCCGAAGAAAATTCTTCAAAAGTTGTACTTCTTGGAGTAAAAGTCAAAGGGAGTTAAAATAAATGCATAAAAGTGCTATTCTACTAAAATTAAAAAGTGCACTCTAAATTTCTTGGACGGAAAATTCACTCCAAAATTAGTAGTGAGAATTCACTTTTTGCTTGGAGTGAATTTCCGCTTGAATTGGAGTCAAAATTCACTCTATAAGAGTGAGATGTTACTCTTTTAAATTGGGTTTCTCACTGTGATTGAAATTTTCACTCTTTGTGGAGTGAAAACTCACTCCAAAAAATTTAGAGAGTACTAAAGCTTTTTAAAATTAGTTTTAAACTAATAATAATTACTTTGAACTATTAAAATTATTTTGGAACTATATTAAAATCATTTTGGAACCTATTAAAAATCATTTTAGACCCATTTAAAGTGGTTTCAAACCGGTATAAATCTGTTCTTTATGTACATGTGTGTGTAAGAATGTGTATGAGTTTGTTAGGAACTTTTTTATCACCAGGATATCTCGAAAACTTTTTAACGGATTTTAATAAAATTTGCTAAGCTTATTAAACTCATGAATATCTAAATTTTGACACAGAGATTTTTTAAAATAACCAATCAAATTTTTTAAGTACCTCTTTTTATTTAGAAATATCGTTTTTCGATCAATTTTTTGTGTGCTTAAAATGCAATCTTAATAAATAATAAAAAATTTTGCTTTTAAAAAATTTTAAATTTAAATAAATTTACATTTTTAAATTAAATTAGCATTTTAAATTTAAAATTTTAAATTTTAAATTTAATTAAAAATTTTGCATTTAAAATTCTTTTTCTTTTTATAAATTTTCTAATTTTTATTATTTAACCACAGTTCCGTTAAAATAAGTATTCTGAATTGAAAAACGAACAAATTGACAGTTATAAAGATTACGTTTTATGTAAAATTTGAAGAAATAATGAAGATTCTTAATGTTTAATAAATTATCATTTTTAATATAACTTCTTCAATGTTCATTTTTTAATTATGATTTCTATAGAAAAAATATTGTACCATGAAAAACGAATTGACTGATCCATATAAAATTTATTTTTATCCAAAAATTAATAGAATTAACGTCAATTTTACATTTATGTCCATATTTTCATTTCTTTTTGAAAGAAATGCGCACTTAATTTGGGACATAACAAAATAATAATAGAAAAACGAGATGAGAATTTATATATTTTTCTATATAAACTTACATGGATATTTTTAGTCTATTTTAAGCAACCTATTCTTCATATCAAGAATTGAAATCACAGTTGTTCTGATAAATTTATGTAAATTTATCGGAGGTGTAAGGGTGCAAGTATTCAGTTAACGAAGATTCTCTAAAGGCTTATCTTTTTGTGAGGCTGTCTTTGAGGTAAATGAAACAACTTGTATACAGAAATTACTAGCATCAGGGAAGTGAAAGAAAGAATAAGGCGATAAGAATCGCGCAGGAGGGTTGAAACGGCTTAATGAGATACCAACGATCTTGAAATACGTTCGCACCTCCAGGGCATGCTTCGGTGATGCTATCACACTGCACATAGCTCATAATGCGGTTGGTTGCACGAACCGTTCAATGGATTCTTTTCCACGGTCACTATGTATCCAGATATATAAAATAATCTACACTCACAGACCTCTGATTTTATTTACCGTTGAATCCTTCATTTTCAAAATTCACCATCATATATTCCAACTTTAGAAGAAGCACTCTTTCGGAAATATTAAAAGTGACATAACACAAAATTGGCACCCAATAGTTTTATCTTTATCTATATGATCATATTCTTAATTAAATTTCCAACATTTTGAGAGGTCTTCAACCTTTCTAGATTTATTTACCTTCATTTTCAAATTCACCATCATATTTTCCAACTTTGGAAGAAGCACTCTTTCGGAAATGTAAAATGTTAAAAGTGATGTAGGGGAAAGTCGGCCAAAATGCCTATAGTAAAGTTTAGAGCAAAAAAAAAGTATTTAATTATAGTTTTGAAAAATATAAACCATCAAATATTTAGAAAACATCCTTTAAGAATATAATAAGATAGTCATTTTAAGTGCTTATTTCAGAAAAAATAGAAAAAAGAATTATTTAAATATTGATGTCAAAATTCGCCATTTTGACACACGACTGGGCAAATCGCCTGTGCACAAAAATATGGAAAAATATGAATAAAAGTAAACAATTTTTTTTTATATATTTTCTATAATCAATTATCTTGTTTATATTAAAAAAAGAACTAGCTGTGAATACAAAAATATAATCTTTTTGTCATAAAACTAAAATTTTAATCCAAAGCAGACCGACAAAAAATGGAAATAAAGTCTATAACAAATAAATAAAGCTTCTGCAATTATAAAAAATCATACAAAAGTAAATTAAACACTATAATAAATTACAAAAATACCTGCTCGATTGAAAACTGCGTGAGTTTTAGGAAGAAAACGACAATTTTGGCATTCAATGCCAAATGTGACAGGTTAATTCGCCATGATTCTTTATAGTCACGTGACAACACGTATCTCTCGTAATCTTATGTATTTTTTCTGCGCATGCGCACTTCTTTTGATTCATCCCGCGCTTATTTAAAATCATGTTTTAAAAATATATTAAAAATGATTCTTCAATGCATAATTATTATAATTATTATTAATATAAATGCAATAATTAATATAATTAATTTGTTAAAACACTGATTTTTTATACAGAAGCAGTAACAACTTGATATTTAGTTTCTACATCAAAATATACGTGTAACCCGAGAGATTTTCCGTATCATACGTATCTTGTTTAGAAGTTTTACAGCATATAGGCAATTTGGGGCGCATGCCTGAGTCCTAATCGTCATATGCAGAATGCTTATTCTCATGAATTTCATATTTCGAAATCATGAAAGTTCGAAATTGCCTTTATTAGAATTTTTTTCTACAGAATTTTTATTATTTGGAATAAACATTTATCTGAATTATTTATATAGGAAATGTTATTCAACGGATTTTTTATTTAACGGAAAAGTCAAAAGATAGAATTTTTAAAATTAGAATTTCCATTAATAGAAATTTTTTAAATCAGAAATTTTATTTTCTAGAATTTTTTTTTAGTGAATTATCATTTACTCGAATTTTTAATTTTCTGAAATATTATTTCATAGAAATTTATAATTTAGAAATTTCATTTCACGTAATTTTCATTATTGAGAATTATTATTTACCAGAATAATTATTTTTAGAATTCCTAATTTGCGAAATTGTTATTTTGTAGAATAGTAATTATTTAGAATTACCTTTTATGGGAATTAGCATAAACAGGAATCTCTAATTTAGGAACTTTCGTTTTTCCGAAATTGTATTTTATGGAATAGTCATTCCGTAGAACTGTCATATTTTGGAATTGACATGACTAAGAATCCCCAATTTACGAATCACCTTTTGTCGGAAACGGCATTTCTATGAAAAGTCAATATATAGAACTGTCATATGTGTGAATCGCCATCTGTAAGAATCGTCTGCGCTGAGAACCTTCACAATTCAGAATCGGCATTTTTCGGAAAAATCAATCCATAGAATTGTCATACTTGAGAATTACCACGATTAAGAATCTCCAATCTACGAACTTTCATTTCTACAAGGCTTGTTGGCTATATGAGTTTCCAATCTACCTATACTTATTCATGCCGGTAAAGTAGAACTAGGAGGCGCCACAGAGTCTTTCTTAATATAAGTAGCGCGCATATTTAAAATGTTGTTTTTAAAAAACATATCTTTTAAGTATAATATAAGTATAATATAATATAAGTAGCGCGCATATTTAAAATGTTGTTTTTAAAAAACATATCTTTTTAAAAACAACATTTTAAATATGCGCGCTACTTATATTAAGAAAGACTCTGTGGCGCCTCCTAGTTCTACTTTACCGGCATGAATAAGTATAGGTAGATTGGAAACTCATATAGCCAACAAGCCTTGTAGAAATGAAAGTTCGTAGATTGGAGATTCTTAATCGTGGTAATTCTCAAGTATGACAATTCTATGGATTGATTTTTCCGAAAAATGCCGATTCTGAATTGTGAAGGTTCTCAGCGCAGACGATTCTTACAGATGGCGATTCACACATATGACAGTTCTATATATTGACTTTTCATAGAAATGCCGTTTCCGACAAAAGGTGATTCGTAAATTGGGGATTCTTAGTCATGTCAATTCCAAAATATGACAGTTCTACGGAATGACTATTCCATAAAATACAATTTCGGAAAAACGAAAGTTCCTAAATTAGAGATTCCTGTTTATGCTAATTCCCATAAAAGGTAATTCTAAATAATTACTATTCTACAAAATAACAATTTCGCAAATTAGGAATTCTAAAAATAATTATTTTGGTAAATAATAATTCTCAATAATGAAAATTACGTGAAATGAAATTTCTAAATTATAAATTTCTATGAAATAATATTTCAGAAAATTAAAAATTCGAGTAAATGATAATTCACTAAAAAAAAAATTCTAGAAAATAAAATTTCTGATTTAAAAAATTTCTATTAATGGAAATTCTAATTTTAAAAATTCTATCTTTTGACTTTTCCGTTAAATAAAAAATCCGTTGAATAACATTTCCTATATAAATAATTCAGATAAATGTTTATTCCAAATAATAAAAATTCTGTAGAAAAAAATTCTAATAAAGGCAATTTCGAACTTTCATGATTTCGAAATATGAAATTCATGAGAATAAGCATTCTGCATATGACGATTAGGACTCAGGCATGCGCCCCGGCAATTTAACCAAGGCAATTTACCCAAAAACACACGATGTAATTAAACTAATTATTTTCATTTTAGAACTCATTTTTATAAATTAAGTCAAAGTGATTAGATAGCTAAATATTCAAGGATTAATTTTAAAAAAAAATTATTTACGTATGTGAGATAGAAGTGCATGTTTTCTAATCTTTAAAAATGAAAAAATTATCGTTGGAAAGCATCATTTTCACAATTCTTTAATAAATTCTTTAATAATAAACTGATAAACATGAAACTTTACAGAAATCATCTTCACCTTAATATACTTCATAATTAAAAACAATTATGATTAATATTTATTTTTGGCCAAGTTATTAACCATTGCCAATTTACCCAATTAGGCATTTTACCCGACTCTCCCCTAACACAAACTTGGCGCCCAATAATTTTATCTTTATCTATAAGATCATATTGTTAGTTAAATTTCCAACATTTTAAGAGGTTTTCAACCTTTCTAGATTTATTTACCCTTGAATCCTTCATTTTCAAATTCACCCTCATATTTTCCACCTTTGGAAGAAGCACTCTTTCGGAAATATTAAAAGTGACATAACACAAAATTGGCGCCCAATAATTTTATCTTTATCTATAAGATCATATTCTTAATTAAATTTCCAACATTTTGAGAGGTCTTCAACCTTTCTAGATTTATTTACCTTCATTTTCAAATTCACCATCATATTTTCCAACTTTGGAAGAAGCACTCTTTCGGAAATATTAAAAGTGACGTAACACAAAATTGGCGCCCAATAATTTTACCTTTATCTCTATGATCATATTCTTAATTAAATTTCCAACATTTTTAGAGATCTTCAACCTTTCTAGATTTATTTACCCTTGAAACGTTCATTTTCAAATTCACCGTCATATTTTCCACCTTTGGAAGAAGCACTCTTTCGGAAATATTAACAGTGATGTAACACAAAATTGGCACCCAATAATTTTATCTTTATCTATAAGATCATATTCTTAATTAAATTTCCAACATTTTGAGAGGTCATCAACCTTTCTAGATTTATTTACCTTCATTATCAAATTCATCATCATATTTTCCACCTTTGGAAGAAGCACTCTTTCGGAAATATTAAAAGTGATGTAACATAAAATTGGCACTCAATAATTTTATCTTTTAAGATCATATTCTTAATTCAATTTTCAACATTTTGAGAAGTCTTGAACCCTTTTAGATGAAAAATTCACAAACTAATAAAAACGTCTGAATAACTGCTCTTGGGGTTGTTTTTAAGGGTGGTTAAAGGTGCTCTAACAATAGGTTGTAATCGAATAAAATTTTAATTAATTAATCTAAATCAATTAATCAACTTAAGTCACGATCACAATTTGGAAGATTTAAAAAAAAATCGAAAAGTCGGGCGCCAGATCTTTCTTGGATCAAAAAAAAAAAAAAAAATAATAATAATAATAAATAAATTAACTCAATTAAAGTGACGCAGAATAAGGTTAACGACCAAATAGGAAGCTTAACCTAAAATTACACCAGCAAGTTGACAACCAAATAGGAAGCTCAACTTCAATAAACAAAAAAAAAATAAATAAATAAAAGAAAAGTAACCCAAATTTATTAATCTTCCACGACTAATTCCGCTAGCTTAGCCCCAATCTGGATGATAGTAGAGGGGATGGTTCTGTAATGCACTTTATTTGAAAAGATTATAATAATTTAAATAAGACATCTACATAATTAAATAAACAATATTTTATTCAGAAAAACAATGTAAATTTGATACAAATGACAAATTTTGAGGTTAGGAAACTTTTTTTATAAAGTTAACAATTGATTAAATAATCAACTACATTTTTAACAATTTGGAAAATAAAGTTAAGTTAGGATAAATCAGGTTAAGTTAGGTTAATTTAGGTTAAGTTAGGTTAAGTTAAGTTAAATTAAACCAAATTAATATATAAAAAAAATATATATAAATAAAAAAAAAATAAATATAATCCTAAACTATGAATTAGTTAGGAATAACAATTCCAAGACTTGGTCCAATCTAAATCAAATTTAATCCAAAAGCAAATTAAAGCAATTTTTCGTTAATAACTAATGTGACATTTTTTTAAATAAATAAAGGATGAGTTTTGGAACAAAAGGAAAAGGAAAGCAAAATTTTAATTTCAAGTTAATTTTTAACAGGTTAAGTTTAATTCGCACAAATGAAAATTAATAAATCAATTTTAGAATCTTTAAGAAACAAAATAAAATAATAAAATACGAATTTTATTCAAGAGAAATGATAGAAATCTTACCAAACGAAAAAAAATGCAAACTTCGAAATCAAAATCAATATTTTAAATTGTTGAAATTTTCCAATTTTTCTTTAAAATCTTTGTCCAAAAATTAATTAATCCTTGAAATCGTCCAATTTAGAGCCAGAGAGAATAAATATAATCGTTAAATTAGGTGAAATCCAAATAATTCCGAAAAGATTCCGTCCAATCTCAATGAATGATTAATAAAAAGTGAAAAAGTGACGTTAGTTATTTTCCATGGTTACCAGCGTAACCATGGAGAAATAATTGTTCCAAAGCTCATAAAAAAAAAAGAAAGCTACGCTAAAAAATTAATTTAGATCACTAAATTGACATAAATGAAGTTGGCTACATTCTGTTGTTTCTTAATTCTATTGGTCGAAAGAAAAAAAAAAAGAAAATTTGAATCTTCATAAAATTGAATAAATCTTCTGAATTAATTACGATAATTAATTCGATCCAGTTGATGTTAGATTATTATTTTACTCTTCCAATATCATTTCAATGGAGTGAACCAGCCAACTGAAATCCTAGTATCCCAAGAAAATGATAAAATATTATCCGAATTTCCTGGATCCAAGTGGATATAGTCCCGGTCACATAAATTGACAATTATATGGGCTTTGGCTACCCGCAGCAACAAGAGATCCAAATAAAATTTAGAATTAATAATAAAACCTTCCAAGGCATGAAATTTTTAAATGTCACTCCAGGTGACTAAGTCAAATCCTTTATACGTGGCAGGAAACGCAGCAAGAAAAAGGTTGGCATTTTAAATAAATTCAACAAAATAATCCTTGGGTTCGATCAAAAGATTTTTCAGATGAAGATCAATTACATAAATCCAGAAAATAAATCGATAAAATTCTTCAAATCAATAATCCAATATTTTTTTAGGTTAGGCGGCAAAATTCGAATTAGAATATTATGTTAGAAAATTCAATAAATCCTCTTCAGAGACTTCAAAATTAACAAACAGGTTACATAATTTAGACAGCAATTTCCAACAGTTCATTTTTTGGCGGTAAATTCAAAATTTTGGCAGGTTGAAATCCAGTTTAAATCATCAAATCCAAATTTAATTCAAAATTTCCAATAAAATCCAAATTCGTAATATTTTCCTCAATACATGCGTTGACTCGAAACAGGTTAACATAAATAGAAAGGGAATAATTAAAATTAAGTTCTAATAATAAATTAAATTTTGAACCAAGTCTTGGAATGTCGAACAATCATTGAGATCGGATTATTTTAATTAGAATAATTAAATTTGGAACAAAATTTTTATTTTAAACAAATTTAGCAATTAAATTAAATTGAAAGAAAAATCGGAAATTGATTTTTTTTTTTTTTTTTTTTTAATTTAAATTAAGCAACTTGTGAATTGTAAAATTCTTCCAAACAAATTTTACAATGTCACAAGGTAAAAACAAAGGTTCCTCTTATATATTCAGCAGCTCAACTCACTTGCGAGAAAGCTGAACGAAGCCATGTTTATCTACAAATATATTAATCTTTGTCAATCGTGTTAACATTATCAATTTCCCATTCTCATATTCCTGTTTTTACAAGTGGCTTTTATAATAAGATAATTAATCATAAAGTTACGACATGAAACACGAGACGTAATATACGACCGTTATGTCACAATTCAAATTCCAAGGAACTTCTTCTTGGTGACAATGACCGATGTTATTCTCGGTCCAGTTCTTGCGCTGGTCACGATTCTAATTAATGCTAATTAATTAAGGCCATGCTTGCCTATTTACGAAGCGAGGGTGGCAGAGCAGGAAGCACAATGACCGACTAGAATATCATTGAAGAGCAATCGCAAACCGTGCCTCGCTTATTGGTCCAAGAGAATAGATTTCGCTCTCAGATAATGTTCTCTGAAGCAAGTCCTGCCCGTCTGCACGTGCAGAAATTTTTTACACTGACAAAAAAATCCCCACGGAGTGAAATCGGCTGGAAAAAATCCAACATTTGCTTATATAGATAAAAAAAAAAAAATAAATAAACTAAAAAATATATTTTCTATATTTAAGACAACGAGAAAAATATTAAGGCTCAATCCATTATATTTGATCTAAAGTCGTTGCGGCCTATTTTTAGAAAAATCTGATAATTTGTAATAATAATATTTAATATCTGTACAATTAATCCGTATTTTGACAGCTATGAAAACTCAATAAAAAGTCGCAGAAATAATTTAGATAGTATAAATTATTTGATTTATATATTTGTTCAAAATGTATGAATATCGATTTATTTGTTTAAATTCAAATTCAATTTTGTAAATAAGATTTAATGATTGAAATTCATGAATATTAGGATTGTTAACAATAATAA
The DNA here is from genome assembly GCA_037103525.1 of Ganaspis brasiliensis. Taxonomy (NCBI): domain Eukaryota; kingdom Metazoa; phylum Arthropoda; class Insecta; order Hymenoptera; family Figitidae; genus Ganaspis; species Ganaspis brasiliensis. The sequence goes on along the minus strand of JAZKLR010000055.1, from coordinate 783,885 downwards.
GTACTTTTGTCATTGTTCATGTAATTTTCCTATTTTTCAATTATTTTCTACATATTTCCATTAATTTTGCCATTTTAAAATTGTTTTCTACAAATTTCAATTATTTTATTCAATTTTTTGATTGTCTTGGATTTTAAAATTTTTTACAACAGTTTCAAATTATTTTCTTCAAACCACAATCATTTTTGTCATTCGTTTTATTATTGTCATGAATTTATTCAGGTTTTATACCTTTTTCAATTATGATTCTAAAACTTGAATTATTTTCTACAAAATTCAATTTTTTTGACATTTTTGAATTATTCTCTTCAAATTTCAATTATTTTCTTCAAATTTCAATTGTTTCGTTCCAATTTTTCAAATTTGGTTCTATTCTTTGATTTTTAATCAATTTTTTATTTAGTGTTGTCATTTTACAAATTTTTGTTTTCAAATTTGAAATATTTTTGTCATTTTTAAATTATTATCTTCGAAATTTATATAATTTTTTAATATTATTATTATTATTCATTATGTAATAAATAAATATTTAAGTTTCTCTTACATTTTCAAATTATTCTCTTTAAATTTCAATTAATATGTTTAACTTTCAATTATTTTTCTTAATTTCTATATTTCAGTAGCGTAACTGCGAATTCAAGGGCCCTGGGTCAAAAAGCAAAAAGGGTGCCCCAATTATATATAATAATTTACAAGTTTAATTCATTCATTCATTCTGTCCACACCTGGTATTTTGATTCCCTAAATCTTAAATTTACCTTCCTCAAATTTCAACTATTTTGTTTAGTTTTCTCAATCACTTTTTCAATTTTAATTGTTTTTGCCTTGACATTAAATCAGTTTTAATGATTTATTCCTTAATATTTTATAATATTTATCGCAAATTAAAATTTATTTTTTTAACTACCATTATTTTTATCATTTTGCAATTATTATTTTTAATTTTTAATAATTTTCATAATTTCTGAACTAATTTACTGAACTTTCAAATATATATCTCAATTCTCATTTCTTTTGTTCCATTTTCATTTCTTTTTATTATATTGCAATTATTTTCTCCATCTTTTAATTAATAAATTTATATTATTTTCTCCGATTTTTAATTATTTTCATTCTTTTGGCATAATTTTCAAAAATTTCAAAAATTTATATGAAATTTCAATTGTTATCAATTTTTGATTATTTCTGCGATTTTTTAATTATTTCGAGAATTATTCTCTTTAATTACAATTTTTAAGTAATTTTATAATTACATATTTTCTTTTTTTAAACATATATTCTATGGTTTTTTCAATTATTTTCTCAAATTTTATTTACTGTTTCATTCTTTCATATTTAAATTATTTTCATCTTAAATTTAAATTATTTTTTCAATCTTAAATTATTATGAGCATATTTAAATTATTTTCTCAATTTTAAATTTATTTTATCATTTTTCAATTATTTTCCTCGATTGTTAATTATTATTCACATTGTCTAAAATTATTTTCTAGAATTTTTAAGTATTTTTCTCAAATTTCAATTATTTTCTTCAATTTTTAATTATTTTCAATTGTTTTCATAACTTCCAATAGTTTTTATTAATTATCGCAAACTTCTTTTATTTTCAGCTTTCCCCAATTCTTTTCTCCAATTTTTTATTATTCTTATTTTTCTAAATTGATTTTTAAGATCTTCATGTATTTTTGTCAAATTTTAATTACTTTTTTTTTAATTAAAAAAAAATTCTGTAATTTTTTCAATTATTCCACTCAAATGTGATTTATTTTTTACAACTTATCATTGTTTTTATCATATTTCGATGGTTTTATCAAGTTTCAAATAAAAAACTCATTTGTCAATTATTTTCTTCATCTTTTAATATTTTCAATATATTTTAATTAATTTCCTAAATTTTCAATTATTATCTCAAATTTTGATTAATGTCTTCAATTTTTAATTTTTTAAACGGTTTTCCAATGATTTTTTTTTTAGGGTTAAAAACAAATTTTGTAATTTTATATTATTTTCTCCTCTTTTTAATTATTTTCATTTTTTTGGCATAATTTCTAAAAATTTCAATTGTTTATCGGAAATTTCATTTATCATTTTCATCAATTTTCGATTATTTCTGCGATTGTTTAATTATTCTCTTCAATTAAAAATTTTAGGTTATTTTGTAATTATTTTCCTTTTGTAAACATATATTTTACAATTTTTTCAATTATTTCTAGCAATTTTTTTTTAATGTTTTCAATTTTTCATATTTAAATTATTTTCTTTATAAATTTCAATTATTTTTAGCATATTTGAGTTATTTTTCAATTTTAAATTCATTTTATCATTTTTCAATTATTTTCCTCTTTTGCTAATTGTTATTCTCATTTCCTAAAATTAATTTCTAAAATCTATAAGTATCTTTTTAAAATTTTAATTATTTTCTTTACTTTTTAATTATTTTCATTTGTTTTCATAATTTCCAATTTTTTTTTTATTAATTATCGTTAATTTTATTTATTTTTAACTTTCTTCAATTCTTTTCTCTAATTTTTAGTTATTCTCATTTTTTTCAATTGATTTCTAAGATCTTCATGTTTATTTCTCAAATTTCAATTACTTTTTTTTTTTTTCAGAATATTCTGTAATTTTTTCAATTATTTCACTCAAATGTGGTTTTTTTTACAACTTATCAATGTTTGTATCATATTTGAATTATTTTCATCAAGTTTCAAATTGTAAAATCATTTTTCAATTATTTTTCAAAATTCATATCCTTCAATTTTCAATTTTTTTTAATTTCTTTTATAATTTTTAAAATTTTAAACTATTTTTCTGAGATTTCAATTATTTCATTCAATTTTCAATTATTTATATTATTTTTTATATTATTTCCTTCAATTTTTAGTTACTTTCGTTCTTTTACATAATTTCCAAAAAGTTTATAATTATTTCTGTTTAATTAAAAATTATTCTTTTCAGCTTTAAATTATGTTTATGTTGTTTCATTTACTTTCTCTAATTTTTAGTTATTTTCTTTTTTTCAATGAACTTCTGAAAGTTTTAAGTATTTTTCTGAAATTTTCTTTAATTTTCCTTCATTTAAAATATATTATTTAATTTTGTCAATTATTTTCTCAAATTTTAATTATTTTTTTTAATTTTCTACTATTTATCTCAATTTTCAATCATTTTTTTTTATTATTTTCCCTAATTTTTCATTATTAAACTTTTTTCAATTTATTTTTAAGATTTTTAAGTAATTTTCTCAATTTTAAATTATTTTCTTTATCTTTAAAACATTTCTATGAGTTTTGAAATTACTTTCCCCAATTTTTAACTGATTTAATTTTTTTTCCATTTAATTTGAAAAGTCATCAATTATTTTGTTTAATTTCAATTATTTCTTCCAATTTTTTATTAATTTTCAAAACTTTATAAATTTTGTCCTATAAAAAAAGGTTTATTAGGTTTGACTGAGGGCCCCCTAAGCTCAAGGGCCCCGGGGCACTAGCAACTTTGCCCCTTAATAGTTACATCACTGTCATATTTATTTTGAACTGGTGGCGCCTGACTGACCGCGGTGGTAGTTTTCTTTTCCACTTGAGTTTTCTCAGCTGTTAAAATAACCCATTTTCGTGCACCTCAACTTAAAAATTAAAAAATGAATTGTATATATATAAAATATCATTTTGAAATAACGATTTTGTTCGATTTTTGGAAGACCAATTATAATACACACATTAATCACATATGTAGTGGTGTAACAATTAAATCTTATTATTACGAACTATTAGATTCTTCTAAAGGTGAAATATAATGGATTGACCTTAAAGAAAAAAATTCTGTCGAAAAAATAAACGGAAAAGTGAAGATAAAAATTAGTCTGTCGAGGAAACAAATTGTAAAAATAAAAGATTTGTGAGGTTTACCGTATATGATGTAAAGTAATAACCGTGAAAAGTGATTGGAAATAAATTTAATACAAAAGTAGTTTCATAAATGAGAGGAATAAACTATATTTCCGCACTGATAAACGTGCACGTCCTCTTGGTTGTCGCAAGTGTGTATCGAGTCACGTTGATTTACCTGAGCGTAGAATAAACTGATACTCCGATAAAACTTGTTTTGCTTGATGGGAACCGTTAAACAAAAAGAGCCGAGTAATATAACAACAAAAATGACCTATCCCCTGGAGCAAATTAGCGCGTGATATTGCTAATTTTCAGTCAGACGAGTTTGAAAAGTCGACGTCTAACCGAAATGGAGCATCTCGCAGAATCTACAATAATATTCATGTAACAGTTAAAAACCGTAATTGGAGAGGAGATTATTTCACAAAAATATTTCCCCACAGCATGAAAAATCTTGTCATAATATCAATTCTATACCACAAATTTTTATTTCAAAATAATTGTTCCTTTGAAGGAGTATTCCGCAAAATATACGTGATGGCATCAAACATCAATTTATTTAAATAACAATACTGCTGCACTTGGAATTTCTGAATGACAAGATGTCTGAGATTATTTTATGCTTTTTATAAACTTGCAAATGACTATTTTAAAATAATTTGTGCCTTTATAAGTGGATAATTTCATGGTATGGAATATAAAGGAGGGAAAAAAATGCTAAGTAGATGGGAGAACGTGATTGATAATTTGGTTTAAGGATAACAGTAAATGATGTACCGGAAAATACGACATCGATAAATAATGAAAGCGTCTCGTGATCTAATCTTCGCCTCATGTGCCGACGGTATACATAGATATAGGTTTCTTTTGCGATTATCAAAGACTATAGTAAACGCTTCAAGCCTTGATGACTTTGGATCACATACATTATCAACCCCATAAACCTACGGCTGTTTTACACTATTATTTCCTTCATTTTCTCGTCTCATTATAGTTTCTGCTACTCATTTTCAAGTGCGTATTACACATGTCATTATTATGTGCTAAATCCCGAGTCAACATCTGTCAATTTCTATTTTCTTAATGCACAAATCTTTGTTTATACATTACTGTCTTAATTAATCAATCATCATAATTGCTTTGTCAATATTTTTGACGTTGAAAATTTATGTTTGAACAGTTGCATCAATGTTTCTGTAGTTGAATAGCAATTTCAATAGGGGAGAGTCGGGTAAAATGCCTAATTGGGTAAATTGGCAATGGTTAATAACTTGGCCAAAAATAAATATTAATCATAATTGTTTTTAATTATGAAGTATATTAAGATGAAGATGATTTCTGTAAAGTTTCATGTTTATCAGTTTATTATTAAATAATTTATTAAAGAATTGTGAAAATGATGCTTTCCAACGATATTTTTTTCATTTTTAAAGATTAGAAAACATGCACTTCTATCTCACATACGTACATAATTTTTTTTTAAAATTAATCCTTGAATATTTAGCTATCTAATCACTTTGACTTAATTTATAAAAATGAGTTCTAAAATGAAAATAATTAGTTTAATTACATCGTGTGTTTTTGGGTAAATTGCCTATATGCTGTAAAACTTCCAAACAAGATACGTATGATACGGAAAATCTCTCGGGTTACACGTATATTTTGATGTAGAAACTAAATATCAAGTTGTTACTGCTTCTGTATAAAAAATCAGTGTTTTAACAAATTAATTATATTAATTATTGCATTTATATTAATAATAATTATAATAATTATGCATTGAAGAATCATTTTTAATATATTTTTAAAACATGATTTTAAATAAGCGCGGGATGAATCAAAAGAAGTGCGCATGCGCAGAAAAAATACATAAGATTACGAGAGATACGTGTTGTCACGTGACTATAAAGAATCATGGCGAATTAACCTGTCACATTTGGCATTGAATGCCAAAATTGTCGTTTTCTTCCTAAAACTCACGCAGTTTTCAATCGAGCAGGTATTTTTGTAATTTATTATAGTGTTTAATTTACTTTTGTATGATTTTTTATAATTGCAGAAGCTTTATTTATTTGTTATAGACTTTATTTCCATTTTTTGTCGGTCTGCTTTGGATTAAAATTGTAGTTTTATGACAAAAAGATTATATTTTTGTATTCACAGCTAGTTCTTTTTTTAATATAAACAAGATAATTGATTATAGAAAATATATAAAAAAAAATTGTTTACTTTTATTCATATTTTTCCATATTTTTGTGCACAGGCGATTTGCCCAGTCGTGTGTCAAAATGGCGAATTTTGACATCAATATTTAAATAATTCTTTTTTCTATTTTTTCTGAAATAAACACTTAAAATGACTATCTTATTATATTCTTAAAGGATGTTTTCTAAATATTTGATGGTTTATATTTTTCAAAACTATAATTAAATACTTTTTTTTTGCTCTAAACTTTACTATAGGCATTTTGGCCGACTTTCCCCTAGTTGCGTAAATAATTCTCTACTTAAGGAGCTATTTAAACTGTTGCATATAAATATTTCCTTGACAAAACTAACAAGTGATTCCTGAATTATAATTTAATGTAAATTCATTTTTAATGTTCTTTGATATGTTTAATCCAAGATTGATATATTTATATTTTTATCAAAATAAAGAAAACTTTCGTACATGTTTTGTAAATTAAAATACTAAAATTAACTAAAGTAAATTTCGGACTCATTTTGGACCAATTTTTAAATTTCAAAAGTCGTGAAAGTATTTGTAATTAGCTATCTAAAAGTAGAAGCTAAACACAAATTTTAACTAATTTTTGTACTTTTTTCGACACTTTAGATTCCCTAATTTTCACTATTCAAAATTTGAAAACAAATTTCTAATCCCTCGTCTTCCAATTCCTCAATACGAATTTTATATATATTAAGTTCAGTTTATAGGGTAAAAAACGATAATTTTTTTTAAATCAAGTTTCAATAAAAATTGTTTTTTGTTATTTATAAAAACCCATGTGTCCAAATTAGACTTTAGTGGTAGAAATGACAGTATAACAATAATTTTATTTAAATCCGTCAAACCGATTTCGAGTTCTTGTGTTTACGAGAAAGATAACAATAACCAGATTGGCGAACATTTTTTAGATAATCTTACAAAACGGCTAAAAAGCAATTCAAAAATCGCTTTTTCAAGAATATCTAATAAACTTTAGCTAATCATCATTTTAAGCTCCGATACGATACCTTCAAAATTCAAAATGGCCGACAAAAAAACAAAATTTTTGAGAAAAGTGTTATGACACTAAAAAATTATAGATTTTGCAGGTTACTTGGATAAGTTTATAAATTTTCAAAATTAAAAACAGAGAATGCAAGATGTGAGAAAAATACAAGAATTAATTAAAAACAGCATTTAGCTGTTTTTGGGAAGCTAATTACAAAGCCGTTTATGATCTTTGAAAATTAAAAATCCCGAGTCCAGAATGGTGCAAAAAAAGAAAAATTTAAAGAACGATTATTTTATGATATTATGATTATACTAGCAAAATAATCCGCGCGCAGGACAAAATATATAATATTTTAGAATTAAAAAGAATTGCAAAAAATAATTGAAATTAAACAAAATAATTGCAAGTTTTGCAAATTAATTGGAAAAAAATGAAATCAATTAAAAATTGGGGAAACTAATTTAAACAACCATAAAAATGTTTTAAACATAAAGAAAATAATTAAAATTTGAGAAAAATACTTGAGAATGTTAAAAGTAAATTAAAACAAAATTGAATAATAAAAAATTAGAGAAAATAATTGAAAAATGAAAAAACATTATTAAAAATTAAGATAAATCAATTAAAATTAAAAATAATAATTAACAATTGAGAAAATAATTAAAAAAATTACATAAAATATTTTAAATAAAGGAAAATTAAACAAAATTTGAGAAAAGTACTTAAAACTTTCAGAAGTTCATTGAAATAAAAGAAAATAATTAAAAATTAGAGAAAATAAATGAAAAAAGATAAACATAGTTTAAAATTGAACAAAACAAGTTTTAATTAAAGAGAAATAAGTAAAAACTTTTTGGCAATTGTGAAAAAGAACAAAAAAAAAGGACGAAAGTAATTAAAAATTAAAGAAAATAAAAAATAATATAAAAAATATAAAAAATGAAATAATTGAAAAGTCAGATAAATAGTTAAAATTGTTTGAAATTATGAAACAAATGTAAAGAATTGAAAATTGAAGGAAATAAATTTTGGAAAATAATTGAAAAATGTTCTTAATTTTAAAACTTGATGAAAATAATTAAAATATTATACAAACAATGATAATTTGTAAAAAATAAATGACATTTAAGTGTGATAATTGAAAAAATTACAAAATTTTTTTTAAATAAAGGAAAAATAATTGAAATTTGAAAAAAATACATGAGGATCTTAGAAATCAATTTAAAAAAAAGAAAATAACTAATAATTGCAGAAAATAATTGAGGAAATAAGCTAAAAGTAATTGAAATTTACGATAATTAATCAAAAAATTTGATATTATGAAAACAAATGAAAATAATTAAAAATTGAAGAAAACAATTTAAATTTTAGAAAAATTCTTAAAAATCTTAGAAAATGAGAATAACTAAAAATTGGAGAAAAGACTGGAAGAATGCTAAAAATAATTGAAATTTACGACAATTAATAAATTTTTTTGGAAATTATGAAAACAAATAAAAATAAATAAAAATTGAAGAAAATAATAGAAATTTGAGAAAAATATTTAAAAAAATTTTAGAAATTAATTTTATAAAATTAGAAAAACTAAAAATTAGAGAAAAGAATTGAAGAAAGTTAAAAATAAATGAAATTAACGATAATTAATAAAAAAAATTTAGAAATTATAAAAACAAATTAAAATAATTAAAAATTAAAAAAAAAACTGAAATTTTAACAAAACGCTTAAAATTTTAGAAATTAATTTTAGGAAATGAGAATAATAATTAGCAAAAGAGTAAAATAATTAAAAAATGATAAAATGTATTTAAAATTGAAAAAATAACTCAAATATGCTAAAAATAATTGAAATTTATGAAGAAAATAATTTAAATATGAAAAATTGAAAACATTAAATAAAATTTGATAGAAATAATTGAAAAAATCGTAGAATATATGTTAAAAAAAGGAAAATAATTACTAAATTACTTAAAATTTTTAATTAAAGAGAATAATTAAAAAATCGCAGAAATAATCGAAAATTGATGAAAATAATAAATGAAATTTCAGATAAACAATTGAAATTATTATTTGAGTGAAATAATTGAAAAAATTACAGAATTTTTTTTAAATGAAAAGAAAGTGATTGAAATTTAAGAAAAATACATGAAGATCTTAAAATATAAATTTCGAAAAATAAGAATAATCAAAAATTGGAGAAAAAATTGAGGAAAGCTGAAAATAAATGAAGTTTGCGATAATTAATAAAAAAAATTAGATGTTATGAAAACAATTGAAAATAATTGAAATTTGAGAAAAATACTTAAAAATTCTAGAAAATAATTAAAAATATTACAGAATTTTTTTTAAATGAAAAGAAAATAATTAAAATTTGAGAAAAATACATGAAGATTTTAGAAATCAATTTAGAAAAATAAGAATAACTAAAAATTGGAGAAAAGAATTGAGGAAAGCAGAAAATAAATGAAGTTTGCGATAATTAATAAAAAGTATTGGAAGTTATGAAAACAAATGAAAATAATTAAAAATTGAAGAAAATATTTGAATTTTCAGAAAAATACTTAAAAATCTTAAAAAATAATTTTAAAAAATGAGAATAATAATTAACAATCGAGGAAAATAATTGAAAAATGATAAAGTTAATTCAAAAATAAAAAAAATAATTGCAATATGCTGAAAATAATTTAAGGTTGAGAAAGAAAATTGAATTATGATGAAAATAATTTAAATATTAAAAATTGAAAACATTCAATAAAATTTGAGAGAAATAACTGAAATAATCATAAAATATATGTTTAAAAAAAATTATAATTACAAAATTACTTAAACAATTTTAATTGAAGAGAATAAATAAAAAAATTGCAGAAATAACGAAGATTAATGAGAATAATTGCAATATCGGATAAATAATTGAAATTTTTAAAAGTAATGACAAAATAATGAATATAATCATAAATTGATGAAAATCAAGAAGAATTGCAGAATTTATTTTTAAGCAAATGAAAATAATTAAAAAATCGTTATATAATGGAAAATTGATGACAATAATCTAAATTTGAGATAATAACCGAAAATTTAGGAAATTAATAGCATGTGTTTATATTTTAAACTTCTCCAGAAACCATAATAAATTTTTAAAGCATTTTTCGAAACTTTTTTTTACACAAATGAGAATTAAAAACCAGCACAACATGACACCAACGAAAAAGGTTACCTTATTCTTTCAATTCAAATTTCAAAATATTTCCTGATAAAGACAATCAAAATCAATAATATAACAGGGATTAACTTCACTTCAGTTTTTAAAACGTGGACAGAAAAAGATGAATAAACTCTCTAAATCTGAATTAGTAGTTTTCTACTAAGAATTAATAGTTTTCTACTACGAATTAGTCAAATTCATGGCTCATTTTTCTCTAATTCATATAGTAGAAAACTACTAATTCTTAGTAGAAAACTACTAATTCTTTGTAGAAAACTACTAATTGAAATAGTGAAACTTTACTTTTAAAAAAAGTAGATTTTTTTTACTAATTTAATTAGTAGTTTTCTACCACAAAATTAGTAGTTTTCTACTAAGAATTAGTAAAATTCTGACTATTTTAACAGTAGCTCACTTTTCGCTAATTCATTAGTAGAAAACCACTAATTCAGATTTAGAGAGAATGTTAATACTAACTAACTTCACTTCAGACTTTAAAACGTGGACAGAAAAAGATGAATATAAATATAAATACTAACTAACTTTAGGAGTTTACGGAGATTATTATTATTTAATTACTAAAATCTAATCATTTGTAACTTAAAAAAAACAATTGCTGCAAATTCAACATGATTAAATAATGGAACAGCATATTTCAAAATTTTTAAGATAAATAGAAAATTTTTCCTCGCTACTTGTGAGAGAAACCGACAGAATTCCGATCAACTAAAACCGGTGTTTCACAGGATCTACTGTTCCATCAAGTAAACAGGAATCACAACGCCCGTTGTCCGACATAGATTCAAAAAGAAAGTGCATTGAAACTTGAAACCTGTGCTTTTATGATGTTACAAAAAAAATCAAATCTCTTCGTTTCTTTGTTTAGAAAACAGCAATTCTGTCAAGAAGAGCGACAAACGTGAAATTTGCGATGTTTTCAAATTTATTTTTTGTTACATTTTTTTTTTCGTTTCCTAATAATATTACATTTGCACATTCTATTGCATAAATCAAACAAATTTTCTTTTAAACAATTAAAATTTTATACTAAAAAAAAAACATTTTAATATTTATTCGAAAAGAAATGTTAAGGAAGAATTTTTTTTAATTGTTTAATACAATAAATCATAAAAAAGTTGGACCGGTAGGAGAAAAAAACTCTAGGTGAGAATTAAGACTTTTAAAACAAGATTTTTTTTGGTAAATTGTAAAAAAATTGTCTATATGAGGTTTATTCGAGGAAGTAGATAATCTAAGGAACGCATTTCCTGCAATCTGCTAAGTCTGACTAAGCTCGAGAACTATCACTTAAAGAATCGTCATTAGGGGATAACGAATGTAAAAATATACAAACATTTTTTTAAACTTTAATTTTTCCCCTGTGCGTGACTTGTATAAGGAACTCTATCAGTATGTTAGCATGCAATAACATTAACAGCAGTACACACGTAATCGCGTGGAAACAAGAATTAGCAAATTCATAAAGGGTTGAAAACGACGTAATGTACCATATGTACATAAATTGATTGTAAAGTATTCCAAAATGCAAAAGTATAAATAATTGTATATTAATCATTCTTGTCGTGAAGTTTACTATATTATTAATACATCATCTAACTCAATTCATAGAAATTTATGTAAAAAATATATATACAACAAGAGCACATTTGTTCCAAACAAGAACTAAAATCCCATGATTAAGTTTTCTTCTCATTCATCCATCATTTGAAATTATATCAACTAATTACGTCAATTTCTCGTAAAGATGATATGTAAGGTATAATATATTGGATTATTTCATAGTTTATAAAATACATCAACATCAGACTAATTGTAAAGAACATTTGGAAACTGAATAAAACGTGTGTCCATTATTCATACGACTTGCATTTTATGATTATAGGTATTAACTTCCTACGCCTTTAACGAGTCCAGAATAATTACAGTACATTAAATTGTTCAGTCAAACTGAAGATAGATTTTTCATAGGTATGCTATTATTACACATATTGATGAAATTTAGTATGGAATTTTCACATTTAATTTTCACCCTACTGGTATTCATGATAATAAGTCTAGAGTATAATACGCACCGGGATAAGTATCAATCCATCCAAGAGAGATCTCAAAGAAAATTACCGGTTCGTATAATTGAAAATTAATTCTTTTAAAAAATAATATTTTCAACTATCAGAGGTATATAAGTAGTTGGTTCAAATTTCAAGCTTTGGTGCTATTATATCCCAACATTAAAGTTTTACTGTAATTTTCAAGTGAAATGACTTAACCTTGAGCTCAAATGACTCTATAATATAAAATGAGCATTTTAAGTTTTTTAGTGCTCGAGATTGTTGAAAATAGTACAAAAAACAATAATTTACATTTTATATGGAAACAAACAAGAAATGAGATCAAAAGAATGTATTATAAAGTAAATAGTGAGTCTTTTATACTTAGCACATATATTTTAATGAATGCATGTAATGTGTATTTCAAGGTCAAAAAATGAAAAATGATCCGCCAATAAGAAGAGATTTTTAATGCGGAGAAAGCATGTGAAATAGAAATCAAGGCAGAGGAAAATTTTTCATTTTATATTCTGTACATAATCGATAATGATATCCTAAAGCGATAATAATTTTCTTAATAAATAAATTAATGCTCTTATTACTACTAAGGCGCATAGGTATTTGGCTAGGATGTAATTTAGAGTGGACGTTGAATTGATCTTTATGAAGGAGAATTAGATCACTGATGATGATTTGTTTCACAACACACTACTGCTGCCTGACACGTTTATCCTCATTTTATTATTATTACACTCTTCCTATGAAAATTCTATTATGTACAACCGTAAGATTGTTACAGTCCTTAGACTCTTCAGGCAGTTGAACATCCTAGGAACCACTGAAGTGTGAATAATCCATAACAACACCATAATAAGCACTCTACCTTTCCTTGAAATCCTCTTCCATGTTTTTTTTTTTCGTTTAGGATAATGCATCCAGTCTCTTTGAACTAGACTCGGGGATATTATCTACTTTCTATACATTTTTTAATACATTGTAGCTTCCCGCTACTACCTACACAGAAAAAACTATCTGCGATTTTTGCTGCATGTGATTTTCAGGTGAATGAAATTCTTAAGATTAACTCTAGATCATTGTTAAATGTCTCTTTATTTTAATGTTAAATTTACACATATGGTTGACTTTCTGCTGCAATGAAATTTTCACCCAAATCATATATTAAATTAACAAAATTTTTTTTCAGTGTACGCGAAACAATTGTTCAAAGTAGCTTCACTTCAAAAGAGTACCTACACTCGATTTCTCTTTTATTGTTTCTATTTTCTTCCTTTTAACTAAAATTCTATTTCTTTTATAGTTTGTCCAGAGATTTGGATTAACAATCTATATTTTTCGTGCAATATCAAACTAAATATTATACATCAAGTTACCAAACTTTTTACTACCTTTTTTTATGAAATTAAATTCCCGGTTTTTTCAGGTCAATTTTTTGGATCTAATCTAATTAATTATATAAATAATTAAAGCTTAAAAAGTTTCAATATCACAAAATACTAAATTCTTCTCTCTAAATCTGAATTAGTCAAAAACTTCTATTTAGGGGTTAAAATCGTGAACGAGTTTTCTCTTTTTCAATTAGTAAAAAGTAACTAATTAATAGTAAAAAAACTACTAATTCAGCAGTTAAATTTAACTAGTTAAATAGTAAAAGATAACTAATGTAATTAGTAAATAGAAATCTACTAATTATTTTAGTAGTTTAACATAATCTAAAATTACTTTGACTAATTAAATTAGTAGTTTTTTTTACTAAAGTATTAGTAAAAAATTATTATTTGAAAATGGTAAACGAGTTTTCACTGTTAAAATAGTAGTTTTTAACTATTTTTAGATTTAAATTTTTAGATTTGGCTTAAACCTTTTAAAAAAAAATTACGCATTATTATACCACTTGTTGGTCGTTTAAACTATAAATTTTTGCAAATTCAAATAATGAAAATCACGAACTTGAAGAATATATCTAAAAAATGACCTAAATAATCATAAAAAATGATTGACAGTTGAAAATAAAATTCAAAATTGGCTAGATTAATAGACAACCGAACAAAAAAATCCAAAGAATAATTATAAAATTTTAAGATAATAATTGAAAATTGAAAAAATTGTAGGAAATAATTGAAAATTGCGGCAAATAATTAATAATTGAAGGAAAAGACTGTAAAATGACGATAATAATTGAAAAATTGAAGAAAATATGTGAAAAATGACGAAAATAATTGACAGTTGAAAATAAAATTCAAAGAATGGATACCTACATAATAACACAATTGAAAAGAATAGTTAAAAAATTGAACAATAAATATTAAATTTAAATAAAATAGTTGAAAAATTACAGAAATAACTGTTGGAAATAATTGCAAACTGAACAAGTGGATTGAAAATCGAAAAAAATAATCGAAATTGAAGAAAATAATAAAAAAATTGAGGATATAAATTGAAAATTTAAGAATAAAATTAAAATTTGAAAAAATAATTGATAATTGAAAAAAAATTACAAAATGAGAAAAATAATTGGCAACTGAAAACAAAATTAAAAAAAAATGGCTAGATTAATACACAACCAAACAAAATAATTTAAAAATTAAAAGAATAATTATAAAATTTAAAGATAAATCTTGAAAATTGAAAAAATTGTAGGAAATAATTGTAATGCGAAATTTTTTGTAAATTTTATGTACCCCATAATGGTCCCAAGTGACTGCGGGGATGAAAACTTAAATAAATAAAATAAATTAATAAATAAATAATTGAAAAATGAAAAAAAAAAAATAATTGAAGAAAATGTCTGAAAAATGACGATAATAATTGTAAAATTGAAGAAAACATGTGAAAAATGACGAAAATAATTAACAGTTGAAAATAAAATTCGAAAAATAACTTCACAATTACACAATTGGAAATAATAGTTTAAAAAATTGAGCAATAAATATTAAATTTGAACAAAATAGTTGAAAAATTGTAGGAATAACTGTTGGAAATAATAGCAAATTGAACAACTGAATTGAAAATCGAAAAAATAGTTAAAATTGAAAAAAACAATTAAAAAAATGGAGGAAATTAATTTAAAATTTGAGAATTAAATTAAAAGTTGAAAAAATAATTAGTAATTGAAAAAAGTTACAAAATGACGAAAATAACTGACAATTGAAAACAAAATTCGAAAAATGACTAGAATTATAAGCATCTGAAAAAATTAATTGAAAATATGAAACAAGAAATATTAAATTTAAAGGAAATAATTGTAAATTGAAAAATTAACAAAATTATAGAAATAATTACACTTCTAACAATTGGATTAAAAATCGAAAAAAATAATTCAAATTGAAGAAAGCAATTAAAAATTGAAGAATGGAATTGAAATTGAAAGAATATACTTTACAAGTTTAAAAAAAGCATAATTGAAAAATGCAGAGAATTAATGAATATAGAAAAAAGCAATCAAAAACTAAAGAATGAAAATAAAAATTGAAGAATGGAATTAAAAATTAAAGAAAATAATTGAACAATTGTATTTAAAGTTAAATAAACTTAACGATAATAAAAAAAAATAATAGAAAAAAGGCGATAATTTTTTAATATTAAAGAAAATAATTAAAAATTAAAAAATAGAATTTAAATTTAGAGAAAATAAATGAGAATTGAAGACAATAGTTCTAGAATTTAATAATTGAATTAAAAATTCAAAATAATTTTTATGAGTGAAACGATTCATTGAAAAATCCGAGAATTATTGAATACCGTGGAAATAATTGAAAATCGATAAAAATAATTGAAAATTAAAGAAAATATTTGAGAATTGAAGAAAATAATTAAAAATTGAAGAAATAAATTGGAAATTAAAGAATTCAATGAAAATTTCAAGAAAATAATTAATAATTAACAGAAAAATTACAATATGAAGAAAATAATTAAAGAAGAAAATTAAAAAACTGATAAAAATTATAGAAAAAATTGTAGAAAATAAATGAAAATTGAAGAATTGTATTGAAATTTGAAAAAAATAATTGAGAAAATGCGATAGTTATTGAATATTGAATAAAATAATCGAAAAACGAAGAATGCAACTGAAACTTGAAGAAAATAATTAAAAATTAAAGAAATAAATTGAAGATTAAAGCATTAAATTGAAATTTTAAGCAAATAGTTAATAATAATTGTAAGAAAAATTACAAAATAACTAAAATAATTGAGAAATGAGAAAAAAAAATAATTGACAATCGAAAGAAAAATTTGAAAAATGTCAAGAATAATTGACAACAGAACAAAATAATTAAAAAAAGATAAAGAATTTAAAAAAAATAATTGTATATTAAAAAATGTTGAAAGTTATTGAAAAAATTATAGATTTCTTTATTAATGAAATTAAAATTATTTGAACTGATATCATAAATTTAAATTTTAATCTATTTATGTGCATTTTTTTAAAAAGTATCTGATTTAAAACAAAAAAAATCTATGTGCCAAACTTCAGGTGTTAACAGACAAAATATGAATGAAAAAATGAAAGAACTTGCGGATTCTTATTATTATAGATTTTTGATATATGAAAAAAATTTAGTTTTTGATCAAATTTATCAAAATTTTTAGACCTACGAAGAAATTCCCAGTTTTCCCAATCAATTTTTTTCAGCAGTTGCTAAAATTAATAGATTTTTAGGTTAATTATTAGTTATTTGCTTTAATGAATTAGTTAAAGTGTTTATAATTATTTAATTAATTAATGTTAAAATCATTAATTTCAGGTATTGTACAAAATAACATTTACCCATGTTTGTACAAAATAACAATTTTTAAACTAACTTTTGTGTTAAAATGACACTTAATCAATTTTTAGGTTAGACACTTCATATATGCAGAATTCTCATTTTGCAGAATTTTTGTTTAAACAAACTTTTTATTTATAAAAGAATTTAACCGCATTTAAATTTAGCAGCTCTCTAAATCAGAATTAGTAGTTTTCTACTATAAATTAGCGATAAGTAAGCCAAGAATTTTACTAATTTTTTAGTAGAAAGCTACTAATTTTTAGTAGAAAACTACAAATTGAAATGGTGCAACTTTACTTTTAAAATAAGTAGATATTTTTACTAATTTAATTAGTAGTTTTCTATTAAAAAATAGTAAAACTCTTACTTATTTAATAGTAGCTCACTTTTCGCTAATTCATTAGTAGAAAACTACTAATTCAGATTTAGGGAGTGAGGATTCGGTGAAATTGATATTCTAATATTTAAAAATTCGACTCACTTAAAATTCTCTTCAATAAGAATTCTGCTAAATGAAAATTCGGTGAAATAGGTACTCTTTTGAACAGAAATTAGGTCAAAAATAAAATGAAAATCTGATTAAATATGAATTTGATGACCTGAAACATATTGTGTTAAGTAAAAATTTGGATTTATGAAATTTCGATTGAAAACAAATTCGAAAATTAAAAATTCTCTATGAAGAAGCAAAAATGATAAAAACAGTTGAAAATTGAGGAAAAGGATTGATATGATAATAGAAAATAAATAAAATTCTGAAAGAATTATAAAAAGTTGAAGATATTTTTAACCAGTTCAAATTTAGTGTACTTAGATTATTGAGCTTATTGTTAGAATACCTAAATATTTAATTAATGCAAATTCAAATCGATTAAAATTTAATAAATATATTTCGAATGTAGATTACGAATTTTTAGAGAAGTGAACAAAAATTTTAAAAAGTAACAATATGTGATGCCTTTTTTATAATTCAAAGTTTTGTTTTAAAATTCAATATATTATTATAGGGTTTTTAAGATAAAAAATGTTAAGAAACATATTCCAAAAGAATACTTTCATAAATAATAATCCTTTGAGAGAACTGAAATATTTACAACAATGAAGAAAAGAATTGAAAGAAATGGAAAAGAAAGTCAATCAGCCATATCCTTTTTTCCTTATCGACAAATGTTTCACGGCTCATTAAGTGATAATAAAAATCAACGATGCAATTTTTGAAAACTTTCTTAATTGTGTATTATTTGTTAATGATTGAAACGAAATTTCTATTTTAAATTTCCATTCGAAGGCTCAAGAACATATTATTGTTATCGTTTGGTAGCTAAAACACTATGTGAGAAGACAACCGATTTGAAAGTCTGCATTCTATGTAAATTTACTTTACAAATTACTGCAAGAAGATATATCGCCAAATTTACTGCAATAGGGTTCATAAAACATTAGAGCTTGTAGAGCAGGCTATCTTGAAAGAAAATGAAAGTCGACTAACCCATTCAAACACTTGATTCTCATGTAAATTCAACTTCTTCTTCTTCTTCTTCTGCACCCATTAAAATATTATTTTAAAGACGCTTTCAGTTTATTGTCTATATAATAAAATATTTGCGAAAGTCTACACACTTAAGAACACTATATATAGAATTTTGTCTTGTAGAGTTTAATGGGCATTTTGAAATTTAAATTACTTAATATCTACAATTATATGGAAGCGAGTACATTTTTTAGCTCTAGCAGAATTTATCTATATGGAACTTAATTACTTGAATGAAATTCGATAAATTTAAACTCTTAAATTAATAATTAAAAATTATAAATTTAAAGCAAATTCCAATAACAGTAACATTGCTTTACAGAAAATTGTAAAATTAAATTTCTCACATATGTTATTTTATAAAATGAAATCAAATAAACGATTCTTTTAAAGAAAGCTTCCTGTACAGCTAAATATAGAGGTGACTCGCTGATTAAGTGTAATTTATTTTATAATGTTATCTCAGTTAAGTTTATGTAATGTCACATTAGGTTAACACACATGTCCTTTCAAGGAGATTGCACCTTTAGCATCCGCTAATTACTCTCATTTGTTCTAAAAAACATTAAACTCATCACTTCATTAAACTACCGCATTAGGAGTGAAAGCTGTAAGACTTATAAACAATTGTAGCCTTGCCATTGACAATTTCCATAGCCTTGGATTTTATCAACTTTGAACAGCAATTAGATAGAATTAATTGAAAACTTTCACGCAATCAAATATCGTTTCAGTTTTTTTCAAAATTTATTTCTTTTGATTTCGCACTATAAATTATCTTTAGTTTTAATTTCCATATGTCTTTTTTTTTATTTTTTCAAGTTGCTTCTTCAAATTTTCAGTTAGTATTTTTTTATATTAGTATATACCTTTGCTTAAAATAATTGTAACATTTTAAAAAAAAAATCTTTCAATACTTTTAAAAATAGATATAACTACTGTGTTTAGCCAACTTTGAGAAACCTAAAACAATCTCAGCCTTGTCATTAATAATTTCACAGACGTAAATTACATGAAATTTGAACCCTATTACAAAGAATTAATTGAAACTTTCACGCAATTTAATACTGATTTAGTTTCTTCAAATTTTATGATTATGATTTTGTATTTGTATTTGAATCTAGTATTACAGGTAAATTATCCTCAATTTTTACTAATCTATTTTAGTAAAAATTATTTTCTTGTCTATTTCGTATTTTTTAGTTATTTTGTTATATTTCTTTCAGGTATTTGAAGGTTATTTAAATTTAATTTGTTTACAGAACATTTTTTTACAATTTAACACAAAACTATATTTTCTGAGCAGTGCTAGTGTGTATTATTAAGCTGTTTTATGTCTTCATAACTTCCATTTTTCTAATTATTTCTTTACTCCTGAAATTGTACGCTTATCCACTTTGCGTTTTCTTTTTATTTTTTCAATTCTTCTTTTTAACTTAAGTTGTTTATCTATTTCTCCAATTATTTTTTTATTTCTTCCATAATTCATCTGCTTTTTAGTTATATTTCTCTTTTTCTCTATTTCTTCAGTTGCTTTTCTAGTTCCTCATTTAATGTAATATATTTTATCACTTATTTCTGTTTTCAACTTTTTCTTTATATTTCAGGCCATTACTTTAAACTGTTTCTCCCTTTCTTTAATCATTTCTCTATTTTTAAAGTAATTTAACTTTTTTCAAGAAATTATTTTTATTCTACATTTTCAGCTGTTTAACTAACTTTTAAGCTGTTTCAAATAATGAAAAATATAAAATTGAAGGATCTGAGAAATGACGAAAATAATTGACGGTTCAAAACAAAATTTAAAAAAAGGCTACATAATTACAAAGTTGAAAAGAATAGATTAAAAAATTAAACAATATTTATAAAATTTAAACAAATAGGTGACAAATTATAGGAATAACTGTTGGAAATAATATAATTGCAAATTGAACAACTGGATAGAAAATCGAAAAAAATAATTGAAATTGAAGAAAATTATAAAAAAAATGAGGAAATAAATTTAAAATTCAAGAATTCAATTAAAATTTGAAAAAATTATTGATAATAATTGAAAAAAAAATTACAAAATAGCGAAAATAATTGACAATTGAAAACAAAATCCAAAAACACAACCGAACAAATTAAGTTAAAAATTCAAAGAATAATTAAAAAAATTTTAAGATAATAATTGAAAATTCAAAAAATTTCAGGAAATAATTGAAAATTGCGGAAAACAATGAATAATTAAAGGAAATAGTTAAAAAAATGTCGAAAATAATTGTCAATTGAAAACATAATTAAAAATGACTAGATTAATAGACAATTAAAAAATAAATTATTGAATAAATTAAACAAAGAATATTAAATTTAAAGAAAAAAATTGGAAATTGAAAAATTATTAAAATTATAGGAATAATTGTTGGAAATAATTGCACATTTAACAACTGGATTAAAAATCGAAAAAAATAATTAAAATTGTAAAAAATAATCAGAAATTAAAGAAAGCAATTAAACACTGAAGAATGAAATTGAAATTTAAAGAATTTACTTAAAAATTGAAAGAAAGTAATTGAAAAAGCCGATAATTAAGAAATATAGAAGAAAACAATTGAAAACTTAAAAATTAAAATGAATTAAAAAATTAAAAAAAGAATTAAACAATTTTATTAAAAATTAAAGAAACTTAATGATAATCGCAAAAAATAATAAAAAAGGCGATAATTTTTTAAAATTAAAGAAAATAATTGAAAAATGAAAAGGGTAATTTAAATTTAAAGAAAATAACTGAGAATTGAAATAGTATTGAATAATTTAATTGAAATTATAAAATAATTTTTAAGAGTGAAAAAAATAATAATTGGAAAAATCCGAGAATTATTGAATATCGAGGAATTAATTGAAAATCGATAAAAATAATTGAGAATTAAAGAACATTTTTGAGAACTGAAGAAAATAATTAAAAATTGAGAAAATAAATTGGAAATTAAAGAATTAAATTTAAATTTCAAGAAAATAATTGATAATTAAAAGAAAAATTACGAAAATATTTAAATATTGACGAAAATAGTTAACTATTTATTAAAAAAAATAATTAACAATTGAAAAAAAATCGAAAAATTGTGAGAATAATCGGCATTTGAACAAATTATGATTATTGAATTGTCAATTGAAAACTGATGAAAATTATAAAAAAAATTGTAGAAAATAAATTAAAATTGAAGAAATCAGTTGTAAATTGAAGATTTGTTTTGAAATTTCAATAAAGTAATTAATAATTGAGAAAATGATTGAATATTGAATAAAATATTTAAAAAACGAAGTAGGCGAATGAAAATTTAAGGAAATAATTGAGAATATTGAAGAATATCGAAATTTTAATTCAATGTTTTAGAAAAAACTATATATTTTTTATAAATTTTATTTTCTCTAAATGCAGTTAAATTGATTTCCATAAAAATAGACTCTAATCTTAATTGATTTGTTTTATCTAATTTTTAATTAGGAAATAAATAAGTTTAATAATAATTTCCTCATGCTATAAAAAAGAAGTATTTTGAGATCTAGAATACAATATTTATTTAAAGAAATTTAATTTAGTAGTTTTGTTTAATAAAAATAACGTTGAAAGTTTTGAAATAAAAATTTTTTTAATTATTTAGAAATGAAAAAATTATTTAATGATATAATAATTTAATAATTGATGATATTTTCTTATTTATTATTATTATATTACTTATTATTCTACTTTTATTATAAAAGGCAATTAATAAATATATATATAAGATACATAAAATAAAAACTCATATGATGTCTAATTAATTTAAAAAAATCCATTTTCTCAAACATAACTGATTTAAAACAAAAAAATATCTAACAAGTAACACTACCCAAGTGTCAATCGCAAATCACATTGAGACTATGTGCGTTTTGAAGATAATTGGAAAATATTAGTTAAGAAATTTTTCATTTTGGCAGACATGATGTTTTAAGGGTTGTAAATAGGGGTTGGAATTTCTATTATAATACAAATGCAAAAAGCTCATTGACCAGACTAGTGGGATACTTAAAAAAAAGAATAATGGGGTGAAGTTATGGGATGAAAGGAAAGTTAATGATAATTGTTTAAACAACAATTGTTTAAACAATGAAGCAATATTTTATTGACTAAAAATTATGTGAATTTTTGGAAAATTTAACTTTTTTTAGCTACCAAGCTTCGGGGTTTGAATTTTCAAGTTACATGTTTACATGCGCTGAAAGCTTGATTCTTTACCTTTTCAACGATATATACTACTTTTTGTTTATCTGAATCCATGTTAATTTTATAACGCGATTTCGTACGTACTCGCGGAAGGCTTTTTTGTCTTGCCGGAAGGACGTTGGACGTTCTATCATTAACAATAATAAAATGTATAAACAAAGTAAAAATAATAACTTATAGTAAATAATTTGTCTTGTTCTAATCAGAGACCATTAATTTGTAAAATTAGGAAAAAGTTTTGCTTTTCTAGGTGCATTTGTAAAGAATTAATAATTATTAACAATAATTTGTTTAAATAATTGCAAATGGTTGTTGTGGTTAATTTTACTGAATACTTTTTTTTTAATTTAAGTATAAAATATAAATAAAAAAACTTGACAATTATCCGGATGTCTAATAGTGCATGTAAAACATCTCAAACCATTAAAAAAAACCCACAAATTTGTGGATAAATCTTAAAATTTTCAATTTTATTTTTTTAATCTTTATAAAATTTAAAAAAATCTGCTTGTACAGATGATCAAAATAATATTAATTTAAATAAATTCCAAACGTTAATTAACTCGTATTCCAATTTGTTTCAACTTTTAAATTTCAATTATTTCAAATTTAAATTCAAAATAATTAAATAATATTAATTATTTTCCATATTCATATTCACAATAATTCGTTTTTTAATTCTTAAAATATATCTCTAAGAAATTTCACTTTTTCGAAACTGTTTAATTTTTATCTTATAATATTTTTTATTTTTACAAAATTTTACGATTTTTCTCCTTTTAATTTTGATATTTTTTTGTTTTTGTCTTTTCATTTTAGGATTTTCTTTTATTTTCTTCGTTTTACGCAAATTATTTTATTATTTTACACAAATTTGTTATTATAAGATTCACTAAGTTATTTATTTCGTTGATTTTCATAATTATCTATTTCCATATTTTTCAAAATAAATACGCTCATTTTTTTGTAAATTTATTCAATTTGTTTTCACATCTTGTCTATTTTTGCAAACTCACTTATTCTTTCATAAAATGTTTAGATTTTCTTTATTTTTCTAAATTTATTATTTGACTTGTTTTAAGTATATTATAAAAATATTTTGTGGTTTAATTTACTTACACTTTTTTATTTTTAAAGGATTTTTAAATTTCTTTTGTAGACTTTTTATTTATCTTGATGCATACATTTTTTTTTATTAATTCTAATTTTTTAGTAGATTCTAATCAAAGTTTATTATTTTTTGTACTTTATACATTTTTTTTACAGTTTGTTAGATCAAGGAAAAAAACATTTCTCCATTTTCTTCCTATGTAGGGTAAATGCGGGGGTAGTCGGACACTTAAGGATTCGATCTTAAATAATGATATTTTTCTTAAAATTGAAAAGTATTTTAACATATTGCTTTGTATGAACCGTTAAATGAGTCATCCATGATTAATTTCCATATAAATTTGCTACAAACATGTCAATGTTTAATAAAATATAGCTATTTTAATAAAAAATCAGAATATCAGCAGTAGTCGGACACTTGCTTGTAAAGTCGGACACAACTGTATCAGTAGTCGGACATTTTTCTTTTTTAAAATAATAAAATATTTCTTGGTTTTATATTATAAAATCTATCAAATTCAGTTACAGAAATAATCCTCAGGCAGCACGATTTAAATTTGTAAACCCATGTGGTGAATCTTAAATAAAAAAAGAAAGTTTTTTAGTTTTAAAATTTTATACCTCACTATGGCATTTTGAAGACAATCTGTCAAGTTCTGTTGTGATCCTTCAGTGAAAAGGAGGAACTCGTATAAAATCAAATTTTAGGTTATTTTTCTTTTGATGCAGAAAATGTTAGAAAGTTAACAAATTTATAGGTTATAAGTAGTTGTTTTTATGGTATTTACTTTTTCAGCATCTAAAATAATACGAGATATAATACAAGTAATATAGTGTCCGACTATACACAAACACTCTAAAATCTGACAGGTTAGGTCGGACACGTCAATTACGTCAATTATTTGTAAATTTAAAGTAATTTTAATGTTATTTTCACTTTTAAACATAAAATTAGAGTTTTCATAATCACTTTGTAACATTTTCAAACATAATTACAACCTACAAAACCTTATTTCGTACTAATAAAAATCTCTACCTCCTTAACGGCTGCAATAAGAAATCAGACAAAATGTCAAAACATCGCGGTTGAGTAAATTATTGTTGAATTTTAACTAATTTACAAATCACCAGAGGGCGTTGACGGTAATTTTTATATTCTATAATTCTGACAAATTTGATAAAATAACTTTGTGAGAAGATTCTGATAGTAAATAATTATTTATTTAACTTCTTGATGTTTCACTATTTTTTTAGTCCTTCCTTGCGTTTGAATTAATTCTTTAATTTTTTTCATCATTTTTCCATTTCTTAGAAACATTTTTACTTCTTTTCAATTGTTTAGTTTTTATCTTATAATTACGATTTTTTGTAGATCTACATTGTTTAAATTTCTCAATTATCTACTTTTTTTGAAAGCTTTTATTCCTTTATTTTATATTATGTAAATTTAATCTTGTACTAAATATTCTCATATGAACATCGTTCTTTTATTTCATAGAATTTCTTTTCTTTCAATTTTTTTTTTTTAATTTTCCAAAATTTTATTCATTCTTTTTTTATTCAATTTGTCAAATAATTCTCTACTTTTTCTAATTTTAAAATTTTGTTCTCTTTAGTAATATGTTTGAAGAACGTTTTGTTAATTATCATCTTATTTATTATTTCAATTTAAAAAAAAATGTCCGTAAATAGTTTAATTTCTTGGAAAGAATGTCTACTTTTTTTATATATTTTTATGTCACTGTTTCATTCTTGTGTTATTTTTTTAATTTCTTTTTCATTTCTTTAATAAACTACTTACAAATAAACATTTTGAGATTTTATAAACTGATTATATTTTTAAAAAATTAATTTTCGATTTTCTTAAAAGAAGCATGATTTTTATCAGCCTTAATAGGAGCAAAAAATTTCGGACATTCGTATTTATGCACCACCGCACTATTTATCTAAACTTTTTCAATCATAACCCTATTGCTACAATGATTTCACTTTTGTCCAATTATTTCGTCTTCCTTAATTAGTTTTCAGTGAAATTCTATCATAAATTATGACATAAATAAAAAACGATTTTAAAAATTGGCCTTTCCTGTGCATATTTGGTTTTTTCGAAGAGACAGGAAGTTGAATGTGTCGGCTTTCCGGGAGGAACTTGCAAAGCATCTTACTAAGAAAGATGAAAGTTTTCTCCACGTTCCAAGCAATTAGACTGCAAGATCGACACTCGGCCGGGAAGATCGACTTCTGCAATGTAATAGCCTTGTTCCTCCAACCAGTTCCTCCTGGCCGCTTTCTTAAGTTCTGGGTCAACAGGTCTTGCAATCCGGTATACCAAAAGAAGAAAAAAGGTCGTAAATCCATTCTCGAGTTCAGTCCAGCTTTGGTCCCAAGTCATTGATCCCAAAATCTTGACTTTTTCTTCCTTATATCAACTTTTTCTGAGGTAATGATTACGGTAACATCTTCACACGTTCAGAAACCACAATTGGCAGTTTCGGGCATTTGCTGATTTAATTTTTTTTTTTACTTGGAAAAGAAACACACTTTTGTGATATACTTGAATTGCTTGATTATACTGAGATTGTTGACTTTTGTTTATTGTTTAGTATCCGCTTACTGAAGTTGGCTACAAAAGATGTCACGTGACCACAGGGTGCCAACTTAATATGACGCGCGAAAATTCAATTATGTAATTTAGAACTTCAATTTTAGCGCGTTATGTTAGGCCCATTGGTCACGTGACATATTCTGAATCCAACTTCAGTAAGCGACTACTAAACTCGAGTTTAATCTATTTGAAATTAGAACACCAAAAATTAATATGATGCGTGTGAAAGATTTAAAAGATTTAAAACAGATTGTCTGACACAGGACTGTGACAATTTTTCACACGGCGTGTGTCAAATGCAAGTCTATAGAACGAAGCGAGCCGAAAACATCCGAGTGCTTCCGAGTGGCAGTGCGTATCAAGTGAGCTTGAAAACCTGGGACAAAAAATACATGGGGGCCCCTTCGGAAGTGCACTAATTTTAATTGTACTAGTTACGTTATTGATAACAAACAGCTGACATGTCAAGATGTCATAAACTTGTAGATAAACATATTTTGAGTGGTTATAGGACTTTCGACTAATATAAACGTCGATAAATTCGAAAATTGATCGTTCTGTATTTTTATAAATACTTTAAAACTTTCAAACGCTGTTGTATCAAAATTTGATATTCATTCAAACGGAAAGTATCTCAGTGTATTTTGTAAAATTTATTAGAACATAAGATACCATTATTACTTTTATAGTCTATACAAATTGTTTCCCATTAATTTTTCGAACTAATTTTCAGTGCATTGTTAGAAGGTTTTTATACATAGATAATTTTACACACGCTCTCGTATCCTCATTTCTTGAGGAATTTCTTCCCATCTCTGGAGTAGCTCATATTTGGCGATTATTATATTGTTCCTAACAGGTCATCTTCCGGACAGAATAGAGGAAGTAAATCGTAAAAAAAAAGAAGATAACCGTGAGGCTTCTCAAGAGTTAATTTTTTGTTTCCCACCATCTTTTTACTTTAACAACCGTCCGATTACGATAGTTTAAGTGTTAAGAACTGTTTCTTGTTTCTTCTCTATGATTGGCGGTCAATTTCTTGCGGTAAATAAATCAAGAATCGTACGATTTGTCTGGACTTTCATTCAACCGGAAAAGTTGCACTTAATTTCGCTTCATTGACTTTAAATAACTCTTCAAAACAAACTTTACATTTCTTGTAAATTTCCAGAACAATATAATTAACAGTTTTATTTCTATATTGAGCTTTTATTATTTGTAGTTTAAAATTTTATTTTTAGTTTTTTTTTTAAAGTTAAGTTGTGAAAATGCATTATATATATAAAATTATAAAACGGATGTAAATAGAGATCATTGAAAATTGCATTTCTTTTTGTAAAATTATCGAGAAAACTACTGATAATACATAGTCTAGATCTCAATTAATAGAAAGCTTGAATTCTAAACTCCACAAATATCGTTTTTAATTAGACCATGAAAAGTAAATGATGCAGCATTCAACTGACTTACTTCGTGATTGCTTCTATTAAATTGTGCCCGAGGTGGTGAATTTTATCGACGTTATATCGATTATGTTAGCTTTACACTACACAGTATTTTATCAGTTAATCGACAAGGAGAGTGGTTCCATCATAATTCTATCACAATATACATGGCTTTTTACAACCAAACATTTAAATAATCTGATAACATCAAAATTACGATACTGACAATTAGCCCTTTATGTAGTGTACAAATCTCACTTCCGCACAAGTTCCTTTACAAAGTATAAACAGCAGAACAAGAATCTAAATTCAGAATCTAATTCAGCTTAAGTTCAATAAATTGTTTCTTTAATCTTCTAATTCGAATTAAACTGGATTTGAAAAATTTTAAAAATGTTATTAAAGGTCTTTACGAAGATCTCTATCAAATAAAAAAGAACAGAATGTGGAATTAATTATGTGTAGTTTTTTCGCGACTACAAGTAAAAAACAATAGGGAAACGACACAGATGAATTAGAAAAATGTAGACAAAAGTATACAAATAAATAAAATTATAAATTGACACAATATATCATTTTTTAAATCTTTTTTTTTTAATGTAAAAATTTACAAAAAATACAAATTGTGTATAATTTGAAATTTGAAGATGTTGACATTAGCTAACAGGCCGAGGATTTTATTCATTTCATGAACATTATTCTTTATCCTGGTGGAAGCAATAAAGTAATTTTTTAAAAATTTGAAAATTGCGATTTATTCTTTAAAATTTTGACAAAATGTAAAATTTTTATAGGTCAATCGATTTGTTTTGAAGCAAGGAATATGAGTTTTTATATATTAAGTTGAATTTAAGGGTTGAAAAAATCTTTGTTGAAAAAATTAATTTTTTTAACAAATTAAAATTAAATAAAAACTTGTTTAATTGTTATTTTTAAAAACCCTTGTGTCTTAAAAAAATGCTGAAATACAAAAAAAAAGTCTTTTTTTTTTAGATAATCTCAAAAATTTTAGCTAATTTGATTATTTTGACTTTGGATTCAGATTCAGGGGAGAAAAACACAAAGAAATAGACTATCATATTAACCCAGACAAAAAAAATTTTTTTGGGTTTTTTTCGGGTTTTTGAGCAATTTTTTTAGATTATCTACAAAATTCTAGCCAATCTTGTTATTCTGTTTTCTGATTCAGATTTAGCGAAGAAAAACAAGTAGAAAAACACTGGTATATTGTCCGGGACAAAAAAAATTTTTGAAAGTTTTTTTTTCCGGTTTTTGAGCATTTTTTTGAGATTATCTAAACAATTTTAACAAATTTGATGAATTTTGTCTTTGGATTTAGATTCAGCGGAGAATAATACGTAGGAATACACTAGAATATTGTCCCGGGCAAAAAATAATTTTTTGGATTTTTTTCGGGTTTTTGAGCAATTTTTTTTAGATTATCTACAAAATTCTAGCCAATTTTGTTATTCTGTCTTATGATTCTGATTGGGCGAAGAAAAACAAGTAGAAAAACACTGGCATATTGTCCGGAACAACAAAAAATTTTTTGAATTTTTTTTTCCGGTTTTTGAGCATTTTTTGAGATTATCTAAACAATTTTAACAAATTTGATGAATTTTGTCTTTGGATTTAGATTCAGCGGAGGAAAATACACAGGAATACACTTGCATATTGTCCTGGTCAAAAAATAATTTTTTGGATTTTTTTCGGGTATTTTGAGCTATTTTTTTAGATTATCTACAAAAATTTTGTCTTCTGCTTCAGATTCAGCGAAGAAAAATACGTAATAAAACACTAGCATATTGTCCCGGGCAAAAAATAATTTTTTGGGTTTTTTTCGGGTTTTTGAGCAATTTTTTTAGAGTATCTAAAAAATGTGTGCCAATCTTCTTATTCTGTCTTCTAATTCGGATTAAGAGAAGATAAATACGTAGAAAAACACTAGCATATTGTCCCGGGCAAAAAAAAATTTTTGGAAATTTTGTTCGGGGTTTTTGCGCATTTTTTTGAGATTATTGAGATTATTGAGATTTTGTCTTTGGATTTAGATTCAGCGGAGAAAAATACGTAGGAATACACTTGCATATTGTCCTGGTCAAAAAATAATTTTTTGGATTTTTTCCAGGTTTTTGAGCAATTTTTTTAGATTATCTGAAAAATACTAACCAATCTTTTTATTCTGTCTTCTGATTCAGAATAAGCGACGAAAAATACGTAGAAAAACACTAGGACATTGTCCCGGTCAAAAAAAAATTTTTTTTTAAGTTTTTTTCGGGTTTTCGAGTATTTTTTTGAGATTATCTAAACAATTTTAACGAATTTAATCAATTTTGTCTTTGGATTTAGATTCAGCGGAGAAAAATTCGTAAGAATACACTAGCTTATTGTCCTGGAAAAAAAGAATTTTTTTTAAATTATCTCAAAATTTTACGGTACGGTGCGATAAATTAATTTAATAATGTTGTAAAAGTTGTATTATATTATTAATATAAAATATATTAATTTTTTAAAAAAATGTGTAAAGTCGTTTTTTTAATTAATTAAAATATAGTTATTTTGCGCGTTTTATTACTGTTTTTACGTAAAAGATCCAACTTTATATCTTGAAAACAGAACGGTAAATTTTAATAAAATTTCAACCAGACATGTAAAATAATTATATGTTATTAAAATTTTATAAGAATCTGTAGAAAATCGATTTTTGGATAAACCTCCTTAATAATATTCTAATTCAAAGCTCAGTTCGATATGAAGCTAGTTCACGGTCCGTGTAATATGATTCCTATTCAATGTTCAGAATAATATAATGCTAACTCAAATTTTCGTTCAAATAATTAAAATTCAAGTTTACGTAAAATAAATATTAAAATATCAATTAAACTATAATATTCTTTTATGCTTTTTCATTGTTAGGTGTAAAAGTAATAAAACTTTTCCAATTATTATCAATAATTTAATTAATGATACTTCTAGTTAATAAACAAGTAACATAAAATTAAGATCTTATAAACATTTAGATTTAGGATTTTTATAAAAACTAACTAGTTTTTTAATCTTTTAATTAAAAATATCAACATTTTAGACAGATCTTAGTATTATTAATTCTAGATTATTATAACTATTTTAAATGCTTGATATTGAAAATATATAATTTTTAGAAAGTCTTTATAAATGATAAACAAATATAAGTTTAATAATAAATTTTATTAATTAAAAAAATTATATTTTAAATATCAAGCATTTAAAATACTTATAACCTAGAATAATTATACTAACAATTATCTAAATTGTTGATATTTTTAATTAAAATATTTAAAAATTAGTTAACTTGGTTTTTAATTTTAAATTTAAAAAGTTTAAGATCTAAATTTAAAAAGTTTAAAATCTAAATTTCAAATTATTTGTTTATAATTTAGAAAATTCCATACATTAAATTATTGACTTTAACAGGATAAAGTAGATTATTTTTTCATCTAAAGACGAAAAAGCGAGAAATAATATGATTAAATTAGCGTTTTATTATTTATTGTACTTAAACTTGAATTATAACATTATAATATCAAAAACTTAGAATTTTTATAATAATCTTGAATAGTAATACTGAAGCTTTGTCTAACTCTCAATATTTTAGGTTAAAATATTAAAAAATTAGTAAGCTTTGTTTTAAATCTTATGAATTAAATTTAATCTAGTGAATAAATAAAAGAAGTTTAAAAACTTATTTTAATATAATTTATTGTTTATAATAAAAAAATATCATGCATAACAGGGAAATTTAAATTATTTTTACATCTGAAAATAAACTCGAGTTACATAATATAATTAAATTACATATTTACTGTATTTAAACTTAAATTTCAATTATAATAAAAGCAAATTTGAATTAGCATTATATTATCCTGAACATTGAACAGGAATCATATTATACGGAAAACAAACTAGCTTCATATTGAACTGTGCTCCGAGTAAGAATTATATATTTTTGACAATTGAATAAGCATTTTATCAACGGTAGGCGTCAATCTCACATAAAAATTTATATCTTGTGTCAATTTTTTCGTCATGGAACTTTTCTTTTATACAAATTCAATGAACCAAAAGCTTTGAATTTCGATAATCACATTTGTATTCATACAAAAGTATAATCCTCACTTACACTGAAAAAAAAAAATTATTTGACTCAATTAATTCAAATTATTTGATAAATATTTACTTCGTTCAAATATTTTTTAGTTGGATCTAAAAAATATGTATTTAATTCAAATAACTTGAATTATTTGAATCACGTTTATTTAAACCAAATAAATCTTCTTTGGATCAAGTAAATAATTAATTTAATCTAATAAACGAATATATTTAATACAAATGCTAAATTATTTGAAACTATTCATTTATTTATTTCACTCAAGTATTTGGGTTTTTGGACACAAATAAAAATTATTTGACACAATTAATTTATTTTATGAATTAAAGCAAACCGAATTATTTAATATAAATAATGTATTATTTAATGCTAATATATTATTTTATAAAAACAAATAAATAGTACTTCAGTCAAATAAATAATTTATTGAAACGAAATTTGTGAATTATTTAAAACTATTCATTTAATTATTTCACTCAAGTATTTGGGTTTTTGAGAAAAATAAAAATTATTTAAAACAATTAATTTCTTTTATGGATTAAAGTAAACCAAATTATTTAATATAAATAATATATTATTTAATGCTAATATATTATTTTATAAAAACAAATAAAAAGTATTTCAGTCAAATAAATAATTTATTGTAACGAAATTTGTGAGTTATTTAAAACTATTCATTTATTTATTTCACTCAAATATTTGAGTTTTTAACGTTAATAAAAATTATTTAACACAATTAAATTATGTTATGAGTCATAGTAAATCAAATTATTTAATGTTAATATTTTCTTTTTTAAAAACAAATAAAATTTATTTGGATCAAGTCAATAATTTATTGTAACTAATGTGTGAGGCTAAATAGGTGTTTTTGTAATTTTGAAGTCAAGTCAGCGTGGCTTCGTGGGTAGCGTAAGAGTCTCGTATTGCGTGCGTCGCGGGCTCAATCCCACCATTAGTGCGAAATTTTATTTCATAGTTTATATGTTAGGTTATAATAAGTGTTAACTAAATATAAGTAAGTAAGTGTAAAATAATCAGTATTTAAATAATAAGAATGTTATGAATGAAAATTACCATACTTATAATAACATTAAATAAGAGTAAACTCAAAAACAAAAGAGGGGTTACATTTTATTCATACAAACTAATATTTATTTGCTTTAAAAATATAAATGAAATAATTTTTTAATTGATTTAAATTATCAGTTATTAGCTCCAAATATTTAATTTATTTGACACAAATTACTGTTTATTTAATGCGATAAAATAAAATACTCAGGTCGAATAAAACATTATTTGAATGGAATAATTTTCATAATTGATTTAAAACATTAGTTACTAGCTCCAAATATTTAATTTATTTGACACAAATTACTGTTTATTTAATGCGATAAAATAAAATACTCAGGTTGAATAAAATATTATTTGAATGAAATAATTTTCATAATTGATTCAAAACATTGTGGACTAGCTCCAATTATTCCATTTATTTGACTCAAGTAATTTATATTTGATACAAATTAGTCTTTACTTAATACAATCAAATAAAATACTTAGGTCTAATAAATAGTTATTTGGTTCAAATACAGGTTTATTGGATAATAGACAAGTAAATAATTTAATTGGATCAAATAATTTTTATTTGATCCAAATAATTTTTTTTTTTCAGTGTACAATTAGTCATTTTTGACTGATTTAGGTTTGTAGAGGAACATTTTCCTTTTCCTCTGAATTTATAAATAGAACAAAAGACCTGATTGATTCATTAGAAAGGAAGACAAATGTTGAATTGAGTTTAACAATCAAGCTTGAAATCGATAATTGGAGCAAACAATGACGAGTTCGCGTGTGAATCTCGGCCAAGATCAACGATCTTTCAGGTGGGAACGATCTCTGGTCAAGTAGAAAGTTGGCGATCCCCACGCACGCCATAAAAGTCAGTTTTAAAATAAAAATGCAGAAAGAGGAAGAGAGCACGGAATTATACGATCGCCTGCACTTCTGGTCATAATGCTATGAAACTTTAACGTATTTTAGAGCGTATATTTCATCGGAAGTGACACATCGATATATTAACCGGAAGACAAATTTATAATAGTAACTTTCACATTAATTGAAATCAAGGATAATATTGATATTAATGCAATTAATTGTTTCATTTTTCATAAATATACTAAATAAAAATCCATTTTCCTTTAACTGCAACCTTCCTTTTTCATCGTGGGAACTTTGTCTTGAATAAATTAATAACATATAATACACAATTTACCATTTTGATCAAGAGATTCCTTTAGTTTCAATTTGTACCTAGTAACTCTTGTACTTATTGTAGGTCAACTGCATTAATATCCGGCTACTAATTTGTCGGCAATTAAATCTGATTAAATGTATTACTTATTTAGCGGTTAGATGAATTTAAATTATGATTTATATCTGCGGAAATTTTATTTTTTTCTAGCAATCAAAATATATTTCTTGTAAAATTAAATCTCTTGGATTGAAAACTGAGAATTAAAGAAATGATCATTTTTGGCTTTTTTTCTGTCATTATTCCATGCATTTTTTTCCATAGTATCTTTATAAGACTTTTTTAAAAGACTGACTTTATTTGGTAATTAACATTTTTTACATTTTTTTATTTACATAGGGGAAAGTCGGCCAAAATGCCTATAGTAAAGTTTAGAGCAAAAAAAAAGTATTTAATTATAGTTTTGAAAAATATAAACCATCAAATATTTAGAAAACATCCTTTAAGAATATAATAAGATAGTCATTTTAAGTGTTTATTTCAGAAAAAATAGAAAAAAGAATTATTTAAATATTGATGTCAAAATTCGCCATTTTGACACACGACTGGGCAAATCGCCTGTGCACAAAAATATGGAAAAATATGAATAAAAGTAAACAATTTTTTTTTATATATTTTCTATAATCAATTATCTTGTTTATATTAAAAAATGAACTAGCTGTGAATACAAAAATATAATCTTTTTGTCATAAAACTAAAATTTTAATCCAAAGCAGACCGACAAAAAATGGAAATAAAGTCTATAACAAATAAGTAAAGCTTCTACAATTATAAAAAATCATACAAAAGTAAATTAAACACTATAATAAATTACAAAAATACCTGCTCGATTGAAAACTGCGTGAGTTTTAGGAAGAAAACGACAATTTTGGCATTCAATGCCAAATGTGACAGGTTAATTCGCCATGATTCTTTATAGTCACGTGACAACACGTATCTCTCGTAATCTTATGTATTTTTTCTGCGCATGCGCACTTCTTTTGATTCATCCCGCGCTTATTTAAAATCATGTTTTAAAAATATATTAAAAATGATTCTTCAATGCATAATTATTATAATTATTATTAATATAAATGCAATAATTAATATAATTAATTTGTTAAAACACTGATTTTTTATACAGAAGCAGTAACAACTTGATATTTAGTTTCTACATCAAAATATACGTGTAACCCGAGAGATTTTCCGTATCATACGTATCTTGTTTAGAAGTTTTACAGCATATAGGCAATTTAACCAAGGCAATTTACCCAAAAACACACGATGTAATTAAACTAATTATTTTCATTTTAGAACTCATTTTTATAAATTAAGTCAAAGTGATTAGATAGCTAAATATTCAAGGATTAATTTTAAAAAAAAATTATGTACGTATGTGAGATAGAAGTGCATGTTTTCTAATCTTTAAAAATGAAAAAAATATCGTTGGAAAGCATCATTTTCACAATTCTTTAATAAATTATTTAATAATAAACTGATAAACATGAAACTTTACAGAAATCATCTTCACCTTAATATACTTCATAATTAAAAACAATTATGATTAATATTTATTTTTGGCCAAGTTATTAACCATTGCCAATTTACCCAATTAGGCATTTTACCCGACTCTCCCCTACAAAACGTATTCTGAGTTTTATATTCAGATATTCATTTATTTTACAGAATACTTCTGACTGTGAATACAAAATTTTCACACTTGTATGTCTTTTGCTTTTTATTGAAAGGTGCAGTCACTTTGACCACAAAAAATAACATAAGATATTTACTAGAGAAACGTCACCGCAACTTTGTATTTATTTGTGTAAGACGTCAAAATTCATAAGACACTAAAAAGTCGAGAACAGAACAAAGGGAAATTTTTTATACCCCACACATGTTCTACTGAAATAAAATACAACAGAAAATTTTCGAATAACCACAGAAATTTCATAATTAAATAAAGTTTACTTCATAAATTTGCTTCCTAATAGAGGAAGCAATAGATTAAAATTAACTATAAATACAATTAAAAAATAATAAAATCTAATAATAAATTTAAAATCTCCAAATAGAGATTTTAATCATATTTAAAAAAAATCCTTTATTTTGCAGAAGGAGTTCAAGTTGGTTCTGGACCAAGTGGGATCGTTCATTACACGAACGTGCAACAAAGCAGTACAGAAATGGTAAAAAAAAATTTGAAATTGCTTTCTTATCACAAGCATGTTGTAGAAATTGTTTCGCCTTATTTGGCCAAAGATACATTTTCTGCAATTTCTCACTTCTCATTTGTACAAGTTATTGCCTCAAGTTGTTGAAATTGCTCTTTCAACTGTCCGAAAAATGACGATCTAATCTCAATCATCTAATTGTCTGGTTTCATTGAAAATTGGTGGTTTAAGAACAGGTTCAAATTCCAGCCAACCTACTTTGTGGTTAAATCCAGTTTATACGAATTTTTTCTTCATGCTCCTGATCCTGCGTTTATCCTACTTTTGCATCATGCGAATTGATCAAATAACAGAGATAAGAAATCCGAGAGTTTTAACCCCTTCACTCATAGAGTAATGTATCATTGCAATAAGTCATTAGATGACACATTCTTTAAATTCTGAAGAGGACAGTATGCAAAATTAAGATCAATTGGGTCATCGGCGTTTTCTCTAAAACTCAATTGTCAGAATATCAATTTGACCGAATTTTATTTAATCAAAAGACTGTCAAAAATCTAATTTGACGAAATTTCAATTATCTGAATGCTCATTAATCCAAAAGTGCAATTATCGGGAATTCAATTTTTTCGAAACTGCGTTTATTAGAAATCTAATTTGTCGGAATTTTCTATTATCAGAAATCTCATTTATCCAAAATTGCAGTTAAAAAAATTGTTGACAAATTAGATTTCTAATAAACTGAGTTTAGGACAAATTGGATTTCTGATAAATGCAGGTTTTGGATTAATGTAATCACTGATAAATGGATTTTCGGAAAAATTGTATTTCTGATAAATGCACTTTTGAATTAATGAGATTTCTGCTATTAAATGCAATTTTGGGTTAATGAGATTTGAAAAATGCACTTTTGGATTAATGAGATGTCTGATAATTGAATCTTCTGTTAAATTAGTTTTTTTATAAATATCCTTTTGTTTAAATGAAATTCGGTCAAATGGGTATTCTAACACGTAAGGTTTGGGAAAAAAACAAGCGACCTGTGAAAATAAACTTAATTAACCAATTGATTTTAACAAAACTTGAAACAATTAAAGTTATATATAGTCAATTTAAAAAAAATTATCAAAAAGTTAAGATCAACTAAATTCAAAAATTTGTACCTATTGATCTTAAATCAAAGATTGGACTGATTGAGTTAGTCAAAGTTTAACTAATTCAGATTTTCATTTTCTTGGTAAATAATTTATAATAATTTTAAAATATAAATATATTCGAAACAATAATAATGTTAATTTTGATTGTTTAAAGTTTAATTTTTAAAGTAAATGTTAAAAATTAAGTGAAAAGTAACATAATCTTAAATAGAGAATATAAATATATTTTTTCTTGCAGCGAATTGAATTCAAAATAAAATTATTCCTTGTATATATATATATATATGATTTATTTGACAAAAATAAAATAACGTACTATAACAGTAATTTTAAAAATCTATAAAAATAATCCGCAAGATTCATTCATTCATTCATTCTTGTCTGTCCGCACCTGAAGTTTGTCACTTAGATATTAAATTATTTAAATTAAAATTAGACTCTACTTTCATAAGAGTTAATTTAACTGCATTAACAGAAAATAAATTAATTAAAATATAGATTACTCTAAAATATTGAACTGAAATTTCCATACACTCAAATTTTTAGTAAATTAAAATTTAATTCTATCAATATAAATTAACTTGAAATGTTCTTGTGATTAAATTAATTGATATTTAGATCATTGGAAATTGTGATCATTAAAATTTTGAAATAATTATGTTTAATAAAAATCTAAATTAGTAATTAAGAATCAATATATATTTAAGTTTTAATTTATTGAAGTTTGAATTAATCTAAATTTTTATTGGTTATTAGGCTTTAAATTATCTAAATTTTAATCAATTCTTGCGTTTTTATTATTCTGATTATTAATAACTAAACATTTAAACTTTTCACAATTTCAATTTTTCTTGTAAATCTAAATTTCACTTAATTTCAAATTCCATTAGACCCAATTTTCATTGATTCAAATTATAGTCTGAATTATTATTTTCAAAATTTTGACTGATTAAAGCTTTAATATACAATGAAATTTTTTTGTATAATTAGAAGTTTTTATATAATGGTTAATGTTAAAAATAATTTAAATATGCATTATTAGATTTTGAAAATATGTAAAGTTTATAACAGTTCAAATTTGAATTAATTAAAATTGTTATTGTTTAAAATTTAAAGGAATTTAAAAAAATTAAATTTAAGTCTTAAGACTTTAGCAAATCAAAATTTAAATTACTTGAAGTTTAAATAAATTTGAGTCAACATTTCGTTGAAACAGTTTTAAGTTTGGAACTATTTTAAATTTGGAAAAATTAAAACTTGAATTGTTAGAACTTTTGAAGAATAGAAATAATCCTATATAGAAATTTGGAACTAAATTTTTTATTTATTTTTCTTATTATTTTTCTTTTCTAAATATAAAATTGGAAAATTCGTGCTCTTTTAAAACATTTTTTATTTACTTTCACTTATTTGTTTATTTCTGGAACTCGGCAGCAATTTTAATTTGCATAGAATAAAAGTTATAATTATCTAGAATATTAAGTTTACATAAATTATAAATTTCATTAAATTATTCATCTTATTTGTACTTTCAAAAATGTATAGTTGTAAACGACCAGAAACAATTCCATGATTTTCAATGTTTATGTTGCTATAATTTTCAACAGTTTTCAATACACAATTATTCTCTTTAAATTTTATAATTATTTAAAAAAATTTTTAGATATTTTGTTTTGTTGTCGATCATTATCGACAAATTTAAATTTTTTCTTTCGATTGTAAATTATTTTCCTCGTTTCTAAATTATTGTCTATAATATTTAATTATTTTAGTCATTTTGTAAATTTTCTTTTAATGATCAATTATTATATTGAAATTTCAATGCAATTCTTCAATTTTAATTTATTCTCTGCAATTTTATCCATAATTTCCATCAGTTTTTAATTGACAATTTATTATTCTCCTTGAATTTTATAATTATTCATTAAATTAAAATAAAGAAATTCCAATCCCGATTATTCTCACCATTCTTCGGTTTTTTTTTTCAACTGTTAATTTTTTTTTTTTTTAATAGTTAATTATTTTCGTCATAATGTAATTGTATTTTAAATTTTATAATTATTCTTTAATTTCTTTAGATATTTTGTTCTGCTGTCGATTATTCTCGACAGATTTAAAAATTTTCTTTTGATTATAATTATTTTCCTCGTTTCTAAATTATTTTCCTTAATATTTAATTAATTTTATCATTTTGTAAACTTTTTTTCAGTTATCAATTATTTTATTCAAATTTCAATACAATTATTCAATTTTCATTTATTTTCTACAATTTTATTTATAATTTTCATCAGTTTTTAATTTACAATTTATTATTCTCCTCCAATTTTATGATTATTCATTAATTAAAAAAAAGAACATTTTCTAATCCCGATTATTCTTACCATCTTCAATTTTTTTTCAATTGTTAATTTTTTTTTAAAGTTAATTATTTTTTTTGTCTTGTAATTTTAATTTTTAATTATCAATTATTTTCTTGATATTTTCATTTAATTCTTTAATTTTTAATTTATTTCTTTAATTTTTAATCATTTTCTTTAATTTTCAATTATTTTTATCGATTTTTCATTAATTCTTCAATGTTCAATAATTCTCGGATTTTTTCAATTACTTTTTTCACTCATCAAAATCGTTTTAAATTTCAATTCAATTGTTATTATTATTATTATTATCGCTTATTTTTTATTATTATTTTCATTATTATTAAAATTCTTTAATTTTAAAGTTAATTGTTCAATTATTTTTTTTTAATTGTTAATGCCATTCTTCAATTTTTAAGTATATTCCACAAATTTAATTTTAATTCTTCAATTTTTAATTGCTTTCATCAATTTTTTTCGATTTTTAATCCAGTTGTTAGATGTGCAATTATTTCCAACAATTATTCCTTCAATTTTCTTAATTTTTCAATTTGCAATTATTTTCTTCAAATTGAATATTTCTTGTTTAATTTATTCAATTATTTTTTTCAATTGTCTATTAATCTAGTCATTTTTCAAATTTTGTTTTTAATTCACAGTTATTTTCGTTATTCTTCACATATTTTCATGGATTTTTTAATTATTCTCGACATTTTTCAACTATTTCTTTCAATTATTAATTATTTTCCGCAATTTTTAATTATTTTCTACAATTTTTTCAATGTTCAATTATTATCTTAAAATTTTATAATTATTCTTTGATAATTTAAATTATTTTGTTCGGTTGTATATTAATCTAGACCTTGTTTAAATTTTGTTTTCAATTGTCGAATATTTTTGTTATTTTGTAATTTTTGTTCCAGTTATCAAATATTTTTTTAAAATTTTAATTATATTCTTAAATTGTCAATTCATTTCCTCAACTTTTTATTATTTTTTTTTTCAATTTGAATTATTTTTTTCGTTTTTAATCCAGTTGTTCAATTAATTTTTTAATTTTTTCAACTATTCATTTCAATTGTGTAATTATGTAGTCATTTTTCGAATTTTTTTTCAGCTCTCAATTATTTTTGTCATTTTTCAGATATATTCTTCAATTTCGTAATTCCCATTATTTGTATTTGCAAAAATTTATACTTTTAAATGACCAACAACAATGGAAAGTTTGTCGCGCGCTTGGGCGCGCGTTTATGTTGCTAGTAAAGGTTATTAATGTGATATATATATAATTATGAATCATAATTAAATGACAGGACAAATTTATAATCAAAAAGAAATTCATTTTGAGACAAGATTAAATTCTTTCGCGTCAAACGGATGCTGTCAAAAAAAGAAATTATGGTTGGAACAAAAGAAAATCATCTTATGCTCTGAAATAAGAGTAAATTCCTTTTGTGTCAAAAGGACCTTTCTCTGAGTGTATATTTTTTACAGAATGAAGATGAAATTGCAATATTTTTCAATGTGATTTTTATTAATTATGCGATCGTCACATAAATAATCTTGTGCACTTGACGTGCAGAACACCGAATGCGTGAGTACTTAACGGTAAGGTATTCCGCTATAGGTCCTTCAAGCTTTGACTCCCCTTGAATGTTTCCTTCTTTTAAAATCCAACTGAAATTCATCACTTGCAGAGACATTGCAAATTATTCATTACTTGATGAGCAAGAAACGAAACAATCTTCTCACAAAGATGGGAAACTATTGCAGGAAATAGAGATAGTAAAGATATTATACTTCCCATGATCTACATTAATCACACCCTAATTAAGTAATTTAAGTTTCTTATATAGGCAGCTCGGTAATTGAACGATAAAACGCTAAATACTCACGTAATACGACGGATAATGTTTGGGTATAAAAAATTAATAATAAAATTATAGTTATAATCATACCAAAAACAATATTGTTTTTGTTATTATTGTAACTATAAGCTTTTTAGTACGAAAATTATCTTGTATTGGCCAGTGGCGTAACTGTGAGTGCAAGGGCCCTGGGGCAGAAAGGAAAATGGGGCCCCAATTATATATAATAATTTACAAGTTTAATTAATTCATTCATTCATTCTGTCCACACCTGATATTTATGTGTTCTTTTCTATTATGATTTCAATTATACTTAAAATACAATTTTGTACTATTTTTTATCATTTTTCAACTATTTTCTACAATTCTTAATTCTTTTAATTGTTTTTAAATTGACTCCCTAAATCTTAAATTTCGACTATTTTGTTTGATTTTCTCAATTACTTTTTCAATTTTAATTATTTTTGCCTTGACATTAAATCAGTTTTAATTATTTATTCCTTAATATTTTATAATATATTCATCGCAAATTAAAATTTATTTTTTTAACTACCATTATTTTTCAATTAATCTTCTAAATTTTTAGTTATTATCTCAAATTTAAATTATTGTTTTTAATTTTTAATTATTTAAAATATTTTTCAACTATTTTCTTTTGCTTAAAAATATATTCTATAATTTTATATTATTTTCTCCTCTTTTTAATTATTTTCATTCTTTCGCCATAATTTTCAAAAATTTCAATTAGATATTTATCTAAATTTTCAATCATCATTTTCATCAATTTTCGATTATTTCTCCGATTTTTTATTATTCTCTTTAATTAAAATTTTTAAGTCATTTTGTAATTTTTTTTTTTTAACTTATATTCTATGACTTTTTCAATTATTTTTCTCTAATTTTATTTACTGTTTTCAATCTTTTATATTTAAACTATTTTCATAATATTTCAATTATTTTTCTCAATTGAAATTATTTTCAGCATATTTCAATTATTTTTTTCAATTTTGATTTAATTTTATCATTTTCAATTATTTTCCTCGATTGTTAATTATTATTTTCATTTTATAAAATTTTTGAGTATTTTTCTAAAATTTCATTTATCTTCAGCTTTCTTCAATTCCTTTCTCCAATTTTTAGTTATTCTCATTTTTTCAATTGATTCTTCATGTATTTTTCTCCAATTTCAATTATTTTCTTTTTATTAATAAAAAATTCTGTAATTTTTTTTAATGATTTCACTCAAAAGTGATTTATTTCTTAAAATTTATCATTGTTTGTATCATATTTCAATTATTTCCTTCTATTTAAGATTTTTTTCATTTCTTTTATACTTTCCAAAATTTTCAACTATTTATCTGAGGTTTTAATTATTTCATTTAATTTTCAATTATTTATATGATTTT
Organism: Ganaspis brasiliensis; assembly: GCA_037103525.1. NCBI lineage: Eukaryota > Metazoa > Arthropoda > Insecta > Hymenoptera > Figitidae > Ganaspis > Ganaspis brasiliensis. The sequence continues at coordinate 740,390 of JAZKLR010000055.1, read as the reverse complement.
TTATATTATTTTCTTCAATTTTCAATTACTTTCGTTCTTTTTTGTAATTTCCAAAAAGTTTTTAATTATTTCTGTTTAATTAAAAATTATTCTCTTCAATTTTAAGTTACGTTTATTTTGTTTTATTTAACTCCTTTTTGTAACACTGTTCTATGATTATTCCAATTATTTTTCTCAAATTTTACTTGCTGTTCTATTCTTTCATATATAAATTATTTTCATTATAAATTTAAATTATTTTTCTCAATATTAAATTATTTTCATCATATTTTAATTATTTTTTTCAATTTTTAATTAATTTTATTATTTGTCAATTATTCTCCTCGATTGTTAATTATTATTCTCATTGTCTAAAATTGTTTTCTAGAATTTTTAAGTATTTTTCTTAAATATCAATTGCTTTCTTCAATTTTTAATTATCTTCAATTGTTTTCATAACATCCAATAATTTTTATTAATTATTGCCAACTTGATTTATTTCCAGCTTTTCTCAATTATTTTCTCCAATTTCATTGTTTTTATCATATTTCAATGGTTTTCTTCAAGTTTCAAATAAAAAACTCATTTTTCAATTACTTTCTTCAATTTTTAATTTTTTAAACGGTTTTTCAATTATATTTTTTTGCTTAAAAACAAATTGTGTAATTTTATATTATTTTCTCCCCTTTTCAATTATTTTCATTCTTTTGACGTAATTTGAAAATTTTCAATTGTTTATCTGAAATTTCATTTATTATTTTCATCAATTTTCGACTATTTCTGCGAGTTTTTAATTATTCTCTTTAATTAGAAATTTTAAGTAATTTTGTAATTATTTTCCATTTTTAAACATATATTCTACGATTTTTTCAATTATTTCTATCAAGTTTTATTTAATGTTTTCAATTTTTCATATTTAAATTATTTTCTTCATAAATTTCAATTATTTTCATCATATTTGAATTATTTTCTTAATTTTAAATTCATTTTATCACTTTTAAATTATTTTCCTCTATTGCTAATTATTATTCTTATTTTCTAAAATTAATTTCTAAAATTTTTAAGTATTTTCTTAAAATTTCAAATATTTTTTTTAATTTTTAATTATTTTCATTTGTTTTCATAATTTCCAAATTTTTTTATTTATTATCGTAATTTTAATTTATTTTTAGCTTTCTTCAATTTTTTTCTTAATTTTTAGTTATTCTCATTTTTTCCAATTGATTTCTAAGATCTTTAAGTATTTTTCTCAAATTTCAATTATTTTTTTTTGTTTAAGAATATTCTGTAATTTTTTCAATTATTTCACTCAAATGTGATTTATTTTTTACAACTTATAAATGTTTGTATCATAGTTCAATTATTTTCATCAAGTTTTAAATTGTAAAATCATTTTTCAACTATTTTTAAAAATTTATATCCTTCAATTTTTAATTTTTTTTTGTTTCTTTTATAATTTCAAAAATTTTAAACTATTTATCTGAAATTTCAATTATTCCATTCAATTCTCAATTATTTATATTATTTTTAATATTATTTTCTTCAATTTTTAGTTAATTTCGTTCTTTTTCATAATTTGCAAAAAGTTTATAATTATTTCTGTTTAATGAAGAATTATTATATTCAGTTTTAAATTATGTTTATCTTATTTCATTAATTTTCTCTAATTTTTAGTTATTTTCTTTTTTTTTCAATGAACTTCTTAAAGTTTTAAGTATTTTTCTGAAATTTTCTTTAACTTTCCTTCATTTAAAATATATTATGTAATTTTGTCAATTATTTTCTCAAATTTTAATTCTTTTTATCAAGTTTATATTATTTATCTCAATTTTCAATAATTTTTTTTTCAATTATTTTCCCTAATTGTTCATTATTAAATTTTTTTCAATTTATTTTTAAGATTTTCAAGTAATTTTCTCAATTTTCAATTATTTTCTTTGTTTTTAAAACATTTCTATTAGTTTTTAAATTACTTTCCCCAATTTGTAATTGATTTAATTTTTTTCAATTAATTTGAAAAATCGGCAATTGTTTTGTTTAATTTCAATTATTTCTTGCAATTTTTTTTTAATTTTAAAATTTTATAAATTTTGTCCTATAAACAAAGGTTTATTAGGGTTCACTGAGGCCAAAATGTAGTTAATTCTGGCATGATAATATTGTGCGAAGTCAGTAATAAAACTACATATTCGGAAAAACTCGAAATATATTCTCTGTGCCTTCAAACCAGTGCAATAAATTCAGAACCACACACAATTACTGGTGTTTTTTTAATTAATAATATTAAAAGTGAAGTTTGTATAGAAAAAATTATACTTGTTCTTGTAAAGCGGAATTTTCGGAATTTTTGTTCAAATTCCATTGTTTTCTCATAAAATAAATAATTATCACTATTATAAAATTATCATTCACTTCTAAAAACACTTCAAAATCATGTTTTTTTTTAAAAAAAACATTGTCAATTTCCACTCTGATGTCGGCCATATTAAATAGTTCCCAGAATAACCGATAGGGGCATTTTTTCAATTTAAACTGCCAATATAAATAACGAAAAAGAAAAACTGAATTTGTTCCGTAATTAGTAAATAAAAGAATAAAGTACATTTCAACTAAACAAACTAACTAGACATATTGCCATATAATAATACTTTCCTGCTGCTTTCAATTTTTAAACCACATAATAAATAGAATACATGTTAATAGGTTTCGAAGAAAACTCTTATGCAATTTCTGTGCTGCTCTTACTAATTTATATAACAAGCGTGAATTAATTGTGTCTTCCTTAAACACAATGTTTACAATTTAAATGAAGAAGTTTTCCATTAATATTCTTAATTAGAACGGCATAACTAGGAATTAATTTAAAGTCAATAAATTTCCATAATTGACCTTTTAACACGTTTCTGTAAATCACATTTTACTGAAAAATAGAGGAGACTATACCCGTTAAGTTAAGAGGATATTTAACATAAATGTACAGTATCTTTTACTCTCACTGGGGATATTTTAAATTATACGACTCTGTGCTGACTTTAATGCTATATTTAATGTAATAATCCTGTTATATTCAATGTGTTGATATTTAAATTATAGCCAATGGAATGTGCAAAAGCAAATATAAACGAAAAATATTTAGAGTAAGAAATTGACGAATGCGAATTTGCCAATTGACCTGATTCACAATTTGTGCGCGAATTTATTATTTGCATATTTATTTGTGCAAATTTGATACAATATTTTATGTTAGTATACTTTTATTTATTACTTGGTTTCCATTAATAAATTACTATTCTGGGATTTATAAATTTCTATTTGTAAGGAAGAGTTGGTACTTTGAATTTTCTCAAAGTAAAAAAAAAACGATGTTTTGTTAAACCTTGAACTTTAAAATTCTAAAGGATTATTTGAGGAGAATAGAAACCCCCGTATATATTTTCATATGTAAATATGACTAGTCAATCTTGAATCGAACTTACACATAATTTCATATAATATCTGTATCTTCTCAAGATGCTTAGAATTCAAACAAGTTATATTGTACTCAACGCTCTCGAATTAAGATGAAGATAATTTTGTACATTTTCCCAAGCGTAGGCGAGATTTCATCCTGAACTTTGCTTAAGGGTCAATGCAATACTACCATTTTCTACAATCATTTAGATATTCTATTATAATCATAAAAGACAGTATAACAACTTTATTATTAATGAAGGTACGCTTTTTTTAATTCATTATTTTCGGATACCAAAATTCTAAAAATGTGAAAAATAATAAACGGAAAATAATTGTGAATTAGGGTTTTTTTTATTAAAAAATATTTAGAGGTCGCTCAACGGACTCAAAGTTTCCCATGTATTTTACATAGGAAAAAAAAACTTTTTCGTAGAAATTGTACAGAATCCTTGAAGAGCAATATTTTTCAATCGCCAAACTCTGTTCCTTTTCAAAAGATTCACAAAGAATAATTTTAACTTGTTTATTTAATAATTTATTAATATTGACTATTTTTCATGGGTCTCTTAAAAACTCCCAAAAATACAAAAACAAACGTTAAAAAATATTTTGTACTATTTTTTGACAAATATTTTGTACTATTTTTTGACAAATTGTTTGCACAATTTTCAATAAATAGAATAAATACAGACTTTAAACAATTGTTTTATGTAATTGCTAATTTGTTTAAACAAATTGTTATTGTTGAATTTCAACATTTCATCAAATTAAGCTGCAGAGATACAAATTTTTCTCAATTTTTCAAGACGAAAGTAACCAATTAGGTAGGTACTAATACAGACTAATAAAGGGGAAACTTTTTTTTTTAATTTTAAATTTTTCGTTAAAAATACCATAAATAAAAAGTTTTAATCATAATTTTGTAATTATTTGAAATTTAAGTATAATCTTAAGCATTTTTATAAGATTAAGAATTTCCAAGCAAATAAACCGAGCTTTTTAAATAATTTTTATCTTTAAAGACAAAAAAAAATTTTTTATCTATTTTTTTTTTATTTTTAAACTTTCAAAGTAATTTAAACATAAAAATAAACATTTTGTACAAAAAAATAATATGAAACTGTAAAATATTGCAGTTGTTTAAAAAGAAAAAAATTTTTTTCAGTCAAATTTCTTAAAGTACTTAACTTCTGTCTTATTATAATGTATTGTGTATATATTAGTTTAATATTTCTTATACTCAGTACCCCTGGTACAAAAGGGCCATTTTATTCTCTTTGCTGGGCCCGTTTATGTATAAATAAATTAATACATAAAAATTTCAATTTTTTGAAACAAAATGCTATGACAATAGATTTAGCCACAATTTTAATGTCTTTATAAAATTTTTTGCATGAAATTACACATTTCTGACAATTTCCAACCTTCCAAGATAAATATGTGAAGCTCTAGTATAGGGGTCTTTTGACAATTTTCAATGTTTCATTAATAACTTTTAAAAAATAAGTTCAGCAACGTTCTCTATATTTTTCATGTAATCTACACGTAAAAATACCCAAGTATACCAAGTTTTAATCTTCTAGGTCAAATAATTTGGAAATTAACGGTAAGGGGGGCACGTATTTTTTATAAAAAAAAAGTTTTTCCTTGACAACGCTATGAACATCACCTTCAATCATGTTCGCTATATTTTTCCTGTAATCTACAAGCGAAAATACATATGTGTACAAAATTTCAAAACTCTAGGTCAAAAAGTTTAAGACATAAAGGGGGGGGGGGTAAATTTTTGAAAAAAATCTTGTTAATTGAGAAAAAATTGAAAATCTGTTGCTTAATTTGATAAACAATTAAAGTTCAAAAATAATAAAATGTTTAAACAATTAATACAATTCACATGTATAACTGAATTTATCGGAGGCTCGCCAGGTGGCGCATTAGAGTAAAACGTGCTTTGGATTTGTACAAGGCTTTTTTGACGTTTTTAAATTCAGTTATACAGGTGAATTAATAAGACCGAGTGATAGTTAACAAATATTATTAAAATTAATACAATTCTTATTCTTACTTTGTTTTTAGTAATAGGCTACATTCGTCTTCAAAAGTTACACAATTAAGACAAAATTGCAACTCTGTGGCTTAATATGATAAAAAAAATGAAATAGAACAATAATTATTTGTTTAAACAATTGATAAAATTTCTATTGCTTCCTCATAGAGGAAGCTTTGTGATCGTTAAGATTTTCGATTTTCCAAAGATAGTCTAAATCGACTTATTTTCATCTAAAAAGCGTAAATTTTCATTTCTAAGCTAATGTCCAGATTTACGTGTGTGTGTGTGTGTATAGCGTTTTTTGTGTACAAGATATCTCGAGAACGCTTTAACGGATTCCAATAAAATTTGGATGACTTATTAAGCTCATTAATATCTAAATTTGGACACAGGGATTTTTGAAAATACCCAACCAAATTTTTCTGAGCACCTTTTTTCATCGAAAAAAATCGTTTTTTGCCAAAAATTTTTTTCATGCTAAAAATACAACTTATTAAAGAATACAAAAATCATATTCCTTATCTCAAAACGAATCGATTGACTTATATAACTTTTATAATTGATCAAGAATTCGTAAAATAATTCATATTTTTACATTTTTTTGCATTAAAAAATTTTTTTTAACAACTTCTCCAATTAATTTATATATTATTATTTTTCTTGCTTCAAGTAAGCAAATTATTTTGCTTACTTGGAAGCGAAATGTCCATGAAATGGACATAATTCTCACCTAGTTTGGTTCCTCATAGAGGAAGCTTTGTGATCGTTAAAATTTTCGATTTTCCAAAAATAGTCTAAATCGACTCATTTTCATCTAAAAAGCGAAAATTTTCATTCCTAAGCAAATGTCCAGATGTATGTATGTATGTGTGTGTGTATGTATGTATGTATGTATGTGTGTGTGTGTGTGTGTGTGTGTGTATAGCGTTTTTTGTGTACAAGATATCTTGAGAACGCTTTAACGGATTCCAATAAAATTTGGATGACTTATGAAGCTCATGAATATCTAAATTTGGACACAAGGATTTTTGAAAATACCCAACCAAATTTTTTTGAGCACCTATTTTCATCGAAAAAATCGTTTTTTGCCAAAAAATTTTTTTATGCTAAAAATACAACTTAATGAATACAAAAATCATATTCCTTATCTCAAAACGAATCGATTGACCTATATAACTTTTGTAATTGATCAAGAATTCGTAAAATAATTCATATTTTGACATTTTTTTGCATTAAAAATTTTTTTTAACACTTCCCCAATTAACTTATATATTATTAATTTCTTGCTTCCTCTATGAGGAAGCAAATTATTTTGCTTACTTGGAAGCGAAATGTCCATGAAATGGACATAATTCTCACCTAGTTTTTAGTTTGTTTCTAGTAGTTGGTAAAATTTGTCTTGAAAAATTGCAAAAATAAGAAAAAATTGCAACTATAGTTTAATTTGATAAAAAGTTGGAACTAAACAATAATAATTTGTTTAAACAATCGGTCGAATTGATATTTCTAGTTTTTTGTTACTAATTGGTTACATTTGTCTTGAAAATTGGCAAAATTGAGAAAAAAATGCAACTCTGGTTTAATCTACAATAAAAAGTTGAAATTAAACAATTAATAATTTGTTTAAATAAATGGTAAAATTGTTATTTTCGGTTTGTTTTTAAATGGCATCATAGAGCTTAAAAAGTTGCAATATTGAAAAAAAATTGCAACTCTATAGCTTAATTTGATAAAAAGTTGAAATTAAACAATTATAATTTGTTTAAACAATTAATACAATTGTTATTCCTAGCTTGTTGTTAGTAATAGGCCACATTTGTCTTGAAAAATAGCAAAATTGAGAAAAAGTTGCAACCTGTAGCTTAATTTAATATAAAGTTGAAGTTAAACAATAATAATTTGTTTAAACAATTGATACAATTGTTATTCTTAGTTTGTTGTTAGTAATAGTTTACATTCGTCTTAAAAAGTTGCAAAAATAAAAAAAAATTGAAACTCCGTGGCTTCATTTGATAAATTAAAGAATGAAATTGAACAATAATTATTTGTTTAAACAATTGATAGAATTTTGATTTTTAGTTTGTTTCCAGTAACTGATAAAATTTAGCTTAAAAAGTTGCATAATTAAGAAAAAATTTCAACTCTAGTTTAGTTCTATTAAAAGTTGGAATTAAACAATAGTAATCTGTTTAAATAATCAGTCGAATTTTTATTTTTAGTTTTTTGTTAGTAATTGGTTGCATTCGTCTTGAAAAATGTCAAAATTAAGAAAAAATTGCAACTCTGGTTTATTTTATAATAAAAATTTGAAATTAAACAATTCATAATTTGTTTAAATAAATGGTAAAATTGTTTTTTTCAGTTTTTTTTTAAATTAGTATCATTCAGCTTAAAAAGTTGCTAAATTAAGAAAAAGTTACAATTCCGTGGCTTAATTTGATAAAAAAACGAAGTTGGAGAATAATTATTTGTTTAAGCAATTGATAGAATTTTGATTTTGATTTTTTTTTCTACTAATTCGTAAAATTTAGCTTGAAATTAGTAGAATTGTCATTTTCAGTTTTTTTTAAATTGGTATCGTACAGCTTAAAAAGTTTCAAAATTAAGAATAAATTGCAACTCTATAGTTTAATTTGATAAAAAGTTGAATAGAAAATTATAATTTTTATTCAATTCAAATCTATTCAATTGTAAACAATTCCAGAATTATTATTTTTATCTTATTGTTAGTGATTGCTATTATTCAGAAAAAAAGTTTTAAAATTTAGACAAAATTGCAGCTCTATAGCTTAATTCAATAAAAAGTTAAAATTAAACAATAACAATTTGTTTAAACAAATTAGCAATTACATAAAACAATGGTAAAAAGTCGATATTTATTCTATTTATTAAAAATGGTGCAAACAATTATCAAAAAGTAGTACAAAATATTTTCTAATGCTTGTTTTTGTATTTTTTGGGGTTTATTGGAGCGATTAAGACGACCACATTAAATTTTAAGATTCTTCCACAAAAAAATAATTGTTATCAATGAACAAATAGATCAATTATTGATAATGACAAATACACACATCACCTCATGCATATTAAACATTATCACTCGAATCTGTAATCATACTTAAATATTACACAAGCCTGTAAAAAAAATGTTTTTTTTTTGTTGTTTGAGATCGGTAAGTCATTTCCCGTAGTTTTTGATGCGCTGAATCCGAATCTGGTAACGAAAACCTCCCATCACGTCAGGATTTTGGGAAAAGTAGGGGTAGAACTCCCAAAAATCACGTTTTTGGCACTTTTTGAAAATTTGTACCGAGTGATTCCGACGTGCTAGAGACTTGTCATAGAGGTTAAATTAAAGCTTGAACCCTGTACTTTACGAAGATATAATGATATTGGCAACAACATGTTAAATTAACTGTCAAACAAGATTTTTTTGACAGTTGTCAAGCATAAAAAATGTTTTACACTGTCCGTAAATACAACTGTTTTAAAAATTGATTGGATTCGCTTGATAGGGGAGAGTCGGCCAAAATGCCTATAGTAAAGTTTAGAGCAAAAAAAAAAGTATTTAATTATAGTTTTGAAAAATATAAACCATCAAATATTTAGAAAACATCCTTTAAGAATATAATAAGATAGTCATTTTAAGTGTTTATTTCAGAAAAAATAGAAAAAAGAATTATTTAAATATTGATGTCAAAATTCGCCATTTTGACACACGACTGGGCAAATCGCCTGTGCACAAAAATATGGAAAAATATGAATAAAAGTAAACAATTTTTTTTTATATATTTTCTATAATCAATTATCTTGTTTATATTAAAAAAAGAACTAGCTGTGAATACAAAAATATAATCTTTTTGTCATAAAACTAAAATTTTAATCCAAAGCAGACCGACAAAAAATGGAAATAAAGTCTATAACAAATAAGTAAAGCTTCTACAATTATAAAAAATCATACAAAAGTAAATTAAACACTATAATAAATTACAAAAATACCTGCTCGATTGAAAACTGCGTGAGTTTTAGGAAGAAAACGACAATTTTGGCATTCAATGCCAAATGTGCCAGGTTAATTCGCCATGATTCTTTATAGTCACGTGACAACACGTATCTCTCGTAATCTTATGTATTTTTTCTGCGCATGCGCACTTCTTTTGATTCATCCCGCGCTTATTTAAAATCATGTTTTAAAAATATATTAAAAATGATTCTTCAATGCATAATTATTATAATTATTATTAATATAAATGCAATAATTAATATAATTAATTTGCTAAAACACTGATTTTTTATACAGAAGCAGTAACAACTTGATATTTAGTTTCTACATCAAAATATACGTGTAACCCGAGAGATTTTCCGTATCATACGTATCTTGTTTAGAAGTTTTACAGCATATAGGCAATTTAACCAAAGCAATTTACCCAAAAACACACGATGTAATTAAACTAATTATTTTCATTTTAGAACTCATTTTTATAAATTAAGTCAAAGTGATTAGATAGCTAAATATTCAAGGATTAATTTTAAAAAAAAATTATGTACGTATGTGAGATAGAAGTGCATGTTTTCTAATCTTTAAAAATGAAAAAAATATCGTTGGAAAGCATCATTTTCACAATTCTTTAATAAATTATTTAATAATAAACTGATAAACATGAAACTTTACAGAAATCATCTTCACCTTAATATACTTCATAACTAAAAACAATTATGATTAATATTTATTTTTGGCCAAGTTATTAACCATTGCCAATTTACCCAATTAGGCATTTTACCCGACTCTCCCCTACTTGTTACTCGGGGGTTTTCGGGGTCGCTGAACACAAATATGTAATCAGATTTCAAAAATTCAGTACCGAAGTACTGTCTATTATTTTACAATAATATAAAAGTTTTTTTTTACTAAAAAACCTCTCGAGTTATTGACAAAGCCAAAAAAGACTGAAAATGCTCCAAGAATTAGAAATAATTTACACACTGCAGCTGAATCTTGTCTGTTAAGTTGAAAACAATGTCTTATTTATTCATAGAACAATTCACTTTAAAGTAATTGGCTATATTGAAGAGACTGACGTTTGAGATAATCTTTACTGCCTTTACTGTGAAACTAAAGGCAAACTAATGCGTCAAACTCCCATAAAGGTACAAGTATCACTTTACTGAGCAAATGTTTTCTATGAACAAATGAAGAATGTTGAAGAAGGACGTAAATCACGACTGAGACTACTAGAGAATATTGGTCTCTGGCACGCACGCATCGACGAATAACCAGCAAAGATTGTCGAAGAGTACGTTGACCGATCTCAGGCAGGTGCCTCAAGCTCTTCAGGAAGTTCATCTTCCTCCGGTCTACAATGTCAGAATCACCCTCCATCTTCCTGAGAACAAGTCGCTTCGTGCTCAAACACGGTTATCTCAATTCCCTGCTTCGCGATCTTTTTGCAAAATCTGCTAAAGAAACAAAAACAAAAAGAAGAAAGTCAAGCTGCTGAAAAAATATATAATAAGGAGCACCAAACAAGATACAAAATCCACACCATAAAGTGAAACTTTAAGACAATGCAGAAACTCTCGAGTGAGGAATGTTTCTTCACATGCGCGAGCATCCAATACAGGAATATAAAACCTATTACCGCAGAGTAATCACATTTTAAACCATTATCGTTACTTCCTCGGCGTAATTTGCAAAATTGAAAACACTATTTAAATTTTATATAATTTGAGAATAATAATCGCGCCGGAAACTTGAGTATTGAAAAAAGAAAAATACGTGTCGAAGAAATAATAATATCTATAGATTTCATCTTATAGATGATCATTATTTGAATCGTGGCTCATGATTATTTGACAATTAATCAAAATTATTGTATAATTAATGTGTTCTGGAATTATTTACATTTTTACATCGAATCAAATTTTCCTTATTATTCGCCAAATTTTAATCTTCTAATTTTTATGCATCGAAATATATGTATTATCGCCTTGATATTATATTTTACTTTTAATAATTATTTTTAATACCTACTAGCAAAATATAACGCGCGCAAGCGCACGATTAGTTTTCCATAAATTTTAGAAATGAAACTATAATAATAAATAAAACAAATCGATGAATAATATTTATCCAATAAGGAGTGCTGCCAGTGGACTTGCAAATTGAAAATAGTGAAAAAAGACTTTAATTTAAAAAAGTGGGTAAATAATGAGTTTTTAAATAAAAAAAAGTGAATAAGTAAAATAGAGTTTGATATTAAAATTGGGGGACGCCATAGCAGGAAAAGCCATTCAAATTTGAAGAAACAATTCGAAAATCGCAAAAATAATTGAAATATGTAGAAAATAATTAAGTAATGACAACAATTTAAACGAAATAACTGGAATTTGAAGTAAATAATTGAAAAGTTTAAAAAATAATTGAAGTTACAAAAAAATAATTAAAGAATGACAAAAATGAATAAAATTTGAAACAAAAGTTTCAGGCTGGTTTAAAAAATTTTAATTTTCTCACAATAATTGAGATATTAAAGAAATAAGTAAAATGTAAAGAAACTAATTGAATACTGACATAAATAATTATAAAAGCTGGTGTAAAAATTACACTTCTTAGACAATACTTAAAAAATTGAAAAAAATATATGAGTAGAAAATAGTTGAATAATGACAAAAATAACTGAAATTTATAAAAATGATTAATGAAAATGAGAAATATATTCAAAAATAAAGTAAAAAAATAAAAAGTTTGATACATTAATTTAAATTTTTCAAAAATATTTGAATATTGATAAAAATAGTTGTAATTTGAAAAAAAATAATTAAGAAATCACAAAAATAATTGATAACTTTAAAAAAATTAAAAATTAGAAGAAAATACTTGAAAACTTGTCAAAACAATTGAAATCTTGAAATAAATAATTCAAGACTGGTGTGAAAATTAAAAAATTATAGAAAATAATTGTAAAGTTAAAAAAAAATATTATAAGTTTGAGGAAAATAATTGAAAGTTGAAGAAATTAATTGAAGTTTGAAGACAATAATTAAAATTTGAAGAGAATAATTCAAAAATGGCAAACAAATACGCAAATATGAAAAAAATAATTAAAGTTTGAAGAAAATAATTGCAATTTATAAAAATTAATTCTAAAATGGCAAAAATAACAAAAATATGAAAAAAAAAATAATTGTAAAATGACAAAAATAATTGATTAATGACAAAAGTAATTGAAATTTGAAGAAAATAATTAAAAAATAACGAAAGTGAATTGAACTTGTGTAGACAATTTGGATATTCCTGCGACAATAATTTAAAGATTAAAAAACACAATTGAAATTAAAAAAAAATAAATGAAAAGTTTCAAAAATACTTGAAATTACAAGAAGATAATTGAACAATAACAAAAAAAATTGTAATTTAAAAAAAAAAGAATTGATAACTGGTGCATAAAATTAAAAATTTAAAGACAGTACTTGAAAAATTGACCAAAAAATTGAAATTTTAAGAAACTGATTGAATAATGACATAAATAATTGAAAGCTGGTGTATAAATAAACAATCTATACAGAATAATTAAAGTTTGAAAAATATAATTGAAATTTGTTGAAATTAATTGAAAAAATGTACAAATTTAATAAACTCATGACAATAATAAAAATAATGAAGAAAATGATTGAAATTTGTAGAAAATAATTAAAAACTAATATAATAAATTTAAAAATTCATGACAATAAAAAAACATTGAATTTAGGTAACTAACTTCAGGAGTTTACGGAGATTATTATTATTTAATTAACTAATTTTTATTGTTATTTATAAAATTTATTTATTTACTTAATATTTACTTATTTTGGAAAAAAAATTGAAAATTAAAAAAGAATAACTATAAAAGAATATATTTTTTTGGGTACACTAAAATTTTGGTACATTAGAATTATTTAATTCGATTGACATGAAAATTCCGTAAAAGTTTATGCGAAGAAATAAAAATCGATTGATATTTAGACTTTTCCAAATTAAAATCTTAATATATCTGATATAATTCTTCATTAATAAAAGTCTAAATCACCATAAAGGATTTAGTAATAATAAATTCAAGAATTAATTGATTAAAGTTTGAACTAAATTCAAGTTTGAATCGATTTAAAATTTCCAAATTTGTTTAAATTAAAAATAATAGTTTTCCAAGTTTTAATTGATTTTAAATTCCATTAATTATAATTTTTACTGAAACAAATTTTAGTCAACATTTTAATTGTAGTTGAAATTTTAATCATAAAATTTGGACTGATTTAAGTTTTGATACAATGCAAATTTTTTAGAATTTAAAGTTTTTATATTATATTGGTTGAAGTTTGAAAGACCTAATAACATATGCATTGCTAATATTTTAAAATATTGACGTCTAATAATTAATTGACTAAAATTTGAAAAATTAAAAGTTTTAAATAATAATTGAAGTTTATTGTTATTAACATTTAAACAATTAATAGTTCATACTAATTAAACAATTTAAATTCGTATAATAAAATCAAGTTTAAAATTTGTAATTTGTAAATATAAAAAATTGAATTAATTTTCGTTTACACTAGATATTAGGAATTAAAAAAAAACAAGAGTTATAAATCTTAAAATTGCTTAAAATCTTAATTGATTAAAATTAACTTTTGGTTATGTTGCAATTTTTTTTAATTGAACTTTGAAATAATCTAAACTTGAATCGATAGAATTTGGGAATTTTTTGATTTGGAAAAATTAAAATTTATCTTGAAAGAAATTTTCGAGAATAGCTTGTTAGTAATTAAATTTTGTATTGTTTTAAGAAAGTTTAAGAATTTGATTGAATTAGAAATATGAATTAGAATATAATTTAAATCTAATTCGAGTAAATAAAAATGATATTAAATTGTAATCTGAATTATAAAATTTATATCAAATAGAAAGTCGATAATAAATATTTCGACGTGTTTTGTCCGAATTTGCAACTGTCTAAAAAAACAAACATCAAAAGGAAAGATTTTAGCACGAATTTCAAAATTAACCAGTCAAAAATTATCAAAAAATTGTGACTGTGATTATGCTAAATAAAAATTAGAATATTAAATTCGAATTCATTAAAATAAATCAAATAAAAATTGATTTCATAATATAAAAATTCTGTTTATAAGTAAAAAATTTGGATTCATTAAAATTCGATTAAAAACAAATTCGAAAAATTAAAAAAAGTTAGAAAGGAAACTATCGATTTTGAGATCGCTGAATTCAAATGTGAGCTCAAAATTGAAAAAATTAAATTAAATTTTTTGCAATAGATAAATTTTCAATCAAAATTATCTAATAATCGGTCAAAATTCAAAAAAGATAAACTCTTGAATAAAATCTTATAAAAAGAAATATTTAAAGTAATGGTAACATTATGGAACCCTAATTATGTCCCTATTAAGAAACAGTTTTAAAAATGTCAAAATAAATAATATTACCCTCATTATAATCAAATTTTATTTATCTTAATAAATTTTCTAACTAATGAGCATAATTATTCAAGTATAGTTATTAATTCAATAATAATTGTTTAAGAGTATTTATGCATTAAATTAAGTAAACTAATTTTTTTTTAAAAAAACATTTCATATTAGGTATACACATTTAATTTCACAAGTCCCTATTAAGAAACACTGCTGCAAACATAACCTCAAATCTTTCAGAATTTTTACATTATTGTTTCATTAGAAAAATTAGTTGAATAAAATTATCTTCTGAAATAAAATTTGTTCTTCGAACTTCATTATTTATAACTAATATTTCAATTATTCCTAAAAGTTAAGAGAGTTAAAATTATTTAATGTTTTGAAAACCTTGCTTCATTTTTTTTTGAATCTCAAAAAAAGTCGAAAATGGCTTTTCCGAGTTAATCAATGTTTTTTTAACTCATTGAATTTTTTTTCTCAAGCCGTAGTTTATGTCTTCTTTGATTAAAATATTATAATAATAATTAGTAATATATAATAATATTATTAATAAAAATATTCTAAAATATTATTATATATTTTCAAGGACAAATTTTGAAGTATATTTAAAAATATTTCCATTCGCTGTTTTTAAATTATAAACTCGTGTATAATTACAGTCAAAACTATATTACATAAATAAAAATAAGATAACAAACAATTAGTAAGGAATTTTACGTTTTTAGTTAATTATTCTCTTAGAATTTAACAGTTCCCAATGGGAAACTAACGATTGGCGCATTAATGGACCAGTATTGGGAGCCAATGGTGCCAATATTGGCGCATTAATGGAAACCAATATTGGACCACAGTTGGTCAATCCTTGGGATGATAACGGGTTTGCCAGTCATTGGCAGCCATCATTGGTTCAATATTGGTTGCCAATGATAATGCCAATAAATAAAATTTTTTAAATTAACAATATTAAAATCTATATTTTTATATTGTTAATTTATTTATTGTTTAAAAAAAATTTTTTTTTTTTATAAATATTTTAATTTATTTATTAATGCATGTCAAGTATTGGTACAATAACTGGCTTTCAATATTGGTCCATCCTTGGGAGCCAATGAATAACCAACAATCTTATTTTTACAACTCTATATGGAAACAGAGTTGTTAATTTAATCTTCAGCCAATATTTGACAATGAAGATTTGAGTGTTGGACACATTAGAAATGTATTTTCAGAGGTACGGGATCAGGCCTTATATAAAAGAGCTGAAGAAACTCGATCGTGAGAGAGGCTGACCGATGCGCGCCCTATGCCAGTTTCCGAAACCACAAACGCGTGAGAATCCTCGGCGCGCAGACGCGGCATAGATGCGGCGGGAAACTTCCACTATTTGAATTTGAATTTTTTATGCATTTAATCAAAAACAAGAAAAGAAATATAATAATACAAAAATTATACAAATTCTTAAATTTGTATAGTTTTCTGATTGTTATTAAAAAGTAATACGCTTAATTATAAAGAAATACTTATAATAAATATCCTCACTAAATAATTGTTCAATTCTTGAAGATTTGAAAAACTCTTAAAGGTGTGTCCTAAGGTTAAAAATTATTGTTCTAAATCTACTTTAATCGATTTTCATGTTATAGAAATTATTTAAATAAATTAATTAGTTTTAAAGAAATCAGAAAGAAATTAAATTGATGAAAAAATAAACATTTAATATTAAAAATAATATTAATAAAAATAATCACATTAAAACTTTGCTTGTAAAATAAACAGAACGAAAAATTTAAAATTAAAAAATTAATGAACAATTACAAAATATTAAAGAAGACTTTAATTTTATTAAAATGTAAACTTAAGTCACATAAATACAAATATTCATGTAAGTATTTAAATTTTAAATTCACCATTTTTTCTGTTTAAATTTAAAGTAAAATTTAACAAATTGTAAAGAATGATAGTTAATAAATATTTAACTTTATTTGTTATTCTTTTCGTTTTTCACATGCAAAAAATAATCATTTTTTTTTATAAAACTAAGAAAAAAAAATTTTAATTTGAATCATTTAATTAAATAATTTATTTTAACAAAATGACTTTCTAAATATAACTATCCAGAATATATAAAAAATATGAGCAAAAAAAATAAAAATTGGTTTTTAAAAATAAAAAAATAAACTTGTTAAAGTTCAAAAAAAATTAAATTTTTTTTAAATTTTGTTATTCTAAAATTAATATTAAACTTGAATAATAATTTTCAATACAATTACTTAAAGTTAGTTTTCAAAAAATTCAATTATCATTAAAATGAATCTTTCCAAATAATAAAACTTAAACAGAAAGAATTAATGGTTTCTTTTAAATTAAAGAAATAATAGAGCATTAAACATAGTTAATTTAATATTTTGAATACTTTAAAAAAAAATTTAAGTTTAAAAAAATTAATGATATCAAAAATATTATTTTTCGATCCTAATTAAAAAAAAATTCATTTTAATTTAGCTTTATTGAACAGTGTTGATTTTTAAATTTTAAAATTTGTGTCTAGGTATTAAGCTTTAAATTAGATTACATCTTATTTTTTTTCATGTCCATATCTTTTATTAAAATTAAATTAAATTTTGTTTTTAAAAATAAAATATAAACATTTTAATGTTTAAAGTTGAATTGAAAATTTTTTAAAATTCGTTATATTAAAATTATAATATTAATCTTAAATAATAATTTCAAATATAATTACTTAAAGTTAGTTTCCAAAAACTTGAATTAATTTTAAAACGAATCTTTACAAATAGTAAAACTTGAACAGAAAAAATTAAAGGTTTTAAATACTATTAAAAAAAATTTAAGTTTAAAAAAATTAATGACATCAGAAGTATTATTTTTCGATCTTAATTTAAAAAAAAATTCATATTAATTTAGCTTTATAAAACAGTATTGATTTTTAAATTTAAAATTTTAAAATTTGTGTCTAGGTATTAAGCTTTAAATTAGTTTACATCCTATTTTCTTTTATGTCCATATCTTTTATTAAAATTAAATTAAAATTTGTTTTAAACATAAAATATAAACTTTTTAAAGTTTAAAGTTGAATTAAAAATATTTTAAAATTCGTTATATTAAAATTAATATTAATCTTAAATAATATTTTCAAATATAATTACTTAAAGTTAGTTTCCAAAAACTGAAATTAATTTTAAAACGAATCTTTACAAATAGTAAAACTTGAACAGAAAAAATTAAAGGTTTCTTTTAAATTAAAGAAATAATAGAGCATTAAACATGGTTAATTAAAATTTTGGAATAAAATTAAAAAAAAATTAAGTTTAAAAAAATTAATGATATCAAAAATTTAAAAATTTTAAAGTAAACATTTCGAATATTATTAAAAATGTGCTCAGAAAGTAAAAACTTTGTTTAAAATTTTTTAAACTTTTAAGTTAAACTGGAAATAAGATGTGAACTAAATTAAACCTTTCTATACAAATTTAAATTTTAAAACTCAATGCCGTTTTGTAATAGCTAAATTGAAATAAGTTACTTTTTTTAATTAGGATCGAAAAATAATATTTTTGATATCATTAATTTTTTTAAACTTAAATTTTTTTTTAAAGTATTCAAAATATTAAATTAACTATGTTTAATGCTCTATTATTTCTTTAATTTAAAAGAAACCATTAATTCTTTCTGTTTAAGTTTTATTATTTGGAAAGATTCATTTTAATGATAATTGAATTTTTTGAAAACTAACTTTAAGTAATTGTATTGAAAATTATTATTCAAGTTTAATATTAATTTTAGAATAACAAAATTTAAAAAAAATTTAATTTTTTTTGAACTTTAAAAAGTTTATTTTTTTATTTTTAAAAACCAATTTTTATTTTTTTTGCTCATATTTTTTATATATTCTGGATAGTTATATTTAGAAAGTCATTTTGTTAAAATAAATTATTTAATTAAATGATTCAAATTAAAATTTTTTTTTCTTAGTTTTATAAAAAAAAATGATTATTTTTTGCATGTGAAAAACGAAAAGAATAACAAATAAAGTTAAATATTTATTAACTATCATTCTTTACAATTTGTTAAATTTTACTTTAAATTTAAACAGAAAAAATGGTGAATTTAAAATTTAAATACTTACATGAATATTTGTATTTATGTGACTTAAGTTTACATTTTAATAAAATTAAAGTCTTCTTTAATATTTTGTAATTGTTCATTAATTTTTTAATTTTAAATTTTTCGTTCTGTTTATTTTACAAGCAAAGTTTTAATGTGATTATTTTTATTAATATTATTTTTAATATTAAATGTTTATTTTTTCATCAATTTAATTTCTTTCTGATTTCTTTAAAACTAATTAATTTATTTAAATAATTTCTATAACATGAAAATCGATTAAAGTAGATTTAGAACAATAATTTTTAACCTTAGGACACACCTTTAAGAGTTTTTCAAATCTTCAAGAATTGAACAATTATTTAGTGAGGATATTTATTATAAGTATTTCTTTATAATTAAGCGTATTACTTTTTAATAACAATCAGAAAACTATACAAATTTAAGAATTTGTATAATTTTTGTATTATTATATTTCTTTTCTTGTTTTTGATTAAATGCATAAAAAATTCAAATTCAAATAGTGGAAGTTTCCCGCCGCATCTATGCCGCGTCTGCGCGCCGAGGATTCTCACGCGTTTGTGGTTTCGGAAACTGGCATAGGGCGCGCATCGGTCAGCCTCTCTCACGATCGAGTTTCTTCAGCTCTTTTATATAAGGCCTGATCCCGTACCTCTGAAAATACATTTCTAATGTGTCCAACACTCAAATCTTCATTGTCAAATATTGGCTGAAGATTAAATTAACAACTCTGTTTCCATATAGAGTTGTAAAAATAAGATTGTTGGTTATTCATTGGCTCCCAAGGATGGACCAATATTGAAAGCCAGTTATTGTACCAATACTTGACATGCATTAATAAATAAATTAAAATATTTATAAAAAAAAAAATTTTTTTTAAACAATAAATAAATTAACAATATAAAAATATAGATTTTAATATTGTTAATTTAAAAATTTTTATTTATTGGCATTATCATTGGCAACCAATATTGAACCAATGATGGCTGCCAATGACTGGCAAACCCGTTATCATCCCAAGGATTGACCAACTGTGGTCCAATATTGGTTGCCAATAGTTTGCCAAGAAAAAACTGTTGGCCGCCAATCATGGGACCATTATTTAGCCAATGGTGATCATTGGCAATTTCCCATTGGGTTGGAACATAGTGAGGAAATGAATTTCAAGGTACTCTCTTAGACATATCTTGTTTGTTTATCATATAAGAAATAAATTTGTTTCATAAATTTTGTACATCTAATACTAATTATTATTAAAATACATTAAGACACATTATTAAAAAAAAATAATTTTTCATAATATTGATGATCCTGATTTATATAAATCATTAAGGACATCAATTTCTATTTTTTTCTATTTTTTTGTATTTTTTTTAATCACGCGCTCCAAAATTTAAAAATCGCAGATCTAATACGGCAGAAATAATTTTTTAATTGATGCCGACTTTAATATGGTAAAAAGAAGCAATAAATTTTTGCTCTTTTTTATCTGCATTTAGTATACAATGATTTTGGTACCGCTGAATTCAAATATGAGCTCAAAATTGAAAAAATTAAATTAAATTCTTTCCAATAGA
Source organism: Ganaspis brasiliensis (assembly GCA_037103525.1). Classification (NCBI taxonomy): domain Eukaryota; kingdom Metazoa; phylum Arthropoda; class Insecta; order Hymenoptera; family Figitidae; genus Ganaspis; species Ganaspis brasiliensis. The sequence goes on along the minus strand of JAZKLR010000055.1, from coordinate 719,723 downwards.
TAAATTTCCTATGAAAATTATCTAATAATAATAATCAGTCAAAAAAGATAAGATCTTGAAAAAAATCTTATCAAAAGAAATATTTACATATATTTACATTTGACAATAAAATTCATATAGTATGCAGATTAATATTTACTTACACAACTTTATCACTAACCACAGGTATGCATATTGTCATCATTCCCAGAAATTATTTTTGTTCAAGTAGAGGGGATACATACTTAAAACGTGAACACACAACATAATTTCATTTAAACTAATCATAATCTTTCAATTGAAGAATAGAAACACGAATTATTTCCTAATTTTTAAATTCTTCATTTCATTAAGTTTTGTTTATCCTACAATTACAAAAAATTTGTTATAAATCCGTCAAGGTAACATTATCATGATTTTATTATTATTATACATTATTACTATATATTTTTATAAGTTAAACATCATTACATTTCAATTCAAATTTACACCGAATTTAAAGTTTTAAATAATTACATTTTGACATTTAAGGTTATTGAAAGATAAGATTTGACAACGATTAAAAGATTTCTATGTTCGCAATTTGTTAGAAAATCAAGTATAAAATTTTTCTGGAAAAATGTCGGGTTCTCCAAAAAAGAATCTTCCAAATAGAAATTTTCAAGTAATCTATAAATCTCATCTTCCAACTGCCTTAAAAAAAATTAATAAATAAAATAAAAAATGACAGCAGTTGAAAAATAGATAAAAAATTATAAATGAACAAAAAAATAGAAGGAAAGTGAAAGTAATTAAAAAAGTCAAAAAGTTTGTAGGAATGAGAAAAACCGATAACTAAGAACATCTAATAATAAATCCATATTTTGAAAAATGTTAAATATCTTTAAAAAAAAAGTGTGACAAACTTTGAAAAAATTATAAAAAATTTCAAACTAAGCAAAAATATAAAAGTTATGAAAATAAACTGAAATATGTAAAACAGTAGTAAAAACCAGAAAATATAAAAACATAAATAGAAAGCGAGATAAAAGAAACTATAAAATAAATGTGACATTCTTTTAACAAAAAAGTTTCAGAACATATTCAAAATGAAAATAAAAAAATAATATGAAAAAGAAATTTTAAACGGAAACAAATTTAGAAGTTTTTAAAAAATAGTTCTTTTTAAACTTCTATTTATATTTTTCTCTGAAAAAACTGGAAGACATATTTTTACATTAGAAAATTTGAATATTTGAAATATATATTATCTTAATAAAGAATTTTAAGGCTCATATTTTTCCTCCATAACAAAATTTGTTATCTCTTTTAGTTTTCAAGATAATTGCAAAAAACTACATTTTTCTCCAAAGCGGAAAATTTTATTATTTTGTCTTCGACTCGTCATAACTTGTACAATAATTGGAATTTTTAAATCAAATTTCCAGGAAATATATTTTTTTGTTTCCACTGCTTTTTTATCCGATTTTTGCTATTTACAGAATCAATATATCTTTATATCTTTATCATTTATCAAATATTGTCAAATTTTTAGCATAATGAAAATTCTATTTAATATGTGATACAACTGGATGACTTAATTAAAATAATGAATACACTCAAATTGTTTCCAGATTAAAAAAAAAAACATGAATTACCTGTGTACTGGAATTCTTTTTGTTCTTTATTACTTCAGTGTAATAAGAAAAATAAATTGCTTCTCACTTCACAAAGACAAAATAATTAGAGCAGCGTATTACACACATTGTCCTACTTTCAAAACCTTGAATCTTTGGAATCAAACTGAGAAGATTGATAGATCCTGTTTGATCGGAAATGAAGGAATTCAATGCTTGAATGTCATCGATAATGGGATTGAAGAAATTTTTGCTTCTGACTTTGATAATGTGTCAAATCTAGTTCTACTAAATCTCGAAAACAATAAATTAAAAGAACGAAATTTACAATTTACTTCCAAGTTAAAAAGTTTGAAGTTCCTGATACTTAATGATGCTTACAAAAATCCAAAAAACAATGAAAACAGCTTCTTTGGAGAAATTTTCTCATCAGATCTTCAAATGCTGTTTTTACAAAACAACAGTATTGACAGAATTGAACTTCAAGTTGAAAATTCATCTCTTATAATTATCGATTTAAACCATAATCTCCTAAGTGAACTGCCTATTATCAAAAATGCCCCAAATTTGAAAATTCTCCTCTTAAATTATAATCAGATTGAAAATTGGAAAACTGAGAATTCTAGTTATATGTCGAATTTGGCCGAATTAAGTCTTGCTCATAATAAAATTAGTGCATTAAAGCCCAACTGTTTCAGGAATTTTATTAAATTGGAAAAACTTGATCTTCAAGGAAATAATTTAATGACAATTGACTATTCTGGAATTTATCCTCTATCCAACCTTGAAACTTTGAATTTATCAAACAATAATATTTCACTTTTTGATGGAAGAATTATTGAATTGAATGAAAATCTAAAAAATTTATATTTAAGTGGAAATAATTTAGAGACAATTCCTCAAGTGGAAAAGGCGTCAAATTTAGAAGTTTTAAAATTGATTGACAATAAAATAAAATCTCTAAAAATAAAAGATTTTAGTCATTTCTCGAAATTGGAATATCTGTATCTTCAGTGTAATAATATTACAAGCATAGAGTTAAATACCTTTGCTAATTGTAAAAATTTGCGTCTAAAAATTTTAAATTCGAGCACACAAATTTGTAATACTTAAATTATTTTGTAAATTCGATTTTTATAATTTATTTATTAAGGTAGTTTTCAGAAATAATGAGATTGTTAGTTCGATACTTTTTCTAGTGAGAATCCCGTGAGGAAAATTGAACATGGCCCAGACCTGGCCCTGACCAGTTTTCCTGAGACTAGTTTTGGCAAAACTAGTCTTGGCCCAGACCAGTAGTGTAACGTTTTTTCCATATAATCAACAAATTTTCCTGAACTGGGCCAGGCCTGGCCCAGACTAGTTTGACTAATTTTATTTCTGGCTACACCAGGCTTGGCCCAAATTAGAATTTTAATGTTTTTTTCCTGAAAATTGCCTAAATTTTCTAGAATTTGTTATGTTATGAAAATAAAAACATTTTTAAGTTTTTTGGATAACCCTTAAAATCGGATCGACTTTAAGGTACAAAAAAGTCGTTTTCTCGGCATTACATTAAAAAAAAACTCAAAAAAAGTTTTTTTTTTTTTTATAAACATTAAGTAATAATTTTGTAAATTAATGTTTCCTATTAGATATTAAACAAACATAAAGTTTTCACGATTTTGAACTAAAAAAAATGCAATTTTTATTTTCTTAAAAATTATTTAAGACTGATTAACATAAATCATTCTAATTCAGATGACCCATTATAACTTTTGAGTTAAAATCATTAAAAACTTTTGAAGACTTAATTTAAATTTTTATTTAGATTACTTCAACCTAGGGAAAATTCGACATTTCTTTTCAAATAACTTTATGTTCAAAATTATTTTTTCTACATACATATTTTAAAAAGATTGTTTTTACTATATGTCCAGTCTATATGTTTTATCTTGTTGTATTTCTGGGAAAACTATATTTATCTTAAAAAAGTTGAATTAGTATTTTTTAAACACTTTTAAAAAAGATTTTCTTAAAAGAAAATTATTTCTGGTCTACCTGATCAGGGCCAAAGCTGGTCCAGACTAGGCCTTCCAGATTAGATCATTCCAAGGGTTTCCGAATTTTTATTTTGGCAAATCTGATCAGGGCCAGAGCTGGGCCAAATTCGGCCTTCCATATCAGGTCAATCCAAAGGTTTCCAAATTTATATTCTAGCTATCCAGATCAGGGCCAGATCTGGACCAGATTCGGCCTTCCAGATCAGATAGTTCCAGATCAGGCCCACTTCTGGATTCAGGCTTGCCAGAAATTTTTTCCTCACGGGATTTTTGTAACTATTGTAGATTTTATTATTATTATTAAAAAATTGCATTACTATTTACCTTACTGTCAAAATGAAAAATGTAAAATTAATAAAACGATTTTTTTAAAAATGAATTTTTTTTTCAGTACTAGTTTTTGGCTTGAATAAACATTAAAAGGTTATTTGGAATTTAATTACTAGGTTACACCAAGAGAGGTTTAAATTATTTTAAGCTGAAAAAGTATAATTTAAATTAAAATTCTAATAACGTTCTGCGTCCATGAACTCTGGGTAAACATGTCACTTGCAGATTCTTATCATGTATCCTTACATGGTGCACTGTGTCACGTTCTTAGTGGTTAAACCACTCTTTTACGACTAAAAAAAAAGACCGTTGTATTTTCATATTTACGTTAATCATGTCACGGTTCAAAATTTTTCTAAGGTTACACTTTTACCCAGAAAAGAGATTGTATCAAAAGTTATTGTATAGTTTGCAAGATCAAGAACAGATAGAAAGTAAACTTATATTTAAATTTTTTTTTAACTAGGGCAAAATTGTAAGGTCTTTTATTGCAATTATTATCAATTTCCTCTCATTTTGATGACATTTTAAATCCGACATTTTGAATTCTAAAACTCGGACTTTAGATTTGTAACCAGCGCCATGAAAATTTAAATTTTTTCACTTCATGGGTAAATGATATATACCCGGTTTGTAATAGATTAAAAGAGTAAATTATTTAAAAAAATTATTAAAAGTATTCATTTTACGTTATTTTTTTCAGATAAGGAAACACGAATTCCTGGATATTAGGGCATTAAACAACACAAATAGATCCAAAAGAAATGTGCTGTTTTTTAATCGAGTGCCGAAAGTTGGATCTCAAACTTTTATGGAACTTTTGAGAAGACTCGCACTAAGAAATGGATTTTTATTTAATAAAGATCGTGTCCAAAGAGTTGAAACAATACGTCTTGCTCCACTTGAGCAGGTAAGATAAAACTATGATGTAACGAACTATTTAAAATTTTTAATTTAATGTTTATATTTATACAACTGTAAAAAAAAATTTCCTGTAGTAATCAAAAGTAACTCAACCGTCAATTTCTTTTATTTTACGACTTCGTTGTCAATTAAAATTCTTTAATTTTTAGTAAAATAAATTTTGTTGAAAAAATGTTTTTTTACAAAAAGCAAATGATATCTTTATGAAAAATGTGGTTTTTACTTTAAAATAAAAATACTTTCTTAGGAGAAAAACATTTTTGTGTATTAAACAGAAATTAATTGTAATTATTATATTATACTTAAGGCAATGTAAATGAGAACATATATAATATATTGTAGACAGTCAAAATTTATTATTCATTGTTCTTGAAACGAGGTAAATGATAATGCATATATAGCAATATAGTGATAAAACAGTTTATGGCTCATTTCAGAAATTTAATTGACTTTTAGAAGACTTTTAGAGGATGAAATTAACGGTATATGACAAAATTATTATTAAAGCTATAAAACTACAAACGACATTAACGATTTGACACTTCAGAAAATTATAGTTCGTCAGTAAGAAACATCCTTTGTCATAAATCAAAGTTTACTTCTCGTACACATTTCACTTGTTAATAAGGATGAATTTTATAATAAGTAATTCTTCAATTTCTTTTACGTCTCAAAAGCAAAAAAAAAAAAAAAACTAATGTAAGGTATAAATTATTAGAAAAATTAATTTAAACTTTTTTTTTAGATTCAATTGGCGAGAATGGTCAGCAGTTTTGTCGAACCATCCGTATATGTAAAACATGTGTGTTTTACTAATTTTACTGAGTGAGTTTCAAAAACTTTCTTGAAATTGAATTGGTTTATAGATTTTATAGGTTTATAGATATTATGAGTTGTACGTTTTAAAATTTTGTTAAAACCTGTCTAGAACTTTTTAAAACGATTACAAACTTGTTTAAAACAGTTTTAAAAATGTATAAAAAATGGTTTTTATACATAAAAATACTAAACTAAAATAAAAAATAAATCTCGATAAATTTGTCGAGATATGTAAATACAGGATAATAAATTTTTTTTAAATTCTTACAGTTTATTGTCAAATTTAACCTCAAAACCAAAAAGATTACGAGAATTTGGTATTATTTATAAAAAGTTAAACTACGATTAAAAATTAATAATGTTATTTATTTTACATTCCTAAAAACATTGTTTCCTGCAAAATTAATTATTTTTTAAATGTTAAATTCAATGGTCAATTATCCCCTGTTCAATATATATTATTATTATTATATATTATAATATATAATATATTCTTATTTTAACATTTTTAAAACTGTTTTATAATAGGAACATGATTAAGGAAATGTTTCATAATAGGTACCTTGGATTCAAAATCTAAAAAATAACTCTCGTTTTGTTTAACGCTAATTAGCCATATTTATTTATTCTTTTACACTTCATTAATACGTCAAAAATCCAATTTAAAGTAGATTTAGTTACATCAAACTTTTATCTCTACGATTTATTTCAAATATAAGTAAATAAATTAAAATAAAAACGTAGAAAATGTTGTTGACCATTTTTTACTTCTCCCAAGACGATCTCTTTCTCCTGCGTAAATTATAAATTATTATTGCATGTTATTTATTAAAAATTGAAAATAAATTTATTTTTAAAAGAGTAATTAAAAGATATTATTTCACATAAAAAATCATGCTTTAAAAATGTAAAACTTAATTTAATTTGGTATATAATAACAGTGGCGTAACTGGGGGTGCAAGGGTCCTGGGGCAAAAAAAAAATGGGGCCCCAATTATATATAATAATTTACTAGTTTAATTAATTCATTCATTCTGTCCACACCTGATAATTGTGTGTTCTTTTCTATTATGAATTCAATTACTTAAAATACAATTTTGTACTATTTTTTATCATTTTTCAACTATTTTTTACAATCCTTAATTATTCTAATTGTTTTTAAATTGATTCCATAAATCTTAAATTTACCTTCCTCAAATTTCGACTATTTTGTTTAATTTTCTCAATTACTTTTTCAGTTTTAATTATTTTTGCCTTAACATTTAATCAGTTTTAATTATTTATTTCTTAATATTTTATAATATTCATCACAAATTAAAATTTATTTTTTTAACTTACCATTATTTTTGTCATTTTGGAATTATTATTTTCAATTTTTAATCATTTTCATAATTTCTGAATTAATTTACTGAACTTTCAAATATATATCTCAATTTTCATTTCTTTTGTTCAATTATCATTTCTTTTTATAATATTGCAATTATTTTCTCCATTTTTAATATTTTCATTATTTTTCAATTCATTTTCTAAATTTTTAAATATTATCTCTAATTTAAATTATTGTCTTTAATTTTTAATTATTTGAAAGATTTTTAAATTATTTCCTTTTGCTTAAACATAAATTCTGTAATTTTATAAAACTTTCTCCGATTTTTAATTATTTTCATTTTTTTGGCATAATTTTGAAAAATTTCAAAAATTCATCTGAAATTTCAATTGTTATTTTCATCAATTTTCAATTATTTCTGCGATTTTTTAATTATTCCAAAAATTATTCTCTTTAACTGTAACTTTTAAGTAATTTTATAATTACATATTTTCTTTTTTTTAACATATATTCTATAAATTTTTTAATTATTTTGCTCAAATTTTATTTACTGTTTCATTCTTTCATATTTAAATTATTTTCATTACAAATTTAAATTATTTTTCTCAATCTTAAATTATTTTCATCATATTTTAATTATTTTTTTCAATTTTGAATTAATTTTATTATTTGTCAGTTATTCTCCTCGATTGTTAATTATTACTTTCATTGTCTAAAATTATTTTCTAGAATTTTTAAGTATTTTTCTCTTATTTCAATTATTTTCTTCAATTTTTAATTATTTTCAATTGTTTTATAACTTCCAATATTTGTTATTAATTATGGCAAACTTCATTTATTTTCAGCTTTCCCCAATTCTTTTCTCCAATTTTTTGTTATTCTTACTTTTCTAAATTGATTTGTAAGATCTTCATGTATTTTTCTCAAATTTTAATTACTTTTTTTTCAATTAAAAAAAAATTTTCTATAATTTTTTCAATTTTTTCACTCAAATCTGATTTATTTTTTACAACTTATCATTTTTTCATCATATTTCAATGGTTTTCTTCAAGTTTTAAATAAAAAACTCATTTTTCAATTATTTTCTCCATCTTTTACTATTTTCAATATATTTCAATTAATTTTTTAAACGGTTTTTCAATTATTTATTTTTTTTTTTGCTTAAAAACAAATTGTGTAATTGCATATTATTTTCTCCTTTTTTTAATAATTTTCATTCTTTCGGCATAAATTTTTAAAAATTTCAATTATTTATCCGATATTACAATTATTTTCATCAATTTTCTTTATTTCTGCGATTTTTTAATTATTCTCTTTAATTAAAAATTTGAAGTAATTTTGTAATTATTTTCCTTTTTTAAACCTATATGCTACTAGTATTTCAATTATTTCTATCAAGTTTTATTTACTGTTTTCAATTTTTCATATTTTAAATATTTTCTTTATAAATTTCAATTATTTTCAGCATATTTGAATTATTTTTTCAATTTTAAATTTATTTTATCATTTATCAATTATTTTTCTCTATTGCTAATTATTATTCTCATTTCCTAAAATTAACTTCTAATATTTTTATGTATTTTTATAAAATTTCAATTATTTTCTTCAATTTTTAATTACTTTCATTTGTTTTCACAATTTTCAATTTTTTTGATTAATTATCGTAAATTTGATTTATTTTTAGCTTTCTTCAATTCTTTTCTCCAATTTTTAGTTATTCTCATTTTTTTCAATTGATTTCTAAGATCTTTATGTATTTTTCTCGAATTTCAATTATTATTTTCTTTTTTTGTTTAAGAATAATCAGTAATTTTTTCAATTATTTCACTCAAATGTGATTTATTTTTTACAGCTTATCAAAGTTTGTATCATATTTCAATTATTTCCATCAAGTTTCAAATTGTAAAATCATTTTTCAATTATTTTCTAAAATGTATATCCTTCAATTTTCAATTTTTTTAATTTCTTTTATAATTTCCAAAATTTTAAACTATTTATCTGAGATTTCAATTATTTCATTCAATTTTCAATTATTTATATATTTTTTTATATTATTTTCTTCAATTTTTAGTTACTTTCGTTCTTTTTCATAATTTCCAAAAAGTTTATAATTATTTCTGTTTGATTAAAAATTATTCTCTTCAGTTTTAAATTATGTTTATCTCATTTAATTTATTTTCTCTAATTTCTAATTTTTTTCTATTTTTTTCAATGAACTTCTGAAAGTATTAAGTATTTTTCTGAAATTTTCTTTAACTTTCCTTCATTTAAAATATATTATGTAATTATGTCAATTATTTTCTCGAATTTTAATTATTTTTTCCATTTTATATTATTTATCTCAATTATCAATCATTTTTTGTTCAATTATTTTCCCTAATTTTTCATTATTAAATTTTTTTCAATTTAATTTTAAGATTTTCAAGTAATTTTCTCAATTTCAAATTATTTTCTTTATTTTTTAAACATATCTACGAGTTTTTAAATTACTTTCCTCAATTTTTAATTAATTTCATTTTTTTTCAATTAATTGGAAATTTTTTTTTAATTTTAAAATTTTATAAATTTTGTCTAATAAAAAAAGGTTTATTAAGGTTGACTGAGGGCCCCCTGAGCTCAAGGGCCCCATGGCACTGCCCCACTTTGCCCCTTAATAGTTACGCCACTGCATAATAAACCTCTTGATAATAAAAGTTTAGATAAAAAAATAGTTTTTACTAGAAGCTACTTACGTTTGTTTAAAAATATTTTCAGGAAACTTGACTATGTGTTACAAGGTTCTATAAATAGTATAAATGCTTCTAAAACCTCCATCTCGTCATATTTATACTTTTAAATTTAACAAAAAATTATTGTTTGAGCGCGCTTATTTCTTAACTTCAATAAACTTGTTTTAATTTTTGAAAATAAATTAGAAATGTGAATAGATCTTTTATTATAATGTATAGTTGTATTTATTCTTTAGAAACAATCACTAAGAGTATTATTTCATAGTTTCCGATCAAACGCCTTTTAACGTTATTTTAAATGATTCATTTTAAATACAGTTAATTAACAATATCCATTAATACGAAAATTAACTTATGACAATCAACACAACGTCATATTTACACACTAAATTAAATTTATTCTAAACTTTCTTGAAGAATGATCCCTTTGTATGAAATAATATTTTTGTATTTCCCTTTTTAAATTTTATTTATTTGGATTTTTTTATTTATATCTACATTATACTTTTGATTAAATAAAGTTTGAGTTCATGAATTAAAACCAATACAATTTTTTACCGATTGAAATCAAGGTCAATTGATAATTAAATGGATTAAAAAAAGTAGACAAATTAAAGTTTATAATTTCATAAATCGAAGTTGAATCAATTTCCCCCCAACACAAAAGTATGACAGTCGGCCAAAATGCCTATAGTAAAGTTTTGAGCAAAAAAAAAAGTAATTTAATTATAGTTTTGAAAAATATAAACTATTAAATATTTAGAAAATAATCTTTAAGAATATAATGAGGTAGTAATTTTAAGTATTTATTTCAGAAAAAAAAGAAAAAATAATTATTTAAATATTGATGTCAAAATTCGTCATTTTGGCTAACGCTGGATAAATCGCCTGTGCACAAAAATATGAAAAAATATGAATAAAAGTAAAAAACAATGTTTTATATGTTTTCTATAATCAATTATCTTGTTAATATTAAAAAAAGAACTAGCTTTGAATACAAAAATATAATCTTTTTATCATAAAACTAAAGTTTCAATCCAAAGCAGTCCGACAAAAAATGGAAATAAAGTCTATAACAAATAAATAAACCTTTAACAATTATAAAATAACTTACAAAAGTAAATTAAACACTGTAATAAATTATAAAAATACCTGTTTGCTTCAAATAGCGTGAGTTTTAGAAATAAAATGAAAATTTTGACATTCAATGCCAAATGTGACAGGTTAATCCGCCATGATTCTTTACAGTCACGTGACTACACGTAATTATCGTAGTAGTAGTAGTTTATTTTACGTTGGCACTATACTGGCTTTGTGCCTATATATCTGGCCATGACCTGGTGGATGAGTGGAGCTCAATATCTGTGAACAAAGTGCGAAAGCGGCGCGAACGCCGTTCCAGGTGCGCGGCGGTACAACCAGGCAGCCAATGAAGGCTCACCGATTGGACCACCGCACACCGCCATCGTGAGTGTTATTGAGAGAGCGCAAAGTTTGAAAATAGTGAAAAATAATATAAAAGTTAAATACGGATATTGGCGCGTTTTAAAAATCTAAAGACATGAGAGACAATTCTAGTGGTAGGATTAGTTAGAAATTGAACGCTACTAAAAGGAGGGGGGCATTTTAAAGCTTTTTCAAGTGATTTTAACAGATCCAGTCGGAATGCATCGTATCTAGGACAAGACCAGAGTATGTGATCAAAGTCCTCCTCGGAGTCAGGGCAATGTGGACAGTCACCACATTGAATGTAATTCTTTCTAGCTAAACTAGCGTTTAAGTTGTAGTGATTAGATCTCGCTCGACAAATTGTGGAGATCCATAGTTTACGGGCTACGAAACTCGCGAACCATGGTTTTTTCCTTGGTTTGTAAAAGTATTGCATGTATTTGGTGCCCTTGTTTTTACCCACATCCACAAAATGCGAGTCGCAGCTATCAACCAATTGCTTGCGTGCCACACAGTAAAAGTCAGAAAATGAGAGTGGTATGTTAACCTGGGTAGGATCATTGGATGCTTCTTTAGCCGCTTTGTCTGCCTGCTCGTTACCGTCAATTCCCGAATGACCAGGAATCCAAACAAGAGTTACAGAGCGGTTTAAATTAGAGAGTATTTTTAATCTGTTTTTAATTATAAAAATTATGTAAGATTTGGTTTTGTAAGCGTTTTTAGAAGCTAAATTATTGAGTACACTGAGGGAGTCTGAGAATATAATTGCATTAGAAATATTAGAGTTGATAATGTAATCTAGGGTAAATAAAATTGCAAATGCTTCGAGTGAAAAAATTGAGGCGTAAGTTGAAATTTTAAATTTAGAAGTTATGTTCATTGAGGGGCAGACAAAAGCGCATCCCGCCACTCTATCAGTTTCCGACTTTGAGCCATCAGTAAAGAAGAAAGTATGATTTGAAAAGTTAGAGTGACTTAAGTCTTGAAATAAGACTGAAGGGTTAGTTGATTGTTGTAGTGATTTTCCCCAATCAAAAATAATTTGAGGGGTAAATAAGTGATCCTCAAAGAGGAATTCGAAGTAAGGATCGAGATCTTTACTTCTGATTAATTCGCCGTAATTTTTCGATTTTTCGAAAGCAATTAAGAGGGGGTAATTAAATTTTTTGTTAGAGTTATTGGTGAGGCGAGAGAGTTCTGAAAGTTTGACCGACAGGGGGTGTGTGGTATTTGAAAAAACTTTAAAGAGATATTTTTTAGCAAGGAAATTAAATCTTGTTCTTAAAGGGGGTTCACAACATTCTGCTAACATTACGTTAATAGGGGTGCTCTGTCTATAGCCTACGGCTAGTCTCAGCGCTTTGTTACGGATTTTTTCTAATCGGGCAAAGTTTTTATGAGATTTAAAGTTTGCAGCTTGAGAACCATAATCAATAGTACTTCTTAGGAGAGAATCATAGATTCGGAGAAGCAGATAGGGGTCTGCTCCCCACCATGTACCTCCAAGTACTTTTAAGACATTAAGAATTTTTGTACCTTTATCACATAAATAGTTGAAGTGAGTATCAGAGGAAGCTGTTTCATGGAAGTGTACACCAAGATATTTTACTGAAGGGGATGGTTTAATAATTATATCATTTAAAGTTAAGAAAAGTGTAGGATCATTGGTGTTAAGTTTTTTATTATTAAAGATAATAAGTTTAGTTTTTTCCGGACATACCTCCAGACCTCTCTCTGAAAGAAAATCAGAAATTATATGTAGACAATTTTGAAGAGACGTGATTATTTGATTTATGTTGGGGGAGCGACATGTAACGCACAAATCGTCCGCAAATTCGTTGAGTTCGCAATCCGCAGGAATTTTGGTATTAAGTTCTCTTGTATAAATTGCGTAATTAATTGGGCTGAGAATACTGCCTTGTGGAAGGCCAACGGTGCTGGTTCTTGGGCCAATAATTTCCCCATTGATCTTGACAAACATGTTTTTACATTTAATTGAGTTATAAATAAAGCGAGCTATAGTTTCAGGGATGCCTATTGTCTTAAGATCTTCGACCAGGATGTTAGGAATTACACTTGGGAATGCCCCTTTTATGTCGAGAAAGAGGCCGCCAGTGTAATCACCCTGGGCTAGACCTGTCCAAATTTCCGCGGATAATAAAGAAAGGTTATCTGTGCAGGATTTACTTTTCCGGAAACCGTATTGATACGGACTAAGAATTTATTCTCGTTCAACAATCCACATTAATCTATTATAAACTAGTTTTTCAGCGATTTTAAAAAGGCAAGAGGCCAAAGAGATAGGGCGGAATTTACCAGGAGAAGATTTTGGGAGGAAAAAAATAAGGAAATTGTTCCAAGAAGAAGGGAAAGTGCCGGTGAGGATAATTCTGTTATAAATTGATAAAAGAGATGATACAGCTACATCGTGGAAGTGTTGAATGACGTTGAAATCTATTTTATCTAGACCCGGTGATGATTTAGTTTTACAAGAATTGATAACAATTGAAAGTTCTGAGAGAGTAAAGGGGGCTTCTAAGAAGAGATTGTTGTCAAAATCATTGGGGAAGTTATCATGAAACACAGTAGGGGGATAGAGTTCATCCACTAAAGAGTGTAATCTGTCTATTGTTTCTGTATCTGCTGAACATGAAGCCGTCGGAAGTTGAGTTAAGCGTACGCTTAACTATGGCTTCAGCCTTCTTATAAATAAGGAAGTTTGGATAATTGGAATTTTTCCTGTAGTTTTTAAAGGCTTCTTTTCTATTTTTAATCACTTCGTCGCATTTACTGTTCCACCAAGGCGCGGGGACAAAAGGTTTACGGGGGGAATTTCGACTAGAACGCGCAGGGTTGGTAGGTTTATGTTGAGGACAAACTAAATTGATTGTTGAATCTACAATTTGCACAAATTTATTGTAGTCAGAAATTGGGTCATTAGTGTTTAAAAGATTAGAGCTAGATTCTAAAGACAACTTAAGTTCAGAAGAAAACAAGGACCAGTCCATTGTTTTCAGCTTGTACTTATGTGAAGTGAATGTTTATGTAGGTATTGTAACACCTAGTGAAGTGAAAATAGGAAAGTGGTCACTTCCCAATGGGTTCGAGTGAACTTTCCAGGCAGAAGACGTGTATAAGTCTGGAGAAACAAAAGTAAGGTCCAGGGGTGAGCCAGGGTTTGGTGGTCGACCCACTAGAGTGGGTGAGGCATTATTTAAAAGAATGAGGTCTGTGTCAACCAGCTCCTGACATAGGTTGCGCGCATCGGGACAGACATGAGATCCGCCCCAAAGCGTGCTGTGACAATTAAAGTCACCTCCTATGAAAACTGTATCAAAACGCGTATTTTTTAAAGAGTTGAAAAAAGACTTCCAGTAAGCTGGAGGAGTCTGTCTTCCCGGAATTCTATAAACTGAAACTAGTAGAATTACTCCTATGGAGGAACTAATTGACACAGCAAGTGTCTCTAGTTCATTTTCGCGATTGAATATATTTTGAATTTTAGAGTAAGTTATATTTTTCCGGATGGCGATAGCCAGACCACCACCCTTGTTCACGGTTCTATCGGCTCTAATAATATTGAATTGATTAAGAGTATTAAGGTTAACGCGATTATTAGGTTTTAAAAAGGTCTCGCAAAGCAAAAGTATGTCAAATTTATTGGAAAGTTTATGGATGTCGTGGATCTTTTGAGAGATACCACGACAATTCCATTGCAATATATTTAAATTAGGGAGATTGGCCATTATTGTGAGTTTTAGGATCCAGTAGAAGATGGAGGTTGTCTGTAATAGAAGTGAGGAGTTCTTGATTTTGTTTTACAATAGCAGGAGATGAGTTGGAGGAAATGTCGGTAACGCAGTTGTTTAGCCACGTAAGAAAAGAAGAGAGAGATGTGTTGTCTGGTGACGGATGTGCAGCTGGTAAAGGTGATTGTAATGAAGAGTCTTGTGTTGTATTAGTTAGTGCGAACCCATTGGGTAAGACGTTAGGTGATCTGCCATTGTTCCAATTGGCGGCGAAGAAGGTTGACGTTGTGTTTTTAGTGTTTTTTGGAAATCTACTTTCCTTGGATGTGGAAGAGGAAGGTGGTTGTGAAAGGTTTTTCTGAGAGGATGTTTGTGCGAATGTACGTCTTTGAGTGTTAAGGTTGCCAGTTTGTGGTGTAGAAGGATCTGGACAATCTACCAATTCAGGGTAGTCAGAGAAGTTAAAAGTGCTTGATAAGTTACCGTTTTTCCTTGGACGAAGGACTGCTTTTGCCTCGTCAAAAGACATTTTATGCATTGTTGCGTAGTAACGAATTTCTTTTTGAAAGGTGAATTCCGGACATAACTTTGATGACGACTTGTGTGGGCCGTTACAGTTCACACATTTTAGAGGTTCTGACATGCGAGTGCACAAGTTCGATTCATCATGGGGAGTTGAGCTACCGCATTGATGACATCTAGCCTTGGACTTGCAGTGTTTGGCAATGTGTCCGAAACGCAAACAGTTCATGCACATACGAGGGTCAGGAACGTACGGACGAACCTGACTTGAAGCTTTAAAGATAGCTACGCGTTCCGGAACGGTAGTGCCCTGAAACGTAAGGAGAACAGTTTTAGAGGGAACGTAAGAAACAGATTTGTCTTCTTCTACTTTTCTGCGGTTGAATCTCATCGCGTTAATGACTTTGCAATCTTTGTTGCAGTGACCTACAATTTCCGCGTTCTCTAAAATTTCTTCGTTAGAAATATCTAGCCCGATGTTGTTTATTATTCCTTGACACGTGACGAAACTAGAAGGAATTATCGCAATTAAGCCTTTTGTTTTTAGAGTTGAATCAGACACGATTTGATTCGCTGTTCTACCGCAATTCGTTACTACGCGAACTTTACCGCGACCGCTTGCATGAACACCAACGATTTTACCGGGGTAAAGAGCATGGAGTATCTTACCGACCGATATGTGATTAAGGTCTTTTGACGCGTCTACTGAATTGGGGTCACGCTGTAAGAAAACCGGACAGTTGTTTCTGTTCGAGTTCTCATACTTTGCAGGCTTTGGTTTAGTGTTTTTCGAGGACACATTACCGAGATTATTCGTCTGCTGTGTTTTGGGAGGGAGCACGCCACCGTCCGCACCCTGCCCATTAATACCTGGTCTAAATCCGTTGAAGATACCGAATTATGGCGCGATCTTGTAGATTTACAATTCTGCTTGTAAAATAGCAAACCTTCCGCTGCAGCTCTCTCAATTTCCATCTCCGAATCAGAAGGGCCCAGATCGTTGAGATTCGTTTTAGAGGACATGCCTCGGCCACGCACGCACAGCTCTGTGGCTGGCGCTAACCTAAAAGCAACCTCAGTAAAAAATAAACAAAACCTGTGAAGCAGGTAAAACAAATAAGATTTGAGACCAAATTTAAGATCTCAGCACTGGTTGAGATCAACAAAAAAACACCGCCGAGCACTCTCAGCTCAAAAAAACGTATTAAAAAACTCGTAAGCAATAGCACACGTGCGTCCAATATCGCTGTTCGCGCGGAACTCTCCGTAATTATCGTAATCGTATGTAATTTTCTGCGCCTGCGCACTTCTTCTGATTCATCCCGCGCTTATTTAAAATCATGTTTTAAAAATATATTAAAAATGATTCTTCAATGCATAATTATTATAATTATTATTAATATAAATGCAATAATTAATATAATTAATTTGTTCAAACACTGGTTTTTTATAAAGAAGCAGGAACAACTTGATATTTAGTTTCAACATCAAAATATACGTAACCCGAGAAATTTTCCATAATATACTTCATTAATAAAAACAATTATGGTTAATATTTATTTTTGGCCAAGCTATTAACGATTGCCAATTTACTCAATTAGGCATTTTGGCCGACTCTCCCCTATGGAGCTTGTAAAAAAGAACCTGATATTTTCTTTTCAATTTAAACAGTTTGAAAAATTGCAAACACTAAAGTTATAAATTATAATTTGCAGATTTAATTTGCCTGAACCAATTTATGTAAACATGGTGAGAGATCCTGTCGAACGTGTGATATCTTGGTATTATTATGTAAGAGCTCCTTGGTATTATGTGGAGAGAAAACAAATATTCCCGGATCTACCACTACCAGATCCTAATTGGCTAAAAAAGGATTTTGAAACCTGTGTATTAAACGACGATCGTGAGTGTAAATACCTCGAAGGTGAGATTCATGAAGGAATCGGCGATCATCGTAGGCAATCACTTTTTTTCTGCGGTCACAGCGAGAAATGCATGTGAGTTATTTTTTTAATATTTTCTATTTTTAAACTGACTATCTGTTAAAATTTCAAAATTTGATTTTCAATTTGGGTTCAC
Source organism: Ganaspis brasiliensis (assembly GCA_037103525.1). Classification (NCBI taxonomy): domain Eukaryota; kingdom Metazoa; phylum Arthropoda; class Insecta; order Hymenoptera; family Figitidae; genus Ganaspis; species Ganaspis brasiliensis. The sequence continues at coordinate 702,158 of JAZKLR010000055.1, read as the reverse complement.
CCCAATTTTAACTCAATAAAATTTTTAGATCAATGAATTTTCATTTAATAGAATTTTCAAGTTACAGAATTTGTTTTAACCTAATTTTTGTACGAAATTTTAAAATCGACCAATCACAATTTTCTTGATAATTTCTGATTAGTCAATTTCAAATTTTATGCTAAACATTTTTTGTCGTATGTTTCTTCGGACATTTGAAACTTCATTTAAAATAAAATTCGGTGAAATGAAAATTCTGGCAAATAAAAATGATTTCTTTTAATAATTGTCGTTGTTTTTTTAAGGCCCTTCAATACAGTTGGAGCTTTAGAAAGAGCAAAAACCTCTGTGGAAAAGCATTATTCAGTTGTTGGAGTTTTAGAAGATGTAAATACCACGTTGACAGTTTTAGAAAATTATGTACCTTTATTCTTCGAGGGAGCCACTGAAGTTTATTGGGGTAAATATTGTTTGTAACACGATCTTTTTTGAATATGCAAAAGTAACATCAAACTTATTAGAAAATTTAACATTAAGAATATTACACTGAAAAAAAATCTGGTAAGAGTTTATTCAACGTTTTAATCATGGTTAAATTGACAAAAATTCTGATTCTCTTATGATAAAGTATGCCACGATAATGACATGGAAAATGACAGAAAAAAATGACAGAAGAAATATCAGAATATCTGCAATTTTTTTGATTGAAGAAAATTTTTATTTCAGACCAAATCAACTCATTTACAAGAATCAACAGAAATTCTTTCAAACCACCTGTAAGCGAAGATGTCAAGGAATTAGTGAGAAGAAATTTCACTCGTGAAATTGAGTTTTACCAGTTTTGCAAACAACGCCTCCATAAACAATATAGAGCACTCAAATTAGCAAATAATAAATAAATAAAACAATAAATCATCAACCAGTATTTCAAACCTGATTTAGTTTTAAGAAAAAGTCAAGAATATTCCAAATTTGTCTTGCCTGCCAAATAAGACAGAAAACTCTTCTTCAATTTTAATTATAGAAATACATTTAAAAATTTTAATAAAAAAGAATCATAATATATTTTGTAAAAAGAGTTAAGGTCCTTTGTTATTAATACCAGAAATGTTGAAAATTGATTCATTATTCAAAAAATCTTTAAGAAAAAACTGAAGAGATTGATAAAAAAAAAGGTTAATTATTTCTTTTAATGAAATAAGAAAAAATGCATTAATTTTATACTTGTGGACAAATTAATTGAAATGCTTAAAACTCTGTAGATTAAATGTAGATAATGATTATTTTATATCTTGAAGAATAATATCTTTAAGCTTGTTTTAATATTGACGACAAGCAATTGCGTGTGATTTAGTTCCTAGACTTAAAAATAAGCGATAATATTTACAAATAAAGGCATTATGTAAAAAATGCTTTTTTGAAAATTATGAATATAGTGTAAAAATTAGTAATATTAAGAAATAGATGATGGGATGTATTTTTCTAATAAATATTGTTGACATTTATACTCGAAAAGACTGTCCCAGAAAACGACTGAAATCATTTTATAAATGTTTTTATATAATTACGATCAAATATCACTCCATAAATAACAGTAATAAACCATTGCAATAAAAAAATCGCGTTTTATTTATAAATACACTTTTTGTCATTAAAAACTGTCCGCTCAAAAAAATTGCATATTAAAAAAAAAGCAAACGAACAAAAAAGTATTTAAAATTGAAAAAATTTATACCAGGTGAAAAAATCCGTACCAAAATCACATATATTATAATTAGTATATTAAATATTTAACTATACAATAACAACTGTAAAAAATGTAAACGACATTTGTGTTAAATAAAAAATAAGAGAAATTAATTTCAAAATTGATGTTTTATTCTAACACACAGTGTGATAATAATTATTATTATTTAGAAGATGTTGTTTTTTTTAGTATTTTCTTTATTTTATGAAATTAAAGCATATTAATTATTATTAAAATTTATAAATTAATTTATATTTTTATGAGGTGGCCCAGTTGGGAAAGAATGCCTCATAAATATATATATATATATATATCGATGGCCCCCGTTGATAAAATGTTTATTGAAAATCCAGTGGAATAAAATGCTAATTCAAAAGAGCGTGCTATATAATTCTTATTCAATTGGTTGTGTAATAAAATGCCAACTGATTTTGAGTACAAAAAAATGTTATCTCTGAAAAATTATTTAAACATAAATGTCATTTTTTTAAACTGCAAATTAACTCCGTATTGTATGTAAAATGTAATTTATAATAAATAATATGTATCTGATTGTATAAATATGAAAATTACATTTATATTTGCATACAAAATGAATATTTAATTTTTTAAGATAGCATTTTGTTGCACTGAACATCAGTTGTCATTTTATTACACAAACAATTGAATAAGAATTATATAGCATGCTCTTTTGAATTAGCATTTTATTCCACTGGATTTTCAATAAACATTTTATCAACGGGGGCCGTCGATATATATATATATATATATATATATTATGTGATTCTGCTGAAAGATAATGTTCGTCTTATTCAGGATAGGATAATTAATTATTAATTATTATTATTATTATTATTAAATAATAATAATCTCTGTAAACTCCTGAAGTTAGTTATAGCTGGTTATAGTATTTATATTTATTCATCTTTTTCTGCCCACGTTTTAAAGTCTAAAGTGAAGTTAGTTAGTATTAATCGAAAAATGCTTTAAAAATTTATTATAGTTTTTGAAGAAGTTTAAAATATATACACATGCCATTAATTTCCTAAATTTTCAGTTATTATCTCAAATTTAGATTATTGTCATCAAGTTTCCATTATATAACGATTTTTCAATTATTTTCTTTTGCTTAAAAATAAATTCTGCAATTTTTCTTGATTTTCAGCAGTTTATAATTATTTTCATTATTTTGGTATTACTTTTAAAAATTTCAATTATTTATCCGATATTGCAATTATTTTCGTCAATTTTCGTTATTTCTGTGATTTGTTAATTATTCTATTTAATTAAAAATTTTTAAGTAGTTTTGTAATTATTATTTTTTTAAACATTTATTCTATAATTTTTTCCGTAATTTCTCTCAAATTTTATTAAATGTTTTCAATTTTTCATATTTTAATTATTTTCATAATGATTCAATTTTCTTTCACAATCTTAAATTATTTTCAGCATATTTCAATTATTTTTTTCAATTTGTAATTAATTTTACCATTTTTCTCGATATTCTTATTTTCTAAAATTATTTTCTAAGATTTTTAAGTATTTTTCTGAAAATTCAAATATTTTCTTCAATTTCTAATTCTTTTCATTTGTTATCAGAATTTCAAATTTTTTTTTATTAATTATTGTAAATTTCAATTATTAGCTTTCTTCTAGACTTTTCTCCAGTTTTTAGTTTTTCTCATTTTGTAAAATTATTTTTTAAGATTTTGAAGTATTTTCTCAAATTTCTATTATTTTCTTCAATTTTTATTATTTTTATTTGTTTTCATAATTTCCAAAAAATGTTATTAATTGTCGTAAATTTAAATTATTTTTAGCATTCTTCCAGTCTTTTCTACAATTTTTAGTTATTTTCTTTTTTGTAATTGATTTCTATTTTTTCAAATTTCAATTATTTTTTCTTTATTTAAAAAAAATTCTGTAGTTTTTTCAATTATTACACTTAAATGTCATTTATTTTTTACAACATATCATTGTTTGTATTATATTTTAATTATTTTCGGCAAGTTATAAAATTTAAAAACATTTTTCAATTATTTTCCAAAATTTATTTCCTTCAATTTTTAATTCTTTACATTTGTTTCATAATTTCGAAAATGTTTAACTATTTATCTGACTTTTCAATTATTTCATTATTTATATTATTTTCTTCAATTTTCAATTACTTTCGTTCTTTTTGTCGTTCTTTTTCATAATTGCCAAAAAGTTTTTACTTATTTCTCTTTAATTAAAACTTGTTCTGTTCAATTTTAAATTATGTTTATCTTTTTTCATTTATTTTCTCTAATTTTTAATTATTTTCTTTTATTTCAATGAACATCTGAAAGTTTTAAGTATTTTTCTCATATTTTGTTTAACTTTCCTTTATTTAAAATATTTTATGTAATTTGTTTAATTAATTTCTCAAATTTTAATTATTTTTTTAAATTTTAATTTATTTATCTCAATTTCTAACCATGTTTTTTCAATTTTCAATTATTTTCTCTAATTTTTCATTATTAAATTTTGTTTTAATTTAAGTTTAAGATTCTCAAGTATTTTTCTCATATTTTAATTATTTTCTTTATGTTCAAAACATTTTTATGATTGTTTAAATTAGTTTCCCCAATTTTTAAATGATTTCATTTTTTTTTCAATAAATTTGCAAAGTTTGCAATTATTTTTTTTAATTTCAATTATTTTTTGCAGTTATTTTTAATTTTAAAATATTATAAATTTTGTCCTAAATAAATATTTATTTTATTTATATTAATTGATTTTTAAATATTATATTTAAAATATTTATTTCTTCTTACATATTAGATAAATATTATTTACCGATTTGTTATATTTATTATTGTATTTTATAATTTCTAAAATGTATGAAAAACTAATCGCGCGCTGGTGTGCGTTTTATTTTGCTAGTTTTGTTATATATAATGTACATTTTTTATTAGAAATGAGAGTCAAACAGATCTTGCAGAAAAATATTTTGAATCGACAAAATTGAACATTTTGTTTCGAAACTTGCTAGATTCACTATAAAATACTATTAGGAAGGGCTCTCTGATAAAAGTTTGGTTGAATTTAGGCTCAAAGTTAATTTTGGACAAATTTCGAAATTTTACTTTTAATTTAATTTTAAGAATTAATTTTAAGTAAAAATTCAAATAAACTTGGACCTGAGAGACCTTCCTAATGAAATTTCAAGTAATTGTACCAAGTTTTGTGACAAAATATATCGTTTTCTATAATCAATCATCTTGTTAATATTACAAAAAAGAACTAGCTTTGAATACAAAAATATAATCTTTTTATCATAAAATTAAAGTTTCAATCCAAAGCTCTCCGACAAAAAATGGAAATAAAGTCTGTAACAAATAAATAAAGCTTCTACAATTATAAAATAACTTACAAAAGTAAATTAAGCACTGTAATAAATTACAAAAATACCTGCTTGCTTCAAAAAAGCGTGAGTTTTAGAAAGAAAATGAAAATTTTGACATTCAATGACAAATGTGACAGGTTAATCCACCATAATTCTTTATAGTCACGTGACAATTTTCTGCGCATGCGCACTTCTTTTGATTCATCCCGCGCTTATTTAAAATCATGTTTAAAAAGTATATTAAAAATGATTCTTCAACGCATAATTATTATAATTATTATTAATATAAATGCAATAATTAATATAATTAATTTGTTTAAACGCTGATTTTTTATACAGAAGTAGTAACAACTTGATATTTAGTTTCTACATCAAAATATACGTAACCCGAGAGATTTTACGTATCGTACGTATCTTGCTTAGAAGTTTTACAGCGTAATATTATTATTTATATATATATATATTTTTTGAAAAATCAAATTCTCATATAAAAAATTTAATAATTAAAATTGAAAGAAGTTCTACTTTTAGCTTCTGAAGAACCAAATTATTTTCTACAATTTCTAAACAAGATCCCTACCTTATCGATCACGGTGCACGATTTTTTTTACATTTCATTGTTTATTAAACTATTTTTTTTAATAACTTACATATTCGTAAGTTAGGTTGCCTTCGTAAAGGGGTTACACACTTTCTAGCAACTCTAAATTCTGAACATTCAAACAAGTTTTTACTTTTATTTTTTGAAAAATGTACTTCTTAAAATTCAGAATAGTTTTACTTTCAGTTTCTAAAATTTTTTTATATAATTCATGTTTATTTAACTCTCTTTTTTTAATATAAGTAATCCACACATTTTTTAAAAAGCAGGCCTTTTATTACCAAACTGTAGGTAGGAAAAAGTTTGGAAAATATTTGTTTTTTAGAGTAAGATGTTTTCACAAATGTAAAAAATAATTGCAATTTTTAAAATAAAACTGGCATATTAAAATATTTAAAACTTGAAGTCTTGAGGTGCGTTTTCATGAATGATTGCATAGCTAACTTCACTTGGTTTAAATTATTTAAAAAAATTTTATAAACAATACTTATTTTATAATATACAAAAATGGAAAACAAATAATTTGTTTGAAATATCAAAATATAAAATTTAATTTAAAAAGTTAAAAGTACTTTTATATATTTGTATTATATATGTTACCTCGACTAGAATTTGACAGGAAACTTAACCTCAAACGGTTTTAAATTATCTAAATCTTAGTAGTCCTAATCTGTAAATTTTTAGAGTAACTAGATTTTCTGTTTCAAAAACGAAATAAAATAATAAAATACAATTGCTAAACTTGCTTTTCTGATGATAAGAATTTCAAACGAATACAGAATACTTTTTTATCGACTAGTTACGTATATAGTTTGTGAATGACAGTGTGTGATACTGTATGCGCGTGGTTGACAAGTTTACAAATTACCTTCTTTCATTTTATTATTTAAAAATGAATTCAATGCAATAAATAAATATAATATATGAAAATCACGAAAATGTAAGTAAAATCAATCGATTCTTTAAAAGGATATGGAGATTAATTCACTGGTAGTGGTAAATTGAATCTAATTACTCATACATTGTAATGCTTTTATTTTGCTTCATATTTACAGACGTCTTACACAAACAACGCATATGTATTGGATACTGAATACAAAAACCTTTTTGTTTCTTTATTTTTATGTTATTAAACTGAACTATAGACATTCTTGTTCCTAATTCCTAAAAAATTATTACAAAGAAATTAATATATACAGTTTCTTTTAATGTTTTTGTATTGTTACAATTCACTGATGCGTTTATATTGGGTATTTTGTTTAATCTTTTTGATTATATTATTCTTTTAAATTGCTATCGTGATATAATCATACAACACATCCGTTTATAACCTTTAAAACTGTAAATACTTAAGATTCTATTTACTATACAATTTTTCAATTTGTACACTAAACAACACATTTTTTCAGGTGCTTGAGAAAATAAATTTTTCTTAATTGTTCATTCGATTTTTTAACTTCATTGTTATAAACCATATTTTCAATTTAAAATTTTTCCACCATATAGTAAAAAATCATATAAAAACGAGAATACTTCCCATAATAATATATATGTTTAATAAATGGCAAGTATTTTTAAAAATATATATAAAACAATTTTTTTTATACATGTAATTTAAAATTCAACTGATTTAATTAAATAATCAACTATTTAGTTAATTAACTAAGTTCAATCAGTTTATTTCGCTTTTTACTTCATTATTAGACAATAAGTAAATAAATTTTAATTAAAGGGATTTTAACCAAATTTTTTTTAAAACCAATGTTTCTAAAAAGTTGTGTATAAATAAGAATTAAATACAAAAACTTATCACACACAAAGGAAAAGTGTATTTAAATTCATAAGAAATTGTTTTTCAAAACGACATATCATTTCTGACATGAGGTTATAAATTATGTCAAAGTTATTAAATTTAAAGTATCACTATTAAGATAAAATTGTCAAATTCTACTAGAGTATCTTTTTACAAATAATTCTTCATAAACTTGAAAATGATTCTAGGATTAACCAAGTGCTTTAAAAATCAAAATATCATCTGCGTTTGTTGAAGAATTAGCCTTAGAATTATGCAAACATCGTATTCAAAATGGTTAGTTTAAAGTAGCCTTTTCCGATCTTTAATATTTTTTTTTCAGTAGAAACAGTCTTGCACTATAAATATACTTTATTAGAAACTTACTTTTTTATTCTATTATTATCTCTTTTATTTTATTAATTTTATTACAAATAAATTTTTTTATTACAAAGAAATCATTTTATTAGAAATAAGCTTGTTTAGAAATCCTATTATTATTCATTTTAATCCCAAAACAACATTAGCATGTTTTTAAGGGCATGTGATGAAGAATGCCGTCATTTGAGAATAGGAGGAATTTTGCCGCGGTGTCAAAATATTCATAGTTTTACAATATTTTATTTTTGTCACAAAACTTTGTAAAAATATCTAAAATATTATCTGGGCCGAGTTTCTTAAGATTTGGACTTAAAAGTAATTTTCCAAATTTCCGAAAATCAGTGTTCCGAAATTAATTTTAAAAAAAAATTTAAACTCTAAGCAGACATCACATGCTCTTAAGTTTAAACTTGATAATTATTCATGTACATCGACACTTTATTGACTTGAATCAATCAAAAAAGCACCATAGATTGATTGCCGTAGTTAAATATTTATTTTCATTATTGTAAATCAGTAATTAAAATTCTTAAATTAATTATTTTATTGGGTATTAATATAATTTTTCTTTCTACTAAAGGAAAGCTTATCGAAGAAACGTCGTTTGGACAGTGATTTTGATTTGATAATAAATCAATCCAGCCAACAAAAAAAAATGTTTTGCTGGGGTAGCACAGTACACGGAGAACTTGGACTCGGTGGAATTGAAGATGAAAATATTCTTGCTCCACGAGAGGTTGACTTTTCCAAAGCTCCGGAAGTTGAACAAAGTAAGTTTTATTTTTATTATTTTTCTTCTTTTAACAGTACATTAATATTAGATTTAATGATATATCCTCTTCATTTTGTAATCTCATTATTAAAAAATGTATTTTTAGTCGCCTGTGGTGAAAATTACACAATTCTCATTACCCGAGACGGACAAATCTATTCTTGTGGAAATAATGACTCTGGACAATTAGGCCATGAAAAAGAGAGAAAAAAGAGATTAGGCAAGTATTAATTTTTTGACGAAAATTAAATATTTCCAGAAGCTAATCATTAAAAAAAACTCTGGTTATTAATTTTTTTGTTTAGAACTGATTCCAGGACTGGAAGCCTTTATTTTTAAAAAAGTAGCGTGTGGTGCTTATCACACTTTAGTGGTGAACGAATGGGGTCAACTTTTCTGTTGGGGCTGCAATTCAGATGGACAATTAGGTATAATTCTAGGATTTTTAGTTAATAATTGCAGGGATCACAGGTTGTCCCCTATTCACCTTTCTTCCCCTATTTTAAAATTTTGCACCTATTTCCCCTTTTTCTAATTTTCAGTATTAAAGTTTATAGTTATAGCCAAAAATTTTAGCAGTTCAATATAAAGAAAAAAATTTTATAAAAACCCAGCCCAATTAATTTACATTAATCTGCATCAGTCAATAGAAAATCCCCATTAAAAATGGGGATAAACTTTTAAAAATAAATTCCCAACTTTTTTAATTCATAAGCTAAAAATATTTTAGGTCATAAATTTCTTCATTTTTAGCCATATTTTAAGATATAATGTTTAAAGAAATTAAATTTTCAAAATGTCGGGTGTTATAAAAAATATGTAGAAATAATACATTGCAATATGTGCAATCTTTTATCACATAAATATTCAAGGAAATTCAACAAGTCTTATTTGGAGATTTTTGAGGTCGCAAATAAAGATTCCGAAGTCAAAAATTAATTTTTAAAAATTTTGGATATACATTCTCGTGTAAAAAATTCAGTTTTCAAAAAAATGACCTTACATCATCAATTTTTTTTAAAACAGTCTACAAATATTTAATTTTTACATCTCTTTTCAATTATCTTTTTCATTTTTATTTTTATTCATTTTTAAAGTCCTTTTGTCAATTTTCAAATAATTCTAAGATTTTGAACTTCATTTTTTCGTATATCAATTATTTTCTTCTGTCTTTAACTTATTGTCAGGAATATTTAAATTTATTACACAAGTTTTCATTTATTTTTGTCATTTTTATATTATTTTTTTAAAATTTCAATTATATTCTAAAATCTATAAATTATTGCCAAGAATATTCAAATTTTCTACACAATTTTCAATTTACTTTCGTCATTTTTTAATTATTTGCTTAAAAATTTCAATTACTTTTGTCATATTTCTTAGTATTTTCGTCATTTTCAAATTATTGTCTTCATATTTCTATTATTTTTGGCATATTAGAATTATTTTCTACAAATTTCAATTATTATATTCAATTTTTTTTGTCATGAATTTTTAAATTTTACACCAATTTTAATTTATTTTCTTCAAATTTTAAAAATTGTCTTCATTCTTTTTATTATTGTCATGAATTTATTAATTTTTTACAACATTTTCAATTATTTTCTACACATTTCAATTATTTTCTAGAAACTTTAATTACTTTCTTCATATTTAAATTTTTTGACTTTTTTTAATTAGTCTATTAAATTACAATTGTTTTTTTTAAACTTCAATTACTTTCTTCTAATTTAAATTATTTTCTTTAAACTTTGAATTATTGCCATAAATTTTTTAATTTATTACACAAATTTTCATTTATTTTTGTAATATTTCAAGTATTTTCTTAAAATTTCAATTATGTTTTTAATCCTTATTTTATTGTCAGAAGTATTTAAATTTTCTACACAAATTTCAATTTAGTTTTGTTATTTTTTAAATTATTTTCTTCAAATTTCAATTACTTTTGTCATTATTCAATTATTTCTGTCATTTTCCAATTATTTTCTTCATATTTTTATTATTTTTGGCATTTAAAAATTATTTTTATCAAATTTCAATTATTTTATTCAATTTTGTTTATTGTCAAGAAATTAAAAAAAAGTTAAAAAAAAAATTCAATCATTTTTTTAATCCTTTTTATTATTCTCATAAATTTATTAATTTTTTACAACTTTTTCAATTTTTTTTCAATATTTCTACAAATTTCAAATACTTTCCTTATATTTAAATTTTATGACATTTTGCAATTATTGTCTTCAAATTTCAATTTTTTCCTTTAGACTTCAATTAATTTCTAAAACTTTCAATTATTTTCCTCAAACTTCCAATATTTTTTTCAAAGGTTCAATTATTGTCTATAAATTTTTAATTTTTAAACCAGCTTTCAATTATTTATCTCATTATTCAACTAGTTTCTTAATTTTTCAATTTTTTCGTCAATTTTTCAAGTATTGTCTTCAAATTTATAATTTTTTACACTTTTTCCAATTATTTTCTACCAATTTCAATTCCTTTTCTCATATTTAATTTTTTTGGCATTTTTGAATTATTCTCTTTAAATTTCAATTATTTTCTTCAAACGTCAATTAATATCTTCAACTTTTAATTATTTTCCTCAAACTTCTAATACTTTTTTCAATTTTTCAATGATTATTATCTATAAATTATCAATTACTTACATCAGTTATCAAGTATTTTTGTCATTTCTCAATTATTTTTTTCAAACAACTATTATTTTTGTTATTATTCAAATATTTTTGACATTTTGGAATTATTTTCTTTAAATGTCATTTTCTTCAATCTTTTTATTATTGCTGTCTATAAATTTTTAATTATTTATGACATTATTCAATTAGTTTCTTCACGTTTCAATTATGTCCTTAATTTTTCAATTAAAGTAATAAATTTTTTATTTTTTACTTCGTTTTTTGAGTTATATTTCTCATTAATTTTTTTTTCCAAATTTCAGTTTTTTATGGTAATTTTTTGTTTTCTACATATTTTTTACATATGTAAATTTTTTTTATTTTCTTTTAAATGTGAATAATTATTTTTCGTCAAATTTTACTTATTTTTATCATGCTTCAATTATTTTCTTGTAATTACAAGTATTCTTTACATTTTTCAATTATTTTGTTTTAAATTAAAATTGTTTGTCTTCATTTCTTGATTTTTAATTCATTTTCCAATTAGTTTTCTCATTTAACAAATTTTTTTTCAAATTTGATATTGGGGAGCCCTGATTAATTATTTGCCTGCTGGCGGGCCCCAAATTAATATCAGTAATATTTTGTTTATTATTGCAAATTATTGTTTATTCACTTTTCTCACTTGAAAACTCCCTATTTATTTACCTTTTTAAAATAAAAAGTCACTTTTTTGTACTATTTTCAATCTACAAGTCCGCTGGCAGCCCTGTATAATGTTTCCTTATTTAAAATTTGTGAATAAAAAAGTCCTATAAAATCTTCAAGTACATAAGTTGAAGCAAATTTTTTGTCCCCTTTTTGTCCCCTATTTTTGAAAAAATTCGCACCTATTCACCTTTTTCAGTAGCAATAGGTACTGTGATCCCTGTAATTGAAAAAAAGGAAGAAATTAGTTTAAAATCTAGATGACTGGATATGTTGAAAATAATAGATACTTGTAATTTTAAGGATTAGATTCTACATTCGCTGTTGAACGAATACCTCGAATGCTCAAAGCCTTGGGTACAAATATCGTTGTTCAAATAGCCTGTGGTCTGAAGCATACACTAGCTTTAACAAATAATGGAGAACTTTATTCCTGGGGATCAAACAAGGAGGGTCAATTGGGACTCGGATCAAATGTTAGAAAAGAACTTAAACCTAAGCTAATCTCTAGTCTAGCCGGCATCCCGATTGCATTTATTGCCTGTGGTGGATACCATTGCATAGTCGTGTCAAAATCAGGTATTGGAAATAAATCAAACTTGAGTTTAAAGTTAAAAAGGTACAAAAATTTAATAAGATTAACTTCAATAATTAGTTTAATTCAGTGTGTCTACTAAACGAAAAAACAGGGAATCGGACATCAAACCGGGAATTTGCTTACTCTGTTTATAACAAAGTTTATTAATATATACCAATTTGTTTTAAGCTTTTTTTTAAAAAACTGACGCCAAAGAGTTAATTAAGGATATTTTTTAATCTTAAAAATGTCAGTTTCTCAACTATTGATTCAATTATTGAAATATGGACCTTGATGCAATTTATTTTCGACCATGAAAGCCTTGAATTGTTTTTTTAAAAATCGTTATTTTGTCAAAACTATTTATAAATTTATTGAAATTGAATAAATGTCTAGAAACTTTTTACTGTAAATGTTTTGAAAATTAAATTTGTGTAACCATCCTGATTAAAATAAAAAGGAGTTAATTTTTATAACAGATAATTAGGAAAAACTTGAAATTTAATTGATAAAAATTTGTAGACCTACTATAAATTAGTCGCAGGCAAAAAGAAACTTTGATATATATAAAATATAAAATTTTACTTTAAAAAAAAAAAATCAAAAATAAAATGAGTAATTACCTGTTTAATTCAGGAGCTGTTTTTGGATGGGGTAAAAACAATTTTGGTCAGTTAGGACTCAATGATAATCAAGGAAAAAGTCTTCCATCACAATTAAGAACATTAAGAAACTCAAAAGTTCGATACGTCGCGTGTGGAGAAGAGTTTTCCGTGTTTTTAACAATGGTGAGTAAAATTTGTTTTCATTTTGTTTTGATACTTAAAATGACTATTTAATTTAATATTCAAAATATATTTAAATCAAGGCTGATAAAAATCATGATTTTTTTTAAAAATATGAAAAATTCGATTTTTTTTTTATTTAAATCAAAACTTGATTTTTTTTTAATGCATAAGTCAGGAAATAAAACTTTCAAACGTTTATTTTTAAGTAGTTCATTTCTCAAACTGAGAATATTTAATAAGAAATAATAAAGAATAAAACAACTTAGAAGAATATAAATTGATAATAAGAATCAAATAACTTATGTCGAATAAATGAGAAAATTTCAAAAAAATGTTTTTAAATTCATATGATCGCAAAATTAAGAAAATTTGGAAAAGGAACGAAAATAAATAAAATATACATAAAAAAGTAGAAACTCTTTTTAAAAAATTAAACTATTTGCGGACATTTTTTTAAGTGAAAAAAAATTAATAAGAAGATAATTGAAAAAACGTTTAAATACATATATATTACTACAGAGAAAAAAATTTAAATTAGAAAAAATAGAGATTTATTTTGGAAATTGAAAAAAAAGAATGAATAAAATTATGGAATATGTTTAAAAGTTATAAAAGAAACGAAATTCTATGAAATATAGATGAACGGCGTTAAAATGAGAATATTTAAGTACCTAGTACAAGATTAAATTTATATAAAAATATAAAATAAAAAAATAAAAGCTTTCAAAAAAAGTGGAAAAAATTTAAAAATGTAGATAGAAGATTCGAATAAATGTTTTAAAAAATTCGCTATTACAAGATAAAAACAAAACAATTATAATTTGAAAGAAGGAAAAGAAAACAGAAATAGAAAAATAATGACAAAAATGAAAAAATTAATTCAAATGTAACTAAATAAATAAATAAATAAAATGCAAGAAAGGACTAAAAAAGTTGTAAAACAACATAGAAAGATAAGGGAAAATAATGATTTTTTTCTTAATCTAACAAACTGTAAAAAAATGTAAAAAGTACAACAAAAAATTTGTGTAAATCTACTAAAAAATTAGAATTAATAAAAATAAAATAAAAAAATGTATATAAAGATAAATATAAAGCCCACAAAAGAGATTTAAAAATTATTTTCAAATAAAAAAGTATAGAAAAATTAAACCAAAATAGTTTTATAATTTTAGGTACACTTAAAACAAGACCAACAATAAATTGAGAAAAATAAAGAAAATCTAAAAATTTCATGAAAGAATAAGTAAGTTTGCAAAAAATAGACAAGATTTTGAAAAGAAATTGAATAAATTTACAAACAAAAATGAGCGAGTATCCATTTATAAAATTTTGATATACATAATGAGATTTTGAATTTATTTACTCTTTGATAAAATTTTCAGATTCTATGACTTTTCATCAATATTTGTTTTTAAAATTGTTTTTAAAATTGTTTTAAAAACGTGACTGATGATAAAAAATTGTGTTTCTTTTATTTTGTTAAGTTATTTACAATTTATTTTGAAATTTTCTTCATTTTGTGAATAATTTTTAAAAATTTTTCATTATTGAAGGAATTTGTCATTTTTTTTTATATAATTTTTACTTATTTTATTCTTCCTGTTTTTATTTTGTAGCTTACTTTCGACTATTTCTTCTGCTTTTTTTAGATTTTCTTTATTTTCAATTTATTGCTTTATTTTTATATTATTTTATTTTATCGCTTTGAATATTAATTAGTTCCAATTAACTAATAATCCGAACTTAAATTTATCCAATTTTCAATTGAGCCAAATTCTCATTATTTTTGAGAATGTTTTTTAGCTTTTATGAAATAAGAAAAAAAAATAAGTTTTCATACTTATTACGTTTAAACATGTTTTTTATTCATTTTAAAATAAGAAGTCCACTGAATTTTTTTACCTACCTACTTTTTGTTTGAAAGAATTCATATTTAACAGAATTATTATTATTATGTAGAAACTGAGTAAGTCGAATTTTTAAATGTTAGAATATCCATTTAACAGAATCTTCATTTGTCCGACATTCTATTTGCATCAATTGTTATTTGATATAATTTTTCAAACGTCGAATTTCCATTTGTTTGAAATCACAATTGGCCAGATGGCTGACATTTTTTTGTCAGTTTGCAATTTTGAAGAAATAAAAATTCGAGGTTTTAAGAATTCTATCAAATATCAATTCGGATAAATGAAGAGTTGGTGACATTGTTATTCAGGCACATTTAATAATAATTAGTTTCTTACTTAATTCTGTTGAAAGAAAATTCTGCTAAATTAAAACTATTCAAATTCGATTTAGAAAAAAGTCGAAGAATGATAATTTGTCTAGCAAAAAAATTCTATCTAATAAAATTCTAAAAAATAAAAATAACAAACTAATGAGTTTTAGAACTTAATTTTGCGAACTTTGCTTTTTTAAAAAATTAAAAATTCAAATAAATGTGATTGCGTAATAAAAAGAAAACTACCGGGAATTTACAATCATAACTTTTTATTATTTTAAATTTTAGAATCGTTGTTTCTCAAAAACGGCTTTACGTTAAATCAGTTTAAAACGCACCGTAAATATACAATTAAAATTGTATTAATTGAAATTAAAAGTTTGAATAAATTAGAATAATTATGAGTCAATTGACGTTTGGAATTTATTTCAATTTTATTTTATTTTTTTGCCATCTAAATTGTAAGTATTTTGATCATCTGTATTAATACAATTTTTTAAATTTCATAAAGAATAAAATATTAAAATTGAAATTTTTAAGATTTATCCACAAATTTGTATGTTTTTGTAATGTTTGCGATTTTTTGCACACAGTATTAGACATGCAGAGAATTGTGAAATTTATTTAATCCAAATCATGATTTTAATGTCAATGCTACAATAATTTAAATCAAAGTGATTTAAATTAATTACAGCCCTGATTTAAATAAATCAGGGCTGATAAAAATCATGATTTTTTTAAAAAAATCAAAAAAATCGGATTTATTTGATTTAAATCGGATTTTTTTGATTTAAATCAAAAATCGATTTTTTTTAAATATAACAACATATAAAATCTCCAAATGTTTATTTGCAAGTAGTTTATTAAAGAAATGAAGAAAAATTAAAAAAAACAACACAAGAATGAAACAGTGACATAATTATATATAAAAAAGTAATATAGTTATATATAAAAAAATTAAACTATTTACGGACACTTTATTAAATTA
The DNA here is from genome assembly GCA_037103525.1 of Ganaspis brasiliensis. Taxonomy (NCBI): domain Eukaryota; kingdom Metazoa; phylum Arthropoda; class Insecta; order Hymenoptera; family Figitidae; genus Ganaspis; species Ganaspis brasiliensis. The sequence continues at coordinate 685,601 of JAZKLR010000055.1, read as the reverse complement.
AAATAATAAATAAGAAGATAATTAAAAAAACGCTAAAATATATTACTAAAGAGAACAGAATTTTAAAATTAGAAACATTAGAGAATTATTTTATAAATTGAATAAAAAAAGAATAAATAAAATTTTGTAAAATTTAAAAAAAATTTAAAAGAAAAGAAATTCTGTAAAATACAAGAATGTGATATTTAAAATGTAAATATTTTACAAGATTAAATTCACATAATATAAAATAAAAGAATGAAAGCTTTCAAAAAAGTAGAAAATTGGGAAATTTAAAAAATATATAGATAAAAGCACCAAATAAATGTTTTAAAAAATTCGTAATTATAAGATAAAAAGTAAACAATTAAAAAGAAGGAAAATGTTTCTTAGAAATGGAAAAATGATGACAAAAATAAATTAAAGAATTAATTAAAACAAAAAGAATAACTAAAAAAATATAGTGAAACATCAAAAAAATTAAATAAATAGGAAGAAAATAGAGAAATCTTCTTTTCCTTAATCTAACATACTAAAAAAATGTAAAAAGTACAAAAAATAAAATTAAAAAATATATATATTAAGATAAATAAAAAAAGTCCACATAAAAACTTAAAAATCCTTTAATAATAAAAAAGTTTCAGCAAATTAAGCCAAACACATTTTTTATTATTACACTTAAAATAAGTCCAACTAGAAAATCTAAAAACTTTATGTAAGTTTGCAAAAAATCTCGCAAAAAATAGAAAAGATGTGAAATAATTTGAATAAACTTAACAAAAAAATGAGAGTATTTATTTTTGAAACTATGGAAATAATTATGAAAATTAACGAAATAAAAAGTTTAGTGAATGTTATAATAACGAAATTGTCTAAAATTATATTAAATAATTTGCATAAAAAGAGGAAAATTAAAGAAAACCCTAAAATAAAAAGACAAATAAAAAACAAAAATACCAAAAGTAAAAGTAGTTAAATTTTATAAAGATTAAAATATTGAAATTGAATTGTTTTAGATTTATCCACAAATTTGTGGGTTTTGTTTATGGTTTGTGATGTTTTACATGCAGTATTAGACATCCGGAGAATTGTAAAGTTTTTTTGATTTAAATCATGATTTTAATGCAAGTTTTCCAATGATTTAAATCAATAACAGCCCTGAAATAAATATAAATTTATAATTTTTTTAGGACGGTGGTGTTTTTACTTGTGGTGCTGGAATGTACGGTCAACTCGGTCACGGAAGTTATAGTAATGAAATTCTACCACGTCAGGTTGCAGAACTAATGGGTAGCGTTGTTACCCAAGTAGGTGTTAAAAATGTAATATTTTAAATAGAAAAAATATTGGTTTCAATAATTCAGTAATTGACGCAGGTAGCCTGTGGAAAAAAACATACCCTGGCTTTTGTTCCGAGTGGAGGAAGAGCTTACGCTTGGGGTTCAGGTGGTGCTGGACAGTTAGGAATCCGAGACGCTAAGAGTGTTACAACTCCCCAAGTCGTTCTAGGACCCTGGCTGTCTTCCAAAGATATTTTCAGTAGTAAAGTTGAACCTTCTCTTAGTCCTTACGCAAAAGATTGTGTTTTTAAACATATTTATAGTGGTGGAAGTGGCAATCACAGCTTTGCCACAGTGACGCAAATAAAGGATAATGTAAATCCTGACGATTGTCGAATATTAGCTCCTAATTCGCAAATTTTGACTGTGACGGAAGAGCAGTTAATAGCTTGCCAAAGAGTTCCTTTGGGTGCTTCTGTGGATCATGAAATTCTTACGTAAGACTTTCTAAAATATACATATTTTAATAATTCATATGAAATAATATATTCATAACACCGGCACACAAAAAAAATATTAATTTGGGATGATAAAGACCAGATTAGTCAATTCTTACGTATTTTGGATCGATGAATCCAAAACCGGGATCGGTTTTCAAAAGTTAGCTCTCATTTGTTTTCTAACCTCAAAAAACAAAAAATTTAAGTTTAACCTGTTGTAGTATGCATAAAAACTGTAGAAAAAATATGAATCTCAAACTATTGTAAACTTTAAAGTATTACCTTTAATTTAAGCCCAGAAAACTTGAAAAATATTCAGTAGTTCCCGAGATATGATAAAAAACGTGCAAGTATTTTTTCCTTAAAAGTTAAGCAAATCGTGACTTAACCTGAAAATTATGTTTTTTTAGATAAATATGATTTAACGTTTTGACTCATATCTCGAGAACTACTGAATATTTTTCAAGTTTTCTGGGCTTAAATTAAAGGTAATACTTTAAAGTTTACAATAGTTTGAGATTCATATTTATTCTACAGTTTTTATACACATTACAGCAGGTTAAACTTAGATTTTTGGTTTTTTTGAGGTTAGAAAACAAATGAGAGTTAACTTTTAAAAACCGACTCCGGTTTCGGATTCAGCGACCCAAAATGCGTAAGAATTGATTAGTTTAGTATTTAGCACTCAAAATTAATTTTTTTTGTGTGCCGATGTAATTAGTACACTTTTCGGGGAAAATAACCTACAGTGGGTCAGTTTATTTAAAATGTTATTTCAATTTTTACAAAGTTTGAATATTTTTTCTGTCTTTATGAAGGATCTGAGTAAATAATGCGGATGTTTGACAATAAATAATTTACAAAATTAATGTTTTTAGGTACTTGGAGACTACATTTCGAAGTCTGGCTTGTATTAATGCATCTTTTCTTGTTGCAAATGACGCACATTATGGGTGTTCTAGCAAACATCATGGAGTTGATATCGAACAAGCGAAGAAATTGTTTGGAATTATTTCTGAGTTAGATAATACAACTATCAAAGAATTGGTAATTTATTGATGATATTGATTAAAATGACTGACAATTTCTTAAAATATTCAAAAGGATTTACACTAATTTTAGCCAAAGATGCTGATGCTTGGAATTTTTTTATTTTGATTCTACAAACGGATGGTTTTTCAATGAGAATACAAAATCTTTATGGATATTTTCAGATTCATCGAATAATAATAGATAATAATAGATTCATCGAGTAATGAACTCATTTATAATTATTTATAAATAGATTATATACAACGCACGCAAATTATTAATTTCTGCAGCTTGTGTTATCAACAATTATAAATATTCTAAATACGATACCTAAAGATAAATAAAACAAGATTCATTTGTATAGGACAAAATTTATAAAATTTTTGAATTGAAAAACATTTTTAAAAATAATTGAAGTTTGAGAAAAAAAATACATAAAATTTTTAGACATTGATTGGATAAAAATAACAATAATTAAAATTGAGTGAAATAATTGAAAACTGATAAAAATAATTGAAAATTGAAGATAATTATTGCAAATTTAGAAAAATAATTTTTAAAAATACAGAATATATGTGAAGTAAAAGAAAGTATGTAATTACAAATTGATGTCAAGAATTTTAAATTGAGGAAGATAATTAAAACATTACAGAAACAATCGAAAATTGAAGAAAGTAATGGAAATTTGAGATAAATAATTGAAATTTTCGGAATTAATCAACAAATAATTAAAATAATATAAAATTTATGAAAATCATTGCAAATTAAAGAAAAGTAATTAAAGATTGACGAACGTATTTGAAATTTGAGAAAAATAATTGAAGAATGGTTAAAATATTGAAAAGTGGATACAGTAACTTAGATTTGAGATAATAATTGAAAATTTAGGAAAATAATTAAATAATAATTAATATATCTAATAAAAAGGTGGAAAAAATAATTGTAAAAACATTAAAAAAAATGAAAATTGAAAAAAAAATTTTAAAAATGAGATAAATAATTGAAAATTGAGAAATTTAATTGAGGCATTGTAAAAATAATTAAAAATTGAAGAAATTGATTGCAAAATGATAGCAGTAATAATTGAAAATTAATGAAAATCGTTAAAATTTGAAAAAAATATTTTAAAATCTGGGAAATTAATTTAAAAATAGTGAATATAATAAAAATTTAAGAAAATATTTGCAAAGTAATAAAAATAATTAAAAACTGAAGCAAATAATTTTAATTTGTGAAAAATTACAAAATATGTTTGTAATAAAAGAAATAATTGAAGAATAATAAAAAATAATTGTAAAATATTACAGAATATGTTTGAGATAAACAATACTACTTGAAAAACAATAAAAATAATTATGAAAATTAAAGAAAAAAAATTGAGAAAATTACAGAATTTATTTGATATAAAAGAAAGTTATTGAAAATCGAAAAAAAATCATTTAAATACTTGAAAAGTACAACTAAAATTTAAAAAAAAGTAAATAAAAATTTAATAATTTAGTTTATTTAATGTAAATTGATGAAGCATGAAACAAGTTTTTTAATATTAAAAATATTTGAAAATTAATTATGGAAAACAATGAAAATGAGAAAACTGACAATTAAATTAACAAATTTGATGAGTTATATCCTTCCATTATTATTTGACATTACAAATTGATATCCATAATTCGATATTGAAGAAATTAATTGCAATTTGAAGAAAATAATTATAATTTGAAAAACAAAAATCATTTTATGTAAAACTAATTGAAAAATGAAGAAACAAATTGGAAATTAATTAATAAATAATGAAACTAATTTAGTACTGAAGGAAATAATTAAAACTGAAAAAGTTTTATTTAAAAAAATTAAAGAAAATAATTGAAACTTGAAATTATATTGAATTTATAATTTAGGGGAATAATTGAAAATAATTAGAAATTGAAAAAAAATCAATGAAGAATGAGATAAATAATTGAAAATTTAGGAATTAAATTGAGGAACAGTAAAAATAATTAAAAATTGAAGAAATTGATTGCAAAATAATAACAATAACAATTGATAATTGCAGAAAATTATTGAAATCACAGAAAAATATTTTTAAATTTAGGAAATTAATTGAAAAATTATGAAAATAATAAAAACTTTCAGAAAAGTAATAAAATTAATTAAAAATTGATAAAATTACAACATGTATTTGTAATAAAATAAAATAATTGCAGAATGATAAAAACAATTGTAAAAAAAACAATAAAACAATAAAAACTTTCAGAAAAGTAATAAAATTAATTAAAAATTGATAAAATTACAACATGTATTTGTAATAAAATAAAATAATTGCAGAATGATAAAAACAATTGTAAATCGAAAAACTAACTAGAATTTGAGATAAATAATAAAAAAATTAGAAAAGTAATTTGAAAATAATTGAAAATGAAAGATAATTATGGAAATTTAAGAAAAAATTGAGAAAATTACTTAGTCTATTTGATATAAAAAAAAGTTATTGAAAATCGAAGAACATCATTAAAATACTTGAAAAATACAACTAAAACTTAAAAATAATAAATAAAAATTTAATAAAAATTGATGAAGCATGAAACAGGTTTCCTAATTTTGAAAAATATTAGAAAAATGATATAGAAAACGACGAAAATAGTGAAACTAATAATTAAATTAACAAATTTGATGAGTTATGACCTTCCATTATTTAATTAACATTACAAATTGACATTAATAATTCGATATTGAAGAAATTAATTTGTAATTTGAAGAAAAAAATTACAATTTGAAATGCAAAAATCATATTTTGTAAAAATAATTGAAAAATGGCGAAAGGAATTAAAAATTAATTAATATATAATGAAACTAATTTGATATTGAGGGAAATAATTAAAACTGAAAAAGTTTTATGAGAAAAAATTGAAGAAAATAATTGAAACTTGCGGAAATTGAAAAAAAATTTTGAAAAATGATACAAATAGTTTGAAATTAAAGATAAGAATAGAAATTTGAAAAAAAATACAGAATTTATTTGTTATAAAAGAAAGTGATTGAAAATCAAAGATCATTTAAATTCTTGAAAAATGCAAATAAAGTTTAAAAGGAATATTAATAAAAATTGAAGAAGCATGAAACAGGTTTTTTAACATTGAAAAATATTAGTCGCCGCCCTTGATTGAAATTTTATATGAACGGAAAAGAATATTTTCTTCATAAATATTAATTTAGAAAGAACTCTTTTTAAACAAAACTTGTAGATCTTAAGGAAAATAATTTGTTTCATAGTTTACTCAGAAGAAACTCAAAAAGTTGACTTTTTACGTGTGTATTGAATTTTTTTATCTTTAGTTAAAATATAATGCAATCACAATTATGCAATTAAATTTCTTTCTGATTTTTTAATTTACATCATTTTTAATTACACTACATTTAATTCCACATCATAAATAGTCATAAATTACAACAACAAAAAATTGTGTAGAAAGATTTAAAAAAAAACCACAAATGGATAATTCTCAAAAACAGATTTATTTGTACCAGAAAATCGTGTGCTTAAGATAAAAAATTTAAATTTAAAGAATTTAAATAACAAATCCAAATATCTTCGGGTGAAATTTATTTAAAACGCATAATAAAAATATAAAAAATATTCTAAATTTTAAAATTGTTATAAATAAATATTTTACTTCAGATTTTCAACTGTATCGTAGACCTTCTGAAATCTCTTGCAACATCACCTCCAGATGTAGAAACTTTGAGAGTTTTTCTTATTTTACCTCTCTATCATGGATTTGCAGATCCTCTGAATTGCTTCACTCTTCAAGGACCTCTCTGCAAGTCATTTCTCGAATTAAAATCAGAAGCTTTGAAAATTGTTGGCCTTTGGTGGAGAGATTCGCCAGCTTTCTATTTTGAAAGATTAGTTCGAGTTTATAAAGCAGTAGTACAACACTTTTTAAAACAACCAAAGTTTATGGAAAGGAAGGTAAAAATTGGAAAATTTTTGGCTTATACAAAGAATTATTTATACAAATTTCTGGAACTTTTAACATTTTTATGATATTTGATATAATAAGAAAAATGTTTAATTAGATAAATTTCTTTTTACGTTATGCAGAGTATATCACAAGAACTTACAATAACACTTGTTCTGACCATGCTAAAATTTCTGTATGGACTTAATGACAAATCAGAAGGTCAAAAAGTGCCTTACGATGTTTTTCATCTGCCAGATCTAGTGGATGTTATAGATATAAAAATGGATTATTTTATGTGGTTAACTGATAATGGCCAATCGGTAAGTTACTAAAAATCTATTTTATATCATTATTTAAATATATTCAATTTTTTACGTTTCATTATCCTCTATTTCTGGACATTTAAATTAATTTAAAATGTTTCGAAATCTAAGTAATTAAATTTTCAGCCTGCTAAAATATTTTTCTGTGATTATCCATTCCTGTTTGACGCTGAAGCGAAAACGATATTGCTAGAAACAGATCAAGCTATTCAGGTAAATTTCTGATTTTATTCTCTTTAATTAAAATTTTCTAAGTTAACTTTGATTTAATAAAATTCATCTTAATAAATAAGTATCGATGCTTTCATTATCTTTGAATATTTATGAGAATAAATAGATAATATTGTTAATATATTTCAGATGCAATCAGCAATGAACGAAGCAGCCACGAGAGCTTTTACTCATTTGTTTTTAAACCCATTTTCAGCTTCTAATCCTCTGCAGCAGTTTCTAATGCTTAATGTTTCTCGAGAAAATTTAGTTGACGATACTCTAAGAGAATTATCTCAATATGAATCTAGTGATTTGAAAAAGCCACTTAGAGTAAGATTCTTCTATAAATGAAATTAAATTACTGTTATATTATGAATTTTATATTTGATATATTATAATTTATAATTTAAAGGTAAAATTCCACGGAGAAGAAGCCGAAGATGCAGGAGGTGTAAGAAAAGAATTTTTTATGCTTCTCCTGAAAGAAATATTAGATCCAAAATACGGAATGTTTAAAGAATATGAAGATACGAGAACTATATGGTTTAATGAAGATACATTCGAGGATGCTAAAATGTACTCTCTGATTGGATTACTTTGTGGTCTTGTTATTTATAATTTCATCATAATTGAATTACCATTTCCTTTGTCACTTTACAAAAAACTTTTAAACGAGCCAGTTGGTCTCAACGACATCAAAGATATGGATCCAATCTGCACGAAGTAATTTCCTTTTTTTTTTTCTTAAATAAAATATAAATTAAGAAAATATTTGTTAAGATTAATGATAAATGGAGAAAATTAAAAACTTAATTAGGAATTAATTTAATTATTTTCACTGTTTTCAGGAGTCTTCAAGACATATTGGATTATGCAGAAAGTGACTTCGAAGATGTTTTTTGTCTAAATTTTGAAATCGCACGAGAAGTTTATGGTGAGAAGAAAAATTACGAGTTAATACCTGGAGGCAGCAAAGTTCCTGTTACGTTAGAAAATAAGTAAGAAAATCTTAATGTATTTTTATAACGAATTTTATTTTTATTTATTTTAAGTAATTTTATTCAATTTTCAGTTTTTTTACTTTCTTTTGTAATTTTTATTTATATCTTGCGTTTGTTTCTTTTCTTCAAATTTAAATACATATTAATTGATACATAATAATTAGTAGTCAACTTTAAAACACCTTTTCTTAAAAAAAAAAATCCAAAAACCTTACTAATTGTATAGTAATTTAAAGTTTTACTAAATGAAACAACGCGCGCTAGCGCAAATATTTTTAAAAATGAAATAAATAATTAAAATTTGAGAAAATAATTGAAAAAATTACGTAATATATTTTAAATAAAGGAAATAAAGGTTAAAGAAAATTTTAGAGAAATACTTAAAACAGAAGTTCATTAAAAAAAATAAAATAAAATAAAGAAATAAAATTTAGAGAAAATAAATGAAAAAAGATGAACATAATTTAAAATTGAAGAGAATAATTTTTAATTAAAGATAAATAATTAAAAACTTTTTGGAAATTGTGAAAAAGAATGGAAGTAATTAAAAATTGAAGAAAATAATATAAATAATTGAAAATTGAATGAAATAATTGAAATGGAAGATAAATAGTTTAAAATTTTGGAAATTATAAAACAAATAAAATAAATTGAAAAATGATTCTAAAATTTGAAACTTAAAAAAAATAATTGAAATATCATAAAAACCATGATAAGTTGTAAAAAAATAAATGACATTTGAGTGAAAAAATTAAAAAAGAAATAAAGAATTTTTTTGAAATAAAAAAAAAATAATTGAAATTTGAAATAAATACTCGAAGATCTTAGAAATCAGTTGAAAAAAAATGAGAATAACTAAAAGTTGGAGAAAAGAAATGAAGAAAGCTGAAAATAATTGAAATTTACGATAATTAATAAAAAAATTTTGGAAATTTTGAAGACAAATGAAAATAGTTGAAAATTGAAGAAAATACTTAAAAATCTTAGAAAATAATTTTAGAAAATGAGAATGATTATTAACAATCCAGGAAAATAATTAAAAAATGTTAAAATTAATTCAAAATTGAAAAAAAAAATTGAAATATGGTGAAAATAATTTAAGATTGAGAAAAAAAATTGAAATATGATAAAAATAATTTAAATATTAAAAACTAAAAACAGTAAATAAAATTTGAGAGAAACGATTGAAAAAATGATAGAATATATATGTTTTAAAAAAGGGAATAATTACAAAATTACTTGAAAATTTTTAATTAAAGAGAATAATTAAAAAATCACAGAAACAATAAAAAATGATGAAAATAATTGACATTTCAGATAAATAATTTATGGAAATTTTTGAAATAATGAAATAATGACAATAATTGAAAAATCGTTTAAAACATGGAAAATTCATGACAATAATCTAAATTTGAGATAATAACTGAAAATTTAGGAAATTAATTGAAAAATAATAAAAAGAAAAAGTAAAAATTGAACAAAATAATTGAAAATTAAGATATATATTTGAAAGTTCAGGAAATTAATTCAAAAATTTTTAAAATAATTAAAAATTGAAAATAGTAATTGCAAAATGACAAGAATAATGGTAAATTAAAAAAATTAATTTAAATTTGCAATGAATAATATAAAATTTAGGAATAAATAATTAAATTGATTTAATGTCAAGGGGAAAATAATTAAAATAGAAACAATGATTTAAAAAACTGAACAAAATGACTAAAATTTAAGATATAGAGAAATAATTTAAAAATAATTAAACATTGCAGAAAATAATTGAAAAATGTTCAAAATAATACAAATTTTTAATTTAAATAATTGAAATAATAATAGAAAAGAATTATTAAAAATGAATGAAATTTTTAAATCACTTCAAATTTAATATATTAGAAACCTGGATTAATTGAACTTTAAATCAGTGTTTGAAGGAATTAAATGGACGTACTATTAAAATTTGACAACATTTAAGTTACTTTCTTAATTATTTTAATATTTTAAAAATTACGCTCTTATTTTTTTGTAAGTTTATTCAATTTGTTTTCATATCTTGTCTATTTATTATAAACTTACTTATTCTTTCATAAAATTTTTAGATTTTCTTTATTTTTCTAAATTCATTGTTGGACTAGTTTCAAGTGTATTATTATAAAAATATTTTTGGTTTAATTTTTCTTCACTTTCTTTATTTTTAAAGGATTTTTAAGTTTCTTATTTACTGGACTTTTTATTTGTCTTTATATACCTTTTTTTAGTTTTATTTTTCTTAATTTTAAATTTTTAGTAGACTCTTACCAATTTCTTTTATTTTTTGTACCTTTTACATTTTTTTATAGTTTGATAGAATAAGGAAATAAACATTTCTTCATTTTCTTCCTATTTATTTAATTTTTTTGTAATTTCACAATTTTTTTAGTACTTTCTTGCATTTTAATTAAATCTTCAACTTTTGGCATCATTTTTCTATTTTTTAGAAACGTTTTTTCTTCTTTATTTTTATAAGTACTTTTTTTAAAAAAGTATTTTTAAGTATTTTAAATTGTTTATTTTTATTTTACAATTACGAATTATTGAAAACATTTATTCCATGCTTTTATCTACATTTCTGAAATTTCTCAATTTTCTACTTTTTTGAAAACTTTTATTCTTTTAGTTAATATTATGCAAATTTAATCTTTTACTAAATATTCTCATTTTAATATCGTTCTTCTATTTCATAAAATTATTTTTATTCTACAATTTTTAAAAATTTTCCAAGATTTACTCTTTCTTTTTTTTTAATTTGTAAACTAATTCTCCAATTTTTCTAATTTTAAAATTTGTTCTCTTTAGTAATATATTTTAACGTTTTTTTAATTATCTTCTTATTTATTTTATTAATTTAAAAGAAAGGTTCATAAATCGTTTAGTTTTTTTTTTAAAGAATTTCTACTTTTTTATATATAGGTATATTTTAATGTAGGTATGAATTTGATGATATTTTTTTAAAATTTTCTCATTTATTCGTCATAATTTGTTTGCTTTTGATACAATGTTTTATTCTTCATTATTTTCATTAAATGACGATTTTTTTTTTATTAAATGATTAATAAATAATTTTATTAAATTTATTTTTATTAAACTTTTTATTAAATTATTTTTAGCTTAAAAAATAAACTACTTCTATAACTAATTAAAATTATTATTACTATTCAGGAAACAATATGTAGATCTGATAGTAGATTATATTTTGAATAAATCTGTGGAGCATCAATTTGACGAGTTCAACAAAGGTTTTCATAAAGTTTGCGGTGGTCGAGTATTGCAACTCTTTCACAGTCATGAGCTGATGGCTGTTGTTGTAGGAAATGAAAATTATGACTGGGAAGAACTCAGAAAAAATACCGCTTACAAAGAAGGATATACAAAAGACGATCCAACCATTGTTCTTTTCTGGCAAGTTTTTTATGAATTGACGTTAGAAGAGAAAAAGAAATTTTTACTCTTTTTAACTGGAAGTGATCGAATTCCTATTCAAGGAATGAAAGCTATTAAGGTATAATTCAATTTTTATAAATTTTTATATTAGAATTAAGTTCAAGTTAATTAAAATTATAATGAAGTTCTAGATTTAAATTAATTCAAACAAAAATTAGATTTAGAATTAAGTTAAGAATTAAATATTCTTAATATATAATATTAAGTATTTTTTTTTCAATAAAAAATAATACATTTTCAGATTACGATTCAACCAATGACAGACGAACGATTTCTTCCTGTTGCTCACACTTGCTTCAATCTTTTAGATTTACCCCGATATCAAACTCGGGAAAAATTGCGATATAAATTATTACAAGCCATTCAGCAAACTCAGGGATTTTCTTTAGTATAAAATTGAAAGAAATTGATTCTAGTATTTAAAGAAACTAATCATCGAAATGAAAAATTAATAACTAAAATAAACAAGTTAGTTTCAAGATTTTGTCAATCAGCAAAATATTTTGAAATTTTTAGGTTCATATTTAAATTTTACACAAAGGTCTTAAGGAAGTTGGCATATCCTAAAACTAAAAATTATATTTAACATCAAAAAAAGGATGTATAATTGTTTAAAAGAATTAAATTTTAGAAACGTTGAATAATCTAATTACACAATTTTCAGATAAAATTAATTTCAGTTTAAAGCCTTTTGGAATATTTATTTAATATTTCGTATTTTTTCTCTTAAATTAAAAGAAAAAATTAAAATTTTTAATTATATTCTTCTTTTTACTGAATTTCTGTCAAGCAATCCAACTTCTTTTAAATTTGAGAAAATTTAAAAATTTTTACTGACTTTTTTTCACAATCATCTGCTCAAGGAAGTGCTATTTTCAATCTTCTGAACAATTGACATTTATAATAAATGGGAGTACTTGTAAAAAGAATATTTGTACAAAGATTTTTGCGCAGGATACATGTTTAGAGCATTAGTCCATTATTTATTATCAATGATAAAGATTTTACTTTTGCTATTCTTTATATGAAATTTAGTCCTATGCAATTGTTAAAAAATATATAAATCTATTTATCAAGCTTGTAAAAGAGGTATAAATAAAAGAAACGGTTCTTTAATTTTTAAGGTTTGTATTATTTAACAAATAAAAGAACATTCTAGTTTAAATAAATAAATCTCAAGAAATTTTATTTTTGTTTATTTATATGGTAATATTATACACCATTAAAAAGGTATCGTTAGTCGGTTACCTATTTCATCGTTAAATTACAAAAATATGCTTAATATCCTTTTCGTATTTACATTCACAGCATTTTTTTTTTAAATCGATTTTCGTTCATTTTTTTATTCGTGCCTAGCTATCCAGCTAGATTCTCGCTATTTGTTATTTCTCAGCATCTTTTTCTTCAAACAATGCTTCAATAATTTGCGATCAGAAGCGTTAGTTCTTAATTTATTAATATAAAAGAGCACGAGCTAAGCAATTCGCGGAAAGGAAGAAAAAGTGGATTTCAATCAAAGAAATTTCTTTGGATATAATTTTTAGTAAACGATATGTCCGATCAATATTGAGGAAATAAAAAATTTTGCATCGATTGACAACTTTTAAAGAACTTTGCAACGTGGTGATCGCAGTCTCGCAAATGCTTTCAAGATTAAAAAAGATTTTAAAACTAGCTTCATCTCAATTAGTTTTGATACGCAGGAGTAAAATACTGCGTTCCTGGAGGAGCTCTATAACCAGGATAGGTACTGGTTAAGGCGTGTTGAGCAAAAAATCCACTGTAATCTTTCTTCACTTTTCGTGGTCGACACACTGGCCCTTTAGCAAGCTCCATCCGAGCTTGATTTTCTGCTTCTGTTTGAGCTTTTACGCAAGCTGGAGGCCACTTCTGATCTCCCCTCATGTTGCCGCTTATGGGAGCTTTTGTTGCCGCTGGCTGCGCTAAATATACGGGTGCTGGTATCTGTAACAAAAAAATTAAATTAGTAAATTTAATTTATAATATACGTTAAATTCTATAATTAAAAGTTTGTACTCTTAAATTTTTTTAAATTAGTTCAATAAAATATACATTGACTAATTTCAATTTAGAAATTTAAAAATTGAACACAACCTAATTTAAAAGCTTTATGTTCAATTTTTCATTAAAAACATAAAATAATGATAAAATTCATGATTTTTTAGAAAAAATATTAAAAAATCCGATTTTGTTATTCGGATTTTTTTGATTAAATTCAAAAAAAAAATTTTTTTGTAAATATATAAAATTAAATGTTTGTTTGTAGAGATAATGAAGAATAAAACATTTAATCAAAATCAAACAAATTATGACGAATAAATGAGAAATTTTCTAAAAAATATCTTCAAATATTAATTATAATATTGATAAAAACGTAAAAAGATTGAAAGAAATTGATTCTAATATTTAAAGAAACTAATATCGAAATGAAAAATTAATAACTAAAATAAACGAGGTTATTTCAATATTTTGAGATTTTTAGGTTTTTATTTAACAGTCTAATAAAATAAGCTAATTTGTCTATTAAAAAAATTATAAAATTCTTTTAAATAAAAAAAACCATGGACATTATTAAAGAAATAATGACAAATAAAAACAAAACACACAAGAATGAAACAGTGAGATAAAAATAAATTTAAAAAAGTAGAAACTCTTAACAAAAAATTAAACTATTTACGGAAATTTTTTTTAATTAAAATAGTAAATAAGAAGATAATTAAAAAAAAACGTTAAAATATATTACTAAAGAGAAACCATTTTTAAAATTAAAAAAAATAGAGAATTATTTTACAAATTGCAGAAGAAAAATATTTTTATGAAATAGAAGAACGACGTTAAAATGAGAATATTTAGTACAAGATTAAAATAAAAATAAAATTAAAATAAAAGAATAAAATTTTTCAAAAAAGTAGAACATTAAAAAGTTTTAAAAATGTAGATAAAAGCGTAGAATAAATATTTTCAAAAATTCGTAACTGTAAGATAAAAACAAAACAATTTAAAATACTTAAAAATACTTTTAAAAAAAATGTAAATACTTATAAAAATAAAGAAGGAAAAACGTTTCTAAAAAATAGAAAAATGATATGACGAAAATTAAAGAAATAATTGAAATGTAAGGAAGGACTAAAAAAAATTGCAAAACTACAAAAAAATTAAATAAATAGGAAGAAAATTAGGACATTTTTTTTCTTAATCTAACAAACTGTCAAAAAATGTAAAAAGTACAAAAAAAAAAAAATTTGGTAATAATCTACTATAAAATTAGAATTAAAAAAATAAAAAAAATGTGTATAAAAATAAATAAAAAGCTCACGAAAGACATTTAAAAATCATTTAAAAATAAAAAAGTATAAGAAATTTAAACCAAAATATTTTTATAATATTACACTTAAAATAAGTCCAACAATGAATTTAGAAAAATAAATAAAATCTAAAAATGTTATGTAAGAATAAAAAAGTTTGCAATAAATAGACAAGATGTGAAAATAAATTGAATAAATTTACAAAAAAATGAGCGTATTTATTTTTAAAAATATGGAGAATGGAAAGAATTGTTGAGAAAATCAACGAAATAAAAATTTTAGTGAATGTTATTATAAAAAATTATGTAAAATAATATTAAATAATTTGCATAAAAAGAACAAAATTAAAGAAAATCCTAAAATAAAATGACAAATACAAAAAAATGTCTAAAATAAGAGAAGAAAAAATCTTAAAATTTTGTAAAAATATAATTATAAGTTAAAACTAGGTGTGAATTCTGTCCATTTCATGGACACTTCGCTTCCAAGAAAGCAAAATAATTTGCTTCCTCATAGAGGAAGCAATAAATTTATTTATAACATAAAAAATAATAATTCAATTTTAAATTAATTATTATTTATTTTTATGCAAATAAGTAATAATAATAAAATAATAATAAATCAATATATATATTTTTTTTCTATATTTCAAAACTTTATTTATTTATTTATTATAAATAAATAAAGTCAATTATTAGTCAATTATTTTTAGTCAATTCGTTTTGAGACAAGGAATATGATTCTTTTAATTCATTTGTTTGAATTTTTAGCAAGAAATTTTTTTTTGGCAAAACACGAGATTTTTCAATAAAAAAAAAATTAAAAATTATGAATTAATACGTGAGTTTTTAGTCAAATATAAAATTTATATACGTCACTCGATTTGTTTTGAGACAAGGAATATGATTTTGTTTGGTTGAATTTTTAGAATGAAAAATTTTTTTTTTTAAAAAAATTTCCAAAAACGAGATTTTTTGATGAAAAAAACTGAAAAATCATGAATTATTACGTGAGTTTTTGGTCAATTATATACTTTATATAGGTCAATCGATTCGTTTTGAAACAAGGAACATGATTTTTTCATTCATTTGTCTGAATTTTTAGCATGAAAAAATTTTTTGCCAAAAAACGATATTTTTGATGAAAAAAGGTGCTCAAAAAAATTTGATTGGGTATTTTCAAAAATCCCTGTGTCCAAATTTAGATATCAATTCAATTCAATTTATTTCTTTTGTATGCCCTTTCAGGCGTTTACAATTTATAATACAAATGTTTTACACGAATGTTTTCCTTACCGCTCTAAAATTATTGACACATTAGTACTATTTCATTTGCATTCTTCCATACCTTACAATATAAATACACCCTCCTTCATTCCTCCACATCTGACTCTTCTCTATCCCTATTCCATTCTACTCTTTCTCTAGCTAATTTTTCAAATTGGCTCCCGTATCTACAGAGACCGAGGCTTGGCTCCCCATTTAATGTTTTTATTAATTTTCTTTCTATTTCTCGTTCATTTATATCGCCAGCCAACTCTACTATTTTAACCCATTCGTTGTCAATTTTCTCCTTTGCTGTTTCACAAAACCATATGTGAGTCAGGTTCTCTTCCTCCTTCCTGCAGAGCCTGCATTTTTGTGTCCAAATTTAGATATTTGTGAGCTTCATATGTCATCCAAATTTTATTAAAATCCGTTGAAGCGTTCTCGAGATATCCTGGCGACAAAAAATTTACCACACACACACACACACACACATCTGGACATTTTCTCAGGAATGAAAATTTGAACTTTTCAGATGAAACTGAGTCGATTTACACTATTTTTGGAAAATCGAAAATCTTAACGATCACAACGCTTCCTCTATGAGGAAGCAATAAACAGTTTCTAAATAAAAGTGTAATCTCTTAGAAATCTTGTGAGAATTAAGGATGATTGACCCTAGGACATAACCTCAAACTGAAAATTAGTTTTTGTCATAAAAATAAAGAAAAACAAAAATTGCCCTGATTACCTAAATTTTAAAAGAACTACTTTTACAATTTTTAAATAAAATTATTTTAGATTAAAATATTTTGTCATTTACGCATTATTTAAAATTTTGTGTTTTTTCTTCAAATCTAATAAAAAATTGCAATTTTCATCCAACTATGTTAAATAATGGCTTATTTTGTTTTTTAAAACATTTTATATAAATCTGCTCATAGAATTTTATTGAAAATGTTTAATTAAAAGTAATAAACCAAAAAAATTTATCTTTTATGTTTTATATATATATTGTTTCTGAACAATTATTTTGAATAAAATTCTATGAGTAGAATTTTAGAGAATGTTTCAAAGAATTAAATCAGACATTATTTGACATAATTGCATAAACATTGCAAATTTTCAGTAGATTTTAAGAAAAAACACAAACTATTCAATAATGCGTGAATGACAAAATATTGTAATAAAAAATAATTTTATTTGAAAATTGTATAAGTAAATCCATTAAAATTTGTTAAAAACATTTTTTATTTTATTTTATTCTCATGTTAAAAAATACTTTTGAGTCAAACCCAAAGTTTTCAAAAAATGAAATACTTTCAATTGAAACCCTAATGCGTTATAACCCTAATTTTACAAAAATCTGATAATTTGTAATATTTATTTTTGATGTCTGTACAATACGTTTTTGACAATTATTTTTAAAAAATTTCTATAATTGCTTTGTAATTTGAATTTGAAACTTGAGCTACAAAAAAGAAGAGGTTATTTTGACAAGTAGTAAGATTAAATAAAAAAGCACAATTATGATTTAGATAACCTAAATTGCGTTATTGGTATTTGTTAAAAACAATCTAATTTATCTATATTCATTAACTATTAAATTAAGAAGGACAAAATATTAGGTGAAAATTAATTTTCAAACTTGCTTGCAAAATGTCCAAATTTTCAAAGTTTTAATTAAAGTTTTCTATAAAGTATTCAAATATTTTAATATTAAATATTAGTTCATCTTGAGTGATTGTAATGCACTTTCATATGAAATACTAACTTTTTAATTTTATAATGGAAAAATATGAAAACTTTTTTACCTTAATTATTGAAATTTTGAGAAAAAGTAGTGTTTTTGAGTTCTAATAACTCCGTCCCCAAAGAAATAAAAAATTTAATTTTGGTTTTGAAGTTTAAATTTGATCCTTTTTTTTACAGTATTAAAATTTGGCGTTGGAGAATCTGCTACTTTTTTAGTTTTTTTAGTTTGACAAATATGTTTTCAAATACGGATTTGAAGGTTAAAATGCAAGTAGTTTTTGTAAAACTGAAATTAGCTGTTAGCAGTTGTCAAATTGTTAAATTTATATAATAAAATTTTGTTACAAAATAACTTGTACCTATTTCAACTTTTAAATTCATATTTCAAAGCACATTTTTTAAATTGTAAAAACTAAAAAAGTAGCTGATTCTCTAACGTCAAATTTTGAAACTGTGAAAAGAAGGGTTAAACTTAAATTTTAAAACCAAAATTGAATTTTTTTATTCTTTTGGGGCGGAGTTATTAGAATTCAAAACACTACTTTTTCTCAAAATTCGTATAATTAAGGTAAAAGTTTTGATATTTCTCCATTATAAAATTAAAAAGTTAGTACGTCATCTTGAGTACATTAAAAGTACTCAAGATAAATTAATATTTCATATTAAAATATTTGAATACTTTATAGAAAACTTTAATTAAAATTTTAAAAACTTTAAAAAAAAATTATGAATGTTAGGTATATGGAAAATAAATAATAATTTAATTATTGTGCATTTAAATTTGAATTAATTGAAATTTAAAAGTTTAAATAAATTAGAATACGAGATAATTGACGTTTGGAATTTATTTAAATTATAATTATATAAATATATAAAATTTTAATTCTATCTTTTGCTATGTTCATACCAAAATTTAAAGATCGTAGGTATTTTTATCACCTGTATTAGCACAATTTTTTACATGTTATAAAGAATAAAATCTTAAAATTGAAATTTTCAAGATTTATCCACAAATTTCTGGTTTGCAATTTTTTTACACGCAGGATTAGAAATCCGGAAAATTATGAAGTTTTTTGATTTAAATCATGATTTTAATGCAAATGCCCCAATGATTTGAATCAATTACAACCCTTGTTAAAAATAGTACAAAAGTAATTACTTTTTCATAAATTTACAATGAATATTTTTCAAAAATTATTTTTTCTGATTCATTTCTTCAATTGACTGGCAATAAAAGCATCATAACGTTCTTTCCAGATTTTTTCAATTTCAATGGAATGATGCTGCAGTATGTGAACACTTCTTTGAGTCATTACGACCAGTTCATTGACACCATCTCCAGTTAAATCTGTATAACATATGGAATGGATCGCAGCATCAAATAATCTTTTACTGATCATTTCCCAACTGCCTTCTTTGTTTGCGTAAACTAAGACTTCTCGTTCATACGTTCCAAGCAGAATTTCATTTTGATTGTCCATATTTATGTCAGCGATACAACAGCAGAGAACACAATCTGTTGGATCGCTGCTTCTCAGTCTAATGTCGTTTTCCAATCCTTTATTTAAAATATCCTCAAAGACAATTGTTGTATTTGCAGTACTAACGAGAATATTCAAGTTAACTTTCACATCAACTTCTGGGATCATCGTTAAATAAGAGGGTTTCTCTATTATATTCCTGTGAGGAAATATACGAACGCTGGACACTGGACTATCGTATCTAAATAAAAATTCAACATTACTTTCAATTTTTCAATAAAAGATATTCTAATTTTCAAAACAAAAAACATTATAAACAATTTTATCCATTTAATTATCTTATAATCGAGGGGTCGTCAACTCTGGTATTCCTCATTCATTAGGCAAAAAATTATATAAAAAAGTGAAAAAATTTTGTTAATTGATAAAAGAATTGTTGGAGTCAAAATTTAAAAAATTCACAAAATAAAAGAAAATTGACTATTTGTAAAAGAAATTCGAAAAATGGATAGAAAATTACACAATTGAAAAAAAAAATAAACAATAAATATTAAATTCATACAAAATAATTTAAAAATTATAGGAATAACTGTTGCAAATAATTGAAAATTGAAAACCTGGATTAAAAATCAAAGAAAATAATTCAAATTGAAGAAAATAATTTAAAATTGAAGAACGTAATAAAAAAATGAAGAATTAAATTGAAAATTTAAAAATTTAATTGAAATTTGACAAAAATAATTAATAATTGAAAAAAAATTATAAAAACAAAAGCGAAAATAATTGCTAATTGAAAATAAAATTCGAAAAATGGCTAGATTAATACACAACTAAACAAAAATTTCAAAACAATAAAAATTAAATTTCAAGAAAATAGTTGCAAAAAGAAAAAATTAAAATAATTATAAGAATAATTGTTGAAAATAATTGTAAATTGAACAACTGGATTAAAAGTAGAAAAAAAACTGAAATTGAAGAAAATAATTTAAATTTAAAGAAAACAACTAAAAATTTAAAAAAATAATTAAAAATTGAAGAATGGAATTGAAATTTAAAGAATATAATAAAAGATTAAAAAAAGCAACTGAAAAAAGGTGAGAATTATTGCAAACTGAATAATGGAATTGAAATTAGAAAAAAATTTGAGAATTGCAGAAAGTATTTGAACAATTAAATTTAAAATTAAAGAAACTTATTATTAATCAAAAAAAAAAAAATTAACCAAATACGTGAATTCAAAAATATTAATGAAAATAATTAAAAATTGAAAAAAGTAATTTAAAATTTTAGAGAAATAATTGAAAAAATATTTTAAAATGACGGAATTAATTGACAATTGAAAAAAAATCGCAAACTGGCAAGAATAATCGATAAGAGAAAAAATTAACAAAAAAAAAATTAAAGAATAATTCTAAAATTTTAAGAGAATAATTTAAAATTGAAGAAAATGAAGAAATAAATTAAGAATATAAAAATTAAATTGAAATTTAAAGAATATAATAATTTCATACACAACTAAAAAAAATTTTCAAATAAACAAATAAAAATTAAATTTCAAGAAAATAGTTGCAAAAAGAACAAATTAAAATAATTATAAGAATAATTGTTGAAAATAATTGTAAATTGAACAATTGGATTAAAAGTAGAAAAAAAAACTGAAATTGAAGAAAATAATTTAAAATTAAAGAAAACAACTAAAAATTTAAGAAAATAATTAAAAATTGAAGAACAGAATTGAAATTTAAAGAATATAATAAAAGATTGAAAAAAGTAACTGAAAAAAGGTGATAATTATTGAATATGGAAGAGAATTATTGCAAACTGAAAAGTGGAATTGAAATTAGAAAAAAAAATTGAGAATTGCAGAAAAGAATTGAACAATTGAATTTAAAATTAAAGAAACTTATTAATAATAAAAATAAAATATAACCAAATACGTGAATTCAAAAATATTAATGAAAATAATTAAAAATTGAAAAAAGTAATTTAAAATTTTAGAAAAATAAATGAAAAAACATTTTAAAATGACGGAAATAATTGACAATTGAAAAAAAATCGCAAACTGGCAAGAATAATCGACAAGAGAGGAAATTAACAAAAAAAATTAAAGAATAATTCTACAATCTTTAGAGAATAAATGAAAATTGAAAAAATTGTAGGAAATAATCGAAAGACATGATTGAAAAATAATGAGAACAATTGCAAAATGGAAGAAAATTTCTGAAAAATGATGAAAATAATTGACAATTGAAAAAGGAAAAAAAAATGAATTTGATGAAAATAATTGATAATTGAAGAAAATAATTTAAATTTGAAGAATGGAATTGAAGAATGAAATTAAAATTTGTAGAATATAATTAAGCAACTGTATCTTAATTTAAAGAAATTTATTGATGTAGAGAAAACTAATTGATATAAGTCGAGAATTTTTTATTATTAAAGAAAGTAATTGAAAATTTAAAAATGGAATTGAAATTTGAAGAGAATAATGAGGAATTGAAGAAAATAGTTGTAGAAAATTGAAAAAAGAAGAAAATTAAAGAAATTCGTTGAAACGAAATTTTAAAACAATTTTTATGATTGAAAAAATTAATTGAAAAAGCCGAGAATCTTTTAATATTGAAGAGTTAGTTGAAAATCGTATAAATAATTCAAAATTAAAGAATGTAATTGAAATTAGAAGAATATAATTAAAAATTGAAAAAGTTATTGATAAAACCCGAGAATATTTGAATGTAGAAGAAAAAGTTGAAAACTAAAAAATGAAATTACTAAATTTTAAAAGGAAATTGAAAATTGAAGGAAATATTTAAACAATATAATTTAATATTAAACAATCTTATTGATAGTTGAAAAAATATAATTGACCAAAAGCGGAAATTTTTTAATTTTAAATTAACAAATGAAATGGAAATTTGAGGAAAGTGATTGCGAATTGAAGAAAATAGTTGTAGAATTAAACAATTGAATTGAAATTTAAAAACAATTTTTATGAGTGGAAAAAATAATTCAAAACATCCGAGAATTATTAAATATTGTGGAAGTATAATTGATGATCGATAAAAATAATTGAAAAGAAGGAAATAATTAAAAATTGAGGAAAATAATTAAAGTTGGACAAATAAATTGAAAATTAAATAATTAAATTGAAGCTGTATAGTAATAATTGATAATTTTAGGTAAAATTACAAAATAATTAAATATTATGGAAAATAATTGTCAATTTATAAAAAATTCGATAAATCGAGATTAATGGGCATCAGAAAGAAATTACTTAAAAGGTTAAAGTACAACAATAAAACTAAGGGAAAATAATAAATTATCACTTGAAAACTATAGATAATTAAAGTTAACATTGTAGGAAAGAAATCAAAATTTATTAAATCGACTGAAAATTTTAGAAATGTATTGAAATTTTAAGAAAATGATTGATAATTGAAAAGAGGCGAGAATTATTGAATATTGAATAAAATAATTAAAAATTAAGGAAAATAATTGAGAATTAACGAAAAAATTAAAAATTAAACAAAATAAATTGAAGATTAAAGAATTAAATTTAAATATTAAGAAAATAGGTAGTTGATAATTGGAAGAAAGATTACAAAATGACGAAAAATAATTGAATATTAAAGAAAATAATTGAGAAATGAGGAAAATAATTGACAATGTTGAAAAAAATTCTAAAACTGACGAGAATAATTGACAAAAGAACAAAATAATTAAAAAAAATTGCAGAATATGTAATTACACAATTGAAAAGAATAGTTTAAAAAAATAAACAATAAATATTAAATTTAAACAAATTAGTTGAATAATTATAGGAATAACTGTTGTAAATAATTGCAAATTAAAAAGCTGGATTGAAAATCGAAAAAGAATAATTGAAATTGAAGAAAATAAAAAAAATTGAGGAAATAAATCGAAAATTTAAGAATTTAATGAAAATTTGAAAAAATAATTGATAATTGACAAAAATTTACAAAATGACGAAAATAATTGACAATTGAAAAAAAAATTCAAAAAAATGGCTAGATTAATACAAAACCGAGCAAAATAATTTAAAGAATCAAAGAATAATTATAAAATTTTAAGATAATATTTAAAAATTGAAAAAATTGTAGGAAATAAAATTGAAAATTGCAGAAAATAATTAATAATTGAAGGAAATAGTTAAAAACTTGAAGAAAATATGTGAAAAATGACGAAAATAATTGTCAATTGAAAACAAAATTCGAAAAATGATTATATTAATAGAGAACTGATAAAAATAATTGTAAAAGTTAATCAAGAGATATTAAGTTTACAGAAAATAATTGCAAATTTAAAAATTAAGAAAATTATAGGAATAATTGCTGGAAATAATTGTACATTCAACAACTGGATTGAAAATCGAAAAAAAAATAATTAAAATTGAAAAAAATAAGTGAAAATTGAAGAATTGAATTGAAATTCATGGAATGTACTTAAGAACTGAAAAAAATTAATTGAAAAAATGCTAGAATTAATGAATATAGAAGAAAACAAATGAAAACTGAAGAGTGGGAATAAAAATTGAAGATCAGAATTAAAAATTGAAGAAAATAATTAAACAATTGTATTTAAAATTAAGAAACTTAAATGTTATGATCGAAAAAATAATAGATTAATTTTTTAATATTAAAGAAAATCATTGAAAATTGAAAAGTGGAATTTAAATATGAAGAAAATAACTGAAAATTGAAGAGAATAGTTTTAGAATTGAATAATTGAATTGAAATTTCAAAACAATTTTTATAAGTGAAGAAAATAATTGAGAAAATACGAGAATTATTCAATATTAAGAAATTAATTCAAAATCGATAAAAATAATTGAAAATTAAAGAAAATATTTGAGAATTGAAGAAAATAATTAAAAATTAAAGAAATTAATGTAAATTTCAAGAAAATAAATGACGAAATATGTGACGAAAATAATTAACTATTAAAAAATAATTAACAATTGAAAAAAATTCGAAAATTGGTGAGAATAATGGGCACTCGAACAAAACAAAATTTTAAAATTGATTAATAATTATAAAATTGAAGGAGAATAACAAATTAACAATTGAAAACTGATATTTAAAAAGTTGTAGAAAATAAATGAAAATCGAAATAATCAATTGGAAATTAAAGAATTAAATATAAATTTCAAGAAAATAATTGATAATTGAGAAAATGCGAGAATTAATTAATATTAATTCGACATTTGTAATGAAATTGTTTTGTAACCCGTTTATGGTCCTTGATGGACTGCGGGAATGTATGACAAATAAATAAATAAATAAATAAATAAATAAATTGAGGAAGTAATTGAAAATAGATAAAAATAATTCAGAATATATTCTTCGTGCGCCCAAAAATGGATTTGACGACCCCTCGCTTATTTATGATATAGGAAAAGAAAATTTTCCATTTTTTAAAAGTTTAATTAATTTAAAATCATCAACTGTACCTAAGAGTCCAACTATGATTTATTTCTACTTTTACTGCATCAATATCTGAAACTTGAACTAATCCACATTCACATCCGATTACAGTAAGTCTTCGTTTGTAATCCTTGTAATAATAAATGTCCATCCATAAAACAATGGTTTTTAATTCACACAATTCTGGAAAATACTTGTCAACGTCAGATTCAACATAACCATGACTCGTTTTGTCTTCTCTGATCATGTGAACTTTACAATCATCTCCTGAGAGTAACCAGACAATTTCTTTTTCTGAATCCTGAGGAAGCACTGTGTGATATAAATGATACGGAGTGTAACTTAATTCAACCATGAGACAATTTTGTGCAATCGCTTCAATAGAATTATTGTCCTCGACATCGCCAGCACCTTCAGAATAAATATTTAAATACCTCTCGATGGAAGTTTCACTGTTGCATTTCATTATTGTAATTCCAATGACGAATTCATCATCGTCTTTTGATTTATTATAAGCGTCTATAGAAATTATTTCCGCACCGCTTGGAATATAGGTGAACAACAATTCTTTAATTAAAGGTTTTATTTCCTTTTTAGGCAATATGTGACACTCACAAAGATAAATATTTCTTTTCAAAGATGCGACTAGAACTTTATTGGGACCACTTCTTGATTTTAAGTTTGTGAGTGAATAAATATTTCCTTGTGACACTAAAGAAAACCAGTGTAAATCGACAATATTTTCCATTTTGTTGAAATTATGAGAAGTTTTTAACTTAGTTTATCATAATTTGTTATTTTTATCACTTATTTTTTATCTTGATAGAAAAAACCGAAAATATACTCCAATTCCACGTGTTTATTTATATCTTCCTAACCTATAAACGTCAAAAATAGAGTTGAGAAGAAGTAATATTACCTGGAGAACGGTAATGAGAACGAGAATATAACCGACCAAAATTCTAATCGAGAATTTATGAGAATTTAAGTTTTTTATTTATTTATCAAATTAAGTCAAATTTTCTCAATCAGTGAACGAAAATAAAATCTCTAGTGTTAGTTTTATTAGTAATGATTTTAATTTTAATGTTAATAGTAAGATTATATATAATAACTATAGCAACGTAAAAGACAAACTTTCCATTTTTGTTGGTTATTTAAAACTATAAATTTTTGCAAAATGAAATAATGAAAATTACGAAATTGAAAAATATATCTGAAAAATGACAAAAATAATTGCCTGTTGAAAACAAAATTCGAAAAATGGCTATATAATTACACAATTATTGAAAAGAATATGTAGTTTAAAAAAATAAACAATAAATACATTAAATTTAAACAAAGTAGTAGAAAAATTATATAGGAATAACAGTTGCAAATAATTTCAAATTAAACAACTGGATTAAAAATCGAAAAAAATAATTTAAATTTAAGAAAATAATAAAAACTTGAAATAATTGTAGGAAATAATTTGAAAATTGCGGAAAATAATTAATAATTGAAGGAAATAGTTAAAAAATTGAAGAAAATATGTGAAAAATTACGAAAGTTATTATCAATTGAAAATAAAATTCAAAACATGACTAAATTAATAGACAACTGATAAAAATAATTGTAAAAATTAAACAAGAAATATTAAGTTTAAAAAAAATAATTGCAAATTAAAAAATTAAGAAAATTATAGGAATGATTGTTGGAAATAATTGCACATTTAACAACTGGATTAAAAATCGAAAAAAAGTAATTGGAAATTGAAGAATGCAATTAAAAATTAACGAATGGAATTTAAATTTAAAAAATATACTTCAAAATTTAATAAAGAAATTGCAAAATGACAATAATTAGACAATGAATATAAAACAAAACAATTGAAAACTGAAGAATGAAAATAAAAATTGAAAAAACTTAATGATATTAATCGAAAAATAAAACAGAAAAAAGGCGATAAATTTTAATATTAAAGAAAATAATTGAAAATTGAAACGTAGAGTTTAAATTTAAAGAAAATAACTGAGAATTAATTGAAGAGAATAGTTCTAGAATTCAAGAATTGAATTAAAATTTTAAAACAATTTTTATGAGTGTAAAAAAAATTGAAATAATCAGAGAATTATTTAATATTGAGGAATTAATTGAAAATCGATAAAAAAAAATTGAAAATTAAAGGAAACATTTGAAAATTGAAGAAAATAATTAAAAATTGAAAAAATAAATTAGAAATTGAACAATTAAAAATTTCAAAAAAGTAATTGATAATCAAAAGAAAAATTACAATATGACGAAAATAATTAAATATTAAAAAATTTATTAATATATATTAAAACAAGTAATTAAAAATTGAAAAAAAAATTCGACAAATAGTGAAAATAATCGTCATTTGTACAAAAAAATTTTGTAATTAATGAATATTCATAAAATTGAAGGAGAATAATAAATTGACAATTAAAAATTTATGAAAATTATGGAAAAAAATTGTAGAAAATAAATAAAAATTAAAAAAATCAATTGGAAACGAGATTGGAAATTCAAAAATTGCATTGAAATAAAATAATTGATAAATTGCGGGAATTAATTAATATTAAGGAATTAATTGAAAATCGATAAAAATAATTGAAATTTAAAGAACATTTTTGGGAATTAAAGAAAATAATTAGGAATTGAAGAAATAAAGTTCCAATTAAAGAATGAAATGTAAATTACAAGAAAATAATTGATAATTAAAAGAAAAATTACAATATGACGAAAATAATGAAATATTGACGAAAATAATTAACTATTAAAAAAAATAAATAACAATTGAAAAAAAAATCAAAAAACGATGAGAATAATCGGCATTTGAAAAAAAATGTAATTGATGAATAATCATAAAATTTAAGGAAAAAAATAAATTGTTAATTGAAAACTGATGAAAATAATGGAAACAATTGAAAAAAAAATTAAAATTAAAGAAATCATTTGGAAGTTGAAAAATTGTATTGTAATTTCAAGAAAATATTTGATAACTGAGAAAATGCGAGAATTATTGAATTTTGAATAAAGTAATTGAAAAATGTAGAATACAATTGAAAATTGAAGAAAGTAATTGAAAATTAAAGAATTAAATAAAAGATTAAATAATTAAATTGAAAATTAAAGATTTAAATTTTGAAAAAATAGTTGATCATTGATAGAAAAATAACAAAATTTTTTCAATTTATCATTGTTTTCATCATATTCCAATTATTGTCTTTAAGTTTCAAATTTTAAAATCATTTTCTAATTATTTTCCACAAGTTTTAATTATTCTTAATTTTTTAAATTATTTTCTAAAATTTCCCATTATTTTCTTTAAAATTTGTAACCATTTTTGATTATTTAATTCAATTTTCAATTATTTTTATTATTTGTTTATTATTTTCAATTACTTACTTTCTTTTCCATAATTTCTAAAAATTTTTTTAATTATTTATCTGAAGTTTTCATTTTTCTATTTAATTTTTAATTATATCCACGATTTTCTTGTATTTTGTGTACCTATATTCTGTATGTTTTGCAATTATCTCTCTTAAATTAAAAATCACTTCTCAATTGTTTACGTCTCCTGTTAATTAAATTAAAAATTGTTTTTCTCGATTTTAAATTATGTTTATCTTTTTTCATTTATTTTCTCTAATTTTTAATTATTTTCTTTTTTTGCAAATATTTATCTTAAATTAAAAACTGATCTATTCAATTTTAAATTATGTTTATATTTTTTATTTATTTTCTCTACTTTTTAAATATTTTCGTTTTTTTTTTAATGAACTTCTAAAAGTTTCAAGTATTTTTCTGAAATTTTCTTTAAATTTCCTTTATTTAAAATATTTTATGCAATTTTTTCAATTATTTTCTTCAATTTTAAATTATTTATATTTTTTCTACATAATTTTCTAAATTTTTAATTATTATTATCTCAATTTAAATTTTTTTTTTCAATTTTCAATTATTTTCTCAAATTTTTCATTACACTAATTTTTTTCATTTTATTTCTAAGATTTTGAAGTATTTTTCTCAAATTTAAATTACTTCCTTTCATTTTAAAATTGTTCACAATTGTTATATTTAATAATAATTTGTACACTTCATTGACTTATAGTTAATTTGTAAAAATAATTTTTTTGTTATTTATCCTTTCTTTTTTTAATAAATTGATTTTGTTTCAAAATAGTGGGGCTCATTCAAACACAGAAAATTCTCATAAATTCTCCGGAAGGAGAATATTCTCAGTTATGTTCTCGAGAATGTATATGTAACCGGATTTTAAATTACCGAGAATTTTGCAACTCTAGTAAAAAATAAGCGCTGATTTTGTACGCCACCTACTGAACAGTTTGGGAACTAAAATAGTACCAAAGGCGCTAGTGTCACATATTTAAAAATCTCTGTTGAGTTGAATCATATAACGGAAATGTAAAATTCCTCTTTGTATTTTCTAATTTTACTTGTTTTTCGCGATAAATAAATAATAAAAGTAAGTCTTAAAGTTTAAAAAGTATGAGTAGAGTTATTGTTACAAAAAGTTGTAGTAAAATAAAGCATTGAATTGGCTAAAAACGTATTCAAAGTTTGTTTGCTTTTGTACTCTGATATCTGGAAAAAATTTAGTTTATTTCTTGGATCGGTGATTTATACAGTACTCGCAATTAGAATTTGCGAAAAAAATCTTTTCGTGAGTGAAATTTTTATTAATTTACTTATATAAGTCGAAAATACACGAACGGAGAATTTTGAGGTTAAAAGAAAACTTCAGTCAACACCAATCGTATGTATTTTTACAATTTTTATTAGTTTTATTGATTATTATATGAATAATTTATAATACAAAACTGTAGACAAAAGACAATTTTTCCCCGATTACGAATCTGAATGCAGAAAATTAATTTTCAAAATTTGTTATACGAAATAGTTATTTTTAATCAAATTTAACTGAAACAAAGTGTTTGAAGTCTCTAATTTAAATTGATTGAATTTATAAAATTTTTTAAAAGTATTTATCCAACACTTAAATTAAGATAACTGTGTATATTTCTACAATAGCTTGAAAATTAATATTAGGTAATTTTATAAATATTTTGACAAAGCAACAGTTTTATAATAATGAATTAAGCTTATATTATAAGATTCGAGCCAGTTATTCAGCCGAATATTATTGCGGCATTAATAATGCACCTAATATCAATTGAGAGATTGCCAAGTGGACTGTGTCATTACGAATGTTCAACTTTGATAAATTATGAGAAGGATTTTAGCATTACAACATTTGCACGCTCTTTTCGATTTCATGTATATAACATATTATCTAAGACATTGGTAGTTTTGTTTAACGTTATTTCCACAGCGCACGTGAATTTTATTTAGCTAATTATAATAAATATTTATAAAAATATTTGGAAATTAATATTTAAAACAATATTAGTCAATAATAAATTCAATTTGTAAATTGATAAATTTTATTAATTTCAGGGTCGTCTACTGAGAAATCTTGGATTTTTTTTTGGAAAATTAGAGAATTTATTTTAATTTAAAGTTCGTCTGGACACGTCAGGAAAATTTGTGGAATTAAAAACGAAATTATAACTCAATTTGCTGAAAAGTAATTTTCTAGAAATGTTAAAAAAACATTTAAAATTTTCAGTTTTCACCTGGAAAACAAACAATTAAAATTTATTTCAAACAAATACATTTCAAGTAGTAAAATAATTTTTTTAATAACATTTTTTTTTTAATTCAACTACACTATTAAAATGTTAAAACATAATTAAATTATTAATTAATTATTTTAAAAACTTTTTTTACTAAACTCAAAAAATAAATTATAATTATTATTAAATCTAAACGTTTATTTTCTGTTTATTTGTTTTCTTTATTGTATGATTAAGATAAAATTTCATTTGTCCATATTTTATTATTAAATTTTAATAAATTGTACATTTTAAAAAAAGTAGAAAATTATTTAAAAGAAATGATTACCTGAGAAATAGGAGGTTCTGGCCTCAATGTGATAATCGAAGGTGGCGTCTCAAAATTAGAAACTGGTGACGAATAAGGTTGTCGCGTTCGGTCCACTGAGCTCTGTAAACAAATTCATAATCCAAAATTATTTCGTCATCAATTATTTTGAAAAAGTATCCAATTCGTGGAGAATATTAATCATCATAAAAAACTTTGTAGAGAATTCTATCTGTCTTTTGAAAATATTTAATAACTTGGTGTGAAACAAGTGTTTAAAAATAACGTTTTGTTTTTCAATTACTGTACTATTTCCTGAAAAATAACATTTTTGAACTAGTATAAATAAATTTATAATAATCAATGATACGAAATAAAATTTCATAATAATAATTAACTATAAATCTGACTAATAAATTAAATAAATATTGGGACGGTGAAATCCTGTAAAAATTTTATTACTTTCTTTTTTAGTTGACTACACATTTCCTTCGAGATAAATAATTAGAGTTGAATTTCACATAATTGAGAATTAAATCCTGTGATGAATTATGAATGATTTTGTATAAACGTAAAATATCTATTAACAATTAACATTGATTAATAAAATGATAATGAGGATTCAATTAGTCACAAAGTTAAAAATGTTTTTGAATTTTAAGAATTGTAAACAATTCATCAAAAATCGTCACTTAACAACTTACTTATTTAGTTTTTACTTATTTTTCTGTTTCAGATTTTTTCCATCAGTTGTAGGATCAAAAAAAAAAAATCCAGGTTTCGTAAAAAAAAAAAAAACAATTCAGTTTTCATCAATAGCAAATCAAGTAAATGACAGAATAATTATTTATTGATAACATTTATTATTAAAATTAGGATAAAATAAAACTTTTATTTTGTTGGTTTTCTTAAATGTTTTCATATTTCGAAAAATAAATACGCTCATTTTTTTGTGAATTTATTCAATTTGTTTTCATATCTTGTGTATTTTTTGCAAACTTACTTGTTTTTTCATAAAATTTTTGGATTTTTGTTATTTTTTTAAATTTATTGTTAGACATTTTTTTTTTTTGAAAATTAAAATTTTTTTGATTTTTGAAAATGTTCTAGGAATTTGTTTTTGTGATGTAAAATCTATTTTTCAAAAGTAATGTCATTAATTCTAATATAGTATTTATGGAACATCTTTAGGTAAAGTTCAGCTGCAATTCCACTACTTTTATTTATGCATATTTTAAATTCCTCCAATTTCGGATTGCAACTTTTAATGCCAAATGAGTAAACTAACCAGGAATGCAAATTTTCCTCTGTAGTTTACTTACGAACTTATGATGATTATCTTTTCTAAACTAAAAACAATTTAGAATTATATAAATACTTTGCACAGTGAAAATTGATTACCAAACATCATGTATTATAATACTCGCGATGAGCACTGATATTTCTTAAACTTTGCGCTAAATTTCTATTTTATATCTTTTTCTTTTTTCAATTGTTATCTAATTTTACTTGTTAAGTACTTATGTACGAAAGAGCTTTAAGCCCGTAAATCTGTATAAATAAATCAATGTTCTATTTTTGACATTTTTGGTCTAAAATAGTTGGCTAACGAACTCGATCTGTATTTTTGGTCACTTAAAACGCATACCAAATTTCAAATTGATAGATGAATTTTTACTCAAGTTATTGGATTTCAAAATTTTTTACACAGACAGACAGACAGACAGACAGACACTTTCGTAAAACCCATTTTTTTGGAATCAGGAGGTCTCAAAACGTCGAGAAATGTGGGTTTTAGCAAAAGTTCAAAATCGCACAAATTTAAGACCTCATTTAGGATGAGAATGTAAAAAAACATTTATTCGATGCTTTTACCTACATTTTTTAAATTTCTCAATTTCCTAATTTTTTGAAGACTTATTCTTTTATTTTATATTATGTTAATTTTATCTTGTATTAAATATTTTGATTTTAACATCGTTCTTCTATTTCATAAAATTTTTTTAATTTTCCAAAATTCGATTCGTTCTTTCTTATTCAGTTTGTATAATAATTCTCTAATTTTTCTTATTTTAAAAATTTCTTTTCTTTAGTAGGTAATAATAATTTTAGGTTTTTTTAAAATTATCTTCTTATTTATTTGTTTAATTTAACAAAATATTCGTAAATAGTCGGGTAAAATGCCTAACTGGGTAAATTGGCAATCGTTAATAACTTGGCCAAAAATAAATATTAATCATAATTGTCTTTATTAATGAAGTATATTAAGGTAAAGATGATTTCTATAAAGTTTTATGTTTATCAGTTTATTATTAAATAATTTTTTAAAGAATTGTAAAAATGATGCTTTCCAACGATAATTTTTTCATTTTTAAATTTTAGAACTAAATATCAAGTTGTTACTGCTTCTGTATAAAAAATCAGTGTTTAAACAAATTAATTATTGCATTTATATTAATAATAATTTTAATAATTATGCTATGAAGAATCATTTTTAATATACTTTTAAAACATAATTTTAAATAAGCGCGGAATGTATCAAAAGAAGTGCGCATGCGCCGAAAAAATACGTAAGTCACGTGACTATAAAGAATCATGGCGGATTAACCTGTCACATTTGGCATTAAATGACAAAATTTTCGTTTTCTTTCTAAAACTCACGCTGTTTTAAAGCAAGCAGGTATTTTTGTAATTTATTACAGTGTTTAATTTACTCTTGTAAGTTATTTTATAATTGAAGAAGCTTTATTTATTT
This sequence comes from Ganaspis brasiliensis, assembly GCA_037103525.1. Classification (NCBI taxonomy): domain Eukaryota; kingdom Metazoa; phylum Arthropoda; class Insecta; order Hymenoptera; family Figitidae; genus Ganaspis; species Ganaspis brasiliensis. The sequence goes on along the minus strand of JAZKLR010000055.1, from coordinate 651,844 downwards.
GTTATAGACTTTATTTCCATTTTTTGTCGGACTGCTTTGGATCCAAATTTTAGTTTTATGATAAAAAGATTATATTTTTGTATTCAAAGCTAGCTTTTTTTTATTATTAACAAGATAGTTGATTATAGAAAACTAATAAGTTTTTTTTTTACTTTTAAATTGTAAATTATGAATCTGTCACTCGGTGTGATTTAAATAAAGTAAAGACTTTATCGATTTCTCCTAGTCAGGATGTCAGGTATTATTATTTAAAATAAAATAATACTGATATTATTTAACGTTTCGACTGTCAATGCAACTCTTATTAAAACTGTGAATTTTATTTAATAATTTGAAATTTGTATAATAAAAATATGGCGGAACATAGAACGGTTAATATAATGGTACTTACATAATATTATAATCACAAAAGTTTTTTAATAATAACATTTTTTTCAAGGAATAATGTAAACTAAAATTGTTATTTTGTATAAAATAGGGCGTTTGTTCTTCTTTTGAGAAAGAAACAAAGTTTGTCAGTGAGTTAAAATTTCATTTTAATACGTTTCACTTGAAAGTCGATAATTTACTAAAAATTTAATTACATTTTGTTTACTTTTATATATTTACTAAGTGGTACAAAAAGAAGGTGAAATTGAGGTTTTGATTATATACATTTTGATTTCAAATTAATTGTTGATTTTTGATTTTATTTCTCTTAAAAATGGATCGTATTGTTTGTTAAAATTTGTGATATCTTCTTTTCGATTAATTGAGTATTTTTGTAATTTTATGTGTATTATTTCAGAGACAAGGCGTTTATTTTCTAAAGGTTCTTTATCTAGGATTTTAACATTTTGCCAATCAAATTCGTGTTTTAAATTGTCGTTTCTTTTTTTTATGTTTTTGTGTATTGCCATTATGGAATGTTTTTTATTTTTATTTTCATTAATTCTTTTTCTTATTGGTCTTTTTGTTTGTCCCACATATGAAGCTGGGCAGTCTTGACAATTTATTTTATAAACTGTGTGTGTTACGTCATTTTTGTTAGATTTATCTTTAATTTTCTTAATTATACCGTTTAGATTGTTATTTATGGATGTAACTATGTGTATATTGCATTTTTTGAATGAAAATGAAAGTTTTTCATAGAGGTTGTTGTGATATGATAATTTTAACTTCGGTATTAATTTATGTGTCTAATTGTTTTTATTAATTTCAATATTTTTTCTAATTGTTGCTAGTCTTTTTTTAGTATATTTTTTGATAATGTAGTTAGGGTTATCATTATTAATAAGAATATTGTTTATGATTTTTAGGTTATTATTATGGAATTTTTTGTTAGCTAATTTAATTGCTCTGTCTACTAAATTATAAATTATTGCAATTTTTTGTGAAAAGGAGTGGTTTGAATTGAAATTTAATATACGTCCAGAGAAGGTGGGTTTTGTGTAACAATTAGTGATCAGTTTGTTATACGATCGGATTAATGAGATGTCAAGGAAATTAATTTGTCCATTTACTTCGATTTCATTGGTAAATTGTAAACGTTCATTGTAGTTATTAAAAATGTGTAAAATTTCGTTAATCTTGTCTTTTGGTATACATGTGATAATATCGTCCACATATCTATGGTAAAAAATTGGTTTAAAGGATAATGCATTTATACATTCAGTTCCCAAGTTGTCCATTACTATGTCTGCAAATAAGCATGAAATGGGAGATCCCATTGGTGTACCAAATGTTTGTTGATAGTATCTGTCATTGAACTTAAAAAAAGTGTTGTCCATAAGAAAGTCTGTTACATTTAGTACGTCATCAAGGAGGATGTTAGAATAATTAGCAATTTTTCTGTAGCGTCTTATAATGCTATTTTTTACTAATTTTTTGTCAACATTTGTATATAACGAGGTGAAGTCTAAATTTTTTTTTACTTTTATTCATATCTTTCCATATTTTTGTGCACATTTTTGTGCCCTAATTTGTAATTCTCCGAACTTGTATTTGTCAGAAATTGTAATCCCCCGATCTTGCATTTATCCGAAATTTTTAACTTCCCAAATTTGCATTTGTCGTAACTTTAAAATCACCGAAATCACATTTAGCCGAACTCTTAAATCCCGAACTTTTTAATCAAGGGGTTAAAGGGTATGATAGTTAAGTTGGGAGAATCGAATGTTTTGACAAATGCTTGTTCGGTGATTTAATAGTTCGGCCAAATGCAAGTTCGGAGAATTACATATTCGGACAATTAAATTTCGGGCAATTGCAAGTTCGGTCAATTGGATTTTGGACGAAATTCCCTTCCGGAAAGTATCCAAGGGAAGCTTCCGGAAATTTGTCAAGAAGATGTTAGGACGTTTCCAAATAAAGCTTTTTAGGAGATGTCCATTTTAGTATATTCAGGAAGTTTCCTGGAAGCTTTCCCAGGTAATTTCCAAACTTTCCACGCAAAACTTCCCGTAAATACCATTGCTGTCTAGATGAATGAATGTAATTATTTCCATACACATTGTTAAAACTCACCTGAGTCTGCAAGTGGATTGGCGATTGTTGTGGTTGGCCCCAGGTGGGTGGCTGGAGAATTGTTTGGGGCAAAGGAGAGGTGGCTGGGGGTGTGACAGGTGCCCAACCTTTAGCTGATTTTTGTTGTTGGAAGTGTGAGGGTTGGCGCAAAGTACCACCAGGACTGACCGGCGTTGGAGATGTCTGAGTTAAGTTCTGGGGCGATGGACTACTCTGGTACGAGGCGTATTCGCCAATTCCACGAGTCTTTCAGAAAAGAAAGAGAAAGTTGCCCTAGGTCAATCCTTGCATTCTTTTCTATCCGTTAATTTCTCATTTTTACATCTTAACTCTAATACACACTACCGGACACAATTGAGTAGATACTTCTCGGAACGCTACTAAAAACACGGTTGCCTTTGAACTGTTAGCAATCCGCTAAAAATAATGCTAGAAAAATTTTCAAAACAGATTCAGAAAGCTTATAAAATTTCTAAAAAGATGATCCATATCCGAAAGCAATAGCTTGAATATGGTTTTTAGATTATCACGAGAGAAATATCAAGTAATTGTTCAATTTTCAAAAATTTCTAACTTCAAATTCAACTTTTTCTCTAAGCCAGAAAAGTTAAAAAAAAATTGAAACTTCTCTGGCTTAGGGAAAGAGTTGAATTTGAAGTTGAAAATTTTTTAAAATTGAAAAATTACTTAATATTTCTCTTGTGATAATCAAAAACCCACTCAAGCTATTGCTTTCGGATATGGATCATCTTTTTAGAAATTTTATAAACTTTCCGAATCAGTTTTGGAAATTTTTCTAGCATTATTTTTCGTGGATTTAACACAGTTCAAAGGCAATTGTGTTTTTAATAGCTCTCCGCAATGTGTCAACTCAATTGTGGCCGATATTGTAATTCAGTACAATTATTTTTTGCAATGGAATAGTAATAAAAAAAAAATTTAAAAACTATATTAAACAAATAAGTCATATTAAAATAAACTAAGTATTTTGTCAGAGTGCAATATATTTGAAGAAATAATCCGAAATTCGTAAGATTTCTAAAAATAAAGATAAATCAAATACATTCGAATGCAAGGATTGATTAATTAGATGAAGGTTTAGATGAAAAATGCCTGTTAGATCCTTCAGCCTCGAAAACTATGTGCAGTCAACTAGGAACTTGAGAATGATCTTTGGTTTATTAAATTAACTATAATTAAGATTTAATTAATTTGAACAACGCTGAGCGAATCTCTAAAAATAAGGTTCATTTCTCAAAAATGCGTAATTCATAAGAGACTTTTTATATATCTTTTAACTTTTATTTTTATAAAGTCTATTAATAAAATACCATATAAACTTCATAAATACTTCGTGAATAAGTATTCATAAATACTTTATGAATTAAAAATAATATTTAAATATTACTTTGCATTAAATTGAAAAATTTGGATTGTCGGTGTGAAAAATTGAGTGATTCTTGTTTCGCGAGTTAAACATTGTTAGAGACTCGCTCAATACAAATTTGGCACAATGTTTGCGTTGGTGTTTGAGATTAATGTAACGTCGGTTTCACTAACAAATTATAATTTCATTATTTGAAAATCGCATTTATTAGAGATTACCTTGGCTTGAACAGGGCCTTGTTCAATATACTCGTCAATGTCTTGATCCTCAGGTGGAGGAGGCCACGCTACTCGTTTCAGATCTATAAAGTCATTCAAAGCACTATTTTATTCTCCAAACTGATATTTTATTTCATTAGAAAAAAATAATGTGTCTTTAAAATAAAATGTTAAATCTTTAAAATCTTTGAAAACGCGTTTAATATTATCCGTCATTTTATTATCTTATTCACTGAGAGACAAATGTTTTTAGTAATTTCAAACTGAGGATATCATATCACATTCAATTATTTAGAATGGAACTATAAAAGCTTTATTTCTTAATACAAAATCAAACTTAAATAATTTGATATTGGATGAAAATAGAAATAATAAAATAAAAATAAATTTGATTAAAATAAAATAAAATTTGCAGATTATTAATATAACATAATTTGGTATGTGGTGACTAAGTTAATACTGAAAAATTTATGTTATTTGCATCCTTTGTAATGGGTAAGATGACAAAAGATAATGTCAGTTATTGTTAAAAAGTAACAAAAAAATTTTTATTTTCTGTATTTTAAATTGTCTGTCATATGATATCGTTTCATGGAAAGAAACCAATTGTGTTGAAATTATTGAAACATTTTCATATTTAAGAAAGACTTTTGTCTCTCAGTACACTATAAATCCTTATTGATGAACTCTTTATCATTATTTAAGAAGATTGGTATTAAAATTTTTTTCTTCTTCTTTATTATTATATTCGTTTTGTATAATTTTAACGATAAAAAAGTCGATAAGACTATATATAAACTTGTAAAAGCGGAAAATTTTTGGCAAGAATTATTTCAGGTTGTTGGTTTCGTAATAAAAGATAATATTGCAAATAAGGTGAAAGAGAATTACTAAAATCAGGGACAATAAATTTCACATTATTGTATTAAAATAAATTTTAAAAGTATGCACTTTCTAAATCTAGATTAGTAAAAGATTAATAATTTAATAGAAAAACCGTGAAAAAAATTTTAAAAAATACAATAAAAAAACAAGTAATTACGAACAAACAAACAAATTTGTTAACAGTCCTTTTTTAATAATATTGCACCAAATTTAATTATAAAACAATAAATTACGCAAATGTAACTTTCAATCACTGTCTGACTATATCCGGTTTTTTCACTTGAATCACATACACTAGCACTTTTACTACTTAAATTTAATTCTACTGATTTGAGTTTTAAATTTAATTTTAATGGCATATTTGATAATTATTGTAAATAAATATTCAAGGAAAAGTAAATTAATATTCTTAATTACATAATCTGAAATGTTCTTATTTTATGTAAATAAGGAAAGAGATTAATTCGGGGAACAATTCGGCTAATTTTAAAGGCTAAACGATTGATCGATGAAATAGGATATTACTAAGTCGAAGTTATTTTTAAGAAGGTTGCTGATTCACAAATAACGCACGAGTAATATTTTTATTGTACCTTTTGTGATCAAATTATAGATCGAGGTAAGAAGTGTGATTTCGCGACTTTGCCAAAACGAACACTGGCCAACAACTAAAGCTTTTCGATGATCTACCTGATTGTTGTGAAAACTATCTTGAGACTGATTTTAGAAATTCTCTTCACGGTCAATACAAAGGTGGGGAGTTAACATTTTAAGGAAGGGGAGATTTCCATAGATATAATATAAATAGAGTGTAAGGAAGGCCAGTACGGAAGTAAATCCTTTTTGAAAAAAAAGATCAGATTTGTTTATTAAAAAAGGGACAGGGAACCGGAACTCTAAGCTTTGATTTTAAGATTTTAAAACTGAGAAGGACTCAAACAAAGGTTAATCGTACCTAAATTTTGAAAGCGTTTTGGTGGAAGCGTATGCTATTTTTAACATATTTATCAGTTTAAAGTTGAACTTGCATAAAAACCACAAATTTCAATTTATTGGAAACGCTTTAGATATAAAATAAACCTAAAATTTGACAATTATTTACACAAAACATGGTAATTTTTATGTTTCAATGCAACTTTGAGTTGATCAAAATGTTAAAAATATAATTGTTTACTCATCTATTAAAACGCTTTTAACATATGATATTTTTCTTTTTTAAAATGTACCAAAATATGGAATTAGAATATGTTTTTCCTGTTTTTTATCTGATTTCTCCTTAAAAGGTAGTTCTCTCGAAAAAATGTTTTCTTTAAATACTTTTCTAATTGAAATATCATATAATAGAACATTCAATGAATACAATGATATTTTTTTAAATATAGGAAGCGGTGCTAATTATTAAGATTTTAAAAATATTGTATTAAATTGGCTACAGACTATATTAAAGTTTAAAATTACTTAGTAAAGATTTTAATGGTTTTTCTAAATCTTAAAATTCCTTGTATTAAAATTTCGCTTTTCCGTACTTTTTCCCTAAATTATAAAACATATTAATAAAATTTATAAGTAATTTTATTTCCGTTGAAAAAGTGACAAATTTAGAGTTGAGAACCACTGATCCAAGAGAACGACCTTAATCAAAAGTTTGTCTCTTATTTAAAGATTAGAGTTTTGATCAGAGAGCTTTGATAAATTGAAATTTAAATCAATTAATGTATTAATTTATTACTCCTTAATCTGAATTAGTGGTTTTCTACATATAAATTTACCAAAAGTGATCTACTATTAAATACTAAGAATTTTACTTTTTTTTTTTATAGAAAACTACTAATTTTTAGTATAAAACTACTAATTTTTAATTAAAAACTACTATTTCAATTAAAAACTACTATTTCAATTAGTAATTTGCTACTACAAAATTAGTATAACTCTTACTATTTAATAGTAGCTTACTTTTCGCAAATTCATTAGTACAAAACCACTATTTCAAATTTAGATTTTACCAAATTTTGATCCAAACTTTACAAAAATGTAATTTGAAGTAATTGTTTGAGAAGTTACGTCACTCTAAACGCCTGAAAACTTGACTGTTTTTCAAAAATTTATTTTAACGAAACTATTAAAGATACAATTTTTTAATGATTATCTTCTTAAATTCAAGTATTTAACTTTACAAAAAATATAATAAAGTTAAAAAATATTCAAAATTGTCGGAAATATTGCGAATCTCGTGAAACAATTTTTTTCGAATAATGTATTGGAATTTTTATTTAAAATATATGAACAAAAAATTTTTTTAAACTATATTAAATTACCTATGATAGCAGTTTTTTAAAGAAAAAAAATTTGCGCAAATAGGAGCACTTAAATAAATTAATTTTGGGGTAAAAAGAATTACCTTTAAAAATGTATAAATTTTTTTTTGACTTATCTTACATCTGAAACTAATCTTTAAAATATAGGCTTTAAAATTAATTTAAAAAAAAAAAATTGATTTTTGGATGGTTTCAGGGTGACGTAATCCCTTAATTACAATTCTGACGACCCGAAATGAAAAAATTGATTAAAATATGAATGAACCTATTTATTTTTGAGTATTACCGATTTATTTATATTCAAGTTGGGATAAACGAAATCTATTATTCAATAAAAAATTTGTATCTTTCAAGTTTTTGACTCAATAAAGTTTTCATAAATTGAAATTTGAATCAATACAAAGGTAATTTAATTGAACTTTAAAAATCTTTGAAATTTTCTTTAATTATAATTTATATCCATTGGAATATGTGAAAAATTGGTGAACATTTTTATTAATTTTTTCACTTTTCACTAAAATTGTAAGAAAAAAATTTCAATCCGCAATTTTAAATTTCATTGAAATTTGACTAAAAATTAGTAAAGATTTCTACTAATTTGAATTAATGATTGATTGTTCTCTAATTCAGATTTAGAGAGTACTGGAATTAATTAAAATTATTCTTTATCTAGGAGTTAATTCTAGGTAGTTTTAGTCCGATTCTATATTTTTTTATTACATTATTTTCGAAAATATAGACATAAAACATCTCTCTCTCTCTCTCTCTCTCTCTATTCAAATTAGTCAAAAATCGGTCACTAATTAAAATGAATAAAAATGGCTTCTAATTTTTAATCTCTTTTCACTCAAACTTGAGTAAAAAATTAAAATTTACCAATTCAAATAGTGAAATTTAAATTGAAACTTAGTGAAAAATTCTACTTGTTTAAATTAGTGACCGATTTTTCTTAAATTCAGATTTAGAGAGATAATAAATAAATAGTAGAGTGTATTATTAAATTTTCAAATTCGAGGGTTTGAAACTAGGTGATTCTGAGATTTGGAATTTAAATGACTCACTAGGTTGTTGTCCATTGCGTTTTCTGATCTCTTCTTCTTCAAGCATCCGAAGCACTGCGCTATTTTGGAGATTCGCCGGTTTAGCTAACTGGTTGAAATCGATCCTGCGAAATTAATTTCATGAATTAAAAATTTTGTTGAAAATTTCTTGCAAAAATAAAATCAAAATTTTGTGGCACACATAGAAAATTGGGATAAATTAGAATCATTTTCAACAATTTTATATTACAATATCATTATCTAAATCTGAATTAGGAAGAATTTTTACAAATACCAATTAGTATTTGACTTTTTGCTATAAATTAGTTTTATTGGACTGATTTAATCAGTCAAAATATTTTTGACTCTTGTTATTAGAAACTTTATTATTCATTATTATTACTTTCTCTGTTATTTATTGAAATCGTTTGTTATGATTTATTTATTTTCTTATGTTTCTTTTTAAAAATGTAAAAAGACTCAAGGTTAGATTTTTAGGTGTATTCTAAACTTTATAAATAATTAAAGATATTATTATTGAGAAAAATATTTCCTTGATAGATATAGGGTCTAAAAATATGTTTCTTGATTAAAAACAAATCATTTTTTTTATTAATCAAAAAGTTATTAATCCAATTGTCAAAGATTTAACGTTTCTTTATACCAAATTTGAAATATAAATAAGATTTAAAACATGTTAATTTATTATTATATGTGGAACAATTTTTCATAAAATTGACATGTCTCATTAATCTCGATTTTCCTTTTGGATAAAAAAATAGTTTCTTTGGATTAAAAACAAATTCTATTCTATTTCTATTCTATTCTATTCTTTTAGCTATTATATTAGCAACAATTTTTCATAAAATTGATATGTCTTATTAATCTCGATTTCTCTTTCGGCTAAAAAAATAGTTTCTTTGCATTAAAAACAAATTCGAAATCTAAATTTAAAAAAGTTTTTATTGAATCTAAATATAATCTTTTTCAATCAATTAAATTCTTTTTTAATCAAATTCTTTCGAAATGAAAGATGTTTATTTTTAACCAAAGAAAAACATCTTTTCTGACTCTTTACTAAATAAATATTTCAGTTCTTTAAAATGAACCATTTTTCTCAGTGTAAAAACAATTATAGTCAATTATGGTTCAACTTCCTAAAAACTTTAATTTTCCTCAATTATTCCTAAAGCTAATGTCAAATTTTCTATTGATGAAAAGTTTCATAACATGTTAATAATACACTTTTTGGCACCAATTTTCTTTTCAATTATTTTAAATATTAGATAATAAAAATTGTATACTGAATTATACTACAAGAACCAAGAAAAATTACAGTAATAACTTTTACACTTTCTTTTCATTAATATTGACCATGATTATATTAATCATCCACTTCAACATGATTAACTGATTATTGATAATGTTTCAAATCAGCCACGATAATTAGAACTTTAAAAATAGTAAATATAACATAATTCAGAAATATAACACAAATAGTAAATATAATTTAAATATTCCTTAAACTTTCTTCACATTTGGAATTCTGGAATTTCCAATCTTTCTGAATTTCCCTAAACCACATTATTTATTTCCCAAAATCCTTTACTGCCGTGCCAAAAACTATCACTTTTTCCCAAAATTCCATTCGCCTAGACGATAAATCTCTATTTAAACCACAATTTAGAAGACGTAAATTCGCTTTAAATGAACAACGAGGAATTTCTGGACATAAATCTAGAAAGTTTCTGAGGAATCGATCATCACCTTCTTTGCTCGATCATGACGCTGGTAGAATGTAAATTATTGTCAGTTTATAAAAAGGCGAATCTTTAACAGTGAACCGAGTAGGCTCCTTCAGATACGAAGTGAGTACCTGAGGCCATCAAACGCGAAACTAAGTCAAGTACGGCCGACTTTGCGGTTGCTTTGCGCAACGGTTTAAGCTCACTTCAGGGGTTTATTTCTATCATACGATGATTCGCGTTTCTGAAAATAATCTACAGGTTTACCGATAGCCGACGAGTTAATACTTAAAATCCCCTCTGATTCATTTTAATCATTTAGAATCGTGACGTCATCTGTCAATGGTTAAACAAGACGAGACGCGACCTACAGGCAGGGTCACTGAGCGATGTATCACTCTGAGACATTCTGTCTTTCATTCATGATTAAAAGGAGAGATCATGCCTGTCAAAGTCGAGTCAAAATAGCTTCAAATTTGTGTGAATTGCACATGTCTTTTAAATTACATGTATTTTTTTTATTCTCTAACAAGTAAAGTTACGGAATAAGTGAAAATCTCCTATTTTTTTTGTAACTTCGTATATAAGTAGAACTTAAAAAAATAGTAAACACGTATTTTTTTTAGCGGCCATGATCCACTTTAAAGGGTGGAAACTAGCCCTTGAAGTTATGAGGGTGCAATAGATTAATTAAGGCTTATAGGCAATATACTTATGCGAAAGCTAGTAAATAAATAATGGATTGATAATATGAAAAAATAAGAAGCTGATTATGTTTAAAGACAATAAAAGGTGTTATTGTTCAAACTATTTATTAAATTATTATTGTTTCATATTATTAAACCACTATTTATTTACTTGCTTTTATAAGTAAGCCTATGCCTTCATTAAGTGCTTACACACTCATAACTTCAAGGGGGAGTTTCTACCCTTTAAAGTGAATCATGACCGCTAAAGAAAAATACGTGTTTATTATTTTTTGAAGTTCTACTAATATACCAAGTTACAAAAAATTTGGAGATATACACTTCTGTAGGTTTACTTGTAAGTATACAGCTTTGATTATTAGGAGACGTATGATGGTTCCCTAAAATGTTTATCTAGAAAGTTAGATAGGCAGAATTTCAGAAGGCAGAATGTTTCTTTTACAGAATGTTTATTTCCTCGTACTAGAATTTGTAAGAAAGCGCACGTAGACAAAAATTTGGAAAATCTAATTGACATTTATAAAAATTTTCGTATACATTAATTTGTAAATAAGGGAAATTGCAGTTAACTATATTTTTAAATGTACAAATTTTAGTTTAATATGCATTTTTTCCAACCGAAATTTTATTTGTACCAATTTTTGATAAATAGATTGATACTTTAATATAAATGTCAAATAACATAACTTTTGTGTGTCAGAATTTTTATAAAAGCTTATTTTCATTTCTCAAAATTTTTACTTCAATGAATTATAATTTAACAAATTTTATATAACACAGAAATTGTATTTGATAAATAATCCATTTAGCAGAATTTATATATGCCAGAATTACAATTTAACGGAAATACCAAAAGTCAAAATTCTTATTTAATACCAAATTTATTTAAAAGATTGTTTTGATAGTCGAATTTTCCTTAGTCATCATTTTTATGAGTTAGAATTGTAATTTAATAGAATTTACATTTGTTAGAATTTGTATATTGGAGAATTTATATTTAACTAAATTTCTATTTATCTAAATTTTTATACAAAAGAATCTCTATTTAATAGAATTTGTATTTAACAGTATTAAAATATACCACATAATTCATGCAACCGAATTTTCATGTAACAGACTACTTAAGAACCCGAATTTTAATGCGAAAGAAGTTCTATGTATTCAAACCCATATTACATAGAATTTCAAAGTGGCAGAACTTTCAACTGACCGACAACTCATATCGTCGAACTTTAGTTTGGCAGAATCGCTATGTGACAGAAGTTCCGATTGGCCGAATATTTAGACGCTTTCTAAACGTCTTATGTCTTAAAATTAGACACTTTTAAGACACCTGTTTTTACAGTGTACGTGCGCTTTCTTACAAATTCTAGTACGAGGAAATAAATATTCGGTAAAAGAAACATTCTGCCTTCTGAAATTCTGCCTATCTAACTTTCTAGATAAACATTTTAGGGAACCGTCATACGTCTAGATTATTAGTTAATGCCTGGAAAAATGTAATTCATTAATTCTATTTCTAGGATGTATTTAACAATTCAATCCCTCCATTCTCAGTGTGTTTAGTTCCATTTTGCATTTTTTACTATCTAACCATGTTTTTGTGCACCCTTGAGATACAGATTAAGCTCAGTAAAAAGATTTGTACCAGGACTTAAGAATATGCTTCTTATTTTAAGAATATTATAATCTTAATAGAAAAATAGTTTATTCTTAAATAGGCTAACATCGAGTCTACCCAATTTTTGGGCTCTAATCCTTAAGTAAAAACACTCCATAAAGTAATTCTGAACGTCTAAAAAAAACTATTGAACTTTTTACTTTACAAAAAGTTTACCTATTTTTGAAAGTCGTTTTTAATTTCAATTAGTCAGTGATTGAATATTATTTGTCTATTGATTGTTTTATGTATTTTAGTTGATTTTTTATTGATGAATGTACATATAACTTATGTAATTATCATGGCTGTTATTGATTAAGATCACTTTGATTTAAATCGTAATTAAAATCATGATTTATAAATCATTGGGAAATTTGCATTAAAATCATGATTTAAATAAAAAAAATTTAACAGTTCTCTGGATGCTTAATATTGCATGTAAAACATCGCAAATAATAAACAAAACCCACAAATTTGTGGATAAATCTTTAAAATTCCAATTTTCATATTTTAATCTTTATAAAATTTTAAAAATTGTGCTAATACAGACAATCGACATACCTACGATTTACAAAGTTTTGGTATAAAGATAGCAAAAAATAGTATTACATTTTTATATCTTTAAGTCATTGTAATTTAAATAAATTCCAAACGTTAATTAACTCGTATTCCACTTTGTTCCAACATTTAAATTTCAATTAATTCAAATTTAAATACATAATAATTAAATTTTAATAATATTATATTTTCCATGTTCACAATAATTCTTTTTTTTATTCTTAAAAGATTTCTAAGAGATTCCACTTTTTCAAATCTGTTTTATTTTTATCTTATAATTTATTATTTTTACAAAATTTTAAGATTTTTCTCCTTTTACATTTGATTTTTTTTTTGTATTTGTGTTTTTATTTTAGGATTTTCTTTAATTTTCTTCTTTTTATGCAAATTATTAATTATTTTACACAATTTTGTTACTAACATTCACTAAACTTTTTATTTCGTTGATTTTCATAATTATTTTCATATTTTAAAAAATAAATACGCTCATTTTTTTATGAATTTATTTAATTTGTTTTCACATATATTCTATTTTTTGCGAGATTTTTGGCAAATTTACTTATTTTTCCTTAAAATTCTTAGATTTTTTTTATTTTTCGAAATTTATTGTTGGACTCGTTTTAAATGTAATATTATAAAAATGTTTTTGGTTTAATTTGCTTAAACTCTTTTATTTTTAAAGGATTTTTAGATTTCTTTTGTCGATTTTTTATTTATCTTTATAATGTATACATACATTTTTTTATTTTATTTTTAATAATTCTTATTTTTTAGTAGATTCTAACCAAACTTTTTTTTTGTACTTTATACATTTTTTTACAATTTGTTAGATTAAGGAAAAAACATTTATCCATTTTCTCCCTATTTATTCAATTTTACTGATGTTTCACTATTTTTTTAGTCCTTCCTTGCGTTTTAATTAATTATTTAATTTTTGCCATCATTTTTTCATTTCTTAGAAAGATTTTTCCTTCTTTTCAATTGTTTAGTTGTTATACTTCAATTACGAATTTTTGAAAACATTTATTTAATGCTTCTATCTACTTTTTTTAAATTTCTCAATTTCTACTTTCTTGAAAAGTATTAGTATTTATTTTATATTATGTAAATTTAATTTTGTACTATTCTCATTTAAACATCTTTCTTCTATTTCATAAAATTTCTTTTCTTTTAAATTTTTTTAAAAATTTTCCAAGATTGTATTCATTTTTTTTTATTAAACTTGTCAAATAATTCACTAATTTTTCTAATTTTAAAATTTTGTTCTCTTTAATTAGTAATATATTTGAACATTTTGGTTATTATCATCTTATTTATTATTTTAATATAATAAAAATGTCCGCAAATAGTTTAATTTTTTGAAAAGAGTTTCTAATTTTTTATATATTTTTGTGTCACTGTTTCATTCTTGTGTTGTTTTTTAAACTTTTTATTCATTTCATTAATAAACTATTTACAAATAAATCGGATTTTTTTGATTTTTTTAAAAAAATCATGATTTTTATCAGTCCTGATAATTATGGTATGAAATGGTATGATACTCTTTAAGTCTGAATATATGCAGGGTGTGTCTCTAGTGATTCGGAAAAATTGGGAAAATGCCGGAAATTTAATAATACACTGAAAAAAATTTAGTCGAGAAATTTAACTAACATTGAATTGTTGAATGTAAAATAGTTTAAGTAATTACTTTTTTTAGATAATCTAACTGTGCTTGTGTTGTTAATTTTACTATTTTTCATGAAGTTAAACATAAGTAGTTCAAATTACTAATTTAAGTAGTTAAATTTCAAAATAACTACAAAATATTTTCTGAGTAGTGCCACCTACTTTCATAGTTCTTTTAACTAATTAATGGAGGAATGTAAAAAATTTTTTCAAGAAGTTTGATATTATTTTTTATTGATAAAAGATAAAGAGACCTACTTTATTAAAAACCGAGCCATTTGACTTGAAACTTCTTACTCGGGGAATTTTGGGATTACTGATTACGATTCTGAAGTCAGATTTATAAAATCCAAAATGGCGGATCCAATATGGCGGACGAATTTTTGAAAAGTGATCGGATTCGCTTGAAATTCGTTACTCGGGGGTTTTTGGTGTCGCTGATTTCAAATCTGAAGCCATATTTGAAATTAAATTGTTAGTCGGAGGTTTTTGGGGTCGCTGATTACGAATCTAAAGTCAAAATATTTACTTATATAAGCATACGTTTTTTTTTATTGCAAAACATGAAAGAGCGATTCTAAGACCATAAGAAATGATTATTGGAAAAATTTTCTCTTCATCTTTTATCAATAAAAATTAATATCTAACTTCTTTAAAAAATTTGGATTTTGATTTAAATTTAAATTTTGATTTATAATGATTATTTTAACTACTTTTTCAAAGTCAATACAACTTTTTAAATTCGTTTGAAGACCTATTGAATTACTCCGGGTTGTTAAAAAGTAGACAAATTCGCTAAGAATTTTTTTGAGTGTATATCTTGAAAAGAACCGGAAATTTGTAAAAAAAAATCCGGGAATTTTTAAAACAATTCGGGAATTTTTAAGAAATTCCAAGATTTCGTAGATAAATCCTGAAAATTGCAACCTTTTATTCTTCAATAGGGGTCATCCATAAAGAACGTTCCACTGTTGGGGGGAGGGGGGGGGGGTCGAAAAATGTAACCATTTGTAACAAGGGGGAAGGGGGGTAGTTGAAATTTGGAACGTTCGAATTTTTATTTTTTTATTCTGCATTATTCTTTTTTTTTTTCGTTTTTGAGCCTTTAATTTGAATTATAGGTTGGTTAAAAAAAGAAACAAAAGTCAGATATGTTATGCTCCTACCTCCAAATTTCTTCTAAATTGAAAAAAAATTAATTAATTAATTAATTAATTAAAAAATTACATTATTTTTTTATTTGGAAATCGGACAATATTTAGAGGTGGCTCAATGCCCATGAAGTTTCCCATGTAGTCTTTAAAAAGCAGTATTCTATAATTTATTTATTCATTCGTTGATATTAACTATTATTCATTTTTTTTTAATTTTTGTGGTTTTTTTGAAATTGCATAAGAAATAGTTAGTTACGATAAATTAATATATAAATAATAGAATACTGTTTTTTCAACACTTTTCAAGAATTGACTCGGTGCATTAATGATTTAAGTGATCTTTTACAATTTTATTACAAATTTACGAAAAAATGTGTTTGCCCATGCAAAATAGATGGGAAACTTCATGGGCTTTAAGCAACCTCTAAATATTATCCGATTTGAAAATAAAAAAATGGAGGTAATTTTTTTTTAAACACATGTATTATCATAAGAGCCCATAATTATGACAAAAAAACAATTTGATTTAATTAATATATGAAAAAAAATTTGATTTTTGAGGGGGGGTATAAATAATTTTTGAACGTTCCATTTAGGGGAGGGGGGTCGTCATTTGTAACCAAGTAGAACAAAAGGGGGGTGGGGGTCAAAAACCCCGAAAATTGGTGGAACGTTCTTTATGGATGGCCCCATATAAATTTGAAAATTCAATTTAAAATGGTTTAAAACTCCAATTAAATCAAATTTTAACTTATTCTTTAAATTTTAATAAATTTATATTTCAATTGTCAAAAATTAATTCCTTAGCATTTCATTTTTTTTTATATCAAATATTTACAACTTTTTCTAATTTTCAAACTTTATCTTTAATTTTTTCCTTCCTTAAAAATATTTTATATCGAGTTATAGATTTTCTAGGATTGTTTTCATTTACGAAAATTGTTTCAGTGACTTTTATACAGTTTTGTTGATAAAACATTTAGGAAAATTTATTTATTTTCATACTTTGGTGAGAAATATAATTTATTCTTCAATTTTGTGATTTTGTTTTAGATTCACTCATTTTCTGTAACTCTATTTAATTTTCTTTACATTTTTTTTATTTTTCGCAAATTTATTAACTCTTTCATAAAATTTCTAAATTTCATGATTAAATAAAAAAAACTTTATTGTTGGAGTTATTGTTTTCAATTTAGGTATACTTTTAAATTTTCTTCATTTTAGAAATAATTTGCTAAAAATTGTTACTTTTAAAGAAATTTTTTACTCTCTTTCTAGATTTTTAACTTATTTTGTTTTTACATATATTCTTATTTTATTGTTTCTAGTTTCTATTCTTTTATTTTATTTACCACAATTTTTATATTTCTTATCGTCTTTTTTAAATTATTAAATTTTTTCATCACTTATTATTGATCTAAAAAAATAACTTTTTTCTTTTCTCAAATTAAAGCTTTATTATTTTTTATTTCATGTTTTTGGTTTTTCCTATTTCTTAAAACATTAAAACTTTTTGTCTTCGCCTTCCTTAAATTTTCCATCAATTTATTCTTTCTTTCATAATTTTGCTAATCATGTTTTGAACTTTTCATAATTTCGTTAATTTTTATTTTTATAATTTTTTTTACAATTCAGAGGGCCATAAATTGTGTCAACCAAATTTTCATGAATTTTAACTTCCCCCCCCCCCCTTCTTATGTCATTATTTTTTTATCTTTTAAAAATATTTTTCCTTTTCACAATAATGTTAAATTTTTTATTAGATTTTTCATTTTTTAAAGAATTTATGGGTCGCCCATAAATTATGTCACACAAATTTTCGTGAATTTTAATCCCCCCCCCCCCCCTAAGTCATCATTTTTTTAAACATATTTTTCCTTTTCACAAAAATGTTTAATTTCTTTTTATTAGATTTTTCACTTTTAAAAGATACTTTTAAAAGAAATGTATTTATTGTTTTTTTTCCTTAAATTTTAAAACATAAAGTTTATTACGAAATTTCTGAATTTTCCACCTATTATCTTAACAATTTTCTTTACTTTTTCATTTTAAAAATAAATTTATTTATTTTTTGTAGGCTTTTCAATCATGTTTTTACATTTTCTTTTTATTTTTAATTTTTCCATTTTAAAGTAGGTTATTCACAGCTTTCTTATTTTTACTTTTATATTAATGTTTTTTTAAATAGTTTTTGTTATTTTATCGTTTTTTCATAATTTCTTTGATTTTTTAAACGTTTTTTGTCCTTGTTAATAAACATTTCCAACTTTTTTCTTTTTTATTCAGTATTTTTAACCTTTTCAGTAATTTCTGTATTCTTTAACGTTGATTTTTTTTCTTTGATATTTCGGATATTTTAAATTTTTTAAATGATTTGTTTGATTTGTTTTTGTGGTTATTTTTTAAACTAATCTTAATATTTCATTCAAACCACTTATTATTTAACTATAGTATTATTATTAATAAAAGAAGTAATTATTCTTCTAAATTGATACAGAGAAGTTACAAATTCAGGAAGTATATTATTATTAATTATTAAGCGAACAAATCAGGGAAAATTGTAGTTTACTATCCAGAAAATTCAAAAATAGTTATAAATAACTAAAATTTCATAGATTTAGAGAGTAGAAATAAAATTAAAACGATATCAAATAATAGAAATGATACAATTATAAGAAACTTGAGAAATAAAAATGAAATTGATTAAATGGAAAATTTATTATTGGAACTTTTATCAATGGTTTCCGTAAACCAAAAATTTGGCAGTTTTAATTACAGTTTCGCCAAAAAAAGCAGGAAGAAGTAAAGAATTTTCAACCGGAAATGAATCTTTCAAATTCGAAATAAAAGAAAATCTTTCATCATGTGCTTACTTCAAACTTCTCACCGTCTGGGTTAATTTTAAAGTCTCGAAAACAAACAGCTATTGCTTAGATTGAAATAAGGCATCCAAACTTCTCACTTCTGCCAATAAGTCACAAATCTTGTTTTCTTTTGTGCAATAATACATGGAACAGTGGTACTTAACCAGTTTTAATTGCGTTCTAGTTGAATCTTTTGCGTGACAATTGGATTCTTCTCTGGCAAGTGTTTCATTAGCGAAGCCGTAATAATAGTTCGGAAATTCCTCTTCCTCATTTGTCGCTCAATGCTTAAATCTAAAATTCTGTTTCGTGATCCAAAAGTAATCTTAGCTACCATCAATCACTTTTATTTATATCACGTTTACCCGATCATCAGTAAAATTTCCCAAAGTTTCAATTTAATATACAGAACATTTTAATCTTTCTTTAGAGTAAACCAAAAAAAACAACAGGTTTATATATATAATCAAATTATACATTTCTTCTTCAATAGAGAAAACATTTTTTGTACAAATTTTAAACAATATTTTTATATAAAGTTTATTCTCGCTGAATATTTGGAATATTTTAACCAAGTGTAAAATTTTACAGTGGTTGCTAGTTTGTATAAAGTTTTGATTCAATTTTTCATATTTAAAGCAAATATATAACAAATTATTATTATTCTTCTTACCCGATTGCACCGTTGGCTAGAATCTGAGTCTGACGATCCAACGTTTCCTGGATTGACTGTGGTGAATATAGTTTGATAGGTGAATTAAACTGGTTATTCACGAACCTTGGCCCTGGGCCGGACATTGTGCTCGACTCTATTTTTTAAATATTTAGATTCTGAAATTGAAATTCCAAAAATACTTAATCTACATTAAATCATAATTATCCGTCTTTGAATTTTAATTCAATTAAAACCAAGTTAATACAATATTATTACAACAATTGCAAAATTTTGTTAATCATTTGCCATACCGTGCCAAGAAAATCAGAGTTTTCGTTTGATGCTGAAGATATGAATTTCTAAAATCCACTTAAGTAATGCTACTAGGAGTGTTAAAATTAACTTTCTTAAAAGATCAATGATCTTTTGGGTTAATTCTATTTATTCCTTGCATTATTTCAAATGGAATTATTATGTTTTGAGATTATTTCAAGACTTTAGTTTCAACGTCAATTAAGTTTTTCGATTATACGAAGAATTTATTCTCAACTTTTCTAAACAATGTATTTTTAATTTTAACATTTTTTAAAGCGTAATAATTATAGAATAATATTCCTGAAAATATATCTGAACCTTTTGAAAGAAAATCCTTAAAAGTGATTTTTTAATCTTCTGTTAATTCGGATGAGATGGATTGATTTTATTTTTATTTTATGGGGTTGGCATTAGAGAAGGTCACAGGGTCTCTTCCGGAAAGTGTGACAAAACTTGTTACAAAATACTAACAGCGTCCCAGTGAACAGCAAAGACTGGTCCAGAGTGGTTATTTTTGCTACAAAATTCCTCCGAATATATCTACAACACGCAAAATCTTCGCTTCTCTTTCTCACTCATTTCTAGTTTTAATAGTTTAGGTGTGATCCACTAAAAGTCGTGTTAGATTACGTGAAATTAGATTCTAGCTGAAATAAATTCTCACCAAGATCACTTATAAATCAATAACAGGTTTATTTAAAGTCATTATTTATTTTATCAGTTTCAAAACGTGTGCGGAAAAACAACAAATTTTGAAATTTTTAGTTTATTTTGTAGTTATAATAAATTTATTTATACTTGAAACTTGGTTCAAATTTTTCATGATTTATTAAAATTTTTGTATTGAAAAATTTCCCTTTGGGTCAATAATGTGAGAAATGTAATATTTTTTTAGTAATTCATTTATTTAGAAGATGATGTTTGAAAAACGGTTACAAACATAAAAGTTGCTTTATTTAGAACATGCCAATTAGTAGAAGTTTCTTTCATGTTGAACAGTTAATAAAAGAATAATTTATTAGTTCAGGCACAATGGCAAAAGTCGAAAACAAAAACAAGGTAATTTGATGAGTAATAAAAGGCATTAATAAATAATGTACACAATTATATTATGACAAAATTTTTAAACAAAATTTTGAATCTTTAGAAATTTGTTTAAAAATAAAGCAATGAATCTGCAAATTACAAAAAGAGTTACAATACATATAAAGATAATATCTTCAATTGATAAATTTTGTTCCTCTCAATAAATAAAACAAAACAATAATAAATATAATAAAAAAAATAAAAATGTTTTATCTCTTCAAAGAGATATTTCCGAAAGCTCATGGGCAAAAGAATGTTATTAAAAAAATGTAAAAATAAACTGCAATGAGGATGAAGATAAGATGACAGGTAAGAGTGGCGGTGGTAATTGAGCGTCGCGACGTCAAGACTCACTATACATACATACATACGCCCCTCTTGACTCCCCCTGCAAGAAATCTTGTGGGACAGAGAGGGTAAACGTTGCACTTCCTGACAATCCTTTTTAGTCGGAACCAATGACGTAAAATACATACCTTAAAGCTAAACGTGGAAACTCGTTTACTTCGGAAGATGGAACACACTAAACTCAAAAGCAAAAGCTTCAACGACCATACGACCACCTTCTTCCTCCTCCAACATTTCTTCTCTCTCCCAAATGCCCCTTCCCCTCTTTTTCCCCCTTTCCTCTTAACAGGCAAAGTTATTTTCGACCCCCTTGTAATCCACTATCTCTCTGTCATTAATTCCTGGCAAAAGCGAAGATTCTTTTTTCAACATCTTAAAAAATGCAAACTAACACAAAAAATACTCTTCGCTGCGTGTATAAGTTTCGACTTTGTGCCAAAAACGTAATTTTCTCTTCTTTTTCGAGTACTTTTAGTGTGAAATTGTAAATATTCGGAAGGTAATAAAGATTCGATTTTTTCTATGAAGTCACGTAGGAACTCGTTTTGTTGGAAAATTACGTCACTTTTTGCTAATTGCGATCGGCGAAGAATCGGACAAAATACACTGTTAATCGTAAAATCATATTTTCGACAAATTCTACGTTGTGGTAAATTTATTCTTTTACATATAGAGTACTTGGGCCAGAAAGTGAAATTGGCAGCTGCTGATGGATAAAGGGAACAAAACTTCAACATTCCTAAACCTACAAAAACTGTAAAAGTTGTTTCTCCGAAAATCAGGAATCTTTCAGAACAATTGTCACCAACAAAAAGTGAAATAACAGTAGAGAAATTCACAGAAAATGATGATTTGTTATGATGCAGAAATTTATTTTCCAGTGGAAAGTCGCATTTTTTTGTCGCATTTACAAAACACAGAAGTGATCACGATTTTACATTCAAGTCTTTCATGAGTCAAGCTACCGGACATGTTTTTCTTAATGAAAAAGAAAATTGTAGACGCAGAGGAAATAAAGAGGTGACATTACCAAAATAAAAAAAAAAAGAAGAAGAGAAACAAAATATCTTTCACCAACACTTGATTGGATTTCAAGGAACAGGGTAATTCAACTCGAATTACTATTGTTTCAAAATAGAAACATCTCCGGACCGGTCTTTCTTCCAAAACAAAATATTATTTTACAAGATACATTCACACTGGACTCAGCAATACAAATCATAATGAACGGTATATCTGTTTACGAATTATATAAGAAAGTAACAGAGAATGCAAAATCCCAATTTTGAATCTCGTTCGCTCACAAAACTCTACAAATAAAAAAAATCAAAGCAAATTTGTATAAATAGAAAGAGCGAAGATTTTAATGAATATAGAGTCCAGCGGTCCATTCATTTTTAATCTGACACAAACGAGAAATAAATGAAGAAAAAAAAGAAAGCTAATTGCAACCCTGCTTATTTTGCAGAAATTATTTTAAGGAGACTACCTAGCAGCGAAACGATATCGAAATGCCCCAACAGTAAGTGAACAGATACAGATAAAAAACATTCAGTGACATTATTGTTAAACCTTATTATCATTCTTTTAATCGGGATTGAATATTTCCAGATTGCAGCGGAAGATGTTTTACGAAAAGATGCGAAGAAAATGTACTGTTCAAATTGTAAACAGATGACACTGGAGAGACATACAAGCTATGGCCACAATCTCATTTTTGATACAAGCTTATTGACTCACGACAACTACTCAGATTCGTTACGAACAAATCTGAAAAAAATGGAGTCAAAAGATGAATCACATGAATTATCAAACATATTTAAAAGTGCGACAGTAGATGGAAAAGCAGAAGAAACGGTATCAACTGCGTAAATATAATAACAACATTCTCACTCAGCAAAATTTCTCTTTTAGAATAAAAATTAATGAAACAATATATAGAATTGCTGGTTTCATTTCGTTTAATAGAACTTTAAAACATTATACAGCTTACACATGGCAAAATAAGTGGCATGTGTATGATGACTTGCGGTCACATTGACTAACAACAAAAGAAAAAGAATTGTTTATCCACATGTTTTATATTACGTCAAATAACATTTTAATATGTTAAAGTAAAGTGATATTTATGAATTTGACTTGATGAATGATCTCAAATATGTTTAGTGTTGATTTGCTTGTAAAAACATGTTTCATTTTTTATTTTTATCAAAAATAAAGATATTTAAATATAAATATATTGTTCATAAATAACTCTTTGATAATACGGACCAAGGATAGTCGAGTCATTTTCATAACCTCAAATTCTGATTATTTACTTTGTTACTAAAACTATTATTTAGAAAAATATAACAAAAAGTTTAAATAGGCAAACATTTGCTTTCGCGTGTTAAAGTAAGTTTTTCTTACACTTATTCCACATTAACAATGATATAAGAACGGAATTAATAAAAATTGCATTTTACTAAGTATATTAATTATTTTGTATGGAAAAATGTCGACTTAAAACATTCGGTTAAACTGTATAGAGGTCCAACATGCCTCTTATTAACTGGCTTCAAATGAAAATTGAGTGCAAGTTTTATATTTTTTATTTATAATGCGCAATGCTCATAAAAATAACACGTAAAATAAAATTTTACTAATTAAATTTATTCAAAACCTAATTCTATTTTCAAACAACATTTCATCTAGGAACAACATTTTTATTTAAAATAAATTGACGTGTTTACTAGGGCGGTTCAAACAAGACCAACTATCGAAAATTGCTTACGCAATTTGCTACGTCGGTGTAAATAACAACAACAAAAATTAACACGTATTGTTTCGTTTTCCGATCCCACAACATTAAGGGGTGCCGCAGACACTACCTATTTGCCCATTAGAAATACGTGGGAATAATGTAGTTTTCTAAAAAATGAAAAACAATAATCTAAATTTTAATCTAAAAGGCTCTGTTTCTGGGGGGGGGGGGGGGGGGCAGAACTCTGACCAGAACTCTTGGAACTCTAAATTTTTGAAAATGAAAAATTTTTGGGTCACTTTGAATGTTACTAAGTTTTTGGATTTTGAGTTTAGAAAGATTTAGTATTAGGGTTTTTTGTAAAAATATTCTGGGGAGAAACAGAACTCTGATTAGAAAAGTTAAAGAACGGAACCCTAAAATTCTTATCCTTATCTTATCCTTTTGTCTCTTATGGCAGTGGCGTCAGGTTGTCTCAATTTACATTTTCTTAAGTCTTTTCAAAAACGGAAAATAAAAATTGAGATAAACTTATACGACTTCCATAGAAGAGAGAAAGATGAGAATCTTCTTCAAAACATAGCATCTTCTTCTTCTTATTTGTGGCCTAGATACGGCCAATTTAAGCTCACTAAGGTTGAACTGTAGAATTACTCAAAGCATTTATTTATTTTGTCAAAAAAAGTTTCACGAAGATTTTGAAGTACGTTGTCCGTAAACCAATTAATACAATAGAGAATTCTAACGAGACCAAGAATTTGTTCAGTTCGTCTGCAGTTTCATTACCTAGGATTAACCTAGGATTATCCGGATTAATCCACATTCCACACAGATTCAAGAAATTACTCGTAGCATTAATGAGCATCTGGAGACCCACCGATGTACTGGCGTAAAGCTTCATGTCATCTGCAAATACGGAGGCATTGACCAAAATGTCTCTAATATCGACACCCACGTCGGGTAACCTCCAAATCTCGCCTTCGAGAACGGTTAAATCTTTCTCATAGACATTTGCAATGTATCGAATTAATGGCTCCGGAAACCCAAACGATCTCAAGACGGTTATAATTGCGGGGTGAGAGATGGAGTCAATGGCCTTGGAGCCATCGACTGAGGCCATAAACATCTGTTTGCACGATGTCCTGTGGTGCCTTAAGATCATATCCAGCTGAAAGACACTGTCTGTACAGCCATCGACATAAGATCTAAAAACCTTTTGGCGCTCATCAATTTCCAAAGTGGATGAAATCCGCTTCAGTGTAGTTCTCGCACTATTACCGATGGAATAGTAATAGGTCGAACGTCTTGTGGTTCCTTGGTTACTTAAAGGAGAAATTGTTGGAGTTTGACATATTCTAAAACTAGATTTTTCAAAAATATGGTTGCAACAGCCCTCAGATTAAAGTCCGTGCTTTTACCCTTCATAAAGTTACCTCACAACTTGGGTGACTGGAATAACCCAATCCGTTATGACGTTTATAATTGCTTTCCGTGACCAACAAAATTCAAGGCAATTACAAACTGTTCAATTTGTTATTCTATGTTTCTTTAACATTTCTTATATCAGTTTTATTCAACTCACCTCTTCATTATCTTCTAGAAACTCCATATGTTGAGTTTCTGTGAAATTATTTATTTCCTTCTGTGTCCCAATATATTCTTCATGTATTGTAAGAGTAGTCACTTTTATATTTTTAAAACAATTATGTTCTTTAATTGTATACACACTCACTTCTTTAAGACATACAACGCACGTCAACGTCAAATCGTCATACAATACAAGAATTAAAGTGTTGTAATAATTACAGTAAATAGGGAGAAGTAAAGTATGATTCCAAAGTTTGCGGTTCTCTATTACGAAATACGCAATATTAAATAATTTAATTTATATATATATCTGCATTATAAAGAATGTTTGTTTCACCTTTTCTATTCTACTTTCGAAACAGCAATAAATTAAATTCAAAGCTTGTACACGGTTCGTTTTCTATACTGTTTCTAACTCACATTTTTACATCATAATTATGACTGTTTTATTAATAAACTATTCAATCCTATCAAGCTCAAGTTATTTACCGACTCGCTAGACCATACTCCCTTCCAGTTCAAAGTCGCTGAACTATACGTGGTGGTCTCAATCTCTTGTTGACGGCCCGTGTCTAAAAATCTTTTAAGATCGATGTCACTGGCTTTATAATATTGAATCTTATCTTGATGAGCCCGTTGCAGATTTGTTTGCTCACCCACCACTTGCGAATCCAACACATATGCATCACTTTCTTCTATTGCAATTACGTCTGGTTTCCTTACACCCATTTGTGTCGGTATTTTTGTCTCATACAGAACTTCGTATTTGCCCTTCATCTTATTTGCAATATACTTCGCGACAGCATTGTGACGTTCTACCCTCTTTTTAATTGTGTTCGAAAACAACATTGTAAAACATGGTTCAGGGTCTCCGGAACATTGCAGTCTGCTGTGCACTCCCTATCTCTAAACCTTCCTCTTGACAACCTTGATCTCGTTGCCTGCCTATTGATTCTAAGTTAACACGAGTTTATAAAGTCACGTCCGCTAAAAAAACTCATTCCATCTGCGACCCACTGATTTTGACAAGGCGTTTCCGACAACTTTGCAAGCCCCATACCATCATATAATTTATTCAGCTTGTTGGCCCAATGTTAAATTTCCCAATGGAGTATACTGATTCCGTCTGTTCAATGAGTCTTTTAAGGCAGATTGCTACTTCGATAGCTAGGAACGAGTTGTCCGTTGGCATAGTACTGCAATCACTTGTTTTCAGCCTTTGCATTCTTAATAACGGTGCCATCCATCTCACAGATGGTATTCCTAATCCTCCTTCTTTTATGGGTGCATGGACGTATGCATTGGGTGAGTCATGCGGAAGTCTGTGCCATGCTCTCACCGCTTTTCTGATACACGTATCAGCACTTTTGAGTGTGCCACTGTGCCAATGAACACATCACTCAATGCCAACTGATGATCAAATTTAGGTATTACTGTTGTTCTAAGTGCAAACAATCTCCCCAATAAAATTATATACCTAAGTACATCTATTTGTCCTCTCTCTTGATGACTCTCAATTTCAAAAGATGTAATATCCAGAGTGCTAATTTTACCTTACCAGATGGTTTCATTCCTAGTATGAAGCTTTTGTCTACGTTCACTTTTATATAAGGGTGATGACAAAGGATCTCCTTGCCTAACACCTCTTCCCAATTATTCTTTCCGAGATCCAACCCTCACCTCATAGTACTGTTGAACCTTCCTTGTATACGTGCAGAATATAATTCAGAAAACCAACTGGAGCTCCAAAAAACTGTAACTTTGATTCGAGAGATTCATGTGAGACAGAGGAAAAAGTTTTCGCAATGTCTAATGACGCCATATATAAAGATTTATATGTGCGATGCTGTTGTTTCAGTATGATGTCTAAAATCAAGGTGTTATCACAACAACCATCAATTGCCGCTTTGAATCCTCTCTGCCTTTCGTCTATATCTACCGCTTGGTCTATTCTTCTTGCCAGGATCTTGTGCAAGCATATTACAAGCACCGATGATATTGTTATGGGTCTGTATACTTACTTGGGTCACTCTCGTAGCACTGTTTTGGTATAAAAATCGTTCTGGATGTTAGGAGCGATCCAGGCAATTTACCCAACCAAAGCAGTAAGTTAAATATGGCTAGAAGTACTCCTTTTCGCATTAAATGATAATCCTCTCCTGTAAGACCATCAGGTCCAAGCCGTACCTCTTTTCAATAAAACAAACAGAACACCATACTTGAAATTAACTCTGAATTTTGAGTTTTTAATTTATGGCGATTAACTTAAAATCAAGGTGATACAATATACATGTTCAAGATATCTTATATAATTCAAATACATGCGACTGAATTTCTGCGAAATCAAAAAATAGTGTGGACGTACACTGGTTGTTATGAGATATCAGGTTAGCGCAAGTTAACGCGCATCAAAAGTCAGTGAAAAAATGCGCAAAAACTAACCTTGCGTTTCTTAATGACCATGGCTGCCTTGTGAAAAATATCCGATACCACGAACCGAGAAAACCGATAGCACATCGTTATCTGCAATCTGTTATTTCGATTTTGACAGATAGCAGTCTTGAGTGCTATCCTCGACGTAGTATAAGGAGCTTCCACTTTAATTCTATAATCCAAAATATTTGACCCCAAGTTTTTCGCATCCGTTTAATCGTGTGAAATTGCGAATCCTAGCGCCTCTAACGGGAAAAGTTGTGCAACTGTTCGGAAAGTGAAATTGTTTTTTATTAGAATTACATCTGATTGTCCCAATTAAATTTTGTAAATTCAATTTATTATTATTAATTATTATTAAATTTAAAAATTTAGCAGACGACATTAAAGGGAAAAATCACGTTGCCACATTTTCTCGCCAGGTTCGTCGTTGTTCCTAACACAACAAGGGCCAAAGAGGAAAGGAAAACTGGGGTCAAATTTTTTGTTAGTGCTACTTCGTGGTGCTATCTATAGAGAAATCTGTTGGATTAAAAGTAGTGTTTTAGTAAAAAAATCACTCTTCAACTGAAATAAAAACAATTGTAAATTAATTAGATGGCTTAACAAACTGACAAAAATGATGAAATAAATGAAATGTTTTTACGATTCATACTTTTAGGTTATGTAGTCAATAATTTATGAAGTATATCGATTAAATAAAAATTTTATATTTAAATTGCAGATAATTTATGGTTAATACAAAATAATAAAATATTCTAAACACACCGCAATATGAAAGCTGACAGTGTTAAATAACAAATGTAATTATCTAATATTAAAAAATCTGCATATCCATTCATAAATTATACAGACATTTTGGATTGGCTAGGGTAGAGCAAAAACTACTTTATTCTTAATCGTAGACAGTCCAAAATGTCTGCAGTGTTGCCAGATTCACTTGGTTACTTTCTCCTAGATTCACCGGATTTTCCCCCTAAATATTCCTAAATTATTTCAAATACTCCTAAGTTTTCCTCCTAAATTTTTTGATGGGTAAGTATAATCTGTCGGATAAAATTGAAGGTTTTCTGCGTCTATTACATATGTAATTTACCTGTTTAGTTTTCTAATACTTCAGTACACGTACATTTAAACATTTGACAGCCCGCGAGAATTTAAAATTTATATAATATATAAAGATTTACATTTAATAGCATGCAAAGTATCTTGTTTTCTACGTTTTCTTTTGCATATTTCTGCTTATATACTTTAGGTGTTGTAGGTGGCATTTTAAATAAAACAATAACATTGATCAGAAATAAATTAAATGATTTAAATTACTTCAGAAAAACTGTCCACAACTTGTTTACAAACACAGAAAATAACGGTTACAGCGCTATGTTGACATCAACCAACCAGCGGCAACGAAAGGCAAAATATTAGGGAGCTTCCACAGCCCTCATTCATTTGAGCAATGATTTGTCTGTTCTAATATCAATTTCGACTTTTCTGACAGAACCGACCAATCATATTTTGCATTGCTCGAGCAAGTGAAAGTTGTGTACGCGCTATCTATTAAAATGAACTTTAGGGTTAGTCAGGGTTAGTCAGGGTGCGGTCGCTTGCGGTGCAACACTAGATTAGGGTAGAGTTCCTATAAAGATAGTTAGGACACGTGAGGTTCAACTTTTGATTGGCTCAGCGTAACCGGAGACGGAAGTGTATTGAAAATTTTTTCATTGGCTGAAAAGAGCGCGCTGATTTTAAAATGCTTTCTTAACAAACATTTTTAAATTTCGCCCACCCTTTTTAACCAATCACACACATTACTTCATCGTCACTTCCGTTTCCGGTTTGTCAACAGGCTAGTGGAAGGGGGCACATGTCCTAACTCTCTTTATAGGAACTCTAGATTAGGGAAATAGAAGTCGACCAATCAGAGTTCAGCTTCTTGCGGCAATATATATCATCAACCGCTAGAAACTGCATCCCCATTGGTCGTCTCTTTCACTACTTTTCTATTCTTCAGTATGTCAAGGAGAAAAATCTACAACTTCCCAATTTATTATTTTCAAGTTTATAAATTTCCAAGAATTTCTCGTGTCTGTAATTTTCTCCTAAAAAAACTCCTAACAATTTTTTACTCCTAAATATCCTCCTAAAGGGCCAAAAAACTCCTAAATCTAGGGGGAAAACTCCTAATCTGGCAACACTGAATGTCTGTATAATTCAGGAATGGATATGCAGATTTTTGAATATTAAATAATTATATTTGTTATTTAACATTGTCAACTTTCATATTGATGTGCTTAGAATATTTTATCATTTTTTTATTTTGTATTAACCATAAAATGTCTCCAATAATTTATATTTAATCGAAATACTTCATAAATTATTGACTACATAACCTAAAAGTGTGCATCGTAAAAAATTTCATTTATTTTATAATTTTTGTTTTTTACAATTTTCTTGTGCGTTCTTAGCGTATGATGCTGGACGATATTCCAGTTCTTTGTTCCTAAATTTTCTTTTAATTTTCTTGTTTAAAATTTAATGCGATTATAGGTATTTTTTTCTTAAAAATAGCGGAATTTTTCGAAGCAGCAATTCTGCCTTCAATTGAAATATAATTCCAATAAAATTTTTATTATTATTATTAATAGTAAAAATAATGCTGTGTTATTTTTTCCTGGCATTTCCTGTTATAATGAAAAATGACAGAAACACAATGACAGATCTGTCATTAATTTCTGGACAAAAATTTTCATATTGGTGATTTTTGAGTACCTATATAATAATAAAGCATAACATTTGAAGAAAATCGATCATCAAAGACAAGTTAAAAATGCTTTTCTTTAATTAGTTGTCAAATTTATTTAATATTTTTAACCCGTTTATTTTTATATCTTCAAGGTTTAATTTTAACATTTTATTAAGATTTTTTGAAAATGAAGTGCGTTGTTGACGTCATTTACTCACGTCACTTTTACTGTCTCGCTGACATTCGTTTCAGCCACCCACACAAACTATAAACACGAGTAAATGTTGACTACCGAATTTTTTTGTATTTTTATAGATATTTTTAATTTAAAGAAAATGTGTTGTTCTTTTGTTGAAATTAACGAGGTTATCGGCGATTTATAGTTTTAGGGTGAAGGACATCTAACTAAAAACTTATTAATTTAACGTTATTAAAATAATTAATTTACCATTGAAACATATTCGTTGCAGACAAATCGGTTATAAGGAAATTTTTCATCAAAGGGTTGAACTTGCACCGAGTTTAATGAAGGCCATTAATGAAAATGATTATTGGAAAAAAGCTTTTTACCTTCAACAAAAAACGTAAGGACATTTTAAAAAATGCCATTTTCTAAATAGTATTATTTTCAATTATTATTAAAAAAAATTATAAGGTTTGTAGTAAGAATAAATATTTTAAGAATTTAAAATCCAAATATTATTATTCTAAATCAAATTTCAAGGATAATTATCCCTCAACAATAGTATTTAAAATAATTTAAATCAATTTTTAATTTCTATTATTATTACATAAATATTTTATACGCAGAAGTCAATTAGAGCGCGAAAACTTTATTATTTGTATGAAGAGAGAATGTGAAGATATTTTACAAATAACTCGCAACTCTGCAGAAAAACATTTTCAAGAATTGATACAACTTTATGAAAATGCTCGAGGGAAGGTAAAATAATTTAATATATGATTTATAACTAATCAATAATTCAATACGTTAATTATTATTCCCATAAGAATTAAGAAAACTCTTCAATTTGAAAAAAAAACTAATTCTCCTTTTTCTTTACTTTGAGGTTTAAAAAAAATATAATAAATTTACCGGAATTGAATTTGCGAATAAAGTCTATTGAGAAAATATCCAAAAAAAGAAAATTTTATCTTCCAGTCAGAGATGTTGGAGAAGCAGGTGATCATTCTTCAGCAGAAGAGCAAAAATAAACAGGAGAAAACTTTAGAACTGGCAAATCTTCTCGAAACTTTGGCACAGTTTAATGTAAATGTAGAAGCAGTTTGTCAAATCGCAGCAGAAGGTGCGTTGAATTGGACATTTTGAAACAGTCGAATTTTTGAAAAAAAACGCAACTTTTTATACAGTTTTGAGAAATTTGGAGAAACACGATTGCATCCATGTTGAAAAGATGAGAAAATTGCGTCAACTCACTTGGGAAGCCGAAAAAAAAAAATCATTTCCAGATCAGGAACAGCTTCGAATTCAAAACTCGGTTTTAAAAGAAATTGTCAAAAGTCTCAAAAAAAAGGTATTAATTACTTTTTCAAGTATAGTTAATTTGAAATGTATCTATAATAAAAATAATAATTTTATAAATAATTTTAAAAATTGTATTTAAAAAAAAATTCAAATTCAGAGTTTATAATAAATAGTTGCAGATAACTAAGTATTCAGAATCGAAAGAGCAGATTCCCGAAAAAGATGAGTCTCCAAAGCAAATAAATTTTCAGCAAAAACATTACCCAGTCAATTTTGAGTGTGAGACTTTAAAAAATAAATCGGAAAACACGATAACGAAAAATTGTAGTATATTCGAAAAACGGCCTTTAAATATTCAATCAGTAAATTCAAATTCGGAGTGTATGGAGAGGAACTTAATTAATTTTCAAACTGTGATGAAAAATAAATCTGAAATTCGAGAAAGAAGGAAAAAAGAAGAAACTTCTATAGTTTCGTATATAGAGACAATTCAATCTCATTTTAATGGAAATCCTTATGAAGAATGTATTATAAAATTTTCAAAAAGTCAAGAAATGAAAGTCAAATTTTCATCTGTCGGGTCTGGTGATTTGCCATTAAAAATTCAATTTTTAGATGACGAAGAAGAGTACGAGGATGCTTCTCTGGACAAAGTTAATGTTTTTCTCAGGAATCTGGAAAAAACTGTTAAATTAAAAAACCATGGTTTAAATTGCGGAGTTCAAACTACAAAAGTTAAATTGTCTAATAGCTATTCTCAAACCAAATTAACCCATTCAACGAATTCTTTTTCCCGATTAAATGTTGGAGCAACGGTAAGAGAATTAAATTTCAAACGGGACAAATTTTGTTTTAAAAAACTTTTTTTCCTGTATTTGAAAATTTATTTTTACTTAGTTCTGAAAGTAAAAGGCGAGGGGTCGTCAACTCCAGAATTCCTGGTATATATCCTCCAAATATTTTCATATATTTCATAATATTTCCATATATTCCGAAAGATTTTTTAGTATTCTCAAATAATCTTCAATCTTCTGATAAATTTTATGGGTTTCTCGTTATTTTTTAAAATACTAACATTCATGAATTTTAATTTCGAGTATTTTTTGTATTAATAAACATCTCGTTTTTGTCGTTTATAGTGGTTTCATTTATTCATTAAACGAAAAATTATATAAATAAGTGAAAACATTTTTTTAATTGATAAAAGAATTGTTGGAGTCAAAATTTAAAACATTTGAAAAATGAAAGAAAATTGACAATTTGTAAACGAAATTTAAAAAATGGCTAGAAAATTACACAATTGAAACAAATAAATTAAACAACTAAACAATACATATTAAATTCAAACAAAATAATTTAAAAATTAGGAAAATTCTAGAAATAACTAATGGAAATGATTGAAAATTGAAAGACTGGATTGAAAATCAAAGAAAATAATTGAAATTGAAGAAAGTAATAAAAAAATAAAGAAATTAATTAAAAATTTAGAAAACTAAATTGAAATTTGAAAAAATAATTAATAATAAAAAAAAAAACAAAAGCGAAAATAATTGACAATTGAAAACAAAATTCGAAAAATGGCTATATTAATACTGAACTAAAAAAAATTTTAAATAAAACTATAAAAATTAAATTTTAAAAATATAATTGTAAAAGGAAAATTTAAAAAAATTATAGGAATAATTGTTGAAAATAACTGTAAATTGAAAAACTGGATTGAAAGTAGAAAAAAACTGAAATTGAAGAAAATAATTAATTAAATTAAAGAAAACAATTACAAATTTAAGAAAATAATTACAAATTGAAGAATGGAATTGGAATTTAAAGAATATAATAAAAAATTGAAAAAAGTAACTGAAAAAATGAGAGAATTATTGAAAATGGAAGAGAATTAATGCAGATTAAAAAATGGAATTGAAATTTGAAAAAAAAATTAAGAATTGCAGAAAATATTTGAACAATTGAATTTAAAATTAAAAAAACTTATTAATAATCGAAGAAAAAATTAACCAAATACGAGAATTTAAAAATATTAAATATGAAAAATAAAATAAATAAATATGAAAATATGATAAAAATATGAAAATAATTAAAAATTGAAGAAAGTAATTTGAAATTTTAGAAAAACAATTGAAAAAACATTTCAAAATGACGAAAATAATTGACAATTGAAAAAAAATCGCAAACTGGCAAAAATAATCTACAAGAGAGAAAAATAACAAAAAAAATTAAAGAATAATTCTAAAATTTTAAGAGAATAAATGAAAATGGAAAAAATTGAAGGAAATAATTGAAAGAAATAATTGAAAAATAACGAGAACAATTGCAGAAATTTCTGAAAAATGACGAAAATAATTGACAATTGAAAACAAAATTCGAAAAATGGCTAGATTAATACACAACTAATACAAATTTTCAAATAAAACAATAAAAATTAAATTTCAAGAAAATAATTGCAAAAAGAAAAATTAAAATAATTATAGGAATAATTGTTGAAAATAATTGTTTATTGAACAACTGAATTGAAAGTAGAAAAAAAATTAAATTGAAGAAAATAATTGAAAATTAAAGAAAGCAATTCAAAATTTAAGAATGGAATTGAAATTTAAAGAATATAATAAAAGATTGAAAAAAGTAATTGAAAAAAGTCGAGAATTATTGCAAACTGAAAAATGGAATTGAAATTTGAAATAAAAATTGAGAATTGCAGAAAATATTAAAATTTTTGAATTTAAAATTAAAAAAATTTTATTAATAATCGAAAAAAATTAACCAAATGCGGAAATTTAAAAATATTAATGAAAATAATTAAAAATTGAAGAAATTAATGTAAAATTTTAAAAAATTAATTGAAAAAATATTTCAAAATGACGAAAATAATTGACAATTGAAAAAAATCGCAAACTGGCAAGAATAATAATAATCGACAGAAGAGAAAATTAACAAAAAAAAATTAAAGAATAATTCTAAAATTTAAAGAGAGTAAATGAAGATTGAAATAATTGGAAGAAATAAGTGAAAAATAACAAGAACAATTACAAAGTGGAAGAAAATATTTGAAAAATGAGGAAAATAATTTACAATTGAAAACAAAAGGAAAAAAATGTCTAGAATAATAAACAATTTGAAAAAATAATTTAAAAAATTAAACAATAAACATTCTAAATAATTGAAAAATTATGAAAATTATAGGGATAATTGTAAATTGAACAACTAAATTGAAAAAGAAAAAAAATTGAAATTGATGAAAATAATTGATAATTGAAGAATGTAATTGAAATTTAAAAAATATAATAAAAAAGTTTGAAAAGTAATTTAAAAAAGCACATAATTATTTAATACAGAAGAAAATAATTGAAAACTAAAGAATTGAATTGAAAATTAAAAAAAGTAATTAAAAATTTAAAAAAAAAGATATAGAATTGAACAATTGAATTGATAATTTAAAACAATTTTTATGATTTTTAAGAAAAATTTTTAAATCAGATAATTATTGAATATTGAAAATTGGAAAAAAATAATTGAAAATGAAGAAAATAATTTAAATTTGAAGAATGGAATTAGAATTTGTAGAATATAATTGAACAATTGTATCTAAAATTAAAGAAATTTATTAATGTAGAGAAAAATAATTGATATAAGTCGAAAAATTTTTATTATTAAAGGAAATAATTGAAAATTTAAAAATGGAATTGAAATTTGAAGAGAATAATGAGGAATTGGAGAAAATAGTTGTAGAAAATTGAAGAAAGAAGAAAATTAAAAAAAAATTAATGAAACGAAATTTTAAAACAATTTTTATGATTGAAAAAATTAATTGAAAAAACCGAGAATTTTTTAATATTGAAGAGTTAGTTGAAAATCGTATAAATAATTAAAAATTGAAGAATGTAATTGAAATAAGAATATAATTAAAAATTCAAAAAGTTATTGATAAAACCCGAGAATTATTGAATGTAGAAGAAAAAGTTGAAAACTAAAAAATGAAATTACTAAATTTTAAAAGGAAATTGAAAATTGAAGGAAATATTTAAACAATATAATTTAATATTAAACAATCTTATTGATAGTTGAAAAAATATAATTGACCAAAAGCGGAAATTTTTTAATTTTAAATTAACAAATGAAATGGAAATTTGAGGAAAGTGATTGAGAATTGAAGAAAATAGTTGTAGAATTAAACAATTGAATTGAAATTTAAAAACAATTTTTATGAGTGGAAAAAATAATTGAAAACATCTGAGAATTATTAAATATTGTAGAATTAATTTATAATCGATAAAAATATTTGAAAAAAAAGTAAATAATTAAAAATTGAGAAAAATAATTAAAATTGTAGAAATAAATTGAAAATTAAAGAATTAAATTGAAGCTGTATGTTGATAATTGTAGGAAAATTTACAAAATGACGAAAATAATTATATATTATGGAAAATAATTGTGAATTGATAAAAATTTCTATAATTGACGAGATTAATGGGCATTAGAAAGAAATAATTTTGAAGAGTAAAGAACAACTATAAAATTGATGGGTAATAATAAATTATCAATTGAAAACTGTAGATAATTAAATAAAAAATTGTAGGATAGAAATCAAAATTGAAGAAATCAACTGGAAATTTTAGAAATTTATTGAAATTTTAAGAAAATAATTGATAATTGAAAAGAAGCGAGAATTATTAAATATTGAATAAAATAATAAAAAATTGACGAAAAAAATTAAAAAATTAAATTTAAATATTAAGAAAATAGGTAATTGATAATTAAAAGAAAGATTACAAAATGACGAAAATAATTGAATATTAAAGAAAATAATTGAGATATGAGGAAAATAATTGACAATATTGGAAAAAAAATTTAAACTGACGAGAATAATCTACAACAGAACAAAATAATTTAAAAAATTAAAGAAAATTACAAAACTTATGAAAAATAATTGTAATTTGAAAACTGTTAACAACTATAAAAAAAATTATAGATTTATTAATAATGAAATTAAAATTATTTCAACTGATTATTTTTAAATTGATAATAAATCCTTTGAGAATATATTCTTCGTATTCTCTAAAATGGAGTTGACGACCCCTCAGTAAAAGGTGATTTTCATCAGGAAAAAATTATCATTAAAACTGATTTCTCAGAATATATATTTTTTGTTAACTTTATTTTTATTAAAATGAATTCTTCTGTAATCGAATATTCAGTTGAGATATTCATTAAACTGAATTTCTATCTGATATTTTTATTTTGCATTATTTCGATGTCACCAAATTTGTAAAGAGTGAATATAATTCCTATTTAACATAATTTCCAAATCTACAAAATTTTATTTATAGTAATTCTTATATCTATACAATTTTTCTATTTTTAAGTTTTGTTTTGTCGATTATTTTTCAAAATTTGTCAAAATCAGTTTTTATTATATTAGTTTTTCTGGTAAAAACCACTTTTCAGTTTAAATTTATATCAGGCCATTCAACCTTTTTATTAATAACCAATTCTAATTCTAATAAAAAAAAATCTCGCATCATTTATTGCAGATGTTAAACAGTGAAAAAAGAGCAATCGAAAGGTGTCTTTCTAAATTAGAGCGAACAGTTGCTGAAGTTAAACTTAACGCAGCTTATCAATCTCGTCCAATGACAAAAGATTCCAAATTCGCAAGAAATGAAAATTATCGCGATTATGTTCAATATTTAGAGAATTGAAAAGTATTCAATAAAAATAATTTTTTAACTTTATATTTCAAAACGGGTAAATTGCTAAAAAAAAAAAAAATTTCCAAATAGTTTACATAGTAATAAATATTTAAAAAAATAATTATTATCGTAAAAATCAAAAATGAGAAAATAAATTTAAATTGGAAGGGATAACTAATAAAAAAATGAGTATTGTACAAAGACATTAGTTATTATTTTCTCATTAGAAACGTTATCTGGTTAGCTTTTTTTCACGCTGTGTACTGCAGAGTACAAAATACGTGAAAATACATAATGTCAGTGTACATAATAGTCTTAATTAAAATCTACTTGAACCTGTAGCAATTTTCAGTCGCGCTATAATGTGAAACATTTTATTACAAATCGTTGCAACGCACTATCTATGAACTTTCGATATTTTCAAACAAGAAACAAGTCATTTTTCATTCCTTCTTGATTCTTATTTGAATTTCGAAAGGAAGTAATTGAGTAAATTGAAAACAAGCACTAAAACATTTTTTTTTTTGTTTTGTTGGTTTTCTTATTATTATTATTTTTTTTTTATATATATAAATCTGAAAACGACGTAGCATTTACTGTAAAAATGTGACAGATACAATCATTAATCTTCAATCTCGCATTTAACAATTCTGATAATAAAAGAGAAAAAACGTGAGCAACATTAGATTTCTTCTAATTTGAAAAAGCATTTCAATTGGAATAAAGCTTTCTTAAGTTAAAGTTCTTTTCACCTTTTCACAACTGATAACTATTAAATCGAAATAAAATAAATAGATCAATACTTCCTAAACTTGGTCACCAAATATATTTTAAAAAATATATTTAGCAGGGTACTAAAGCACAAAAGAGGAAAAATACTATAAAATATGAATACAGGAAACGACAAACGCAATCCAATCTTAAAGTCCAGTAACATATATCCAAATATTGGTCAAAGGTAAAAAGGAATGTCGTAAACTGCAAACATTTAAAGTCTTTTGCCTTTCAATGTATCCCAGATAATTTGGTTTTATATTGCTTTCTTCCCTTATTTGAATTTCAATTCTCTAAAAAAATTCAAACAGGCCTGCTGTACGTTAAATAAATAGTTGCAATATTAAATGTATCTCTTTCGTATGACGAAAGATTCTTGAAGGAAGTTTTAAAATCTGAAATAAAACAAAATTGCGCCAATTACAATGGACGCGAACCTTCAAGAAAAAATCAAGATTATCTATCTCTTCTGTTTTTTGTGCCTGTGAGAGAATATTCGGTTGTGATCGAATTCCGGGGCCTGGCACTAGGAGTTCGCGTTTCTTGTGATGCTCTGCATCACACGCTGACCCCACCAAATCTCCAAATTAAATGGTTGAAAATCTGAAATTTAATACAGATTATAAACATTTAATAAATTTGAATTGAATGCTTTTATTAATTTGAAGCCGCACGTGAGAGAGGGGTCCTAACCACCATAAAATCAATTTTCAGACAAACGGAAAAAAGTTAAATTACCTACGTTTTATTAAACTTTTTTTAGAAAATTAAATTCCCTGTTTTTCCGGTCACAAATTTTCGAACAATTAAAACAGTATTTTTAATTTTGCGAAATTCACATTTGGCTGGTTCCATTTCAAATCATACAGGTCGAATATGTTCAAAATTCAAAATCATGTTTAACATGATTTTTATTGTTTTTTAGGGCAAATAATGTGACACGTATTTTTTTGTTTTGAGAAAAAAACTTTTTCGCAGAGTTACGAGCATTTGAAATTTTTAGGGCAAAGAGTGATTTTTGAACGAAAACGTTAAAAAAATTTTTTAAAATGACTAGTTTTTTCAAAAAATTATATTTTTTAATTTTGTTTTCTGATTTTACTTATGTTTTTGATGCTCTTTCTTAGCAATTTTGAAAATTTAAAAATTTTGAAAATTAACAAAATGGCGGCCGTTTTTTGAAAAATAAAAAACTCAAATTTCTCAAAAAAGTAATTTTTTTTGTAGTTAGTAGATAACAAAAATAATGTTTTCCAATAGGTTTAATGTGCGCTAAAACACTGTGAAAGGCGCAAGAATTTTTTTTGTAAAAATTATAAAAGTCATTATTTTGACTAATACGGCGCCATATATTATTCATATAATTATTTTATTTCTTGATTTTACTTATGTTTTATGTGCTCTTTCTTAGCAATTTTGAAAATTTTAAAAATTTTGAAAATTAACAAAATGGCGGCCATTTTTTGAAAAATCTAAAAACTCAAATTTCTCAAAAACATAATTTTTTATTTTTTTGAAATTTTTTTTGTAGTTACTAGATAACAAAAAATTTTTTTTCCAATAGGTTTAAAGTGCGCTAAAACACTGTGGAAGGTGCAGCAATTTTTTTTGTGAAAATTATAAAAGGCATTACTTTTGCTAAACCAGCGCCATAAATTATTCCATTTTTTTTTATTTTAGTAATGTTTGACTAATGTTTGACATGCTTTTTCTTTACAAATTAAGGAATTTCAAAAATTTTTAAAATGTCCATTTTTCAAAACTAAATATGCTTAATTTTCTCAAAAACAATATTTTTTCTTTCTTTAAAATTTGTTTTCATTTACTAGATAGAAAAAGGAATTAAAAATTATATTTCTCTAAATAAAAAATAGTTGTTTAAAAAGCAAA
Organism: Ganaspis brasiliensis; assembly: GCA_037103525.1. Classification (NCBI taxonomy): domain Eukaryota; kingdom Metazoa; phylum Arthropoda; class Insecta; order Hymenoptera; family Figitidae; genus Ganaspis; species Ganaspis brasiliensis. Next base: position 611,379 of record JAZKLR010000055.1, on the reverse strand, counting down.
TAAAAAATATTCAAGGTGATTTTTCCAACTGAAAGATATCTTTGCATTAGCCAAAATAATGACTTTTTGTATTTTCAAAAAAAAAAAAAAAAAAAAATTCTTGAGCCTTTCATAGTGTTTAGCGCACATTAAACCTATTGGAAAAATTTTTTTTTGTTCTCTAGTAACTACAAAAAAAATTTCAAAAAAATAAAAAATTACGTTTTTGAGAAATTTAAGTTTTTTGATTTTTCAAAAAATGGCCGCCATTTTGTTAATTTTCAAAATTTTTAAAATTTTCAAAATTGCTCAGAAAGAGCGCATAAAACATGAGTAAAATCAAGAAATAGAATAATTATATGAATAATATATGGCGCTGTATTAGTCAAAATAATGACTTTTATAATTTTTACAAAAAAAATTCTTGCGCCTTTCACAGTGTTTTAGCGCACATTAAACCTATTGGAAAACATTATTTTTGTTATCTACTAACTACAAAAAAAAATTAAAAAAAAAAAAAAATTACTTTTTTGAGAAATTTGAGTTTTTTATTTTTCAAAAAACGGCCGCCATTTTGTTAATTTTCAAAATTTTTTAAATTTTCAAAATTGCTAAGAAAGAGCATTAAAAACATAAGTAAAATCAGAAAACAAAATTAAAAAATATAATTTTTTGAAAAAACTAGAGTCATTTTCAAAAATTTTTTTAGCGTTTTCGTTCAAAAATCACTCTTTGTCCTAAAAATTTCAAATGCTCGTAACTCTGCGAAAATTTTTTTTCTCAAAACAAAAAAATACGTGTCACATTATTTGCCCTAAAAAACAATAAAAATCATGTTAAACATGATTTTGAATTTTGAACATATTCGACCTGTATGATTTGAAATGGAACCAGCCATTTATATTTAAAATATAACTTTTAAATTAAAGCATAAAAAGTTTTATTATCATAAAATATTAAAATATGATTTTTTGGACAATAATTTATCTTAAAGATTTAAAAAGAATTACGTATTATAATTTCACTAGCAACATTAACGCGCTCCGAAGCGCGCGAAAAACATTGAATTACTGTTGTCATTTAAATCTATAAATTTTTGCAAATTCAAATAATTAAAATGACGAAATTGAAGAATATATCTGAAAAATGACGAAAATAATTGACAGTTGAAAACAAAATTCGAAAAATGGCTACATAATTACACAATTAAAAAGAATAGTTTAAAAAATTAAACAATACTACATTTAAACAAAATAGTTGAAAAATTATAGGAAATAATTGTAAACTCAACAAAAAGATTGAAAATCGAAAAAAAAATAATTGAAATTGAAGAAAATAATAAAAAATTGAGGAAATTCATTGAAATTTAAGAAATAAATTGAAAATTTAAAAATTAAATTAAAATTTGAAAAAATAATTCATACTTGAGGAAAAGTTGACAAAATGACGAAAATAACTGACAATTTAAAACAGAATTCAAAAAATGTCTAAATTATTGCACAATCGAACAAAATAATTTTAAAAAAAGCAAAGAATAATTGTAAAATTTGAAGATAATAATTGAGAAATAAAAAAATTACAGGAAATAATTGAAAATTGCGGAAATTAATTAATAATTGAAGGAAATAGTTGAAAAATGACGAGAATAATTGAAAAATTGAAGAAAATATGTGAAAAATGACGAAAATAATTGTCAATTGAAAACAAAATTCGAAAAATGGCTACATAATTGCACAATTGAAAAGAATAGTTTAAAAAATTAAACAATAAATATTAAAATTAAACAAAATAGATGAAAAATTATAGGAATAATTGTGGGAAATAATTGCAAATTGAACAACTGGATTGGAAAAAGAAAAAAAATAATTGAAGATGAAGAAAATAATAAATAATTGAGGAAATCAATTAAAAATTAAAAGAATTAAATTAAAATATGAAAAAAGAATTGATAATTACAAAAAAATTACAAAATGACGAAAATAATTAACAATTGAAAACAAAATTCAAAAAATGGCTAGATTAAAACACAACCGAACAAAATAATTTTAAAAATTTAAAGAATAATTATAAAATGTTAAGATAATAGTTGGAAATTGAAAAAAATTGTAGAAAATAATTAAAAATTGCGGAAAATAATTAATAATTGAAGGGAATAGTTAAAAAATGACGAAAATAATTATCAATTGAAAACAAAATTATAAAAATGACTACTCTCTAAATCTGAATAAGTCAAAAGTCTCCCACTTTTTCAATAAGTGTATATGCACTTACAATAAGTGAAAATTTCACTTATTTAGAGTGAAATTTCACTTATTTATAAGTGTATATTGTATATGCACTTATTGAAAAAGTGGAAACTTTTGACATCGAAATAAGTGAATATTCACTTATTCAAATTTAGAGAGCAGATTAATAGACAACTGAAAAAATTGTAAAAAAAATTAAATAAGAAATATTAAATTTAAAGAAAATAATTGCAAATTGAAAAATTTAGAAAATTATAGGAATGAATGTTGGAAATAATTGCACATTTAACAACTGGTTTGAAAATCGGAAAAAATAATTAAAATTGAGAAAAAAATTGAAAGTTAAAGGAAGTAATTAAAAAAAAGCCGAGAATTAATTAATATAGAGGAAAACAATTAAAAACTGAAGAATGGAAATAAAAACAAAAGAATGGAATTAAAAATTAAAGAAAATAAGTGATCAATAATTGTATTTAAAATTAAAGAAACTTAATGATAATCGAATAAAATAATAGAAAAAAGGCAATAATTTTTTAATGTTAAAGAAAATAATTGAAAATTGAAAAGTAGAATTTTAATTTGAAGAAAATAACTAAAAACTAAGAAAGTAGTTCAAGAATTGAATAATTTAATTAAAATTTTAAAACAATTTTTATGAGTGAAAAAAATTATTGAAAAAATCCGAGAATTATTGAATATTGAGGAATTAATTGAAAATCGATAAAAATAATTGAAAATTAAAGAAAATATTTGAGAACTGAAGAAAATAATTAAAATTTGAAGAAATAAATTGGAAACTCAAGAATTATGTGGAAATTTCAAGAAAATAGTTGATAAGATAATGGAAAATTACAATATGACGAAAATAAATAACTATTAAGAAAAAATTAACAATTTAATAAAAAATTCTAAAAATTGTGAAAATAATCGACATTTGAACAAATTTTTTTTTTAAAATGAATGAAGAATCATAAAATTGAAGGAAAATAATAAATCTTCAATTGAAAACTGATGATTATTTTGGAGCAAAGTGTAGAAAGTAAATGATAATTGAAAAAATCAATTGAAAATTGAATAATTGTATTGAAATTTCAAGAAAATAATTGATAATTGAGAAAATGCGAGAATTATTGAATATTGAATAAAATAATTGAAAAACGAAGAATGCTATTGAAAATTAAAAAAAAATAATGGAGAATTGAAAAAAGAATTAAAAATTAAAGAAATAAATTGAAGATTAAAGAATTAAATTGAAATTTTAAGAAAATTGTTGACAATCGAAAGAAAAATTCGAAAACTGGTGAGAATTATCGACAACAGAACAAAATAATTTTAAAAAAATTAAAGAATAATTATTATACTTAAAGAGAACCATTGTATATTGAAAACTGTTGAAAATTATAGAAAAAATTATAGATTTATTTATTCATGGAATAAATAGTAAAAATATTATTTACAACGGGAGAGGGATCTAAACCGACATTTCATATAGACCCCTGTTCCACGATAAAGAATTTTTTAGTTTGTAAACAAATTTTTTTAATCAAATTTTCTTCATTTAATGTCCTTTGTTGTACTATACCATTTATTAAGAGTGTTCAAAAATATAATTTTTATATTTTTTATTTATTTTAACTTTCAAGTTTTCTAAAATTAATTCGTCATAACCTGTGCTTGAAGAGTTGAGAATGTAACAATATTTTTTGAAACGTTTAGTATAAAAATTTTATTGAAACATTTTTGTCATAGAAATTAAAAGAGAATATTGAATAGAACCTATTTTCCGATGTAGTTAAAATTTGACAAAATTTGAGATAGATCCCTCTTCCACGCGCGGTTTCAATTATAAAGTTAATTAATTAATTTATTGAAATTCTGTTAAAATTACTAATTATGATCATGTTATATTTACATACCTTTGAGCTGAGGGTTCGGTTCCCGTTCCTGATAATAAGAAACGGTAGCAGTTCCATTTCTGTAATTAGACGTATTGCAGGTGTCCAATTCTCTGGAAACTGTATTCCATGCTACAAAAACAATAATTTTTAATTATGTATTGTATCTTATTTACATCGTCTTAAAATACAACTGTTTTTATCGGGGCGCATTATTAAATTCTTAAATTCATTAAATACATTTTTTATTTTAAAGAATTTTATTTAATAGAACTTTCTTTCAGCCGAATTCTTATTTTATGGATTTTTTTTCAATCGAATTTAAATAAATCGGAATTTTTACTAAACATAATTCTTAGGTTATCGAATTCATGTTTAACAGAATTTTCATTTTACAGAATTTCTTTTTAACCAACTTTTTACTTAGCGAATGGACTAACAAATATAAAAAATAAATTATAGTTAGTCACAATAATTTAAATTTCCGTCTTTTTCTAATTTTCTTTCTCATTCGTAAATACATTTTTATTTTCAAATCTCTGATTTCTTTTAGACTCGCTCAACTTTTTGTGAATTTATAAAACTAATTTTTACATTTCGTCCAATTTGTTCCCAAATTTATTTAACTCTTTCAAACATTTTTCCGACTTTTTGGATTTTTAAATATTTTTTTATGCTTGGATTTTTATAAAAATCTATCTTATGTTTTAAAATTTTCCGCTTTTTAAAAGTTGTTTACATTTTTTTTATTTCCTACGTTTTTGTGATTAATTTACTAAACTTTTTTGCTTTTAAAGCAATTTACCAATTCTTTTTTACACTTTTTATTTGTTTGTTTTTTTTATTTATTACTTCTGTAATTTTAAAGAATTTTCTTACTTGTAGATTACTTACTTATCTTTTTAAATTTTTATATTTTATTTTTTCAGTTTCTATTTTTTGTTTATTTTTTGTAGCTTCTGCTGGTTTTCTTATTCTTACATTCATGAAGTTTCACACATCTTTTGTAATTTTCTTATTTATTCACAATTTGTTGATTTTAAAAAGATTTTAAAAGACTTAATTTTTAAATTGCAATTATTATTAATTAAAGGAACAAATTCACAAAAATAGCAATTAACGATCCAGGAAATCCGTGAATTTATCGAAAACTGAAAAAAGATAATTCACTAGATACCCTGCGGTTTTACAATTTTAAGATCTCAACATTTTTAAACAACAAAATTGAAGTTAGTCGCTACTTTCTATTCTTTCTTTTAAGACTCAATTATTTTAAAAAACTCAAACAATCGTTTAAAAAATAGTTATTTAAAAAAATCTAATTTTTTGTGGTTTGAAATTTTTAGGAATTTACACTTTTAAATTTAATTAAAAGCAGCTAACTTCAACTTCATTTAAGAACGAAAAAAATTTTGATACTTACAATCATATATGTATTTAATGAGGTCTAAATGCTGAGATGTCGACTCAGTTTGGTGCCTCGGAGGAATCGACGAAGGCCTTTTTCCATTCATTGCAGTCATTTGTGGTCGACCACTGTGAAAAAAAATTAAATTATAAAATTTGTCACATCGTAAAATATTTAAATCGATAAACATGATCAACAAATTTTTTATTCTTCTTGAATCAACCAAAATTTAGACTAAAATTCATAGCTTATAATTGTATCTTTAAAAAATAACTAAAATAAATTTGAAATACAGTTTTCTTGCTTTTACGAAATAGTTTTTGGTTTAAAGTTATGTCAAGGAGTGAACCTCTTTAAAAAAAATTATTTTTGTGGTTTTCACAATTTAAATAAATTTAAATATGTTTTATTATTACTTTATTTATTCATAGTCCTTGCTATTCGGCTTTAGACAATCTTACAACTTTTACTTCTTCACAATTGTCGTAAAAATTTGAATACATTAAAGAAAAATAAAAGTTAAAAAAATTGAACACGTATCTTACATCAAAATTATGAAATTACATCGAAATATGAACATTTACCTTTTGTCCTATTAAAGGTTTCAATTTATTTAAATATTCCTGTATTTTAAAAGTAAGTGTTTAAGCGATAAAATTTTATTCTTTGAAAAATAAAGATAAGAAATATATCTTAGCTGTTGGAAAACTAAAAAGAATTGTAAAAACAATTTTGAAGGCTTTTTAATTTGCAAGATAAAAAAGTACGATTGTCACAATCATTATTTGATTAAATTTATTATTTTCGTTTTTTAAAGTATTATAAATGTTAGTAAATATAACTGAAATATAATACATGTCTCGATTAAAATAATATATTGTCATTATTAAATAAACGCATTTAGAGATTTACAGCGTATGTTATTTCATAAGATTAATTTCTTTATAATTTAGAAAAAATATCCACTATGTTAAAGTAAATAAATCGATATTTTCTATTTTTTCGAAATTAATAATCCAAATAAACATAGAATTCGGAAAGAAAGCTGAGAATGTTTGTTAACAAAGGAACCTAAATGTACCAAGTTTATTGAAATAACTTAAATAACAGAATTATAATTTGTTTATTTGTAAATTATTTCAGTATATTCAATAAAATTAAGTATGAATGAGATATTTCTACATTTCGAGCACGAGGAAAACGTCAAAAAAGAGTGTACTTTCCAATGACAAGTCATCAACAAACGTCAATGTGAAAAACATGGCGGCTGAACGTGACACTTGTTTAAACTTGCTTTCATTATCAGAGTGTGTGTTTGTCTTGACAACAAAAGGCAAAACTCGCTTAGAGACAACGTTCACAAAAAACCGATATCCAAAACATAAATTTAGAAATTCTCGATCCTAAAATGCAGTTTACAAAAGTGCGTGTTTTTGTACATACCTCATTTTATGATTAGAGAATCAACTGATCGCTGTTAACACTCTGATTTGGACTATTCTTACTAAGGCTGCAAATTCTCAGCACTAAAAATATACATATAAATATCACAAACCGCGTAAATACTAAGGTGCGTCACTTTTTTTTTCAGAAAGATATATGTATAGTATACATAGAGATCGTTGACAGCGCGTGCATGCAGCTGTGACCAGTTCTTTTCATCTTTTTGGGGGGAATTGTTGAAATAAAAAACTTCCTCACAACTTCTGATTGGTTAAAATGTCCCGTGTATCGTTTCTCATTGGTTAAAATATCATTTAATTTTTAAACATTAAAGTTCATACATCCGTAAATTTTGCAAACACTCTACTGATTAATTAGAAATCGACCAATCGTGTTGCGTAAAAAGAACGAGATTTGTGCTGTGAAATAGACTTTAAAAACAGCTGTGTATGCGACGTAATGGAATCCACGTTTTCTATTGGTGGAAATCGACCGGGTGAATTTGAAACCTGATCTTTGAAAAACACTGAATTTAACACTTTGAGTTTACTTTTAACAAGGAAAACATCTTTTTTGGCAATGTCTTTGTTTAGTCATACTTATCACTTTAGTGAAATCTAATAATTAATCATTAGTTTTAAGTTTCAATTAAATAATTTCAAATTCACGCGGGTGATTCTTGCGCGTGAGCAGTGTTTTTCGGCTTGGGTCAGCCGGTTGGGGGCTTGAGATTCTTAAAGAATTGAGTGGAATTGAGTTTCCGTGTGCTCTTTGTGGGATGCGGATGGTCTGGAGATTAGACTGTTTCGCGATGAAGGGAGTGTAGACTAAAGAAGTTTTCAGAGATTGTTGTACAGTTGGATAAAACACGTAGGGACGAGTGGGTGCGTGCTTGCGCGACGCATAAAGAAATAATTCAAGGCAAGAATCCAGTGACAGTGTTAGTGTCGTGTTTTTCAAGCTATTATCTCCAGGATATCGATCCCGAGACCATTTTCCCTGAGGAATAAAGTTCTCTGATCGTGAAGCAACGAGGCCTCAAAGTTAAAGCCAGGCAACCCTTCTTTTTTTTTCCTCCACATACCCCAGAGAGTCGCTCTGGCTGAGGTGAACAGGTGCAGGTGCGGGCGCGTCTCGTGTTCTGTTTTCGGGCAAAGTTCAACTGCAAGGTTAACTTGAAGTGGGACCCGGGTTTTGAAAGGACGTAAATGAACGGGAGTTCGGAGCCGCCGTCGGACGTGACGGCAATGGGGGACGATAATCCCGGGCGGAGTAGCAGCAGCGGCGCTGGCGACGAAGCTGAAACGTCCCCGACTTCTTCCTCTTTCTCGTCCTCGCCATTGGCTGCGATGGCCAACTCGGATTTTCGTGCGGCCGCTGGACGCGGTTCAGCGTCGCCGACCGCAACCCCGTCATCGCCGGGGTGTGGCTGCGTCGTTTCCGCAGTAACGGACCCCGAAATCACCATCAGTATCACGCCAACGACAGGTGGACAGTTTGACTTGACTGTCGATCGTAATGAGACAATTGAGAATCTCAAGAAGATAATTTCCAAGAGGCTCAAGGTCGCCAAGGAGCGGATTTGTTTACTACACCGTGAGAGGTGAGTTTCTGTCTTTGTCTAGGCGATCGCTTCTCGCGAGAGCTGGACCCGGGGTAAAAGGGTGCGTGTGTCTGCGAAAAGAGAGAGCAATCAGTAGGTGATGATGGTGTGTGTCGCCTGGGCTAAGCAACGGTGCGGGCGACCAGACCTCACGCCTGGAGATCCCCTTCCTTTTCGAAGGATATTGGAGACCGAGAATAGAGGATAGGTTCGTTTCAGGATTGCGAAACAGCTTCGAGATGTGAGCTGATTGTTTCTTTTTTTTTTTTTCTTCTTTTTTTTTTGGCATCTCAAGGTTTTTTATGTTGACTAGGTTCAAAGCCAAATCTACTCATCTCAACTTCTCTGTCTGGGCTTCTCAACTATGATGATAGAATTGACAAAGGATTTTGAGTATGATGTTTGAAAATTAAAATTTGTTTTTTTTTATTGCAATACAAAGTTCCTAGGGAACAAAATGTGGTAGATTGTATATAATAGTACTGTACGTGGCCGAATATAGTGAATAATATCTAATTATCAGTAACAATGAGAAAATAGTGACAAGAAATAACACAAGCAGGGCTGATAAAAATCATGATTTTTTTTTAAAAAATCGGATTTATTTTATTTAAATCAAAAATCGATTTTTTTTAAATATAACAACATATAAAATCTCCAAATGTTTAGTTGCAAGTAGTTTATTAAAGAAATGAAGAAAAATTAATAAAACAACACAAGAATGAAACAGTGACATAATTGTATATAAAAAAGTAATATAGTTATATATAAAAAAATTAAACTATTTACGGACACTTTATTAAATTAAAATAATAAATAAGAAGATAATTAAAAAAACGTTAAAATACATTACTAAAGAGAACAGAATTTTAAAATTAGAAACATTAGAGAATTATTTTATAAATTGAATAAAAAAAGAATAAATAAAATTTTGTAAAATTTAAAAAAAAATTTAAAAGAAAAGAAATTCTGTAAAATACAAGAATGTGATATTTAAAATGTGAATATTTAGTACAAGATTAATTTCACATAATATATAATAAAAGAATGAAAGCTTTCAAAAAAGTAGAAAATTGGGAAATTTAAAAAATATATAGATAAAAGCACCAAATAAATGTTTTCAAAAATTCGTAATTATAAGATAAAAAGTAAACAGTTAAAAAGAAGGAAAATGTTTCTTAGAAATTGAAAAATGATGACAAAAATAAATTAAAGAATTAATTAAAACAAAAAGAATAACTAAAAAAAAATAGTGAAACATCAAAAAAATTAAATAAATAGGAAGAAAATAGAGAAATCTTCTTTTCCTTAATCTAACATACTAAAAAAATGTAAAAAGTACAAAAAATAAAATTAAAAAATATATATATTAAGATAAATAAAAAAAAGTCCACATAAAAACTTAAAAATCCTTTAGAAATAAAAAAGTTTCAGCAAATTAAGACAAACACATTTTTTATTATTACACTTAAAATAAGTCCAACAAGAAAATCTAAAAACTTTATGTAAGTTTGCAAAAAATCTCGAAAAATTAGAAAAGGTGTGAAAAAACTTGAATAAACTTAACCAAAAAATGAGAGTATTTATTTTTAAAACTATGGAAATAATTATGAAAATTAACGAAATAAAAAGTTTAGTGAATGTTATAATAACGAAATTGTCTAAAATTATATTAAATAATTTGCATAAAAAGAGGAAAATTAAAGAAAACCCTAAAATAAAAAGACAAATAAAAAACAAAAATACCAAAAGTAAAAGTAGTTAAATTTTATAAAGATTAAAATATTGAAATTTAATTTTTTTAGATTTATCCACAAATTTGTGGGTTTTGTTTATGGTTTGTGATGTTTTACATGCAGTATTAGACATCCGGAGAATTGTAAAGTTTTTTTGATTTAAATCATAATTTAAATCACGATTTAAATCAATAACAGCCCTGAACAAAAGTAAGAATAATGTTGGAAAGAAAATAAAATTAGGTAAAAATAGAAAAGGGAAAAGAGTTGTGATAATGACGCCGTTGATATAATAATTAAGACTTGCATGGCTTTTATAAAATTATTTAAAAAGTCAGGAAATTTAACTAAAAGGTTCCATAAGATTTTTTTTTTAGGAAAGTCTTAATCCTAGAACGGATATCTGGATTTTCTCACCTTTTAACGGATAACTGGGGTAGTTTATCTCTCTAAATCTGAATTAGTTAAAAATAACTAATTAGTAAAATCTTGGCTGAGTTTTTATTTTACCATTTAGTTAAAAATAACTAATTATTAGTAAACAAAAAATGACTAATTTTTAGTAAAAACATAACTAAAAATAGTTAAAACTTGACTAATTGAATTAGTAAACAGAATTTTACTAAAATATTAGTTATTTTGACATAACCTAAAAATGTATTTGACTAATAATTAGTTTTTTTTTACTAAATGATTAGTAGAAATATAACTAATTCAGTTAGTGACTGAGTTTTTGCTTTCAAATTAGTTATTTTTAACTAATTTAGATTTAGAGAGTATGTAAGGTTTCTATTTTACTGAAAACAACTTTTATATAGTAGATTTTTCGGTTTTTAATAAGAAAAACGATGGTATTATTCATTTTTTAAAAAAGTAAAAAATGTATAAAAATTTGTAAAAACAAAACAACATTTTCTGAAAATTGCAATTTTTTACAAAAACATGGGGTAATTTTATCCGTTCTGAGGTTAATTCGCCAAAATCTCTTTTATCGTAATTTTTATTGAACAAAATTTGTATTTAAACGAATTCTTATTTTCATAATTTTTAATTAATACAATAAAAATTGAAAATCCGTTGTCAAATATAATGATGTAATAATCAAGCCAAAATAACACACCAAGAATTTGATAAAATCAGGTTTAAAATAATTCAAATAACGATGTTTCGAATTTAAAAAATTCTTTTAAGAAGATTAAACATTTTTTAACTATAAGTTATGTTAAAACGTGTAAATAATTTCTTTATCAACAAAGATTGAGATTGTCTTTGTTTGGGGATTAAATAATGCGAAAATAAAAATTGTCGATCAATTGTTGTCATAATTATATTACACAAAAACGCGTCAATAGTAAAAAATAGAAATATACAAAAATAAGACTTTGGTTAAATAAGAATTATGCCAAATAAAAATATTTATATTTCATTATTTATTTATTTACAATGTTATACTAAATAAAAACTATGGGTTCAGAAAATTTTAACAAATTAGACTTCGGTTAAAAAAATTATACAACATAAGAATTATATAAAATAAAATTCATGCTAATTGAAAATTATGACAGTTACATTTTGGTCAAATGAGTTTTGCGTGGTTTTTTTTTTTACTTGAAATTTGAAAAATATTCGTGCATCTCTTTTAATTCAACACAATTTTATTTTTTTCTCAAAGCATTCATAAGTTAATCCGTGAAACAATTTTAAATTTAATTTATCCAAATATTAAATCATAGATATGTATTTTAATTTATTCTAATTTTACTGAAATTCAATCTCGATTTATCAAAATTAAATAAATTAATTAAATTTTAATCGATTCAAATTGAAAATTATCGTAATTTAATCCATTCGAATTTTAATCGATTTTATTTACAATTCATTCAAAGTTGACACGATTTACTTTTTTTTAATTCTAATCCATTTTTATGCAATAGACTTAACTTTTCAAAATTTATTATAAATTCTAAAATAATTCAAATTGCAATTCTTTAGTTTTAATTAATTCAGTTTCTTTAAATTTTTATCTACTCAATTTTCAATCGATCTAAACTTGAGTTTTATTCAAATTTTTATCGATGCAAAGTTGCAGACGACTCATCTTTCACCAAACATTACTTTTTTTTTTAAGAAACAAAGGTTTTCTTTGAGAATTATTTTTCATTTTGTTTAAATTATTAAGCAACAGTTGTTTTTGTTCTAATCGATAAGGAAATTCATTTTTGATCTAATTCTTTAAATTAAAAATCGTGACACGTCGAAGAAAAGCCTCTGGAAAATGTTGCAAAAGGCCCCTTAGCCAAAGGTTACGCCACTGTGTAGGGGGTATAGACTATACCTGTGATATCGATACCATACTCATGTAACAGCACGACAGAATTATTCCTGGTTCGTCGACATACGTGGCAACGCTAATCAGTATCTTCTTTGTCATTTATATCTTCAAAATACACTTTCTTAATTACTAAAAAAGATTGATTTTATCTAATCGCAATTTGTAGACGGAAACAATGATCGTGTCTGAATTTAGGTTTCTTTACTTTCATTGATTGCTTGTTTCTCTATTTATTCGTTGTTTCTTCCTTTAATTTTTTATTTATTCTTTCTTTATTCCCTTATTCTTTTTCTTATTTACTCTTTTCCTTATTTATTAATTTGTCAATTTATTCCTTTCTGTAAACCTTTATTCACTTGTAACCTTTTTCTCTTACACCCTTATTTATTTATATCCTAAATACCCTTTCTTATTTATACCTTTATACATTTTTTTCTACTGAATCCCTTTTTTTCATTATTTTAAAACTCTTCTATTTTCTATATTCTCTGGAACGATAATTACTTTGATTAATTTTTTAATTAAATTCTTTATAACCAGAGTGTTTATCTATTTTTCTTTATTCACACATTCTCTGGCTTATTTTATTCGGGATGTTTGCAACCAAAGGTGTAATTTCTTTTGAAGGTGAAATTAAAAGACAATTGAAAGTATAGCAAGGATCGTGAGACAAATGGAAAGCTGGTTTCGTTTTTGGGATGAGACACTTCACTTTCAAGTTAGGCTAAGCACTCTCGCTTCTCTTTTGCGAATATAGTGTTATCGCTTGTTGCAAGAGAAAAATGCAGGTTACGTAAAGTTGATGTCTCCCGTCGACTTTGATTGTGCTCACTTTAATTGCTTGAGAAACATTTATTCATAAGTGAAAAAGTTTACTTCATCCTCGAAACTTCCCCCTTTTTTCTTCTTGAAAATTTAAGCTCGTTTCTCTATAGTTTTAAAACTGAAAAGAATGCATTTTCTTTTGATTAATGTCGTTAATAATAATTTCATTTTATTATGCTTTTAATTATCTCAAAACTAATTTTTTTTAAATTATATCGAGACAAATAAGTTTTTAATATTTCGAGTGTGAAGTCAAAATTTAAAAATTCAAATTGGTGGTTTAAATATTATTTTTTAATCGATTCGGTTCGTTAAAGATTCACCCCCTTCACATAACCTTAAACTAGAAAGTGCGGTTTGACCTTTGAACATTTAGTGAAATTAATTTTAATGTTTTTATTGGGTGCGAAGAACCGTTTTCTAGTTTGAGATTAACAATTTTTTTTACAAATTTCTACTCAGGGGCTTTTGGGGTCAGTAAATAAAAAGTTAAATTTTGAAAATCCAAAATGGCGGCTGTACACGTTAAAAATTATTGAACATCTCAAGTAGTTAGTTCAACTGCATTAGTTGACTTCCATTTCCTGTCATTGTTAATAATTTAGTCGATGCAGCAAATTATTTGCTGTAAATAGCACTAGCTAGTTAGCTATCACAACTAAATATAACCTATCGAAATTAATCTTTAATGCATGAGAATCCCGTTGGTGGCGCAGTATCTTCAGTAAAATGGGGCGTTGACGCCACATGGCAATTGTCATATCACTTCGTGAAATTGTAAAGCTTTTATCGCAATCGACAGTTTAAAGTGTTAAAAACGGACTGTTTACTGAAATAAAGTGAAATTACTGAAACGCAGTTAGAAACAAGAAAAAATTGTGTAGGAACTTCTACTATAAAGCAATCTACACTTAGATCTTATCTTGTGTTAATTACAAAGAGAATGGTTACACCGTCTATCTTAGAATACGGAAATTTCGAAAAAGAATAAATACGCTTTTTTCTCGGCTTTTTTTCATTTGTTGGCGTCTGCGCAGAAGTTCGTTGTCATGACGACGAGCTTCTGCGCAAACGTAGTAACATAACCTAGTATTTCATTAGTATTTTCATACATTAGAAATATTATGAATTCATTATTATAAGAAAATAAGCTCCTAGAGCTAAGTAGCCCTTCGAGAAACCAAAGGAAAATACATAGTAGTATATAAAGAAAAATTACAATAACTAACTTAAGAAAATATCTTGTAATAAACAAAATATGTAGGCCAGATGAGAACAAAACAAGACTAGATGTTCTAGACCAATTACTTAAAAATTAAGCAACAATCATAATAATCAGCAGAACAAAAAATAAAATAAAAATCAGAACCAATCTAAATACGAACTAAAAAAATAAATCTTACATAAAAGGCAAATTTTTTTTACCAATGAGTGATCTCAAGGAAAACGCCATCTACATTTGGAAGAAAATTACGAAAAGGAAATTTAAACTTTTCTTCTCCAGAAACATTCCTGACCATAGCAGAAATTTTATTCCACAAACGAGAGTCTTTAATTATAAAAAAATATCTGGAATTTGCAAGTACGATGCGCAGGAGTTCTTAATACCGCATTAAAGCTACGTAACCTATAATGTGAGGATGAATTATCATCTCTAAATTCAAAAAAACGATACAGATATTCTGGTTATTTAATGTTAAAAATTGTGTTCTATGTCACAATGAAACTGGTTACACCGTCTAGTTTAAGATACGCCACGCTCGAAAAAGTACCTTATTAAAAGCTTGCTTATGTTACTGCGTCTGCGCAGAAGTTCGTTACCATGCCAACTAACTTCTAAACAGACACCAACATAAGAAATAAGCGTATCATAAGGTATTTTTTTGAAATTTCTATATCTCATTCATGACGGTGTAACCAACGTCATTTATGACAATTTTCTAAATAGGCGGTATAAAGAATAATTTCTGATCCATTGACAGAAACTTATGACACAATTAACCTTGCGCATGCACACTGAGAAAATTAACTTCTAACCTTGTTGTATAAAAAAATAACTGTTAAAGAAAGCATATTTAAAAATTATAAGATGCACAATGTAAACAAACTTTGTATGTTTAGGCACAAACTTGTAATTATTAACATTATCCTTTTTGAATAGTCACAATAACCTAGTATGTTTTTACTGAAGTGACAGTTAGCAATCATAAACAAGTAAATTTAACACGTTTCTATAAAAATTCATAACCTTATTCACTCGGTTAGAAATAAAGTTCTTCTTTGCAGGTGCTATTCTAACATTCTCACTCGTTCTAATTAAAAATTGATTATATTAAGTCATTTAATTTTCTCAGGGCGTGGAATCAACAAGGTTATGTTAAATTTCTAACACGCTTCACAATTTTTAACACTGCACACATTGTTTTTGAGTCGACCATTACTAGTATAATCATGTTAAATTTTACAATCACTTGCTTTTAAATTCCTCTCCCTGTAAAAAGAGAAATTTTATATTCTTTTATTCAAAAAGCAACTTAAAAATTGATTCAGAAGTTTATTCTGAAAGTTGATTTGTTCAAAAATACTCAATTTTCCACACTGGGCGTCAGCGAATATAAATAAACCAATTTTCATATACTTTATTTGAAACCTTTTCAACATCCTGCGTAATATCAATTTTCAATGATCAAAATTATAAAGAAGAACTTTCACTGAGGTTGAATTATGATGGGTATGGACCATTTATCAGTACCCATCGTAATACAATATAAAAGATTGAAAGCCCGTATACACACTAAAGAAATAAATTTTCTAAAAAAGAAAAGATGTTCTAAAAATATTTCCAACTCCGAAAAACGAGTTCGTCCCTGAGACGCTCCCACAATTCGTTTCTGCTTGCGTTTCACATGCACGTGCGTAACTTCCTCTCGGACGTGAACTTTATCAGCACGAATATACGAAGCTTTGTCCTTCGGTCGAAAAACGACGTGGGCAGGAATCGCGGTGCATTTTCGACTTTGGACGTGGGATGGTTAAATTTGTAGGCGGCACGAGAGGACCTCCATTAGTTTTTAGCAAAGTAAAGTCGCGATCAGAGGAGGTGGAAAAGCAACATACCACGAGAGTAGGTGGAAAAGAAGGTGGAAGTGAAGGAGGAAATGAAGTAGGCAGAATTGTAGAATATCTCTCAGAAATCACACGTTATAAAGCAAAGTGGAACTGCGACAATCGGCTGCAATGGGTGTCTTCTCTCTCTTTCTATCTTTAAAAAGAAACCCAGGGGTCTTCTTTCTTCGATCAATCCACCTGGAAAGGAAATCCCTTTTCACAATATCCAATTCTGTATCGGCTTTCTTCAGTGTGATGTTTTGCATTTTTCTCCCTGGGAAAAAAAGCGTACAATGGCATTAGAGACATTTCTTTAATCTCATTTAAATATATTCATTTCAATAAATAAAATGAAAAATCATAATTATTCCAATTTTGTTCAATTATGTTATATGAACCTATACAGTAAGTGGCTATACTTCTGTATGTAATAATATTACATGTTTGGATTTGTGCGTCTATCGAATTTGATTGAAAGTGAACGTAAATGAATTTGAGATAAGTTTGATGGTTCCCCCTCTCGTTTTTTCTGGTTTCCCAGGGTTTCTTTTACTTTTCTGAGTCTGGGCAGTGCGACTCGTAATTCTTGAGGTCTCTGGCCCCCAGGCTTGGCTTGGCTGCCTGTTTGCCTCGTTTCTTTGTGCCTGCCGGGCCAGTTTCAGGCACAGGTACACGTTGGACTGTATCGGTGCACATGTGTAGTGTGCTTGTTGGATTGCCGTCAGAGCCGCAGAAACGTTTTCGATTACGCTGGTTAGTAACAATGCAGTAGGGAATAGAAAGAGATAGATTCTTTTCTCGTAATTCGTTCGGTCAAGGTCCACAAAAGAATGCTTCTGACTTTTACAGAATAGCTCTAACTTTGTCTTCAAACATTCACTTCTTTTTTTCATTCAGTAGCTTTATTTTTCCATTCCCCTCTCCACCATCCCTCTCTCATTCCCTCTTTCTCTCTCTCTCTCTTTCTCTCCCCGACAATTTAGGCTATTTTCAAATCGATTTTTGTCGTCTGGCTGGGCTCTATTTTTGCTTCCCAAACTAAAACTCGTTTTTGCTGTTTGGTATCGAATTTTCTAAAGTTTCTTTTTAATTTGTTTTATTTTTTAGTATTTAATCTGCATTATTAAATGGTTTTTAGGCTGTGTGATTATACGAATGTATGAAGAAGAAGCTGCAATGAAAATTATGCAAAATAAATATTATATCGAATACAACCGACGAAATGGATCAAGTAGTGAAGAATTTGGGTACATTTAAAGAAGCTGCAATGAAAATTATGTAAAATAAATATTATATCGAATACAACCGAAGAAATGCATCAAGTAGTGAAGAATTTTGGTACATTTAAAGAAGCTGCAATGAAAATTATGCAAAATAAATATTATATCGAATACAACCGATGATATAGATCAGGTAGTGAGAGCGCTTGGCTCCGCGGTCATAAATGTTAAGCAACATTCAGTACGGTTAGTATTTGGATGGATGACTGCATTTGTGAACCGCTAGCCTGATGTTGTTTACTGCTATTGAAACATACGAGTAAACATATTAAGGGCTGGTTTCACCAACTCCGGATAAGAGTTAATCGATGATTAAATCCTTAACCGACCAATCACGAGCGGTTAAACTGCCGTTAATCACTGATTAACTTTTAAACGGAGTTGGTGAAACAAGCCCTAAGTGGAAGATTTGACTTCGAGGACTAGTTGTGCACCATCGAAACTTCGAAGGCATACATTCAGACTCGAATGTCGATAAATCTGCTATACTCAGTGGAGATTTTTCGTTATTTTCCTCTTCTCAGATCAAAGAGGGTCAGGCAAATGTGAGTACTTTTAATAAAGTCGGCTACCACCTGATAAAAATATTAATTAAGAAGAGTTATAGCAGTTACAAAGCTTAAAAAAGATGAAGTGGGAGTAAAGGCAAAAATAAAAGAATAGTTGGGAGGAAGGCAGGCTTGAGATAGGGAGGGCATAAAACCATAATGGTAGTACCAAAGAATTGAACATCTTTTATTTTTTGTGTATAATGTTGAATCAACCTCACCCTTTCTTTCCTTAAACTATTATTCACATTTTTTACAAATATTCAGTTTAAATGTTTTCTTACTTTATAAAAAAAAGTTTCTCGAATTATTATTCATAGGTTTCACTTATTATTTCACCTTCATAGGATGTTGAAAATTTTTTTTATTTCGCTAACAAAGATTAGTTATCGTTTGAGGTTTAAACACGTCATTTCGTTATTTCCGAGGATTAGAAAAATATAAAAATACTTCCTCTAAAAGGAAGCTATGAATAAATAGTTGGAAAAATATTATTAAAATAAAACGTGAAAAAAGTACCTTGAGCATGGGATGAGAATGTAAAAAAGAACTTTAGTTCCTTTCGCAAGATTAAACTTGTTATTGGAATGAAAGGCAACTGTATTTATACATATTAGAAATTACTCTTTAATGATTAAAATTATCGAATAAAACAAAAATTAAAAAGGGATTGATTTCAATTAATTTGTTTGGTAAATTAGAGTTGTTAAAATAAAAATAAGAGCGATGGTAATTTGCAGGTGGTTGAGTGAATGTCTAGCGTACATCTATTTTCATCTGCGTGTACACTTTTTTATAAAACGGTCGAGGCGCGTGCAGCTCGGACCCAGTGCCGAGCCAGAAAGTTCAAGTACCCCTACCTCGGGGGAAAAAGTGTAAATATAAACTTTTTTTTTCACTTAGCCATCGAAGGACGAGTATAATTTACTCTGGACACTTGTGAATCTTGTGTTTTATGCTCACCTGTGCATTCAACTGCTATGGTGAAATTAACCTCCATTCACTTCACCTGCGTTTGGAGAGAAATTTAAAGTCTGTCCCAAGAATCAAGAATTGCCCGAGAAGGCTGCCTTTCAATTGACAGATTTCCGAGCAAACAGTTCAGTTTAGGAAAATGTCCTTTCACCATCTTCAGTTCATTTTCATCTGCCATTTCTAAATCAAAACATTCGAGTTTTAATTGCCGCTCTTTATTAAGACTTAATTCTCTCTCTGCCTCTTTTCTTGCCTATAGTTTTCACTTTCAGTTAAGGCTATGGTTGATTAACTTTTAATGTTTCATTTATTATTTAGAAACGATTTTTTAATATCCGGGAATAAAATTTTGTATGTAGAAAGCAGCATTTTACAATTTTTGGACCTTTTGTCTGTGAAAATTTCTTTTGTTACTTGTAATTTATTTAGTTCAATTAAAAATAACCAATTTGAATCATTTTGCTTAAAAGATGGCGTAAACTTAGAGTGGGGAGATGAGAGTGAAAAAGAATCTTAGCGTTCTTTCTCTCTTATTCCCTTCTCCCCACTCTGGTTTTACGCTATGCTTAATGTAGGTTCTTTCTTTACATCTGCTCTTGACCCTACTGTGTAAACGAACTATTTTATATCCAGAATAAAATGTTAGGTTTTTTTTCTTTAACTTCAAACCTTTTTTTATCGAATATTGCAAAATGTTGTGTCCGTGTAGTGTTTTAATAAATCTAAACACCTTTTCCAGTAATGGAAGGTGAATACAAGAAATTCTTCAATTTTGGTAAAATAAGTTCGGGAAAATGACAATTTATGGTTCATGTCGTTGATTAGACTTTGAGACCAAGGTGGTCACCTTGCTTGCCTTGCCCTCGTAAACGTTTCTGAGTTTGAACAACAATCCAGTAAAACGAACAAAAAGTGATACCTCGGTCCTTCAGAGTTCAGTTATAGTCCGATAATACATCATGACTTGCTCATTGTTATCGACAGAATATATCATTTTTTTTTACATTTTCTCAGAGAAAAGTGTCCTCAAGTCTTGCATAATACCTGTTTAGAAAGAGACGTGTAATTTAAATTTAACCATTTTATGTAAAGATCTATTCAGAGAAATATTCATTTGAATTTAATCATTTTTCATGACCCTGGAATTTTTGTACGTTTGAAAATGTTCAATTAATAATGTTTATTATATAATAATTTTAAAAAATCATTAGACTCGTGAAAGAATTCATTTTAATAGAGACTAAGAGGCAGAGATATTAATTGTTAATTTTATTAGCTGCGCGCTTAAATGAATCACAAATAGCATTATCTCAATTCATTAATCTGTTTAATTGGGTTTCTTTACCTTTGAATGTCAAATTTATGCTCCATTTGATTTTAATGGCGAGGTTGAATTCAAAAGAAATAACCGCAGGATTAATTTAAATTGTTTAAATTAAATAATTGAATTGTTTATAACTGCGTTTAGATTGTTTGACACTTCTTTGTTGTTTGTTTTTTAATAAGGGGAGAGAATTGAATAAATACAGCACTGTTTTGTATCATCTTGCTGACGAAGTCTGCCATAGAGACTCGGTATTTCGAGCTTGGTTACGAGATAGAATACTTGTTTGGGTTGCCTAGGTACAGCTACACATAAGAGCAAAATGTACATCCATATATACCCACACAAGTTGGCCTTGTACCTCTCGCATCCTCCTGCAAACGATCCGATCGAAATCAGACTTGTCATACTCGGAAAAAACCTTTTAAAAAGGCCACTTGAGCGAGGACAAGCTTTTTAAATAATACAAAATATCGAGTTTGATTAGAAACTTTTATTCTGGTGAATTTAATCGAGAAAAGTTATCCCAGGTGTTTAATATACATATATATTTATTATCCATGAACTTTATATAGAATTGTAATTATA
Organism: Ganaspis brasiliensis; assembly: GCA_037103525.1. Lineage (NCBI taxonomy): Eukaryota > Metazoa > Arthropoda > Insecta > Hymenoptera > Figitidae > Ganaspis > Ganaspis brasiliensis. The sequence goes on along the minus strand of JAZKLR010000055.1, from coordinate 590,089 downwards.
TTGACATAAAAAACGTGAGTCCAAGCACGTGGCGTTTCGTAATTAAATGTGGTAAAGATACTTTACAATTAACATTTTTCGTAGTGTTTTTAAACGTGTTTGAATTGCCGTTATAAGAATTAATTTGTTATATAACTGTTATTATTATATAATAACTGTTAATTATATATAGATCAGTTTTTATGTGGGTAAGCTTAGACTAGTAACTTTACAGACTAATTTTCTTGATGTTTGTATATTTTTTTCTTTCTCAGTTAGAATTTTCTTTTCACTTTTCAGTATTCAATTAAATTTTGGCATTAGAACTTAAAGTGTCGAATTGATATGTTTCAAAAAATGTTTTTTTCTCGATTAAAAATATGAAGATGACAAAATTCAAAGTCAACTGACTATCATCTTTGTGATGTAACAAAAGATCCACGTGTATAGGTCATAATGTCACGAATGTACATTCATCGTAATCTTCAGACTGTCATAAATCGTAAAATTTGTTCGCAAACTACGTCGAGTGATTATCACTTCTTTGTGACTCGATCGAATGGTCAATGTGACCCTCGATTGTTGTTTTCTCATTGGGTCATTGGCTCGACTTAGGCGAATTTACATTTTCATTATTAAACACAAAAAGCAATCGTTTACGTGATTGAAGAATTATTACTTTACCAATTTTTTTTGTTTAAAACTTGTTAAACTGTCTTCAGTGCCGAGTTATGTCCTTCAAATTGTAGTGAAAATTACTTTCAATTATGTTAAATTTAAATTTTACTTTTTTATGGTAGATTATATGCTTGACGGTAAAAAGAATAATTTGGATGTTATAAGGTGATATATTTTAAGACTTGATGAACATCTTTTTACGAAATGGATTCTGCTATGATCTTCAGCTTAATGTGTATTCTGTAATTCAATACAGTGCATTATGATCTCTAACGTTCCGGATTTCTTCGGCTTAGGTGTATTGAATGCATAGGGTCGAAATGCGTACCTGAGTGGTTGATTTTTATTTACGAGCACCTTTCAGGACCCTGTGAGATTAAAAGCATTTGCACGTGTTACAGACAGTCAAAGGTTGCGTTCACATATAGAGCTCTCGTCTAGGTCAATGCGTCTCTAAAAATAAGAAAAATCTTGCTTCAATTTCTGGATTCATAGATTTTGTTCTTTTAGAATTTTTTAATAAAAGATTATTATTAAAGAGACAAAAAATAGTAATTTGTCAAAAATTAGTGGTAAACAAAAAAATGTAGAATGAGAAAAAAATTGGTTACGAATCAAAAATTGGTAATGAACAAAAACACTGAATAAGTAATGCCCAAACATTTAGAAATGAATAATCATGCAGTAATGAATAACAAATAGTAATTCAGCTCTCAAGGTTCTCGTAAAATTGAAGGTCAACGATTATCAAATCATGTGGGAATATAGAAAGTTTTTTTTTTCTTGTGGCGTATGGCAGAGAATATTTGACAAAAATCGCATTTAAACCTCGAAATACTAAACAGATCACTGCTTAGTATTTTAGTATTTCGAGGTTTGGAGACGAATTTTAGAAGCTTATTCTTATGGCGCGCAGTAAAAGTGGATAGTTGTCGTCTCATGAATTTGTTTCTGCAGACCAAGCATGCTTATTTACATAATTCAGTTTTTCATTACGAAAGAGTCTGGCCATGGGCGTTAATGTACGGTAAAAGAATTAATCTAAGCGTTAAAATTATGTTATAAGCAAGATGTGTTTATATGTTATAATGAAATTTTTAAAAATTGCATATACGTATGGAAGTGTCAGATAAATTAAACCAGATAATTGGATATCGTTATTAACTTTTTTTTAAAATGAATATTAAACGAAATTGTTTTTATCGATGTTTTAAGGTAAAGATGATTTCTACCAAACTTTATGGCCATTAATTTATTTAAATTACCATCTTTTCAGGAGATGTGCTGGATAATCATTTATTGTGAAACATGACTTTGAACTTTTTCACAATAATACAAAGCATCAATGTTGATGTCCACTTCAGGTGCATTAATTTATCTAATTTAACTTTAACGACCAGTGGTATATATCTTTGAACATTACAAATTCATATTTCCTATTGTTTGTCTGCGCAAGTGAATTTCTCTTTCAAATAAAAGCCCCATTCAAAAGTAAAAGATTAAGAGAGATTAGAAAATCTGATTCTAAATATTTGTCAAATCGTTTTGAGAAGATAAAAGAAGATTTCTAAAGAAACTAATTCTAGGATAATTACTGGATCTTATTGTGGTATATAAGTTTACTGATTTAAGGACTGATTCTTATCTTATAAACTTAGAGAAATTATTTGCTGCGTTTAGGACAGCTAAAACAACAATGAATATTCTTGGGAAAGTTTCCCTATTAGTGATACGTCATTGGTTGGAGGTTAGAGCGAGTTACCCATTGACAATATTCATAAATGTCTCATTTCTGAAGACAGATAATCCTGCTGATGCTTTAGGATAAATTCAAACATGTCTGACGAGGTCGGTTAGTAAATGATGGTCGCACCTTGGATTTACGGTTACATTCCCGTTACCATGGCCCTAAGGAAATCGTGGATATTCTCTGATATGGTTTCCATTACTATGAGCTACAAAGGAAAGCGTTCTTTCTTTTCGGTTTTATTCCAAGCTTCTTTCCAATCTATATTATACGAATAGGATATAAAAAGTGCCTCGGCAGACGACTTTATCTGCAAAGAACCCACAGCAATATCCTATATCCATTTTTCCCCTCAAATCTTCTTCAGGAATCATCCAAGCGGTGGCAATAATGTTTCATCCATTCTCAAATGAAAACTGTTGCCAAGGCATTCTTATATTCCTACGCATATTTTCTTGCACGAATTGCTAAATTATTATTTTTCAAATTTCCAATTGTAATGTGTTGTTGGTTGTTCGAACGGAAACAATTCAAGCAGCACTTAATGTATGAGGAATATATGGAGTGACATTGTGTTCAAGCCTACTTCAGCTTGATCAAGGCCTGGTTAGTATTTAAGGAAACTCTGAGGCAATGTTTATCATTCCTTTATAAACTTGGTTCAGGTAATACTGTAGGCACCTATTCTTATGAAAATTTAGACTTAATGTTTGGGTGGTAATTTCCTCTAAGGGTGATACTAGAATGCGACCCTTGGAACGTTGACATTTATACTAACTCGTAGAACAATACCAGACAATGCATAAATGTGAATCAACGCGACATTGAAAAATTTGCATTTTGGAATGACCATGACATCTAACAACAGGTTCTTAAGACGTTCGACATTCCTATGAGAATTTGGTTCAAGTAATGTCATAAGAAACTGTTGTTAGATGTTATGGTCATTCAAAAATTCAATTTTGTGTACAACGCGTCGTTTCCAAGAAACGGCAAAACAAAATAGCATTTTGGAATGACCGTAACATCTAACAACAGATTCTTATGAACCAAATTCTTATAGGAATGACAAACCTTATGAGAACCCGTTGTTAGATGTTGTGGTAATTCCAAAATGCAATTTTTCGAACCACACGTTGTTTCCAACAAATTGATCCATTGTTTATTATTGTTCTAAGAGTTAATTCACTAACTAAACAATTTTTTGCAAAATATGGATAGGGGCCCATAGGCGGATTTCCCATAATTTAGAGATGGTTTGGTTACTTTTCTGTTATTATTTGAAATAATTTTAAACTTTGTACAATAGTAGTACAATTGCAAATAGAGTACTTGCCGCTGTGAAAATTATTGCGTGATTATGGTAGAGGAATGAAAGCATTGTGTGTTTATTTCAGGTCTATATGACCCAAACCCAAACTATCATTGTCGCCTTCACGCGATTGTCTCGATAGAGAAAAGGGCCCTCTTCGATATAGAGGCTGAAAATAACGAACCGGAACGGACCGCTAGTTTCTTTCCGGCAATCAAACCGGAAACATGGGGGTTCCATGTTACAACCATAACCTTTTCTTTGTTTTTTTTGTTGGACTTTAAATTGTTGAAAAGGATTGGGGTAATGAAAAATACATTTAAATAATAGTGGGAGATTTATTTCGTAAGGAGATTTAATTTTAATTACATTTCCAAATATATATATTTTTGAAAAGATTTTTGAAAATAGAGAAACTTGGTGATTTTTATGCTATATATCTCATTTAAATGAAAGCAAATAGAATCGATCTAGTGTGATCAATTTTGCGCGGAGTGATTTTGCGTTTAACTAATTTTGACCTCCTTTAACCTCATCGTACATAAAATTATTTTTAAATCTCTAAAAATAAAAACCAATGTAAAAATGTTCTCTATTGCAAAGCAATTTCACGTGTCTCTTTCTGCAAAGATTATTTCTCCAACTTTTTTGTAAACTGTAACTAATTCTAAAAAAAAATTGATTTTTTCATTAAATACATTTTTTTATTGTGCAATTTCTTCTTTTTCTTTCAAAAAATGAAACATGTTTAAATTTTTTCTGTTACTTTAAACATTTTGCGAGTCGAACGAAGGACATTGTGACATCGAACTTTTCCAAGTGGGTGTATGTGCTCTTACTGAGAGACGTTCTTTAAAAAAATATGCACACGTGCTTGTCTGTTTTTACTCGTGCTTGCTTTTGCGTTTTAGCGTTCTTTTGCTTACGAATGCGATTTAATGCACGCGCACTGTATAAGTATATTGGGAACGTTGATAAATACGTCAGGCATCACTTAATGTCAGTTGATAATCAAATATATTTTCCTGATGTCATTGAAAATTGCACCCTTCATTTTTAAATACAAAGCAAATTTTACTGCGAACGTCTGTTAACTTCTCGACTTTAAAATGGTTTAGTGTCACCAGATGCAATATTATCTGCCTTATAATACACACTTATTAGGTTGAATGTGGTATAAAAAAATATATATACATATGAAAAAAATTAAATTAAAAATGTTGGCTTATAACTAAGTAAAATAGAAATTACACTTTTCTTTCTTTTTTACATTCTTATCCTAAAAGAGAAGGTATTAAATATGTGCGATTTTGAACTTTTGCTAATTTTTTTTTAATTGAGAAATAGAAATTTTCTGGCAAGCAATTTGTTTTGAAGGAACGACTTTTGCAATTAAAATAAGCAGTTCGTGAAATAGAGGGAATTACTCATCGAGAGTCATCGACGATAAATAATCTCTTTAAGTGCACCGCACGCTCATATTATTATTATTATTATGACTAAAGTGCTGACTAAATGACTGTTGGTGTCCTAAAGTATGCGCGGGCGTCAGTAAAGAAATTGACGATATTCTTACTATAGGGAGCTTGTGAATTTTCAAATGGAAGGCTTAAACATCCCACCGATCTTGAAAGCTGAGGGAGGCGAAAAAGGAGTTCGCCTTGTGTTCACAGAGCACATTAATTATTATAAAAAGTCACACCTAGGTGCAAAATCGCTATACTCCAATCAAATATTTTAAATTCCTTCACATTCTCCTTGATGTACTTCTTATAACTGTTACTTAATCTTTCAATTAATTAATTATGTTTACTTTCAATTTGTATCTACTTTTACACTGAAAAAAATAAATGACTGGTCCAGTCAACATCAGGGTAGCCAATTGACCGGGAAATGACCGAGAATAAAAAAATTGACTGGGGAATTTGTTACTAAACTGGGAATTTATTCGTGGATCTAAAAGTTCTGACAAATTTGATCAAAAATCAATTTTTTCCATATTTTACAAATCTATAATAATAATAATCCGCAAATTCTTTCATTCCTTCATTCATTTTTTGTCTGTTCACTCCTAAAGTGTGGCACATAGATATTTTTTGTTTTAAATCAGATACTTTTTAAAAAATGCATTTAAATTGATTGAAATTTAAATTTATGAATATCAGTTCAAATAATTTTAATTTCATTAACTTCACTTTTTTTTCACTTTTAACTGTCAAAACTTTCGACAACAAAAATCAATAAAAGTGAAAAAAAAAGTGAAGTCCGGCGAAATCAAATCATTTCGGAATCAAATCAAATAACATAATCGACTCCCTGTTTAAAATACCTAAACAATTTTTTGTGTCTCTTGTAAAATTTCAAAAAACCGAGTTCAGCCCTTTTCGAAATTCACCATTCAATTATTCTTTAATTCTCTTTAATAGAAAAATTATTATTCTCCTTCAATTTTATGATTATTAACTAATTTAAAAAAAATTTTGTTCGAATGCCGATTATTCTCACCATTTTTGGACTTTTTTTAAATTGTTAATTATTGTTTTTAACAGTTAATTATATTGGTCATATTGTAATTTTTCTTTTAATTATCAATTATTTTCTTGAAATTTCCATTTAATTCTTTAATTTACAATTTATTTCTTTAATTTTTAATTGTTTTCTTCAATTCTCAAATAATAAGTAAGTAATTTATTTAACTGTATACCCTTTTTAAACAGAGCTTTTACAATTTGCATATTTTCATTAACACATTAATTTCTACTAAATCTAAGTATAATCGATTCTCAAATATTTTCTTTAACTTTCAATTGCATTCTTCGTTTTTCAATTATTTTATTCAATATTCAATGGTTCTCGGATTTTTTCAATTACAATTGTTTTAAAATTTTAATTCAATTATTCAATTCTAGAGCTATATTTTCTTGAATTCTTTGTTATTTTGCTCAAATTTAATTCCACTTTTGAATTTTCAATTAATATTCAATATTTTCTTTAATATTAAAAAATTATTGCCTTATTTCTATTATTTTTTCTCGATTATCATCATTAAGTTCTTTTAATTTTAAATATCTACAATTTATTGTTCAATTATTTTCTTTAATATTTAATTATTTTTATCAATTTATAATCAATTTCTCAATAATAAATAATTTTCGGGTTTTTCGATTGTTTTTTTTTCACACATAAAAATTGTTTTAAAATTTTAATTTAACTATTCAATTCTTGAAATATTTTCTTTAATTTTAAAAAATGATCGCCTCTTTTCTATTATTATTCAAAATCATTCGATTTTGTAATTTTGTTTTCAATATTCAACTATTTTTCTAAAATTTCAATTTAATTCTTAATTATTTTCTTCGTTTTTCAAATATTTAATTCAATATTCAATGATTTTCGCATTTTCTCAATTATCAATTGTTTTCTTGGAATTTTAATACAATTCTTTAATTTTCATTTATTTTCAACAATTTTTCTCATATTTTTCATCAGCTTTCATTAAAAAACTTATTATTGTCCTTCAATTTTTTTATGATTATTCATTAATTAAATTTTTTTTTATGTTCGAATACCAATTATTCGCACCATTTTTTGATTTCTTTTTCAATTGTTAATTATTTTTTTAATAGTTAATTATTTTCGTCATATTGTAATTTTTCTTTTAATTATCAATTATTTTCTTCAATTCTCAAATATTTCCTTTAATTTTCAATTATTTTTATTAATTTTCAATTAACTCCTCAGTATTCAATAATTCTCGGATTTTTTCAATTATTATTTTCACTCACAAAAATTGTTTTAAATTTTCAATTCAATTATTCAGTTCTAGAACTATTATCTTAAACTCTCAGTTATTTTCCTCAAATTTAAAATTAAATTTTCAATTATTTTCTTTAATATTACAAAATTGTCGCCTTTTTCTATTATTTTTTTCTATTATCACGAAGTTTCTTTAATTTTAAATACAATTGTTGAATTATTTTCTTTAATTTTCAATTCTATGCTTCAGTTTTCGATTGATTTTTTCTAGATATTTATTAATTCTCGGCTTTTTTCAATTACTTTTTTTCAATTTGTAAGTATTCTTTAAATTTAATTTCCATTCTTCAATTTTCAATTATTTTTTCAGTATTAATTATTTTTCTCGATTTTCAATCCAGTTGTTAAATATGCAATTATTTCCAACAATTATTCCTATAATTTTCTTAATTTTTCAATTTGCAATTATTTTCTTTAAATTTAATATTTCTTGTTTAATTTTTACAAGTACTTTTTTCAGCTGTCCATTAATCTACGCTCTGAATTTGAATAAGAGAATGTTCAATTATTCGATGTCAAAAGTCTTCCACTTTTTCATTAAGTGCATATACACTTACAAATAAGTGACATTTCACTCTAAATAAGCAACATTTTTACTTATTATAAGTGCATATACACTTATTGAAAAAGTAGAAGACTTTTGACTTATTCAGATTTAGAGAGTAGTCATTTTTATAATTTTATTTTCAATTGACAATAATTATTTTCGTCAGTTTTTACACAGTTTCTTCAATTTTTCAATTATTCTCGTTATTTTTCAACTATTTCCTTCAATTATTAATTATTTTCAGAAATTTTCAATTATTTTCTTTAATTTTTTTCAATTTTCAATTATTATCTTAAAATTTTATAATTATTTTTTGATTTTTAAAATTATTTAAATACATAGAAGTACCAAATAATTATGAGTAACTTAATCATAATGTTGTGAATGTTACTGCGAAACATAAATCAGTCCTTTGTGTTTTTTTTTAGTATATTTCGAATTTCTTAAACGATTCGTCAAATTTAATATGCAAATTCCAATTGGAGATTACAAAATAATTAATGAAGATTAAACAGGATTGTTTAAAATTAAATATACATAATTCAGTTACAATTTTCAAGTTACAAGAAACTTGACAATTTTCTCTTTGTCACTGACTGTTGCTTTGTTAGTTCAGTCTTTTACGACAAATGTTTTATCTACACATTCTTTGTGCCGTAATCAGCTGTTGGGTTACCGTTGTCACTCGGTGTTTAAAATACTTACTAAAAAAAATTTTTTTTTTGTTCCTTTGCAATTGAACATTTACGTTAAAATGTCATATTGGAAATTTATATTAGAGCTAAATTTGTTTGTTCACTTGATCAGCTTTAATTCATTTCACTCACAATCTTCTATGTTTACTTTAATTCTTGGCGAACCAATTGTTCCAACAAAATTCAATCATAATTCAGGCAATATTCAATTTTTAAGAATATACGCATTTACACATGTGGTCTGCGATAGAACTTCTTTTTTTTTTCCTTTAATTTATTGATTGTGTATTGGAAAGGGTTGCTATTGAAAAGTATACCAGGTGAAGACTAGTTTAATATTTTTGGCTAGGGTCTTTAAAAAAAAAAAGGGGGGTAGGAAGTTTAACTCGATTCCCACGTACATCTAAGAAGCATCTGCTGGATGTGTTAAATGTCCATTCCTCTTCTATAAAGGAATGCAGATGAAGTTGTATTGCCTCTGCTTCCAACAACTAAGAAGAAAGACATGTAAATTTTTCATTAAGGAACGAATTCGATTTCTTAAGCTGAGAACAACTCAGTTTATCGTTAAAATCCTCGCTCTGGGAACCAGAGTGGCAATACCTATGCAAATTTTATTTCTAGATTGAAACTTCATTACCTTTCAAAGAGATTGCACCTTCTTCATTTTTTTTATCGAAAAGAAAGTATCCTGTTTTCTCATTAAAAATTTAACTTTGTTTTTTTTCTCGATTTTTATGTTTGATTCTCCGTATTTTTGTTATTTGATTCTTCTTATTTACATTTAATTCTCTTCATTTACACTTAATTCTCCTCATTTACATTTAATTCTCCTTATTTACATTATAAATTTTTCCTTTGATCTTTATTTATATGCTTAGTTATTTTTTTATTTGTTTGATGAATAATGTTTATGAAACATCAATAATTGTCGTAAAATTGTATTGCTATGGATTTATTAAAGTAATCAAGTTTTTTTTTTCTTTTTTGTTAAAACAACGGATCTTGGAGGTCTCGCATCATTGCATTCTGTTACTATAAAGAAACCAAATGATCAAACGTCAAAAGACCGTTTTATTAAAACGGTGGTTTGTATCACAGAAAAATGCTGTTAACGAAAACAGTTTCACTGTAACTGATCTTTTATCAACTAACGATATTAGTTGGTCGATAATTTTTTTTCTTTATCGCCTCTTGTCTATTGTTCAATTCGCTCTGAATTATATTGACGTCAAAGGTCAGTTTTTCTCTCTTATCCTCCAGTTACATTTAATACTTTTGTTTCACGCTAAAAAGAGATTTCTCGAATTTCCAATAAAGTGCACGATGTGTTTGAAATTCCAAAGATTCAAAGAGAAGACAATTTTATCTGATTTTTACCGAGATCGTATATACTCATTTTTTCAGCTTCGTTGTTTTTATTTGTTTAATTTCTGATATTTTTCAAAATAAGCGTCAAGATACAAATAATGTATTTTAAAAGTAATTTTATTTTTCATAAAATGAGCTTTTAAAACTTTGCAGTAAATGCGAATTTTGAAAAATTCAGCACTTGTTTGATAAATTGGATTTAGATGAGTGAAAATAAATAAAATAAATTTTATTCATTTATTCTGTCCACGCCCGAAGTAGTCACTAGATGATTATTTTTTTGAATTTTAAATCATGATACCTAAAATTTTATCAAGTTCATAACTTATAATAATTTTAATTTCTCGGAACTTTAAATAATTTGAACTTACATTGATTGAAGATGTAATTAATCTAAGCTTTGAGAATATTAAATTTAAAGTTATTTAAAAATTTCTTCAATTTTCAACAATTTTTTTCTATTATGATTTCAATTATTTACGACAATTTTAACTTTTAGCATTTTTCAACTATTTTCTTCAATTTTTAATTATTTTAATTATTTGTCAACTTTTTCCCTAAAATTTTAATTTACTTTCTTTAAATTTAAATTATTTTCTTTAATTTTACCAATTACTTTTTCGATTTTAATTACTTTCTTCTACATTAAATGAATTTTATTATTTATTGATTATTGTATTTAATTTAAAATTCTCTTATCATTTTCAAATTATTTTTACAAATTATTCATCAATTATTATTTATTCAAAGTTTGAAATTACAGATTTTTAAAAAATTAACAGTTAAAATTCAAAAATTAATCATTTTTTGGTTCATGGTTCATGGTTCTCTCCATTTAGATAACCTCAAACTAGAAAGTCGTTTTTCTCCCCAAATAAAAATATATTTCAACGAGAAAAATGAGATATTATTTGTCAGTATTGGATGAAAATTGCAGTTGTTCTTTGATTTTAAAGAAAACACATGAAATGTTAAATAATAAATTATTATTTGACAACAAATTTGAGCAAAATCTAATTTTTCCTAGAAAATGTACAACTGGATCTGTCACATTTTTGTGAAATTAATTTTAATAATAGTTTTATTTGTTGGAAACAGTCATTTTTTAGTTTCAGGTTATGTCAATGGAAAGAACCTCCTTCATTTAAATCTTTCCGATATTTTAAAAATTTTCTAATTTTATTATGAATTCTTTCCTTTCTTGATAATTTTTTTTTATCATTGTTGTTTTATCGTTGACTTATTAATAATGAATTTTTAAATTTATGAATCATTTTTCTATTTCTTTGAAATTTTAAATATATATCAAAAAATTCAATTTTTTTCTTATAATTTCTTATGTTTTAAAAAAATGTCAGTATTTTATCATTATTATTCCTTTTGTATTTTTATACAATTTTTTAATTCTAATCACTTCTTAAAGATTTTTATTTTATTTGCTTTAAAATTTTTTTTTTTTGTTATGGATTTTCTTTTTTTGCAAAAAGTATTTCAGGTTATTTTATATCATTTTTGTTTTATAACATTTCCCTTTCATAAAATTTTTAGATTCTATGATTTTTTAAACAAATTTTTTTCGTTAAAATTGTTTAAAAAATTGTTTCTTTTATTTTTCTGAATTTATTTACTTATTCCTTTTAAAACTTTCTTCAATTTCTGAATAATTTTCTACATTTTTCATTTTTAAAGGAAAATTATTGTGCTTTTTATTTTATTCTGCTTAAATACAATTCTTAAATTTTCTTATTTTATTCTTCCGATTTTTTATTTTGTCTAGTTTATTTTTCGCTATTTTTTTTTGTCTACTTTTTTCATACTTTGTTAAACTTCTTTTAAAATTTGTAAACTTCTAATTTTCAATTAATTCAAATTTAAATGCATAATAATGAAATAATATTTATTATTTTCCATATGCACAATAATCCTTTTTTTAATTCTTACAATATTTCTATTTTTCGAAACTGTATAATTTTTATCTTACAATTTCTTACTTTTACAAAATTTAAAGATTTTTTCTTCTTTTGCTTTTGATATTTTTTGTTGTTGTATTTTTCTTTGTATTTTATGATTTTCTTTAATTTTTTTCTTTTTATGCAAATTATTTAATATTATTTTACGAAATTTTGTTATTATAACATTCACTAAACTGATTATTTCGTTGATTCTATTAATTATTCTCATATTTTTGGAAATAAATACATTCATTTTTTTATAAATTTATTTAATTTGTTTCCACATCTTGTCTATTTTTTGCAAACTTACTTATTTTTTCATAAAATTTTTAGATTTACTTTATTTTTCTAAATTTATTGCTGTTGGACTTGCTTTAAGAGTAATACATATTAAAAAAAATATTGATGATTTAATACTCCTAAACTTTTTTATTTTTAAAGGATTTTTAAATTTCTTTTCTGAAGTTTTTATTCAACTTTATATATATTTTTTTTATTTTGTTTTATCAAATCTAATTTTTTATAGATTCTTACCAAATTTTTTTATTTTTTGTACTTTTTACATTTTTTTTTTACAGTTTGTTAGATACAGTTTGTATATCGTGTTACTTTATCTTCTTTTTGTATTTCAATATAATTATATTAATGTTTATATTATTTTTATGTATTGTTAATAATCCTGTAATTCGTCTATTTTCCTCCTATTTATTTTATTTTATTTCACAATTTTTTCAGTCCTTCCTTGCATTTTAATTAATTCTTCAATTTATTTATTATTCATAATTTTTCTATTTCTTAGAAACATTTTTTTTTTCTTTTAAATTGTTTAGTTTTTATCTTGTTACTACGAACTTTTCAATTTTCTACTGTTTTGAAGACTTTTATTGTTTTACTTTATATTATGTAAATTTAATCTTGTACTATAAATATTCTCATTTTAACATCGTTTTTTTTATTTCATAGAATTTTTCAAAATTGTATTCATTCTTTTTTTCTTCAATTTGTAAAATAGTTCTCTAATTTTTCTAATTTTAAAATTTCTTGTCTTTAGTAATACAATTTAATTTTTTTTTTAAAGTATCTTCTTATTTATTTTTTTAATTTAAAATAAATGTTTGCAAATAGTTTAATTTTTTCACAAGAGTTTCTACTCTTTTATATATTTTTATGTCACTGTTTCATTCTTGTGTTGTTTTTTATATTTTTTTCTTTATTTCTTTAATAATGTCCATAACATTTTTTATTTAAAAGAATCCTCTCGTTTTTTTAATTTATTACTTTTTCGTTGATTTTATCTAATTTCTTTATTTTGCGATCATATGAATTCGAAGATACTTTTTTGAAATTTACTCATTTATTCGACATAATTTATTTTATTTTAATTAAATAATTTTTTTTTCATTAATTCTTCACAAATGTTCTCAGTTTAAAAAATAAACTTCTTACAAATAAACATTTGGAAATTTTATATATCTTTAAAAAAAACTTCAAATTTTTGATTTAAATAAAAAAATCCGATTTAATTAACAGAGAATCGGATTTTTTTAAAATAAAATCTTGATTTTTGTCAGCCCCGATTATTAGGAAATTAATAGTTTGAATTATTTTTCAGGCAACTTCGTGAAGGGACTTTGGATGAAAATCGTCTCCAGGATGGTAGTAGATTGACATTGTTGCCAAGTGTGGAAACTGGACTGTTGGTGAGCGACTTTTTAACATGTATTTTATTCAGACAGTTCCGTTTTTTATGCAGGTGTGCTGCCTCCCTTCCAATTGACTCCTTCCATTCATTTCTCCCGTTGTTTTCCAGTCCCACTTGATTTTTAATTACCGTTTGAAGATTACGTGAAATCGGTGACGTTCACCAAACGGTAGTCTATCCTGATGTAAGGTTCCGCAAACCCGATGGAAGAAGCGCAATACCCCAAGCAGAAGAGGCTGAACAACCGCTCTGAATAAACTCCGTTAACTCTCTGGTGCACGAGCATCGTCAGGTCACTTGGTTTCTCGGTCATCATTCAGACACTTCAATAACCATCTATGGAACCAGAAAAGTATTTCAGCTTTTTTTCGGTTTTTTTCAAAAATCTTTTTTATTTTCTCTTTCTTTTCTATAGTTATTCAAATTTTAGCTCTGTTTATTTTTTTAATTCAATAGATTTTTACTTTATTTCAGCAGATTTTTGCTATTAAGCTACTTTTCATGGAGAATTGAAAAAGTTTTGGAAAACGAGAAAAAAATGATATAATTATTTCGGATATTCAAAAATGTGATACGTTTGTGGAAAGTCGAAGAAAATGAAAATGAGGATCAACTCTCATGTGGTTTGAGCAGCTAAGCAAAATTGGAAAGAATTGAGTAAACTTTGAGTTTACAGTTGTTTAACACAAGTTAGTTATGGAATGAAAATAATTTAATTTGTTATGTTGAGAAATATGATGGAAATATTTAATTGATTGGGAAAAAATTATTCAATAGGCAAAACATAGTACAGAACCGCTAAAAAGTATCTTTATGAGGAAGAGGAACAATTTTATTTGGTATTTAATGGACTGACCTAACCTAAAAAAAACAACACCTGTTACACCCTTTTTCGTGTTCAAAATAGGTACCAATCACACACTGATACGTTTTGGCATAAATTGTTTACATTTTAATTCATAAATTTAAAAAAACTACGATAAAATAATACATATTGTTATAAAGAAATTTGTAAATTTAATTCATTTCGGGTCAAATCTCATCTTTTTGATTGAAATTTATAAAATTTTGTATACGAGAATTTTTGGAGTCACTAATAACCACTTCGTTCATATTTTTTCAAAATTCAAAATGATGGATCCAAGATAGTGCACGATAAACTACATTTCTGTAAAATGTCAGCCATTTTGGATTCGCTATTTTGATTTTTTAAAAACTATGAATAGATTCGTCAGTAGCATTCCAAAAACCTCTATAAATTGAGTTTCATTAAGTTCGTTATAAATTATGCAATTATTTATAGAATATTATTATTTAATCCTTTATTTTGAATTTTGAAATTAAGCAAATTCGTTACCAGCTATCCTAAATACTGAGTTTTATAAAGCTTGTCAAAAACGGTCCTTTTTTTGTCAGAAATTTTGAATAATCATGAAAAAAAAGGCTAAAAAACCTCGTATTATTATTTCCGGTGATGTGTAGAACAGTTTTGTAAAATATCCTGAAATTTTAGTACAATTAATTTAATAAGAAATAATGAAGAATAAAACATTTAATCAAAATCAAATAAATTATGTCGAATAAATGAAAAAAATTCAAAAAAATATCTTCAAATTCATATATGATGGCAAAATTAAGAAAATTAGGTAAAAGCAACAGAAAAAAAATTAATTGTAAAAAAAAACAACGTACAAAGAAAAAAAAGCAGTCTATTAAAAGAAAGGGAAAATTCTTTTAAAGAAAAAATGTCATGGACAATATTGAAGAAATGATGAAAAAATTTAAAAAAAAAAACAATACAAGAATGAAAAAATGACATAAAAATATGTTGAAAAGTACAAACTCTTTTGAAAAAATTAAACTATTTACGGACAACTTTTTTTTTTTTTTTAAAGAAAAAAATAAATAAGAACATTATTTTAAAATTCGATGTTGGTGATTTGTGACCCAGTGTTATATATTATATTATTTTAAAAAACATTAAAATGTATTACTAAAGAGAACAAATTTTTAAAATTAGAAAAATAAGAGAATTATTTTACGTATTTAATAAAGAAAGAATGAATAAAATTTTGGAAAATTTTGTGAAATTTAAAAAAAAAAATTAAAAGAAAAGAAATTCTATGAAATAGAAGAACGATGTTAAGATGAGAATATTTAGTACAAGATTAAATTTACATAATACAAAAAAAAAGCTCTCAAGAAAGTAGAAAATTGATCAAATTTAAAAAATGTAGATCAAAACTAAACAATTTGAAAGGAGGAAAAATGTTTCTAAGAAGTTAAAAAATTATAACAAAAATTAAAGAATTGATTAAAACGCAAGAAAGGACTAAAAAAAATAGTGAAACATCAAGAAAATTAAATAAATAGGCAGAAAATGAAAAAATGTTCTTTTCCTTAATTAATTTTTATTATTTTCTTCAAATTTCAATACCATTCTTCAGTTTTCAATTATTTTCTTCTATATTCTTTAAATTTAAATTTCGTTCCTTAATTTTCAATTTTTCTCGATTTTCAATCCAGTTGTTTCATTTGTAATTATTTCCAACAATTATTCCAATAATTTTCTTAATCTTTCTTGTTTCCGAAATTTTTCAATTATTTCCTACAATTTTTTAATTCTCAGTTATTCTCTTAAAATTGTATAATTATTTTTTGATTTTTTTCAAATTTTTTGTTCGGCTGTGTATTAATTTAGCCATTTTTTGAATTTGGTTTTCAATTGTACATTATTTTCGTGGATTATTCTCGACAGTTTTTGAATTTTTTTGTCAATTATTTTCCTCATTTCTCAATTATTTTCGTCATTTTGTAATTTTTTTTCAATTATCAATTATTTTCTTCACATTTCAATTTCACTTTCAAATAATTTTCTCCATTTTGAATTATTTTCTTCAATTCTTAATTATTTTCTTCAATTTCCAATTATTTCAATTATCAATTATTTTTTTAAATTTCAATACAATTCTTTAATTATCTACTTTAATTTTCATTTATTTTCTAATTTTTTTTCTAAAATTTTCTTTAGTTCTTAATTGATAACTTAATATTCTCCTTCAATTTTATAATTATTCTTTAATTTTTTTAATTATTTTGTTCTATTGTCGATTAATCTCGCCATTTTTCGAACTTTTTTTACCTTTTTTTTCAATTGTCAAGTATTTATCTTAATATTTAATTATTTTAGTCATTCAGTAATTTTCTTTATAATTATTATCAATTATTTTCTTACAATTTCAATTTAATTCTTTAATTTTCAATTTATTTCTTCAGTTTTAATATTTTCTCCAATTATTATTCTCGTTATTTCTCAATTATTTGTTTCAATTATTAATTATTTCCTACAATTTATTCAATTATTCTCTTAAAATTTCATAATTATTCTTTAATTTTTTTGTTTTGTTGTCTATTCTTTAATTTTTAAAATTATTTTCGACAGTATGCTACTTTTTTTTCATTTTTCAATTATTTTCCTAAAATTTTAATTTAATTCCTAAATCTTTAATTTCAAGTATTAATTATTTTCTTCATTTCTCAATTATTATTTTCAACTTGAAATTGCAGTCTTTAATTTACAATTATTTTATTCAATATTCAATAATTCTCAACTTTTTTTAATTATGAATTATTTTCTCAGATTAGAATTTAATTCTTAAATTTTCAATTTATTTCTTCATTTTTTTATTATTTTCTTCAAATTTCAATTATTTTCTACAATTCTCAATTATTTTCTTCCATTTGGAATTATTTTCATTAATTTAAAATTATTTCTTCATTTCTCAATTATTTTCTTAGATTTTCTATTATTTTCTTCAATTTTCAACTATTTTCATCAATTTCTAATTAATTTATTTAATTCTGAAATATTTTCTACGATTTTCAATTATTTTAATCAATTTTTAATTATTTTCTTCAACTATAAATTATTATTTTTGAATTGCCAATTATTTGATTCAATTTTTAATTATTTTCTTCAATTTTTAATTATTTTTTTCAGATCTCAACTATTTCCTTCACTTTTTAATTATTTAATTTAATATTAAATAATTCTCGACTTTTTTCAACTATTTTTTTCAATTATCATTTACTTATTTTACATCTCAATAACTCCTCCATTTTTCAATTATCTTCTTCTATAATCAATAATTCTCGGCTTTTTTCAATATTTTTTTCAATTATCAATTATGTTTTTGAAACTTGATTTCAATTCATCAATTATTATTCAACAATTTTCATAAAATCACATTTTCTTCAATTTCAAATTATTTTCTACAATTTTTAATTATTTTCTTCAAATAACAATTACATTCTTTATTTTTTATTGTTTTTTTTTCAAATTCTATGTTTCTTGGGTTGTTTAACTTCTTTTTTCTTCAATTATCACTTATTTTCTTCTACATTCAATTCCATTGTTCAATTCTTGAATTATTTTCTTTAATTCTCAATTATAATTTTCGACATTTAATTCTATTCTTTAATTTTCAATTTTTTTTTAATATTCAATAACTCCTGGCTTTTTACAATGATTTTTTTTAAATTCTCAATTATTTTCTTCAAATTCCAATTTTTTTCTTAAATTTCAATTATTTTCTTCAATTTTCAATTATTTTTTCATATTTCTGTCAGTTTCTCAATTTCTTTCAATTTTCAATTTCTTGTCAATTTTCTTCAATATTTAACAATTCTCAGCTTTTTTAATGTTTTTCGTTTAATTTGTATTTAAATTGAAAATTTTTAAATTATTTTCTTCAATTGGCAATTATTTCCGTCGATTTCTAAATTTTTCTGCTGTTTCCAAATATTGTATTTAATTTTTAAGTACTTTCTTCAATTTTTAATTATTTTCTTCAATTTTCAATTATTTTCTTTAATTTTTATTTATTTTGTTCAATTTTCAATTGTTTGTTTCAATATTCAGTAATCACGACTTTTTTCAATTATTTTTTTTTTCAATTATCAGTTATTTATTTCATGTTTCAAAACCTCCTTCAATTTTCAATAATTTTCTTCTATTTTCCATTTAATTGTTCAATTATTGTTTTCAATTCAATTCAATATAAATTATTTTCTTCTTTTTTCAATGTAATTGTTCAGTAATTTTCTTTAATTCTCAATTATTGTATTCGAATTTCAATTTTATTTCTCAATTTTCAATTGTTTTTTTTAATATTCAATAATTCTGTATTTTTCTGATTTCAATTTTATTATTTAATTTTCAATTTATTTCTTCAATTTTGAATTATTAACTTAAATTTTAAATTATTTCTTTGGATTTTCTATCTAGTTGACCAATTTTCAATTATATTCTTTGAATTTAATAACCATTGTTCAATATTTCAATTATTGTTCAATTGTAGATTAATATTTACTTTTTTTTTTAATTTTGTTTCTAATTGTCAAATATCATTGTCATTGTTCAATTATTTCTTTTCATTATTAATTGTTTCTTTTAATTCTTAATTATTATTTTTTGTAAAGTTTAATATTTAATTTTTC
The DNA here is from genome assembly GCA_037103525.1 of Ganaspis brasiliensis. Taxonomy (NCBI): domain Eukaryota; kingdom Metazoa; phylum Arthropoda; class Insecta; order Hymenoptera; family Figitidae; genus Ganaspis; species Ganaspis brasiliensis. The sequence continues at coordinate 570,791 of JAZKLR010000055.1, read as the reverse complement.
AATTCTCAATTATTTTCTTTGAATTTCAATTATTTTCTTCAATTTTCAACTGTTATATTCAATTTTTGTAGCCATTTGTTGGTCTATTAATACTTAAAATAAATGGGTCGGGGACATTTCCACCAAAACCCAATTGACCGAATTTGTAATTGGCTGAAATTTAATTGTCCGAATTTGTAATTCTACAAACTTGCATTTGTCAGAATTTGCAATTCCCCGAACTTGCGTTTGTCTGAGCTATTAACTTCCCGAATTTGTATTTGTCATAACTTTCAATTTATCAAACTGACATTTGCCAAAACATTTAAATCGACGAAATTGCATTTGTTAAAATTTTTAACTCCTCGAACTCGTATTCGTCTGAACTTTTAAATCCACGAACTTGCATTTGCCCGAACTTTGAAATCACCGAACTTGCATTTGTCAAAATATTCAATTACCAGAATTTGCATTTGTCCGAACTTTGAAATCACCAAATTTGCATTTTCCCGAACTTTGAAATCACCGAACTCGCATTTAGCAGAATATTCAACTCTCCAAATTTGCAACTGTCAGAACTTCTAAATCCCTGAATTTGCATTTGTCCAAACTTTAAAATCACCGAACTTACATTCGCCCGAATTTTGAAATCTCAGAATTTGTAATTGTCCGAACTTTGAAATCACCGAACTCACGTTTGGCCGAACTCTTAAGTCTCCGAATTTGCATTTGGCCGAACTTTTAAATTACCGAATTTGCATTTTTCCGAATTTTTAAATCACCGAACTTGCATTTGTCAAACTCCTTAAGTCACCGACTACTCGTGTCCCCGAATTTGCATTTGTCCGACCATCGGAAAGTAGGTTTTCTAAAGGAGTCTTTTGATTGGCTGGTAATGTTACCGGGAAATTTACCATCCAATCATAAGACTCCTTTAGAAAACATACTTTCCGATGGTCGGACAAATGCAAATTCGGGGACACGAGTAGTCGGTGACTTAAGGAGTTTGACAAAAGCAAGTTCGGTGATTTAAAAGTTCGGAAAAATGCAAGTTCGGTAATTTAAAAGTTCGGCCAAATGCAAATTCGGAGACTTAAGAGTTCGGCCAAACGTGAGGTCGGTGATTTCAAAGTTCGGACAATTACAAATTCGGAGATTTCAAAATTCGGGCGAATGTAAGTTCGGTGATTTTAAAGTTTGGACAAATGCAAATTCAGGGATTTAGAAGTTCTGACAGTTGCAAATTTGAAGAGTTGAATATTCTGCTAAATGCGAGTTCGGTGATTTCAAAGTTCGGAAAAATGCAAATTTGGTGATTTCAAAGTTCAGACAAATGCAAATTCTGGTAATTGAATATTTTGACAAATGCAAGTTCGGTGATTTCAAAGTTCGGGCAAATGCAAGTTCGTGGATTTAAAAGTTCAGACGAATACGAGTTCGAGGAGTTAAAAATTTTAACAAATGCAATTTCGTCGATTTAAATGTTTTGGCAAATGTCAGTTTGATGATTTGAAAGTTATGACAAATACAAATTCGGGAAGTTAATAGCTCAGACAAACGCAAGTTAGGGGAATTGCAAATTCTGACAAATGCAAGTTTGTAGAATTACAAATTCGGACAATTAAATTTCGGCCAATTACAAATTCGGTCAATTGGGTTTTGGTGGAAATGTCCCCGACCCATTTATTTTAAGTTAACAAGAGAAAAAACCGGGAAAAGACCGGGAATTTTGTGGGACGAAATTAGTAGACACCCTGGGAATTTTTAAATCGTGTTTTTGTGGTAACCCTGCGGATTTTAAAAATTTTTTTTAAAAAGATCATGATTGTTATCAGACTTGCCTTTAAGAAAAATTTTATTTTAGCTGTTTGTTTATTATTTACAATAATAATTTTATGTCAGGGAAATTTGTAAATTGAGTTACTATGATGTTTAAGATATTATGCGAGGTTGAATACTATTCAGCAAAACTTTATTATCTTTATTTCGAGTATCTATTACCCTTTTTCTTTTCTTCTTCTTTTTTAATAGCATCTTTAAATTACTCTAGAAAACAAATTTTCTTTAGTCTTGTTTAGATTTAGTGGTGTCTGTATTGGTTATAAAATTTTGAAAAAGTTTTGTCATTTTGTTAGGCGGCAGCTTGGCAGGCGTTGATGAAAGCTACTAGAGTCTAGAGGAATCAGCTGACGACGCCTAACTGGTTCATCGTGGCTCCTTCTGCATTGACGACGTCGTAGGGGGAATATGTTGGAATAAAGGGTGTGTTCCGAAATTGACGAAGCGAGAGCTGGCAACAGCGCACGGTCCTTATCGCTGCCGACGAGGCTGGTTCGCATAGCTGTCAAGCGAACCGCCCGCCCGGACTCTCCGCAGTCAATTTTAAAGCGCCTTCGTACATACCAACGCAACGCCTCGGGTTCGATCGAAACTCTGCTACAAGGCTCGACTTTCTGCACACGCGTGCCTAAAATTTCAGACAGGAAGCTTCTTTTCTCACCTGCAACACGATCAGCGGATTCCTTTTGTTAAATCGCCCAAAGCCCCCTCTCTCTTTTGGCTTTTAAAAAACACTGGGTTCAGTCATTTCAAGACTGATTTCACAACATCCTTTGTCGTTGAAAGACTTTCTTCAAGTTTTTTTTTTTTCCTACTGAAATTCTATACCACAACTATGCTTTTCTCTGTGGAAATAATTGCATTTCGACAGAATTTCCGAGTTTCGGGTTAATGAACTTTTACTTAAATTGTGTTCACTGCCTTTTGTCAAGTTAATTTCTCATTTTGTGTTTTTCTTTTTTTTTTTTTTAGGAATTACATTTAAATGAAGGAATTTATGATATTTTAGATTAGACACGAGTGTGAGATTTTTTTAGATTATACGAGTATGATCTTTTTTTAGATTGATCATAAACGAGGAATTTATTCTAGTTTAAAATACATTTTGAATGGTTTCACAATTTTTACTGTAATTATCATACGTTTGGCTAATTTGCTTTCTAATTTGATGTTGTGAGGAAGGCTGATCACCGGGCAAAGATAGTATAGGCAAGGTCATTGCATAAGATGAATGTCATTGATCAAGTCTTGAAAACTTTTGATTATTATTGGCCCTAGCCTTGAACTATTTCGTCCTGGTTAAATAGTAAACTGTACTATTTCTAGATTCTTTCTTTCTTTCTTGGGGAATTTTTATTCCTCTTATGTTAATTAAATGCCGTATTGCGTCATTGGTTGATTAGCTATCGAGGAATTTAAAAAAAAAGAAGTAACATTTCAAAGTTGATGAGACGTTAATAACTCGTAAAATAAATCCATGTATTTTAAAGGGCAAAGTCTTTTGGAATTTTGATGATATCTCTATATATTCAACATTAAGGCCAAGTTATCTATGTTTCGATACTGTTTATCATTGCGATATCCTTTTTGGGGAATTCATTTCTTCTTTCTCTTCGAACAATCAGTAAATTGTAATAAATTCTTTTTTTGATCAAAGGCTTCGTCCAGAAATTATGTAACAGGTTTTTAGCGCAATTTTGACCCCATCACGTCCCCCCCCTTTTTTTTCAGGAAGCACTTTTAAAATAATTAATCCTGCGTAATTAAAGTAAATTAAGTAATTAGGTACATGCTAATAAATAAATATTGCAGAGCTTAATCACATACATTTTGGAGGAGTTTCTCAATGTTTTTGCATCATTGCTTTATTTTTTTAAAATTATATTTTATTAAACACTTTACACTTTTCTATTTAGTGTAAGTGTAACATAACAAAATAAAAAATCCCCTTCTGACACAATTAGTAAAATTTTATTGTACCCCCCCCCCCCCTTTCTAAAACCTGTTACGTAATTTGTGGACGATGCAAAAGGCTCTTGAAGCTTTTAAAAATCATAGACGAATTAAAATCACACGTTTTTGAGTCCATAAAGAACTTTCAACAATTTTCTAGCTTAGTGACCCCACCTCACTCCCCTAAATGAAAGGGGGGGCTTTATACCCCCCCCCCCTCAAGAATGAAAAATGTTTTCTTAAATATTAATCAAAAAAATTTTTTTATTTAACATATACATATACAATTGATCATTAGTAATAATTAACACAATTATGAAAATATATTTTATAATAATATTCAAATGATTTTGTAAAATATATTATTATATAATATTAATTTTCAGAAATGTTTTTATTTCTGACCTTTCAAACTAAAGTCTCAATGATAAATCCCAGGGTGTCTAGCGATCCGGAAATTCCTGGAAATCCGGTAATTTTTTGGAAATGTCTAGAAAATATAATAGTAACTGAAATTTGGAGAAAATTTAAAATTTAAGGAAACAATTAAATTGACTAAAATAATTGAAACTGAAGGAAATTATTGAAAATGGATTAATGTAATTATGAATAATCAAAAATAGGAAAGTATGACTGAAAGTTGAAGGAAATAGTTAAAAATTCAAAAAAATAAATTATGGAAAATAATTGAAAATTGATAAAGCTATTGAAAAATGACAAAAATAATATAAATGAAAAAAAACAAGTGTAAATAAAGTTTAATGGAATCGCAGAAACTACATGAAAATAGATAAGGGAGTTTGTAAATATCAATTAAAAGAATTGAATAAAATAACTGTAAATTTAACAAAATATTTAATGTTAAAATAATTGAAATTTAAAGAAAATTATTTAAATTTAAGAAAACATTATATTAACTTGAAGAAAATAAGACGAAAGTAAAAGAGAGTAGAAAATAAAATAATTAAAAAAGGTAGTACAATTAAAATTGCAGAATGTAATTGCATCACTTAAAGAATTTAACAAAAAAAGTTTTATTTAAAATAATAAGAAATAAGGGAAAAATTTTTAAATGAAGTTAATACTTTAAAACCGAAGAAAATAATTGTAAAATCCAGAAAATAATTACAAATTCAAGAAAATAATTAAAAATTGAAGATATAATTGAAAACTGAAGGATTTATTTTTAAAAATTGTAAAATGTAAATAAAACTTGAAAATAATAATTTTGAATTGAAGAAATTGAAAGTTTTTAAATTTGGAAACATAATTGAGAACTGGAAAAATTGAATAAAATAACTTATGTTCGGAGAAAAAAATTTTAAATTGAGAAAATAATCGAAAAATGAAGGAAAATGAATAAAAAATAGAAAAATATAATTGAAGTTTGAGAAAAATAATTCAGAATTGGAAAAAAGTAATTTCAAACTGAAGAAAATAATTTATAAATTTTGTAATTTTTTTTTCAAATCTCAATTATTTTATTTATATTTCAATTTAATTCTTAAATTCTCAATTTATTTCCTCCATTTTTAATTATTTTCTTCAATTTTCAATTATTTTATTCAATGTTCAATAATCCTCGTCTTTTTTCAATTCTCGATTATTTTTTTGAACTTTCAATATAATTTTATAATTATCTTCTTCAATTTTCAATTGATTTCATAATTTTCATTTATTTCCTAAAATTTTTACTATAATTTTCTTCAGTTTTTTCAGTTTAATTCTCGTCATTTTTCAATTGTTTCTTTCAATTATTAATTATTTTTCACAATTTATAATTATTTCCTACAATTTTTTCAATTATTCTCTTAAAATTTTATAATTATTTTTTTGTTTCATTTTGTTTTGTTTTGCTGTCTAATTAATCTAGCCATTTTTCGAATTTTGTTTCCAATTGTCTATTATTTTCGTTATATTTCAGATATTTTCTTCAATTTTTCAATTATTCTCGGCACTTTTCAATTATTTCTTTCAATTATTAATTTTTTACGCAATTTTCAATTATTTTTTACAAATTTTTCAATCTACAATTATTTTTGAAGTTTATTTATTTCAATTGTCAATTACTTTCTTAAAATTTTAATTTAATTCCTTAATCTTCAATTTATTTCTTCAATTCTTAATTATTTTATATTCTCAATTATTATTTTTAATTTGAAATCCCAGTCTTCAATTTTCAATTATTTTATTCAATATTTAGTAATTCTTACCTTTCTTCAATCATCAATTATTTTTTTCAAATTTGAATTTAATTCTTAATTTTCAATTTATTTCTTAATATTTTTTATTTTCTTAAAATTTAAATTTTTCAGTTTTTAATTATTTTCTTCTATATTCTGCAATTTTCAGCTTTTTTAATTACTTTTTCTTCAATTTTTAATTATATTCTTTAAATTTCAATTCCATTTTTCAATTTTTTTCGATTTTCAATCCAGTTGTTTAATTTGTAATTATTTCCAACAATTATTCCTATAATTTTCTTAATTTCTTAATTTAATATTTCATGTGTAATTTTTTCAATTATTTCTCTTAGTTGTCTATTAATCTAATCATTTTTTGAATTTTGTTTTCAATTGTCAATTTTTTTGGTCAGTTTTCAGATATTTTCTTCAATATTTCAATTATTCTCGTCATTTTTCTATTATTTCTTACAATTTCTTTCAATTTTTTTCCGAAATTTTTCAATTATTTCCATCAATTTTTTCAATTTTTAGTCATTTTCTTAAAATTTTATAATTATTCTTGGATTTTTTCAATTTTTTTTGTTCGGCTGTGTATTGGTCTAGCCATTTTTTGAATTTTGTTTTCCATTGTTCATTATTTTTGTCATTTTTGAGATATTTTCTTTAATTTTGTAATAATTATTCTCGTAATTTTCATTATTTATTGCATTTGAAAAAATTTGTAGTTTTAAATAACTAAAAACAATGCAAAATTTTTCACGCCCTTGGGCGAGTGTTAAAATTGCTACTTATTTTATATTTGGTCATGGAATTTAATGAAAAATGGTCTGGATAACCTGAAAGTCATTGAACATTGAAATTTTGAAAACGTAGCAATCCTGTTTTAAACACATTCCAATTTGTTGTTTATTATTTTTTTTTGTCACTTTTTCCCAGGAGAAAATTCACCTTTTCACCTTTTTTTAAGAAAAAAGGTACTGCACGGAAAAAAATCTAGCGTGGCGAACCACTGAATTTAGAAATAAAGTTATAATAAGAAAATGTACAGTTAATTTATATAAATGTTTCTGCTATTTTCAGTAAACAGTTTTAATAAATTGATATTTCTTTTGTTATTGTTAAAATTCGAAATTTCGTATTTTAGTAAATTATGCATTCTTCTTAAATAACCAAAATAATAAAACTTTTTAAATATAACAGTGAAATGCACCTTTAGGTCAGCTATAGGCATAGTCAATTTGTTGATACGAATTTTAGTGATTTAGCGATAGTGAAAATTTTCGAAACAAATAAACAGTCAAAAACTGACAGCTTCAGTCCAAACTTTCACGTGGTTATATTTATTTAACCAGATAATAATAAAAATTTTTAATTTCATTTAACAATTAATTAAATAAAAATATTAATATGATTAACTTGAGCCAAATTATAGTGAAAATTATTAAGGTGAAAAGAAGAAAGAAGAAGAAGAAATGAGTTAATAAAATATTATACTTATGTATTTATATTTTCAAAACAATAAATACATTTACATATTTATTTAATTTTATCAGTTACTATTAATTATTAATTAAAATGTAAATTAATATAATTTTGCATAATGTAATAAATGGCTTTTTTATTTTAAAAATTATTAAAATAACCTTTAATTTTTGTTTACAATCATAAAAATGTTATTACTTCTATACACAATAAATCATATGATTTAATATAAAAAAATTACATTAATAATAAAATATTTCAAGCTAAACGATTGTTGCATTTAAATTAATTGATAAATTTAATATAAGTTTAAGTGCATTCGTTACTTTTTGTATGCATACAATAATTATTTTATTGAATTTTAAAATCCCTGAAGAAAAAAAAAACGTAAAATGAAAATTAAAAATTGAATCTTTAAACGTTAAAAAAAACCTTTATTAAATGATAAATATAGTGGTATTGTAAACTTATTAAGTTTATTTACAATTTTAATAACCCTAATTTTCAATAAAATCTAATTCAAATCAAAAACAATAAGAATATCAAAAACTACTTATCAAAATATTAGAAAATCATGTCAATTGAAACTTAAATGACATATTAATGACGAAACTAAATACATATTTAAATTTATTTATTGTTTTGAAAATCAAAGTACAAATACAAAATTATATTTATGTCAAATCATTTTATCGTATTCACTTTCCTTCTTCATACTTTTTTATACGTCACTACATTTTACTGAAGATAATTAAAACACTTATATTAATTATAATGAAGGTCTTAGTAAAAATTGTAATACTTATTATGTGATAAAATAAAAATAAATAACACCTAACCACGAAAATATTTGAAGTTGAAATTGTCAAAACATATATTTATCTGCTTTTTCTAGCTATTCATTAAAATCAAATTTCTAGCTATACATTTTGAATATTTAAATTAAAGAATTTTAATATCTTTCTTTTAAAGTGACAAATATATAAATTAATAATACACTTTCCCTAATATAGAAAAATTGAGTGACGATTTTCAATTTCGCCAAAACAGTGATATTGGCAATATCGTTCGTTCGTTTTTGGCTAAATGTTTAACTATTATGGAGAAAAGTTTTACTGATGCAGTTATACTTTTTTTTCCGTGTGTGATGCCTGCAATGAACTTTTATATTATTAATTTATTGCTTCTTCTATGAGGAAGCAAATTATTTTGTTTACTTGGAAGCGAAATGTCCATGAAATGGACGTAATTTTTACCTATTTATTGTGGAAAGTTATACTTAAAGATACTTATCACCTAGGACCTATTTTCTGATACCATTTTTAATGACTTAAGTCGATGTAGCGATTATTTGCACTCATTTTAGTAAGAATGTGTTGATTAGCCTCTTCAAAAAATTCAAAAAATCAGTTTTTTCAAAAACGACCCAAACGATCTTTTTTATTTTATGCTTAAAATCATCAGGAGGCATCCCAGAAACAAAATCAAGAAATAATCGAGCTGCCACCGAAAAAAATATCTTCCTCTTTTGAGCTGAACATTCCTATTATAAAATCCTCTTGAGTTTTTTTTACTCAAAATGAGCTAATTATACTACAACCAATAGTATTTTCCTCTGTTTTGAAGAGGAAAAATATTAGATGCCTCTCACGTTAGTCTTATGTTGAGAGTAATCCACTACTTTCGATAGGAAACGACCTATCAAAAGTAGAGGAATATCCTCTATATCGTATTTGCACATGCGCAATCAGTAACAATTGTATCGCGTCGTCAGCTTTAACGTTTATTTTCACCTTTAATTTTCGATTATGGAAGACAATTTACAGTGTGTTTTAAAGGTTTTAAGACTGGATGATAATATTTTAGTGTTCTGTACACATAATAATATTTTGACTTCATTATTTGTTTGTGTACGAATGTGAAATTGAAGTAAAAGATCAATATAACCTAGCAGTGTGACATGTTTATTTTACTCGCGTATTTAATAAAACAACATACAAAATGTTGGAATATTGATGAATATTCCTTTCTTTATGTGAATCAATGAAGGTAGTTAGTGATTTTAACTTTCTTTAAATGATTTAAAGTAATTTAAGTGTGAAAGTGAAAAAGTTTACTCTATGGGAGGAAAATTCCTCTTATTTTGATGAGTATAACATCCTCTCAAAACAAGGGGAATCAATTTGATACCATATTGTAGAGGAAGAAAAGCATCAAAATGAGTGGATTCCGCTCAAAAGAAGATATTTTTTCGGTGTGGGGCACTTCTGGGTTGTTAGGGTTTTCTCACTAAATAAGTTGTAACTAAACCCCCGGAGAAAGCCAAGAGACAAAAATCCCCAAAATAATGGGAACCATTTCCTAATTCTCCGGCTAGATCAATCAATCCATCATTTAGTACCCCATAAAATTAGGATCTTTGTGCGTAATAAACTTCAGTAATGAAAAATCAACACTGATCGGTTTTTTTTTTTCTCCATGAGATTAGACTCTCTTTTTTCTTTTTATTTGATGGAGGAAACTGGAAATCAGAGTCGCTAGATTACAAAGCAGCGTACCCATGCGCGAATATTATCGGCCAATTCAGCCAAGTGAGACGATCGAGATTGGCAACGAAGCCTAGCGTGTCTGTGGCATGACTTGTCCAGGAAATTCGGCATCGACAATGGCGGCTACATGATGCCGCAACCTTCGTGTGAAGCCAATGCGGTTGGCAGGGCATAGTCATCATGTTGGTTAGAGTCATACCCTAGCTAGCTGAAAGGCAGCAGAACGTGTAGGTATCATGGAAGTTTTAAACGACCAACGAGGGACCATGGGCTTTGCTCCATGCAGCTGTAGGGATAACTATGCATATCTATATATACTATCCGCATCACAAATACTCTGACAAACTATGCCAGAGGCTGAAACACTCGTGTGAACGTTGAGCTCACACGTGTACGCATATAATATAATGTAGGAGGGTGAGGGCGAAAAGGCGTAGGTCCGAGTTGGCTCGCCTGGTTGCCTGCCAGCTTACACTTACTTACTACTTGCTGGCTGGCTGGTTGACTGCCTCCTGTGCATCTGTGGTGGTGTACCCCTATATACCGGGACGTGACACGTGGGTCACTTCACCCATCGGATGCGGTTAGAGCAGGTTGCATTGCATCTCTGGCGCCACCTACGTACATGAACATTCAACTCCGGATCTCTTGGATGCTATGCCACAGGCTACTGCACGGCTAGTCGATAAAAACCCCTACACAGGAAAAAGAGGACTCAGCTGCAAAAACTTGCCTCTCATCCTAGACCCCCGGCTCTAATCAATTTTGCAATTTAAAGCATATCAATCCTTGTCCCCAATTGTAATTCGATGCTGCTTTGATCAGAAGCTTCTTGGAATTTTGTTATCTGCCTCGCTTATAAACAGTCGCTTTTATCAGACCAATTGTGTCGTGCTTGTATTCATGGAATTTTAAAATTCCTGTGTATCATGGGTTGCTACAAACCCTGATGAACCTTGAAAAGGTATGGAGTTCCAGGTATGAATAGGTCTTCTGGAAATAACGGGGAATTTAAAAATGTTTCTAGAGGTTTTTCTTTTTTCTTAAAGGCGTGTGATGGAGTGTGACGTCAATGGTATAGGGAAAATTTGTCCTCGAATAAATATTGAATTTTGAAACTTGGTACAGTTAGGTAAAATGTCATTAGGAGGGTTTCTCTCACCCGAATTTCAGGCTTACAGGCATCCCCTATTTTGGAAATTTTCTCCTATTGAAACTTTTAGGGTATGTCTACGTTTTGATATGATTTACGTGAAAGGCGACAGGCCAAACAATAATAATATTAAACCTGTTCTTAAAAACCTCTTGTTCCTTAACTGTAATTTATTCAAAGTTTTAAGTTACAATTATTGCAAAATTCACTGCAAAAACATGGTGTCATAAATTGGCTAAAAATGTCGTAAATTAAGATACTTTTGGTGTCTTAAGACACAAAAAATGTCTTATTTTAAGACATTTTTGAACAATTTAAGACACCTGTTTTTGCAGTGTTTAACAGTTAAAATTAAAACATTAATTATTTTGTGATTCATTTTAACTTAAGGGGTCTACCCAATTTAGAAGCGCTAAAAAAAGGTATTTCTAAACAATTTTTTTGATAGGTTTATGCTCAGGGTTGCTACAGAAACCCGGAAAACCTGTAAATTTTAGGGAATTTACCAGGGCTGTAATTGATTTAAATCATTAAAACCCGGTTAAAAAATCGGACAGAAAAAATAACATCAGGAATTATATCAGAAATGACATCGGAAATGATATCAGAAATGACATCTGATTTTGGAACTACAAATGATATAATTTCCAGGGTGTCTACTAACCGGGAAAACCGGGAATTTAAATTGACCGGGAATTAACCGGGAATTTTCCGTCAAACCGGAAATTTTCTTTCTGGGATAATAAATTTGACTAATATATCAATTTGTTTTATAAATAAAGATGGTAACTTCATGCATTTTGAACCAATCTGATTATGCGTTTTGATTTTGTGTAATTATGCGACAATTATGCAATTAAAAAATATAAAAAAATACATTAAAAATTAAAACATAATACATTCAATTATTTTCTTAGATATTCAATAATTCTCGGCTTTTTTCAATATTTTTTTTTCAATTATCGATTACGTTCTTGAAGCTTTAATTAAATTCTTCAATTATTCAACTATTTTCAGAAATTCACAATTATTTTCTTCAATTGTCAATTATTATTCTTAATTTTCAATTATTTTCTTCAACTCTCAATTATTTTCTTCAATTTCCAATTATTTTCTACAATTCTCAATTATTTTCTTCCATTTTGAATTATTTTCATTAATTTCAAATTATTTCTTCATTTCTGAATTATTTTCTACTATTTTCTGCAATTGCCAATTATTTTCATCAATTTCTAATTAATTTCTTTACTTCTGAAATATTTTCTACGATTTTCAATTATTTTAATCAATTTTCAATTTTCTTCTTTAACTCTAAATTATTTTTTTCAATTGCCAATTATTTGATTCAATTATCAATTATTTTCTTCAATTTTCAATTATTTTCATCAATTTTAAATTATTTTCTTTTCTTTATTAATTATTTAATTCAATATTCAATAATTCTCGACATTTTTAAACTATTTTTTTTCAATTATCATTTATTTATTTCACATCTCAATAACTCCTCCAATTTTCAATTATTTTCTTCTATAATCAATAATTCTCGGCTTTTAAAATTTTTTTTTTTCAATCATCAATTACGTATTTGAAACTTCAATTCCATTCATTAATTATTATTAAACAATTTTCATGAAATCACATTTTCTTCAATTTCAAATTATTTTCTACAATTTTTAATTAATTTCTTTATATTACAATTACATTCTTAATTTTTTATTGTTTTCTTCAAATTCTATAATTCCTGGTTGTTCAATTTTTTTTTCTTCAATTATCACTTATTTTCTTCTACTTTCAATCCAATTGTTCAATTCTTGAATTATTTTCTTTTATAATTTTCGACATTCAATTCCATTCTTCAATTTTCAATTGTTTTTTTTTTCAATATTCAATAACTTCTGGCTTTTTATAATGTTTTTTTTTTAAATTCTCAATTATTTTCTTCAATTTTCAGTTTTTTTCTTAAATTTCAATTATTTTCTTCACTTTCCAATTATTTTTTCATATTTCTTTCAATTTCTCAATTTCTTTCAATTTTGAATTTCTTCTCAATTTTCTTCAATATTCAACAATTCTCAGCTTTTTTAAATTATGTTTTTCTTTCAATTATAATGTAAATTGATTATTTTTAAATTATTTGCACCAGTTTGCAATTCTTTCCGTCGATTTTTAATTTTTCTGCTGTTTTCAAATATTGTCTTCAATTTTTAAGTACTTTCTTCAATTTTTAATTATTTTCTTTACTTTTTAATTATTTTGTTCAATTTTCAATTGTTTTTTTCAATATTCAGTAATCTCGATTTTTTTCAATTATTTTTTTTCAGTTATTAGTTATTTATTTCATGTTTCAAAACCTCCTTCAATTTTCAATAATTTTCAATCATTTTCAAATTTAATTGTTTAATTCTTTTTTTCAATTCTCAATTAATTTCTTTAAATAAGAATTCTATTCTTCAATTTTTAATGTTTTCTTCAATATTAAATAATTCCTGGCATTTTCCATTTTTTTTTAATTATAAATTATTTTCTTCTTTTTTCAATCCAATTGTTCAGTAATTTTCTTTTATTCTCAATTATTGTATTCGAATTTTAATTTTATTTCTCAATTTTCATTTGTTTTTTTTTTAATATTTATTAATTCTGTGTTTTTCCGATTTAAATTTCATTATTTAATTTTCAATTTATATCTTTGTCATTGTTCAATTATTTCTTTTCTTTATTAATTATTTCTTGTCATTATTAATTGTTTCTTTTAATTCCTAATTATTATTTTTTGTGAAGTTTAATATTTAATTCTTCAAATCTCAATTATTTTCTTTGAATTTCAATTATTTTCTTCAATAATCAACTGTTATATTCAATTTGTTTAGCAATTTCTTGGTCTGTTTATACTTAAAATATATTTTTAGTTAACAAGAGAAAAAAACGGGAAAAATAGAAACAAAAACCGGGAAATGACCGGGAATTTTGTGGGACGAAATTAGTAGACACTCTGTCATTTCTGATGTAATTTCCGATATCATTTTTATTTATTTATTGACAAAACTTATTGCATTTACGAAATTGAAATTTTCAGATTCTTCTTTTGAATAAATTGATAGGAAATGATATAGAAAAGAATGTCATTTTTTATGCTATTTCCGATATCATTTCCGATGTAATTTCTGACAATATTTCTGATGTCAGAAATGACATCATTTCCTATGTCAATTCCGATCAATTTTTAAAAAAAAAAAAGAAAGTAAAACATGTCGTCAATTTCGTAAATGCTATAATTATTATCAATAAATAAGTAAAAAGTGATACCTATCGGGAAATGATTTATCAGAAATGACATATAGGAAAGAATATCAGAAATGATAACTGACATCATTTCCTATGTCAATTCCGATTAATTATTCTAAAAAAAGAAACTAAAACATGTCGTCAATTTCGTAAATGTTATCATTATTGGCAATAAATAAATAAATAAATAAAAGTGATATCAGAAATGATATAATTTTTAGTCCCGAAATCAGATGTCATTTCTGATATCAGAAATGATGCTCGATTTTTCAAAAGGGAAATCATGATTTAAATAAAAAAGAAACTTCAATTCTTCGGATGTCTAATACTGCATGTAAAAAATTGAAAACCAAAAAAAAACTTCCACAATTTTGAGAATAAATCGTGAGATTTTCAATTTTAATATTTTATTTATCAAATTTTAAAAATTATGCCAATACAGACGATCAAAATGGAAATTTGTAATGGACATCTAAAGTAATAAAATCTAAGTAGTATTTCATAAAAATATGCATGTTTATGAAATGTCACGCGTCATTTTCGAGCTACAGAATTTATTAAAAATCTGCATATTTTACCATTTTTGCACGCAGTTTTTTGTGTAATATTAATCAAGAGTTATTGTAAATTAATTCTTTCATTAAAAGAACAAAATCGGTTCAGCTGTTCAAAAGGTAGAAATAATTATTTATTTAAAAATTTTAATTTATGAAAAATTTAAAAAAGGTTTAAAACAAAAAATTTTGTCTTTTTTTAACGAACTTTTCAAAAAAGAAATTACGTTACATAGAACAAAAGATATAGGGATTTGCATCTTTTTTTCAAAATTTTGACATTTTATAAACAAATGCATATTTTGATTAAATATTACATGGATTTTGTTACTTTAGAAGTCCATTACAAATTTCCAAAGTGTCATCATATTTGGTTTAGTTACTCCGAAATAATGTAAAAGGAGGAATCGCTCAAAAAATAACATTAAATTTTTGTTTTTACGTCATTATAATTTAAATAAATTCCAAACGTCAATTAACTCATATTCCAATTTAATCCAACTTTTAAATTTCAATTAATTTAAATTTAAATGCGTAATCATTAAATAATATTAATTATTTTTCATATTCACAATAATCCTTTTTTTAATTCTTACAAGATTTCTAAGAGATTTCACTTTTTCGAAACACTTTAATTTTGATCTTATAATTTCTTATTTTTACAAAATTTTAAGATTTATCTTTTTTACATTTGATACTTTATTTTTTGTATCCTATTTGTTTTTTTATTATAGAATTTTATTAATTTTTTTTCTTTTTAGGCAAATTATTCACTATGATTTTACATAAATTTGTCATTAAAACATTCACTAAACTTTTTATTACGTTTCTTTTTTTAATTACTTTCATATTTTTAAAAATAAAAACGCTAATTTTTTGTAAATTTATTCAATTTCTTTTCACATCTTGTCTATTTTTTAAAAACTTATTCTTTCATAAAATTTTTACATTTTCTTTATTTTTCTAAAAATTATTTTTGTACTTGTTTGAAGTGTAATATTATAAAAATATTTTTGGTTTAATTCGCCTAAACTTTTTTATTTTTAAAGGATTTTTAAATTTCTTTTGTGGACTTTTTAATTATCCTTATAAATACAGTAATTAAACTTATTTTTATTAATTCTAATTTTTTAGTAGTTTCTTATCAAATTTTTATATTTTTTTACAGTCTGTTAGATTAAAGAAAAAATTATTTCTCCGTACTCTTCTTATTTACTTAATTTACTTCATATTTCCCAACTTTTTTAAATTTCTCATTTTTTTTTAAGACTTTTAATTTTATATTATGTAAATTTAATCTAGTTCTAAATATTCTCATTTTAACATCGTTCTTCTATGTTATAGAACTTTTTCTCTTTTAAAAATTTAACGAAATTTTATTCATTCTTTTTTTATTCACGTAATATTTTCTGTGAAGCGGGGGGGGGGGGGGTCCGAAACCTTACGATATCTCACGAAGGGAGGAGAGGGTCAAAAAGTTCCAAAAACGTCTTACGTAATTTATGAAAGGCCCCTAATTTCCGTGTACAAATAAAACGTAAATTTTCACACTAATATCACTTTTATGTCGGCCATATTTGATACATCTTAGATTAATCAATAGGGGCGTTTTATTATTTGAAATTAATATTCTCTACAAGTCTGTTCGTTCGATTTTGTTAAAATTGTTTTGGTTTAAAAAATATATAATAGATCATTTTTATTTGTTTAATAATTTATTAACGAAATATTATTAACAAAATCCAACGAATTTCACTAAACCGTTTCTGAATGTCAAAAATCTTTAATTTTCATCCAATTTTAAGTTTTAGTGGTTTATTTTATTTTAAATTAAATTTACCATTAAATCTAAATAAAATTAGATTAAAAGTTAGTTTTTCTATTTCAAAAAGCAAAATAATGACTTCAGACATTTTTAGATAATTTTTGTGGCAACCCTGCATATTTTAAATTCTACACAAGATTGTGATATGCATCACAGATTAGTTTGAACTCTTCTTTTAACTTAAAAAAAACAGAAATTATCGTTTTTTATTTGTTATTTTTTCCTTCTTCAATATTATTCCCCCAAGTGATAAAAATTCATTTTTTACGAAACATTCTTTTTATTAAAAATTGAATTAATTGTCTAATTCGACAAATCGAAATCTGATGTTTTAAGTTTTCTAGGAATTCAGCCTAGTATAATTTTTTAGAGAATATCCATATCGTTAATTGATCTTAAAAAATTTGAATTTAAAAAAGCTGCTTTACAAAATGCAAATAATTTTCCCATGTCTAAGAAACGCTTTTTTAAAAAAAAAATTGTTGATATATTGAACGGAATGAATGCAATTGGATAAATTATTAACTTGTAGCAAAACTTTGCACAACTGTGAACCCAACTAATTTCTTTTGTGCATGGATAAAGTTTCCATTGTAACCCCGGGACTTATAAGTCTTGGCAACCTGGTATCGACTATCGTGCCAGGTTCCTGACTACTAGTCATTGTCGCAAGTGTGCTGGATTACACTTAAGAATTTCGTAAATTGAATCAGCTAGATGAGAAATCCACTTAAATTAACAGTCTGATCGATTTTTTAAAAAAAATTCATTCTATTTTAATTAATTAAGAAATAAATATTTCAGCCAAACACACAATCAATTTATTGTTCTTCCATGTTATTAGATTTACTATTTTTTTTTAGTTTTTTATTTTCTCTATCTATATTCTAATATTTATTCTATTGATTCTTGTCTATCACACCTGCGACATTTGTCAAATAAAAATAAAATACATAAAACACAAAGATAAAAGTAGCATGAACTATATTTTTACTAGAAAGTTTCGTTGATAAGCTTCTTTATCATTCTTTAACTCTATTTTTTGATCTTTCTTCCGTTAATTTTGAAATTTTTCTTCTAATTTCGGAAATATTACTTTAATTTTAAAAATCCTTTTCTAATTATTTTTTGTATTTAACTTACACAAGGAAATATGTTGTGATTCAAATTGAATTACCGAATCCACATAGTGATTTTCAACGAAAGAAGTCCGTTAGGTGTGCTGAGTGGGTTGGGACCACCTACCGGTGTTGAGGGTCTGGGCTTCGATTCCGCGAGGTTTCCTCTTCCGCTGCAGGTCTTCTTGCGTTTCTATCTCTTGGCCGGGCTCTTATCGATTTCCCTTATCTTTACACGTGCAATATCCGTGCATTCACGTTTCATCTGAACCAACCAGCGTGCTACGCGTTATATCTACTCGTTTCAGATTGAATTTTGATCCTGAATGTATCAGGTGCAACCTTCTCCTCAATTTCTTATCTAAATATGTGTAAGTTAGTAACATTTCCCTTGCAAATTCACTCCCTACATTATTCCTTTACCTAAATTTACAGATTCTTATTTCCGAAAAGCATCCATTCCTTGGCCACTGTGCATATTCAATATTATATTTTTTTGTACAACCAATTTGCATTTAAGTAACTAATGAAATTATTGGGATTTCGTACGTGTCGCCATCTGGTGAGTCCTTTTATAACCACGAAGCGTTAAACCTGGTGGTGAAAAAAGTAACCACACGCAGTAGGTTATAAACAATCTTAAAATGTACAAAAGGGTACAACTGTTGATTTTTACTAACAAGGTTTTATCTATTTCAGGCCCAACGTCCAGAGCAAAGTGTCATGCAGGCTTTGGAGAGCCTAAGCGACTCGCAAGTGAACGATTTTCTTTCGGGCAAAGCTCCACTTAATCTAACAATGCGCCTTGGAGACCACATGATGCTAATTCAGCTTCAGTTATCGACCGTGACACCAGCATCTCCAGTCCTAAGATCGAGCAGTCCAACCAGCAGTGCAACCACCTCAGGAAGCAATCTTAATTCGTCAACCTCGGCTTCCACAGGAACAATGACTTCATCGAATCATGTCGCCTCATCCCTCTCTAACAGGAGGTCCACTGTTCTGTCGGCTCGATCGACCAGTTCCTCGACAAAACTTCAAAATTCAACTGCCAGGACCTCATCGTTAATTAGCAGCCTAGCGTCCGCCAGCTGTAACACAAGTCTCTTTACCGCAACAACCACAACAAATCCCGTTTGTTCAGAGCGAGCGACGACTTCTCCGTCGTCCACAACCTCTTCTGCCTCCTACTCGCCAATTTCC
The DNA here is from genome assembly GCA_037103525.1 of Ganaspis brasiliensis. NCBI lineage: Eukaryota > Metazoa > Arthropoda > Insecta > Hymenoptera > Figitidae > Ganaspis > Ganaspis brasiliensis. The sequence goes on along the minus strand of JAZKLR010000055.1, from coordinate 551,668 downwards.
ACATCGCATCCTCTCTTTAGTCCCCAGACTTCGCCTCTTCAACCACCAAGAACCAGTAGTGCTCCAACTTCGCCTTTACAACCGTCACGAACAAGTAGTGCACCAACCTCGCCTCTACAACAATCAAGGACCAGTAGTGCTCCAACATCACCTCTACAACAATCAAGGACCAGTAGTGCTCCATCTTCGTCTCCAACGAGTGCCACCAACAACACCAATAGCTCTTCGTCCCGCCAGTCCTGCCTCTTACATCACCACCATCATCATCACACACACCACCATCATCACCATCACCACCACCATCATCATCACACGAGAAAAACCAACTCTTTCACCCTACGTACACCCACTTCCAGCTCACTGGAGCTTTTTCCATCTACCTCGTCGTCCGTCTCGGATCTCTCGTCATCCTCGTCGAGAGACGACAGCTGCGACATAACACCAACCAAGAAAAAATTGTGCACTGGCCATCATCATCAGCAACAGCAAACAACTGGCAGTTCTCGGAGTCCAGGAGCTGATGAACATTGTCTGGCCTCGAGTGCAGACTCGTCCGTCGGCATTGTTGATGTTACGAAAGGAACATCGGCTACACTAGACACCAGAGCACTCGCGGAAGCTTCTCGCAATTTGACGCAAAAGCTTAAGCAGCTCTCCTCCGAGGTATTTACCACACGGGTTGACCTCGCCTAGGTTATTGATTTACCGAAGCAAGCTCTCCTGTGCATTTATATTTTTTCTAAAGAAATAAGCTGGGGTTTTTATTTTTTGTTATTTCTCGATGGTTTTTATTTTCATTCGATAATTGCGTTTTGTTAAGGAGGATGATTGCACTGTCTACCTTAAGATACGTAACTTTCGAGAAAGCATAAGATAGGTTATGTTACTGCACCTGCGCAGAAGTTCGTCGCCATGGCAACTAACTTCTGCGCAGGCGCCGACACAAGGAACCAGCCTCATTGACTCAGTTTCTGTGAAACGCCCACACAGTTAAAAATTTTGTGTAAAATTTAACATATTTCACACTCAAAACTTTGTGTTAATTCAACACAAGGAAATATGTTGAATTATTTGTACATAAATTTTAACCTCTTATTTTATACATTATAGTGATTCTAAGTGAATATAGTTGAAGTTCTTAACGTTTAAATGAACGTAATTTCTGCAAAGATAAAATTTTTGTTTTAAATGTAATATAAATCACATTTTTTAAACAGTCCACTTAAAATTTGTGTTGTTTTGTTTATCGACTGCTCGGTAGAAGTCAAATATAATCGGGATAATTTTAAAGCGTATATATTTTTTGCAATTACTTACCTTTTGGAAGTTAAAATGAATTTTCAATAAGAAATTTATGCTTTACAACAAAAAATTGACGTAAATTACATTGAGTATACTAAAAAATTTGAGGTTAAGTTCAAGAATCGAATGACATTTCAAGAATGTGTAAAATCTACTCACGATAAATGTTAAAGTTTAACACAAACAATTTAACAAGGACTGTTTTCTATACAAATACACAAAATTTTTAACTTTTTAGTGATGGGCTTGTCTCGCTTGTCTCAATTACGAAAATAGGAAGTAATTACTGGTAAACTCTGACAAAAAATGGTAAAAATGCAAACTTAAAATATTTCGTGATTTTGCTGAAGTAAAAACAATTTTCCTATTAATGTTTTTATTAGTATTAATATTATGTTACAATTTGGGTAAATTATGAACACGTAAAAGAAAAACTAATAAAAAAGGGTGATTTTTATTAATGCTATAGCAGACGACAGACTTGTTTGTTTTTGGTTACATAACCTTACTTTTGCATATTTTTGTGTGGAGTTTTACTATTTAGGAGACAGAGAATTTTACAATTATGAAGCCTACGGACATTTTTAAACAACATTTTGACAGACAGAAATTAATTTCAGGGCAAAAGTTGCAAAAAAATATCTTTAAAGATCGAAACGAGAGAATTTCTAAGAGATTAGCACATATGGGGCAAATAAAACAAGTTTTATTTACATACGACGAAATTTATAAAATTTTAGAATTGCAAAAATAATTGAAATTTAACAAAATAATATCAAATTTTGCAAATTAATTGAAAAGAAATTATGAAAACAATTAAAAATTGGCGAAAGTAATTTAAAAAATCAGAAATGTCTTAGAAATAAAGCAAATAATTTAAATTTAAGAAAAATTCTTGAAAATTTTAGAAATAAATTGAAAAGAGTTAGAATAATGGAAAATTAGTGAAAATAATTGAAAATTGAAAAAAAAAATTTAAATTGAGATAAATAATTAAAATTTTAGGAAATTAATTCATTAATAATGGAAATGATTAGAACTTGAAGAAAATAATAAAAAAATAATATAAATATTTTAAAATTTAAAAAAATTACATAATATATTTTAAATAAAGAAAGTTATAGAAAAATACTTGACACTTTTAGAAGTTTATTAAAAAAAAAAAAAAAAAAAAAAAAAAAAAAGAGAAAGAGAAAATAAATTAAAAAAGATAAATGTAATTTAAAACTAAAGAGAACAGTTATTAATTCAAGAGAAACTATTGCAAAAAATACAGAATATATATAAAATACAAAAAAATCATAGATGTAATTGAAAATTGAAGAAAATAATAAAAAAAATAATTTAAATAATTAAAATATCGGATAAATAGTTTAAAATTTTGGAAATTATAAAAAAAAATTAATAATATTTAAAAATTAGAGAAAATAATTTTAAAAAATACTTATAATTAAATATTGGGGAAAATAATTAAAATGTGATAAAAACAATGGTAAGTTGAAAAAAATAAATAAAAATTGAAATAAATAATTAAAAATATTGCAGAAAATTTTTTAAATAACAAAAAAATTGAAATTTTTGTAAATTAGGTCAAAAGAAAGAAAATATTTAGGAATTAGAGAAAATATTTAAAAATTCGTCTAAAAACTTGAAAATTAAAGACAATCTAAATTTGAGATAATAATTGAAACCTTAGGAAATTAATTGAAAAATAATTAAAATTATTAAAATATGGAGAAAATAATTGCATATGACAAAAACAAATAAATATTGAACAATATAATTGAAAATTGATATGTATATATATATATTATGAAAGCTCAGGATATTAATTCAGGAATAGTGAGAATAATTGAAAATTAAGATAATAATTGCAAAATGAAAATAATAATGGTAGATTAAAAAAATTAATTAAAGTTTGTGATAAATAATATAAAATTCATGAATAAATAATGAAATTATTTTAATGTCGAAGCAAAAACAATTAAAATTGAAAAAGTGATTGAAAAAAGTTTAAAAAATATTTGAAATTTGCGGAAGGTAGATTAAGATTTAGTAGAAAAAATGAGAAATAATAAAAATAAGAATCTAATTATCAGTATAGAAATAACTTATTAATTAAATGAAGCATTAATGATAAATTATATTGATAAATGCAGAATTTTAAAAACACTTTGGTGTGTTATTATATGAACATAACTTTTTTATTTTTGTCTTCTGCTACAACTTTTCCAAATTACTTTTCGTTGCAATAATTATTATTATTATAATAATTTATTTCAATAAACAATAATTTCAAAAATAGTGAAATCTCACCATAATTAATTAAAATTTCAATAATGAAAAATTAATTATCTTATATTTTTACAATATTTTTTCTTCTGTTTCTAAAAAAGTTTCTATGAAACTCACTTTTTCGAAAATATTAAATTTTTTTCAACTTCCTATTTTTCTAAAGATGTACTCATTATTATGTATTTTTTTTCATAATTAATTAATTTCTCTCGCTTTTAAAAAAATGTTTTTTCTTTTGCTTTTGGTATATTGTTGTAAAGTAATTGAAAAGAAAAAAAATTTTAAATACTAAAAAAAAAGGACACATCAGATAAATTTTAAAAACACAACTTTTGTAAATAACTAGAAATTAAACAAAGTCTCTGTAATTTATCGTTAAAGTTGAAAGATAAATAAAGGAACGAATGAAGATAACAGAGAGAAAAATAGCAGAAAATGGAATAAAATATAGAAGAAATAACAAAAAATTTAGAAAATAATTTAAGGGGTTATGGTAATTAATAACAAATACATAAAAATCACTAAACAATTACAATTATTTGAAATTAGAAAAAAAAATATACAAAACTTGCAAAAATCGCGTATTCAAAATCGGAAACATTAACAAAATATGTCCTTGGAATTTTTCAAAAATGGTTCTGGAAAATCTGGAAATGCCATGGAATCTTAAAACCAAATTTTTGTGTAGTTTTTTGATTAATTAGGCTGCTTGAAAAATTATAGACGATTTTTTTATAAATTAAAGAAGGTTTTTATTTAAAACCTCGCGTATCTGAAAATTCTTAACACTAAATACAAAACTACAAAGTTTTAATTTTAATCTGCGGATATACACCAAAATAGTCCGAGAACAAAAATTCTGACTTGATTTCAATCTGGTTTTTCGGTTCTAAAAGAAAAGATAAATTAACAAACGCCATTTTATTAGAAATAGAAAATTTCTACAAATAGGTAGTACTCTCGTTTATTTTAAAAAAAAGAAGAATTAATTATAAATAATTATTCCAAATTTCATTTATTAAATTTATTTAACACTTTAGAAAAAAAATTACAGGAGTTCCACTTGTATTTTTTTCTGTTTCTAATAAATCGAGAATTTAATTCGTCTTCTTTAGAATCGACAAGATTAAAACCAGTTGAGAATTTGTGCTCTATCAGACTCGATCAGCCTTAATACAAATAAAATTTTTAATTTTGATTTTTAGATTTTTGATGATGAATTTTTTTCTTTTAGGAAAATGCAAGACGCAGACAAGGTGCTATCATTGAAAGTATGCATCATCATGGTAAAGGAGTTTATTCGGGGACTTTCAGTGGAACTTTAAATCCAGCTTTACAAGACCGTCATGGACGACCAAAAAGAGATATCAGCACTATCATTCATATTCTTAATGATCTTCTTTGCGCAACACCAGCAACCACTGCAGGCCATTACAGGCATCATCACAGGCATTCGAGCACACGTCAAATTTCCTCAGCATCGTCGACACTTTCTAGCAACTCTTCTGTTGCTGGTATGTCTGGAGTTTCGGCTGTTTGTCCTGAATCACCTAATCCTGGTTACTCCAGTGGTATGTTTAATGCTTTCGACTGGTGTTTTTTATCAGAGTTGCCACGTGTCAAGAAAGTCAGGGAATTTAATAAAACGTGCTGTAAAAATGTAAACTCTGTGCACAGCTTAAATAACAGGCTTCATAGACGTTCCGTATTACACTGTCCGACACTGATTTTAACCCAAAGATATTTCTTATTGCTTTCGATAGATTTTTTCACACTGATAACGAATCTGGAAGGAAAAATGCTCTATCAAGTCTAGTTTTTGAGAAAGTTAGAATTAAAAATCATATTTTTGACCAAATTTAATTTTGAATGAAAAAAGAAAATATAATAAAAAAAAAATTGCTAGAAATTTGTTCCTGGGTTCAAATGAAAGCTTGAACTTTGAACTACAATTTCACCAAGGGAGGATTTTGTTTAATTGAGATAAGGTGATTAAAAATCATTTTATAAAATTATACAATATTAGGGTGATTCCACTAACTTTTGTCTGGGAGTTGTTGCTGTCATATCTCAAAAATAAAATTTTTGAGATATAAATCATTATTATACACCGTAGAATTAATTTTTAATTAAGATTTTGTTAAATATTTTTTTATTTATTCAAAAATTGTAATTAAAGACGACAGAGTAAGGTTAAAATGGTGTTTTTAGTCCATATTTCAAACTTTTTTTAATTAATAAATATAGGCTTGAATAAAATGTTAAAAAGAAATGTATTGAAAAATGGTATTTCTTAGGAATTTACAATTTTTAAATTGAATTTTATAATAATTAAAATAATTTTTTTAAGTCATTCTTCGTGGATAAAAAAAATTAATGTATTGATTTTCAATCCACGTAAGTATCTTTCTATTAAATATTTTTATTAAAAATATGCTGTTAAATATGACGGAAATGGTCAGTTTGTAGATCAATTTTAAATCGAGTTTTCTTATTATAATTAGGCTTTAACAACAAAATAAATTACCAAAAGCAAATCTTTAGAATATATATTACCATTCCTTTTTGAAAACATTTTATTTAAGCCTATATTTATTAATTATAAGAAGTTTGAAATATATACTAAATCGCTATTTTAACCTTACTCTGTCGTCTTTAATTACAATTTTTGAATAAATAAGAAAATATTTAACAAAATCTGAAATAAAAATGAATTCTACGGTGTTTAATAATGATTTATATATATAAAATTAATTTATTTTTGATTTAGAAATACACTACAACTTAATTTAAGTATAGATGAAAAATAAAATTATCAATCTTCCAAGTCAAGGTGTTGACTTAAAAAGGATTATGTGTTTTTGATTTTTTCATCACCTTGACTTGGAAGATTAATAATTTTATTTCTCATCTATATTATTTTACCAAGTGACAAATTCTTATAATTATTAACTTAGTTTAAAGTAAAATTTAAAAAATGTTCTACTAGTAATCAAATTTTTGACTTATAAAAGAAATATTGATATTCTATTATATAATATTTGAAAAATATAATTATGCCAAGCGATATTAAGTAATTTCCAAAATAGAAACAGAGTAAAATTAAAATTATCTAATTTTAATATAATGGATTTTTATTCAAATTCAAATATGGTCAAAAACCCTTTTTTAACTTTTCGACACTAATATTCTCAAAAACTAGACGTGATAAAAAGTATTAAGAAATATCTTTGGAGAAGAAATAAAGTTCAATTTTGTCGGACAAAAAAATATTCACAAAAATCTACTTAAAGTTAGGATATCTAGGGATTCAAGAAATTGTTGGCAATTTAGTGCATCAAGATGAAAACTAGGAATTTATAAAAAGATTAGAAAATATTTAAAGAAATTCCAGGAATTCGTAGATAAATATACAGAAAAATTTTATTTCAATCTTGTATTCTTCAGTAACTTGAAAAATAGAATTGAAAATGGTTCAGAGTACGATTTAAAAATTTTGGGTAAAAAGAAAGTCAAAAATATTAAATTTAAATAATTTCAGTTTCATTAGCTTGTTTTTTTTTCAAATTTATTCAATTATTTAACGTTTTGTCTCTTTGTTCGCAAATTGACTCTTTAATCAAATTTCTAGAGTCTATGACTTTTTATCAATATTTGTTTTTAAAATTGGTTAAAAAATGTGTTTGATGTTAAAAAATGTTGTTTCTTTTATTTAGTTAAGTTCCATAAAATTTCTTTTTAAATTTTGTGAATAATTTCCTAAACTTTTTCATTTTTTAAGGAATTTGTCATTACTTTTATATAATTTTTATTCATGTTTTTACATTTTCTTCTTTTCTTCTTACAGTTTTTTATTTTCTAGTTTATTTTGCACTACTTCTTCTTTTTTAGATTTTCTCCATTTTCAATGTATTGCTTTATTTTTATTTTATTTTATCTCTTTGAATATTAATTGGTTCCAATTTAGTAATAATCTGACCTTAAATTCATTCAATTTTTAATCGATCCAAATTTATAAAGTTGGTATTCGGAACGATTCGTATCAACTTCTCTTTGCACATGACATGTTATTGTTGATGATTAGTTCAACTTAATATATAAAAAATTCGTATTCTTTGCTTCAAAACAAATCGATTGACCAGTACAAAGAAAATATTTTCTTAAAATTTGAAGACTTATTCGCAACTAAAGAATACAAATATACTTTTTGTTAAAATTCTTGTTTTATTTTTTAAATTCAATTTTATACATTACAAAATGCTATTTTTACGTTAAAAAGAATCTATTTACTTATAAAAAGTTTATATTTTTTCAAAATTTAAAAAAAAATCGCAGTTGTTAGTATTAAGATCTAATATTTTTTAATTATTTTTTATTGGGTGAACTTAGATTTTCCTATTTATTTAGACTTTTTAACTTTTCATTTTCTTATTTTTTTGGTGATTTTTTCATAGACTTTCTGATATTTTTTAACTTTTTAATAAATTATCTAATTTTTTTTAGTTAGTACTTTTTGAAACTAATTTTACTGCTTTTTTCTTAATAAAATTGACATTTACTGAATATTTAAAACTGTTCTTTTCAAGATTTCTTTTAAATTGCTTAATATTTAAATAGTACAGTTATTAATCATTAATATAAAAAATCTAGGAAAATTGTAGTTTACGATCCGAATTTGTATTTAACAGAATTTTTATTGAATAGAATTTTAAGTAAGTCGAATTATTAAATGTTAAATTAACCATTTTACAGATTTTTCATTTGTCCGAATTATTAATATAATTTTTAAATCACCGAATTTACATTTGTCTGAAATCACAAATGGCCGGATGTTTGTTTGGTCATTTGCAGTTTTGAAGAAATAAAATCTCGAGGTTTAGGAATTGTATCAAATAGCAATTCGGATAAATAAAGAGTTAGTGAAATTGATATTATATGTCACATTTCATAACTCTTTTTACTTAAAGCTCTGTTAAAAGAAAATTCTGCTAAATTAAAACTACTTAAATTCGATTAAAAACAAATTCGAAGAATGATAGTTGGCCTAGAAGAAAATTCTGTCTAATAAAATTCTAAAAAATAATATAATAACACACTAATGAGTTTTGGGATTTATTTTTGCGTTTTAATTTCTTTGCATTCTTCAGGGATCACAGTTTCTCCCCTTTTTCACCTAATCCCCTTTTTTTCCCCTTTTCCCCTTATTTTACCCTTTTTTGAGAAAAATCACCTAAAACACCTAAAATCAACATTTCATCACCTAAAACACCTAAATCAAGATTTTTCTCCTCTTTAACCCTTTTTTTTTTTTTTAAGTTTCTATTTTTCCACTTTCGGAAATGCAAAAAATTATCCTTTTTTAGGGTGTCTGTACAATGATGAAAAATTAGTTATTGAATTTAAATGTTTAAAAATAATTTTTAACTTCAAATGGTTTTTTTTAATATTATTTATTGAATTAATTTAGATTTTAAACGGGAAACATGAAAAAAAAACATAATTAAAATAAAATTATTTTAAAAAGTTAAATGATATAATGTAAAAAATGTTATATTGGCTTTCTACAAGGATCAAATAATACCAACTCTACTGTTAAATAATATTCTTATTACCATGTTTTCTTAATTAATTACAGCAAATTAATTTATTGAATAAAAATTTTTTTTATTAAATATTTTCTACTCGTTTTAAACAAATATTACTTGTTTTGCATCATAAAATAAAATAATAAAAAAGGTTAATAAAATTACCTAATATATCTAATTATATTTTTGTAATAAAATTTTTGCTGTTATATTTTTGATAAAATCAAAACATGTTTCGAGTACCATGTATTCTTGCTGAAATACATCAAATTTATTTTATTGGATGGAAAAAAAATTGTTTATGAAATATATTTACTTATTTCAAACAAAAATTAATTGCTTTGCATCATGCCAAAAATAGAAAAATACATTAAAAGAGATTAATAAAAATAATTTGAATTGATTTTGTCATATTTCGCTGAAAGATTTTCAATTTATTTTCTTTAATATTATATCAGAACATTTTATATAACAGATTTTTATGTTTCCTGTTTAAAATCTAATTATTAAATAAATAATTTAAAAAACCATTTGAAGTTAAAAATTATTTTAAAAATTATTTAATTGCAACAACCATCTTCTCGTCATTGAACCTATTAAAAGATAAATGTTTGTATTTCCGAACGTGCTCTTTATTTTGAAATTTTCATAAACAAATTAAACAAACAAGACTAAATTAATTAATAAAACTGTTTTGAACAATGAAACAATAAAATTTCGTAAAAGAAAACTTAAATTATTAATATAACCCTTTTTTATTAATTTCCAAAATCCCCTTTTTATTAAAGAAAATCCCCTTTTTTGAAAACCGAAATCCCCTTTTTCACCTAAAATTGAACAAAGAAACCACTGTGATCCCTGATTCTTAAAAAAATTCAAAATTCAAATAAATGTAATCGGGAATTTACAATCATAAAAATTACCGTCACCTTGGGATAGTTTACGTATTTTTAAGTAAATAAATAAACATTGTTGTTCACATTAATTATTTTGCACATATTTTTCTCAAAATTGTTTATTAGACATAATCTTATGAAACAAAATAATCATTTAATAGATTGTTTTGCAATTCTTATTTGATAGAAAAGAACTCATTCACCGTCACGAAATTAATTTGGTTTTTGGAGTTTTTTTAATATATCTAGTAATTAGTAGTGTCATTTTATTTTTTATGTCAATTTTTTTGGAAGTTTAATAAATTGAATATTATTTTAGTAATATTATCACTAAATTTTAGAAAAAAATTGTCAGGGAAAAACACAAAATAATGTCTGGAAGTCAGGAAAATATAGGTAAAAATGAAATTCTTGTGGCAACCCTGAAAATACAAAATGTATTTTTTTTCAACTTTCATTTATTAATATTATTGGTTATAAATTAAAAACAATTAAATATTTTTTAAATTTCTTTTAACAGAAGAACTGACGAAGGAAAATGAAACGACAAAAGGAAAATTGAGACGATTACGTTTAGTGATGGAGCAGAAAAGAGCCAAAAGGAAAGCCAGAAGACAAGCCCGAGCAGCACCATATACTACTCAATGGGCAGCAGTTACTCCTGATGCTGATCCAAATCTAGATCCTAATACACCAGCTGCATCGCCAAATTCCAGTGGCTCAACTGCCACTGATTCTCAAACTGAAAATGATTTGCAGCCTTGCAATACAGAGCCTGTTGTCGCTTAAGATTTTTATCGGCCTCGCAAAGTCGTTGATCTAAAAAATCGCGAAAGCCGTAGTTTATTGATTTTCATTAACGAACTTTGTACCGAGTAATTCATAATCTCGTATCAAAAGAAATACGATAAACACGTTTTACTTTAGAAACAATGTAAAGGTGTGGATTTGGACCGATCCGTCTTGAAATTGTCGGAAAAGATGTTTGTTTCCTTTTTGTTTTAAAACGTTGATAAATTAGAAAAGTGTTTTTTTTTGTTTTTTTGTTTCAATTATTCAAGAAATTTTCTTCAAACTCTAGACAGATCGGTTTTATCAGCAACGATGCATAACGTTTACAGCCATTATTAATTATATCCTGCTAAATCATAAGTAGTTATGAATTAGTATATTATCCCTTGAACGTGTTTTCACGAAATCAGGCTGTAAGCAATATCACTGATTATTTTAAACAGCGTTGATTGAATTCTCGCGAAATTATGTCGGTGAACAGAAGTACAGTTTTTTACGGTTACGTATTTTATAGTAGATCGCTTCTAACGTGATAATGATCGCGTTGTTTTGTTTCTGTCCGTCATCGGCTAGTTGTTTTGATAAACCTTTCATTACGCGGAAAAATTTACTTCCGATAATGAAGAAAATAAATTTTTTTTCGAAACAAACGGTATGATGAGTGAGAAAGAACGTTGTTTTTCTTTAGTTCGTTTCACTGTCACCGAGCGTGGACAGAAATCGATAACTATTTGAAATTTAAAAAAAAAATGCGAGTAAAATACACGACCGGTCAGAGTTGTTTGGATCACACATTTTATGATTGAAAAATATCTTTTAAAAGTATGATATTTTGAATTTTTTTCATTTATTTTCTAATAGCTGGTAAAATTCTGAAAAAGTAAAACAACAATGAAGTGATTTTTGGACTTTATTTAGATAATCTTAAAAAAAAAGTGTCGTTTTCATGTATTGTTTATTTTTAAGACTTATATTTTTTATCGATTACTTGTTTTGGATAATAGAAATTTCTAGATTATGAGACTTGAAAATTATTAAAATAATTGGAGATAGGTGGTATTTAATTTATTTAGTTTAAAGTTTTATTCTGTAGATCAAATTTAAATTATAAAAAATACCGACTAGTTGGTCCAAGCTGGAATACGAACCCAGAATTATTCTTTTTTTGAAAATTCTTGAAGATGCATTCCTTGCAAATATATTTCCGAGAATTTCCAATATCTCATAATTCATAAAGTTGGATTTCTATTATACCGAATTTTCATACTAAATAATTTATACTTAATGCAATACTGTCAATTAACAGAATTTGTAAACAATAGAATTTCTAATTCTCCGAATTTCCATTCAACATAATTTCTATTTAACAAAATTCATAAATTTATGTTTTACTAAATCTTTACGAGGCATTGAATTAGATTTTATTTCAATTTTCGCACTGCATTCCAGTTTTTAAAACAACCTACAAGAATTTCAGAAAAAATTATTCACATCGAGAATATTCATTATTTAAAAAATAGTTTCAACTCTAAGAATTTTCACTTTTTAAAAATATTCAACTAAAATAATAACAAAATCACTTCTGTAGGTTTTATTTTTCTTGGAATTTTATCAGCTTTGTAGAATAGAGAGGAAAAAAATATACTTTTCAAGATATTTTTCATGATCCCCCAATTCTGATGGATAGTGTAGTTAGTTTATTTGAAGATATTTTAAAAATATTTTTCCAGATAAACTGGTTATCTAGTGTAAACGATGATTAGAATTGTTTTGTTTGAAAATTTCTTTTTAAATAGTTAATGATCTCTGTCAACTTTCGATAAATTTAAGTGGTTCTGATTTATGTGCAGAGCCACTTAAATTTATTAGATAATAAATAATATTATATCACTCTTTTAGCGTATTATATTAGGTTATTTAGAAAGAATGATTATTATTGCTATTATTATTACAAGTACTATTACAGTTTTACAAACTGGCTCAAGATTGTAAAATAATGAGTATGGAACCTTATCGAGTACCAAAATAAATATGATCGCTTGCTAAGTCAAGAAAAGTCATCAGCGGTTTCGTTTAAACTGTCGTAAAACGTCACGAACGCGACATTATATATGTTGTGCACTTGTGTTATTGTTGTTGTTACTAATTATTATCTTAGGTTCAAAAAAACAAAAAAAAACAAAGAAATGATAAACATTTGCTCGAATATTTAGGTGACTATTTTTTAAAGTTTCGGGACCGTTCAACAATTTTTGTGCGCGTGTTCATTATTATTAATAATAATAATAATTTCTTTAGCTTGTCAACGTGATATAATGTCTTTCGAGTATATATAGCGGTGCGTAAAAAAAAAATCAGAAGGAAGTGGCATGCAATGTACGGAGAAACTGGACCATGCGGTCGATTAAATTTAAAATGTTTTATTTAAATTACCACCTACGTTACGTACAATTGTAGAATCATACCAATGCTTTAAATTACTCTACAAATAGTTTATTACCCTAATTCATTCCTGTAGTACATACAGTACAGACTTAACGACAATACAACTACTATTATAAAAATTACAATCTCCGACGATTCCGATAGTAAACCATCCGAATTTTTTTTCATTTTTTTTCATTAAGTCACTAAATTATGCGTATTGGCATGAGACACATGCGCATCGTGATTTACACAGAAAAACGTACCTATAAAATTTTTAAAACAATTTAAATTGTACAACTTTTTTTTTTGTTTTTGTTCAATTTGACTATCTCTTAAAAAAGTTCAGTCTGTTCAGTCAATTATTCTTTTATGTTTGAAATTGGATTCTTTCTTGTTCAAACAGTCCATGTTTGTTTTTGAAAAACTTCAAAATAATGCGAGTTTCTTTTGAAAAAACTTTTAAAAATAATGCGAGTTTTTTTTTTTTTGAACAACTTTAAACTAAGATTCGTTTCTTAAAAAAAAAAAACTTAAAAAATAAAAATTTGTGATAAAAAAAAGGATTTAAAATAACTCGAGTTTCTTTTTAAAATAAAAGAAATGTAGTGAGAAAAAAGATGGACGGGAGTACGCGGGCCAAGTGCTGTTCAATATTTCTGAAAACATTAATTATAATAAAAAAGGCATTTATCGTTACAGACTTTTCTAATTTGAATTATGGCACGATGTGGTACATAAATAACAAATTTTTGTGTCGATCGAGTAACACGGGAGACATTAGTGACTGTGCTACGCGACGATGACGACGAAACGACGACATACATATTATTTGGCAAATGAGATTTTTGTTGGCGGATTTTTAAAAGCCGCGTAAGCCCGATTTCGTATCTTACTAATTAGTATAAATTTATCTTTTTGGTAATCGTTTGACGACACATGTGACACGTTTTTAACGGTGCCGCACAGTGTTCACAGGCCCCGTGGCCACATAAAAAAGCTACATTGCGTCGACGTTCCATGCAAATACTGCACATATGTGCCTCCTCGAGATCAGCTACTCTAGTTTCTAAGTACCGTAGACGCTCCAAATTTTTGTCTTTCTCCTTAATTTCCTTGCTTTCTTCTCGTTTATTCTCTATTTCTTCATTTCTATCGCTACTCTCGTTCGTTTCTTCATCTGAAAATAATTTTAATTCATTATTGGAAAATTATATTTTATGAGTTTGAAGTTGATATTTATCCAATTAAAACAAAATATAGTACAAAATATAAGTATTTTAAAAAGAAATAACTTTACCTCTAATGGTAACACTACTGCTGGGAACAATTCTTTTTGGAGTTCCTCGACAACTTTTACACTCGTCAGCGTCACCGGAACCTCGAGGGAACTTTCTCAAGTTTTCCGACTCCCTTTCGATCTCAAGATTATTCGTTGACGATTCTTCATTACTGGTTGCAAGATTATTCTCCAATCTTAAAACAAAATTAATTAGTTTGTACTTTAAAATTTTATTCGGGGAAATAAATTCTACAGGTCTTGAATAATGACAATTTTATAAGAAGGCATCTTTAAAATCAAAAACTTGAAGTTTTGAACTTTGAAATGAACGAAATTTAAATTTGAGTTAAAACACTGTTCTGCAAATCAAAAGATTAATTTGAATTCTAAAAAAAGTTAAATACTTACTGGGACTGAATATTACTATTACTTTGGTTGTAATAAGAACGTAAAACTTCTATTGTAGGAAGATCTACTTCAGACGACAGAAGATCTAGAGGCGTTTTACTCTTGGAATTTTTCGCTTGTTCCAATAAAATGCCACTTCTGTCTTGACTGATCAGAAAACAAGCTAACGCAAATTCAGTCTTTATATCTTGTCGCGATAAATCTAGCCAAATCTGTAAATTAATTGTTCTATTATTAAAGAGATTCTATAATCTAGCAGATTAAAATCCTGTTATTAAACTAACAAAGTATAAACTGGAAAGAAAAATGTATTAATTTTAAAAAGAGAGCTTACAAAAATTATTAAATCAAGATTTAAAAAAAAAGGAAATTTCATTCGTATTTTAAAAATTAAAATTTGAATTTAAGTGACGAAAGATTGCAATAAATAAACTATAATTCTTTACATATTTTCAATTTTGACACACGTACCATGTAAGTTTGTGGAGAATCTCGACAGCTTTCTGGAGAAACTGCTGCTGGTTGATTTCTGCTTTTTTTAATAGCGATATGTAGAGCCGTATCTCCGTCTTCATCGGTACTTGAGACATCTGCTTTATGACTAATAAGAAGTTCAACAACAGCCCAGTGGCCTTGCGATACCGCCAGATGAAGAGGAGTTTGTCGTCGATTATTCCGCAAATCGACATTGGCTCGACCACCTGTTGGCGAAAGTAAAATTCCTGCTACTTCTCGATGTCCGTTTAAGGCCGCAAGATGTAAAGCTGCAAAACCGTCGTCCTTTTTTACATTAACTAAATGCTGAGCTCTGACTACTATTTTCTCTGTAGCACTGAAATTTAAACAAATTTCATGTAAAATTTAATTTAATATAATTAGAAATTTTTTATATTGTAAAATCTATTCTTTCAAATACTAAAAAATTTAACAAAAATTTAAATTTTAACACTAAAAATAAGTGATAAAATAATAGTCGCATATGAAATTTAAATCTGTTTAAAAAAAGAAATTAATCAGGGCTCCCCAATATCAGACGGCACACAAACAGCTGTGGGACTTTTTGGGTGTATGTTGCACCAATGAAAGTGTTTAAAAAACTTAAAAATTCATAACAATATAAAGATTCGGGAAAGTGATTCAAATTTGAAGAAAATTCGAAAATGGCAAAGATAATTAATTAAAAAATCAAAGAATGAAGACAAAACTTGAAAAATTTTAACAAAATAATTGAAATTACAAGAAAATATTTGAAGAATGACAAAATAAATTTAAATTTGAAAAAAATAATTTGAGACTGCTGTAGAAAATTAAAAAATTGAGTACAATAATTGAGATATTGACAAAATAATTAAAATGTGAAGAAACTAATTGAATAATGACATAAATAATTTCAAAATCTGATGTAAAAGCGAAACTTTTTAGACAATAACTAAAAAATTAAAAAAAAATAATAGAAGTTTCAAGAAAATAATTGGAACTTGAAGAAAATAATTTAAAAATGTCAAAAATAAAATTATATATATGCAGAAAACAATTGAAAAATCACAAAAATAACTGAAATTTTGAAAAAAATTAATGGAAAATGGAATAAAAAAATGTAATATATAGGTGATTCTACTGAAAGTGACTTTTTGGATGTCCCGATTAATTTTATAAAAACTATTTAGAAATAATTATTGTCAATATTCACAATTATTTGGCGAAACCAAATTAATAAAAACACTAAAAACTTCCAACACCGAAGCTTTTTTTTATGTCTCCAACTTTACTTCTATATCACTATATTATATTATAAATAATAAAATGTAGAAAATTAGCGCGAGTAAAAATTAAAATATTCATCTCCGAAGCCTCATTTTTTTAAATAACTGAAATTTTTTAAATATTATATTATTAAAATTGCAGTAAAATATTGTCATAAATAACAGAACTGAAAACTATTTTTTGCAAATGCCCTAATTCTTATAAAAATAAGAAAATTATCATTTTTTCATCTCAGAAGCCTGATGCTCTGAAGATTTTCTTTGTTTTCAATGTTTTGAAGAGTTTAACCTTTTTTTTATGCTTTGAAGTAAAGTAAAAACTTGGTATGTAGTTAAATATTAATAATTTTTCAACTAAAAATTAAAAGTTATTTAATATGTACTTCAGTTTTTAGAGAATCAAATTTAAATATTTTAAGAAATAATATTTTAAATATTGTGTTTTATTAACTGTCGCTCATGCAGTAAATATAATTCAAACTCTTAAAAATTAATTTCGTGAACTAGTAAATTAAGATTTGAAATATTATTCTGAATAATCCTACAAAAGGAATTTTGAAAAATCTAAAAAAAAAATAGTTTTAAAATGAATAAAAAAAAGTGGCACCCTCAGTAGAATCAATCATATTAATTGCAAAATTGTATAAAATAATAGAAAAATGGTGTAAAAGTTAATAAATTCTTGACAATCATAAAAAGATTGAAGAAAATCACATTTAAAGAAAATAATTCCAAAATGTCAAAATACTTGAAAAATTGACGAAACAATTGAAATATTAAAAAAGTAATTGAATAATGATGTAAATAATTGAAAGTTAGTGTAAAAATAAAAAATTTATGGATTAATATGGAACAATTAAAAAGAATATTAGAAGTTTGAGGAAAATAGTTGAAAGTTGAAAAAATTAATTTAAGTTTGAAGAAAATAATTTAAAACTGGTATAAACAATTTTTGAACATTCATGACAGTAAAAGAAAATTGAATAAAATAATTGAAATTTGTAGAAAGTAATTCTAAAATGACAAAAATAATAAAAATATAAAGAAACTAATGGATATAAAGAAAATAAAAAAAAACGACAAAAGTAATTGAAATTTGAAGAAAATAATTGAAAAATAACAAAAGTAAATTGAAACTTCTGTAGCAAAAATTTAAATATTCCTGACAATAATTTAAAGATTGAAAAACATGATTGAAATTTTAAGAAAATAATTTGAAAATGACAAAAATAAATGAAAACTTGTGTAATAAATTTTAATATTCATGACAATAATTTAAAGACTGAAGAAAATAACTGATATTTGAAAAAATGAAATTCAAAATCGTAAAATAATTGAAAAATGATAAAAACACTTTAAAATTGACAAAAGTACTTTAAAAATTACAAAAATTATTGAATAGTGTAGAAATTAAATATTTGTAGGCTGTAATTAAAAAATTGACGATTTAATTGGAGTTATGGAAAATTTAATTGATTTATAAGGTAAGTCCTGCAATTTAAATTTTTATATAAAATCAAATTCAAAGGGTTAAATTTGAATAAATTAAAAATTTAATTACTTGAAATTTGGATTCGTTGAGTTAATTCAATAATAATTTGAATAGAGTAAAATTTTAATAGTTTAAAGTCAGGGTTCATAGTACCTATTTTGTTATTAAAAAAAGGTGAATAGGTGCAATTATTTTTAAAAATGGGGACAGAAAATTTTCTTTAATTTATACATTTGAAATTTTATTAGAACTTTTTTATTTAAAAACTTCAAATGTAGAAAAATTATATTATATATGTATTTATAAAATAATTTGAACAATAGAGTGTCCGTAAGATACACGGGAAAATTATTTTTACGAATTTTGTTTACGCCACATCCCAGTTTTCAATGGGATTTCTGATCGATTGTTGACAAAGGTTAATATAAACCAATCGGGCTGGGGTTTCATAGAATTTTTTTTTATTATTGAACTGTTACAAATTTTGGCTAACTATAACTTTTAATTTGAAAATTATAAAAAGTAGAAACAGGGGACAAATTTTTAAAATAGGGAAAATAGGTGCAAAACTTCAAAATAGGGGAAAAGAGGTAAATAGAGAACAGCCTATGATGCCTGTAAAGTGTTAAGCGATTTAAATTTGAATAAATTGATAATGATACCCGTATTTTTTTTAAATTGCTTCACTTTTTCCGATTTGTTTGTAGAAAAATCCTGTTAAATTGCTTTTATACGATAATTTTCATTACTTACTAAGCATTTCCTTTAAGCGCTGCATGGTGTAAGACATTAAATCCTCGTTTATTCCTAAGCGTGAAATTTAATCTCTCACAAGCGCACACAGCATCTATAATGTCAAGCGCGTCTTTTCCAATAGCGTCATGTAATGCTGTATCTCCATAGGAATCCTGAAGATTTACATCACAGCTATGTCGCAATAAAGTTTGGACACATTGCGCCTGTTGTTTATTTACTGCCACATGAAGAGCGCTACACTTTCCGTTATTTACTACATTTATTGGAGCGCCTCGAGACAAGAGCAATTCCATTATTTCTGGTTGATCTCTATAAAAAAAAAAGAATAATATTTGATTACAAAAACTGTTCTTGAATTTATAATAATAAAAATAATAAAAAAACAATTAATAATGTTATATTACCCGAAGGCTGCATAATGTAAAGGTGTGTCTCCATCTTCGTCCGCAGCGTGAAGGGAAGCACCAGCATCCAAAAGAAGAATGCACAATTCACGCTGCCCTTGGTGTGCAGCAACCTGCAAACAAGTCTTTTTTCCTCCTCCGGGACCTCCAGCCCTTGCGTCTACCCTGTCCGGATGTTTTTTCAAAAATTCACGAACAGCCGTCACCGCTGATTCTCCTCGTACCGTTTCACGCAATAATTTTTCTATATCGGTATCAAATTCGTTGTTGCCAACTAAAAATTTTAAAAAACATTAGTCAGAGATTCCAATACTTAAATAATTAAAAATAGAGGAAAAGGTAAATAATTTTCAGATTCTAGATGAAATGGATTTGACAAACAAATTATTACAATGAAAAAAAGATTGTTTTTGTATTAAGACGTTTACTTTGTAAGTAAAAATAATTCAATTTGATTACCTCTGTCTCGGGTTTCTTCTAAATTTGAATTTCCTACTTCTGAATTCGAAGTAACCAAAATCACACTCAAAGGATTAAAGGTCCAAATGTGTCCGTCTAAAGCTACCCTCATATCACCGTCAGGGTATATTTTAATAATTTTACCGGTTTTACCGAGTGCCTGTAGAAAATGATTTGTTAAGTAAATTATTGGAGAAAGGTGAAATTTAAATTACTTTTCGAGATATTTTAACAGGATGGCCATTTTTTTATGAAATGAAATTCCCGGTTTTTCCCGGTCACAAAAAGTTTTGAACAATTAAAACAGTATTTTTAACTTTGCGAAATTATCCTTTATATTTAAAACATAACTTTATATTTAAATTTTACACGTTCTTAAAATCTTATTAATTATAATTAAAGCTTATCAATTTTTATTATCACAAAATATCACTAGCAGTATTAACAAACATAGTATTGTTGTTGGTCATTTAAAACTATAAATTCAAAAATACAAATTCAAATAATAAAAATTACAAAATTGAGGAACGTATTTGAAAATAGACGAAAATAATTGAATGTTAAAAACAAAATTCGAAAAATAATAATTACACAATTGAAAAGAATAGTTTAAAAAATTAAACAATAAATATAAAATATCAACAAAATAGTTGAAAAATTATAGAAATAACTTTTGGAAATAATTGCAAATTGAATAACTGGATTGAAAATTGAGAAAAATAATTGAAATTGTAGAAAGGAATAGAAAATTGAGGAAATAAATGGAATCTTTAATAATTAAATTAAAATTTGAGAAAATAATTGATAATTGAAAAAAAAATACTAAATGACGAAAATAATTGACAGTTGAAAACTGGATTAAAAAAATTACTATAACTAATACATAACCGAAAAAAAAATTTAAAAAATCAAATAATAATTATTTATTTTAAGATAATAATTGGAAATTGAAACAATTGAAGGAAATAATTGAAAATTTCGGAAAATAATTAATAATTGAAGGAAATAGTTGAAAAATGACGAGAATATTTTAAAATATAAGAAAATATGTGAGAAATGACAAAAATAATTGACAATTGAAAACAGAATTAAAAAAATATTATAATTAATACACAACCGAACAAAATAATCAAAGAATTTAAAAAATCAAAGAATAATTATAAAGTTTTAAGATAATAATTGAAAAAGCAATTAAAAATTGAAGAATAGAATTGAAATTCAAAGAATATACTTAAAAATTGAAAAAAGTAATTAAAAAAAGCCGATAATTAATGAAAACAATCGAAAGCTGAAAAATGGAATTAAAAATTAAAGAAAATAATTGAAAGTTTGTATTTAAAATTAGAGAAACTTAATGATACCTAATAGAAAAAAGTCGATAAATTTTTAATATTAAAGAAAATAATTGAAAATTGAAAAATAGAATTTTCATTTAAAGAAAATATCTGATAATTGAAGAGTTCTAGAATTGAATAATTTAATTGAAATTTTAAAACAATTTTTATGGTAGAATAAAATCATTAAAAAACCCCGAGAATTATTTAATATTGAGGAATTTATTGAAAGTCGATCAAAATAATAGAAAAATTAGAATGTAATAAAGAAAATATTTGAGAATTGAAGAAAATAATTAAAAATTGTAGAAATAAATTGAAAATTAAAGAATTAAATGGAAATTTCAAGAAAATAATTGATAATTAACAGAAAAATTACAATATGATGAATATAATTAAATATTGACGGAAATAATAAACTATTAAAAAAAATAATTAACAATTGAAAAAAAAAACGAAAAATGGTGAGAATAATCGTCATTTTAACAAAAAATAATTTTAAATTAATGAATAATCATAATACTGAAGGAGATTAATACAGATTGTCAATTGAAAAGTGATGAAAATTATGGAAAAATTGTAGAAAATGAATGAAAATTGAAGAACTGTATTGAAATTTTAAGAAAATAATTGAAAAACGAAGAATATAATTAAAAATTGAAGAAAATAATTTAAAAAATAAATTGAAGATTAAAGAATTAAATTGAAATTTTAAGAAAATAGTTAATAATTGAAAAAAAAAACTGCAAAAAAACAAAAAATATCTATGTGCCAAACTTCTGGTGTCAACAGACAAAAAATGAATAAAGGAATGAAAGAAATTGCGTATTATTATTATAGATAATACCCTGTTTAACATTATAGATAATCAATTTTCACTCACAGTTTTCATTACATCAATCCACTCTCCATGCCCTCGTTGAAAATTTTTTACTGCTACTGAGTCATTTTTTATTCTAACTATATCGCCTACGGAAAAGTTGTCCTTAGTCATAATTTTTGTCAAAGCAGCTGGATGAAAAGTCCATCTGTTGTGACAGCCTTCATACTGAACCCTAATGTCTCCTTTATCCGTGATACGATGCACTATTCCAACCTAGAAATGATTAAAAAATGAAATTAATATACCTACGTGTTTGTGTATAGTTTAATTATTTATTCTTTTATTTTAATATTATTTATTCTAAACAAAATTATAGAACGAATTGAAGCTTAGATTAAAAAAATATGCAAAAGATGAGAAATTAACAAAATAGGTAAAAATTAGTAGATCAAATTTCAGAAAGATGAAATGTTGATAATATGTAATGAGATTTAAGGATATAATTATGAATGCAAATTTAAATACAAAGTCTGGGAAAAATATTTAATCCATGAAAAGATTTGTCTGGAAATTACGCTGTTTTATTTTCATGGAACATAAGAAACTAGAAAATGCTTTTTTAAAAAGTAAAATATTAAAAGACTTTTTTTCCAATAAAGAAACTCAATAAGGAAATTAAAGACAAAACCATGAAAAATATAAGTACTAAAAAGAGGAAAATCTTTTAAAAATTAGAAAGATATTAAGATTATTTTTAAAATTAAGGAAAGAAACAGTGAATGCATTTCTTGAGAACTTTAAGAAACGAGAATTTAAAACAAAGACATTCAGGTTTAATAAAGGAAACAATTTCTGAGAAATAAAAAAATGACGATAAAATGGGAAAATTGAATACAAACTTAAATTTACATCAAATAAAATAAAAGAAGGAGAATCTTTTAAAATTTAGAAATTATATGTTAAAGATTAAACAATTTTAAAGAGAGGAAAACTTTTTTTTATGTAAATGTAAAATGTACTCAAAATTTTTAGATCTTAATTTAACCTCTAGCTCAATTTTTCAAATTTTAAAGAATATTACATTTGGTAATTTCGGAGGAATTCATTTCTCAATTTTTTGTTTATAAGCAGCTTTTTAGGGTACAAATAACTGTACCAAGTATTAATTTAAAATTGTTGTAATTTTTCAAGATATTTGCATTGCAAATTTTTCGATACTTTTTCTTCAATGCATCATAACACCATAAATTTTCAAAACTATTAAAAAAGTCAAGAAACCTTTAATCCGTAAAAAATAGTAAACTTTTATTAAAAACTTAATTTTTTAACAAAGGCCGTATCATATTTTCGTTAAAAAAAATTTTTTTACACAATTTGGGATGTCTTTTATAAACACACCAATTTTCAAGATAGCTTCTGTTTTTGTTTTCAAATAATAAATTTTCAAAGTTTAGAAATTTATTCATTTAAGTTCAGCGCAGCGCGGTATATATGCGAGCCACGCACTCAATATTAAAAAATGTTGTTTAACGAAGAGAGATACAAATTTTTTAAAAGTATAATATCATTACGTACGTTAAATATAGAATGTTTTAGTTTGTAATTTACATTTTTTTATGAAGTAAAGAGAGACTTTCTACGTTCTCTTGTGTAAGGTACTGCCAATAGTTCCACTGCTTGTAAATTACTTATTAAATGAAATGAAATTGACTTAATAGTGAAATAGATGACAATATTTCTCGCCACATTTAAGGATAATTAAGACTCATAGAAAACTCATTAAAGGTCATTTTATCGCATATATATAGAAAATTAACTAATTCATGTTTAATTGACTTATGGCATGATTCATGGCGGTGATTTTGCGTTTTTTCAGTCATTAAAACTACCAATATACTTATTAATATTTTATACTTTTCATAGTTTTGAAAATTAACGGAGTTATGATACCTTGAAAAAATTTACAATTTTTAAATCAATACTTAAAATATTTATTTGTATCCCAAAAAGCTGCTTATAAAAAAAAAATTAAGAAATATCTGAAATATGGACTTTATAACTCTCCTCCGTATTTTTTTTACATATTTCCGGATCTTTTGACATTATTAGAAATTAGAAATTATTAGAATTATATATTATATATTAGAAATTATTAGAAATTACATATTAGGAACAAAATTAAAAAAAAAGTAAATATTAATCTACAATTGAACAATAATTGCAGAAATTGAACAATGGTTATTAAATTCAAAGAATATAATTGAAAATTGGTCAACTAGATAGAAAATCAAAAGAATAATTTAAAATTTAAGTTAATAATAATTTAGAATTGAAGAAATAAATTGAAAATTAAATAATGAAATTGTAATAAAAAAAGCACAGAATTATTGAATATAAAAAAAAAAAAAAAAAACAATTCAAAATTGAGAAATAAAATTGAAATTCGATTACAATAATTGAGAATTAAAGAAAATTACTGAACAATTGAATTGAAAAAAAAAAGAAAATAATTTATAATTAAAAAAAAAATAGAAAATGCCAGGAATTAATTAATATTGAAGAAAACATTAAAAATTTAAGAATAGAATTGTTATTTAAAGAAATTAATTGAGAATTGAAAAAATAATTGAACAATTTAACAATTAAATTGAAAATGGAAGAAAATTATTGAAAATTGAAGGAGGTTTTGAAACATGAAATAAATTACTGATAATTGAAAAGAAATAATTGAAAAAAATCGAGATTACTGAATATTGAAACAAACAATTAAAAATTAAAGAAAATAATTGAAAATTGAAGAAAGTACTTAAAAATTAAAGATAATATTTTAAAAAAGCAGAAAAATTTAGAAATCGACGGTAAAAAGTGCGAATTGATGAAAATAATTGAAAAATTATCAATTTAATTTAAATAAAAATTGAAAGAAAAACATAATTTAAAAAAGCTGAGAATTGTTAAATATTGAAGAAAATTGAGAAGAAATTGAAAATTAAAAGAAATATGAAAAAATAATTGGAAATTTAAGAAAAAAATTAGAAATTGAAGAAAATAATTGAGAATTTAAAAAAAATTATTGTAAAAAGTCTAGAGTTATTGAATATTGAAAAAAACAATTGAAAACTAAAAAATGGAATTGAATGTCGAAAATTATAATTGAGAATTAAAGAAAATAATTCAAGAATTGAACAATGGAATTGAAAGTAGAAGAAAATAAGTGATAATTGAAGAAAAAAGAAATTAAACAACCCAGGAATTATAGAATTTGAAGAAAACAATAAAAAATGAAGAATGTAATTGTAATTTAAGAAATTAATTAAAAATTGTAGAAAATAATTTGAAATTGAAGAAACTGTGATTTTATGAAAGAGTTATTGAGATGTGAAATAAATAAATGATGATTGAAAAAAATAGTTGAAAAAAGTCGAGAATTATTGAATATTAAAGTAAATAATTAAAAATTGAAGGAAATAATTGAAATCTGAAGAAAATAATTTAAAATTGATGAAAATAATTGAAAATTGAAGAAAATAATTGAAAATTGAATCAAATAATTGGCAATTAAAAAAAATGATTAAGAGTTGAAGAAAATAATTAAAAATTGAAGAAAATAATTAAAAATTGAAGAAAGTACTTAAAAATGTATTTATTTTTTTATTTAATACATAAACGGGCATAATAAAATAACAAATAAAATCCCTTTTGTACCATAATGGTACAAAAATTAAAGACAATATTTAAAAACAGCAGAAAAACTTAAAAATCGACGAAAAAAATTGCGAATTGATGAAAATAATTGAAAAATTATCAATTTAATTTAAATAAAAATTGAAAAAAAAACATAAGTTAAAAAAGCTGAGAATTGTTTAACATTGAAGAAAATTGAGAAGAAATTGAAAATTAAAAGAAATATGAAAAAATAATTGTAAATTTAAGAAAAAAATTAGAAATTGAAGAAAATAATTGAGAATTTAAAAAAAATTATTGTAAAAAGTCTAGAGTTATTGAATATTGAAAAAAACAATTGAAAACTAAAAAATGGAATTGAATGTCGAAAATTATAATTGAGAATTAAAGAAAATAATTCAAGAATTGAACAATGGAATTAAAAGTAGAAGAAAATAAGTGATAATTGAAGAAAAAAGAAATTAAACAACCCAGGAATTATAGAATTTGAAGAAAACAATAAAAAATGAAGAATGTAATTGTAATTTAAGAAATTAATTAAAAGTTGTAGAAAATAATTTGAAATTGAAGAAAATGTGATTTTATGAAAGAGTTATTGAGATGTGAAATAAATAAATGATAATTGAAAAAAATAGTTGAAAAAAGTCGAGAATTATTGAATATTAAATTAAATAATTAAAAATTTAAGGAAATAATTGAAATCTGAAGAAAATAATTTAAAATTGATGAAAATAATTGAAAATTGTATTAAATAATTGGCAATAGAAAAAAATAATTTAGAGTTGAAGAAAATAATTAAAAATTGAAGAAAATAATTAAAAATTGAAGAAAGTACTTAAAAATTTATTTATTTATTTAATACGTAAACGGGCATAATAAAATAACAAATAAAAGCCCTTTTGTACCATAATTGTACTAAAATTAAAGACAATATTTAAAAACAGCAGAAAAACTTAAAAATCGACGAAAAAAATTGCGAATTGATGAAAATAATTGAAAAATTATCAATTTAATTTAAATAAAAATTGAAAGAAAAACATAATTTAAAAAAGCTGAGAATTGTTTAACATTGAAGAAAATTGAGAAGAAATTGAAAATTAAAAGAAATGTGAAAAAATAATTGTAAATTTAAGAAAAAAATTAGAAATTGAAGAAAATAATTGAGAATTTAAAAAAAATTATTGTAAAAAGTCTAGAGTTATTGAATATTGAAAAAAACAATTGAAAACTAAAAAATGGAATTGAATGTCGAAAATTATAATTGAGAATTAAAGAAAATAATTCAAGAATTGAACAATGGAATTGAAAGTAGAAGAAAATAAGTGATAATTGAAGAAAAAAGAAATTAAACAACCCAGGAATTATAGAATTTGAAGAAAACAATAAAAAATGAAGAATGTAATTGTAATTTAAGAAATTAATTAAAAATTGTAGAAAATAATTTGAAATTGAAGAAACTGTGATTTTATGAAAGAGTTATTGAGATGTGAAATAAATAAATGATGATTGAAAAAAATAGTTGAAAAAAGTCGAGAATTATTGAATATTAAAGTAAATAATTAAAAATTGAAGGAAATAATTGAAATCTGAAGAAAATAATTTAAAATTGATGAAAATAATTGAAAATTGAAGAAAATAATTGAAAATTGTATGTAATAATTGGCAATAGAAAAAAATAATTTAGAGTTGAAGAAAATAATTGAAAATTGATTAAAATAATTGAAAATCGTAGAAAATATTTCAGAATTAAATAAATCAATTAGAAATTGATGAAAATAATTGAAAATTGAAGAAAATCGAAGAAAATAATTGAGAAATGAAGAAATAATTTGAAATTAATGAAAATAATTCAAAACGGAAGAAAATAATTGAGAATTGTAGAAAATAATTGGAAATTGAAGAAAATAATTGTGAATTTCTGAAAATAGTTGAATAATTGAAGAATTGAATTGAAGCTTCAAGAACGTAATCGATAATTGAAAAAAAAAATATTGAAAAAAGCCGAGAATTATTGAATATCGAAGAAAATAATTGAAATAAGATGAAAATAATTGATAACTGAAAGCACACATTAGAATTGCCCATAACTATATAAACTATTATGCAATGTACGGTCTGATAAAAAAACTGAAGTTCTATCTACATTTTTTCATAATAATTTGACTTTTTCATGTTTAATGTTTTTCATTGTTTCTGCTGTATTTTCCCGGTCAATTTAAATTCCTGGTTTTTTTCCCGGTTTTCCCGGTTAGTAGACACCCTGGGCGAGGGCAATAGTTTATTAAATAAATTACCTTTCCTATATATTCTGCCATGCGCGGATTCCATCCACCATGGCCTTCTTGCATTGTCTTAAGAGTATTAATATTTTTCATAACTTTAACTTTGTCTCCAACAAGGAATGTTAAATGTCGAGGTCCACTGTTCTCCGAGGAATTTGCGTCACCATTAGTAACAGAAGAATTTTCAGAACTAGCAACAGTTGGCACAGATTGACCCAAAAGTGGTAAATGCTCCTTATAATAAACACCACCAGTGGCTTCTTCTACATAACAAAGATCCACGCATCCTTTATAACCAACTCGATAAACATTTGTAGTTCCTGATGACCAGGTTACAGTAGCCACTGATTTACTACTTTCGTTATCCCATCCTCGAATGTCCATAACTCTTCCCGTTTTTCCTGTTTTGTATTAAAGTACAAATTAAAATAAATGAAAATCTAAATTTTACCTTTCATTAATTGAATTTTTCATTCGTAATAAAATAAAAAACTCTTGACATTAAAGATTAAAATAGTAAATACCTCGACCTCCGTCTTGATTGCCCCATTCCCAATCCGTTCCTCGGATTACTTTTGCTCCAATAAATATTCCTCTTAGTAACACTTTAGCACAGCCTTCTCTCGGAGGAAGTTGTACCCTAATTTTAAAAATTAACATTATTTTTATTTAATATTGCAAAATACAGGATTTGAATTAAATAAATAAAATATCGAATTTTGTTTGTTCAGTGTCTTAGGTGAAATATTCAAATTGTAATTTATTTATCTTTCTATCGAAATTCGATCAAATTTTTATCTACAGGAGTTTTAATATGATTAAATAAATTAAGATAATTAATTAAGTTAAAATTCAATTTAAGCTTGAATTTTGAAAAAAATAAAATAGATGCATATTCAGTTAATACACGAAACAATAAAATATTGTTTTAAAATTAAACAAATTAGCAAATTATGACTTTTAACACATTGATATTAACATTAAAAATTCAATATTATTTCAATTAAAAACAGATTTAAAGGAGGATGAACAAACAAAAGATAGTAAAAAAATGTCAAGATAAAGAATCTACAATAATTAAAAAGAAATTTTTAGGGAAATCCCAGTACTAACAATAAAATTAGCTTAAAGGCTAAACCAATAATTAAAAAGAATTGATAGGAATTTACAAAGACAATATTTTACCAGAAAAAAAAAGTGACAATAAATAATAAAAATAATACAAACTATGATTCACTTTATTTTTTCTACGTTCAATTATTATTAATTATTTACAAGAATCAACTTTTTCAGAGAAAAACATAACCATTAATAATTTTTCTACTCATCTAATTTAATGAAAAATTTAGTTCTATTAAATTCGAGCACAATATTTAACAAATGAATAAAAATTTCTCAATTAATTTAAAGTTTTTTTTAATTATTTTTTTTTAATTATCTCGATTTTCTTATAGATTTTAATTGATAATTTATTTGAGATGCAGTAATTTTCTTTATTTTTAGGTAATTATAAATCGATGGAAATTTATTTTGTTTAAATTAAAATTTTTATAAACTGAAGTTTGATTGATTTAAAGCTGGATTAAATAATTCACATTTGGATAGCTTTGTAATTGGATAAATTAAAAAATAGAATAACTGAAATTTGAATCAATTGAAAATCAGATTGAATTTAAATAAGGGATGAAATAGAAAATGAATAATTTTTGATTCAATACAGTTTTTTTATCGATTTTAATTTATATTAAATGAATTTTGTATCGACTATAATTGAAATAGATTCAGAATTGTATCGATTGAAATTCAGATTAATTTAACTTTTAACCGGTTTAAATTTCCATAAATTGGCAATTGTATATTAATTAAAATTTGGATGATTTTAAAAAACATAAAAAAAATTTTAAAACTATTTCAACAAATTAATTTAATACACGAAACAATAAAATATTATATTAAAATTAAACCAATTAGCAAACAATTACGATTTTTAAAAAATTGATATTGAAATTAAAAATTCAATGTTATTTCGATTAAGCACAAATTTAAAGGAGGTTGACCAAACAAAACATTGTAATAAAATGTAAAAATAAGCAATCTACAATAATTAAAAAGAATAGATAGGAAAATTTAAATGTATTGAACCAAACAAAATTCAAGTAAATTGAAATTTGAGCACATTAATTTAATTTGGTCAAAATTCGAATGTATATATATTTAAATTTGAATAAATTTAATAATTAATTAATAATTTTGAATTGATACGATTTTGTATAGATTAAAATATGATAAATTAAAGTATCTATTAAAGTTTGCAGCGATTGATGCTTGAATTGAATTAAATTTGGTTTAATATAAATTTAAAAAGATTAAAATTATAATAATTAAACCTTAGATTGATTTAAATACGAATTGAAATTTACATAATTTAAAAATCGTATTAACAGGAAATATTCACTATTCCGGATAATCGGATGAAAATACACGAATACATGACAATCTATTATGCCTGTAATTCTCTCTTTCACCTATTTTATTTATTTATCCATTTATCTACTATTTTCAAGTTCTGAAGTATTAAGAACAAATTTTGAGCAGAAAAGATACTATTATGTCCGAATTTACTAAAAATTAAATATTTCTGTTGACGAAATATTAACAACGCGAACGAAATAAACTAAACGTAACTTTAGAAAGATATAAATAATTTAAAAAGATTTTTGTTGATCACTAGAAGGCCAATAAATGAAACACTAAAAAACACAGATGTTGTGTGACAGCTACGTTTGGATGGCTAAATTTGCCATTCTCTTCAGGCTTTTAAAATTTGTATAAAGTTTGCATCTAAATTTTGTCCAAAGAATAAAATTATGTCAAAAAATAAAACAAATTACATAAAAGCATTTCGTTGTTGAATATTAAAATATTTTAGAATCACAATCATTTCAGAACGAAGTGATTCAGTCAACTTCGTCTGTTATACAGAATCTGGGTGTCTACTAATTTCGTCCCACAAAATTCCCGGTCATTTCCCGGTTTTTCCCGGTTTTTGTTCCTATTTTTCCCGGTTTTTTCTCTTGTTAACGTAAAATTTATTTTAAGTATAAATAGACCTACAAATGGCTACAAAAATTGAATATAACAGTTGATAATTGAAGAAAATAATTGAAACTCAAAGAAAATAATTGAGAATTGAAGAATTAAATATTAAACTTTACAAAAAATAATAATTAAGAATTAAAAGAAACAATTAATAATGAAAAGAAATAATTAATAATAGAAAAAAATAATTGAACAATGACAAAGATACTTGACAGTTAGAAACAAAATTAAAAAAAAAAAAATAAATATTAATCTACAATTGAACAATAATTGAAAAAATTGAACAATGGTTATTAAATTCAAAGAATATAATTGAAAATTGGTCAACTAAGATAGAAAATCCCAAAAAATATTTTAAATTTTAAGTTAATAATTCAAAATTGAAGAAATAAATTGAAAATTAAATAAGCAAATTGAAATCAGAAAAACACAGAATTATTGAATATTAAAAAAAAAAAAACAATTGAAAATTCAGAAATAAAATTGAAATTCGAATACAATAATTGAGAATTAAAGAAAATTACTGAACAATTGGATTGAAAAAAGAAGAAAATAATTTATAATTAAAAAAAAAAATGGAAAATGACTGGAATTATTTAATATTGAAGAAAACATTAAAAATTGAAGAATAGAATTGTTATTTAAAGAAGTTAATTGAGAGTAGAAAAAAATAATTGAACAATTAAACAATTAAATTGAAAATAGAAGAAAATTATTGAAAATTGAAGGAGGTTTTGAAACATGAAATAAATAACTGATAATTGAAAAAAAGTAATTGGAAAAAGTCGAGATTACTGAATACTGAAACAAACAATTGAAAATTGAACAAAATAATTAAAAATTAAAGAGAAAATTGAAGAAAATAATTAAAAATGGAAGAAAGTACTTAAAAATTAAATACAATATTTGGAAACAGCAGAAAAATTTAGAAATCGACGGAAATAATTGCGAATTTATGAAAATAATTTAAAAATTCTCAATTTAAATAAAAATTGAAAGAAAAATATAATTTAAAAAAGCTGAGAATTGTTAAATATTGAAGAAAATTGAGGAGAAATTAAAAATTGAAAGAAATTAAGAAACTGAAAGAAATATGAAAAAATAATTGAAAATTGAAGAAAATAATTGAAATTTAAGAAAAAAAATCAGAATTTGAAGAAAATAATTGAATATTAAAAAAAAAATTGAAAATTAAAGAATGAAATTGAATGTCGAAAATTATAATTGAGAATTAAAGAAAATAATTCAAGAATTGAACAATGGGATTGAAAGTAGAAGAAAATAAGTGATAATTGAAGAAAAAAAAAATTGAACAACCCAGGAATTATAGAATTTGAAAAAAACCGTAAAAAATGAAGAATGTAATTGTAATTTGAAGAAATTAATTAAAAATTGTAGAAAATAATTTGAAATTGAAGAAAATGTGATTTTATGAAAATCGTGGAGTAATAATTGATAAATTGAATTCAAGTTTCAAAAACATAATTGATAATTGAAAAAAATATTGAAAAAAGCCGAGAATTATTGATTATAGAAGAAAATAATTGAAAAATGGAGGAGTTATTGAGATGTGAAATAAATAAATGATAATTGAAAAAAATAGTTGAAAAAAGTCGAGAATTATTGAATATTAAATTAAATAATTAAAAATTGATGAAAATAATTGAAAATTGAATCAAATAATTGTCAATTAAAAAAAAAATAATTTATAGTTGAAGAAAATAATTAAAAATTGATTAAAATAATTGAAAATCGTAGAAAATATTTTAGAATTGAATAAATTAATTAGAAATTGATGAAAATAATTGAAAATTGTAGAAAATAATTGGCAATTGAAGAAAATGTGATTTTATGAAAATCGTGGAATAATAATAATAATAATTGATGAATTGAATTCAAGTTTCAAAAACATAATTGATAATTAAAAAAATATTGAAAAAAGCCGAGAATTATTGATTATAGAAGAAAATAATTGAAAAATGGAGGAGTTATTGAGATGTGAAATAAATAAATGATAATTGAAAAAAATAGTTGAAGAAAGTCGAGAATTATTGAATATTAAATTAAATAATTAAAAATTGAAGGAAATAGTTGAGATCGGAAGAAAATAATTAAAAATTGATGAAAATAATTGAAAATTGAATCAAATAATTGTCAATTAAAAAAAAAAAAATTTATAGTTGAAGAAAATAATTAAAAATTGATTAAAATAATTGAAAATCGTAGAAAATATTTTAGAATTGAATAAATTAATTAGAAATTGATGAAAATAATTGAAAATTGCAGAAAATAATTGGCAATTGAAGAAAATGTGATTTTATGAAAATCGTGGAATAATAATAATAATAATAATAATTGATGAATTGAATTCAAGTTTCAAAAACATAATTGATAATTGAAAAAATATTGAAAAAAGCCGAGAATTATTGATTATAGAAGAAAATAATTGAAAAATGGAGGAGTTATTGAGATGTGAAATAAATAAATGATAATTGAAAAAAATAGTTGAAGAAAGTCGAGAATTATTGAATATTAAATTAAATAATTAAAAATTGAAGGAAATAGTTGAGATCGGAAGAAAATAATTAAAAATTGATGAAAATAATTGAAAATTGAATCAAATAATTGTCAATTAAAAAAAAAAAAATTTATAGTTGAAGAAAATAATTAAAAATTGATTAAAATAATTGAAAATCGTAGAAAATATTTTAGAATTGAATAAATTAATTAGAAATTGATGAAAATAATTGAAAATTGTAGAAAATAATTGGCAATTGAAGAAAATGTGATTTTATGAAAATCGTGGAATAATAATAATAATAATAATAATAATTGATTAATTGAATTCAAGTTTCAAAAACATAATTGATAATTGAAAAAATATTGAAAAAAGCCGAGAATTATTGATTATAGAAGAAAATAATTGAAAAATGGAGGAGTTATTGAGATGTGAAATAAATAAATGATAATTGAAAAAAATAGTTGAAGAAAGTCGAAAATTATTGAATATTAAATTAAATAATTAAAAATTGAAGGAAATAGTTGAGATCGGAAGAAAATAATTAAAAATTGATGAAAATAATTGAAAATTGAATCAAATAATTGTCAATTAAAAAAAAAAAAATTTATAGTTGAAGAAAATAATTAAAAATTGATTAAAATAATTGAAAATCGTAGAAAATATTTTAGAATTGAATAAATTAATTAGAAATTGATGAAAATAATTGAAAATTGCAGAAAATAATTGGCAATTGAAGAAAATGTGATTTTATGAAAATCGTGGAATAATAATAATAATAATAATAATAATAATTGATGAATTGAATTCAAGTTTCAAAAACATAATTGATAATTGAAAAAATATTGAAAAAAGCCGAGAATTATTGATTATAGAAGAAAATAATTGAAAAATGGAGGAGTTATTGAGATGTGAAATAAATAAATGATAATTGAAAAAAATAGTTGAAGAAAGTCGAGAATTATTGAATATTAAATTAAATAATTAAAAATTGAAGGAAATAGTTGAGATCGGAAGAAAATAATTAAAAATTGATGAAAATAATTGAAAATTGAATCAAATAATTGGCAATTAAAAAAAAATAATTTATAGTTGAAGATAATTAAAAATTGATTAAAATAATTGAAAATCGTAGAAAATATTTCAGAATTGAATAAATTAATTAGAAATTGATAAAAATAATTGAAAATTGTAGAAAATAATTGGCAATTGAAGAAAATGTGATTTTATGAAAATCGTGGAATAATAATAATAATAATAATAATTGATGAATTGAATTCAAGTTTCAAAAACATAATTGATAATTGAAAAAATATTGAAAAAAGCCGAGAATTATTGATTATAGAAGAAAATAATTGAAAAATGGAGGAGTTATTGAGATGTGAAATAAATAAATGATAATTGAAAAAAATAGTTGAAGAAAGTCGAGAATTATTGAATATTAAATTAAATAATTAAAAATTGAAGGAAATAGTTGAGATCGGAAGAAAATAATTAAAAATTGATGAAAATAATTGAAAATTGAATCAAATAATTGTCAATTAAAAAAAAAAAAATTTATAGTTGAAGAAAATAATTAAAAATTGATTAAAATAATTGAAAATCGTAGAAAATATTTTAGAATTGAATAAATTAATTAGAAATTGATGAAAATAATTGAAAATTGTAGAAAATAATTCGCAATTGAAGAAAATGTGATTTTATGAAAATCGTGGAATAATAATAATAATAATAATAATAATTGATGAATTGAATTCAAGTTTCAAAAACATAATTGATAATTGAAAAAATATTGAAAAAAGCCGAGAATTATTGATTATAGAAGAAAATAATTGAAAAATGGAGGAGTTATTGAGATGTGAAATAAATAAATGATAATTGAAAAAAATAGTTGAAGAAAGTCGAGAATTATTGAATATTAAATTAAATAATTAAAAATTGAAGGAAATAGTTGAGATCTGAAGAAAATAATTAAAAATTGATTAAAATAATTGAAAATTGAATCAAATAATTGGCAATTAAAAAAAAATAATTTATAGTTGAAGATAATTAAAAATTGATTAAAATAATTGAAAATCGTAGAAAATATTTCAGAATTGAATAAATTAATTAGAAATTGATGAAAATAATTGAAAATTGTAGAAAATAATTGGTAATTGAAGAAAATAGTAGAAAATCGAAGAAAATAATTGAGAAATGAAGAAATTATTTTAAATTAATGAAAATAATTCCAAATGGAAGAAAATAATTGAGAATTGTAGAAAATAATTGGAAATTGAAGAAAATAATTGAAAATTGAATGAATTTATTATCCCAGAAACAAATTCCCGGTTTGACGGAAAATTCCCGGTTTTTCCCGATGAATTTAAATTCCCGGTTATTTCCCGGTTAGTAGACACCCTGAGAATGTTTTGACATCAATTAACTGACGTTTTTATAAAAACAGACAGTTGGAAATATAACAGTTGACATATAATCCTTTTTATATATCTCAAATTAAGATCGAGTCTGGATTGTTTAAACAAAATCTTTTCAACCATTTCTTGTTTAATGTTAAATATTGTTGTCAAATTCGGTAAATTTGATTTTTTTTCCACTCACCCAGCAGAGGTAATGGTTTGAAATCTCTGAAATGTGTGAGTTAAATCGTGAACATCTGCCATATAACACTGAGTGCAAAGATCGTAATCGAAGCATTGTGCACACTTCCATCTCATTCCAAAAATTCCGTGTCTTTTGCACCCATCGCAAATTATATTAGGGTGTTTAACGCCAATTGGTGCATTATCATAAAGAAGCAAATCGTAAGAGTCCTGATACCCGACACGATAATTACTTCTTGGTCCATGATCCCACTGGACAATCACAGTTTTATCGGGAGTTTTATCTCCAGTTCCAGGAGTAGAAGAAGCACTATTAACATCGTATGGTTTTCCAATTTCAACCACAGTTCCTGTATGACCTTCGCCGCCGTCTTGGTCTCCCCATTTCCAATCCTTTCCTCGAACTACTCTCACACCAACTTCCAGCATTTCCAATTTTTTTTCGTCCGTCCGCCGCTTCTGCAAAATTTAACACTCATTTCATTAAAATCCTTTCAATATTCAAATGACATTTTTTTCTAGGTATATAAAGTATTTTATTTGTTATTAAAAAAAAAAAAAAAAAAAAAAAAAGAAAGAAAACAACATTAGTGCAATAATGTAGAAACAACAATAAAAGTGTGTAATGGAAAGAAAGAAGCCTTGCTACGAAATGTAAAAATTGATATCTTCTCAAGAAAGCGAATCTAAATAAATATTAAATTTAATTAATTTAAGATAGTTTAAAAATACATGTTTATAGTGTGGTTACCAAGTTCAATTACCATATCATTTGATAAGAGAACTCGTCATGCAGCGCAAATTTCACTACAGGAAACAGACCGTGAGTTCAATTTATTTTAAATTTAAAGAAATTTTCTTCAGCAAAAGAAAGTTATATATAGGTTGCATTATATATTATATTTAACTGTAAGTAGGTGAAAAAAAGATCTTTTAAAAACAAGTTTGTTATTAATAAATAAATATAATATTAAAAATAAAAATTGTTAAGTAGCTACATAAATAAACATATTACTCTCATGGAAAAGTAAATTAATTATTTTTATTTTATTGTTAATAAACCAGTCGAATAATACAAATTCATGAAAAATTTAGCTTAAATTGAAAAAGTGTTCAGTAAATTTTGTTTAAATCGTTTTTTGTGATGTTACAAGTTTAAAAATTGACATTCTAGGAATGCAGTCTGAATTATTCTAAAACTTATTAAATTAATTTAAACAATTAGAACTGAGTTCCATGAAAATGTTTATTTATTACGAAGAAATAGTTAGTTAAGTGTTTTCGAGTTTCTTGCTTGGAATATCTAAATCTTAGTGTAGAATGATTGATGTTTTATTAAAAAAACAAATTACAGTAATGAGATAGAAGTTATTGATATTTTATTAGGCAGATGCTGTAATTTTGTACAAACCTAAAACGGCCGGATATAAGAGAAATCCTTAGAATCATAAGCCAAGGCGTGATATTCTAGGTGTCGTAAATTAAAATAAAGAACTAATTCTAATCTGAAAACGTCAAAAGAAACAGTCCCGAACTTTTGGGAAAGCCCGTGAATCCGACATTACGCAGCATCATCAGAAACACCAGATAATTGAAGATGCGCTTCTTATCTCCGAAAATGTTGCACAAAAGCGCCTCTTCCGAGTTCATTGTCAAGTTGTAGTTTGGTATTTTTCACTTTACAAACTCGAATTGTTTGACAAAATTTGCTATATTGGTTACAGTATTTATGACGGAAAAATCTACTTGGTAGAGTGTTATTTATTATTAACTGAAATAAAGTGTAATAAAATGAAATCTGTTGACAATAAAACCAGTTAGTTGATGTGAGGGCGCCACCTCCGTGGCGGCAAAAAGTAATTTTGTAAACCAATATCGTGGCATAAATTTTTTTAAATGACGGTATTTGTAGATATATTTATTTACTTAGTTTTTATTTACATTTTATAAATACATGGAAGATCTTATAAATAATTATATAAAGCTTTTTGATCTGAAAAGAGACAAAACTCTATTTGTAAAAGAAGAATAAAATTTGTTGGATACCTATGCAGGGGCGTAACTATTAAGAGAAAAACTGGGGCAGTGCTCCGAAGCCTTGAGCTGAGGGGGCCCTCAATCAACCCTAATAAACCTTTTTTTTTTTAAGGACAATAAAATTTATAAGATTTTAGAATAAAAAAAAATTGAAAAAATAATTGAAATTCATCGAAATAATTGCAAATTTTGCAAATTAATTGATAAAAGATAAACATAAATTAAAATTAAATTATAAATTACAAATTACATTATTTGTGTAAATTAATCATACACATATAATTAAAAGCTTTTTGGAAAATTACGAAAAAGAACGAAAGTAATTGAAAATTGAAGAATATAATAATATAAAAAATCAAATAAATAGTTGAAAATTGAATGAAATAATTGAAATCTCAGATAAATTGTTTAAAATTTTTGAAATTATAAGAAAAATGAAAAAAATTCAAAATTCAAGGATATAAATTTTGGAAAATAATTAAAAAATTATTTTACAATTTGAAACTTGAAGAAAATAATTGAAACATGATACAAACAATAATAAGTTGTAAAAAATAAATTATACAATTAAGTGACAAAATTGAAAAATCACAACATTAAGATTTTAGAAATCAATTGAAAAAAATGAGAATAACTAAAAATTGGAGAAAATAATAATTGAAGAAAGCTAAAATAAATGAAATTTACGATAAATAATAAAAAAAATTTGGAAATTATGAAAACAAATAATTAAAATAATTAAAAATGAAGAAAATAATTTAAATTTTAGAAAAATGCTTAAAAATTTTAGAAAATAAGAATAATAATTAACGAGAAAAATAATTAAAATATGAAAAAATTAATTATAAATTGAAAAAAATAATTGAAAAATGCTGAAAATAATTTAAGATTGAGAAAAATAATTTAAATATGAAAGATTACAACAGTAAATAAAATTAGAGAGAAATAATTGAAAAAATCATAGAAATAAGTTTAGAAAGAGAAAATAATTACAAAATAACTTAAAATTTTTAATTAAAGAGAATAATTTAAAAATCGCAGAAATAATCGAAAATTGATGAAAATAATAATTGAAATTTCAGATAAATAATTGAAATTTTTGAAAATTATGCCAACATAATAAAAACAATTAAAAATTGAAGAAAATATGTAAGAGAAAAATCACAGAATTTATTTTTGAGTAAAAGAAAATTATTGAAAAATAGTTTAAAATATGGAAAATTGGTGACAATAATCTAAATTTGAAATAATAACTGAAAATGTAGGAAATTAATTGAAAAATAATGAAAATATTAAAAGATGGAGAAAATAATTGCAAAATAATAAAAAGAAATGAAAATTGAATAAAATAATTGAAAATTCAGATATATATTTGAAAGTTCAGTAAATTAATTCAGAAATTATGAAAATGATTAAAAATTGAAAATAATAATTGCAAAATGACAAAAAAAACAGTAAATTAAAAAAACTAATTTAAATATGCGATAATATAAAATTTAGGAATAAATAATTAAATTGATTTAATGTCGAGGGAAATATAATTAAAATTGAAAAGGAGATTAAAAAAACTATAGAAAATAATTGAAATTTGAGGAAGGTAAATACAAGATTTAGGGAAATAATTTAAAATCAATTAAAATAGTTTTTTACTTCAAATTTAGCATTCTTGAAACGTGTATTAATGTAACTTTTAATCAATGCAAGTTTATATTACCTGAAATTTGAAAAAATGAAAATTACCATTAATTTAAATTTTGAGAACAGTTTAAGAAGGTGAGATTTAAAATGTTAAAAGAAAAAACATCTAGTGACAAATGTCAGGTTTGAACAGAATGATTGAATGAATTATTTAAACCTCATTTTCCTTTTTGCCCTAGGGCACTTGCACTTCCAGTTACGCCACTGTACCTATATGGCGGCAAATTTAAAAAATTTAGTGATCTAATTTAGTTATGGCTAACTTCACAGTTTTACTAAACCATGTAAACGAGATTTGTGTTGCTGACCTCATCGATTTTCTTGATAAAAATAAGGAAGAAATTGAAAATTGTGCTGACACGTTAATTTTCAGCGAATTTTAATTTATTAAATACATTTATCCACAAGGTACTTATTTATAAACTATCAATTTGTATCAGTTTTGGTTTTTATTATGTATTTGTTTGACACATGGTGTAGTTTTGACAGATATAAAATTATAAATATGCTTAGATGCAATTTTTAATCAAATAATTCTTCCAGTTTTGAACATTATTTCGATATTTACCTGGAATGCTTTAAAATTTCTGAATTTTTCATTTATATAAATAAAATAAATACGAAATGACTGTATTTACAATCTTCTCAAATAGGTTATGTTACAAATTTTGAAATACGTAAAATAAAATTTAAATTCGAAATAAAGTGTATTTCCCAATATTTAAATTATACGTGTTTAAAATAATATCTCTATTTTGTTATTATTATTATAAAAAATTTTTTATTTTACAGTTTCCTGCAAAAAAAAACATGGTGTGCGTTCCCTGTGTTTTTATTCCAATTGTAATGCTCATTTTTCGATTTCTTATTCAGCCAATTCTAATGAAATTTTGGTTCCGTAAAAAGGAAGATGAAAAAGGAGAAACAAAGAGTCCACCTACTTTAGTCAAGGAATGCAAAGATGGAGTGTGCAAAATGGTTTGGAAAGAAAACAACGAGTTAAAAAAAGAAGACTAGTAAAATTCTTAGTTTCAAATTGTAAC
Organism: Ganaspis brasiliensis; assembly: GCA_037103525.1. NCBI lineage: Eukaryota > Metazoa > Arthropoda > Insecta > Hymenoptera > Figitidae > Ganaspis > Ganaspis brasiliensis. The sequence continues at coordinate 510,689 of JAZKLR010000055.1, read as the reverse complement.
ATTAAATGAGCATTTATTCGCTAGTTTATTTTAAATTAAAGATTCAACAAATTTTATAAATTTGTTGTTCCCCTGTACATAATAAAATTTTAAAATTCAGATTGAATAATATTCGACCAAAAACTTGATGAATAATATAGTTGATCTTTAAATAAATTAGATTGTCAAAAACAGCGTGTACCTGCAATGTTTTAATTCACAAATTTTAAAATATTTTGTATCATAGAATAATTCTTAAGACACTTTTTGTGGTTTGCTCATTAATTTTAAGTGATTTATGTATTTTTAATTAGTATAGTATATTTATAATTTAGCCAAGTTAATTTTTACAATTGTGTTATTGTTTTTTTAATACAGAATCTAAAGATTAGAAAAATTAATGTTATCAAGGTTAGTGTAAGTAGCAAAAACAGAAACATTTTATGAGAAAGATGAATAAACTTTTATTACAAAGAATATGAAAAGTTTTATATGAACATGACTCCTCCAATTCTGACCTCAAAATATATTTTACATATTACAGTGATTAGCATAATCGACATGGAATGAAACATACTTGAAGTTCTGAAAGTATTGATTATGATCTTTAAAAAAACTCAACATATACTATTATAAACTATTTACTATTAACATTTACTATATCTCACAAACGCAGACAATTTTTTTTTAAAAAAAAGTTTAAATATATAAATTAAATAGTGTCATTTAAAGGAACGTTTAGAACTTCAAGTACATTGGAATGAAAAAATTTTTTTTCTTGCTTCAGGGACAATGTCCGAAAATCTTTTTCTATCGCCCATTTTTCTAATTAAAATATTCGAAAAGATTTTGTTAATCTACAGAAAATGAGAAATGTATCAAATACTGAGAAAAATGTCTAAAATTTGAAAAAGCTAGTTTTAGAACAGTATCAACGCAAATAAAAAAAATAATTAAAAGTTATTTCTTTAATGTACATTCTTAAGTTCCACCTCGAATATAAGCGTACTATTTCCAGGAATGACTGGTGGCGATCCTTTTTGTCCGTATCTGAAAAAAATTTTAAAATTGATAAAGACAGAAGAAATAATTAATTTGACATATTTTTTTATTCTTCTTTAACCAAATTGTTATATAACAGAATTCATATCGATTAAAAATGAGATAGGGTTACATTTTTTAATTTGAATCAAGAAAAATTTGAGTAAATTGAAATCTTTAAAAAAAAAAAAAAAAAAAAATGTTTTAAAATGTAAGTTTAATTATTTTTTAAAATCCCCAATTATTCAAATCACTTCTGTTAAAGCTTCAAAAACTTCAATTAAAGCCTATATTTTTCAAAATTAGAATAACTATTATTGTAAATAAAGAAAATTTAAAGAATATTTCTAAAAAATAGTTAAAACTCTTTATTCTCTTTATTCTTATATTATATTATTTTTATTCTTTTAGATGTATATTATTTATAAGTACTTTGTACGAAAGGGCTTTCTTCTTTTTGCTCGCCCGTTCATGTATGTAAATAAAAAATAAATAAAAACTGAGCTTAAAACTTTTAGAAGTTCATTAGAAAAAAAAAGAAAATAATTAGAAATTTGGCGAAAATAAATGAAAAAAGATAACAAAATTAAAAATAAAAAACAATTTTTAATTAAAGAGAATTAATTAAAAATTATTTGAAAATTATGAAAAAGAGCGAAAGTAACTGAACATTAAAGAAATTTATTTATTTATAAAAGTATACGGGTCTACAATTAATAAAAAAACAATATAATTGAAAATTGAATGAAATAATTGAAATGTCAGATAAATAGTTTAAAATTTTGGAAATTATAAAATAGACGAAAACAATTGAAAACTGAAGGAAATAAATTTTGGAAAATAATTGAAAAATAATTTTAAAATTTGAAACTTGAAGAAAATAAATGACATTTGAGTGAGATAATCAAAAAAATTACGGAAAAATAATTGAAATTTGAGAAAAATGCATGAAGATCTTATCTTCGAAATTAATTGAAACAAATGAGAATAAGTTCAAATTGGAGTAAACAATTGAAGAAAGCTAAAAATAATTAAAATATGAGATAATTAATAACATTTTTTGGAAATTATGAAAACAAATGAAAGTAATTAAATTTTTAAGAAAATAATTGAAATTTTAGAAAAATACTTGAAAATCTTAGAAAATGAGAATAATTATTAACAATTGGGGAAAATAATTATAAAATTAATTCAAAATTGAGAAAAATATTTGAAATATCCTGAAAATAATTTAAGATTGAGAAAAATAATTTAAATATGATGAAAATAGTTTAAATATGAAAGATTGAAAACAGTAAATAAAATTTGAGAAAAATAATTAAAAAAATCATTGAATATATTTAAAAAAAGAAAATAATTACAAAATTACTTAAAAAATTTTAATTAAAGAGAATAATTAAAATTTTGGAAAACTATGCCAAAATAATTAAAATAATTCGAAATTGAAGAAAATATGTAATAGAAAAAACACAGAATTTATTTTTAAGTAAAAGAAAAAATTGAAAAATCGTTTAAAACATAAAAAATTGATGACAATAACTGAAAAATTTAGAAAATTAATTAAAAAATAGTAAAAATATTAAAAAATGGAGAAAATAATTGCAAAATAATAAAAGGAAATGAAAATTGAACAAAATAACTGACAATTGCAAAATGACAAAAATAATGGTAAATTAAGAAAGTTAATTTAAATTTGCGATAAATAATATAAAATTTAGGAATAAATAATTAAATTGATTTAATGTCGAGGGAAATATAATTAAAATTGAAGAAAAGATTGAAAAAACTAAAGTAAATAATTGCAATTTGAGGAAGGTAAATGTAAGATTTAGGGAAACAATTTAAAAATAATTTTTAAAAAACCCTGGATCAAAAAGAAAAATGGGTCTCTAATTATATATAATAATTTACGAGTTTAATTAATTCCTTCATTCATTCTGTCCACACCTGACATTTGTCACTAGATGTTTTTTTCTTTAAAAATTGAAAATCATATTTCACTTCTTTAAAATGTTATCAAATTTCAAATTTATAGTAACTTTAATTTCTTCAAATTTCAGTTAATGTAAACTTGCATTTATTAAAGTTCATTTAATCCACCTTTCAAAAATACTAAATTTGAAGAAGTGATTTAAAAATTGCTTCAATTTTTAATCACTCGTTTCTATTATGAATTTCAATTACTTAAAATACAATTTTATACTATTTTCATTATTTTTCAAATATTTTCTACAATTCTTGATTACTTTAATTGTTTTTAAATTGTTTCTCTAAATCTAATATTTACCTTCCTCAAATTTTAAATTATTTTTTTTAGTTTTCTCAATCACTTTTTCACTTTTAATTATTTTTGCCTTGACATTAAATCAATTTAATTATTTATTCTTAAATTTAAAATTCTGTGGCTGAAAGGTAAAACAGCACAAGCGCCATATTCATGATTTCGAGTAAAAAGTGTTTTTGTTTTTTTTTCTGATTTCTGTAAAATCGAAATATGAACAAATATTTTGGGTGTTTGATATTTAATCTTGTTTTCTAATGTAGTTTTTAGATCTGTTTAACAAATTTAATGAAATTTAAAGGTCCCAGAGAATAACATCAATTATTTTTTTCGATTTTAATGTATTTATGCGATTACGTTTTTTAATATTTTCTAAGTAAATAAACATTTTAATCAATTTACAATTATGAAACTTTAAAAAGTATATTTACATATATAGAAATCTGATGTTATCTCAAATTTGATAAAATGGGAGTTGTGCTCTTTTACCTTTCAGCCACAGAATTATTCATCGCAAATTTAAATTATTTTTTTTAATTTACCATTATTTTTGTCATTTTGCAATTATTATTTTCAATTTTTAATCATTTTCATAATTTCTAAATCAATTTACTAAACTTTCAAATATATATCTTAATTTTCAATTATTTTGTTCAATTTTCATTTCTTTTTATTATTTTGCTATTATCTTTTCCATCTTTTAATATTTTCACTATTTTTCAATTAATCTCCTAAATTTTCAGTTATTATCTCCAATTTAGATTATTGTCTTCAATTTTTTAAACTACTTTTCAATTATTTTCTTTTGCTTAAAAACAAATTCTGTAATTTTATATTATTTTTTCCGATTTTTAATTAATTTCATTTTTTTTGGCATAATTTTAAAAACTTTCAATTATTTTTTTCAATCTTAGATTATTTTCAGCATATTTCAATTATTATTTTCTTTCATTTTAAACTATTTTTATCTGTTTTCATAATTTCCAAATTTTTTTTTATATTAATTATCGTAAATTTCATTTATTTTTAGCATTCTTCAATTTTTAGTTATTTTCAATTTTTTCATTTGATTTCTAAGATCTTCACGTATTTTTCCAAATTTCAATTATTTTTTTTATTTAAAAAAAAAAAAATCTAGAATTTTTTCAATTATTTCACTCAAAGATGTGCTTTTTTTCATTTCTATTATAATTTCCAAAATTTTAAACTATTTATCTGAAATTCCAATTACTTCATTCAATTTTCCATATTTCAATTTTTTTTCTCATTCTTAAATTATTTTCAACACATTTCTATTTTTTTATTTTGAATTCATTTTATAATTTTTCAATTATTTTCCTCGATTATTAATTATTATTGTCATTTTCTAAAATTAATTCCCAGTATTTTTAAGTATTTTTCTAAAAAATTAATTATTTTTATTTGTTTTCATAATTTTCAAAAAATTTTAATATTTATCGTAAATTTAAATTATTTTTATCTTTCTTCAATTTTTTACTCCAATTTTTAGTTATTCTCCTTTGTCTCAAATGAGTTCAAATTCTTCATTTATGTTTCACAAATTTCAACTTTTTTTTTTTATTTAAATAAAATTCTGTAATTTTTTTCAATTATTTTACTCAAATGTCATTTATTTTTTACAACTTATCACTGTATCATATTTTAATTATTTTTCAAAATTTATTTCCTTCAAGTTTCAATTTTTTTCATTTGTTTTATAATTTACAAATTTTTAAACTATTTATCTGAGATTTCAATTATTTCATTCAATTTCCAATTATTTATATGATTTTTTATATTATTTTCTTCAATTTTCAATTACTTTCGTTTTTTTTCGTAATTTTCCAAAAAGCTTTTAATTATATCTGTATCATTAAAAACTATTCTTTTTATAATTTTAAATTATGTTTATCTTGTTTTATTTATTTTCTCTAATTATTCATTATTTTCTTTCTTTTTTTCAATGAACTTCTGAAAGTTTTAAGTATTTTTCTGAAATTTTCTTTAACTTTCCTTTATTTAAAATATATTATGTATTTTTTTCAACTATTTTCTCAAATTTTAATTATTTTTTTAATTTTATATTATTTATCTCAATTTTCAATCATTGTTTTTTCAATTTTCTATGATTAACCCTAATTTTTCATTATTTTATTCAATTGTTTTAAATTTATTGTTAAGATTTTCGAGTAATTTTCTCAGATTTAAATTATTTTCTTTATTTTTAAAACATTTCTATGATTTTGCTTCCTTATAGAGGAAGCTTTGTGTTTAAAATTACTTTCCCCAATTTTTAATTGATTTCATTTTTTTCAATTAATTTGCAAAATTTGCAATTATTTTGTTGAATTACAATTATTTTTTGCATTTTTTTTAATTCTAAAATTTTATAAATTTTGTCTTAAAATAAAGGTTTATTAGGGTTGACTGAGGGCTCTCTGAGCTTACTTCACTGATAAAAAGTGGAAAAAACCAGACACATATTTATTAAAAAAAAAAAAAAAATTGATTTTATAGGTGTTTGAAATCATTTCTTTAATAAAAAAAAAAAGGAAAATAAGGGGAAAATAAGGAGAAAAACTGTGACCCTTGGTATTAACAAAAAACTTACGCCATAGGCGCTGGAATCGTCAATCGTCGTTTGCCGCCAACTTTCATTCCTGAAACACCAACGTCCCAACCTTTGATGACATCACCATTTCCTAACTTGAATTTAAATCCTTCACCTTGTCTGGTTTCATCAAACTTTTTTCCATTTTGCAATCGTCCCGTGTAGTAAACAGAAACATTTTTGCCAGGTTTCGCAGGAGTGCCATTTCCAACTTTAAGATCTTCAATTTGCACTCCTCCCTCAACTGTTCTTCTTTTATTTTGTTGTTGTTGTGCATTCTGTTGTTGTTGTTGCTCTGGCTTATTTTTTTTCTGTTTGCTCACCTCTGATTTGGCTTCTTTTCCATTGACCATTTTTTGTTTTTCTTGCTTTTTGTTTGCTTGATTTTGATTTTGTTTTTGCTTTTGTTTTGGTTTTTCAGCTTCTGGTTCGGGCTCGTCATCACTATCGTCTTCATCGTCATCTTCGCTTTCGTCACTGTCATCTTGATTCATTAATTTACTATCATCTTCGTCAGAATCTGATTCTGCTTCCATTTCACCATCCTCGTCATCAGACGATTCATCGTCATCGTCAGCCTCTTCTTTCTTGGCTTTCTTTTTATACTTTTGCAAAGAATCGACGGCTTTTCTCTTTTGCTTAACTAATTGTGGAACTTCCTCGTCTTCCTCTTCCTCGTCTTCCTCTTCTTCTAAATCACCAAAGTCAAGATCCTCATCTAGAGTCAAATAACCCGTCAAATGCACATGGCCAAATCCATTACATGTGAATGCAATTTTTGTACCCTCCTGGAAATTTAAGTCTAAAGGTACTTGATAAATTGATCCCTTTTTTAGAGTGCAAAGTAAATAGTTTCGATTTTCGTAACACAGCATTACTTGCACTGGTTGATCATCTGTAAAAGAAATAATTATTATTAATATTTCCTTCCTTAAAATAATCAAAAAGACATTTATTTTGAAAAAATATTAAAGATTGGATTATAAAAATGTGTAAAAGTTGAGAAATATGTGACAAAAGAAAAGTAAAAGTAAACCTAAATTTATAATTATATTACTTTGTGTATTTTTAACAACTTACTGGCACTTGTGACATCTATACTGGCCATTGAAAGATGAAACGATCTCTCAACAAGTTGAGAGTATCGTTTATTTGGTTCCATAATCAAACCTGAAAAAAGTAATTTATAGGTTATGAAAATATACTTCTACTTTTAAATTTACAAAGAGCCTTTATGAAATAATTCAATTAATAACGTAAACCGGGATTAAATGCCAATTTTCGTAATGAATACAAGTAACAAAAGTCAGATTGACCTTTAAATTAACGGTTAATACATCATTAGAAAAGTATTAATTTGACCGTTAAATCTGAAGCTAAATAAAATAATTACAAGTTATAATTGACAAAAATAAAATACACGCTCTATAATAACAACTGTTCCATTGCAAATTAATACTGTTGATGTTATTTATAAAGCGTAGATTTAATTTTTAAAAATTTATTGACCACATGGCGACGCCATTCTTTTTCTACCGGCAATTTTATTGAAGTATTGTTAACGTTTTCTTGGTAAACATACTCACCCCAAAACATTTTGATAGAAATAACGTAAGCTCTTAACAAAAACAAAGAAATAACACTATAAAGCTACAACTTTTTATTAACTTGTAAAATGGAAATTCGAGATAATTCTTAAATTCACGTGTCGAAACCGTCGAAGCCGTTGCAACAATGAACGATTCTACAATGAGAGAGAAAGAGAAAAAGATACACTTTTGTCCAATTTTTATTCTCTGTCTCGCTTACTCATGGCGGTAAGAGATTTAAGCTTCGTTTACAATATTAGGATTTTAACCAATGAATTTCAAGGTACAAAAGAAAAATATCTGTTGCACACACGGATCACATACACATTTTTATTATTTGTGTCGTTGTTTTTTCATTAGACAGGGTTATTTTTAAAAATAAATTTTAATAATGGATGATTGTGATGATTTGTTTGATGCATTTGACGAAACAGCAGAAAAAGTAGATCCAGAATCACCGGAGAAAAATGCAGATTCTAGTGAAAAAAAGGAAACGAAAACAAGGTAGAAATTAAAATATAAATAACAGGTCGACTATACTCCTAACCTGTCATTATTTCTATTCTGAATTTTTGCTATTTCTTCAGACTTTCGGATTCAAACTCTTCATTAAAGCGAGAAATAGAAGAAGATGAAATTGGTTTAAATAATTCCAAAAGACAGAAATTGGATGAATCTCTATTGGACGATATAAAGTGAGTTGTATTTTTTTTTACATAACATATTTTCCCAGTTTAATTGAAGTAATAATCATGGATACACATTTATTTGAATTTACAGATAAAAAATCTTTTTTTTCAGCATGTACAAAGTGCATTTTATTTTATGAATTTTGATTTATTTGCTTTTATTTATTATTTTTAAGGTTATGTTAGTTGAGCACATGTTTCACATTTGAAATGTTTACATCAATACATTCATCACATTTTGCTCAAAAATAGTAATGTTAAAAAATTTAATTATGTTTTAATTTCAGTTTAGATGAATTATCGACACGTATAACTATACATACGATTGATACGATAGAATCTTGCACACATGAAGTTGCAGTTCCTCCAGGACATGAATATGTTCCCCTGGAAAGTGTAACAACTAAACCCGCCAAGGAATATAAATTTGTTTTGGATCCTTTTCAAAAAGAAGCTATTCTATGCATTGAAAACAATCAGTCTGTTTTAGTATCAGCTCACACTTCTGCTGGAAAAACAGTCGTTGCCGAGTCAGTATATTTCAAGAGTACTTTTTCAAAATTTGTTAAATCCACATTTTATTATTTCGAGAAAATTTAAAAAAATGCAGTTTCGCACTCAACCCCTCGAGTTAATTATAAAGTAGAAAAACTGTAGGAAATTATTTATAGAAGAATGTTTTTTGGTCTTTAAACGATTTATTTTTAATTGAAGTTTATAATAATAATTATAAAATGTTTTTGTAATTTTTTCTGGGAAAAAACATTAAAAATTTAAATTATCTTGGTTGAAAGATTTTTTGAAATTAAAACTTCGTTCATAAATTTTTTTTTCTTAAATTGTGACAGATTGATTTGTAAGGTTCTCATTATGTTAAATTTGTGATTATCTCTACTTTTTTGGTAGTTTTTTTTTCAAATTTACAATTTTTTTTCGGTATTTTGTAATTATTTTTCATAAATTTTCAATTATTTGTCTCAAAATTCAACTATTTTTAAAAATTTATCATTATTTTTGCCATTTTTCAATTTTTTTTTAATTCTCGATTGTTTTCATCAATTTTGAATTTTTTTTCAAACATTCTCATCGTTTTTAAATTAATTTCTTTAAGATTCAATTATTGTCTTAAATTTTCAGTTGTTTCTTTAATTTCGTAATTATAGAAACAATTTTTTAAAATATTATTTAATTGATTTATTAAATCTTCAAAAAATTTTATCATTTATAAATTATTTTCTCTAATTTTTAATTTATTAAATTATATTTCAATAGATTTCCTGAATTTTCAGTACTTCACCTCAGATTTCAATTCTTTTCTTTAATTTACCATTATTTTTATAATTTTTTAATTTTTTCCTACAATTCATATATATTTGTATTATTATTTCATTAATTTCATAAACTGTCAATTATTTTCAACAAATTTCAATTATTTTATTCAGTTTAAATTATTTTTTCTACTTCTGAAGTATTTTCATTATACTTTTCAATTAATTTTTTTCATTGTGTTCATTTCATTTTTCAGTTATTTTATTTATTTATTTATTTAAGACAAATATACGGGTAAATACCCTTTACAAATAATTAAATACATTAAGTTTAAAAAAATCGATTAAGTTTAATACAGTTTTTTTATTTTTTTTTCTTAAGACAAAAATTAAATTATCTTTGATGAAATACCAAATTACGTAGCGCTGTGACAAGTCCGCTAAGTCCATTGTTAAAAAAGTCAAGATTTTATTAAATTTCGAAAATGTTTTGTAATTTTATTACTTATTTTTCATAATATTATATTTATTTTCTTTAATTTTCTATTATTTCTATAATTTTGAAAATATTTCCTCTAATTTTTAGTTTTGAAAAGTATTTTTCATACACTTTCTACATTTTTAATTTATTTATCTCAAATTTCAGTTATATGTATTATTTTTTAATAATTTACATCATTTTTAAATTGATTTCTTTAATTTTACAATTTTCTTCAAATTATAATTTTAAAAATTATTCTTCAACTGATTAACTAAACCTTTAATTATTGTTTTCAAATTTACAACTTTTTCAGTATTTTGTAGATATTTTTTTTCCTAAATTTTCAATTATTTTTTTTCAAAATTCAATTATTATTAAAAATTTAACTTTATTTTTGCCATTTTTCAATTATTTTTTTCAATTCTTGATTGTTTCCATCAATTTTGAATTGTTTTCTATAATTCTCATCATTTTTAAATTAATTTCTTTAAGATTCAATTATTGTCTTGAATTTTCAGTTGTTTCTTTAATTTTGTAATTATTGACACAATGTTTAATTCTTTAAATTATTTTTAATTTGATTGATTAAATCTTTAATTATTTATCCCATTTATTAAATTATATTTCAATAGATTTCCTGAATTTTCAGTCCTTCATCTCAGATTTTAATTATACTCTTCAATTTACGATTATTTTTATCAGTTTTTAATTTTTTTCTAACAATTCATACTTATTTGTATTATTATTTCATTAATTTAATAAACTGTCAATTATTTTCCTTAAATTTTAATTATTTTCATGTAATTTCAATTATTTTATTCAATTTAAATTATTTTTTCTACTTATTAAATATTTTCATTATATTTTTCAAATAATTTTTTCCATCATTTTTTTATTGTGTTCATTTCTTTTTCAGTCATTTTATTCAATTTCAAAACTGTTTTGTAATTTTATTACTTATTTTTCATAAAATTATATTTAATTTCCTTGATTTTCTATTATTGCTATAATTTTGAAAATACTTTGTCCAATTTTTAGTTTTGAAAAGTATTTTTCATTCATTTTCTACATTTTTAATTTATTTATCTCAAATTTCAGTTATTTGTACTATTTTTCAATAATTTCCATCATTTTTAAATTGATTTCTTTAATTTTACAATTTTCTTCAAATTATAATTTTAAAAATTATTTTTCAACTGATTAACTAAACCTTTAATTATTGTTTTCAAATTTACAACTTTTTCAGTATTTTGTAGATATTTTTTATCTTAAATTTTCAATTATTTTTTTTTAAAATTCAATTATTATTAAAAATTTAACTTATTTCTCATCATTTTTAAATTAATTTCTTTAAGATTCAATTATTGTCTTGAATTTTCAGTTGCTTCTTTAATTTTGTAATTATAGACACAATGTTTAATTCTTTAAATTATTTTTATTTTGATTGAATTAATCTTTAATTATTTATCCCATTTTTTAAAATTTTTCTTTAATTTTTAATTTATTAAATTATATTTCAATAGATTTCCTGAATTTTCAGTCCTTCATCTCAGATTTTAATTATACTCTTCAATTTACGATTATTTTTATCAGTTTTTAATTTTTTTCTAACAATTCATACTTATTTGTATTATTATTTCATTAATTTAATAAACTGTTAATTATTTTCATTAAATTTCAATTATTTTCATGCAATTTCAATTATTTTATTCAATTTAAATTATTTTTTCTACTTATTAAATATTTTCATTATATTTTTCAAATAATTTTTTCCATCATTTTTTTATTGTGTTCATTACTTTTTCAGTCATTTTATTCAATTTCAAAACTGTGTTGTAATTGTATGACCTATTTTTCATAAAATTATATTTAATTTCCTTAATTTTCTATTATTGCTATAATTTTGAAAATACTTTGTCCAATTTTTAGTTTTGAATAGTATTTTTCATACACTTTCTACATTTTTAATTTACTTATCTCAAATTTCAGTTATTTGTATTATTTTTCAATTATTTCCATCATTTTTAAATTGATTTCTTTAATTTTACAATTTTCTTCTCCAAATTTTATTTTTATCTTAATTTTCAACTGAGTTACTAAACTATTATTTTTTTCAAATTTACAATTTTTTTCGGTATTTTGTAATTATTTTTCCTAAATTTTTAATTATTTGTCTCAAAATTAAATTACTATTAAAAATGTAACTTTATTTTTGCCATTTTTAAATTATTTTCTTTAAGATTCAATTATTGTCTTTAATTTTCAGTTATTTTGTAATTAGAGATACAATTTAAATTTTTAAAATTATTTTTAAATTCATTTATTAAATCTTCAATTATTTATCTCATTTTTAAATTATTTTCTCCAATTTTTAATTTATTAAATTATTTTTCAATAGATTTCCTGAATTTTCAGTCCTTCATCTCAGATTTCAATTATTTTCTTCAATTTACAATTATTTTTATCATTTTTTAGTTTTGTCTTAAATTCATACTTATTTGTACTGTTATTTCATTAATTTTATCAACTGTCAATTATTTCCATCAAATTTCATTTATCTTTTTTACTTATTAAATATTTTTCTTATATTTTTCAATTAATTTCCAAAACTTGCAATTATTTTTTTACATTCTAATTTTTTCCATCGTTTTTTCATTGTGTTAATCATTTTTCAGTTATTTTATTAAATTTCAAATATGTTTTGTAATTTTATTACCTATTTTTCATGAATTGTATCTATTTTATATAATTTTCCATTATTTCTATAATTTTGAAAATATTTTCTCCAATGTTTAGTTTTGAAAAGTATTTTTCATTCTTTAATTTTACAATTTTCTTCTCCAAAATATAATTTTTAAAATTAATGTTCAACTGATTTACTAAAACCTTTAATTATTTATTTTAAAATTCAATTAATTAAAAAAAATGTTAATGAATTTTAGAATTTGTCAATTATTTTTTTCAAATTTTCCATTTTTTCGGTATGTTTTAATTATTTTTCCCAAGTTTTCAATTATTTGCCTCAAAATTCAATTATTTTTAAAAATGTTATCATTTTTTTGCCATTTTTCAATTTTTTTTTCAAATATTGTCTTCAATTTTCAGTTGTTTCTATAATTTTGCAATTATAGAAAAAATGATTAATTTTTTTAATTAAAACTGATTTATTAAATCTTCAATTATTTATCTCAAATTTGAATTACTTCTCTTAATTTTTATTAGTTTTATAATCTTTCAATTGTTTTTTTCCAATTTTTAATTACGGTCATCATTTTTTAACTAATTTCCTCAATTTTCCATTTTTTTCTTTTAATTTACCATTATTTTTATCTTTTTTCAATTAGTTTCTGTTAGTTCATATATGTATTCTGTACTCTTTCAAATTATTTTCTCATTTCTCAATTATGTTCTTCAATTGGCAATTATTTTTATTATTTTTCAATTATTATCCTCAATTTTTAATTATTCTCATAATTTACATTTCAATTATCATCTTGAATTTCCAATTATTTCTAAAATTCTGCATTCATTTTCTATAATTTTTAATTATTATTTATCAGTTTTGAATTACTTTTCACAATTTGTAGTTATTTTCCTTTTTTTTTTATTAATTTGAAATTTTTGTAATTATTTTTTGGAATTATATTTTTTTTATCTTACAACTTTGTAATTTTGTCCTACCCAAATAAAATAATCGAGGTTCTTCTATAAATAATTCATTTATCTTTATTTACGAAGTTTTTAAAGTACCCTAAAAGTTCCCTATTTTTGTATATTCAGTCCCCTATTTCCCCTAAAATAGGGAGAAAAAAATAGCTTCATTGGCACTGTGATGCCTAAAAATGGATTTATCAACTTTTGAAAAAGTGCTCCTTATTTACAAAATCAATCGAAAAAAACACTCACGTATAAAATTAAATTTTATTGCTAAGATACCTGTTTTTTATTTTAATAATACTTTCTTGAAAAAGTATTACAGTCTTTGGCTAACTTAAGGTCTGAATTAAAAGAAAAAAATTATTAATTAAATAATTTTGTCAATACCATATTATTAATTTTTAGATATTCAATAGCGTGTTCCTTAAGAGATAAGCAGCGAGTGATATACACAACTCCAATTAAGGCACTCAGTAATCAGAAATACAGAGAATTTTATGAAGAATTCAAAGATGTTGGATTGGTGACTGGAGACGTGACAATTAATCCAACCGCCAGCATTCTTATTATGACGACTGAAATTCTCAGAAACATGCTTTACAGAGGTTCAGAAGTAAGTTTTCAACTCGGGAAAAAAATTTATTTTAATTATAAATTACAAAACAAAAATGTATTAAATTCGGTAATGGTTTTAGGTAATGCGTGAAGTTGGTTGGGTTATTTTTGACGAGATCCATTATATGCGTGATAAAGAAAGAGGAGTCGTTTGGGAAGAAACTCTAATTCTTCTTCCAGATAATGTGCATTATGTTTTTCTTTCTGCCACGATTCCTAACGCACGACAATTTGCCGAATGGGTCGCACATTTACATCATCAGCCTTGCCATGTGGTTTATACTGATTACAGGCCAACACCTTTGCAGCATTATATTTTTCCAGTTGGTGGCGATGGAATCCATTTGGTATGTATTTAAATATGAAAAACATCAGGGTGGCCACTTAGATAAATCAGAATTCGACACTTCCCGTTGATAAAATGCGCATTCAATTGTCAAAAATATATAATTCTAACTTGGAGCACAGTTCAATATGAAGCTAGTTCGTTGTCCGTACAATATGATTCCTATTCAATGTTTAGAATAATATAATGCTAACTCAAAGTTGCTTTTAATATAAGTCATATTGAAGTTAAAATACAGTAAATAAAAAAAAATTCAAATATGATATTGCATAACCTTTTATTATTCATTCACTTAATTAAATTTAATTTAAGATTTAAAACAAAGCTTACGAATTTTTTAATATTTTAGACAAATTTTTAGTATTATTATTCAAGATTATTATAAACGTTGTAAATGTTTGATATCATAATGCTAACTTAGAATTGTATTTAATATAATTTAAATTCAGGTTTAAGTACAATAAATAATAAAATACTAATTTAATCATGAGATTATTTACCGCTTTTTTGTCTTTAAATATAAATATAATTTACATTTTCCTGTTATTAAGAATAATTTAATGAATGGAATCTAGTTTATAAACAAATAATATGAAATTTAGATCTTAAACTTTTAAATTAAAATTTAAAGCCTAGTTAACTTATTTTTAAATCTTTCAATTAAAAATATCAACATTTTAATTAAGTCTTAGTATTATTATTCTAGGTTATTATAAGTATTCTAAATGCTTGATATTTGAAATATACTTTTTATTATTAATCAAATTTAATCCTAAACTTATATTTGTTTAAAATTTATAAAGGATTACTAAAAATTATATTTTTAATATCAAGCATTTAAAATACTTATAATAATCTAGAATTAATTATACAGTGTTTTGTCTAAAATTTTGAAAAAATAGTTAGTTTTTTTAAAAGTCTTAAATCTAAATGTTTAAGATCTAAATTTCATGTTATTTGTTTATAAACTAGAAACATCATTAATTTAATTATTGATAATAATCAGAAAATTTTTCTTTCCTTTACACCTAAAAACGAAAAGCATAAAATAATATTATTAAATTTATAGTACGTAAACTTGAATTTTAATTATTTTTATCGAAACTTTGAGTTAGAATTATATTACTCTGAATATTGAATAGGAATCATATTACACGGACCACGAACTAGCTTTATATTGAACTGAGCTTCGAAATAGAATTATATATTTTTGACGATTGAATAAGCATTTTATCAACGGAAGGCATCAAGATACTTTTAAAAAAAATGCATTTAAATTAATATTAAAATGTAAATTTATAAATACCAATTCAAATAACTTAAATTTTATTAATAAATAAATCTATAGTTTTCAACTCCTTTCAATATACAATTATTCTCTTTCAATTTTACAATTATTCTTTAATTTTTTAAAATTATTTTGTTCTGTGGTCAAATATTCCCGACAGTTATCGAATTTTCCTTTCAGTTGTCAATTATTTTCCCCTATTTCAATTATTTTCTTAATTATTTAATTATTTTAGTCATTTTGTAATTTTTCTTTCAATTATCAAACTATTTTCTCAAAATTTCAATTTAATTCTTTAATCTTCAATTTATTTCTTTAATTTTTCATTATTTTCTACAATTCTCAATTGTTTTATTCAATTTTCAATTGCATTCTTCGTTTTTCAATTATTTTATTCAATATTTAATAATCCTCGCATTTCCTCAATTATCAATTATTTTCTTGAATTTTCAATACAATTCTTCAAATTTCAATTGATTTCTTTAATTTTAATTTATTTCCTTCAAATTTTTCCATAATTTTTATCAGTTTTCAGTTGACCATTTATTATTCTCCTTCAATTTAATGATTATTTATTAATTTAAAAAAAAAAATTGTTCAAATGATGATTATTCTCACCATTTTTTGAATTTTTTTTTCAATTGTTAATTATGTTTTTTTAATAGTTAATTATTTTCGTCATATTGTAATTTTTCTTTTTTTGTATATCTCCCAGTTAAATACAAACTATCATAATAAAAATTCTAGTTTCCAAAAAGTTTTGAATCCTTTGAAGGACACTAGAATTTTTTTCTGATAACTTGTATTTAACCGAGAGATATACCTTAATTATAAATTATTTTCTTAAAATTCCCACTTAATTCTTTAATTTCCAATTTATTTCTTCAATTTTAAATTATTTTCTTCAATTCTGAAATATTTTCTTTAATTTTCAATTATTTTTATCAAATTTCAATTAATTCCTCAATATTCAATGATTCTAAGATTTTTTCAATTATTTTTTCACTCATAAATTTTTTTTTAAAAGTTCAACTTAATTATTCATATCTAGAACTGTGACGAAACCACCTGAAAATTCTGTCATAAACGCGAACGAAAAATCAAAAATTTGAGCGGCCGGAGGAAATGTGCCTCACGCGCGAGCAGCCGCGATACTGACGAGTTCCAGAGCGCAAGGCAAGAGCGACGAGTACCCCCGTTTTTGCGGAAGGACCAATGGCGTTGCGTTTACCCCGGTTTCTCGCTACCGTCCAATCAGCGCTCAGGCGGCGTGAGCCCACGGATCGCCGCTTTTTCATAAAAGTAAGTCTCCGCGTTCGAAATATTCATTCCGATTCGAGCGGTGAGACTGCTCTCAACCTTCTCCTGAGGAGTGGTAAAACCACTCAAGGAAGCCGACGATCCTACGAGCGAGCAGTAAGACTGCTTTGAACGAGCCCAGCGGATTCCACTTTGTTAAGTGGACATACGAAGATACAGCGAGAGCACGACAGCTCTCTCTCTCTTTCTCTTCTGTGGATACGACGATCCACAGAAAACGCAGCGACTCTCACGATACGTGAGACTTTTGGACGAAGAATATAAGAGTACGGAGCTCTTTACGTTGGATTCTTCAAGACAAGAAGAACTTTTAATAAAGATCACATTTTTCCTTTTTTTTCCTATATTCCTCGCGACGCGAACGGGGTTAGGTTCCTTTTTTTGTTATTATTTTATTGTTACTTGGAATTTTAGAATAGGGCTAAACAGGAGAGTAAAACTCACCTGTATAAAGCGAGTAAGACTCGCATAAGAAAACGAGTAAGACTCGTTAGAGCTGGCAAAGCCGCTCAAATTAAAGTAGAAAACGTGAGTAAAACTCACATTAACCAAATTACATTTCTTTTAACATTTTTTTTATTAAATATTAGACTCTTGCTATCGTTAAAGGGCACACGCGAGAAATCGAGGCGTTTGTAAACCTTTTAAAATAAATTGTCGAAATCGAAAAATGTTAAATTCACATTCTCGAATAATCACACACTTTCTGATATTTTAATGTAAATCACTTTTGTAAATTAAACTTGAACTTTAAAATATATGTATTAAACTGACTCGAATCGTGTAGTTTTCTGTAGCTAAGTTTAACTCCTCTGACAAATTCGAACCCTGATCCGGCGAGTTAACATCCGGCAAAAATTAAGGAGGGATATTCATTTTAAAATATCCAACTTCGTTACAGATAATTACGTGGCGCCCAAACAGGGACGACGAAAGTTAAATCATTTTTACATTTTCAATTTTGTATTAAAAATAAAAGTAAATTCAATTAGTATTTATCATGGCTGACGAGCCGAGAAATCTCACACGCGGTCAATTATGGCAAATGAATAAAGCTTCTCTCGAAAACGAATTCCGTGCACGTAATTTAGAAATTCCCGCTGGCGCGACACGCGAAATTTTAAGAAACATTTTAAGAAATATGATCTTTAACGTGGGCGGTAACCAAGACGATTACAATGAACAAAACGACGATCAAAGGCGTTTGGATCAAAATAACGTAGACGATAATCTTGATAATCACGAAGGTAGCCAAAATCACGGAAATCAAAATCACGGCAACGAAAATCGCGATAATCAAAATCGTAATGAAAATCGAGATAATCAAAATCGCGATAATGGAAATCGCGATAATCAAAACCGAGATAATCAAAATCATAATGAAAATCGAGATAATCAAAATCGCGATAATGGAAATCGCGATAATCAAAACCGAGATAATCAAAATCGTAATGAAAATCGAGATAATCAAAATCGCGATAATGGAAATCGCGATAATCAAAATCGTGATAATCAAAATCAAGATAATCAAAATCGCGATAATCAAAATCGTAATAACCAATATCGACATAATCAGGACCGCGGTGAACAAAATCGCGAAAATCAAAATCATAACCAACAAAATCGGAACGACCAGGGCGGTGCTGGTCCCTCATCGCGTGGCGCGGAGAGTCTAGCGAGCATAAATTATAACAGAAGATTGCGAGAACAATTTCCGAACGAACAGATTCGCGAGCCGCGACCACAAAACGAGAGCCAGGCCGAACAATTAAGAAAGTGGAATCTTTATTTTGACGGAAATAAAGATCCATTAGAATTCATAGAACGCGTGGAAGAACTCGCCCTGACATTCGGTTTATGTCTAGATGGGCTCATTCCTTTTATACCAGTTTTGTTAAAAGATAAAGCGATACTTTGGTATCGCAACAACAAACGAGACTGGCAAACATGGTTAGATTTTTGCGACGACTTAAAAGAATACTTCCTTCCGGTTGACAGAGAGCGTCAACTCGAAGAAGAAATTCGAAACAGAACACAAGGCATTAACGAAAATGCCCGCGATTATGTGACGGTTTTACAAACAATGATGAGACGTTACGGACGAATGAGTGACGCGAGTAAATTAGACAGATTGTACAATAATTTACGACCCGAGTACCGGAGGTACATACGACGACGCGAAGTTAATAGTATTAACGATTTAATAAAATTAACAAATGAGTTTGAGATGATTCTTATTCAAGAAAAATCTTATAAACCTCCCCCACAACCCGGAACAACGCAGTCCGAGGCCCGAAAGCCTCGTGAAACCAAGAAAACTACCACTTTAGCGGTAGTTTCAAACAAAATTAACGATGCGTATAATCGTTATGAATGTTGCTGGCGTTGTGGCCAACGTGGTCACAGGCGCGACACATGCTCTAACGATATACAGACGTTTTGTTCTTGGTGCGGTAAAAAGGGAACTACATTCCTAGAATGTAAGTGTCCCGAATCGGAAAACTACAAACGGGCCGAGCGTGGCAGGCGATTCTCCGCCCGGCCCGCCGGAAATCAAACAAATGTGCGAACAATGGAAATGGCAGCCAACGTGACGGACGCATCTACGAATCCGTTCGCGTAGGATCTGACATTTATAAAGCATTAATTGATACAGGAGCAAGTCGCTCCTATATCAGTAAAAAGGCTTGGCAGAGTTTGTCGGGGCAAAAACAGGCCCAACTGCCAGTAACGAATATCACGGTAAAATTAGCGGATGGTCGCGAAATTAAAATACTCGGTTTAATTGACGCGGAACTAACTTTAAACAACAAAAACGTGGAAGTGACTTTAAGAGTCCTTCCAAGGTTAGATATTGACATTATTTTTGGAATGGATGTAATTCGAAAAACTAAATACCGGATAAATTCAGATTTCTTTGCAGCGATAAGCGATGAAATTTTTTTTGAAACGGATTTAGAGGTCGCAACAAGAAAAATTTTAAATGATTTAAAGATGTTTGACAACATCAACGAGCCGACAACGTACGGTGAGCATCACATAAAGTTGCTCACAAAAGAACCGATAAATTTCACGTATAAACCCAAAAATCCGGCCATGCAGCAGATTATTAACAGTGAAGTTGATAAAATGCTGGCCGAGGGTATAATTGAACCGTCATCGAGTCCGTGGAGCTCTCCGGTAGTCCTTGCGCGCAAAAAGGACCGTAGCTACCGTTTTTGTATAGATTTTCGAAAAGTCAACGCGGTCACGGAAAAGGACGCTTATCCGGTGCCCCAAATCAATTCAATTTTGGATAAATTGAAAAATTCAAAATATTTTTCGAAAATAGACCTTAAAAATGGGTTTTGGAATATTCCTTTATCGGAGGAAAGTAAACCCATAACCGCATTCAGTGTAGCTGGAAAAGGTCACTTTCAATTTAAAGTAATGCCCTTTGGCTTGCACTCGTCAACGGCCACCTGTCAAAGAACTCTAGAGAAAGTTCTTGGGAGCGATTTAAATAAAATAGCGACCGTGTACCTCGACGACATAATAATTTGGGGTAGAACTCTAGCCGAACATCTACGAAATGTAAAACGTATTTTAAAACGTTTACGAGACGCGAATTTAAAAGTCAACGCTACGAAATCAGAATTTTTAAAAACTCAAATCCGTTACCTTGGCCACGTGGTGGACCAAGATGGAGTCAGAACGGATCCGGAAAAAGTACTTGCTATTGAAAATTTAAAACAGCCTGAAAATGTTTCGGAGCTCAGGAGGTTCATGGGCATGATCTCCTGGTATCGACGATTCATTCCAGACTGTTCAACTATAGCAAAGCCTTTAACAATGCTTTTACAAAAAAAACGTTGTTGGAACTGGGGAATCGAACAAACAAATGCGTTTAATTTATTAAAACAATTGTTGATTTCGGACCCAGTATTGGCTGCCCCTGATTTTGACGTACCTTTCTGTCTGCAAACGGACGCAAGTAACACCGGGTTAGGTGCTGTGCTCACACAGGTCCAAAAAGACAGAGAGGTAGTAATTGCCTACGCTAGTCGAACACTGAATAAAGCAGAAAGTAATTACTCTACGACGGAGAAGGAATGTCTTACCGTTGTGTGGGGCATATCCAAATTAAGATATTACCTCGAAGGATACCATTTTTCAGTGGTGACCGACCACCTCTCACTAAAATGGCTACAAACGATTCAGAGCCCGGCAGGCCGAATCGCTCGGTGGAGTGTCTTCCTGCAGCAATTCGATTTTAATATAAAGTTCAGAAAAGGTTCACTGAACAAAGTTGCAGATGCTTTATCCCGAGACCCCTGTACCGAGATTTACGACGAAAACGAAGAAACCGATGAAAGGATTTGTGCTATCGCGGAAAACGACCAGTGCGAATGGTATCGAAAAACATTAGATTTAATTACCAAAGATCCGAGTAATAATCCCGATTATACGATAAAAGACGGAAATTTGTATCGTCACATGCATCACAGTTTAAATTTCGCGGACCGGAGTAAATCGTGGAAACTGTGTGTTCCTAAAATGCTTCGCGGGAAAGTCTTGACAGAAAATCATGATGCACCCACCGCCGGGCATTTGGGAATAGCCAAAACGATTACTAAAATTTCGCGAAATTATTATTGGCCAGGCATGCATGGAGATATCGCAGGATACGTAAGATCTTGCGATATTTGCCAGCAATACAAGCCTTCTCAAGAAAAGACGCCCGGAAAAATGAGTACATGTAACGCGACGCAACCGTGGGAATATGCGACCATGGATATCGTGGGTCCGTTAGTTAGATCTAGTAAAGGTTATAAAAACTTATTGGTCATGCAGGATAAGTTCACGAAGTGGGTAGAATTGTTTCCATTAAGAGAAGCAAAGACGAAAACCATAGTACAAGGTTTTAAAGAAAGAGTCTTGTTGCGATATGGAAGTCCGCGCGTGTTGATAACAGATAATGGTAGTCAATTCACCTCAAAAGAATTTCAAAATTTAATAAATGGATTTGGGATAATCCATCAGCGCACCCCTCCATACTCTCCACAATGTAACCCTGTGGAGAGAACGAATCGTACTGTCAAAGTCATGATTGCCGCGTACATTAAAGAAAATCAGAAAAAGTGGGATATGTACCTGCCCGAGTTTCAGTTTGCATATAACACTGCCTTTCACGATACGACAAAATTTTCGCCTGCTTATTTAAACTTTCAACGCGAAATTTTAGCACCAAATACACTACGCGGAAATTTAGAGAAAAATACCGAACGAGAAAATACGTGCACGGAACCGTTAAGAGAGACTTTAGAATTAGTGAGAAATAATCTCGCAAACGCCTTCACAAAACAGAGTAAAAATTATGACAAAAGACGTAGAGATTGGATACCAAATATTGGTGAGAAAGTATCGCGAAAAGAACATCCTCTCTCCTCAGCCATAGATAATTTCGCCGCAAAATTGGCTCCTAAATATACGGGAGATTATAAAGTTTGTAAATTAATAAGTAAGAACGTAGTCGAGATCGAAGATTCATCCGGACGAAAACACCGCTGCCACATCAAGGATATTAAGCCGTACCACAACGACTTTCCAGCGACTGACCCGTCACAAAAATTTCAAAAATAATTTTACACCATGAATTAGAGAAGCTCAATTGTGATTGGTAGTTGCGCGCTTGATGCACCGATCGCGAACCAATAGAAATTTTCCTCTCTTCTGATTGGCTGTCGAGTCTATAAAAGAGCCTTTCTGCACCACAGGAGGCTCATTGTCACATTTGTTCTGTAAGAATAAACATCTAAAATGTCGAAACAAATTAAAGACCTGGTGGAAGAAGTCTTCGGACCCTATTCTTCAGATGAGGAAGATGTCGTAACACAAATTGACAGAATCCTCGAAGAGCCGCTGCCGAGCAAGGAATATTTCACCACACAGCACGCAGTCCCGGTGCAACGCAGCACTGCACGTGGCGGCTGGTTAGCAGAGCAATACGACACCAAAGCACCGCTACGAAGCAAAAAGAAGGTTGCCTTGACAGTGTTAAAGGAAACTACGAGGGAGAACACAAAAGCACAACCCACGACCGACACATGTGGTTCACAAAAATTAACAGAACCACAAGAAATAGAAAACATTCAGCCTTCTGAGAAAAATAACAAACTTGAAGGGACGACTACAAATCACTTGGAGTTGGAAAAAGAAGCTGACGGCAAGATGGAAATCGAAAATCCCACAACAGCAAGAAATATCCAGAGTCCAGAGTCAATTATCAGCGACACCATCCAGAGTCCAGAACCGGATATTAGCAATGACATCCAGAGTCCACAACCAGAAAAGAACGTCAGCATCGAAAGTCCAGAAATAGAAAAGGGCTTTGAAATCCACACTTCAGAGTCAGACTATGAGACTATGATGGAAGACGCTCTACAGGAAGCAATGTCCAGTTTCGCACAAGAGCACGAGATAAATCCAAATGAAATCTTAGAGCCACCTGAAATAAATTGGAAGTTGATTCCTGTGGAAATAACGACCAAGCCTACTCCACGCTACTGGATAAACCTAAGAAAGCAGCAACAACAAGCGCTCCTTGATTTGCCGAAAAACATACCTACTGAGAGAGAATCAGAAAGACCGGAACCTTCTACGTCGAGACAGCAACTTTCCACGTCGAGACCAGAACCTTCCACATCAAGACCGGTGCCATCCACTTCCAGACAGGAATTAAAAACCCAGCAATCGGCTTCAGGGGGAACTGGAACAAAACGCGGTCACCAACAATGCCGGCGAGGAAAACGGCAAAAGTTTCTCAAAGAGATTGACGGTCAGTTGTTTGAAGTTAGAATCAACAACCGAGGGGAACAAACTATGAGGCCAATTCACAAACAACCTGGACCGAAGAAACAATAAGGGCAACGATTTTCCTTTGTATTTTATGTATTTCATTTGTATCTTTTATTAAAACCTGTAAAATAAAATTTATATTTTTCCTTTATGTAAAACAAAAAAAAAAAATGTTTCTGACGACGAATTAAAATTGTTTAAACATTGAAAAGAAAGTCTTTTGCCTAGAAAAGCCTTCTTTTCTTTCATGAAAGGGGGGTGTGACGAAACCACCTGAAAATTCTGTCATAAACGCGAACGAAAAATCAAAAATTTGAGCGGCCGGAGGAAATGTGCCTCACGCGCGAGCAGCCGCGATACTGACGAGTTCCAGAGCGCAAGGCAAGAGCGACGAGTACCCCCGTTTTTGCGGAAGGACCAATGGCGTTGCGTTTACCCCGGTTTCTCGCTACCGTCCAATCAGCGCTCAGGCGGCGTGAGCCCACGGATCGCCGCTTTTTCATAAAAGTAAGTCTCCGCGTTCGAAATATTCATTCCGATTCGAGCGGTGAGACTGCTCTCAACCTTCTCCTGAGGAGTGGTAAAACCACTCAAGGAAGCCGACGATCCTACGAGCGAGCAGTAAGACTGCTTTGAACGAGCCCAGCGGATTCCACTTTGTTAAGTGGACATACGAAGATACAGCGAGAGCACGACAGCTCTCTCTCTCTTTCTCTTCTGTGGATACGACGATCCACAGAAAACGCAGCGACTCTCACGATACGTGAGACTTTTGGACGAAGAATATAAGAGTACGGAGCTCTTTACGTTGGATTCTTCAAGACAAGAAGAACTTTTAATAAAGATCACATTTTTCCTTTTTTTTCCTATATTCCTCGCGACGCGAACGGGGTTAGGTTCCTTTTTTTGTTATTATTTTATTGTTACTTGGAATTTTAGAATAGGGCTAAACAGGAGAGTAAAACTCACCTGTATAAAGCGAGTAAGACTCGCATAAGAAAACGAGTAAGACTCGTTAGAGCTGGCAAAGCCGCTCAAATTAAAGTAGAAAACGTGAGTAAAACTCACATTAACCAAATTACATTTCTTTTAACATTTTTTTTATTAAATATTAGACTCTTGCTATCGTTAAAGGGCACACGCGAGAAATCGAGGCGTTTGTAAACCTTTTAAAATAAATTGTCGAAATCGAAAAATGTTAAATTCACATTCTCGAATAATCACACACTTTCTGATATTTTAATGTAAATCACTTTTGTAAATTAAACTTGAACTTTAAAATATATGTATTAAACTGACTCGAATCGTGTAGTTTTCTGTAGCTAAGTTTAACTCCTCTGACAAATTCGAACCCTGATCCGGCGAGTTAACATCCGGCAAAAATTAAGGAGGGATATTCATTTTAAAATATCCAACTTCGTTACAGAACTATTCTCTTCAATTCTCAGTTATTTTCTTCAAATTTAAATCCCAATTTTCAATTATTTTCATTAATATTAAAACATTATTGCCTTTTTTCTATTGATTTCTTTAGTTTTCATTTATTTTCTACAATTTTTTCCATTATTTTCATCAGTTATCAATTGACAATTTATTATTCTCCATCAATTTTATGATTATTCATTAATTTAAATTTTTTTTTTGTTTAAAGATTATTTTTACCCTTTTTTGATTTTTTTTCAATTGTTAATTATTTTTTTTAATAGATAATTATTTTCGTCATATTGTAATTCTTCTTTTAATTGTCAATTATTTTCTTGAAATTTTCATTTAATTCTTTAATTTCCAATTATTTTTATCGTTTTTCAATTAATTCCTCAAAATTAAATAATTCTCGGATTTTTTCAATTATTTCTTTCTTCTATAAAAATTGTTTTAAATTTTCAATTCAATTATTCAATTCTAAAAATATTCTCTTCAGTTCTCAGTTATTTTCTTCAAATTTTAATACCACTTTTCTATTTTCTATTATTCTCTTTAATATTAAAAAACTAACGTTTTTTTCAATTATTTATTTTAATTTTCATTAATTTTTTTTAATTTTATTATTCATGCTATTTATAGAAATCCATTTATGGTATATTACTGAACTGCGGGTAGTTATAAATAAATAAATAAATAAATAAATAAATAAATAAATTTTAAGGACAATTTTTTAATTATTTTCTTTAATGTTTAGTACCATTTTTTCAATTTTTATATACATTTTTCAGTTTTCAATTGTTTTCTTCTATATTCATTAATTCTAGGGATTTTTCAATTACTTTTTTTTTCAATTTTTAAGTATATTCTTTAAATTTCAATTCCATTCTTCAATTTTTAATTGCTTTCTCCAATTTACATTTATTTTTGTCGATTTTCAATCAAGTTGTTAAATTTGCAATTATTTCCAACAATTATTCCTATAATTTTCTTAATTTTCCAATTTGCAATTAATTTCTTTAAATTTAATTTTTTTTGTTTAATTTTTTCAATTATTTTTACCAAGTGTCTATTAATCTAGTCATTTTTTGAATTTTTTTTCAATTGACAATTACTTTTGTCATTTTTTGTATATTTTTTTTAATTTTTCAATAATTATTCTCATCATTTTTCAACTATTTCCTTTAATTAATTATTATTTTCCGCTTTTTTTAATTATTTCCTATAATTTTTTCAATTTTTACTTACTATCTTAAAAGTTTACAACTATTCTTTGATTTTTTAAATTATTTTGTCATTTATTTTCGTCATTTAATTTATCTCTTAAATTTTCAATTTATTTCCTCAATTTTGTATTATTTTGTTTGAATTTTAATTATTTTTTTCGATTTTCAATTCAGTTGTTCAATTGGCAATTATTTCCAACAGTTATTCCTATAATTTTTCAACTATTTTGTTTATATTTAATATTTATTGTTTAATTTCTTAAACTATTCTTTTCAATAATTATGTAATTATGCAGCCATATTTCGAATTTTGTTTTCAACTGTTAATTATTTCTGTAATTTTTCAAATATTTTCTTCAATTTCGTAAATTACATTATTTGAATTTGCAAAAATTTATAAATTTAAATGACCAACAACAATGCAAAGTTTGCAAATTTGAATGTTCCTAGTAAAATTATAATACATAATTCTTTTTAAATGTTTAAGATAAATAATTGTCCAAAAAAGCGAGTTTTGCGAAATTAAAAATACTGTTATAATTGTTCAAAGATTTTTGACCGGGAAAAACCTGGAATTTTATTTCATAAAAAAAAGTGGCCACCCTGATTATTCTAATTTTAAAATATTTCAGTTACAATCTGTAAGTTTTATCGTTCTACGTTAGAAAGTATAAATAATAAACTTATCAAATTTTTTTCCAGGTTGTAGACGAAGCCGGTCAATTTAAAGAAGATAATTTCAACAGAGCCATGTCTTGTCTACAAGGTGAGGCTTCAAAAGGAGATACAAAAGGTCGCAAAGGTGCCCTTATGAAAACGAACCAAGGTCAATCCAATATTTTTAAAATGGTGAAAATGATCATGGAGAGGAATTTCGCACCTGTGATAATTTTCAGTTTTTCCAAGAAAGACTGTGAAGTTTATGCCATGCAGTTGGCAAAATTGGATTTAAATACACTCGAGGAAAAAAAATTAGTTGATGAAGTGTTCAAGAATGCAATGGACGTTCTTAGCGAGGAGGACAGAACTTTACCTCAAGTTGAAAATGTTCTTCCCCTTCTTAGACGAGGTATTGGAATTCATCACGGAGGACTTCTTCCAATCTTGAAGGAAACTGTCGAGATTTTATTTGGCGAGGGCTTGATTAAAGCGCTTTTTGCAACCGAGACTTTTGCCATGGGTTTAAATATGCCCGCGAGAACTGTACTTTTCACGGCACCGCGAAAGTTTGATGGAAGAGATTTTCGTTGGATTACGTCCGGCGAATATATTCAAATGGCTGGACGAGCTGGAAGAAGAGGTTTGGACGAAAAGGGAATTGTTATTCTTATGATTGACGAACAGGTCAGTCCAGCTGTTGGAAAAGAAATTGTACAAGGAAAAGCTGATCCTATTAATTCAGCCTTTCATCTCACTTATAATATGGTTCTAAATCTTTTACGAGTCGAGGAAATTAACCCCGAGTACATGTTGGAGAGAAGTTTCTATCAGTTTCAAAATCAGGCTGCTATTCCTGAATTATATAATAGTAAGTATTTTTCGTAAAAATATGATGATATGATAATATATGATGATTATGATGATTATGATAATATGATTAATCAATTTACGTAAATATTAAAAAAAATTTGTAGAGGTTAAAAAATTACAAGCAGATTACGATGGGATTGTTATGGAGAAATATAATTCGATTTCTTCTTATCATGACATACGCGAGCAGCTGGATAGGCTCAGTACGGAATTTAGGACTTTTTTGACAAATCCACATTATTTGCTTCCATTTTTACAACCTGGAAGGATGGTAAAGGTAAGACAATGTATTTTAAAAACTTGTTTCTTTAAGAGGGATTATAGAGGTTTCTTTGTTTAAATTTAGGTCAAAAAGGGGATTTAGAAAATGTTAAGGCTAAAATTAAATAAATGGGTAAAGAATTTAAAAACAAACAATTTGTTTTTTTTTTACAAATTTTTAGTCAGTCAATTTTCGTTCTTGATTTTTTTTCCTTGAGGTCTCCTGGAGAATTTACAATTAATAGAAACTTGCTTTTGTTGACAATATACATTTAATTTTAAAAAATACCTAAAGAAGTGTTTTTTGTTAAAATCTAATAATTATGAAATAAAATGGTATTATAACACAAAGTATTTCAAATAAACTCGTTTTATCTTCGAAAGAAAAAATCTTTTAAATTAATTTAAAAAATTATGACATTTTATTTTCAATTTTTATTCAACTTTTCGAATCTCCATTTGTCGGAACTTTTAACTTCCCGAATCTCTATTTGTCAGAATTTTTAACTTCCCGAATCTCCATTTGTCAGAATTTTTAACTTTTCGAATCTCCATTTGTCAAAACGGTAATAAGAATATAATCGGGAATATAACCGACCAAAATTCTAATCGAGAATTTATGAGAATTTAAATTTTTTATTTATTTATCAGATTTAGTCAAATTTTCTCAATCAATGTACGAAAATAAAATCTCTAGTGTCATTCTAATAAGTAATGATTTGAATTTAAATGTTAAAAGTAAGAATTTATATATAATAATTTACAAGTTTCTTTCATTCTGTCCACACCTAAAGTTTGTCACTACCTAGATGTTTTTTGCTTTACATTTATACATCATTTTTCACCTTTTCAAGATGTTCTCAAAATTTAAAGTTTAAATTTAAATTTTTCAATTTAAAATTGCTTTAAGCAATTTCAATTTCTTCACCTTTCTGTTAATTTGAACTTGCATTGATTAAAAGTTTAATTAGTCCAAAGTCTTATGATTTCAATTATACTTAAATTACAATTTTCAATTATTTTAACCATTTTTCAATTACTTTCTGTAACTTTTACTTATTTTAATTGTTTTTCACTTTTTCCCTAAATCTTAAATCTACCTTCCGCAAATTTCAATTATTTTTTAAAAATTTTTCAATCACTTTTTCAATTTTAATTATTTTTTCTTCGACAATAAAACAATTTCATTATTTATTGGTAAATTTCATATTATTTATCGCATAATGAAATTAATTTTTTTTTATTTACCATTATTATTTTCATTTTGCAATTATTATCTTCAATTTTTAATTATTTTAATTATTTCTGAATTAATATCCCGAACTTTCAAATATCTCAATTTTCAATTATTTTCTTCTATTTTGATTCTATATTTCTTTTTATCATTTTGCAATTATTTTCTCCATCTTTTAATTATTTTTCAATTAATTTCCTAAATTTCCAGTTATTATCTCAAATTTAGATATTATTGTCTTCAATTTTCAACTTTTTAAACCATTTTTCAATTATTTTCTTTTTCTTAAAAATAAATTCTGTAATTTTATATAATTTTATCCGATTTTTAATTATTTTCGTTCTTTTGGCATAATTTTCAAAACTTTCAATTATTTATCTGAAATTTTAATTACTTTCATCATCATCGTTCTTTTGGCATAATTTTCAAAACTTTCAATTATTTATCTGAAATTTTAATTACTTTCATCATATTTCACTAATTTTATAAAATTTTAAATTATTTTCATCATCATTCAATTATTTTGATAATTTTCCAATCATTTCCCTAAATTTTTCATTATTATTCTCATTTTGTAAAATTATTTTTTAAGGTTTTTGAAGTATTTTTCTCAAATTAAAATTTAAATATTTTCTTCAATTTTTAATTATTTTTATTTGTTTTCATAATTTCCAAAAAATTTTATTAATTATCTTAAGTTTCAATTATTTTGAGCATTCTTCAATTCTTTTCTTCAATTTTTAATTAATCTCATTTTTTCAATTCATTTCTCAGATTTTCAAGTATTTTTCTCAAATTTCAATTTTTTATTTTATTTTATTTTATTAATTTCATAATATATCTCGCAGTCAAAAATGGACTATTATGGGAACCATACAAAAAATTTATACAAAAATGATAATAATAATAATTTTGTAAATATGTCGAATCTTCTCTTAAACTCTTTGTTTCGAATTTCATTAATTTTTTCAATTTAACATTATAAGTTTAAATTTAATAAATTTATATTAACAAATTATTGCAATTTGAAATAAATAATTAATAAATAATTAAAAATATTTATCATATATTTCAATTATTTTCTTCAAGTTTCAAATTTTAATATCATTTTTCAATTATTTTCCCAAATTTTTAACTATTCTTATTTTTTAAATTATTTCCTAAACTTTTAAAATATTTTTCTCAAATTTCCCATTATTTTCTTCAATTTTTAATCATTTTGAATTCTTTTCATAATTTCCAAATTTTAAACTATTTATCTGATATTTCAATTAGGTATTTAATTCAATTTTCAATTTTTATATTATTTATTTATTATTTTCTTCAATTTTCAATTACTTACGTTGTTTTTCGTAATTTCCAAAAAGTTTTTAATTGCTTATCAGAAATTTTCATTTTTCTATTCAATTTTCAATTATATTTACGATTATCTTCTACCTTATGTTTCTATATTCTGTATTTATTGCTATTATTTTTCTTAAATTAAAAATTGTTCTTTTCAATCTTAAATTATGTTTATCTTTTTTCATTTATTTTATCTAATTTTTAATTATTTCGTTCTTTTTTTATAATAAACTTTTAAAAGTTTAAAATATTTTTCTGAAATTTTCATTAATAATCCTTTATTTAAAATATATTATTTCATTTTTTCAATTATTTCCTCAAATTTTAATTATTTTCTTCAATTTTAAATTATTTATTTTTTATTTCCTTAAAATTTTAATCATTTTTTTCAATTTTCAAATATTTTCTCCAATTTTTTATT
This sequence comes from Ganaspis brasiliensis, assembly GCA_037103525.1. Taxonomy (NCBI): domain Eukaryota; kingdom Metazoa; phylum Arthropoda; class Insecta; order Hymenoptera; family Figitidae; genus Ganaspis; species Ganaspis brasiliensis. The sequence goes on along the minus strand of JAZKLR010000055.1, from coordinate 479,249 downwards.
ATTCTAATTTTATTAAATTTATTTCTAAGATTTTGAAGTATTTTTCTTAAATTTAAATTATTTTATTTAATTTTAAAACATATTTCTATGATTTTTTAAATTACTTTCAACAATTTTAATCGTTTTTATTATTTATTTTCAATTAATTTGCAAAATTTGCCATTATTTTTTTACACTTTATTGACTTATAGTTAATTTTTAATGATAATATTATTTTGTTATTTATCCATTTTTATTTTAATAAATTGTTTGTATTTCAAATTACCGAGAATTTTCCAACTCTATGTCCGACAAAGGAACATAGAATTGCTAAATACAGATTTCTGATTGGCTGGTAATGTTTCCGGTAAAATTACAAGCCAATCAGAAAGCTGTTTTAGCAATTTTTCATTCCTTTGGTTGGACAGATGCAAATTCTGTTTATTTAGTAGTCGGAGAGTTAAAAGTTCTGATAATATCAATATTCTGAAAAATGAGATGCAGGAAGTTTAATATTTTGACAAATAAATTTCGATCTATTGGAGATTCTGTCAATTGTGTTTTAGACAAAATAATGGCGACTGGATTCAGAAAACTGTGAAAAACAATTTCACATCAAATTTTCGTTTTTAATATACATATTTGATATTAAAATACAATAAATAAAACATGAAAAAACAGAAACGTATTGAAAAAGAAAATCTTGTTTTTATAGGTGTTTTAGGAGATTTCTTTTAAAAAAAGGGGAGGGGGGATTCTAATTATCAATTTTTTCCACCATTAAATTGCTTCTTTCATTTAATCGTTTCAGGTCAAAAATGAAAAAGACACCTTCGATTGGGGAATAATCGTTAATTTCAAGAAAAAGAGTCCAAAAAATCCCGCAAAAGACGAAACCACTATAGTTGTCGATATTTTGCTGCACGTTTCGAAAAACTCGACTGAATTAGCTCCAATTCCATGCCAACCAGACGAAGAGGGAGAAATCGAAGTTGTACCTGTTTTACATAAATTAATTTCACAAATTAGCTCACTTAGACTTTATTATCCAAATGACTTGAGACCTGCCGATAATCGTAAAAGTGTTCTAAAGACAATTCAGGAAGTGAAGAAAAGATTTCCCGACGGACCACCTTTACTGAATCCCGTAACTGACATGAAAATTGAAGATGCTGGTTTCAAAGATATAATTAAGAGAATCGAAACTTTAGAGGCAAGATTGTACGCTCATTCTATTCACAATGATCCCCAAGTAAACGAACTCTATGAGGAATTTTTGCATAAAGAGGAATTAGGTAAACAATTAAAAGAAGCGAAAGAAGAAATGAAGAAGGCAAAATCTGTTTTGCAAATGGATGAGCTTAAAAGTAGGAAACGTGTTCTCAGAAGGCTGGCTTATTGTACGGCGGCGGATGTTATAGAATTAAAAGGCCGAGTGGCTTGTGAATTAAATGGAGCCGATGAATTGCTGATGACGGAAATGATCTTTAATGGACTTTTTAATTCACTGAGTGTGCCTCAAATGGTTTCGTTAATCAGTTGCTTTGTCTGCGATGAAAAGTCAAATGAAATGCCGAAAAGTACCGAGGAACTTGGAGGACCATTAAGACAAATGCAAGATTTAGCGAGAAGAATAGCCAAAGTTTCTTCAGAAGCTAATTTAGACTTAAATGAAGACTCGTACGTCGAACGATTTAGACCTTTCTTGATGGATGTTCTTTATGCTTGGTGTAAAGGCGCCAGTTTTCTACAAATCTGCAAAATGACCGACATTTTCGAAGGTAGGTGATTCAATTGTTGAGATCACTGTAAGATAATTCAAAATTAAGATTCGATTATCAATCTTACTGGAAATTATTCCAATTTATAATAATAATCCATAAGATTAATTCATTCCTTCATTCATTCTTTCATTCTATCCGCACCTGAAGTTTGGCACATAGATATTTTTTGTTTTAAATCTTATAATAATAATCCACAAGATTCATTCATTCCTTCATTCATTCTTTCATTCTATCCGCACCTGAAGTTTGGTGCATAGATATTTTTTGTTTTAAATCTGATACCTTTTTAAAAAATATATTTCGATGACTCCTAAATGAAAACACGTTATTCGTGAGAGCAGATAGAAAACACGTTATTCAGAAAAACAAATAGAAAACGTCTTATTCAAAATGACATTTCTTTAAAGGCTATCTATGTTATAATTTTAATTAATGATTATTTTTAAAGCCTAAAAAGATTATGAAAATTTAGATCAATGTAATTGTTTATTTTATGTTAAATTAACTTTATACAATTAAATTACTTTATTTTGACATTTTATATTGACTTAAAATTAATAATAATGCAAAAATTTAAGAAAATTAAGTTACAGAATTTATCAGATGAGCTACGTGTTTTCTATTTATTTTTCTGAATAACGTGTTTTCCATCTGCTCTCACGAATAACGTGTTTTCATTTGGGAGCCATCGATTTACATTGATTAAAATTTAAATTTATAAATATCAGATCAAATCATTTTAATTTCATTAATAAATAAATCTATAAATTTTTTTTCCTAATTTTCAATAGTTTTCAATACACAATTATATTCTTTAAATTTGATAATCATTCTTTAATTTTTTTAAATTATTTTGTTGTCAGTTATTCTCGACACTTTTCGAATTTTTCTTTCAATTGTTAATTATTTTCTTTATTATTCAATTATTTTTAACATTTTGTAATTTTTTTTCGAATTATCAACTATTTTTATTGAATTTCAATTCAATTCTTTCATCTTCAGTTTATTTAATTAATTAATTATTATTGTATTTATTATTGTATTTATTATTGTAATTTTTCGTTTAATTATCAATTATTTTCTTCAAATTTTCATTTAATTCTTTAATTTCCAATTTATTTTTTCAATTTTTAATTATTTTCTTTAATTCTGAAATATTTTCAATTACTTTTATCAATTTTCAAATAATTCCTTAATATTCATTAATTCTCGCAATTTCTCAATCATCAATTATTTTCTTTCAATACAATTCTTCAATTTCCAATTGATTTCTTCATTTTTCATATATTTTCTACAATTTATTCCATAATTTTCATTTATTTTCTACAATTTTTTCCATAATTTTCATAAGTTTTCAATTGGCAATTTATTATTCTCCTTCAATTTTATGAATAATCCATGATTTAAAGAAAAATTTTGTTGCATTGCCGATTATTCTCACCTTTTTCGAATTTTTGTTTTAATTCTTAATTATTTTTTTAATAGTTAATTATTTACGTCATATTGTAATATTTCTTTTAATTATCAATTGTTTTGATAAGAAATTTTTTTATTTTTTGATTATCAATTATTTTCTTTAAATTTCCATTTAATTCTTTAATTTCCAATTTATTTCTTCAATTTTTAATTACTTTCTTCAATTCTTAAATATTTTCAATCATTTATATCGATTTTCAATTAATTCCTTAATGTTAATTAATTCTCGCATTTTCTTAATCATCAATTATTTTCTTTCAATACAATTCTTCAATTTTCAATTGATTTCTTTAATTTTCATTTATTTTTTACAATTTTTTCCATAATTTTCATCAGTTATCAATTGACAATTTATTATTCTCCTTCAACTTTATGATTATTCGTTAAATGAAAAAAAATTCTAATCCTGATTATTCTCACCATTCTTCGATTTTTTTTTTAATTGTTAATTATTTTTTTAATAGTTAATTATTTTTTTCAAGTTGTAATTTTATTTTTTAATTACCAATTATTTTCTTCAAATTTCCATTCAATTCTTTAATTTTTAATTTATTTCTTCAATCTTTAATACTTTTCAAAAATTCTCAAATATTTTTATTGATTTTTAATTAATTCTTGGATTTTTTCAATAATTTTTTTTCACTCATAAGAATTGTTTTGAAATTTCAATTCAATTATTCAATTCTAGAACTATTCTCATCAATTCTAAGTTATTTTCTTCATATTTAAATTCTACTTTCCAATTTTCAATTATTTTATTCAATATTCAATAATTTCGGTATTTTCTCAATTATCAATTATTTTCTTTCGATTTTCTTTCTTTAATTTCCAATTGATTTCTTTGATTTTCTACAATTTTTTCAATTATTTTCATCAGTTTTCAATTAGAAATAAATACCAAAAAAAATAGATTGATCTTTTTTTTCCTTCAATTTTTTGAATATTCAATAATTTATTAATTTTTTTTGTTCGAATGACCATTATTCTCAACATTTTTCGATTTTCTTGTAATTGTTAATTTTTTTTTAATAGTTAATTATTTTCGTCACATTGTAATTTTTCTTTTGATTATAATTTTTTTTCTTGAAATTTCTATTTAATTCTTTAATTTCCAATATTTTTTTAATTTTTAACTATTTTTATCATTAAAATTATATCTCAAATATTTTCTTTAATTTTCAATTATTTTTTTTTTTTCAATTATTTCCTCAATATTAAATAATTCTCGGTATTTTTCAATTTTTTTTTCTTTCATAAAAATTGTTTTAAAATTTCAATTAAATTATTAAATTCTAGAACTATTCTCTTCAATTCTCAGTTATTTTCTTCAAATTTAAATTCCAATTTTCAATTATTTTCTTTAATATTAAAACATTATCGCCTTATTTCTATTGTTTTTTTTTCGATTTTCATTAAGTTTCTTCAATTTTAAATACCTACAATTGTTCAATTATTTTCTTAAATTTTTAATTCCATTCTTCAATTTTTATTTCAATTTTTCTGTTTTTAATTGTTTTCTTCAATATTCATTAATTCTAGACTTTTTTCAATAATACTTTTTTTTCAGTTTTTAAGTATATTTTTTAAACTTTAATTCCATTCTTCAATTTTTAATAATTTTTTTCGATTTCAATCCAGTTGTTAAATGCGCAATTATTTCCAACAATTATTTCTATAATTTTCTTAATTTTTAAATTTGCAATTAGGTATTTTCTATAAACTTAATATTTCTTGTTTAATTTTTTCAATTATTTTTTCCAGTTGTCTATTAATCTAGTAATTTTTCGAATTTGGTTTTCAATTGACAATTATTTTTGTCATTTTCTTCAATTTATCAACTATTTCCTTCAATTATTAATTATTTTTCGTTGTTTTCAATTATTTCCTACAATTTTTTCAATTTTCAATTATTATCTTAAAATTTTATAATTATTCTTTGATTTTTTAAATTATTTTGTTTGGTTGTGTATTTAATTAATCTAGCCATTTTTTGAATTTTGTTTTTAATGGTCAATTTATTATTTTCGTCATTTTGTCATTTTTTTTCAGATATCAATTATTTTTTCAAATTTTATTTTAATTCATAAATTTTCAAGTTATTTCCTTAATTTTGTATTATTTTCTTCCATTTCAATAATTTTTTTCGATTTTTATTCTAGTTGTTCAGTTTGCAATATTTCCAACAGTTATTCCTATAATTTTTCAACTATTTTGTTTACATTTAATATTTATTGTTTAATTGTTTAAACTATTCTTTTTAATTGTTTAATTATGCAGCCATTTTTCGAATTTTGTTTGAAACTGACAATTATTTCCGTCATTTTTCAGATATATTCTCTAATTTCGTAATTTTTATTATTTGAATTTGCAAAATGCTCTGAATATTCATTTATTTTAATTTTAATAATTATTAAATTCAATCGATCCAAACTTCAATTTATTTAAATTTCAGTTTATCTTAATTTTAATTGACCTTGTTATATATTAAGAGGAAAAAAAAGTTCAGTAATCTCTACGATTATAGAGTTACAAAATTATACATGTACGATTGTTACTTCTTCAACTACTGAAAGGAAAAAAAATATTTCTATAAAATGTAGAATTTTGTAACATACAATTCTCGTAATCATGTAACAATAAATTAAATATTTCAATATAAATTTTTTTAGTATAATAAGGAATATAAAAATTACAGATCCTTTTCTTTTTCTAGGTTCTATAATTCGTTGTATGCGACGCTTGGAAGAGGTTTTAAGGCAACTCTGTCAAGCGGCAAAAAATATTGGAAACACAGATTTGGAAAACAAATTCAGTGAAGCAATCAAATTGATTAAAAGGGATATTGTATTTGCGGCCTCATTGTATTTATAAAAAATTTGTATAATGTTTGTATAATATAAGTGCGAATTTTTCCACAATGAGTTAAATTTCAATTACTAAAACACAAAAAATTTCAAATCGACTGTTAAAACATTGTTCAATTTAATTTAAAATATAATCATTTTTTCTTAAATTATTTCCACGACTAATTTATTTCTCGAAACTCGAACATACATTTCACGTGGATATAAAGAACTATTTTTTTTTTATGAGTTTTTCTTTTTTCTTTCTTTTTTTTTTTTTTATACAAAAGTGAACTACATTTGTTGTACGAGTATGAAAAGAGAACAGCGTACAAATTTTATTGCTGAATTGGGCAATTCGTAATAGTAGTTTGACTATTCAAAAATTATTAAATAAATAAAATTTTACGAATCACAACGCTTAGGTTTTTAAGCCTTTTTAATTTACTTAAAATTATTCCTTTATCGCATTTCTAGAACCACGGTCTCTTGTGGACAAAAGTTTAAATCTGCGAGTGTGAGCTTAGTATCAATCGATGTTAACTGGAAGAAAAAGGAGGAAAATAATTTATTTTTAAATACAAAAATGCTGTAACAAATTTTAGCACTGAAAAAAAATTATTTAATTTATTACTTACATCCCTTCGTGGCCAAGTGGAGAGAACTTTATATTCCTCCGTAGGGTAGCCTTCAACTATTAAATAGTTAAGTAGTGTCTGTAAAGGAGTATCAGGTTGAAACCTGCGTTCCAAAACTTGGCCAGCTGGAAGTCTTACTCTTACTTTCAATACTTTATCTCCCGGTTGTGGCTCCGGGGGCAAACTTAATTTAACTTCCTGTCTGTGGGCTTCTTTTCTCGCTTCTTCTGCAAGCCTTTCACTTTCTTCTCGTTCCTTAATCTGTCTTTCCCTCTGTTCTTGAATTTGTTTCGCTTCTTCTTTTGCTCTAAAAACAGAAGAATAATGTACATTTTAATTCAAGGCGTCTAGTGATCCTGGAATTATATCATGAAAAAAAAAAAACGGAAATTTGTAAGAAGTTTTTCAATCATGTATTCTTTAATAATTTGGAAAATTTAACTAGTGCTAAGTTTTATTATAACCTGAATTTCAATAGAAAAAAAAAGTTTTATTAAAGCAAAATATTAAAATCTACATTTTTGGACAATAATTTATATTAAACATTTAAAAAGAATTACGTATTATAATTCCACAAGCAACCTTTCTGTGCGCCCAAGCGCGCGACAAACTTTGCATTGTTGTTAGTCATTTAATACTAGAAATTTTTGAAAATTCAAATAATGAAAATTACGAAATTGAAGAAAAAAAAGAAAAAAAGAATTATCTGAAAAAATGACAAAAATAATTGACAGTTGAAAACCAAATTCGAAAAATGGCAGCAAAATTACACAATTGCCACTTGTCAATTTCTTTCTGACATTATTGCCAAAAAAGTTCGAAAAGTCAATTGAAAAGAAAAGTTTAAAAAATTAAATAATATTAAATTTAAACAAAATAGTTGAAAAATTATAGGAATAACTGTTGGGAATAATTTGCAAATTATTCAACTGGGTTGAAAATCGAAAAAAAAATTGAAATTGAAGAAAATAAAAACCTTTTCTGACTTTAGATAATGACAAAGGAACCTTTAATAAAATTAAAACATCCATGAACCGAAAAACGATTTTTTGCTTTTTAGGTCCCTTTCTTCGGAACGCGTCACAAATTAAAATTAGAAAAAATAATTGATAATTGAAACAAAAATTACAAAATGACGAAAAATAATTGATAATTGAAAACAAAATTAAAAAAAAAGGCTAGATTAATACACAATCGAACAAAATAATTTAAAAAATCAAAAAATAATTAGAAAATTGAAAAAATTATAGGAAATAATTAAAACTTGCAGAAAATAATTAATAATTGAAGAAAATAGTTGAAAAGTGACGAGACTAATTGAAAAATTGAACAAAATATGTAAAAAATGACGAAAATAATTGTCAATTGAAAACAAAATTCGAAAAATGACTAGATTAATAGACAACTGGAAAAAAGAATTGAGATAATTAAACATAAAATATTAAATTTAAAAAAAATAAGAAAATTATAGGAATAATTGTTGGGAATAATTGCACATTTAACAACTGGATTGAAAATAAAAAAAAATAATTAAGATTAAAAAAATAATTAATAATTAAAGAAAGCAATTAAAAAATGTAGAATGGAATTGAAATTTAAAGAATATACTCAAAAATTGGAAAAAAGTAATTGAAAAAAGCTGAGAATTAATGAATATAGAAGAAAACAATTGAAAACTGAACAATGGAAATAAAAACTGAAGAATGGAATTAAAAATTAAAGAAAATAATTGAAAGATTGTTTTTAAAATTAAAAAAACTTAATCACAATCGACGCAAATTATAGAAAAAAGGCGAAAATTTTTTAATATTAAAGAAAATAATTGAAAATTAAAAAGTGGAATTTAAATTTGAAGAAAATAACTGAGAATTGAAAAGAAGAGTTCTAGAATTAAATAATTCAAGTGAAATTTTAAAACAATTTTTATGGAAGAAAAAAATAATTGAAAAAATACGAGAATTATTTAATATTGAGGAATGAATTGAAAATCGATAAAATGAATTGAAAATTAAAGAAAATATTTGATAACTGAAGAAAAAAATTAAAAAATAAAAAAGTAAGTTTAGAAATTAAAGAATTACACTAAAGCTTCACTTATTTTTACCCGTTTTACGAAAATCCATGACAAAAGTCGCTTTTATTTTAACTTCCATATACTTATAGAGAACTTCTATGATTGGCTGATCCAATTCGCAGCAACCAATGAAAATGTTAGTTAGTTTTAATTGGTCGACAAGTTAAAATAAATGAGACTTCGAACTGTTAAAATAAATGCCACTTCAAATAAGCGAAACTTTAAATAAGTCAAGTTGCAGTGTTAATAGAAATTTCAAGAAAATAATTGATAATTATAAGAAAAATTACAATATGCCGAAAATTATTAACAATTAAAAAAAAATAATTAACAATTGAAAAAAAATTCAAAAATGAGAATAATCGGCATTTGAAAAAAAAATTTTTTTATTAATGAATAATCATAAAATTGAAAGAGAATAATAAATTGTCAATTGAAAACTAATAAAAATTATGAAAAAAATTGTAGAAAGTAAATGAAAATTGAAGGATTGTACTGAAACTTGTAGAAAATAATTAATATTTCAAAAAAAGCAAAGAATTATTGAATATTTAATAAAATAATAATTGAAAAACAAAGAATGAAATTGAAATCTAAAAAATGGAAATAAAATTTGAAGAATGGAATTAAAAATTAAAGAAAATAATTGAACAATTTTATTTAAAATTAAAGAAACTTAATGATAATAAAAAAAAAAAATTGAAAAAAGGCAATAATTATTAATATTTAAGAAAATAATTGAAAATTGAAAAGTGGAATTTAAGTTTAAAGAAAATAACTGAGTAAAACAATTTTTATGGAAGAAAAAAATAATTGAAAAAATCCAAGAATTATTTAATATTGAGGAATTAATTGAAAATCGATAAATAATTGAGAATTAAATAAAATATTTGAGAATTGAAGAAATAAATTGAAAATTAAAGAATTAAATCGAAATTTTACGAAAATAATTGATAATTATAAGAAAAATTACAATATGACGAAAATTAAAAAAAAAGTATAAAATGGTGAGAATAATAGGCATTTGAACAAATTAATTTTTAAAATTAATGAATAATCATAAAATTGAAGGAAAATAATAAATTGTAAATTGAAAACTGATGAAAATTATAGAAAAAATTGTAGATAATAAATAAAAATTGAAGAAATTAACTGGGAATTAAAAAATTGTATTGAAATTTCAAGAAAATAATTGATAAATTTGGGAAAATGCAAGAATTATTGAATATTTGATAAAATAATTGAAAAACGAAGAATGCAATTAAAAATTGAAGAACATAATTGAGAATTGAAAAAAATAATTAAGAATTAAACTGAAAATTAAAGAATTAATTTGAAAATTTAAGACAATAGTTGATAATTGAAAGAAAAATTACAAAATGACTAAAATAATTAAATATTAAAGTAAATAATTGAGAAATGAGGAAAATAATTGACAATTGAAATAAAAATTCTAAAACTGGCGAGAATAATTAACAGCAGAACAAAATATAATTTTAAAAAAATTTTAAAAAAGTTATAAAATTTAAGAATAGTAATTGTACATTCAAAACTGTTGAAAATTATAAAAAACAATTATAGATTTATGTATTAATAAAATTAAATTAATTTGAACTGATATTTATAAATTTAAATGCATTTTTTAAAAAGTACCCGATTTAAAACAAAAAATATTTCTGTGCCAAACTTAGGTGACACAAAACGAAATAAGGAATAAATGAATTTGCAGATTATTATTATTATAGATTTGTGATATATGAACAAAAATTGATTTTCGATAAAATTTTTCCGAACTTTTGGATCCACGAAGAAATTCCAGGTTTAATAATAAATTTCCCGGTCAATTGTTCACCCTGACACTGTCATGTAATTTAAAAATTTATAATCTGTTTAATTTTTCTCTTATAATTGTAATTAGAAGAGACAAAAATTCTATTTTTCGATCTCTTGAATTTGATAAAGATAGGCACTTTGTACATTGTATTTTGTTAAGAAAAATAGCCAAAATATACCTGTCCACAGCTAAACTTTCTTGATAAGCTTTATCTTGCTCTTGTTTTACTCTTTCTCTGGCTAGCCTTTCTTCTTCAAATTCAATATCAGCTTGGCGTTGCTCCTAATAAAGAAAAATAAAATTTACTTAATTTTAAGAATTAGACTAAAAGAAAAATTTATATAATTCAAATTTCAGAATTAGTGATTCATGGAAATGAATTGAAAGAAATGATAATTATTACAGTTCTACAAACCTGGAATATATCTACGGCGTGAATTAAATTCGTGAGAAGTTCACTAACTCCCACATTGCCAAAAACTATTCTAAAAATTTCAGTATTAGATCTCGTACGCATGATAATCATTAAAACTGGCATAGTATCGACATCGATATTTCGTACAGTTCTCGCTGCTGTTGGACCCAAAGCTTGATTAATGGATGCTAAAAACCTAAATAAAGTGTCTTAATTAACAAATATTTAGTTTGAAAGAAATTCTACAAATTCATAAATATTCAAATTGAAATTCTTTTCAATTTTTCTTGCATTTTTTAGATTACTTGCAAATGAAAACATTGAATTTAAGTCTAGTTTGAAAGCTAGTAAATAATTTCATACTTACTTTAATTTGTTGGATTCGTGAGTAAAATCCCAACCCCATATTACAAAATTAGTAGATAGATGCTGTAAAACAGTTTCAAAACCTAACAATTGTGTGCAAAATACGTGAGCCAGCACGCTGTTATCGTGATGTAGATAAACTGCCAACAACTTTCTCTGTACAGAAATTAACACTTTTTTTGATGATTTCTTTTACATAAAATTTAAGAAAAAATTTAAATAATTCATTATAAACTTAATGTTTAAAAATAACAAACGAATTCGATTAATTTTCAATTCAAATTTCATTTTGTTTTATTTATTTTCCATTATTTTTTATTTGTATTTTATTATTTAAATTTTATTTTTACTGATTTAAATAAGGACCAATAGAATCTATCTTTTATGCTCATTATATCGAACTTTCAATTGGCAGATATTCATTAAACAGAACTTTCATGAAGTCGAATGTTTATTTTATAGAATTTGTATTCATTCGAATGAGAATTAATCCGAATTCTCATTTAGTAGAAGTTTTAAGTCACTGAACTCATATTTAATATAAATGTCATTTTACAGAATTTCTACTTAACCGACTTAATATTTAAAAAAAATTAAAATGCAACCGAATGCTAATTTAGCAGAATTCTTGTCTAATAGAATGTTAACTTAGCCGAATCTTCAAGTGACAAAATGTCCATTTGGCCGATTTTCATTTGTCCGAATGTTTATTTACACAAATCCATTTTTCATAGAATACTCAAAACATCATATTTCTATTTTTCTGAAATTGCAAATGTCCAAATAAACATCTGCCAGAAAGATTTTATCGCGAATTTGAAAATCAACCTATAAAAAATTATCAACAAAATTATGATTGGTTAATTTTCGAATTCGCGCCAAGTGGACACTCTGTTAAATGAAAATTCTGCTAAGTTAGTCTTCGGTTACATTATAATGCTTTTATATAAAAAATCGGTTAAATAGAAATTTTATAAAATGACATTCAAAAATATGAGTTCGGTGACTTGGAAATTCTACTAAATGAGAATTCTGACGAATTCGCATTCGATTGACAACAAATTCTATAAAATAAACATTCGACTTCTTGAAAGTTCTGTTTAATGAATTTCTGCCAATTGAAAGTTCGATACAATGAGTTTTGAACCTTATTCATGTGTTTTCAATCAAATTTACGAAATTTACATAATTTACGGATCTAGTTCGAGCCCTGCACTAAAAAAAATATAAAAAACAGACAACTTAACAATACCTCTTTAGGTGGTTTTCCACAAGCTTCCTGTATAGCTTCTTCTAAAGTTCCAGTAAAAAATTGTGGGTGATTAGGACCATATCTTTTTTCAAATTCTTCTGTAAAGTGTAAAGTCCCAACAGTTTCGTCATCCACATTGCTGGGCACTACAAAAAAATAAATATTAATGTAAAGATCAACAATTTTTTTATTCAGTTTTGTAAATGCTTACTGAGATATTGAATTCTCGTGGGTTGCATATTATCTATAAAAATATCATCTTCAACGTGGCACGATTCCGGTGTATCTTCAAAATCTTCCACAGATTCTACTTCCCCTACTGAACTATCTGTATCGGCCAAATCTACAACTTCCTGAAATTACAATGTACAAATATTCTTTAGCTTGTAATTATTTATTTAAACTTTAAAATTGCAGGGATTACAGTTTCTCCCCCTTTTCTCTTATTTTCCCTTTTTTTTAGAAAAAATCACCTAAAACACCCATAAAATCAAGATTTTTCTTCTCTTTGACCTCTCTTTTTCAATATGTATATGTTTTTTCCACTTCGCATTTTTTAAGTTTTTTCTATTACAATTTAATAACAAATATGTATATTAAAAACAAAAATTCGATGTGAAATAATTTTTAAAAATTAATTCTAAAGATTTTTTTCTTTTAAAAGTTTTCTATTCAAAGTAAATTCTCCACGAGAACTGAAAGAAGAAAAATCAAGAACAAACCTTTAAAGCATACATTTTTAAAAAACATCAGAACAATTGACTGACAAACAATTTTTAAAAAACGAGTTGTTTCTTTAAATTCTTTACACATTTATTTCATTTTAGGCTTAAAATCTTCTAAATTAATTAATAAACTGATGTATGTCAAGAAACTTTTAGTGATAGAACTTTTAAGTTAAACCAGGGTGTCTACTAATTCGTCCCACAAAATTGCCGGTCATTTCCCGGTTTTTCACGGTTTTTGTTCCTATTTTTCCCGGTTATTTTTCTTGTTAACTTAAAATTTATTTTAAGTATAAATAGACCTACAAATGGCTACAAAAATTGAATATAACAGTTGATAATTGAAGAAAATAATTGAGAATTGAAGAATTAAATATTAAACTTTACAAACAATAATAATTAAGAATTAAAAGAAACAATTAATAATGAAAAAAAATTATTAATAATGAAAAGAAATAATTGAACAATAACAAAGATATTTGACAATTAGAAACAAAATTAAAAAAAAGAAAGTAAATATTAATCTACAATTGAACAATAATTGAAAAAATTGAACAATGGTTATTAAATTCAAAGAATATAATTAAAAATTGGTCAACTAGATAGAAAATCAAAAAAAATAATTTAAACTTTAAGTTAATAATTCAAAATTGAAGAAATAAATTGAAAATTAAATAATTAAATTGAAATCAGAAAAACACAGAATTATTGAATATTAAAAAAAAAAAAACAATTGAAATTTGAGAAATAAAATTGAAATTCGAATACAATAATTGAGAATTAAAGAAAATTGGATTAACAATTGGATTGAAAAAAGAAGAAAATAATTTATAATTAAAAAAAAATGGAAAATGACAAGAATTATTTAATATTGAAGAAAACATTAAAAATTTAAGAAGAGAATTGTTATTTAAAGAAATTAATTGAGAATTGAAAAAAATAATTGAACAATTGAACAATTAAATTGAAAATAGAAGAAAATGATTAAAAATTGAAGGAGGTTTTGAAACATGAAATAAATAACTGATAATTGAAAAAAAAAATAATTGAAAAAAGTCGAGATTACTGAATATTGAAACAAACAATTGAAAATTTAACAAAATAATTAAAAATTAAAGAAAAAAATTGAAAATTGAAGAAAATAATTAAAAATTGAAGAAAGTACTTAAAAATTAAATTCAATATTTGGAAACAGCAGAAAAATTTAGAAATAGACGGAAATAATTGCGAATTGATGAAAATAATTTTAAAATTCTCAATTTAAATAAAAATTGAAAGAAAAACATAATTTAAAAAAGCTTAGAATTGTTAAATATTGAAAAAAATTGAGAAGAAATTGAGAAATTGAAAGAAATTGAGAAAGTGAAAGAAATATGAAAAAATAATTGGAAATTGGCGAAAATAATTGAAATTTAAGAAAAAAATTGGAATTTAAAGAAAATAATTGAGAATTTAAAAAAAAATCATTGTAAAAAGCCTAGAGTTATTGAATATTAAAAAAAAATTGAAAATTAAAGAATGGAATTGAATGTCGAAAATTATAATTGAGAATTAAAGAAAATAATTTAACAATTGAACAATTGGATTGAAAGTAGAAGAAAATAAGTGGTAATTAAAGAAAAAAGAAATTGAACAACCCAAGAATTATAGAATTTTTGAAAAAAAAAAACAATAAAAAATGAAGAATGTAATTGTAATTTGAAGAAATTAATTAACTAGGTGTGAATTCTGTCCATTTCATGGACACTTCGCTTCCAAGGAAGCAAAACAATTTGCTTCCTCATAGAGGAAGCAATAATTTAATAATATTTTAAATATTTTAAGTTAATAAAAACAAAAATTAAAAAGACATGAATTATTTTGATTAAAAAGATACTAAAACAATTTGATTAGTTAATTTCAAAAATCCCTAAATTGTATGTTTTGGAAACAATGAAATATTGTATTCTTAATAATGTGGTTTCTCCTTATTTAAGGGGAGTCACCTGAGAAATTTCAATCCATCGAAATATGTTACTTATCAGTGCAAATTTTTTTTCTGGAATTCTTTTGGATGTAAAAGAATGACATATTATCAAAATTAAAAAAAAAAAATTTTTTTGAATAAAAAATTTTTTGAAAAAAAATTAAAAAAATTTTTTTTTTTTGAAAAAATTAAAAAATGTTAAAACCCATACGATATTTTGTTTGAAATCTTAAAAAAGGCATATAAAAAAATTAGCATTAAAAAATATGAAAAATTGTAGGAGGAGATAGATTTTTACAAAAAAAAAAAATTCAACAAAAAGAAATTTTTTAAAAATTTTTTTTTTTAAATTTTTTTTTTTTTAATTTTGATAATATGGCATTCTTTTACATCCAAAATAGTCCCAGAAAAAAAATTGGCACCGATAAGTAACATATATTTCGATGGGTTGAAATTTATCAGGTGACTCAACTTAATGAACCAAATTTGATGATTTTCATTTCTCCCAAAAAATATGTTTTTTTCAGCCAATCAAAAAATGGCTTAAACAGACTTAAGGTACATGTTTAAAGCTTTAAAAATCCACTTAGAAATTTTATTTAACGTCTATTTTTGGTGTTACTATAGCTATTTGAAGAAAACGACTTTTTAAAAAAGTATCTTTACATTTCTTGAAATATTTAAAAAAAAAATAAAGACACATTAATTTAAGCTAGATATTCTTTTTCTACAGGTTCTGGCAATAAGTTTAAAAAAAAAGGCGTCCCGGTATGTTCATTAGGCTCTGAGCAATCAGCGTTTGAAAATCACTCGGGTTCCGTAGACCCAATCTAGCAGTTACGTTAAATCCCGATAGTCTAGCAGTTGAGGGTGAATATTATTAGTAATATTATTATTATTATTATTATTATCATTATTTTACTAGGTGGAAATTATGTCCATTTCGTGGATATTTCGTTTCAAAGTTAGCAATTAAATTTGCTTTCTTATAGAAAAAGCAATATATTAATAATATAAAATTTAATTTGAGAAATTCTTTAAAAAAAGGAATTTTAAGTGCAAAAAAATGAAAAAACATCAATTAATTCACGAATTTTTGATCAATAATAAAAGTTATATAGGTCAATCGATTCGTTTTGAGATAAGGAATATGATTTTTTTATTCATTAAGTTGTATTTTTAGCTTGGAAAAAAATTTTGGCAAAAAACGATTTTTTTCGATGAAAAAAGGTGCTCAACAAAATTTGATTGGGTATTTTCAAAAATCCCTGTGTCCAAATTTAGATATTCACGAGCTTAAAAAGTCATCCAAATTTTATTCAAATCCGTTAAAGCGTTCTCGAAATATCCTGGCGACAAAAAACGCTATACACACACACGTACACACACGTACACGTACACGTACACGTACACACACACACACACACACACACACACACATCTGGACATTTGCTTAGGAATGAAAATTTACGCTTTTTAGATGAAACTGAGTCGATTTAGACTATTTTTGGAAAATCGAAAATCTTAACGATCACAAAGCTTCCTCTATGAGGAAGCAAAGATTGTAGAAAATAATTTGGAATTGAAGAAAATGTGATTTTATGAAAATCGTTGAATAATAATAATTGATGAATTGAATTCAAGTTTCAAAAACATAATTGATAATTGAAAAAAAATATTGAAAAAAGCCGAGAATTATTGATTATAGAAGAAAATAATTGAAAAATGGAGGAGTTATTGAGATGTGAAATAAATAAATGATAATTGAAAAAAATAGTTGAAAAAAGTGGAGAATTATTGAATATTAAATTAAATAATTAAAAATTGAAGGAAATAATTGAAAATTGAATCAAATAATTGGCAATTCAAAAAAAAAAAATTATAGTTGAAGAAAATAATTAAAAATTGATTAAAATAATTGAAAATCGTAGAAAATATTTCAGAATTAAATAAATTAATTAGAAATTGATGAAAATAATTGAAAATTGAAGAAAATAATTGGCAGTTGAAGAAAATAGTAGAAAATCGAAGAAAATAATTGAGAAATGAAGAAATAATTTTAAATTAATGAAAATAATTCCAAATTGAAGAAAATATTATTATTATCCCAGAAAAAACTTCCCGGTTTGATGGAAAATTCCCGGTTAATTCCCGGTTTTTCCCGGTCAATTTAAATTCCCGGTTATTTCCTGGTTTTCCCGGTTAGTAGACACCCTGGTTAAACTTAATAAGGCAAGATCGTGATTCGTGTTTTAAACTTCTTAAGAAACAATAAAACTTCGTAAAAGAAACTTTGAAATATTAATATAATTAATTTTTCTACTAATTTTAAAAATTCTCTTTTTTTTAAACAAAATCCCTTAAAAAAATCCTCTTTTTACCTAAAATTGAACAAAAAAACCGCTGTGATCCCTGAAATTGTAATTATTTATAATCTTTATTTTTTAATATTCAATTCATCTAAGATCAGGAGAAAATTTGTCGAAAAACAATATACCTTTTTATTTTCCGAATTCGGCAATTTATTGACAGAGAGATTATGTTCAGGGTATGAAATTCCACTTTGCCCCAGCGTAATATCATCTGTCGTTACAGAATCTGGCCATCCTTTCCAAACCTGATTTCTTACATGCACATCAGTTAAGGAGTAAATATCCCTCTTTATCTCTAAAATTGTATGCGTTCCGGGAAACTTCAACTTATATAATTTATTATTCATTTCATTTCTTACGTTTAGAGTGAAAGTTCGACACAAGCGATCGCTAAGATTGATCCTTAAATAAGATTATGAAAATTTAGTTGTAAAAAGATTGAAAATAGATGAAAATATTGGGAAAAAAGTATCTTACGGTTCCGCGTGTGCTTCTCCTAAATCAATAACTTGAGTCAATAACAAATTATTTTCCCTTGGTAAATTTAGACTTTGCAAAATTGTTGTATCTCTAGGCGGTTCTTTATGCCAACCATGCAATACTTGCTGACAAGGACCGATTGTTGTTTTTTCCCATATTGAGAGCTTCAGATCTCCTATTAAATAAGACAAAGTTAGATATTAAAAATCGATTTTTTTCTGCCGCTAGCGGGATTAATAAAAGTTTTGGCTATTTAACCAGCTTAGGTATTGTTTTAAATTATTATTTAATTGTTAAGTGACCACATGACATTTATTTTAGTGTATCTACATATCTAGAGGATGTAAAAAAGAGTAGAGGAGGGGGTTGAATTTGGTCGCAAATTCAAATTAAATTAATTAACACTTCCAAAATATGGTAAAGTATTCTTATTATAAATATTTATTGATAATAACAAATAATCAATGTTTATAGAATATATGTAAAGAAATAATTGGAATTTGGAGAAAAAAATTAAAAATGACGAAGTTAGTTAAAAAATAATAAAAATAATTATGCCTTGAAAATGTTAATTAAAAAACTGAGAGATACAGTTATAATTTGAAGAAAATATTTAAATTTAAGAAAATAATTGAAAAACGTCAAAAAATAGGAAATTTAACAAAAATAGTTAAAAATTGAAAAAACAATTTTATGTTAAATACAATAATTAAAGAGAATAAATTTAAAACTACAGAAAAAAAATTTTAAATTGAAAAATATACCTAATTGAAATTTAAGAAAAGAAAATGTAATTAAAAAATATCGTAGCGAAATAAAGAATTATAGTAATAAATGTGTATTGTAAAAGGTATAATTAGAAAACTAAAAAAAAAAGGGTTAAAGAATGTCTTTTAAATAGAAGAAAATAAGTGAAAATTGAAGAACATTATTAAAAACATTGTTAAATAATATTAACATTTCAATAGAATAAATAGAAACATATTAAATTAATTGAAACAGAAAAAAAACAAACAAATAAAACAAAAAAAATTAGAAATTTTTAGAAATTGAAAAGCGTAATTAAAAAATGGTAAAAATAATTGAAATGTAAAAAAAAAAAAAAATATTGAAGAAATACTGAAACAGATCAAAATAATTGAAAAATAAAGAGAATTTAAAAAAAATAATGAAAATAATATTATTTATAATAATAATATTTCTGTGAATATTTATTTTAATTAAAATTTTTTAATTTATATATGGTTATAATTTTTAAATTTTTCTATATTATAAAAAATTCAATAAGATATGAAAAAACGTGTTTTTAGCTGTTAAAATAATATATAAAATTTATGAAAACCTTATTTAACATTTAAACATTTCAAAAAATCATTTTTTTTTACATTTCAATTATTTTTACCATTGATTCATTCCGCTGTTTAATTTCTAATTGATTTCTTAAATTTCAATTATATTGTTTAATTTAAAATATATTTTTTTGCAGATTTAATATATAATAAGGAACGAAAATAATTTTAAAAATTGAAGAAAATAATTAAAAATCAAAAAAATTGAAAAAATTAGAAAATATAATAATTGACATTTCAAGGAAAAAAATAAAAGTTCAATACAATTATTATTAAAACAAAAAGGATTATTGAAAAATGTGATTGGGATTTGTAGAAAACAATTAAAATTTGAAGAAATTAATTAAGGAAAGAAGAAAATAGTTAAAAAATAGTGAAGCGAACTAAAAAATTATAAAAATTATTATTCATTGAAAACGTTAATTAAAAAACTGAGGAATATAATTATAACTTGAAGAAAATAACTCAATTAAAGAAAATAATTAAAAAACGTCAAAAATTTTTTTTTTTAAATAATTGAAAATTGGAAAACCAGATTTTATGTTAAGAATAAATTAATGAGATAATTAAAGGATATAATTAAAAACTGCAAAAAAATATTTTAAATTGAAAAATATAATTGAAATTTAAGAAATAAATTCAAAGAAATAATTCAAAACTGCAGAAAAAGAAATTTTCAATTGAACAATATAATTGAAATTTAAGAAATCAATTAAAAATTAAAGAGCGTAATGAATCAATGGTAAAAAAAAATAAATTATTTATTGAAATGTTTAAATGTTAAATAAGGTTTTCTTCAATTTTATATATTATTTTAGCAGCTAAAAATACGCTTTTTCACGTTTTCTTGAATTGTCATTTAATATAGAAAAATTTTTAAATTTTAACCATAACATAAATTAAAATATTTTATTAAAATAATAATTCACAGATATGTTATTATTATCATTATAAATAATATTATTTTCATTATTTTTTTTTTAAATTCTCTTTATTTTTCAATTATTTTGTTCTGTTTCAATATTTCTTCAATATCTTTTTCCATTTAAATTATTTTTACTATTTTTTAATTACGCTTTTCAATTTCTTAAAATTTCTAATTTTGTTTGTTTGGTGTTTTTTCTGTTTCAATTAATTTAATACGTTTCTATTCATTCTATTGAAATGTTAATATTATTTTACAATGTTTTTAATAATATTCTTCGATTTTCAGTCATTTTCTCCTATAAAAGACATTCTTTAACCCCTTTTTTTAGTTTTCTATTTATACCTTTTACAATGCACATTTATTACTATAATTCTTTATTTCGCTACACTATTTTTTAATTAAATTTTCTTTTCTTAAATTTCAATTAGGTATATTTTTCAATTAAAAATTTTTTTTCTGTAGTTTTAAATTTATTCTCTTTAATTATTGTTAAAATTTTTGTTAAATTTTATATTTGTTGACGTTTTTCAATTATTTTCTTAAATTTAAATATTTTCTTCAAATTATAACTGTATCTCTCAGTTTTTGAATTAACATTTTCAATGCATAATTATTTTTATTATTTTTTAACTAACTTCGTCATTTTTAATTTTTTTTCCTCTGTCGTCAATTAATTTATTTAATTTTTAATTTTTTTCTCCAAATTCCAATTATTTATTTACATTTATTCTATAAACATTAATTGTTTGTTATTATCAATAAATATTTATAATAAGAATACTTTGCCATATTTTGAAAGTATTACGGTGAATCTACGTCACAAATATCACAATCTGCAAGTGGTTCCCAGAATTTAATGAGACTTGGTGAAATTGTAGTATAATATGAGAGAAATTATTCAGCAAAAGAAATTTTTAAAACATAAATTGTAGGAGTTATACTACTTTGAATTTTGATGCTACATTTTCTTAATTATTTCATATCTCGGTCAATTATAAACCGATTTTGATGAATCACCCACCAATTTCTTCATAAAATGACGTATTTTCAGAAAATTATAGAGCAAAAAAAAAATTATTATTTAGATAGAAAAAAAGTGAAAATAAAATTGTATTTAAATTTTTTTTTAATTTTGACCCTTATTTTCTTTCATACCTTTACAATTAAATAATAATTGAAAACAATACCTAAGCTGGCTAAATAGACAAAACTTTTAATCATCCCGCTAGCGAGAGAAAAAATCTACCATCATTATTCCTCCCGCTACACGCAAAGAAAATTAATTATAAACTTTATTAAATTGCTTTATAATTTAAAGAAAAAGTGTCGGAAAGCGAAAATTTCATACAAAGAGTTTTAAACTTTAGAAAAACCATTCTAATCATTGCTAAGTAATTTCAAACTTTAATATAGTCTGTAGCAGGGCTATTACTGATTTAAATCATCGGAAAATTTGCATTTAAATCATGATTTAAATCAAAAGAACTTAAAAATTCTCCGGATGTCTAATACTGCATGTAAAACATCAGAAACCATAAACAAAACCCAAAAATTTGCGGATAAATCTTCAAAATTTCAACTTTAATATTTTAATCTTCACGAAATTTAAAAAATTGTGCTAATACTGATGATCAAAATACCTACGATTTACAAATTTTTTATACGAAGATAACAAAAAATAGTAATACATTTTTATATCTTTAAGTCATTATAATTATATAAATTCCAAACGTCAATTAAGTCAAATTCCAATTTGTTTCTTTTAAATTTCAATTAATTAAAATTAAAATGCATAAATA
The DNA here is from genome assembly GCA_037103525.1 of Ganaspis brasiliensis. Lineage (NCBI taxonomy): Eukaryota > Metazoa > Arthropoda > Insecta > Hymenoptera > Figitidae > Ganaspis > Ganaspis brasiliensis. Next base: position 456,969 of record JAZKLR010000055.1, on the reverse strand, counting down.
TTAATGCAAAATAATTCAATAATATTAATTATTTTCCATATTCACAATAATCCTTTTTTTTAATATTCTTACAAGATTTCTAAGAGATTTTAATTTGTCGAAACTGTTTAATTTTTATCTTATAATTTCTTATTTTTACAAAATTTTAAGTTTTTTTCTACTTTTACTTTCGGTATTCTTTCTTCTTTTTTTTTATTTGTCCTTTTACTTTAGGATTCTCTTTAATTTTCCTCTTTTTATGCAGATTATTTATTGAATATTATTTTACACAATTTCGTTATTATAACATTCACTAAACTTTTTATTTCGTTGGTTTTCATAATTATTTTCATATTTTTAAAAATAAATACTCTCATTTTTTTTGGAAGTTTATTCAATTTTTTTCACATCTTATCTATTTTTTGCTAGATTTTTTGCGAACTTACTTATTCTTCCATAAAGTTATTAGATTTTCTTTTTTTTTCTAAATTAATTGTTGGACTTATTTTAAGTGTAATATTATAAAAATGTGTTTGGTTTAATTTGCTTAAACTTTTTTATTTTTAAAGGATTTTTAAGTAGGTAAAAAACATTTCTCTATTTACTTCCTATTTTAACTTTTAAATTTTATTCCTATTTTTTTTAAATTTCTCTATTTTCTACTTTTTTGAAAGATTTTATTCTTATATTTTTTATTATGTGAATTTAATCTTGTACTAAATATTTTCATTTGAACATCGCTCTTGTACTTCATAGAATTTCTTTTTTTTTAAATTTCTTTAAATTTTACAAAATTATATTACTTCTTTTTTTATTCAATTTGTAAAATAATTATCTAATTTTTCTAATATTAAAATGTTGTTCTCTTTAGTAATGTATTTCAAGGTTTTGTTAATTATCATCTTATTTATTATTTTAATTTAAAAAAATATTTATTAAATAGTTTAGTTTTTTGAAAAGAGTTTCTACTGTTTTATATATTTTTATGTCATTGTTTCATTTCTTGTGTTGTTTTATAAATCTTTTCTTTTTTTCTTTAATTAACTACTTACAAATAAACATTTGGAGATTTTATATACTGATAATATTAAAAAAAATCAATTATTGATTTAAATAAAAAAAATCTGATTTAAATCAAATAAATCGGATTTTTTTTTTGATTTTTTTTAAAAAATCATGATTTTTAACAGCCCTGGTCTGTAGCAAATTTCATATACTTTTTTTAATGTTTGAAATTATCAATCTAAAATTGTCTCTTTTTCATCCTTTTTCCTTAAATTGTAAAACTATTTTATAAAATTTATAATTAATTTTCTTTTCGTGTTGAGGGCTAAATAGCTAATTAAACATGATTTCTAGGTTTTATTTTTACCTAAAGTGTTAGTTTCCGGACAATTGATTGTGTGAACATTTTTTTCGTGAGTAATGTGGAATGTAAGAACTCGTGAAGATGGATTGGGTTTTGATCTGCTAGTTCCAGGGAGAATTTCATCCATTTCCATATTTGTGGAACTACTGTTATTACTCGATTTTGTAATACATGTAATTTCAGGAGAATCTGAATTTCGGTTTGGCCTATAAACTTCCTCTATCATTACGACATCGTTACTCGCTTCTGAAGGTAGTTGTTGAGTATTTATTGGCATAACTCTGTTTATCGCTGCCTATTTACAAAAATGTTATAATACACAATTAGACATTTGTATACTTGACCTTTCAATTATTTAGGTTTTCGATTTACCAGTAAATCCCAATTTGTTCCTTCGAGGTATAAAATAGCTTCTCCGACATCTTCAATATCTGTGCAAGCCTAGAATGTTAAAATATAAGTTTGTAGCAAAATTTATAACAATATTTATGTGTAATTAATAACATACAAGAAGAAAACAAATTTAGAGAATAATACTAATAGTATTACTATTACAATATTGATGTATTATTCTTCCAAATAACTATCACAACAAAGGAATCTAAAATGTATTTAACATATTTTTGTTTGGAATTATAAGGTAAAAATTATAGTTTAACCAAAAATAAAACATGCAGAAAATAGTTTTTGAGTTTACGATAGATTATTGTATAAAATTATTTAGTATGGGTTTATAAATGTTCATTATTGTCAATGTCATTGTGTTCAATTCTCCATAACCTAATTTTACAAATGACTCTATGAATATAACGTATGTATGTACCTGTGTTTACAATAAACAACTTACCTGAAAATCCGCTAAAATCACTTCTTTGTTAATTTCCATAATTTAATAATATTCAGGGAAAAAACACAAAACAGCTTGCAAAAAACAGTTCAAATTTGTTGTAATATTCTGAAGTTATTCTTAAATAAAATGCTTATAAACGCAGAATTACACACACAGACATGTTTAAGGACGAGTTCCAATGACTGTTGTTTTCTAGATGCGAAAAGTTTTAATGTTTTTGTTAATAAATTTGTTGCTCAATCGGTCCGACGTGTCGTGGATCGACAGAGCAAATCTCACGTATTTCCATTGGTTCTGCAAATGGAAACTTGTCCAATTCTCTTGATACTTATTGAGAACAACTTGTTGATTGGCCCATTGTATATCTTCCGAACGCACAGAACGAATCAAAATCATTTCAACACATCTCCTTTCTGATTGGTAGACGAAATTTCATTGTTTACAAAAAACATTACATGCTCCCATCTTAATAAAAAAATATTCAATGCTCATTCATTCTTGTCACTTGACAGCTTTACTTTATGGTTTAATAATTTAAAGTGTAATTGTAATAGTTGCTGTAAAAATGGCCATCAATTTACATATTGGGTCACATTTGGACAATTCTTTTTTATCAGTGTTGTTGTTAAGCTAGAGAAGAGCTGCTTTTTACAAGTGATTAGAACATACGCACATTTCTTCCAAACCAAGGACTCCATGTTTACGATAAAGAAGTAAAGAATTTAATTTGTCGCTGCTGTGTGCGTTTTGCTAAAATAAAAGGTAATCTTGTCAAGACCTGTCTAGACGTGCTTTGACGTATTTAAACTGGTTGTGTATCAATGAACTTGCAATGCTCGATAGGATTCTTTGTATGCGCAGATTTCTTAACTCCCAATGATGACGAACAAAGTAAACATAATGATGTAATGTAAAGTGATTTGTGCTTTTAAGTGCAAATGAAAGGAATTTCAGTGAAAAACCACATTCACCTTTCATTTAACATTTAAAAATGTGCATATTTCCCAGAAGATGTGATTCTTTCGCGAAAAAATTATAAACCGTCACGCCCACGTGTGAAAGTAATAGTTCGTGTATCTTGGCATTGAAAATCTTGTCTTATTTTTCACTGTGTTAAATTTTTTATTTGTTTGAATCAGACTGTGAGAACGTGTTGCATTACTCATATATCGCGTCTTTTGTCCTTAAACAATGGTTAAAATGTGTCCGCTTAGTTATAAACAGATTCTTTATTACAATAAATAAGTAATTAAATCTGTGAATTTAATTATTTTTTTATAATGCTTTATAATTTCAACGTTTCTATATCGCCCGTTTACGGGCAAAATAAGAGAAATGAATTATTTCGCCCGTTAAACAAAAAAGAATGACTAAATATGTGTCTCAAGACTTGTATACACTAAATATTATAACATTACACAACAAATCCAGGCACGTAAACTCCATTGACCATTTCTGAAGTTTAACCAGAGTTTAACAAAAACAAAAATGAATCACGATAATAATTTCCTAAATAAGCGGGAATTTTTGAAAAATCTAATAAACTACTTTGAATATTACATTCGTTAATTTGTATGTACATTTTCTATAAAATTTACGTAATTTGCATTTTAAAAATGTATATCTTTTTAAACAAGATAATTTAAACAATATGAAGATTAAATCTGGATCTGACAAGAAAAGTTGCCTCCTAGAGAAATACAATTTAATTATTACTAGCAAAACAAACTTTGCATTGTTGTTAGTCATTTAAAACTATAAATTTTTACAAATTCAAATAATGAAAATGACGAAAATAAAAAACAAAATTAAAAGAATGGCTACTTAATTAAACAATTAAAGAAAAATAGTTTAGAAAGTTAAACAGTAAATATTAAATTTAAACAAAATATGTAGTTGAAAAATTGTAGGAATAACTATTTGAAATAATTGCAAAATGTACAACTGGATTGAAAATCGAAAAAAATAATTGAAATTGAAGAAAATAATAAAAATTTGAGGAAATAAATTGAAAATTTAAGAATTACATTAAAATTTGAAAAATAACTTATAATTGAAAAAACAAAAATTACAAAATGACGAACATAATTTACAGTTGAAAACAAAAATTCAAAAAATGGCTACATTAATACAAAACCGGACAAATTAATTTAAAAAATGAAGTAATAATTACAAAATTTTAAGATAATAATTGAAAATTGCGGAAAATAATAAATAACTGAAGAAAATAATTAAACATTCACTAGAATAATAGGCAATTAAAAAACAAAATTAAAATAACTAAACAAGAAATACTAAATTTAAAATAAAATAATTGCAAATTGAAAAATTTAGAAAATTATTATTAAATAATAGTAATCTTCGTAAACTCCTGAAGTTAGTTAGTATGTATTTATATTTATTCATCTTTTTCTGTCTACGTTTTAAAGTCTGAAGTGAAATTAGTTAGTATTAATATTTATTCATATTTTTCTGTCCACGTTTTAAAAACTGAAGTTAAGTTAGTCCCTGTTATTTTATTTTGTAGTGCTTGTTTTTAATTGTCATTTGGGTAAAAAAAAAGTTACGATAAATGCTTTAAAAATTTATTATGGTTTTTGAAGAAGTTTAAAATATATACACATGCAATTAATTTCCTAAATTTTCAGTTATTATCTCCAATTTAGATCATTTTCATCAATGTTCTATTATATAAGGATTTTTTGATTATTTTCTTTTGCTTAAAAATAAATGCTTCAATTTTTCTTGATTCTCATCAATTTATAATTATATTCATTATTTTGTCATTACTTATAAAAATTTCAATTATTTATCCGATATTGCAATTATTTTCATCAATTTTCGTTATTTCTGCGATTTTTAAATTATTCTCTTTAATTAACATTTTTAAAGTAATTTTGTAATTATTTCTTTTTTTTAAACATATCCTCTATGATTTTTTCAGTTATTTCTCTCAACTTTTATTGAATGTTTTCAATTTTTTATATTTAAATTATTTTCATCATAATTTAATTTTCTTTCTCAATCTTAAATTATTATCAGCATATTTTAATTATTTTTTTCAATTTTGAATTAATTTTATCATGTTTCAATTATTTTTCTCGATTGTTAATTATTATTCTCATTTTCTAAAATTATTTTCTAAGATTTTTTAAGTATTTTTCTGAAAATTCAAATATTTTTTTCAATTTCTAATTATTTTCATTTGTTATCAGAATTTCAAATTTAGTTTATTAATTATCGTAGACAATTATTTTTAGCTTTCTTCCAAACTTTTCTTCAATTTTTAGATTTTCTCATTTTGTAAAATTAATTTCTAAAATTTTTTCAAGTAATTTTCTCAAATTTCTATTATTTTCTTCAATTTTTTATTATTTTTATTTGTTTTCATAATTTCCAAAACTTTTTATTAATTATCATAAGTTTCAATTATTTTTAGCATTCTTTTAGTCTTTTTTCCAATTTTTAGTTATTCTCATTTTCTAAAATTTTTTTCTAAGATTTTTAAGAATTTTTCTAAAATTTCAATTTGTTTCTTCAATTTTAAAATATTTTTATTTGTTTTTATATTTTCAAAATTTGTTTATTAATTATCGTAAATTTCAATTACTTTTAGCTTATTTCTTCAATTTTTTTCTCCAATTTTTAGTTATTTTCTTTTCTTTAATTGATTTCTAAGATCTTCATGTATCTTTTTCAAAATTCAATTATTTTTTCTTTATTTAAAAGAAATTCTGTAGTTTTTTCAATTATCACACTTAAATGTCATTTATTTTTTACAACTTATCATTGTTTGTATCATATTTTAATTATTTTCGTCAAGTTTTAAAATTAAAAAAAAAATTTCCATTAATTTTCCAAAATTTATTTTCTTCAATTTTCAATTCTTTACATTTGTTTCATAATTGCCAAACAGTTTTTACTTATTTCTCTTTAATTAAAACTTGTTCTGTACAATTTTAAATTATTTGTATCTTTTTTCATTTATTTTCTCTGATTTTTAATTTTTTTTCTTTTATTCCAATGAACTTCTGAAAGTTTTAAGTACTTTTCCCAAATTTTGTTTAACTCTCCTTTATTTAAAATCTTTTATGTAATTTGTTTAATTATTTTCTCAAATTTTAATTATTTTTTTTAATTTTAATTTATTTATCTCAATTTTTAACCATGTTTTTTCAATATTCAATTATTTTCTCTAATTTTTCATTATTCAATTTTGTTTAAATTTACTTTTAAGATTCTTAAGTATTTTTCTCAAATTTAAATTATTTTCTTTATGTTTAAACATTTTTATGATTGTTTAAATTACTTTCCCCAATTTTTAATTAATTTTATTTCTTTTCAATTAATTTTGCAAAATTTGCAATTATTATATTAACTGATTTTTAAATATTATATTTAAAATATTATTATTAGTATTTCTTGTTTAGTTATTTTAATTTTGTTTTTTAATTGCCTATTATTCTAGTGAATGTTTATCTATTTTCTTCAGTTATTTATTATTTTCCGCAATTTTCAATTATTATCTTAAAATTTTGTAATTATTACTTGGTTTTTTAAATTAATTTGTTCGGTTTTGTATTAATGTAGCCATTTTTTGAATTTTTGTTTTCAACTGTAAATTATATTCGTCATTTTGTAATTTTTGTTTTTTCAATTATAAGTTATTTCTTCAAATTTTAATGTAATGCTTAAATTTCCAATTTATTTCCTCAAATTTTTATTATTTTCTTCAATTTCAATTATTTTTTTTCGATTTTCAATCCAGTTGTTCATTTTGCAATTATTTCAAACAGTTATTCCTACAATTTTTCAACTATTTTGTTTAAATTTAATATTTACTGTTTAATTTTCTAAACTATTTTTTTTTAATTGTTTAATTAAGTAGCCATTCTTTTAATTTTGTTTTTTATTTTCGTCATTTTCATTATTTGAATTTGTAAAAATTTATAGTTTTAAATGACCAACAACAATGCAAAGTGTGTTTTGCTAGTAATAATTAAATTGTATTTCTCTAGGAGGCAACTTTTCTTGTAAGATCCAGATTTAATCTTCATATTGTTTAAATTATCTTGTTTAAAAAGATATACATTTTCATAATGCAAATTACGTAAATTTTATAGAAAATGTACATACAAATTAACGAATGTAATATTCAAAGTAGTTTATTAGATTTTTCAAAAATTCCCGCTTATTTAGGAAATTATTATCGTGATACATTTTTTTTTTTTTTTTTTGTGAAATGTTATAATATTCAGTGTACACAAGTTTTAAAACACATATTTAGTAATTCTTTTTTGTTTAACGGGCGAAATAATTCATTTCTCTTATTTTGCCCGTAAACGGGCGATTTAGACACTCCGTTATAATTTCGACTACACATATCTAATAATGAATTTTTTTTGCAGATTTTAATAATGAATTTATTTTTTGCAGATGGATTTTTGCGAATACAGTTTACGTGAAAAAATTAAGAGCGAGTGAGAAGATAATGAAATACAAATTACATTTTAGAGTATACGGATACTATTGTAATTCAAGCACTAAATTGTCGACGATACAATGCCGGTCGATTTAACCAAGAATGGGACAGCACTTTGCTAGTCTCAGAGTTTTCTTTAGAATGGAAGGCGAGAAACAATCTGTACAAGTTTATAACGAATCGCTTCATCAATTATCATTCGACATGTTGGATCAAGAGGAATCCGAGAATATTCAAAAGCCCGAGAATAACGGAAATGTCAATGCTTCAAATTCAAATGTGATTTTGAATAGAGAAAACAAAGCCGAGGATAATCTTGATAATGAACAGTTAAATCTAGATGTAGATAATCATAACGCTAGGTTCGAATCTATATATAGTCAAACAATTGACACCCAGGACTCGAAGCAAAATTTTAACAATGGAAATATTGTTAGTGGAGTGGAATCATCCTTGAAGCAACAAGAGTCAAGTGTCAATAATTCTGGTAGCAGTAATACTAGCAGTAGTTCCGAAGATAGTCCTGTAAATCCTAGTTTTAGAAGGTCTTCGAAAACTCTTTCGTTTGGAAAAAGAAAAGGTAGATTTTTAATTAATGTAAATAATAATTAATTCGAACTTTATTAAAAGAGAGAATGACTAAAATGTTTTTTTGCTTTTTCAGTTGTTGGCAAGCAACGAAACAAGGACCAAAATCCTGTATGCAATCATGTATTATCTTCGAAGAAAAAGCGAAGTAACTGGGTATTGAAATTTAATTGCGCGAAGAGCAAAGTTTCGAAGAATACGGACATTCCGGGGCAAGGTAATAACAGCTCTGAATGTATTTGTACAGGGTACCGACGTACCGAAGAACACACAGTGGGTGCCAGCAACGTATTAAACATATCGGCACCACAAAGTCCGATACTTGGTCCTCTTCCGCCTAGTCCTGTGATCGATTTATCACGATTTAATCCAGAAGAATTTCCCATTGAGGTAAATAAAATCAAGTTAATTTTTATTTTATATAAGCATTAATCAACAGATTCTAATAATTCGCATGAATTATTACTGATATTCCAATATATTCCGAAATATTCTTCAGTATTTCCAAATAATCTTTAAACTTCTGATAAATTTTATGTTTTTTTCGTTATTTTTTAAAATACTAACAGTCTAGGTAGTACTATAAAATATTTCTATATTCATGAATTTTAATTTTGAGTGTTTTTTGTATTAATAAACATCTCGTTTTCGTCGCTTATAGTGGTTTCATTTATTCATTAGACGAAAAATTATATATAAATAAGTGAAAAAATTTGTTTAATTAATAAAACAATTATTGTTGGAGTTAAAATTTAAAAAATTCACAAAATAAAAGAAAATTGGCAATTTGTAAACGAAATTTGAAAAATGGTTAGAAAATTATACAATTGAAAAAAATAAATTCAAAAATTCAAAAGTATATTAAATCCAATACAAAATAATTTTAAAATTCAGAAAATTATAGGAATAACTGTTGGAAATAATTGAAAATTGAAAGACTGGTTTGAGAATCAAAGAAGATGATTAAAATTAAAGAAAATAATTTAAAATTGAAGAAAGTAATAAAAAAATAAAGAAATAAATTGAAAATTTAAAAATTAAATTGAAATTTGAAAAAACGAATTAATAATTGAAAAAAAAAATTACAAAGAAAAAGGCGAAAATAATTGTCAATTGAAAATAAAATTTGAAAAATGGCTAGATTAGAATAACTAAAAAAAATTTCAAATAAAACTATAAAAATTAAATCTCAAGAAAATAATTGCAAAAAGATAAATTAAAAAAAATATGGTAATCATTGTTGAAAATAATTTAAAATTAAAGAAAAAAATTAAAAGTTTAAGTAAATAATTAAAAACTAAAGAATGGAATTGAAATTTAAACAATATAATAAAAGCTTGAAAAAAGTAACTGAAAGAAGGCGAGAATTATTAAATACGGAACAGAATTATTGCAAACTGAAAAATGGAATTGAAATTTGAAAAAAAAATTAAGAATTGCAGAAAATATTTGAACAATTGAATTTAAAATTAAAGAAACGTATTAATAATCGCAAAAAAATAACCCAATACGAGAATTTAAGAATATTAATGAAAATAATTAAAAATTGAAGAAAGTAATTTAAAATATTAGAAAAATAGTTGAAAAAACATTTTAAAATGACGAAAATAATTGATAGTTGGAAAAAAATCGCAAACTGGCAAGAATAATCGACAAGAGAGAAAAAGAACCAAAAAAGTTAAAGAATAATTTTAAAATTGTAAGAGAACAAATGAAAATAGAAAAAACTGTGGGAAATAATTGAAAGATAACGAGAACAATTGCAAAATGAAAAAAATCCTAAAAATGACGAAAATAATTGATAAGTGAAAAGAAAATTCGAAAAATGGCTAGAATAATAAACAATTTGAAAAAATAATTTAAAAAATTAAACAATAAACATTAAATTTAAACTAAATAATTGAAAAATAAGGAAAATTATTGAAATAATTGTAAATTGAACAACTGAATTGAAAAAGGAGAAAAAATTTAAATTGATGAAAATAATTGATAATTGAAGAATGTAATTGAAATTTAAAAAATCTAATAAAAAAGTTTAAAAAGTGATTTAAAAAAGCACATAATTATTAAATACAGAAGAAAATAATTGAAAACTGAAGAATGGAATTGAAGAATAGAATTAAAATTTGTAGAATATAATTGAACAACTGTATCTAAAACTAAAGAAATTTATTCATGTAGAGAAAAATAATTGATATAAGTCGAAAATTTATTATTATTAAAGAAAGTAATTGAAAATTTAAAAATAGAATTGAAATTTGAAGAGAATCATGAAGAATTAAAGAAAATAGTTGTAGAAAATTGAAGGAAGAAGAAAATTAAAGAAAATTAAACGAAATTAAATATAGTTAAATACTTTAAAATTTAATACAAAGTAATTAAATACTATTAATTATTTTTCTTATTCACAAAAATCCTTTTTTTAATTCTTACAATATTTCTAAGAGATTTCAATTTTCCCAAACTGCTTTTTTTTCATCTTATAATTTCTTATTTTTACAAAACTTTGAGATTTTATCTTCTTTTACTTTGATATTTTTCTTATATTTGTCTTTTTATTTAAGAATTTGCTTTAATTTTCTTCTTTTGATGCAAATTATATAATATTATTTTACACAATTTTGTTATTATAACGTTCACTAAACTTTTTATTTCGTTATTTTCCAAAATTATTTCCATATTTTTAAAAATAAATACGCTCATTTTTTTGTGAATTTATTCAATTTGTTTTCATATCTTACCTATTTTTTGCAAACTTACTTAATCTTTCATAAAATTTTTAGATTTTCTGATATTTCAAAATATATTGTTGGACTTTGTTTAAGTGTTTAAATATAAAAAAAAATTTGGTTTAATTTGTCTAAACTTTTTCATTTTTAAAAGATTTTTAAATTTCTTGTGTAGACTTTTTATTTATCTTTATATATACATTTTTATATTTTATTTTTATTAATCCTAAGTTTTTAGTAGATTATAACCGAATTTGATTATTTTTTGTATTTTTTACACAATATTACAGTTTATTAGATTAAATCTCAATTTTATTGATAGAATTTTTGATCGATTCTAAATTTCATTCGCCCAAATTTATATATATATTTTTTTAAGTTTAATGTATTATAATTTTAATCAACTTAAAATTTAATCTATCCAAATTTCAATCAATCATAATTTTTATTAATTTACAAATTTATATTGGATGAAATTTTGCTGTATTTTTGCAAAAAAAAAAAGCAAAAGGAAAGAAATTTTGCATAAATAAAGCAAAATTTCATCCCCTTTGATTTTAATTTTTTCTTTTTGTTTCCACATAGAAAAAGTATTTTTTTCTTAGTAATTTTTATTCTAATTTTCTAAAACTATCTCAGTTTTTCTCATTGTTTGAATCTTTTGTTTATTTTTTTAATTTGAAAAAAAAACTCCTTAAATTTATTATCTATTTATTTCAACTGTGTCAATATTTACAAATTAAAACCACTCTTTCGCATTTATTGAAATCCATTTTCACAGATGTTCGTTTTAAATTGTTTTCTTTACTTTTCTCAAGTTTTCCCCTTTTTATCATCCTTGTGTAGTGTTAATTTTTAGTTATTTTTGTCTTCAATTCTTAAATTTATTTAACATTTTCTCATATTTTTGTCAATTTAGTCCAATTTAAAAAAATAATTTCGATCTTTCAAAATGTTTTTATAAAATTTAACATAAAAACACTGTTATGCCTATAATTCAAATATTTATTTATATTTATATATTTTATTTGTACTCATTATAATTTCTTTTTATTCGTACTTATTATTTTTCCTTTTTATTTGCATTTATTATTTTTTCTTTTTATTTGCATCTACTGTTTTTCCATTTTATTTGTACTTTTTATTTGCACTTTTAATTTTTACGTTTTATTTTTTTATTTTAGGACTGTGATGAAAGAGCGAGACTGCAAAGAGCGCGTGAAATGGAGGAGGGAGTGGAACCACCTCCTGGATACAGACCCAGTTATCCACCAGGAATTCAAGTCCATCCTAATGGCATTACGGTCGATAGTTTGGCAGCTCTGTTTCAGGCACATGCAGGAATTCACGCTGCTGCTCTCACTGCCTTATCACAAATAGATTTTAGTTTAATTCCCAATATCGAGAGGCCAATTCACACACAGGTTACTATTGATTCTAATTCTGAATTCCGAGAATTCAAACTTTTTTTTATCTTTTACAAGCTGCTATTTCTCAAAATTAACTTTCTCTAATTTTCCAAGCTTTTATTAAAATAAAACTACATACAATTCTTTCAAGATAATTAAAAAATAAATAAAATATACAAAATTTTGTTAGAAAATTGAGAAAACTTTTTAAAGAATGCCTCTTCAAGGCTCTTTCAAATTCCAGATTTTTTAAACTTTTTATCAAATTTCATAAGGTTTATTCCAAAAATAATCGTCTAGTTCCGGTTGATTACAAGTTTTTAATAAATATAGAATTAATATATATTATTTTAATATGTACTTTAATTAATATTTGAAGCTTTATTTGGTCAAATAACTTATTAAAGTCTATGTTAAAATAATATATATTAATTCGAGATTTATTAAAAATTAGTGAGCCACCGGGTTCTAGACGATTATTTTTAGAATGACCTATACGTTCTTTTCTAAGCTCTGAAATTAAATAATTAATGATTATTATTGTTAATCGACTGATATTAGAATTAATTACTAATTGATGTTTTTTGTGCGATTGTAGGTGGATTATGTACATTGTCTCGTGCCAGACCTGCGATCAATCACTGCGTGTTCCTTCTATTGGGGAAAAATGGATCGGTATGAAGCTGAACGTTTATTAGAGGGTAAACAAGAAGGAACATTTCTATTGCGAGATTCAGCCCAAGAAGAATTTCTTTTCTCAGTAAGCTTTCGCAAATATGGAAGATCTCTTCACGCGAGAATTGAACAATGGAATCACAAGTTCAGCTTTGACTCTCACGATCCCGGTGTATATGCATCTAAAACGGTAAACTATAAAAAATATAAAACTATAAAAAATAAAATAATCACACAAAAGTAATTTGTACCGACAGTATAAAATTGCGAAATTATTAAAAAGTGAATGAAAATTGAATCAATGACGCTATTTTTAAATTCCTTTGATAAGATAGTTGTAACTCTGTTGATAATTTTACAAATTGTGATTATATTATTTCACACTTTTAAATAAGCATTGAAAATAGAATGCAGGGATCACAGTTCATCCTCTTTTTCACATAACCCCCTTTTTTTAAAGAAATCACCTATCTAAAATCAAAATTGTTATCCCCTTTTTCTCTTATTTTTCCTTTTTTTAAAAAAAAGAAATCACCTAAAACACCTATAAAATCAAGTTTTTTTCCCTTTGACCTTTCTTTTTCAATATATATATATATATCTGTTTTTCCATTTTAATTGTTTTATTTATTACAATTTAATGACAAATATATATTAAAAACAAAAATTCGATGTAAACTGGCTTCACAGGTGTCTCCTATTTCCTCTAAAAGTCCCCTATTTTTGAAATTTGTCTATTATATCCTCTATTTTTTTAAAAAAAAAACTTTAAAAAACTTTTGATTCCAAACTTTAATTTATTCAAATTTTTAAATTACAATTATTTCAAAATTTAACAGTTAAAATTCACAAATTAATTATTTTGTAATTCATTTTAACTTAAAGAGGTTCTCTCCATTTACATAACCTCAAAATAGAAAGTCGTTTTTCACCCCAAATAATACTATTATTTAAATTAATTTCACTAAATTTTAAAAGATCCGATTGTTCTCTATAATTTTATTTTTTAGATTTTTTAAAATAATATTCTGTTTAAAAAATACGTAAAGAACAAATTTTACATGTTTAATAACTTTTAAACGAAATATTATTTTAAAAGAACAAATAAAAAATAACATTGGACCTGCCTTTAATGCAGATGCCTTTTTGAATATTTTTATTTTATTTGCTTAACATTGTTTTGCGTTGTCGATTTATTTTTTTTACGCAAAATATTTCAGGTCATTTTATATAATTTTGGTTTTATAACATATCGAAAACTTTATTCATTTTTCTATTAATTTTCTTATTTAATTCGATAATTTAAGGGGGGTGGGGCATACGATTTTTTTACCTGATTATTTTTAGATTAACTCGTTTTTTATGTAAATTTATTTAATTTTCTTTACATTTTGTCTATTTTTTCGCAAATTTATTTACCCTTTCATAAAATTTTTCTATTCTAAGATTTTTTAAACAAACTTTTGTTGTTAAAATTGTTTAAAAATGTATTCTTTTTATTTTTTAAATATATTTACATATTCCTTTTTATATTTTCTTCAATTTGTGACTAATTTTCTAAATTTTTTCATTTTGAAAGGAATTATACAGTTTTTACATTTTATTCTTACTATTTTTTATTTTGTAGTTCATTTTTCACTATTTTAATATTTTTTCTAATTTTTTTATAGTTTGTTAAACTTTTCTTTTAAGATTTTATCTCATTTTTCAATATATTGCTTTGTTTTTTTTTCTCTTTTTTTATTCTATCTCTTTAAATATTATTTGCATTTAAATGTACTAATAATCCAGTCGTAAATTTAAAAGAATTTCAATATATTTAAATTTTATTACATTCAAATTTCAGTCAATTCAAATTTTCATTCTTTTGAGAATTGTTTAGCTTTTAAGAAATAAGAAATTTCATCAATTTTTAATGTTTTCTCCAATTATTATTCTCGTCATTTTTCAATTATTTATTTTAATTATTATTTATTTTTCACAATTTACAATTATTTCCTACAATTTTTTCAATTTTTCACTTAAAATTTTACAATTATTCTTTAATTTTTTCTATTATTTTCTTCCATTGTCGATCATTCTCGGTATTTTTCGAACTTTTTTTACTTTTTTTTTAATTGTCAAGTATTTTCTTTAATATTGAATTATTTTAGTCATTTAGTAATTTTTCTTTTAATTATCAATTATTTTCTCACAATTCCAATTTCATTCTTTAATCTTCAATTTATTTCTTCAATTTTTAATATTTTCTCCAATTATTATTTTCGTCATTTTCCAATTATTTCTTTCAATTATCAATTATTTTCCACAATTTACAATAATTTCTACAATTTTTTAAAAAATTCTCTCAAAATTTTATAATTATTCTTCAATTTTTTCAAATATATTGTTTCGTTGTCTATTAATTTAGTTATTTCTCGAATTTTATTACCAATTGTCTATTATTTTCGTTATTTTACAGATATTTTCTTCAATTTTGCATTTGTTCTCGTCATTTTTCAATTATTTCTTTTAATTATTATTTATTTTTCACAATTATTTCCTAAAATTTTTTCAATTATTCTCTTAAAATTTTATAATTGTTCTATAATTTTTTGAATTATTTTGTTTTGTTGTCTATTAGTCTAGTCATTTCTCAAATTTTTTTTCTAATTGTATATTATTTTCGTTATTTTTCACATATTTTCTTCAATTTTTCAATTGTTCTCGATATTTTTCAACTATTTCCTTAAATTATTCATTATTTTCCGCTATTTTTAATTACTTCCTAAAGTTTTTTCAATTTATTATTATTATTATTCAGTTTATAAAATTTTTTTGTTCTGTTGTCAATTTTTATCGACATTTTAAATTTAATTTAAATTTTTTAATTAATCTTTAATTAACAAATTTTTTAATCGACAATTATTCTTCTTAAATTTTATAAGTATACTTCAGATTATAAAATTGGTTTGTTCTGTTATCGATTATTCTCGACATTTTTGATTTAATTAAGATTTTTTAATTTAATTTTTTTAAATTTAAATTATTTAATTTTATTTAATTATTTTAGTCATTTAGTAATTTTTTTTTAATTACCAATTTATTTCTTACAATTTTAATTTAATTCTTTAATCTTCAATTTATTTCTTCAATTTTTAATATTTTCTCCAATTATTATTTTCGTCACCTTTCAATTATTTCTTTCAATTATCAATTATTTTCCACAATTAACAATTATTTCCTACAATTATTTCAATTATTTTCTTAAAATATCATAATTATTCTTTAATTTTTTCAATTATTTTGTTTTGTTGTCTATTTAAATATTTATTTTTTGAATTTTGTTTCCAATTGTCTATTATTTTTGTTATTTTTCACATATTTTCTTCTATTTTTCAATTATTCTCGTCACTTTTCAATTATTTCTTACAATTAATAATAATTTTCTTCAATTGTCAATTGTTTTCCGAAATTTTTCAATTATTTTCTACAATTTTTAAAATCTTTAGTTATTCTCTTAAAATTTTATAATTAATCTTCGATTTTTAAAATTTTTTTGTTCGGTTGTGTATTAATCTAGCCATTTTTTCAATTTTGTTTTGAATTGTTTATTATTTTCGTCATTTTACAGATATTTTCTTCAATTATTCAATTATTCTCGTAATTTTCATTATTTATTGCATATGCAAAAATTTATAGTTTTAAATGATCTAGAAAACCTAGAAAAGTCATGGAATTTTGAAATTTTGAAAACGTAGCAACCCTGTATAATTTTTTTTTTTTTACTAATTTTAAAAATCTCCCTTTTACGAAACAAAATCCATTTTTTTTAAAAGAAAAATCCCCGATTTTTTACCTATAATTGAACAAAAAACCGCTGTGATCCCTGAAAATGTTTTTCATGTGCTTTTATTAATTTAAATTTACTAATATATGTAATTATAAATTTATTTTACAGGTTTGTGGTTTGATAGAACATTACAAGGATCCTTCCTGCTGCATGTTTTTTGAACCTATGTTGACAATTCCTTTACATCGAAACTTTCCATTTCCGTTGCAACATTTGTGCCGAGCAGTTATCACCACAAGAACAACTTACGATGGCATAAACAAGTTGCAATTACCAAAGACTCTTAAAAGTTATCTCAAAGAATATCATTACAAACAGCGTGTACGAATCAGAAGGTTAGATATTGAAAATGACGTTCAGTCTGATGGAAAATCCATATCATATATTCCACTCACATGAGCGCTATAATCTTGTTTTTAAGTTTGATTCCTTTATTTATGTCCAATATTTAATGCAGTACTAAAATTTCCCCTTGGTAAAAGTAACGATATTTTAGTGTAAAACACTAAAAATATCACTTTTGTTTTTTTTTAATTGTCTAGCTAAATTGGTATTTTTAAAAAGTTTCTATTCCGTTTAGGCCAAAAACTTCCGTTGAACCGTTTCTGAGTTTCTCATCAAGCATTATTAAGTTTGTCGCTTTCCTAAATTCTAATTCTTGTTTTGCAAAATCTTCCATTTTGTCAATTTTGCGCACGTGTTTCTTTGAACTCAATGAAAACTTGGGCATTCGATAGTAGGATTTGAATGGAAAATTGAAGTGTCAGGTGATTACGAAAAATCGTCATCTGAAGTACAAAGATAACACTTCTCAATAAAAATGATATTTTGTTCATTTTCTTTTGTTTTTATTAAACAGTAATTGTAAAATTCTCTGAGATGATTCTAATAAAAATTAGAGTCACTCAAGCTATTGAAATAACTGTTGAGTAGGAAAGTAAATTATTGAATCTTAAAAATTTGCAACTCACTTTGAAAATTTGCGACAATAACATGAGATAAAAAAATAATAATTTTGAATCAGTATATTTCTTTATTTGATATTTTTCTTTTTAATTTGTATTTTTAATCAAATTTCATTTTTGTCGCAGTTTTGCCAATTTTATTTGCAATGTACAAGTGAGTTACAAATTGTAAGAGGAAAAGCTTTAAAAATATCGTAAAATTGAATAATATATTTCACATTTTTACTGGTGGGAGGGAAAATCAAATGACGACTGTTTTCAAGAAAGTAGGCAAATGCTATTTCTAATAAAAAAAACTTTGCTTTAAGCAAAGTAAGATTTTAGATCAACCATTGTTCTGCGCCAATCTGTTCTAAATTAGATACCCTATCGTGCCTACATCTATTGTCAAAGATAACGTGAATGCAGGTAAAAGTACCTGTTTGTAGACGAAAAACGTAGGAAGCGACTCCTTTGTATAAGTGGCTATTTTATATCTACGTAAATACAAGCATAATACACATACATACGTACATAAATAACAAAAAAAAAAAAAATTTTGGTAATTTTCTTTTTTAAAGTATATATACATATATATATATATATTATAAATAATATTTACAAACACTCCGCAGAATACGAAATAGGCAGCTAATTATAGTTTCGTAGGTTAATTTTTTTTGCAATTAACTTGAAGGGTTTAAAGGCAGTTTAATAGGCCTGTGCAAGTACCAAAGTATTTGACTTAAAAAAAAAAAAAAACATAATAATCAAGCACTGCTCAAAGTTGAGAGGTAGTTTTTGAGAATAGAAACCAGATTGCATACTAGAGAAGAAACTAGAAAAAAAATTACATATTTTTAAAGCGCTCATATCAGGCGATATTTTACTTTTTATTTAATCTGATTTTCGAGATTTTTTCAAAATTTCAGAAATGCATTGCAGGGATCACAGGTTGTCCCCTATTCACCTTTTTTCCCCTATTTTAAAATTTTGCACCTATTTCCCCTATTTTAAAGAATTGTCCCCTATTTCCCCTTTTTCTAATTTTCAGTATTAAAGTTTATAGTTATAGCCAAAAATTTTAGCAGTTCAATATAAAGAAAAAAATTTTATAAAAACCCAGCCCAATTAATTTACATTAATCTGCATCATTCAATAGAAAATCCCCATTAAAAATACATGGGGAAAAATAAACTTTTAAAAATAAATTCCCAACTTTTTTAATTCATAAGCTAAAAATATTTTAGGTCATAAATTTCTTCATTTTTAGCCATATTTTAAGATATAATGTTTAAAGAAATTAAATTTTCAAAATTTCGGGTGTTATAAAAAATATGTAGAAATAATACATTGCAATATGTGCAATCTTTTATCACATAAATATTCAAGGAAATTCAACAAGTCTTATTTGGAGATTTTTGAGGTCGCAAATAAAGATTCCGAAGTCAAAAATTAATTTTTAAAAATTTTGGATATACATTCTCGTGTAAAAAATTCAGTTTTCAAAAAAATGACCTTACATCATCAATTTTTTTTAATACAGTCTACAAATATTTAATTTTTACATCTCTTTTCAATTATCTTTTTCATTTTTATTCATTTTTAAAGTCCTTTTGTCAATTTTCAAATAATTCTAAGATTTTGAACTTAATTTTTTCGTATATCAATTATTTTCTTCTGTCTTTAACTTATTGTCAGGAATATTTAAATTTATTACACAAGTTTTCATTTATTTTTGTCATTTTTATATTATTTTTTAAAATTTCAATTATATTCTAAAATTTATAAATTATTGCCAAGAATATACAAATTTTCTACACAATTTTCAATTTACTTTCGTCATTTTTTAATTATTTGCTTAAAAATTCCAATTACTTTTGTCATATTTCTTAGTATTTTCGTCATTTTCAAATTATTTTCTTCATATTTCTATTATTTTTGGCATATTAGAATTATTTTCTACAAATTTCAATTATTATATTCAATTTTTTTTGTCATGAATTTTTAAATTTTACACCAATTTTAATGTATTTTCTTCAAGTTTTAAAAATTGTCTTCATTCTTTTTATTATTGTCATGAATTTATTAATTTTTTATAACTTTTTCAATTATTTTCTAGAAACTTTAATTACTTTCTTCATATTTAAATTTTTTGACTTTTTTTAATTAGTCTATTAAATTACACTTATTTTTTTTAAACTTCAATTACTTTCTTCTAATTTAAATTATTTTCTTTCAACTTTAAATTATTGCCATAAATTTTTTAATTTATTACACAAATTTTCATTTATTTTTGTAATATTTCAAGTATTTTCTTAAAATTTCAATTATGTTTTTAATCCTTATTTTATTGTCAGAAGTATTTAAATTTTCTACACAAATTTCAATTTAGTTTTGTTATTTTTTAAATTATTTTCTTCAAATTTCAATTACTTTTGTCATTATTCAATTATTTCTGTCATTTTCCAATTATTTTCTTCATATTTTTATTATTTTTGGCATTTTGCAATTATTGTCTTCAAATTTCAATTTTTTCCTTTAGACTTCAATTAATTTCTAAAACTTTCAATTATTTTCCTCAAACTTCCAATATTTTTTTCAAAGGTTCAATTATTGTCTATAAATTTTTAATTTTTAAACCAGCTTTCAATTATTTATCTCATTATTCAACTAGTTTCTTAATTTTTTGAATTTTTTCGTCAATTTTTCAAGTATTGTCTTCAAATTTATAATTTTTTACACTTTTTCCAATTATTTTCTACCAATTTCAATTCCTTTTCTCATATTTAATTTTTTTAGCATTTTTGAATTATTCTCTTTAAATTTCAATTATTTTCTTCAAACGTCAATTAATATCTTCAACTTTTAATTATTTTCCTCAAACTTATAATACTTTTTTCAATTTTTCAATGATTATTATCTATAAATTATCAATTACTTACATCAGTTATCAAGTATTTTTGTCATTTCTCAATTATTTTTTTCAAACAACTATTATTTTTGTTATTATTCAAATATTTTTGACATTTTGGAAATATTTCTTCAATCTTTTTATTATTGTTGTCTATAAATTTTTAATTTTTACACTTGCTTTTAATTATTTATGACATTATTCAATTAGTTTCTTCACGTTTCAATTATGTCCTTAATTTTTCAATTAAAGTAATAAATTTTTTATTTTTTACTTCGTTTTTTGAGTTATATTTCTCATTAATTTTTTTTTCCAAATTTCAGTTTTTTATGGTAATTTTTCAACTATTTTCTACATATTTTCTACATATGTAAATTTTTTTTATTTTCTTTTAAATGTGAATCATTATTTTTCGTCAAATTTTACTTATTTTTATCATGCTTCAATTATTTTCTTTAAATTTCAATTATTTTGTTTTAAATTAAAATTTTTTGTCTTTATTTCTTGATTTTTAATTCATTTTCCAATTAGTTTTCTCATTTAACAAATTTTTTTTTAAATTTGATATTGGGGAGCCCTGATTAATTATTTGCCTGCTGGCGGGCCCCAAATTAATATCAGTAATATTTTGTTTATTATTGCAAATTATTGTTTATTCACTTTTCTCACTTGAAAACTCCCTATTTATTCACCTTTTTAAAATAAAAAGTCACTTTTTTGTACTATTTTCAATCTACAAGTCCGCTGGCAGCCCTGTATAATGTTTTCTTATTTAAAATTTGTGAATAAAAAAGTCCTATAAAATCTTCAAGTACATAAGTTGAAGCAAATTTTTTGTCCCCTTTTTGTCCCCTATTTTTGAAAAAATTCGCATCTATTCACCTTTTTCAGTAGCAATAGGTACTGTGATCCCTGGCATTGCTTTAAATATCGTTTTTTACTTGTTTTTAAAATTAAGAGATTTTTGTTCAAAATTCACAATTTTACAAAATCTACATTTTGTTTTCTAATTAATTTTTTAAAGTAGTGTATTCCTGTAATTTTGAGGCTTTTCAGAAAATTAATTTCTTTGAAAAAGAAAACTTTTGAAAGTTGAATTTTAATTTCATTTAGTAAATTCAATATATCTTTTGTCTACAATTAAATATTTATAATAATTTTTAGTATTTATCTATAATTCGATTATTATTTATTTACCACTGTCCTAAATTTAATATTTTCATTTATTATATTTTTCATTAACAAACGATATATTGCATTTTATAAAACGAAATTAACATTTTATTACTTTTTTTATCCCTTTGCTTTAATAATTGAAATTTTATTAAAAATATTTTCATTTAAAAATGCTCTTCTTTTTTTTTATTGAAAACATTTTTAAAACCCCGGTGATATCGTTAATTGAATTAATGGAAATTTTTAATAATTTTAATTTCTATTTTATAAAATTCTTAATGAGTGTTTTAAAAATCTTTTTTAAGTGTGATGCATACTTCGACTTAACTTGTAATTATTTAATTTAATTCGCTCCTTTCTCTATGTCTTCCTTGGAAATGTCTGAAAATAATTGTTTATCAAATTGTCGTATTAAACGACGAGTTTGGTGATGTTATTTGTCAAGACTAAAGTATTGTATACAAAATTAACACAATTTTGTTCGAAGTTTGCTTGTACAATCTATAATGGTTTCACAGGATAAAAACTAACTTATAATATACAAAATATTATACCTACACATATGCTCAGATTAACGAAATAACATATTTCCCGATTAATTTGAGTTACTGCTTTTTTTTTCAATTGTTAAATTTTATTGGCAGCAGAATATTTACATAGCCTTACTGTATTATCATTATTTTATATTTTTAATATTATTCTTATTATCATTATTATTATTATTATTATCGTATAATAATTTTTATTAATATTATTGTCCACATAATAATATTAAAAAACAATTGTTTAAATGACTGAATATCAATTTATATTCACCAAACGAATTTCTTGGTCGACAAATCCAGTTAAAAACGAGAGAAAAAAAAATTCTTATTTCGTGATTGTTGAATGAAATCTATTGTCTTGAAATTAGTACTGTAAATTAACAACTAATATGAATTGGTGACAAAATTAGGTGGCGATATCTTAAACGAAAAATTGTTATAAATATCGTTAAGCGTTTAAATTCATATTGCAACGTAAATGAAAATTAACTATATTCTTAACTTAATTAGTTTTAGTAAAATATTTAACTGTTGAAACTACGGAAATAAGTGATGTGGAAGTAATTGTGTTGAATGAGAGAAAAAAAATATTTCTAATCAGAAATGATCCCAGTAAATTTAAAAGTGTGAATCATCATTTTTAAAAGCAAAATTGTATCTTTGTTGTATATTTGGAAATTATAATTACGCCGAAAAAAGAAAAATTGGTTAAAAATAAGTTTTTGTTAAATCATCCAAATGATTTTGTTTTGTTTGAACATTATTTTTGGTTGAATTAACAAACGATTTTTGTTAATAAAATTTGGTTGATTTTGTCAAAAGTTGACGTTGATTTAACTCATCAACATTTTTAAATAAAATAAAATGATTTAATTGAATTGTTTATTAAAATTATATTTTAAGTTTAGTTTTTGGGTAAAAACTAGAATGGAAATGATTTAATTACGTTTTTCTTAGTAAAGAGATATTTTTGAAAATTAAAAACGTAAATTAACTCGATTAAATTGAAAACATTGTGTTTGTTTCTGTGTGTATTACAGTCTTTATTATAATTACAACAAAAATTTAAAGAACAATGCAATTGTGAAAAAGTGAAACAACATATTAGGAAATATTTACTTCCGTTAACAAATGTAATTTTCCATCAAATACTCATACATAAATCTTTACAACTGAAAAACCTTTACAAATTAAAGTCCGTAAAAGTTCATACAATTTGTGTTTTAATTTTGCATTCCTGAATTATTTTTTAGTTTTAACCTTAATTAAGCACATTTTTAGAATAAAATACAAACAATTTGAACGATTAAAGTCAACAATTGATAAATTTAAATAAAGAAAATTTAATTGAAGATAGAAATTATGAACCAGAGAAGTCAAGAAGTTGATTATGTCGTATTAATGAATAATGAAGAATTCAAAAAATACAACTTTCTTCAATTATTAAAAAACATAAATATTTAACATTTTAATATTAAAAATTGATTCGTCTTGTAGTGATCATAGACATCTTATTTATTCAGAATGTCTAAACAGAAAAATACAAAATTTTACGAAGAAAGTAAAGAATACAAAAAATTGTATTAAAATAGAGGAACTGAATTTTTTTTGAGAAAGAAAATAGTATATACTACGGAATGTCTGTACACTATTTACAACGATTTCTAGGCACTATCGGCAGTCGAAAAATCGAGATTATCATAAAATGTAGTAAATTTATCACATTTTGTTACTAGATCAAAGGCACTGTCGTAAGAAAGAATCTCAGCTTTCATTTCCTTTAAAACATCAATTCCATTCTTGTGAATCTTTGTCAATTTCTTTTTTTTATTATAGCGGACAGAAGTTATCATTTTATCCAAAGTGTAATGCAACCAAAGAATATTTGTAAAAGGATCAAATGTCTGCCAATCATTTCTGCAATAACAAAGAAATATCAGAATAATTCAAAATTAATACAAGACATTGAACTAGAAAATTTAGTTTAAGAAAATAATAAATAAAAATGTTTATTCTTACCCCAATTTATCTCTCATCAGTCGATAAATTTCAAATTGATATTCACCCTCAGCGGTAAATAAAGAAGGATCCAAGGCCAAATCATTGAAGATGAAACAACCATTATAAGACATTCGGGAAAGTGTGAAATCAATAATTGCAACCTAAAAATAAATTAAATTAAAATTATTTTATACCTATTTTTATTAAAATAATTAGGTAATTTTGAAAAAAGAATTTTTTATTTACCTTTAAACCATTGGAATCCAAGTTAATTTCAGCGTTGCCAAGCTTATAAGAAACTTGGGATTTTTTTGTTCTTGATATAAGAATATTTCCCCAATGTAAGTCTCGGTGTTCAAATTCAAGGCTTTTCTCAGCAACAGCCAATGCAAGTGCAGTCTAAACATAAAATTATTATTTTTATTTTTTAATTTATAAAATGTTTAAAAATATATTCAACAACATCCACAAACCTGAATAAAAACTGAATAACATTCATTTGCATTTTGAAAGACAAAAGCTTCCAAATCTTGGCCGGCGTTACCAAGTTCTAACGAAATGTACAATTGATCATTTTCAAACATCGATGGGCAATCATTTTCAGATTTTTTCTCGTGGTCAAATTCGTCCCAAAGTTCAATTAATTCCTGGGGATATTTTCCTTTAATGCACTTTATATCTTTTACTTCCACAAAACTGGAAGTGTTGTACTTTTCGTTAAATCGAAGATCATGAAGTTCCCTTAAAAGATACGTTTTATTTAATAGTCGAATAATAAAATACTGTTATTAAATAATAATAAATAATTATTTAATATGAATGATAATAATTTCAAGAGATGAAAATACTTACTTGGCAATTACAATTTCAGACAGAATTTCATGGAATTTTTTCTGATGTTCTCCATTCACAAGTTCATTTCCTTCTATCGGAATAATTTTTATCACAGAACTATCTGACTCGTGTTCATGCAAAAAAACTTCTCCATACACACCTTCGCCAATTTTTCGACAATTTTTTAAAAACCTATAAAAGAAACATTCATTATATACTTCTCTCCAAATTAAAATAATAAAAAAATACAAATTTTAAACAAAAGTTAAATTGAAAAACTTAAATTCGAAAAATGTCTTGAAAATTACATAATTGAAAATATAAATTAAAAAATTAAACAATAAATATTACATTCAAACAAAATAATTTAAAAAATAAGAAAATTATATCTAGGAATA
The DNA here is from genome assembly GCA_037103525.1 of Ganaspis brasiliensis. NCBI lineage: Eukaryota > Metazoa > Arthropoda > Insecta > Hymenoptera > Figitidae > Ganaspis > Ganaspis brasiliensis. The sequence continues at coordinate 431,244 of JAZKLR010000055.1, read as the reverse complement.
ACTGTTGTAAATAATTAAAAATTGAAGGACTGGATTGAAAATCAAAGAAAATAATTGAAAATTGAAGAAAGTAATAAACAAATGAAGAAATAAATTGAAAATTTAAAAATTAAATTGAAATATGAAAAAATAATTAATAATTGAAAAAAAATTACAAAAACAAAGACGAAAATAATTGACAATTGAAAATAAAATTCGAAAAATGGCTAGATTAATACACAACTAAACAAAAATTGAAAATAAAACAATAAAAATTAAATTTTAAGAAAATAGTTGCAAAAGGAAAAATTAAAAAAATTATAGGAATAATTCTTGAAAATAATTGTAAATTGAACAACTGGATTGAAAGTAAAGAAAAACTGAAATTGAAGAAAATAATTGAAAATTAAAGAAAACAATTAAAAATTTAAGATAGTAATTAAAAATTGAAGAATGGAATTAAAATTTAAAGAATATAATAAAAGATTGAAAACAGTAACTGAAAAAAGGCGAGAATTATTGAATATGGAAGAGAATTATTGCAAACTGAAAAATGGAATTGAAATTTGAAAACAAAATTAAGAATTTCAGAAAATATTTGAACAATTGAATTTAAAATTAAAGAAACTTATTAATAATCGAAAAAAAATTATCTAAATACGAGAATTAAAAATATTAATGAAAATAATCAAAAATTGAAGAAAGTAATTTAAAATTTGAGAAAAATAATTGAAAAAACATTTCAAAATGAATTTGAAAAATGTCGAAAATAATTGCTAGAATAATAAACAATTTGAAAAACTAATTTAAAAAATTAAACAATAAACATGAAATTTACTTAAACTGAATTGAAAAATTAGGAAAATTATAGGAGTAATGTAAATTGAACAACTGAATTTGAAAAAGGAAAAAAAATGAAATTGATGAAAATAATTGACAATTAAAAAATGTAATTGAAATTTAAAAAATATAATAAAAAAGTTTCAAAAAGCACATAATTATTAAATAGAGAAGAAAAGAATTAAGAATTTAAAAAAATAGTTATAGAATTGAACAATTGAATTGATAATTTAAAACAATTTTAACGATTGTTTAAAAAATGTTAAAAATCAGATAATTATTAAATTATTTAATAATTTAAGAATTGATTAAAAATTGAAAAAAAATAATTGAAAATCGAAGAAAATAATTTAAATTTGAAAAATGGAATTAAAAATTGTAGAATTAATTGAACAACTGTAATTGATATAAGTCGAGAATTTTTTATTATTAAAGAAAATAATTAAAAATTGAAAATTAGAATTGAAATTTGAAGAGAATAATGAGGAATTGAAGAAAATAGTTGTAGAAAATTGAAGAAAGATGAAAATTAAAGAAAAATGTTGAAACGAAAGTTTAAAACAATTTTTATGATTGAAAAAATTAATTGAACAAACCGAGAATTTTTTAATATTAAAGAGTTAGTTGAAAATCGTACAAATAATATTGAAAATTTAATAATGAAATTGAAATTAGAAGAATATAATTAAAAATTGAAAAAGTTATTGAAATTTCTTAATACTAAAGTAATAATTGAAAATTAAAAAATGGAATGCAAATTTGAAGAAAGTAATTGAGAACTGAAGAAAATAGTTGTAGAATTGAACAATTGAATTGAAAATTTAAAACAACTTTTATGAGTGGAAAAAATAATTAAAAGCATCCGAGAATTATTAATTATTGTGGAATTAATTGATAATCTATGTAAATAATTGAAAAGAAGGAAATAATTAAAAATTGCGGAAAATAATTAGAATTGTAGAAATAAGTTGAAAATTAAAGAATTAAGTCGAAACTGTATGATAATATTTGATAATTGTAGAAAAAGTTACAAAATGACGAAAATAATGAAATATTATGGAAAATAATTGTCAATTGATGAAAATTTCGATAAATGGCGAGATTAATGGGCATTAGAAAAAAAAATAATTTTAAAGATTGAAGAAAAACTATAAAATTGAGGGATAATAATAAATTATCAATTGAAAACTGTAGATAATTAAAGAAAAAATTGTAGGAAAGAAATAAAAATTGAAGAAATCAACTGGTAATTTTAGAAATTTCAAGAAAATAATTGTTAATTGAAAAGAGGCGATAATTATTGAACAATGAATAAATTAATTAGAAATTAAAAATTAAAGAAAATAATTGAGAATTGTCGAAAAAAGTTAAAAATTAAAAAAAATAAATTGAAGATTAAAGAATTAAATTTAAATATGAAGAAAATAGGTAGTTGATAGTTGAAAGAAAGATTACAAAATGACGAAAATAGTTGAGAAATATGGAACATAATTGACAATATTGAAAAAAAATTCTAAAACTGACGAGAATAATCGACCACAGAACAGAATAATTTAACAAATTTAAGAATAATTACAAAATTTAAGGAGAATAATTGTACTTTGAAAACTGTTGACAATTATAGAACAAATTATAGATTTATTAATAATGAAATTAAAATTATTTCAACTGATATTTTTAGATTAAAATGTTAATGAATGTAAATACATTTTTGTAAAAGTAGCTGGTTTAAAACAAAAAATATCTAAGTGCCAAACTTCAGGTGTGTACAGACAAATATTCTTCGTACGCTCTAAAATGGAGTTGACGACCTTTCGTAAAATTACTTTGATTAGCTTTCTTTTCATAGAAACAATAAACAATAATTTTTTAAAAACTTACTTCTAAGATTGATCTTTTATTATTAATTGTTTAAAAACAGGTGAAAAATGTTTTACTTACTTTGATGGATAGCATTTTTTAAAAGGCAAGTAATTACTTTGATGACATTTTTCAAGAACGACATCTTTAGCAGTTACAAGAGGCTGAGAATCGACTGTTTTAATAACTGTTTCTTCTAAATGAGAGTTGAAAATCACATTCTCTTCAACAGGCGCTAAAAAATAATTTTACTTATCTTAGATTTTATTTAATTAATAATTACAAAAATTGTTTAAATCATAAATTTTAATTTAAAATAAGTGTTTCTACGGAAAAGCAGAAAAATTTGATTAAAAATTCTGTTTGACTTCGACTTACCTACAAAATTGTTTTCTTGAGTACTCGAAAATCTTTGAGAAGATTGACTCGATGTGATTCCATAAGCTTCTAAAAATTGAGTATCCTCGAGGTTATTTAGTTTTGTATTATCGGGAACAACACGAATTGAAATCCGTTTAACAAATCGATTAGGACTGATTGATCCAATTTGACTAAATCTCTCAATTTTCGAATGGTCAACATTTTTGTTTACAATTTGAGAGCAGGATGGAGAATTCGAAATTTCCTGCTGCGATGCACAGCTTTGTAAAATTCCTGAAATATAAAACTTGACATTAAATTTTATATATTAAAAAAGTTGCTTTCAATCAAACTTAACCAAATACCCATTAACGAATATGTTTCCCCCTGTTAAAGTAATATAAAAATTTTATTTTCCAAAAAGGTCTGGTTTTTATTCAAAATCAAATTATAAAACTGCTAAAAAAAACTACTTTTAAAGTTTAAATTAAAATAATTTTATTGTTTTTAAAAAAATCAAAATATTTGAAGTTGTCATGTCAAATAATAGTAAATTTTCGACTGTTTTTATTGCAAACCTAACAACTTTTCTGAAGAAACAAACTGACGTTTACATTTTTTAAATTTAATTAATGTTCTTATTTTTATTATTAAATAAATGGTTAATAATCAATTAAATATTTTTGAAATATTGCACAAAAAACTTACAAAAATATAAAGTGAAGTTAATAATGTGGTATTTCTTCTTATTTGAATAAAACAGATTAAAGTTGTTTCATTTATAACTAAATATTGTATTTAAAATATTTTCAACTGTGTAATAAAAATGGTAAAAACTAATTTCAGGCTTTTCAAACTAATTATTTACAAAAACCAGGATGTCTAGCGAGTTTAAAAAATCAATTCAAGGCCTTCTCAAGGTTTTCAGGTTCAAAAATAAATTATGTCAAGGTCCGCTTTTTAAAAATTGAAACAATAGCTGAATATACTTTTAAACTGAAGACAGTAGATATAGACTTTAAAGAAAATAATTTAATTTGAAGAAAAAAGTTGAAAAAATGCAAGATATACAAATGAAAATTGAAGAAAGAAATTTAAAATGAAGAACATTCATTGGTAAATGATTAAATATGTAGATAGAAAATTGTAGAAATTTCAGAATTAATTAACATAATTGAAAATTAACTAAAAAAGTTTTAAAAATTTTAAGAATATTTAACCAACACAATTTAAAAATGAAAAAATGAAGAAAATAATTGACAATATTGAAATTGATGATTGGAATTTGCATTAATAATTAGAAATTGATAAAAATAATTTAAGAGAAAGAAAATAAGAATTGACGAAAATAAATAAAAAAAACATACAATTTAGTATTGAAGATAATATTTAAAAAATTGTAGAGTATAATTGTAATTGGAAGAAAATAAGTTATAATTTATGAAAAAGTAAATAATTAAAAATTGAAAACAATAATTGAAACTGAAAAAATAATTTTAAAAAATTAAAGAATATAATTAAAATGTGCAGAAATTAATTGTTCAAAGTTAGCTAAGTAATTTAAAACAGAGCTGATAAAAATCATGATTTTTTAAAAAAATCCTATTTTGTTGATTTAAATCAAAATTGATTTTTTTTTAAATATATAAAATCAGTATATAAATTTTTCAAATGTTTTTTTGTAGGTAGTTTATTTTTTAAACATAGAAGATTTAATAAGAAATAATTAAGCAAAACATTTAATCAAAATCAAACAAATTATGTCGAATAAATGAGAAAATTTCCAAAAAATATCTTTAAATTCAAATAATTGCAAAATTAAGAAAATTAGGTAAAAGCAACAAAAGAAAATAACTTATAAAAAAAAATATAAAACAGAAAAAAAACACACACACACAAGAATGAAACAGTGTATAAAAATATATATAAAAAGTAAAAACTATTTTCAAAAAATTAAACTATGTACTTACGGACATTTTCTTTAAATAAAAAAAATAAGTACGAAGATAATTAAAAAAAAAATTTAAATTAGAAAAATTAGAGAATTATTTTACAAAGAATTGAAAAAAAAAGAAAGAATAAAATTTTGGAAAAATTCAAAAAATTTCAAAAGTAAAAAAATTCTACGAAATAGAAGAACGATTTTAAAATGAGAATATTTAGTAGGATTAAGTTTACATAATATAAAATTAAAGAATAACACAAAAGAACTTTAAAAATCCTTTATAAATAAACAAGTTTATGAAAATTAAACTAAAAATATTATTATAATATTTCACTTGATACAAGTTAAACAATAAATTTAGAAAAATAAAGAAAACCTAAAAATTTTATGAAAGAATAAATAAAAGATATGAAAACAAATTGAATAAATTTACAAAAAAAATTTAGCGTACATATTTATTTTTATAAATAAGGAAATAATTAAGAAAATCAACGAAATGAAAAGTTTAGTGAATGTTATAATAAGAAAGTATGTAAAATAATATTAAATAATTTACATAAAAAGAAGAAAATTAAAGAAAATCCTAAAATAAAAAGACAAATACAAAAAAAAATATCAAAAGTAAGAGAAGAAAAAATCTTAAAATTTTGTAAAAATGAAAAATTATAAGATAAAAATTAAACAGTTTCAAAAAAGTTAAATCTCTTAGAAATCTTGTAGGAATTAAAAAAGGATTATTGTAAATATGGAAAAGTATTTATAATATTTAATTATTATGCCTAATTTAATATGTATTTAAATTTAAATTAATTGAAATTTAAAAGTTTAAATAAATTAGAATATGAGGTAATTGACGTTTGAAATTTTTTTAAATTATAATGACTTAAAGATATAAAAATTTAAAACTATTTTTTGTTATCTTCATACTAAAAATTTGTAGGTCGTAGGTACTTTAATAATTTTATTTTTTAAATTTTATAAAGAATAAAATATGTATTAAAATTGAAAATTTCAAGATTTATTTACTTTTGTTTTTTTTATGGTTTGCGATTTTTTACATGCAGTATTTTAGACATCCGGAAAATTGTGAAGTTTTTTTTATTTAATTAAATCATGATTTAATTCAAATACAGCCCTGATTTAAAACTAATGAAATCAATTAAAAATCGAAGAGAATATTTGAAAAATAATTGAAAATTAAAGTACATATTTGATATCATAATAGAAAATTTCAAGAATTATTGAAAACTAAAGACAATTTTAAAGCTTGGATGATTTGAATTTTTAATAAAAGCAAATTCGTATTTGATTATAGTTTGAACAGAATAAATTTTTTTATAAATTTAAATAAAGATGACAGAATTTTAAATTTGTGAAAAAGTCGAAAAGATGATAATCAGTACTGTTTATTGTAATTCGAGAATATCTTTTTTTAACCCAAGATAATTGCAAGATTTTCAAGGTCGCTGGAGAGCCTGTAAAACTCGAATTTAAAATTAAAATTAAATTACTTAAATCATAAATTTATAAATATTAAGATATTTATAAATTCACAATTATAATATATCTATAATATAATTGTCAAATTAAAGAAAATTTGTCGTTACCTTTATTTTGCCTATCCAGAATGGAAATGACACTTTTCCTCCATTTACTGCCTTTTCCAACCGAAAATCTGTCGACATCATCTTGAGAATGAATATTACTTAAAATGGACAAAGATCTTGCCCAAGATTTACCCGGTTTCAAAAATAGATGTTCCGGTTGCTCACGATTAACTTGAGAAGTCTCAATTTCTGTTTCTCCTGAACACATGCTCTCATTTTCTTCAATCGCAGATAGTTGTAATCCCCAATTTTGGTAATTTTTCCTACGACACGTTACTTGAATCGAATCTTTTAATTCACTTTGAGATGTCTTAGAATTATTTTCATTATTATTCACAGCCTCATTTTTCAGTTTTTCGTCTTCGACTTTACGACTCGTTTCTGACATTTCCTCTAGATCCTCAAGATTTTCATACAAGACAGTTTCCTGACTATCATTTAAATCAGGATTACAGTCTTTTAACAAATTTTGACTGCTTTCGATTACATTAACTGAACTCTCATCTTTCAGAGAATTCGGACTATCAGGAACTTTTTGAGAAATTTCACTGTGATCCTGAAGAGAATTGCCGTCTTGAAGAGAATCTTTACTATCCTCTTGTAGAAAATTTTTACTGTCATTTCCAAGTGAATCTTGACTATCGAGTTTTACAGAAATTTGACTATCGCCAAGAAGAGAATTTTGTGATTCCTCTTTAACAGAATTTTCATTTTTGTTTAGATAATTTTTAATATTATTTACAACTAAAGCTTTATCACTGCTCATGACTTTTCGACTTTCATCTAAAAGAGAATTTTGGCGATTTTTGACGGAACTTTCACTAATGTCCAAAATTGGATTCTGATTCTCATCATTAAGAGAATTATGACGGAACACTAAATGAGAATTTTGACTATCCATTAATTTTGAATTTTGAGTACTGTCACTGAGAATTAAATCGAAATTCTCACTGTCATCTTTGGGAGAATTTTCAGTGAGATTTAAATCAAAATTCTCATTCTTAAGAGAATTTTGGTTATTTAACAGAAGACTCTCACTAACAAGCTTAACAGAATTTTCACTTAAAATAGAATTCTGACTCTTGTCCTGAAGATTTTTGCCTATGGAACTTTTTCCTTCGAGTGAATTTTCCTTTTTAAGAGGAGAATCATTCAAAACTTCTAACTCGGATTTATTTTCCGTCTCTTCTAAATCCGTGTTCACAATTTTAGAATCTTGACGAGATTCAACAGAATTTTCAATCCTACTTTCACTGGATAAATCACATTTTATTTCTGAAGATTCATCTATTTCGTTATTAAATTCTTCATCAAAATTCAGATGTTTTTTCGGAAATTGAAGAATATTTTCGAACGCCAGCGATCGTTGACTTATTTTCTTTCTCTCTTCTGATAATGAATTCACAACACTTGTAGGAATTGAAGTCATGGGTGAAACGATTTCTGAATTGGAAGATTTATCCTTGGAACAAAAATCACTTTGCCTTAAAATTGACAATCTTTGTCCCTTTTTTTTGTCAGACGATAAAATGGATATTTTTTCGTGATTTGAGTTAACTGGCTCGTTGTCGTTTGTGTCATCAAATAAGGACATGGAAGTTTCATTCAAAACTTTCTCCTTGGCAGTATCGCACCTTGTTAATGTAACTTTAAGATTTTTATTAACAGACATCTCTTTACTTCTCGATAAATCAGGAATCTCTGGCAAATTATTCTTGGAACTGTTATCATTCTTTGAGGTTTCATTTCCAAAAGAACGTGATCTGTATTTTGCTTGAAGAGGCGGTTCCTTTGTTTCACTGTAGCTTACAGTTTCCCAGTCAATTTCAGAATAATCGGAGGTGTCGTTCCAATTTTCTGTCGCATCAATGTTGTCTACTAAATTATTTTTAAAGCTACTAGATTTCGATGCGTTGATATCTTCTAATCGGACGGAAAGATTTAAAGGAGTTTTCAGTTCCTCTGGTGTTTGTGGAATTTTACTGGAATTGCTTTTATGTTTGATATTACTAATTTCCAAATTTATTGGTGAAATGGCTTCCAGTCGAAGATTACTTTTCTTTCTCACGAAAGGAGTACTGCTAGCTATTCTTTCTGTTAGTGAAATTTTCGGTGATTCCACACGAGTTAAACGGACTGTACATTTTTTAAGAATCATGGGACTTTTTATTTTCCCTAAATTATTCTCTTCTAAGGCACTTTGAGTTTCACTTAAACGTGGAATCTGAATTGTGCAAGGTTTTATTTTAGAGACTTCTTCTTTTTTCTTACACTTCCAGTCACAAGGTTCTAGAAAAATAAAGCAGTTTTTCAAATCTTTACATTCTTCAGAGAGGTTTTTAACATTATTTTGCACCGAAGTTTGTTTTTCAAGAATAAGATCACTTGTATCTTTCTCTGACGCACTGCTACTTTTTCTTCTTCTTCTTTTATCCTGAAGTTTTTTCGTTTGCTGGTCATTTTTATCATTAGGTTCTTCAAGGCTGCTTAATCGTTTTCTCCTTTTATAATTAGTCTTAAAAGATTCTTCAGAGTGACTACTAACATTATCTTTTAAAGAAATTTGTACGTTTTCAGGAACTGGATCACTTGAATCATTTTCTGATTCACTAGTACTTATTTTTCTTCTCTTAACCGGGAGTTTTATTTTTTCTTGAGCCCCCTTAACTTTTTTCTGCTTCATTTTACCGGGTTTCAAAAACTGCTTTTCGTTCCTTTTCGCCTCTTCTTCTTTTTGCTTTTTTAAAGGCTTCTTTATATTTTTTTCGTTCTTTTTAGGACTCGCTATTTGTTTAAGCCTCGGTTTCTTCTTTTGTGTTTTTGATTTGTACTCAGAAATTGAAAAGGTATCACTGGCACTAGCTTCGGAACTTGAAGGGATGTAGCATAATCCGGAAATTGGTGGCGGAACCGGTTTATTTCTAGACAAAGATTGGAATAAAATAAAAAATTAGTATTTGACAAGTGACTATTTGAGACTGGAAAATAATGTTTTAAGATAATAACCAAGTTTCTGTGGCTTGGTTTTGGTTGAATTTTTTTCCTGAACTTCCATAAATTGAAGAACTTAATTTATTATACAAAAATATTATTTTCCGGACAATAACAAACCGTAGATTATAGGTTATAATTAAATGAATCTTTTAATAATATTTTTGTTTTAATTACTTGTATTCCTTCAGGAGGCGGTCGAAAGTCGTATTAAAAGGATCATCAAGAGTATCATTTAAACATTGTTTATCTTCTTTTTCCCGACTTTCCAGAGGTTTCAAAACTGATTGAGTTTGAATTGTCGAGAAATTCTGTTTACCAGTGTTTTTTCTGTCGTAAGTCTTCAAAACTTTGCGTAACATTTTTTGCGAATATAAAAAGAACACTTATAATAAATTAAATTACCGTAACAACCGTAATGCTTATAAGATTAAAACTATTTAGTCATTAGCAAAATTAGATAAATGTGTAAATCAAACAACGACAACAGTTGCCGGATATTTGTAATTCAGTCTTTTCTCTTCAAAAAAACACTATTTTAGGTCAAAAAATAGAATAATTTTTAATGTTAATCACTTGACTACTATATTTTTATCTTTGTTAGTTCAAAATGTAAAAAATAACTTCATTTTTAAGTCAAAATAAACGAAAATAATACGATTTTACAATTCACAAATTCTACGAATTCTACTTTGAGTCCTTTTAAGTGGTCTGAAGTTGTCTGTTAAATAAAAACGGTTGGACAATTTTTCTGTTTAAAAAATCTGGACTTGATGATCCACCAATCAGAAACGATCATTTAAAAAGAAGAAGAAAGTCGTTGAACTAAAATCTGGTAAATTAATTAATTTATTTATTATAAAGTTGACAATAATATTTTATGCTCTAAGTTATAGTACAAGAATGATTAATTAGGTATTATTAATGCTAATTAAGATTGAAAAATATATCATAAAATTAAAAATCGCAACCGCGCCAAACCTTAAGTCGATTCACATGAAAGAGCAGAATTTGCAGATGGCGCTCTTATTTTTGACAGTTTGATGACGTTAAAATATTTTTGACAGATGAAGAAAAAATAATATAATTTATAAATAACAATTTCAAAAAAATTTGTGCAAAAAATAAATGTATTTAAATCTTATGCTGAAAATATGAATGATTCTACGGATTGGCAGAGTATTGAAAATGATGGTACATTCATAACATAACCTAACAATTTTTCATAACAAATTCATCAATTAATTTGAAAATAAATTTAAATAAACTAATTAAAAATTATTTTTTATAGAATTTTTGAAACAATTTTTAAGTGACAATGAAAAGCAAAGTTCCATTAATCAAATACTATCTGTAGCTCAACAACTGAATAGATTAGGAGAAGGTAAATTAAAGTTTATTTATTTCAATGTATTTGTTATGTTTTTCATTATATTTATATTTTCTATATGACCAAATTAATATTTAATAAGAGTTTATCAATTTTGAAACTTATTATTTAAAATATTTAGTTTTAAAATATAAAATTACGATTAAATTTACAGAATTTTAAAAGGAATTATTGTTTAATAATTTTTAATTGTTTTTACAGCTATCGCTGTTTTAGACACAGAATTGCAAAAGCAAGTTCTTGCTAATTACGAGGATTTACTTTCTCAGGCAACATGGGTGGAAAAATTAGAAGGAGTTTTAGCAATAATGCAAAATCACGTTCAAGTAAGATATTATTCAAGGGTAATAAAATTCTCAATATTAATTCACTTTTTAAAATGTTTAGAGTCTTTTATCGGCAGTGGAACGTTTACGTGGAAAAGTTGTAGAGCCTTTCAACAGGATAGAAACTCAAACTTTAATGCTTGCAAGACTTCACGAAACTTCGGATATGTTACGTAAAATTGGGAGAATGCAGCACTTATCAAATCGGCTTAATTCACAAATGAGCAGCAACAATAATGGTCCCGATATTGTTAAAGCTGCTAATTGTTTGCATGAACTTGGTAAATTAACTCTAATACTATCCCTAAAAAACCGGAGAAATAGTTATTAATTTTTAAATGATATAAGATATTTTTAAGTATTGTGAACTCAATTGTTATTTACTCAAATATTATATTAACTTCTTCATAGAATTATTAATGTCCGATACGGATTTAAGTAACTTGGACGTAATTGCCGATGACCACAAAAATATAAAATCTCATAAAATGACAGTTCAAAAAATGGCAACACATTCTTTGACTGCGGGTCTGCAGACTAAAGACAGAGCACAGGTACTTTTATCATAAAATTGTTTATATATTTTAGTATTTAATTTTATGTTATCATTTTTTTATAAAAAATTCCTATATAAATAATTTTATATTTAATTAATGTTATTAATAGTTTATTACATTGATATTGTATTACTAGCAATATTAATAATCTTTGCATTGTTGTTGGTCATTTAAAACTATAAGTTATTGCAAATTTAAATAATGGAAATTACGAAATTGAAGGATTGGAAGGATCTGAGAAATTTCGAAAATAATTAACAGTTGAAAACAAAATTCGAAAAATGGCTACATAATTATACAATTGAAAACAATAGTTTAAAAAATTAAACAATAAAGATTAAATTTAAACAAAATAGTTAAAAAATTATAGGAATAACTGTTGGAAATCACTGCAAATTGAACAACTGGATTGAAAATTAAAAAAAATAATTGAAATTTAAGAAAATAATAAAGAATTGAGGAAATAAACTAAAAATGTAAGAATTAAAATCAAATTTGAAAAAATAATTGATAAAAAAAAAATTACAAAATGACGAAAATAATTGACATTTGATAACAAAATTTAAAAAATGGCACAACTGAAAAAAATGCTTTAAAAAATCAATGAATTTATAATAAAAAATCGAAAAATTTGTAGGGAACAATTAAAAATTGCGGAAAATAATTAATAATTGAAAGAAATAATTGAAAAATGACGAAAATAATTGTCAATTGAAAACAAAATTCGAAAAATGACTAGATTAATGATTAGACAATTGAAAAAATGATTGAACACATGAAGCAAGGAATATTAAATTTAAAGAAAATAATTGCAAATTGAAAAATTAAGAGAATTATAGAAATAATTCTTGGAAATAAATGCACATTTAACAACTGAAATAAAAATCGAAAAAATAAATAGAATTGAAAAAAAATAACTGAAAATTGCAGAAGGCAATAAAAATTTGAAGAATTGAATTAAAATTTATGGAATACACTTAAAAATTGAAAAAAAGTAATTAAAAATAGTCAAAAATTAATGAATATAGGGTAAGTGCGTTAGTTGCTGCGGATGCTTCAGTTGCTGCGGTTTTCAGAAAAATATTACTAATTTCTATTGAAGAATATGTACCTATTTCAAAATGTGTGATAAAATTATTCTAACCTTTACTTAATACAATTCCATCAAAAATCTTATTTTAACTATTATTAATTTATAATTATTTATGTTTAAATTATTGTTCCCGCAGCAACTAAAGTAAACATTTCTGGCCGCAGCAACTAACACGCAGCAACTGACTCAAACCCGCAGCAATAGATGCATTTGATATTATTTTTAATTTCTTAATTTTGTTCAAATAATCAATTTTTATGGGGTTTTGATGTTTGAATAAATATCTAAATAACACAAACTATTCATTTAATAAGTCGTAAGTTCATTGTTATAAAAAAAAAGCGGTATTTTTTAATAAAAAGGAGTCTCGGCTGAGAGCCCGCAGCAACTGACACATTTACCCTAGAAGAAAACAATTGAAAAATGTAGAATGGAAATAAAAATTGAAGAATGGAATTAAAAATTAAAGAAAAATAATTGACCACTTGTATTTAAAATTAAAGAAACTTAATGATAATCAAAAAATAATAGTTAAGGGACGATACTTTTTTAATATTAAAGAAAATAATTGAAAAGTGGAATTTAAATATGAAGAAAATAACTTATAATTGAATAGTTGAATTAAAGTTTTAAAACAATTTTTATGAGTGAAATAAATAATTGAAAATTACGAGATTTATTGAATACTGAGGAATTAATTGAAAATCGATAAATAATTGAAAATTAATGTAAGTATTTGAGAATTGGAGAAAATAATTCATAATTAAAAGCAAAATTATAATATGACAAACAAACAATTAACTATTAAAAAAAATAATTAACAATTGAAAAAAAATTGAATAATGGTGAGAATAATCGGTATTTGATCAAAAAAATCTTTTAAATTAATGAATATTTATAAAATTAAAGAAGAATAATAAATTGCCAATTGAAAACTGACGAAAATTATGGAAAAAATTGTAGAATATAAATGAAAATTAAAGAAATCAATTGGAAATTGAAGAATTGTATTGAAAGAAAATAATTGATAATTGAGAAAATACGAGAAAATTGAAAAAAAATATTTGAGAATTCAAGATATTAATTAAAAATTGAAGAAATAAATTGGAAATTAAGGAATTAAATGTAAATTTTAAGAAAATAATTTATAATTAAACGGAAAATTCTGTGGCTGAAAGGCATAACATCATAACTAACATTTTATCGAATTTGAGATAACATCAAATTTGAGTTTATTTAGTAATGTTTTTTAAAGTTCCATAACAGAACAGTGATTTAAATGTTTATTTACGTAGAAAATAATTAATAACACAACAGCATAACTGCATTCAAATCGAAAAAAAGAATTGATATTCTTCTTTGAAGCGTTCATATTTTATTAAAATTGATAAACAGATGTAAAATCTACACTAGAAAATAGGATACAATGCCAAACACCAAAAATATTGGTTGGTTTTTCGAATTTTACAAAACCAAGAAAATAAACAAAAACAGGTTTTTCTCAAAACTATGAAAATGCAGTTATGTTATTCTGCCTTTCAGCCACAGAATTACAATTTGAGGAAAGTAATTAAATATTGACAAAAATAATTAAGTATTAAAAAAAAAATTAACAATTAAAAAAGAATTTTAATATTGGTGATATGTAATAATTGTCATTTCAAAACAAAAAAAAAATAGATTTTAATTTAAAAATTAAGGAGAATAATAAATTGCCAATTGAAAACTGATGAAAAATATGAAAAAAAAATTGTAGAAAATAAATGAAAATTAAAGAAATCAATTAGAAATTAAAGAATTGTATTGAAAGAAAAAAAATTAACAATTGGAAAAAAAATCGAAAAATGGTGAGAATAATCGGCATTCGAACAAAAAATAATTTTTAATTAATGAATAATCATACAATTGAAGGAGAATAATAAATTTTTAACTGAAAACTAAAGTAAATAAAGGAAAAAATTGTAGGAAATAAATCAAAATTAAAGAATTGTATTGAAATTTTAAGAAAATAATTGAAAATTGAGAAAATTCGAGAATTATTGAATTTTGAGTAAAATAATTGACAAACAAAGAATGCAATTAATATCACTAGTTTACAGCCAAAATGTACATTTAATGCCACTATTTTTTTTATGTACTATAGTTCTCTAAACTTAAAAATGACATTAAGAAATTTTTCTATGGATAGGTTTCCGAAATATGAATTTTTAAAATTTTTTTACGTTTTTTTCGGAGGTGACTTCAAGTTTTAGGCCGTATCTCGAGTTACAGACGTCCGATTAAGTTTTTCTAAGTGTCAAATTAAAGGTAATCAAATTCCAAACAATCGCTTTTCACATTATTTTTCAATCGGTTAAATATTTTAAGTGATATAGTCCAAAAAAAAATTTTAAATTTGAGTTTTTGGCCCAAAATCTGAAAAACAAATTCATTCTACTGCCATGCAAAAATAGAAAACGTCAAATTATGTCCAGTTTTAAATTTTTTACATATATGGCTCACTTTTAGGAAGAAAAAAATGTATAATGAAAAAAATCTATGGGTAATTATTGAAGTTATAAGCCAGGGTACTGAAATTCTCGTTTCACGCCATTTCGGTATTTTACCTCTTTTATAGTGATTATGTTGATTAATTTAATGAATACAATATCTAATTAGAAAATGGACTTTTTTCACAGATTTCAAATAATTTTCAGTGCTTTACTAATTCAAATTTGACTGAAAAATTTTTTGGAGCTTTTTACAAAAATTTCTGAAGAGGCATAAATTGATTAAAATCTGCTTTTTTGACAAGTTGAATCAGATGCGCAGAGGTTCAATTTTTGTTGAATTTTATTCGTTAATATATGAAAAAGTTTCAAATTAGATATAGAAATATGAAAAATAAATGATATTTGACTGAAAAATTTTTTGGAGTTTTTGACAAAAATTTCTGGAGAGGCATAAATTGATTAAAATCTGCTTTTTTGACAAGTTGAATCAGATGCGCAGAGGTTTAATTTTTTTTTAATTTTGTTCGTTAATAGATAAAAAAGTTTGAAATTAGATATAGAAATGTGAAAAATAAATGATATTTGACTGAAAAATTATTTGGAGTTTTTGACAAAAAAATCTGAAAAGGCATAAATTGATTAAAATTTTTCTGCTTTGACAAGTTGCATCAGATGCGCAGTGGTTCAATTTTTGTTGAATTTTGTTCGTTAATAGATAAAAAAGTTTGAAATTAGATATAGAAATATGAAATTAATTAATTTATTAACAAAAATATGTCCGCAGCAGCCCTCAGACGAAAGTCAATGGTTTTTCTCCTTATAAATTAAAAAAGAATTGAATCTCTGCGCATCTAATCCAACTTGTCAAAGAAGCAGATTTTAATCAATTTATGCCTCTCCAGAAATTTTTGTCAAAAACTCCAAAAAATTTTTCTGTCAAATATCATTTATTTTTTATATTTCTATATCTAATTTGAAACTTTTTCATCTATTAACGAACAAAATTCACCAAAAGTTGAATCTCTGCGCATCTGATTCAACTTGTCAAAAAGCAGATTTTAATCAATTTATGCCTCTCCAGAAATTTTTGTCAAAAACTCCAAAAAATTTTTCAGACAAATATTTTTTATTTTCTATATTTCTAAATCTAATTTCAAACTTTTTTATCTATTAACGAACAAAATTCAACAAAAATTGAACCACTGCGCATCTGATGCAACTTGTCAAAGCAGAAAAATTTTAATCAATTTATGCCTCTCCAGAAATTTTTGTCAAAAACTCCATAAAAATTTTCATTCAAATATCATTTATTTTTTATATTTCTATATTTAATTTGGAACTTTTTCATATATTAACGAATACAATTCAACAAAAATTGAACCTCTGCGCATCTGATTCAACTTGTCAAAAAAGCAGATTTTAATCAATTTATGCCTCTTCAGAAATTTTTGTAAAAAGCTCCAAAAAATTTTTCAGTCAAATTTGAATTAGTAAAGCACTGAAAATTATTTGAAATCTGTGAAAAAAGTCCATTTTCTAATTAGATATTGTATTCATTAAATTAATCAACATAATTACTATAAAAGAGGTAAAATACCGAAATGGCGTGAAACGAGAATTTCAGTACCCTGGCTTATAACTTCAATAATTGCCCATAGATTTTTTTCATTATACATTTTTTTCTTCCTAAAAGTGAGCCATATATGTAAAAAATTTAAAACTGGACATAATTTGACGTTTTCTATTTTTGCATGGCGGTAGAATGAATTTGTTTTTCAGATTTTGGGCCAAAAACTCAAATTTAAAATTTTTTTTTGGACTATATCACTTAAAATATTTAACCGATTGAAAAATAATGTGAAAAGCGATTGTTTGGAATTTGATTACCTTTAATTTGACACTTAGAAAAACTTAATCGGACGTCTGTAACTCGAGATACGGCCTAAAACGTGAAGTCACCTCCGAAAAAAACGTAAAAAAATTTAAAAAATTCATATTTCGGAAACCTATCCATTGAAAAATTTCTTAATGTCATTTTTAAGTAACGAGAAGCTTAGTACATAAGAAAAAAATAGTGACATTGAATGTACATAAAATTTTTTTTTTTTTGTAAACTAGTGTAATTGAAGAAAATATATAAAAATTAAAGATATAAATTGAAGATTAAACAATTAAATTTAAGAATTAAGATTTCAATTGAAATTTTAAAAAAATAGTTAATAATTGAAAGAAGAATTGCAAAATGACTAAAATAATTAACAATTGAAAGAAAAATTCGAAAAACGGCGAGAATATTCGACAACAGAGCAAAATAATTTTAAAAAATTAAAGAACATTTATAAAATTTAAAAAATTGTATGTTGAAAACTGTTGAAAATTATAGAAAAAAATTATAGGTTTATTTGTTAATAAAATTAAAATTATTTAAACTGATGATTTATAAATTTAAATTTTAATCAATTTAAACGCGATTTTTAAAAAGTATCTATTTTAAAACAAAAAATATCTAAGTGCTAAACTTCAGGTGTGGACAGAATGAAAGAATGAATGAATCTTGTGGATTATTATTATAGATTCTTGTGTTATTATATTCTTATATAATTATATTCTTTTCAAACAAACAGGTAAGTATAGCAGTGCAAGTATTTGAAAATCTAGGCATTCTTGAAAACGCCGTGAACTCTATAGAATCTTCTGCGACATCTGAAATTGAAAATTTTGCAAGAGAAGCTCTGGACGTTTCTTTAGTTTTAAATCAAGATGCGGGAAAAAGAGGAGCTCCTGGAAGAGCTATGGTACCATCTCCAGGCTCTTCCGGAAATCTGCGCATCAGGTTGTGGGAAAATCTTGAAAAACTTTTCCAAGAATCGATTTATAATCAATGCATCCAAATGGAATTGTTACAAAGGATTTTACTTGAAAATCATTCACAGAAATTTGATAACATGTCTGAACCTTTTTGGATTAAAGTGACTACTATTGTTGCAAACATTCTTGTGGAACGTGCGCAAGGTGAGGTTTTGATAATAAAAATAAATATAAAATAACAAAATTAAGTGCGGTCAAAGAACAAAACTAATTTTAAAAAAGAATATAAAATACATCAATTAATAAAGTATGATAAAAAAAAAGTGTATTTTAGTATTACCATTTTGTTTTCTGATATTTGTCAACGAATTGTAAGTAATTAGTAGTATTAATAAATAAATAAATTGATGATATTTTTTTAGGATCTTCTCTGATAAAACAAGCATTGGAAGGCGAGTATCCGAAATTTTTAAGAATTTTCTTGGATTTGAGCAAGCATTTAAAAGATCGTTCTCAAGCGATAGGGACATATTCTGTGGAGTAAGAATTTTTTAATTTATAATTTTCAAGTATTTTTTTTATATATATACGAAAAGGTGAATTATTTTCCTAAATCTGTGATAACTAATAACCACAGTCTCTATATTAAACATACTTTTTTCTTTTTTAGTCGAAATATTTTGTCTCCGTTTGAAAACGCATATTTATCCCGATCTGTGTCACGGCTTTTAGATCCGGTTCATACAATGTTTTCCGGCGATAGTACTCCAAGTCAGGAAGAAATTGACACTTTAATTCGTACTATAACAAGGTAATAATTCGAGGAAGGAATTTAAGGTCTTTTATTTTCATCTCTCTAAAACCTGTTTTTAGTTTACTTTTATTTAATCTATTTTATTTATTTACCTTTTTTTATATTTTATTTAGATACTTGATGTTAATTTGTAATGTTTTTAAATACTAAAAATGTTTTAGTGAATTAAGTGTCTCATTAGTTGATGAAGGATTGTCAACAATTGTGGCTCGAAACGTAGGCAAAGCAATTCGTCTATTTTGTTTGAAATGTGAGCAAAATCTTGTGACCGGAGGGGAGGCAAGTCAAGTTATAGATTCTGCAACTCCTGGACAACAAACAAACGTGAATCTTGCCAACCTTTTGTATTATTTGTCTACTCAAATAAACAGAGTAGTAGCCAATTTATCGAGCAGTTTACCTTCAGAAGGCGCAGTTGTTATCGCAACGGCTCTAGAAGAAACCGGCAATTTATCAAAAAATATTCTCACTCCTTTACTTTCATCGATTAATGATGCAATTGAAAGCATCATTTTGACAATGCACGATGATCCTGAATTTCGAGAGTATGATCACTTTTTAATTCAAACGATAATTTATAACAATATTAGAATTGAATTAATCCTCCAATTGATAAAATGCTTATTCAATTGTCAAAAATATATAATTCTAATTCAAAGCTCAGTTGAATATGAAACTAGTTTGTTTTCCGTACAATATGATTCCTATTCAATGTTCAGAGTAATATAATGCTAATTCAAAATTGCTTTTAATATAATTGAAATTCAAGTTTACGTAAAATAAATATTAAAATACCAATTAAACTATAATATTCTTTTATGCTTTTTCATTGTTAGGTGTAAAAGTAATAACACTTTTTCAACTATTATCAATATTCTAGTTTATAAACAAATAACATAAAATTAAGATCTTATAAACATTTAGATTCAGGACTTTAAAAAAAACTAACTAGTTTTTAATCTTTTAATTAAAAATTTTAACATTTAAGACAGATCTTAGTATAATTAATAACTATTTTAAATGATTGATGCTGAAAATATGTAGTTTTTAGTAAGTCTTTATAAAAGATAAATAAATATAAGTTTAATAATAAATTGTATTAATTAAAAAAATTATATTTTAAATATCAAGCATTTAAAATACTTATAACCCAGAATAATAATACTAAGAATTATCTGAATTGTTGATATTTTTAATTAAAAGATTTAAAAATTAGTTAACTTGGTTTTTAATTTTCAATTTAAAAAGTTTAAGATCTAAATTGCAAATTATTTGTTTATAAACTAGAAATTCCATTCATTCAATTATTCATACTAACAGGAAATGTAAATTACTTTTACATCTAAAGACGAAAAAGCGAGAAATAATATCATGATTAAATTAGCGCTTTATTATTAATTGTACTTAAACTGAAATTTAAATTATATTGAATTATAACATTATCATATTAAACACTTACAATGTTTATAATAATCTTTAATAATAATAATGAAGATTTGTCTAACTCTTAATATTTTAGGTTAAAATAATAAAAAATTAGTTAGCTTTGTTTTAAATCTTGAATTAAATTTAATCTAGCATTATATTATTCAGAACATTGAATAAGAATCATAATGTACGGAAAATTAACTAGCTTGATATTGAACTATGCTCCGAGTTAAAATTATATATTTTTAAAAATTGAATAATCATTTTATCAAAGGGAGGAGTCGATTTATTTTATGTAAATTAGTAAAATTAATTTGTTTTTTAATTTTTAGGCCAAGTAGTCCTTTAGGACGAGAAATTGGCTCCTCGCTGTACATGAGAGAACTTCAAGGATTTATTTTACGTTCAGTGAACACTTTTCTTGCTCCTTATAAAAATCAAGCAGTTGTTGCTGATTGGTAAGTTAAATTAAATTTATTAATTATAAAATTAAAAATACAGAGAAAAATAATATTATTTAATTTATCTTCCAATTGTTTCAGTTGTAAATCCGTAGCTTCCAGGTGTATAGAATTATTTGTGAGACACGCTTGTTTATTGAGGCCTTTATCTGATTATGGAAGAGCAAAACTCATAGTTGACTTTACTCAGGTATTTTGCATCTAATTTAAAATATACAAATACGATATTTGAATTCAATTATAAATAAGTTATAAAATATATTATAGCAACAGGGTGGCCACTTAAACGGAAAACCAGGAAATAAACGGGATTTAAAAAATTGATCAGGAAAACCGTGAAATTTGTTACTAAACCGGAAATTTCTTCATGGATCTAAAAGTTCTGAGAAATTTTACAGAAAATCAATTTTTTTCATATATCACAAATCTATAATAATAATAATCCGCGAGTTCTTTCATTCCTCCATTCAATATACAATTATTCTGTTTAAATTTTAAAATTATTATTCTTTAATTTTTTTTTTAAAACTGTTGTCGATTATTCTCGCCAGTTTTCGAATTTTTCTTTCGATTGATAATTATTTTCTTCATTTCTCTATTATTTTCTTTAATAGGTATTTAATTATTCGAACTCATTTTGTAATTTTTCTTTCAATTATGAACTATTTTCTTAAAATTTCAATTTAATTCTTTAATCTTCAATTTATTTCTTTAATTTTTAATTATTTACAATTTACAATTGCAATCTTTGTTTTTCAATTATTTCATTCAATATTCAATAATACTCACACTTTCTCAATTATAAATTATTTTCTTGAAATTTCAATACAATTCTTCAAATCTCAATTGATTTATTTAATTTTCATTTACTTTCTACAATTTTTTCCAGAATTTTCATCAGTTTTCAATTGACAATTTATTATTCTCTTACAATTTAATGATTATTCATTAATTAAAAAATTATTTTATTCAAATGCCGATTATTCTCACCATTTTTTGATTTTTTTTCAATTGTTAATTTTTTTTTTAATAGTTAATTATTTTTGTCATATGGTAATTTTTCTTTTAATTCTGAATTATTTTCTTAAAATTTCCATTTAATTCTATAATTTAAAATTTTTTTACTTCAATTTTTCGTCATTTTCTTTAATTTTCAATTATTTCCATCGATTGCCAATTAATTTCTTAATATTCAATAACTCTGGATTATTTCAATTATTTTTTCCTCTCATAAAAAGTGTTTTAAAATTTTAATTTCATTATTCGAAAATATTCTCTTCAATTCTCAGTTATTTTCTTCAAATTAAATGTTAAAAAATATATCGCCTTTTTTCTAATATTTTTTCCGATTATCATTAAGTTTCTTTAATTTTAAATACAATTGTTCAACTATTTTCTTTAATTTTTAAA
This sequence comes from Ganaspis brasiliensis, assembly GCA_037103525.1. Lineage (NCBI taxonomy): Eukaryota > Metazoa > Arthropoda > Insecta > Hymenoptera > Figitidae > Ganaspis > Ganaspis brasiliensis. The sequence goes on along the minus strand of JAZKLR010000055.1, from coordinate 408,883 downwards.
TCTATTCTTCAATTTTTATTTCCATTTTTCAGTTTTGAATTATTTTCTTCCATATTCATTATTTCTCGGCTTTTTTAAATTTCTATGTATATTCTGTAAATTTTAATTCCATTCTTCAAGTTTTAATTCCTTTCTTCAATTTTCAATTATTTTTTTCAATTTTAATTATTTTTTTAGGTTTTCAATCCACTTATTAAAAGTGCAATTATTTCCAACAATTATTCCTATAATTTTCTTAATTTTTTAATTTGTAATTATTTTCTTTAAATTTAATATTTTTTGCTTAATTTCTATAATTATTGTTTCCAATTCTTTATAAATCTAGTCATTTTTCGAATTTTGTTTCCAATTGACAATTATTTTCGTCATTTTGCAACTATTTCCTTCAATTACTAATTATTTTCTGCAATTTTAAATTATTTCCTCCAATTTTTTCAATTTTCAATTATTATTTTCGAATTGTATAATTATTCTTTGATTTTTTAAATTATTTTGTGAGGTTGCGTATTAATCTTGGAATTTTTTAATTTTTGTTTTCAACTGTCAATTCTTTTCGTCATTTTTCACATATTTTCTTAAATTTTCCAATTATTTTTCCAATTATTATCATTGTTAAATAAAAAAAACATAAAAAAGTCAACTATTTCCTACAATTTTTTCAATTTTCAATATATTTATTTTTTTCAATTGTCTATTAATCTAGTCATTTTTCGAATTTTGTTTTCAATTGACAATTATTCTCGTCATTTTTCAACTATTTCCTTCAATTACTAATTATTTTCTCCAATTTGAAATTATTTCCTACAATTTTTTTACATTATTTTGTTAGGTTGTGTTAAAAAAATGCCTAGATTAATATCTAGGCATTTTTTTAATTTTGTTTTCAATTGTCAATTCTTTTTGTCATTTTGTAATTTTTCTTTTAATTATTAATTATTTTTTCAAATTTTATGTTAATTCTTTAACTTTCAATTTATTTCCTCAATGTTTTTTTTATTATTTTTTCAATTTTAATTACTTTTTTCGATTTTCAATCCAGTTGTTCAATTTGCAATTATTTCCAACAGTTACTCCTATAATTTTCAACTGTTTTGTTTAAATTTAATAATTATTGTTTAATTTTTGAAAGTATTTTTTTCAATTGTGTAATTATGTAACCATTTTTTGAATTTTATTTTTAACTGTCAATAATTATTTTCGTCATTTTTCAGATATAATCTTCAATTTCGTGATTTTCATTATTTGAATTTGCAAAAATTGTTAGTTTTAAATGACCAACAACAATGCAAAGTTGTATGTTGCTAGTGAAATTATAATTCGTAATTCTTTTTAAATGTTTATGATAAATTTTTGTCCAAAAAGGCGAATTTCGCAAAATTAAAAACACTGTTTTAATTGTTCGAAACATTGTGACCGGGAAACCCAAAAATTTGACCGGAAAACCGAGAATTTAATTTTATAAAAAAAGTGGCTACCCTGTAGAAAGCAGATTAAAATTTTATTTACATTGCAAATTAATAATTTTAGATGGAAGTAGCTGTTGCACCTCTTTGTAGAGGAGGACAATTAGGTTCTCTGGAACAACAACAGTACCGAATCCTTAGAGCAATGAAAGCTCTTCTTCCTCTTGAGCCGGAAGAAATTGTACAAAAAGTTTTAGAAGACGGAGAAGGCAGTGTTCCACCTTCACTTATTCTTTTGCATCTTTTCTCAGGAGCTCCTTCTGATTTACCCTCTCCTCATCAGGTAAAATTGAACAATAAATTGCTTACCATTAAAAATATATATTTTATTTAAAATTAAATAAAAAATACTTTTTTTCTTTTAATTTTCTTTTCTAGAGCGCTGGTTGGTCGATTAATCGATTATCGCAATGGATGGATAATCATCCGAATGAAAAGGAACGATTGGCACTGAGTAATGGACCTCTTCAACGTTACGAATCCACTATTCGACAACGAAATCTTCCAACATTCCATGCTCTTTTTCCATTGATGACTAAATTGACTAGTTTTTACGATCGTTGAATTTTCCTCCCAGGAACAGTCTTGTTTTCATATTATTGTTTATGCGTAAGTATTTAAATGTAAAGAAAAATTTTAATGATTTTTATGTTACAATAAACTTGTAAAATACAAAAGAAATAAGTTTTTATTTTAAAAAATAAAACTTAGAATAAATCACAATAGTTTTCTTTAAATCTAGTTGTAAAGTAGAAACTGTAAAAAAAATCAATTTTCGTTTTAATTAACTTATTCTTAGAATTATACTTGACTTGAGGTAGACACATTTTCTGAAAATGAAGTCATGAAATATAAAAAGGGTAAAAAATTTGCCCTCAGTTGTCCCACAATTTTGCAATTTTGGATTTTGAGAGATAAACCGCAAACATTGCAGAAATAGTTGCTATTATTGTCCATTTGTAAGTTATCTTCTTTTTGTCAATAAAAGTCGCCGGAGTTTTAATATCAGTTTCCTTATCAATCTAAAATGAAAATCATAATATTTATTTTTAATTAAACATTTGAATTTACTTTTAAATAGTAAAAATTATCACATTTGATATATTTAACAAGTTTTAAGTGTTTGGATTTTGTTACCTTGTCCGCAAGATTCTTAATTCTAAGAAGTTCGCTTTTAAGTTTGTTTAACGAATTTTCAGTTTCTTTAAGCTCATAAGAGTATTCTGACTTTTGTAAAGGAGAGAGTAAAATATTTTCCTTTTGACATTTTAGCAAATTATCCTTGATGAAACGAAAACTTGAACCAACAACACTTATTTGTTTAGCCGCATTTCCCAAACTTATAACACCGTCGTATATTCTGTTAAAAATTAAAATTATATGCAAAAAAAAAAATAGTTAAGAACTAAAGTAAATAACAGAAATAATATAATAATAATTTACAAATAAAATTAGAAAAGACCAAAACTTACGTATAAGGCAAGGATTTTTTAATAACTCCCATACTTTTGAAATCCCAGTTCTTCGAATGAAATTTGTGAAGATCCATTATAAATCTCTTTCTATGAACACTGATATCAATTCCTAATTTCTCTAGATCTTCTTCTGTAAGTTTTAAAAATGTCTTGAGATCCATGCCTCGGAAAAGTTCCTTATATTTGTCCAAGCCCATTCCATACAAAATAGTGGCAATTTCAAAATTCAATATAGCTTCATTTTTTGCAGCGAGTGAAGGAAACATGTTCTTCCAGTCACACAAATCTAATGATTCATTTACGGGAGCCTCATCGATATCTTCAACATCTAATAAAGCCGCTATCTATTATAAAAAGAATCAAATCAAGGAATCTTTTGAAGTTGTTTTTATTTTAATTACGTTTTATTGATTAATTCAATTGGAAATTATTTTCATTTATCGAAAAAAAACTTACCTTGTCAAATCCTTTTATTTTCGCAATGTCGTAGGGAGATTCGTCAAATCTATTTTTGATGCAGACCTCCGCATTAGCTTCTAAAAGTATTTGCACTATTTCGATTTTATTGGCTTTAATAGCATAAAATAACGCCTAAAAGGGAATATAGATTGTAAATAAAATTAGAAAATTCCATAGAAAAATATAATTAAGTTTTAAAAAATTAGAATACTAACAGTTTGTTCTTCACTATCTGTTCCATTGACACTTCTCATATGTGTTATGAGTTCTCGGACAAAATCTGGTTCTCTTGCTTTGCAAGCATACATTAAAGCTGTTTCTCTAAATTAAGGAAACAAAAAACATTTTATTTAAATATTATAATTACGCTCTTTTCTTTCAGTTTTTCATTTAAAAAATATTGTTTATACCTTCGTTTGCTTGTCGCATGCACATTTACTTTGAATTCCAATAAAAGTTTTAGACATTCAAAACAATTTTCACTTGTAGCACGTGGACAGTTACATAAAGCCATCAAAGGAGTACAACCATCTGGAAAAATATTAAAATTAAATATTATTTAATCGTGATTTATTACTAATTAAAATTAAAATTAATAACAATGAAATTATATACAAAATTCAAGTAAAAACAGGTTGCCCACTAGTCAGAGGATTTAAAAAAGTTGAAAAAGCAGAGTGACCGCAAAATTTAATTTTCGAAATTCCCTGATTTTTCCCTGACTAATTTTACAGATTTTTGAAATCTTGCTTTATTCAGAGTTGACTTTTTTTTATTAAATTAAATTTCCGGTTTTCCGGGTCAATTTTTTGGATTCACAAATTTTCAGACAATTAAAACAGTTTTTTTAATTTTGCGAAATTCGGATTTACATTTAAAATATAACTTTCTACTTAAATTAAAAATTTACACATTCTTATAATCTTGTTAGTCATAATTAAATCTTGAAAAGTTCTATTATTACAAAATATTAAAAACTAAGTTTTTGGACAATAATTTTTCTTAAACGTTTAAAAAGAATTAAGTATTATAATTCTACCAGCAACATTAACAAACTTAGAATTGTTGTTGGTCATTTAAAACTATAAATTTTTGCAAATTCAAATAATAAAAATTACGAAATTGAAGAATATTTAAATATCTGAAAAATGACGAAAATAATTGACAGTTGAAAACAAAATTCGAAAAAATAGCTACATAATTACACAATTGAAAAAATAGTTTAAAAAATGAAAAAATATATATTAAATTTAAACAAAATAGTTAAAAACAATTATTGAAAATCGAAAAAAATTATTGAAATTGAAGAAAATAATAAAAAATTGAAAAAATAAATTGAAAATTAAAGAAATAAATTAAAAATTTAAAAATTCATTTAAAATTTGAAACAATAATTTATAAATAATTGAAAAAAAAAGAATTAAAAATGGCGAATATAATTGACAATTTAAAACAAAATTCAAAACATGGCTAGATTAATACACAACTGAACAAAATAATTTTAAAAATCAAAGAATAATTATAAAATTCGAAAGTAATAATTCAAAATTTAAAAAATTGTAGGAAATAATTTAAAATTGCAGAAAATAAATAGTAATTGAAAGAAATAGTTGAAAAATGACGAGAATAATTGAAAAATGGAAAAAAAATGTGAAAAATGACGAAAATAATTGTCAATTGAAAACAAAATTCGAAAAATGACTAGATTAATAGACAATTGAAAAAAATAATTGTAAAAATTAAACAAGAAATATTAAATTTAAAGAAAATAATTACAAAATGGAAAATTAAAAAAATTATAGGAATAATGGTTAGAAATAATTGCACACTTAACAACTGGAATAAAAATATAACAAAAAATTGAAAATTTAAGCAATTAAAAATTGACGAATGGAATTGAAGTTTAAAGAATATACTTAAAAATTGAAAAAAATTGAGAATTAATGAATGTAGAAGAAAACAATTGAAAACTGAAGAATGGAAATAAAAATTGAAGAATGGAATTAAAAATTAAAGAAAATAAATGATCAATTATACCTATTTAAAATTGAAGAAAGTTAATGATAATTGAAAAAAAATAATAGAAAAAAGGCGATTATTTTTTAATATTAAAATAAATAATTGGAAATTTAAGAATTAATTAAAATTTGAAAAAATAATTCTCAAATAATTGAAAAAGAAAATTACAAAATGATGTAAATAATTGACTATTGAAAACAAAATTCCAAAAATGGCCAGATTTTCAATTATTTTTATAGTTTTTTAATTAATTCCTCAATATTCAATAATTCACGGATTCTCGACACAACCGACCAAAAAATTTAAAAAATAAAAGAATTTTTATAAAATTCGAAAATAATAATTGAAAATTGAAAAAATTGTAGGAAATAATTTAAAATTGCAGAAAATAATTAGTAATTGAAGGAAATAGTTGAAAAATAACGAGAAAAATTGAAAAATTGAAGAAAATATGTAAAAAATGACGAAAATAATTGGTAATTAAAAAAAAAATTAGAAAAAAACTAGATTGATAGACAATTGAAAAAAATAATTTAAAAAATTAAAAAATAATTATAAAATTCGAAAATAATAATTGAAAATTGAAAAATTAAGAAAATTATAGAAATAATTGATAGAAATAATTGCTCACTTAACAACTGGATTAAAAATTGAAATAAACAATTAAAATTAAAAAAAAAATGCAAATTGAAGAAAGCAATTAAAAATTGGCGAATGGAATTAAAAATGAAATTTAATAATTGAACAATAGTATTTAAAATTAAAGAAATTAATGATAAGAAAAAAAAATAATAGAAAAAATGCGATAATTTTTTAATATTAAAAAAAATAATTGAAAAGTGGAAGTTTAATTTGAAGAAAACAACTGAGAATTGAAGAAAATAGTTCTAGAATTGAATAATTGAATTGAAATTTTAAAACAATTTGTATGAGTGAAAAAAGTAATTGAAAAAATCAAAGAATTATTGAATATTGAGGAATCAATTGAAAATCGAGAAAAATAATTGAAAATTAAAGAAAATATTTGAGAATTAAAGAAAATAATTAAAAATTGAATAAAAAAATTGGAAATTAAATAATTAAATGGAAATTTCAAGAAAATAATTGATAATTAATAGAAAAATTACAATATCACGAAAATAATTAAATATTGAAGAACGGAATTAAAATTTAAAAAATATAATTCAAAATTAAAAAAAACGAGAATTAATGAATATAGAAAAAACAATTGAAAACAGAAGAATGGAATTAAAAATATAAAAAAAATAATTGAACAATTTAAATTGTATTTAAAATTAAAGAAACTTAATGACAATCGAAAAAAATAATAGAAAAAAGGCGATAATTTTTTAATTTAAACAAAAAATTGATAAATGGAATTTAAAATACTGGGAAATTCAAAAGAATTGTTCTAGAATTGAATAATTAAATTACAATTTTAAAACAATTTGTATGAGTGAAAAAAATGTAATTGAAAAAATCCAAGAATTATTGAATATAGAGGAATCAATTAAAAATCGAGAAAAATAATTGAAAATTAAAGAAAATAATTAAAAATTGAAGAAAGAAATTGGATATTAAATAATTAAATGGAAATTTCAAGAAAATAATTGATAATTAAAAGAAAAATTACAATATGACGAAAATAATCCAATATTAATGAAAGATAGATTTAAAGAATATACTTTAAAATTGAATAAAAGCAATTGAAAAAAAACCGAATAATTATATTTAAAATTAAAGAAACTTAATCATAATCGAGAAAAATAATAGAGAAAAGGCGATAATTTTTTAATATTAAAGAAAATAATTGAAAATTGAGAAATGGAATTTAAAATATTGAGAATTTCAAGAGAATAGTTCTAAAATTAAATAATTGAATTGCAATTTTAAAACAATTAGTATGAGTAAAAAGAATAATTGAAAAAATACAAGAATTATTGAATATTATTTTCAAGAAAAAAATTGATATTGAAAAAAAAAATTACAATAGGACGAAAATAATTTAATATTGACGAAAATTAATTATTTATTAAAAGAAATAATCAACAATTGAAAAGAAAAATCGAAAAATGTTGAGAATAATCGGCATTAGAATAAATTTTTTTTTTAAATTAATGAATAATCATAAAATTGAAGGAGAATAATAAATTGCCAATGAAAATTGGTGAAAATAATGGAAAAAATTATAAAAAATAAATGGAAATTGAAGAAATCAATTAAAAATTGAAGAATTGTATTGAAATTTTAAGAAAATAATTGATAATTGAAAGAAAAATTCGAAAACTGTCGAAAATAATTGACAACAGAACAAAATAATTAAAAGATGTTAAAAAATAATAATAAAATTTAAAGAATATAATAATTATATTATAATATTATTATAATTAATAATATATTATAATTCATTTAATATTATTATTATATTATATTATATTATATATTATTATATTAATAATATAATATAATTGTTTTCAATATATAATTGTATATTGAAAACAGTTGAAAATTATAGATTTATTCATTAATGAATTTAAAATTCTTTGATTATTTTTGCTATTTTCGGAAATTCATAGAAACATCTTAAGAATTGCAATTTTTCTTTTGAATTCATTAACATTAAAAAATAATTTAGAATGTATTTTATAAAGTTACAAAATAATAAGAACAATAAATCCCGAGACATCAAAATAGTTAAAAAGAATTCTTAATAAGTTAATTTGACACTTCTAAAAACAGATCATAATGTGAATAACCTTTGTGCAAATTTGGATTTGCTCCTAGTTCCAAAAGGTATTTTACAAGTTGATCTTGTGCCGCAGAAGCAGCATATAAAAGCAAAGTCCATCCAGTATGTAAAAATTCGTCTACCTCACGACCAGCTGAAAAAAAGATTAATCAAATGAAAATACATTATAAAACGTTAATTACTAATTAAAATATAATAATTACAGGAAAGATACTCGTCAATAATCGCCCTGGAGCCAGACAAACAAGCTTGAATCGCCCTAAATTCTGAATTTTGTATTTCACTATCCACGTTCCCAAAAACATCAAAATTAACTTCTCCATTTGTTGCTCTTTCATGTCTGTGTGAATTATGTCTTCTTGAATGAACCTGTTAAATAAAATAAATTTCTTATCATTCCTATTTAAAATTTTATCTTATAATTTGAAAATCTTAATATAATATCCACATAATATCTCAATTTTGCGAATTACATAAAACAAATTTAATTATATATACATTGTACAACGTACAGGCTTAATTAAAATTTCTTAAACTCACAATAAACTTGTAAAAAACTAACTGAAATTAGCTCGAACAAAAAATTCTTTGATAAATAATTTTTTGCAAATAAATTTGAAGGTTATGTTTAACTTACGAACCTCATCGTGAAAAGCAAAACCCTCCTCGTCTGATTCCTCATCAGACATTCCCGCAGGTCTGGCATACATTTTTTATTATATTTGATTTAATTTATCATATAACTATCTGTCAAAATTATGTAACACTGTTTATAAACAAACAAAATCCTGCTGGCGATTTTCCAGTGTCTCTTGTCGGACCCACGTGACTGAATTTAACCGAATTGTTTATTGCATGCCAAATAAAAAAAAGAAGAAAAATTCCAGTGCCGATTAAATTGTGAGAACTCAAAAACAATCTATTTTAGTAAAAGAATATCTCAAAAATTAAATATCGTCTCTTTAAATTCACTTTAATGCAAATTATTTAAATAATGAAAGAATTATATTCAAAGGCGGGAAAATTTCGTCTGCTAGTTTATTTATTCGATTTTGTTTGTACCGAAACCTAAATTTTTCGCTCCTGAAGTAAAATATTTAATGGACATTGTAAAATTATTTTGTAATAGTTAAAAACTATATAAGAGGCATTTCTTTTCACTCTATTATGTGATCACAAGATGATAAAGTGTGATGATATACATTCCATCGAACAGAAGACTCTTGAAGTCCTTTTGTGCTAACAGAAAAGTCAGAGTTTTCGAGTTATTATCGTTTTTACACTCTTCTTTCGAACCGAAAAAACAAAAGAGATTCATTAAGGTATTTCAATTATTTTATGGTGGTTATTGATATATATTTAGTTCAATTATTGTATTAGTTTTGACTAACATAACCTTTTTTTTCCTGGAAAAGTTATTGTTATTTGAAATATCACTTAGTATACAGAATTTAAATATAATTCATTTTCTCGAACTAATAACTATTAAACTTAAGTAGAAAATATACTTAATTTATAATTTATTTATACAATTTTAAAAGAATTTGTCAAAACTTGATTTTAGATGTCTCCGTCTCTTTTGGCAGTATTCGATTTTGATCACACGATTTGTGATGACAATTCGGACATCGTAGCTCGAAAATTATTATCAAGTGATAAAATTCCAGATTCTGTGAAGCGCTCGTATCAATCTGATAACTGGAACATCTATATGGGAAAAATTTTTGAATTGCTCAGTACAAATTTAATTGACGTGAAAACAATTAAAAATGCCATTATTCAAATACCTTCAGTAGATGGAATTGATACTCTTTTAACCGAATTACATTCCCGTAATTGTGAGATTATTATTATAAGTGATGCCAATTGTTTATTTATAGAATGGTGGCTAAAGCATAAAGAATTGAGTCACACGGTGAAAGAAATTTTTTCCAATCCTGCTTTCATTGAAGAAGAGTTACTAAAAATAAAAATGTACCATTTGCAAGATTACTGCAAACTGAGCAGCAAAAATTTATGCAAAGGGCAAATATTGCAAGATTATGTTTCAAAACGATTACTCGACGGAATTAATTTTAAAAATATTCTTTATTTTGGCGATGGAAGGAATGATCTTTGTCCAGTTCTACGTCTTTCGGAAAAAGATTTTGCCTTTCCGAGGATCGGCTATACTCTGGCAAATATTTTAAGTAATTCCGCAAAAGATGAGACTCAAGAGGTAAAGGCTGAAATTATTCCTTGGAATTCTGGCAAGGAAATTTTGGAGAATTTAGAAAAGATGGAATTATTCTAAAAAAGACACTTTATCCAATGTTAACGATTTTTTTCTGTGATTGAATAATAATTATGTATTATTTTATTTCTAAATAATAATAAAGTATTTTTTGAAACTTATTAAATAGGTTTTTTTTAACAAAGATGTTTTTGATCAGTGGCGTATTGGGACATTTGCCACTAGATGTTTTTTTCCTTTAAAATTTTAAATCATATTTCACCTTTTTAAAATGTTCTCAAATTTTAATTTAAAAGCAATCTTAATTTTTTTAAATTGCAGTTAACTGTAAACTTGCATTGATTAAAAATTATATTAATCCATGTTTCAAAAATACTAAATTTGCAGTGATTTAAAATTTTCTACAATTCTTAATCATTTTTTTCTATTATGATTTCAATTACTTAAAATACAATTTTATACTATTTTTACAATTTTTCAACTATATTCTACAATTCTTTATTATTTTAATCGTTCTTACATTGTTTCCCTAAATCTTAAATTTACCTTCTTCAAATTTCAATTATTTTGTTTAGTTTTCTTGATCAATTTTTCAATTTTAATTATTTTTGCCATGACATTAAATCAATTTAGTTATTTATTCCTAAATTTTATATTATTTATCGCAAATTTAAATTAATTTTTTTAATTTACCATTATTTCTGTCATTTTTCAATTATTATTTTCTATTTTTATTCATTTTCATAATTTCTAAATCAATTTACTAAACTTTCAAATATATATCTTAATTTTCAATTACTTTGTTCAATTTCAATTTTTTTTTTATTATTTTGCAATTATTTTCTCCATCTTTTAATATTTTTATTATTTTTCAATTATTTTCCTAAATTTTCAGTTATTATCTCAGAATTAGATTATTGTCATCAATTTTCCATGTTTTAAACGATTTTTAAATTATTTTCTTTTACTTAAAAATAAATTCTGTGATTTTCCTATTACATACATTCTTCAATTTCGAATTATTTTCATTATTTTGGCATAATTTTCAAAAATTTCAATTATTTATCTGAAATTTCCATCAGTTTTCGATTATTTCTGCGATTTTTTAATTATTCTCTTTAATTAAAATTTTTTAAGTAATTTTGTAATTATTTTCTTTTTTTAAACATATTCTATGATTTTTTAATTATTTCTCTCAAATTTTATTTACTGTTTTCAATACTTCATATTTAAACTACTTTCATCTTATTTAAATTATTTTTCTCAATCTTAAATTATTTTCAGCATATTTCAAATATTTTTCTCAATTTCGAATTAACTTTAACATTTTTTAATTATTTTCCCCAATTGTCCCCAATTCTCCGATTTTTATTTATTTTCATTCTTTTGGCATTGTTTAAAAAAATTTCAATTATTTATCTAAAATTTCAATTATTATTTTCATCAATTTTCGATCAATTCTGTCATTTTTTAATTATTTTCTTTAATTAAAATTCTTAAGTAACTTTGTAATTATTTTCTTTTTAAAATATATATTCTATGATTTTTTAAATTCTTTCTTTTTAATTTTATTTACTGCTTTCAATATTTCCTATTTAAATTATTTTACTCAATCTTAAATTATTTTCAGCATATTTCAAATATTTTTCTTAATTTTCAATTAATTTTATCATTTTTTATTTATTTTCCTCGATTGTTAATCAATATTCTCATTTTCTAAAATTTTTAAGTATTTTTCTAAAATTTTAATTATTTTCTTCTATTTTTAATTACTTTCATTTGTTTTCATAATTTCCAAAAATTGTATTAATTATCGCAAACTTAAATTATTTTTAGCTTTCTTCAATTGTTTACTCCAATTTTAAGTTATTCTCATTTGTTTTAATTAATTTCGAAGATCTTCATGTATTTTTTTCAAATTTAAATTATTTTTCTGTAATTTTTTTTGATTATTTCACTCAAATGTCATTTATTTTCTTCAAGTTTCAAATTTTAAAATTATTTTTCAATTATTTTCCAAAATTTATTTCCTTCAGTTTTCAATTGTTTTCATCTATTTTATAATTTCCAAAATTTTAAACTATTTATCTGACATTTCAATTATTTCATTCAATTTTCAATTATTTATATTATTTTTTTATTAATTGTAGACCCGTATACTGTTATAAATAAATAAATTTCTTCAATTTTCAATTATTTTCGCTTTTTCATAATTTTCAAATAGTTTTTAATTATTTCTCTATAATTTTTTTTCAATTTTAATTAGTTTTCCCTTGACATTAAATAAATTTAGTTATTTATTCCTCAATTTTATATTATTCATCAAAAAAATAAATTAATTTTTTTAATTTACCATTATTTTTGTCATTTTGCAATTATTATTTTCAATTTTTAATCATTTTCATAATGTCTGAATTAATTTAATAACCTTTCAAATATATATCTCAATTTTTAATTATTTTGTTTAATTTTAATTTCTTTTTATTATTTTGCAATTATTATCTCCATCTTTTAATAATATCATTATTTTTCAATTAATTTCCTAAATTTTCAGTTATTATCTCAAATTTAGATTATTGTCGTCAAATTTCAATTTTTTAAACGATTTTTCAATTATTTTCTTTTGCTTAAAAGCAAATTCTGTAATTTTATATTATTTTCTCCGATTTTTATTTATTTTCATTCTTTTGGCATTGTTTAAAAAAATTTCAATTATTTATCTAAAATTTCAATTATTATTTTCATCAATTTTCGATCAATTCTGTGATTTTTTAATTATTTTCTTTAATTAAAATTCTTAAGTAACTTTGTAATTATTTTCTTTTTAAAATATATATTCTATGATTTTTTAAATTCTTTCTTTTTAATTTTATTTACTGATTTCAATATTTCCTATTTAAATTATTTTACTCAATCTTAAATTATTTTCAGCATATTTCAAATATTTTTCTTAATTTTCAATTAATTTTATCATTTTTTATTTATTTTCCTCGATTGTTAATCAATATTCTCATTTTCTAAAATTTTTAAGTATTTTTCTAAAATTTTAATTATTTTCTTCTATTTTTAATTATTTTCATTTGTTTTTATAATTTCCAAAGTTATTTATTAATTATAGTAAATTTCAAATATTTTTAGCTTTCTTCAATTTTTGGTTATTCGCATTTTTTCAATTGATTTCTAAGATCATATTAAAAAAAAAATCTGCAATTTTTTCAATTTTTCCATGCAAATGTCATCTGTTTTTTACAACTTATCTTTGTTTGTATAATATTTCAATTATTTTATTCAAGTTTCAAATAATTGTAAAATCATTCTTCAATTTTTTTCATTTCTTTTATAATTTCAAAAATTTTAAACTAATTATCTGAGATTTCAATTATTTCAATCAATTTTCAATTATTAATATGATTTTTTATATTATTTCCTTCAATTTTCAATTACTTTCGTTCTTCTTCGTAATTTCCAAAAAATTTTTAATTATTTCTGTTTAATTAAAAATTATTCTCTTAATTTTAATTTATCTTTATCTTGTTTTATTTATTTTCTCTAATTTTTAATTATTTTCTTCTTTTTTTCAATGAACTTCCGAAAGTTTGAAGTATTTTTCTGAAATTTTCATTAACTTTTTCTTTATTTAAAATATATTATGTTATTTTTTCAATTATTTTCTCAAATTTTAAATATGTTTTCAATTTCAAATAATTTATCTCAATTTGCAATCAATTTTTTCAATTTTTAATTATTTTCTGTAATTATTCATTATTCAAGTTTTTTCAATTTATTTGTAAGTTTTTCAAGTACTTATTTGTCTCAAATTTAAATTATTTTCTTTATTTTTAAACAATTTTCTATGATTTTTTTAATTAATTTCCCCAAATTTTAATTGATTTCATTTTTTTTTTCAATTAATTTGCAAAATTTGCAATTATTATGTTGCATTTCAATTATTTTTTGCAATTTTTTAATTCTAAAATTTTATAAGTTTTGTCTTTAAAAAAAAGGTTTTATATGGTTCACTGAGGGCCCCCTGAGCTCAAGGGCCCCGGGGTACTGCCCCACTTTACCCCTTAATAGTTACGCCACTGTTTTTGACTATTTAAAATTTAGAAAAAAAAGACAGTCAAAATAAGCCTGTACCTATTTGAAATATTTTTAATTATTTAATAAATGCGTTAGAAACAAGTAAGAAACTGTTTGCTTTAATTTAAAATTAAAATTCTTCGCGGTATGAGAATAGTGCGTGCGCAACTTTAGAGGTTAGGTTGATTTTGGACGTCCTGGAGACTTGAGTCTTGACGTGACGTGCAATTTGATGTCAGCAATTTGATTTATCTGATAGTAATTTTTAAAAAATTATTGACGTACATTTTCACCTTTCAATGATGCAATGAAAATTTAACAATCCATTTCAGGTTCATATAAAGAAATTTTTGCTTCCATACTGCTTTTCTTCTGGTAAGTTATATTTGCTCTTCTTTACAATCTTGTCTTTAAAATCTATATACATTTCGATGAATGGTTTATTTCATTAGCAAAAACAATATTATCCAGATTGATGAAAAATTTAAACAAATATTTGACAAGAGTTTGAAATTTACATGATAATATTTGACATTAATGACACGTATTAACTTTCACTTAAAAAAATCCACATTCTTAATTCTAGAAGTAAAGTTACATTAAAATTATGAATCTATTATTATTGTTATCATTATTATCATCATCCTTATGTCATTTTTAATTATTTACTTAGAATTGATAAAAGTAACCTCAATAATTAGAATTTATAAAAATATCTTAACTCGGATGAACTGAATTTTCTTTTTTTAAACCTTCACTGCTTTTTAAAATATTTATCATTTTAATATTGAGAAAATTTCTGACAATCGCGAAAGAAATCGCTCCTAAAAATGAACTGTCAATTAACCAATTTGGTATATCCATGCAAAGAAAAACCTTAACTAAAACTTCAATGAAAAGTGGTGTCCATAATAAAATTGCCAGCCATAAATTCATTTTCAAAATATTACTAAACTTTTCTGCTGTTCCTAGATTTTTTAAAATGTTCTTCATTATTTCATCCTCTTGATTAATTTCCATTTTCGTTGATGAAACATTTTCAATCTTCTGGGATTCTTCTTCGTTTTCCAAGAACCAACCAACGTTTTTAACTTTATCTTCATTCTTTTTGTTACCAAAGTTTGTTAAAATTTTCAAAGTGACACAATTCGTTTCAACTTTCTCTTTAATTTGCTTAAATTTATAACTCACAGAAACGTTAAGAATAGTCGTTACTAAAATTGGAATAAAATAGACAATGAACAGAAGAATAAATAGATGAATTTTTAAAAAGTTCGTAGATATAAAACACTGATTTTTTAAGCAGTTTGATTCATTTTCTAGAGTTGAATTTGAGTCAATTTCCATATTTCTATTCAGACGAATTTTGTCCTTCACTTTCACTTTTTGTATTCCATTCTTAATTTTGTTGACAAGATCCGCGTAGATTTTATCTTTTGATACATTTTCGTCAGTTTTATTCTCTTTCAGAATGTGGCTACTTTCCAAATTTGAATCTTGGTTTGTTTCGGGTTGCGTGATTTTTTCAAACTCCAAATTTGTTTTATTTGCAGCTTCGTCTAATTTTTCGAACAATTTCCATTCATCCTCGATTCCCTTCTCAAAAGGCGAATTTTTTTCCATGAATTTTGTGATATTTAGAAGATCAGAGATATTGAAAGGAGTCCATTTTCTAATTTCATTTGCAGTTATATTTTTTATTTCATCTACATTTATATCCTTAATTTCATTTGCAGTAAAATTCTTCATTTCGTTTGCAGTCGACAGATTTTGTCTTTCATTTTCCGACAAAGATGTTTGAACCAATTTGTAAATATTGGAAACAACTTGATCGATTTCCTGGGAAAATTGATTTGATTTTAGAGCTGAATCAGTCGCCTCAATATAATTATAACCAACTTCAGGATACACGGTTAAATTAGAATTAAGATTTAATAAAAACGACTCATTTTGATTATTTTCAGGATAACAGCTGCTAAACGGAAAATTTGTCGTAAAAATACACTTATCTTGTCTAAAATTTGTCCCCTCTGTCAATTTTAGAAAATCTCCAAAATTGAGAATCATGGTAATTAAAATTGGAAGAAGCCACTGGACAATTAAATTAATAAAAGTCATTTTATCATACTTCATTGGTTGATTAAAATCTATTTCCTTGGAGAAATTCGACATTTTTATTTTTTCAGTAACTATTCTTTCAAGACTTGAATCTCGATTTCTGGTTGAAGGTCCTGGAGATGATTCCACTGATTCTTGACTTTTAATTATTTTCTTCTCCACCATTTGTTTCACAGGTTTCATTAATTCCTGACAAGATCCGTCAAAGCGGAAAATACTTAAAACATAATGAAGAGAATAACCGAGTAATGAAATAAATGCGTTGGTAAATGGAATAAAAAACATTCCATAGTGCATTAAAATGTCTTTAAATTCACAATCATTTGTGAATTCAGCAGAATTTAATCTCATTTCAAACTCACTATTTTCTTCACGATCCTGGAGAAAATTCTTAATTTCGTGATTAAGAGTAACATTGATGCTTTCCGGAATAATAAATGTTTTGGCATTTAATTGATTTAGAAGAAAAATTATTCCGGCAAAAATTGAACTGAGAGCGTCCGATATTGTAAATAAATGAACGGGAGATGTCACGCACTTTTTTATATTTTCTCGAAATAAATAAACGATGGATGTTAGACTTGAACCGAATAGTGAATAGGCAACAATTCCTGACAAAACAGGATGCATTTTTAATTCGAAATATCCAAAGATTTATCTTCTGATGTTTTTATAATTTGAAACAATTTTTATCACAGTTTAAACTTTGCACAATATATTTAATATTTGATTTTTTTATATTTCTCTTGTGTATATTTTTTAAAAAGTTCTCATGAACTCCGTTCTTTCGAAGTTTGGTACAAATTGAAATATCAGCGACTGTTGAGTTTAGAAAATTTTACTCGTTTCGGTGTTTGTAGAGTTTTTTTTTATGAGGGCTCTTTCTGATAATTACTGCAAAACCGTAACTGTAAAAAAGTTAGAATAGGGGTTAGGGTTTCTTATCGCGTTGAAATTTTGCTTCTAAGAATAGTATTTTGTTCAGTGTGCAATTAATTTTTATTATTTAAGCAAGTTTGTTAAAACAAATTAATTTAAACACTAAATTATTTCATATTAGAAGATTTTTTGTTGTTTCTCGAACACGGTTTCTATCGAGATATTAAATTTTTAAATATTTTTGTCTACTCTTTTCAATTTTTAAAAATGGCTCAGAAACTTGAATGTTTTTTTTACTTTTTTCTAAATGATTAACATTTTTAACCTGCAGCTTTCTGGGATAAAGTCTTTAAAAAAAAAAAAATATTTAAACTTTGTCTTAATTTTAGGTTAAAATTGCTTAGCGATGTCATATTTTTTTAACATGTTAAAAATATTCTAAACAGTAGTTTCAATATTTGTTAAACGAAATTAAGAGTTTAATTTTTATTTATTTCAATAATTTCATAATAAAAGAAAAAATGCTGCTTTTATAAATCATCAAAATTAGATTTTTTTCATAAAAACATTAAGATTTCCTTTGTTTTTCAATGTTCTGATAACCTTTTTTCCTAAGATTCGGAATAAAGTGAAAAATTTGGTATGTATTTGAAAAATTAATTATTTTTCTATTCAGAATTAAAATTTATTCAATATATATTTCAGTTTTCAAAAAAAATCAGAATTCAGCTGATATTTGAAGAGATTTTTTTGTAATATTATTTTTTTGTTACCTGGCGCCTTTTTAGTAAATATCATTTAAACTCTCCATTTTTACAACTTTTTTTCTGTTTTCGATATTTCATTGAAAGAATTAAGTTTATTAAATTAGAAAATTATAGAAAATTTATTTAGAAAATCTTTCGGAAAATGGTTATTTGTTACAAAAAATATTACCTTTTGTTTTTATCTCTATTTTAAAAAATCATTTAAAACGCCTGAAACTATGTATTTCTTTTTCTATCCCTCCGTTTTCTCTTTAAAACTTTAATTAATTTTAATAATTTAAAATTATTGTAATTGAAATAAATTCTAAACTGCAGTTAAATTTAAATTTATTCAAACTTTTAAATTCGAATAAGCAACAACTAGGTAATTATTTTGTTTGTTAATTAACTTAGTTTCTATTCTTATTAAGTTGTTTTTATAATTTTTTTTAAATACTTTGAATTATTTCTTTAAATTTTGTTAACTTTTAAGAAATTTCTCATTTTTTGAAGCTCCTTAATTATCATTTTACATTTAAAAATTTTATTTTTACATTTTCTCAATTTT
This sequence comes from Ganaspis brasiliensis, assembly GCA_037103525.1. Taxonomy (NCBI): domain Eukaryota; kingdom Metazoa; phylum Arthropoda; class Insecta; order Hymenoptera; family Figitidae; genus Ganaspis; species Ganaspis brasiliensis. Next base: position 390,091 of record JAZKLR010000055.1, on the reverse strand, counting down.
CGGTATAATTTTTAATAAATTTTTATTAAATTTTATCATTTTTGTATTTATGTATTTTTTTTTACCTTTTTTTACATTTACAAAAATTTGGTGTATCTAGTTTCTTTTTAAAAAAATTACCTTTTTTCTCTACATGATCACACAGTTCTAATAAATTAAAAAAAAAAAATTCTGGGTCAGGGCGGGGGTTAGTTAATTTTTCTTTTATTAATTAATTGATATTTGTTTTGCTTATCATTTTGCAGATTTTCTGCAAGTTTTTTTACTTTTTTTCTATTTTTCACAAATTTATTAACTTAAAATTTGTAGTGTTAATTTATTATTAATAAAAAAAATGTTAGCTGTTAGTCTTTTTCTTAGATTTTATACTATTTTGAAAAAATATTTTTATTATTTTTTATTATTTATTTTTATTAATTTTTTTTTATGCTAAATTAACATTATAAATTAAAATTGTAATTTTATAATATTTTTTGTTTTGTTTTAATATTTAGAATTATGATTGGGATTAATTCTAATTCAATTTTATATTTTTGAATTAGTATTGTGATTAATATAATTTTTTTTATTCCTTTTATTATATTTATTATTTAATAATAACAATAATAATACATTTTATGATAGATTTATTACATATTTTTTAATTCAAAGAATTAGGTCTTCAATAATATTATTTTATTCTGTTACCAGATCAGTTTTAATATTTTTTTTTACATCGTCTCTATTTTTTACAAATTTTGTAATTTGTAATCTTTATTGACAATAAGCGATTTTTATAATCGTGAGAAACAAAATAAAATAAAGCAAAACAGCTATTTAAAGATTATCATTCTTTCAAACTTTTCATATTTTGAAAAATATTTCCACTTTTTTTTAAATAATATTTTCACAATTTTATTTTATTTTTTCCCCAATTTCTAACCTCTCTTAGACTTTGTTAATCATTCGAATTTTTAATGATTAGTTCATTAATTAGTTCCTTTTTATGATTAATTCTGATTTTATTGCAGATTTTGCCCGTTTTTGTAAATATTTTTTTATAATTTTCTCAGATTTCTTTCATAATTTGTCAATTGTCTAAAGTTTCTCTCTATTTTAAAAATCTTTGTTTTATTAAAAATTCTCACTTTTTTCTTAAATTTCCTGACTTTTTTTGTTTTGTTTTTACATTTTCGAATATTCTTACATGTTTTAATGTTATAATAATTTAACTTTTTTTTTGCAGTGAATCTCCAAGATGTCAATAAGGCGTCAAACAGATTCATTGAAAGCACTAAGGATATGGGACTCAATTAAAGTAACATTGAACCAAAGAAATTTACCTACATACGATCGGATTGCGAGACATTTAACTCGCGTTTACGGAATCTCGGAACAAGCTGCCCAAGATGAATTAAACAATGCTTTATTAGACGGACTTTTATTGAAATCGGCGCCTGGAAAATGTGGAACTGAACAGGAAATTCTAGGATTTCCTTCCGAATCTTTTGACGAAGATTCACACGATTGGTATTGTTACGATTGTCACAGGGCTGGAAAAGTCGAATGTTGCCAACAGTGTCACAGAGTCTTTCATCCAGAATGTTACGTGCCTAAAAATGCTGAGAAAGCAATTTGTAAATTTTGTGAAGTGCGTTCTATTACTATAATTTTCTTTTATTTCTTCTTTTTATTGAATTTTTTTTTTTTTTCTTGTATTAATTCTTCTTTATAAATTCTTTATCAATTTTCGTTTCAGAAAATAAATCGCGATGTTCACATGGATAAAGCGGAATTAAATAAAATCTTGGGATACATGTGCGGACATCTGAAAGCAAAATTACCCGCGGAAATCACCAATCGGCAGATTGTCGAGGATAAGAATCCGCCGATTCCACCTCCTGGTGGTTTGGCAGGTCCGACTTGGATTAGCGAGGGAGAGGATTCATGGAGACCGGGGATTTTAATAAAAAAGCACATGGATCTTGCAATGATGGACGCGAAAACACAGAGACAAGAGTACAATAATCTTTCCGAATTTCAGGCAGAGGCTCACAATATTCTACATAATATTGTTCTTTATCATGGAGGTATTTTTAATATTGAAAATAATTTATTGACATTGTATATTCTTTCGATGAAAAGTTTTATTGTTCCAAATTGAAAAAAAAAGTGTAAAAAAAGTGAGCAATTTAAATCTTGAAATTACAATATTTAATAGTGCCTCATCGACCATAAAATGTCCCATTTATTTTGAATAAAAAAAAAAACAAATTTTCGTAGATTTTTAAAGAGCCCCCAAAAATACGATGAAATGAAAAATTAGGGGAAAATGGCTAAACAATATTTGTTTAAACAAATTATTATTGTTTGTTTACAACTGTTTATCAAATTAAGTTAAGAGAGTTGCAACCTTATTCTGGTATTTAAATTTTTGATTAATCTAAAATTATGTAAAATAAAAATTCTTGTGAATTAAAATTCGTTTAAATTGGAATTCTTTTAAATGAAAAGTTGGTTATAAAGATTTTTGTAAAATGAAAATTCTGTTGAATATGAATTCGGTGACCTAAAAATTCTGTTAGGTCAAAATTCGGATTAATTTATGTTCGATTGAAAACATATTCGAAAATGTTTTTAACTATTTTCTCCTGATTTTCCATTTTATTGTGTTTTTAAGGTCTCTTTAAAGAATAATTATTTCTAAAAAAAATTATAAAAAATTATTGGAGGTCACTCTTTGAACATTTTCCTAGAGAAACAGAGTGGTCCAATAAAAAAATGTTTTTTCATGATTTTATTGCAAATCTACGAAAATTTGTTTTTCTCTTATGTTTAATACATGGGAAATTTCATGCTTGATGAGGCACCATTAAATATTAAAATAAAAAAAAATACGTGTCTCTTCTTTTTTTATATGTAACAGAATGAAGGGTTATGAACTTTAAAATTCGAAAATTTTATTTTTAAGGACCAGGAAATTGCCAGGAATTTAGTACATCATGAAAAAACCTGAGGAATTTGTAAAAAGATCTGGGAATTTTTCAGAAAATCCGGGAAATCGTAGATAAATTCCGAAATTTTCATTTTCAATTGTCTGTTGTTTAAAATTTTGAAAAATTGAATTTGAAATGATACGAAGAAAAAATGTTGGAAAGAGAGAAATTCAAAAATAATATTAAATTTTAATAATTTCAAGTCATTATAATTTAAATAAATCTCAAACGCTGATTGAATAAAATATTTATTCAGTCACACTTTTAAATTTCAATTAATCCAAATTTCAATAATCGAAAACGAATTATCTTGCATTCCATTTATAGAATTAATTTAAATATTTCCATATGTCTCTCTAAATCTTATCTCTCTCTTGAAATATTTCTGATTTTTTTCTGATTTTCTAACTTTAAATACATTTTTTCATTCTTACATAATTTTTGTTTATCATTCTTTGAATTTTTAATGAATTTTCTAATTTAATAATCATTTCTATATTTCTGAACAATTTCAAAGAAATATTAATTTCTCGAATTAGATTTTCAGTATTTTTTTCAGTATTTTTTTCTGTATTTTTTTACAATTTCTTAATTTTTAACACTTTTGCTTCTTTGTAGAGGAAACTTTGAGATCAGTAAGATTTTCGATTTAGCAGAAATAGTCTAAATTGTAAAGAGTAGCAATTTTTGCTTATTTTGCAACTTTTCAAGCCAAATGTAACCAATTAATAACAACAATCTTAAAATAACAATTGTACCAATTGTTTAAACAAATTCCTATTATTTAACTTAAACTTTTTATCAAATTGAGCTACAGATATGCAATTTTTTCTCTATTTTGCAACTTTTTAAGCTGAATGTAAGCAGATACTAACAATAATCTAAAAATAACAAATTTTTGTATTTAACATTTTCATAATAATAAATTGTTGACAATTTTAACTCCATAACAAACTACGTCTTACATTAAATATTACCTCTCTTAAAAAAAAAAAATTTTAGGTACAATTGATAAAAAAATTGCAACTCTGTAGCACAATTTAATAAAGAGTGGAAGTTAAAAAATAGTAATTTGTTTAAACAATTGGTAAAATTGTTGTTTTCATTTATTATCTCAAATCGAAGTTATTGTATCCACTTTTCAATGTTTAATCATTCTTCAATTATTTTTTTCAAATTTAAATTACGTTCGTCAATTTTTACATACTTTTTTTTTAATTCGCAATGATGTTCACAAATTTTATATTATTTATAGTATTTGTTGATTAGTTCCGAAAATTTCAATTATTTATCTCAAATTTCCATTATTTTATTTAACTTTCCATTACTTCTATAATGTTTTAATTATTTTGCTCAATTTAAAATTCTTGAAATGATTTTGTAATTAGGTATCTACTTTCTTTTATTTCACATATTATCTCTAATTTTCTCTGTATTTTATTTTCTTAAATTTCCATAATTACCTTCAATTTTTTAATTATTTTTATCATTTTTCAAGTAGTTTTGTTTATCTTAATATATTCTGTAATTTTTTCAATTTCTTTTTACAAATTTTCATTATTTTCTTCAATTTTCAATTATTTCTATCATATTTCAATTACTTTTTTCATTTTTAATTATTCTTTAATTAATTTTTGTATTATCTATCTCAAATTTCAGTTTTTTTTTCAATTTACAATTATTTTTAACATTCTGCACTTATTTTATTTTATTACAAATATATGTTGTAATTTTTTAAATTATTTTTTACAAATTAAAATTATTTTTATTAATTTTTAATGCTTTTTTATTACTTTGCAAATATTTTCTCGAATTTTTTATTATTTTCATTCTTCAATTAATTTTCAGATTTTAAAATATTTTTCTCAACTTTTAATAATTTTCTTCATTTTTTAATTATTACTGTTATCGTTTTGCAATCAATTTCTTCAACTTTTAATTATTTTTACTATTCCTGAATTAAATTCCTAAATTTTCAATGATTTATCTCATTTATCAATTCTTTTTTTCAATTTTTATTTTCTTTTATCTTTTGCAATTATTTTCTCTATCTTTTATTTAGAGATATTAATTATTTTTCAATGAATTTCCTAAATATTCATTTTATATCTCAAATCTAAGTTATTGTATCCACTTTTCAATGTTTTAATAATTCTTCAATTATTTTTTTCAAATTTTAATTACGTTCGTCGATTTTTAATTATTTTATTAATTTGCAATAATTTTACTCAAAAAACAGTCTGGTTAGATTAACATTGTGTTTTGGTTAACTTAACCAGAGTTCTGGTTAAAACAACCAGAATTCTGGTTAAATTAACCAGAACTCTGGTTAAAATAACCAGAATAAATTGTTAAATATAACCTAACCAGAATTTTTTTCAGTGTTTCACAAATTTTATATTATCTTGATTATTTGTTGATTAATTCAGAAATTTTCAATTATTTATCTCAAATTTCCGATATTTTCATCAATTTCCGATTACTTTTATATTGTTTCATTTTATTATTTTCTCCAATTTAAAATTCTTGAAATAATTGTGTAATTATGTACTTTCTTTTATTTCAAATATAGTCTGTATTTTTATCTATTTTTTTTCTGAAATTTTCATAAATATCTTTAATTCCCAATTATTTTTATCATTTCTCAAGTAAAGCTTGTTTATCTTAAATATATATTCTATCATTTTTTCAATTATTTTTTTACAAATTATTGTTATTTTTTCAATTTTCAGAAGCAGAATTTATTACCAGAATATTTTAATTATTTTCCTGAATTTAAAATTCTTAAAATCATTTTCTAATTTTTTTATTATTTATTTCTAATTCCATTTTCCCCTTCAATTTACAATTATTTTTATCATTCTGCAATTATTTTCTTCAATTTTTAATTAACTTGATTACTTTGCAAATCTTTTCTTGAATTTTTTATTATTATGCATTATTCTTCAATTAATTTCTTAGATTTTAAAATATTTTCCTCGAATTTTACTTACTTTTTTCAATTTTTAATTATTTGTACTATTCCTCAATTAAAATTCTAAATTTTTAATCATTTATCTCAGTTTTCAATTATTTCTTTCAATTATCATTTTCTTTTATCTTTTTGCAATTAGTTTCTCCGCCTTTTAATTAGATACCTATATTAAATTTATTTCAATGAATTCCCTTAATTTTTATTTATCATCTTAAATGTAAGTTAATGTATCCACTTTTCAATGTTTTAATCATTCTTCAATTATTTTTTCAAATTTCAATTACGTTCGTCAATATTTAATTTTTTTTTTTCTCAAATTTCCATAATTATCTTTAATTTCCAATTACTTTTATCATTTTTTAAGTATAGCCTTGTTTATCTCAAATACATATATTCTGTAATTTTTTCAATTATTTTTTAAAAACTAATAATATTTTTTTCAATTTTCAATTTTATTTCTATCATATTTCAATTAATTTTTTTCATTTTTAATTACTCTTTAATTAATTTTCTAATTTGTGTATTATATATCTCCAATTTTAGTATTTTTTTCAATTTACAATTATTTTTATCATTCTGCAGTTATTTTCTTTTATTACAAATATATTTTGTAATTTTTTCAATTATTTTTTACAAATTAAAATTATTTCTATTAATTTTTAATGTTTTTTTATTACTTTGCAAACCTTTTCTCAAATTTTTTATTATTTTCATTATTCATCAATTAATTTCCTAGACTTTAAAATATTTTACTCATATTTTAATAATTTTCTTCAATTTTTAATTTTTTTTTACTATTCCTCAATTAAAATCCTAAATTTTCAATTAGGGTATTTAACTCATTTTTTAATTTTTATTTTCTTTTATTTTTTTGCATAGGAACTTATTTATTTTTATCTTCTTTTCTCCACGTTTTGATCAGATTTATTAATTTTTTTCAATTTTTTTTCGCAAATTTTAATTACGTTTCGTCAATTTTTAATTATTTTGCTTCTTCATAGAGGAAGCTTTTTTAATATGCAATGATTTTCACAAATTTTATATTATCTTGATTATTTTTTGATTAATTTCGAAAATTTCAATCATTTATCCTAAATTTCCATTATTTTCTTTAATTTTCAATTATTACTAGACTATTTTAATTATTTTCCTGAATTTAAAATTCTTAAAATCATTTTCTAATTTTTTTTATTATTTATTTCGAATTTCAGTTATTTCTTAAATTTACAATTATTTTTATCATTCTGCAATTATTTTCTTTTATTACAAATATAATATTGTAATTTTTTCAATTATTTTTCACAAATTAAAATTATTTCCTTTAATTAATAATTACTTTTATTACTTTGCAAATATTATCTTGAAATTTTTACTAGTTTCATTATTCTTCAATTAATTTCTTAGATTTTAAAATATTTTCCTCAAATTTTACTTATTTTTTTCAATTTTTAATTATTATTGTTATCATTTTGCAATCAATTTCTTCAATTTTTAATTATTTTTACTATTCCTCAATTAAATTCTTAAATTTTTAATCATTTATCTTATTTTTCATTTATTTTTTCAATTTTCTTTGCAATTATTTTCTCCGCCTTTTAATTAGATACCTATATTCATTATTTTTCAATGAATTTCCTAAATTTTCATTTATTATCTCAAATCTAAGTTATTGTATTCACTTTTCAATGTTATAAACATTCTTCAATTATTTTTTCAAATTTTAATTATGTTCGTCAATTTTAATTTTTTTTATTAATTCGCAATGATATTTACAAATTTTGTATTACTTTGATTATTTGTTGATTAGTTCCGAAAATTTCAATTATTTATCTCAAATTTTCATTATTTTCTTTAATTTTCGATTATTCCTATAATATTTAATTTATTTCCCTCAATTTAAAAATCTTGAAATCTTTTTGTAATTAAGTACTTTCTTTTATTTCACATATTGTCTGTAAAGTTCTCAATTTTTTGTCTTAAATTTCTATAATTATCTTTAATTTCAAATTATTTTTTTCATTTTTCAAACAGCCTTGTTTATCTCAAATATATTCTGTAATTTTTTCAATTATTTTTTACAAATTTTTATTATTTTCTTCAATTTTCAACTATTTCTACGATTTTCAATTACTTTTTTTAATTTTTCTTTACTTAATTTTCTAATTTTTATTATTATTTATTTCAAATTTTAGTTATTTCCTCAATTCACAATTATTTTCATCATTCTGCAATTATTTTCTTTTATTACAAATATAATATTTTACTATGCAAATCTTTTCTCAACTTTTTTATAATTATTTTTTTTTTGATCAATTATAAAATTTTAAAATATTGTTTTCAAAAATTAACAATTTTTTTCAATTTTCAATTCCTATTGTTATCAGTTTGCAATTAATTTCTTCAATTTTTAATTATTTTTGCTATTCCTCAATTAAATTCCTAAATTTTCAATTATTTATCTCATTTTTCAATTATTTTTTTCAATTTTCTTTTTCTTTTTACAATTATTTTATCCACCTTTTAATTAGATATATTAATTTTTTCAATTAATTTCCAGAATTTTCATTTATTATCTCAAATCTAAGTTATTTTATCCATTCTTCAATTTTTAATCATTCTTCAATTAGACACCCTGAATATGAAAAAATTCTGATTTATTTATTTAATGTTTTTAACTTTATTTTGCTTTCTTTTTTTTAGAGCAAAGTATAGTTGGTGAAATGGGAGTAAGAATGTATGAGGACTGCTGCTATGATCTTCAAGAAATAAGACGTTGTACGGACTGTTACCGACTTTCTAACGAAAAAGGAGAGAAAATGTGGTTCTGCAAACCTTGCAATCCACCCCATAAATTGGTCTACGCAAAACAAAAAGGCTATCCTTATTGGCCAGCAAAAGTTATGCAGAGTTTGAAAGGTAATATGTACGATGTCAGATTTTTTGGAGGACAACATTTGAGGGCCAACATCAGTGAAGAATTTATACGTCCAATCAACATCAATCTAAAAAGTCTACAGGTAAATTTTTTGTCAAAATTAATAAATAATAAAGCGGTATCTATTATTCTTGCTCAGGGATTGTTAAATAAGTTTTTTATTTTCTATTAGATAAAAAAATCGAATGCCTGGAATAAAGCTTACGAAGAACTGAAGCATCATCAAGCCCTAATTCAAAAACTTGGAAAAAGAAAAAGTACTGAATTCAAGAAAGGAAATGATATTAAGGGCAAAAAAATTCGTAAAATTGACGTGCCAAATACCAAAGAAATACCAAATGTTCCACTGAAGAAGCAATTTTTGAAAGATTTGAGAGTTAAAGTGGAAAGACTTAGCTCTGACGGAGGTTCGGATCATTCGGAAAAAGATTATAAAGAGGACAAAAGTAATGGAGTTTCAAAATTAGTAAAGGAAAAAGTGAAAGAGGTAAATTTAGCTGCCGTTCAGGAAGAAAATGCTGATGTAATTTCCAGCTCTTTTCGTGAAGGGACCAAAAAAGAAGGATCACAAGAAGATATGGTCACGTCCAGTAGTCAAGAACCAAGAACGAAATGTGTTCTTATTCAGACGGAACAGGTGCAAAACAAAATTGTTCCCGACAAGGTGACTTTGATTCATTTAATTGATTTTAATTAGAACATTAGAAATTTGATAATAGATAGGATCAAATTATTTATTCAGCATAATATCTAACTATATACACTGAAGCTTCACTTATTTTAATCCGGTCCACGCAAATCCGTGACAAAATTCGCACTTATTTTAACTTCCATGTACTTATAAAAAATTTCTCTGATTGGCTGATCCAATTCGCAACCAATGAAAATTCTAGTTAGTTTTGATTGGTCGACAAGTTAAAATAAGTGGGATTTCGAATTGTTAAAATAAATGCGACTTCAAATAATCGAGACTCTAAATAAGTAAAGTTTCAGTGTAATAATTAAGTTTAACTGAATTTTAATTAAAGTAAAAATTTAAACTTTAGCAAACATTCATGATTTTTAAATTATATTCTTTAATTTTTCAATTAAGTAAACCTCGATTTATTTTAATCTTCAGAATCTTGAATTGTTTTTTCAAAAGTTACCGAACAGTGAATTCTTTTGAAAGTTTTTAAATGATAAAATAAAATGTAATTTCTTAAATTCGAGTACAGAAGTTCATCACACTTGCAGGTAAAGACTGTTATTGATAAATTACGTGAAGAATTAAGGAACGAAATGGAACAGGAGAAATGTAGAGACATCGAAAATCTACAAGCGGAACACGCAAAACAGTTGAGACAGTTAAATGAAAGACACCAACAACTTATTTCTGAAATAAAGAAAAAACAATGGGTACGTTCTTTAAATATTAATCTTGTTTACTAGTGAAAATATATATTCTTAGGAATTTTTTAATATAACTCAATAACTTTTATCATTTTAAATTATTTTCTCAAAATTTTGTTACCTGTTTAATTTATATTTTTCTCTATTGCGGATTTAACTATTTTCTATGTATTTTTTATTTTAATTTGTATAAACTGTATACCCAATAATCAGAAACGCCAGGGAATTTGAAAAAGACAAGATACGTTTTTTCAAGTTACCGAACTTTTGTTCGAAAATATTCAAAAATAGCTAGTAAAAATCATAACGAAAACAATGATTAAAACAAATACCAAAGAAAACAAAAAAAAATCATTTTTAACAAATATGTGATTGAAATATTAACTGAAAGAAAATTTTATATTTGTTTAAAAACAGCAAAACCGAGAAAAAAGTTACATTAATTTTAAATAAGAAATATTACAAAAATAATTTATATATTTTTTTGATTCTTTGACCTTTTAATACATTTTCTAATTTTATCACCATTTTTCTATTTTTTAGAAAGTTTTTCCTTTTCTCAAAACTGAATTAATTATTTCTTAATATTTGTTATTAACGATTATGTTTCACGTAAAGTCATTGCAAACTATTTTTAGAAATATTTGATACATTGTGGGATTAATTTATGATATGTGTACAATACGTTTTTGACTATTATGTTATACAAATTCCTATAGTTGCCTTGTAATTACAATTCGAATATTGAGTTGCAAGAAAAAAGGTTATAGTTTTTATAGTATAGAAATGTGAAAAATGTTACCATTAATATTGAAGTTTTAAAAAGTTTTCTCAAAAATGTTTGTAATTCAAAATGTTTTTTAATTTAAAAATTAGTGTTTTCTTGAACACTAATAACTTTTCCCCCAATAGACGAATAAATCCAATTTTTCAACAATTATAACTATTTTAGAACCAATAATTAAAGATAAAAAAAACAAGATTCATTTGATTGGACAAAATTTATAAAATTTAGGAATTGGAAAAAAAAATTGGAATTTGAGAAAAAAATACTTAAAATTTTTAGAAATTGTTTAAATAAAAATGAGAATAATTAAATTTGAGTCAAATAATAGTAAAATAGTATAAATAATAGGAAATTGATGATAATTATTGCAATTTTAGAAAAATAATTAAAACAAATACAAAATATATGTGTAGTAAAAGAAAGTATCAAATTAAAAAATGATTTCAAGAATTTTAAATTGAGAAAAATAATTAAAACATTATGGAAATGATCGAAAATTGAATAAAGTAATGAAAATTTGAGATAAATAATTGAAATTTTTGGAATTAATAAAAAAAATAATCAAAATAGTATAATATTTATGGGAATCATTGCAAATAAAAAAATAATACTTAAAAATTGACGAACGTATATGAAATTTGAGAAAAACAATTGAAGAATGGTTAAAACATTGAAAACTGGATACAATAACTTAAATTTGAGATAATAAATGAAAATTTAGGAAATTAGTCGAAACATAATTAATATATCTAATTAAAATATGAAGAAAATAATTGCAAAAAGATAATAAAAGAAAATGAAAATTGAAAAATGAGATAAAGAGTTGATAATTTAGGTTTTTAATTGATAAAAATAATTAAAAATTGAAGAAATTGATGCCAAAATGATAACAATAATAATTGAAAATTGAAGAAAATTGTTAAAATATAAAAAATATATTTTAAAATCTAAGAAAATAATTGAAGAATATCTAATGAAAATAATAAAAAATTGGAGAAAATATTTGCAAAATAATTTGAAAAATAATTAAAAATTAAAGAAAATAATTTTAATTTGTGAAAAATAATTGAAAAAATTACAACGCTTATTGTAATAAATGAACAAAATTGCCAAATGACAAAAATTGAAAAAATAACTGGAATTTGAGATAAATAATAAAAAAATTAAAAAATGATTATAAGAATTTTAATTTAAGGAAAATAATTGAAACATTGTGGAAATAATTGAAAATTGAAGAAAATAATAAAAATTTGAAAAAAAAAATTGAAAAAATTACAGAATATATTTAAGGTAAACAATACTACTTGAAAAATGACAAAAATAATTGAAGAATGATTAAGAATTGAAGAATAGATATAATAACTTAGATTGGAGATAATAAATGAAAATTTTGGAAATTAATTGAAAAAAAATTAATATATCTAATTAAAAGGTGGATAAAATAATTGCAAAAAGATAAAAGAAAATTGAAAAAAATAATTGAAAAATTAGATAAATAATTGAAAATTTAGGAATTTAATTGAAGAATAGCAAAAATAATTAAAAATTGAAGAAATTAATTGCAAACTGATAACAATAGGAATTGAAAATTGAAGAAAATTGTTAATTTTTGAGAACAATATTTTAAAATTTTATAATTGATCAAAAAAAAAATAATTATAAAAAAGTTGAGAAAAGATTTGCATAGTAAAATATTATATTTGTAATAAAAGAAAATAATTGCAGAATGATGAAAATAATTGTGAATTGAGGAAATAACTAAAATTTGAAATAAATAATAATAAAAATTAGAAAATTAAGTAAAGAAAAATTAAAAAAAGTAAATGAAAATCGTAGAAATAGTTGAAAATTGAAGAAAATAATAAAAATTTGTAAAAAATAATTGAAAAAATTACAGAATATATTTGAGATAAACAAGGCTGTTTGAAAAATGAAAAAATAATTGGAAATTAAGACAAAAAATTGAGAAAATTGCAGACAATATGTGAAATAAAAGAAAGTACTTAATTGCAAAAAGATTTCAAGATTTTTAAATTGAGGAAAATAAATTAAATATTATAGAAATAATCGAAAATTAAAGAAAATAAAGAAAATTTGAGATAAATAATTGAAATTTCGGAACTAATCAACAAATAATCAAAGTAATATAAAATTTGTAAATATCATTGCGGATTAATAAAAATTGACGAACGTAATTAAAATTTGAGAAAAATAACTGAAGAATGATTATAACATTGAAAAGTGGATAGAATAACTTAGATTTGAGATAATAAATGAAAATTTAGGAAATTCATTGAAAAATAATTAATATAGGTATCTAATTAAAAGGCGGAGAAAATAATTGCAAAGAAATTATTTAAATTATTAAATTATTATTATTAAATTAAAAATTGAAGAAATTGATTGCAAAATGATAACAATAATAATTAAAAATTGAAAAAAATAAGTAAAATTTGAGGAAAATATTTTAAAATCTAAGAAATTAATTGAAGAATAATGAAACTAGTAAAAAATTCAAGATAATATTTGCAAAGTAATAAAAGTAATTAATAATTAAAGAAAATAATTTTAATTTGTGAAAAATAATTGAAAAAATTACAATATTATATTTGTAATAAAAGATGTAAAATTCTGCAATTATTAAAAATAATGGCAGAATGATCAACATAATTGTAAATTTAAGAAATAACTGAAATTCGAAATAAATAATAAAAAAAATTAGAAAATGATTTTAAGAATTTTAAATTTAGGAAAATAATTAAAATAGTCTAGTAATAATTAAAAATTAAAGAATCTAATAATAATTTGTAAAAAATAATTGAAAAAATTACAGAATATATTTAAGATAAACAAGACTACTTGAAAAATGATAAAAATAATTGGGAATTAAAGATAATTATGGAAATTTGAGAAAAAATTAGATAAAATTACAGACTATATTTAAAATAAAAGAAATCACCTAATTACAAAATTATTTCAAGAATAATCGAGTAGAAATAATCGAAAATTGATGGAAACAATGGAAATTTGAGGCAAATAATTGAAAATTTCGTAATTAGTTGAAAAATAATCAAAATAGTATAAAATTTGTGAAAATAATTGCGAATTAAAAAAATAATTAATAATTGACGAACGTAATAAAAATTTGTGAAAAATAATTCAAAATTAAAGATAATTATGAAAATTTAAGAAAAAAAAATTGAGAATATTACAGAATTTATTTGATTCATAAGAAAGTGATTAAAAATCATAGAACATCATTTAAATGCTTGAAAACTAGAACTAAAAAAATTTAAAACAATAATTAAAAAATAAATAAAAATTGATGAAGATTGAAACAGGTTTTTCAATATTGAAAAAGATTTGGAAAATGTTTCTAGAAAACGATGAAAATATTAAAACTGATAATTAACTTAACAAAATTGAATGAGTTATGTCCTTACATTATTTTAATGCCTTTACAAATTGATATTAATAATTCAATATTGAATAATTGAAACTTGCGGAAATTGAATTTAAAGTTTAGGCGAAAAATTGAAAAATAACGAAAAGAATTAGAAATTAAAAAAAAAATTTAAAAATGATAAAAATAGTTGAAAATTGTAGCAAATAATTGAAGTCATAATAGAAAAGAATTGTTAAAAATTCAGGACATTTTTAAATAAAACTTATTGTACCAAACTAACTGTTCTTAAAATGTAATTTTTCAAGTAGTATTGTTTACCTTAAATATATTCTGTAATTTTTTCAATTTTTTTTCAAATTTTTAATATTTTCTTCAATTTTCAATTATTTCCACAATGTTTCAATTATTTTCCTTAAATTAAAATTCTTATCATCATTTTTTAATTCTTTTATTATTTATCTCAAATTCCAGTTATTTGTTCAGTTTACAATTATTTTTGTCATTTGGCAATTTTGTTTATTTATTACAAATAAACGGTGTAATTTTTTCAATTATTTTCCACAAATTAAAATTATTTTCTTCAATTTTTAAGTATTATTTTTTTTTATTTGCAATGATTTCCATAAATATTATACTATTTTGATTATTTTCCGAAAATTTCAATTATTTATCTCAAATTTTCATTTTTTTATTCAATTATCAATCATTTCCATAATGTTTTAATTATTTTTCTCAATTTAAAATTCTTGAAATCATTTTTTAATTTGGTACTTTCTTTTACTACACATATATTTTGTATTTGTTTTAATTATTTTTCTAAAATTGCAATAATTATCTTCAATTTTCTATTTTTTTTTCTATTTTACTATTATTTGACTCAATTTTAATTATTCTCATTTTTATTTAAACAATTTCTAAAAATTTTAAGTATTTTTTTCTCAAATTCCAATTTTTTTTTCCAATTCCTAAATTTTATAAATTTTGTCCTATTCAAATGAATCTTGTTTTATTTATCTTTAATTATTGGATCTAAAATATTTATAATTGTTGAAAAATTGAATTTATTCGTCTATTGGGGGAAAAGTTATTAGTGTTCAAGAAAACACTAATTTTTTAATTAAAAAACATTTTGAATTAAAAACATTTTTGAAAAAACTTTTCAAAACTTCAATATTAATTGTAAAATTTTTCACATTTCTATACTATAAAAACTATAACCTTTTTTTCTTGCAACTCAATATTTGAATTGTAATTACAAGGCAAATATAGGAATTTGTATAACATAATAGTGAAAAACGTATTGTACACATATTATAAATTAATCCCACAAAGTATCAAATATTTCTAAAAATAATCCGCAACGACTTTAGGTGAAACATAATCGTTTGAGGAGAAAAGTTAGTAAAGTTTCCCAGGCCAAAAGATTTTTTTTTTTTTTATAAATGATTTAAAAAAATAACAAATATTAAGAAATAATTAATTCAGTTTTGAGAAAAGGAAAAACTTTCTAAAAAATAGAAAAATGGTGATAAAATTAGAAAATGTATTAAAAGGTCAAAGAATCAAAAAAATATATAAATTATTTTTGTAATATTTCTTATTTAAAATTAATGTAACTTTTTTCTCGGTTTTATTGTTTTTAAACAAATATAAAATTTTCTTTCAGTTAATATTTCAATCACATATTTGTTAAAAATGATTTTTTTTTTTTCTTTGGTATTTGTTTTAATCATTATTTTCGTTATGATTTTTACAAGCTATTTTTGAATATTTTCGAACAAAAGTTCGGTAACTTGAAAAAACGTATCTTGTCTTTTTCAAAAATTAATCCCACAAAGTATTAATTTTTTTTTTAAAATAACGACTTTAGGTTAAATATAATGGTTTGGCTTCTATTTATAATTCTATTTAATATATTTATTGTTTTGAAATGTAAAATTTAATTAATGTTGCAGTGCTTTAATTGTGAGAATGAAGCAATTTATCATTGCTGTTGGAATACTGCTTACTGCAGCACAGACTGTCAGCAACATCATTGGCAGCGAGAGCATAAGAGAGTGTGTCGTCGTAAACGATAACGATTGAGTCCATCCATATTGTCGAACAGATCGCTAAAAGCACAAATATTTCTTCTCGACATGACGGAATTACTTTCCAAGCCTTTCTTTTAGATGTTTCTATAAAACATCAATTGACCAATGAACATTGACTCGAGGATTTTCTCCTCCAATTTCTGCACTTATATAGTTTTTAAGTCAAATGTTCAAAAAAAATATGTTAAAGAAATAATAGACCAACAATTGACTAACTAAAAAAAAAATCTAGTGTATATAGGTAAACAATTTGGAGTGGCGAGTCTCTTTTCAAATTCAAGTTTTTTTTTTAGAGCAATTAAACTTTCGGTCAAGATAAGTCAAACTTATCTTTTCTAATGAAAGAAAGTAAAACTTAAAAATGTTTATCAATGTTTTGAGTAAGCAGTAAAAAGAAAGATATATTCTTTGAAAAGAAAGAAAAAGCCTAAGAAATTTTGAGTGTGTTATTAATCGTTTAAAGTTTCATTTTTATTTCTTGTTGTCGTTTAATATATTGGCTAAAAGATTTATTATTAATTTTTAGTTGATTGGCATTTAATTACTATGCAAATCTTTTAATTATTTATCAAGTTCTATTGACGCATTTTAATTCTTATGCTTTTTTTATTTAATTAAATTTAAGGAAGAAATTGCTTGAAGTTTGTGCTCTTTATATGTCTGAGCAATGAGTAGAAAAAATTGCTGTGATAAATTGCACATAGTGCAAGCATTCTGTACAAAAAAAAAGCCTTACAAATTTGCAAATACTTTAATATATATATTGTCTATCTTGAGTAAACTTTTTAAAATTATTAGTTATTCTCAAGAATATATTATTCGTTTTCTTTTTAATCTTGATGAAAGTAAGTACTTGATATTTGTTTCAAGTAATAACAAAAGTAAGTGTTTAAACAAAATTATTAAATTGATTGGCAGAAAATGTATCATTTAAAGAAATTGAAATGTCTCTTCCTTTAATTACGTAAAGCGTATGTAAATTTAACAGAGCAGAAAGTAAACATAAAAAATAAACAATAGAACAGAAAATAAACATAAGAAATAACCAACAGAAAATTAGAAAACAAACAAATTTAATAAAATTTATCTATATTGCACAAGTCGAAACTTTCAGTCTTTACATTAAAGCATTTCTGTCGTTCCTATTTCTTATTATTATCAATTTAATCTACGTATATTTCATAGTTACGTTTTACAATTGTCTTCGAAAAATAATTGCCCGTTAAGATGATTCCTTATTAAAAAATAAGCTCTTGTACGATGAATTGATTAATATAATAAACGTTTCATTAAATCAAATTTTAATTTAATTTTAAGTTTGTACATTTTTAGTGTTAAGTTAAAGCTTAGATAGATTATTTTATGGTTTTTTTTTCGTTATATTTTAAAATACTAACAGTCTAGCAAGTACTATAAAATATTTTTACATTCATGAATTTTAATTTCGAGTATTTTTTGTATTAATAAACATCTCGTTTTTGTCGTTTATAGTGGTTTCATTTATTCATTAAACAAAAAATTATACAAATAAGTGAAAACATCTTTTTAATTATTAAAAAAATTGTTGGTGTCAAAATTTAAGAAATTCACAAAATAAAAGAAAATTTACAATTTGTAAACGAAATTCAAAAAATGGATATAAATTTACAGAATTGAAAAAATAAATTAAATTCAATCAAATAATTTAAAAATTATGAAAATTATAGGAATAACTGTTGGAACTAATTGAAAATTAAAAGACTGGATTGAAAATCAATGAAAATAATTGCAATTAAAGACAATAATTGAAAATTGAAGAAAGTAATAAAAAATGAAGAAATAAATTGAAAATTTAAATAATTAAATTATTGCAATTTGACAAAATAATTAATAATTGAAAAAAATTACAAAACAATGGCGAAAATAATTGACAATTAAAAAAACAAAATTCGAAAAATGGCTATATTAATACACACTAAAAAAAATTTTTATATAAAACAATAAAAACTAAATTTCAAAAAAATTATACGAATAATTGTTGAAAATAATTGTAAATTAAAGAACTGGATTTAAAGTAGAAAAAACAAAAATTGAAGAAAATAATTAAAAATTTAAGAATGGAATTAAAATTTAAAGAATATAATAAAAGATTTAAAAAAGTAATTAAAAAAATTAGAGGATTATTGAATATGGAAGAGAATTATTGCAAATTGAAAAGTGGAATTTAAATTTGAATAAAAATTGAGAATTTCAGAGAATATTTGAACAAAAATGACGAAAATAAATGACAATTGAAAACAAAATTCAAAAATAATAAACAATTTCAAAAAATAATTTAAAACATTAAACAATAAACATGAAATTTAAGCTAAATAATTGAAAAATTATAGGAATAATTGTAAATTGAACAACTGAATTGAAAAAGGAAAACAAATGAAATTTATGAAAATAAAATTAAAAATTGAATTGATAATTTTAAACAAATTTTAAAAACCAGATAATTATTGAATATTGGAGAATTGAATGAAAATTGAAAAAAAAAAAATTGAAAATTGCAGAAAATAATTTAAATTTGAAAAATGGAATTGAAGAATAGAATTAAAATTTGTAGAATATAATTGAACAACTGTATCTAAAATCAAAGAAATTCATTGATGTAGAGAAAAATAATTGATATAAGTCGAGAATTTTTTATTATTAAAATATTAAATTTATATTAAATTGAAGAAAATTGTTGCAACGAAAATTTAAAACAATTTTTATGATTGGAAAAATTAATTAAAAAAGCCGAGAATTTTTTAATACTGAAGAGTTAGTTGAAAATCGTACAAATAAATGAAAAATGAAGAATGTAATTGAAATTAGAAAAATATAATTAAAAATTGAAAAAGTTATTGATAAAACTCGAGAATTATTGAATGTAGAAAAAAAAGTTGAAAACTGAAAAATGGAATTACTAAATTAAAAAAAAAAAATTGAGAATTGAAGGAAATATATGAACAATTGAATTTAATATTAAACATACTTATTGATGATTGAAAAAAATAATTGACCAAAGGCAGACATTTTTTAAATTTTAAACTAATAATTGAAAATTTAAAAATGGAATGGAAATTTGAAGAAAGTAATTGAGAATTGAAGAAAATAGTTGTAGAATTGAACAATTGAATTGAAAATTTAAAACAAATTTTATGAGTAAAAAGAAATAATTAAAAACATCTGAGAATCATTAAATATTGTGGAATTAGTTGATAATTGATGAAAATAATTAAAATTGTAGAAATAAATTGAAAATTGAAGAATTAAATTGAAGCTGTATGATAATATTTTATAATCTTAGAAAAATATTTTAATATTATTATTATATTTTAATTAAATATTACGGAAAATAATTGTCAATTGATAAAAAAATCGATAAATGGCGAGATTAATGGTCATCAGAAAAAAAAATTTCTAAAGTTTAAAGAACAACTATAAATTAAGGGATAATAATAAATTATCAATTGAAAACTAGATAATTAAAGAAAAATTGTAGAAAATAAATAAAAATTGAAGAAATCAAATGGAAATTTTAGAAATGTATTGAAATTTCAAAAAAATAATTGATAATTGAAAAGAGGCTAGAATTATTGAATAAAATAATTAAAAATTAAGGAAAATAATTGAGAACTGACTTAAAAAATTAAAAAACAAAAAAAATTTAATTTAAAGACTAAATAATTAAATTTAAATATTAAGAAAATAGGTAATTAAAAGAAAGATTACAAAATGACAAAAATACTTGAATATTAAATAAAATAATTGAGAAGTGAGGAAAATAATTGACAATATTGAAAAAAAATTCTAAAACTGACAAGAATAATCGACAACGGAACAAAATAATTAAAAAAATTAAAGAATAATTACAAAATTTAAGGAGAATAATTGTAATTTGAAAACTGTTAACATTTATAGAAAAAATTATAAATTTATTAATAATGAAATTAAAATTATTTCAACTGATATTTTTAAATTAAAATTTTAATGAATGTAAATACATTTTTTAAAAAGTAGCTGGTTTAAAACAAAAAATATCTAAGTGCCAAACTGTAGGTGTGGACAGAAAAAATGAATGAAGGAATGAAACAATTTGCGAATTATTAGTATATATAGATTCTCCTAAATATTAGTTAATATTTTCGGATTTTCAAGCATTCCCACATAATCACAAGTATTTTTAGGTATTAAATTCCTTTGAGAATATATTCTTCGAACACTTTAAAATGGAGTTGACGACCCCTCGCAAGTTCAACTAACTTATGAAATTAAATACAAATACCCAGAAGCTATTTAAGAATAAATTAATACATTAATTATTACTTTATATATAAATTATTATTTACAAGCTTTCAGTCGTATAAACGCAGGAAATACGATTTTTAAATTTACAGGGACCACAGTATTTTTTCCTTTAAATTAAACGAGAAGGTAAATTATTGTATGAAAATATATTTAAAAAGCTGATAAAAACGGTAAAAAACAAACAAATTAAGTGTTTATTAATTTATATCTAAATATTAAAATTTGCATTAAATCTCCAGTCTATTAAAATTTAGATAATTTATGGTTCCGATTGAATGATTAAGTTTGTTCAAGTATTCAATGAATAAAATTCATTGAATAATGAAAAGATAAATATTAAATTAAAATATTAAATTATAAATATTATAATTAAAAGATAAATTGATTAATATTAGAAGGAATTGAAATATAAATTGTTAAAAATTTCAATAAATTTGATTCATTGAAAATAAATAAAAAAAAGACTGTGATCTCTGTCTATAATAAAAAATTTTTAAAAATTCTCTTAAATTTTCACTTCTGTTTCTTCATTTGCTGTGGGACTTTCGTCTAAATTAAATTCACCGATTTTAATGAAATTCGTGTTTATTACTCCGCTAAGGGTTAATTTTTCTAATAACTGAAGTTCAGCTTGATTCAGTTTATCTCCCAATTGCCTCAAAGCACACAAAACTTCTCCACGTTCTCTTTCACTAGCGTCTTTACTCAATTTTCCAAGTCTTAATTCTCTGTCAATTTCCAAAAGTCGATTCCTCAAACGATCTGGTTCTCTTTTACCAAACATTCTGATCACTGCAGGAGTCTTAAAAGCTGAACTAATTGCTACTTGAATTGCCTGAAATATCAAAAATTAATTATTGACATTAAAAATGTATTTAAATACAAATTCAAAAAAATACCTGCTGCATTGCTCCGAGTTCGTCAACAAGAGTTACGTCCCCAGATATAAGTCTTTGTAAACTTTCGTTAAATTCTCTTAATTGTTCCATAGTTTCTTCTTTAGTTTCCTGATATTCAGCCTCATCTAATTCATCTCTAAATATATAAAAATTAAAAGATTACAAGCAACTTTTCAAATGAAGAACAAACATTTTAAATAAAAAAAGAAACAAAAAAGTTTAAATCATCGAAGAAAATATTCACCTGCAATTTTCTAGATCCTCTAATTGTTGTACAAGCCTGTCAAGTTGTTCTTCTAAATTTTTTGTCAGTCTTTCGGTCTCAGCTTTTCCGTACGAAGTCATTTTTAATCAAAAAAATTTGATTTACCTGAAAATACAATCATAAAGTTTGAGGTTATGTTTCTACCTACATTAACAGTTTTCAATGGATTATTTTTAAGTCAAAGCAACTAATTTTATATTAAGTGCAAAACTGGAACTTATGTGCTCTTTCGTGTTTTTTTTTATCAATATGTGTGATAAGAAAGCAGATAAGAATTTAAGTGAAAAACATTACATTTACCGGTTGTAGTTCAAATTTTATACAAAGAGTGGCGCATAAATCGCAAAGTGAAATTCATGGTTGAATGCTTTTTACGTGTATTGCTAATTTATTTTTTTATTGTATTATTATTTAGATTATTGTGAAAAAAAACTTAATACTAACAAACATTAGTAAAGCTACGAGCAAGGTTCTACGCTAAAATGTAAGTATATCATACTTTTTTTGCATGCAAAAACAATATATTAAAATTCGACATTTAGGTGTGATGATGGAAAAAGTATTTGTTGTTGTAATAAGAATTATTTTTTTATTTAAAAAATTCCATATTAGTTTAAAGCCTCGTACGATATGTTACATAAATTTACAGGCTCTAAGCGTATAATTTTCTTTTCTTTGTTTTTACTTGCATGGAAACTAGTTAAACGAATTCTTTTATTAAAAAAGTACTTTCTGTCGTTATGACGAAATCTTGGCGCAAAGAAGGGGAGCACATGCCTTTTTCCAGAAATGTTTTTACATTTTTGTTTATAAAGGTGTTTAATTCATTGACCTTTTTGATAGTTTCTAATGAAATGTTCCATTTGAATAATATTTATATAAATAATTAGTTTTTACGTTGAAAATATGCCGCCTTTTGTTCTTATAAGCACAACTGAAAGTTTCTAACCTATAAAAATGCAAAATCTGGAAAACCGTTAGTAATTGAAATTTTTATAAAATTTGCCATAAATGTAAATTTTAGACAAGCAATAGGACTCGGGAAAAATATAACATTTTTAATTAGTTGATTCTGTTTGTGTAACGAATTTTTTTACAATACTGAGATAAAATGGATAAAATTATAAAAATTTGCGTCTTATTCAAGAAGTTCAAAATGGCTGAAATTTTATAATACATTATTTATATTTGAATTTTATTCTGATATTTTATTAACAGAATGTTAATAGTATTTAAAAACAAAATTATATAGAGTATTAAAATTGTTTCTGTTTTTGATAATAAAAATTCTTCTGCATATTTTAAATTTGATTACAAAAACCAATAATAATACAATTTTGTATAAATAAAATGCACCTTTATTGGGTATAAATTTTAGTTTAATTATAAAAAAAAATTGTATTTCCCAACTGGTCTTTTAATTTATGTCTCTTGTGTTATTTTAATGTTGCTCTTATAAAATTAGAAAGTTTCTGAACCAATTTTTAAAAATTATTATTTTTTAAATCGTAAAATAAATTCTTTTTAGTTCAAATTCAGTTCTTATAAGTATTTTAAGAGAATTTAAATTTGCGTGTTTGAGGACAAGGTTCTTAGACTAGACTAAAATACAGGTCATTGCTTCCGTTTTCAAGGTGTTTATATTATTTTAACATTAATGGAAGCGTACATAAATTACGTAATAAGTTATTAGCCCTTTTTGACACTTTCATGTAATATATCACAAGTTTTATATTCTCTTATATTTTTTTAATTACAATTGTGAATTACTTTCATTATTTTTTTTAAAAAAGTTCAATTTTTCATTATTTATATCATTTTTTCTACAATTTCCCGTCAAATTTTTCCTTATTGGTTATTTTATCTATTTTTCTTTAACTTTTCCGAAACTGATGTTTTTTCAATCTGTTCCTTTTTCTAATTTTATAAAAGATTTTTCTCCTTTTGTTTTCCATTTTTTCTTTTTTTCTTACAATATGTATGTATTCTAATTTTTTTTAACGTCTTGTAGATTTCTTTCAATTTTTTTTCACGCTTTTTTAAAAAGGATTTCCAAATCCAATTTTTTCAAAGAATGCATATGTTCTTAAAATGTCTATATCAATTTTTTTGTTCTGGGCATTTTTCCAAAAAATTTAATTTTAAGATTTTTTTTGTACCTTTAAAATTGTTTTCAGTTTCTTAAATTTCCCTTTTTTTTTTTAACAATTTCCTAAACTTTTTTATTTTTGTGAAATTTTCATATTCTTTTGAATAAATTTTCACCTTATTTTTACTTTTTTTTTTAAGAGGTTAAAAATATAGGTTTTTTTCTAAAAACTTGAAAATTTGCGATCATTATTATTTTTTTTTATTATTCAATTTTCTCCATACTTTGTTAGATTTTATAATAGGTTTTGTTTATTTTTAAAATATTTTTTTGATCATTTTTTATCCACTTTTCTACGTTTTCTTTTTTATTTTTCAGATATTAATTGTTTTTTTCAGTCTTTAAATTGTTCTCATGAATATTTAAATTTATTACACAAGTTTTCATTTATTTTTGCCACTTTCTAATTATTTCATTTAAATTTCAATTATGTTCTTCAATCTTTAAATTATTGCCAGGAATATTTAAATTTTCTACACAAGTTTCAATTTACTTTTGTTATTTTTCAATTTTTTTTTCAAATTTCAATTACTTTTGTCATTATTTAAGTATTTTGGTCATTTTCCAATTATTTCATTCAATTTTTTTTATTGTCATGAAGTTTTAAAATTTGTACACCAGTTTTAAATTATTTTCTGCAAAATTTTAATCATTCTCTTATTTCTTTTTGTTATTTTCATGAATTTAGAAATTTTTTACACCTTTTTCAATTATTTTCTACAAATTTCAGTTATTTTCTTCAGTCTTTAATTACTTCATATTTAAATTTTTTTGACGTTCTTGACTTATTTTCTTCAAACTGCTATTAATTTCTTTAATTTTCAATTATTTTTCTCTTGTAAATTTAATTATTTTTTGAATTTTTCAATTACTTTCTTCAAATTTTAATTATTTTGTTTTAAATTTTAAATTTTTGTCTCCATTTTGTGGTTTTCTATTAATTTTTCAATTAGTTTTGTCATATTATAATTTTTTTCAAATTTGAATTATTTTTGTCATTTTTCAACTGTTCCCTAAATATAAAATTGTTTAATTATTTTCTTCAAGTTTTAATTATTTTATTGAATCTTCTATTAATTTTTTAATTTTTCAACTACTGTCTAAAAATTCCATTTTTACACTAGCTTTCATAATAAATGTCATTATGCAATTAGTTTTTTCACATGTTAATTATTACATCAATATCTCAATTATTGTACTCAAAATTTAATTTCTTTACACCAGACTCAAAATATTTTTTTCAAATTAAAATTATTTTTGTCATTTTTTAACTATTGTCTACATATATAACATTTTTTTTGTCATGTTTTAATTATTTTCTTCAAGTTTCAATTTTTTTTCTTGAAACTTCTATTATTTCTTTCAATTTTTCAACTATTGTCTAAAAATTATAATTTCTATACAATCTTTTTTTATTATTTATGTCATTATTCTATTAGTTTTTTCACATTTTAATTATTTTGTCAATTATTTTCATCAAATTTAAATTATTTCGAATCAATTTTTCAATTTTTGTCTTTATTTTTTTATTATTAATTAATTTCTCAATTATTTTTGTCATTTTACAATTTTTTTCGAAATTTGGATTATTTTTTAACTGTTCTCCACATATAAAATTTATTTAAACATTTTTAAATTATTTTCTTTAAGTTTCAATTTTTTTCTTGAAAATTCTATTATTTTTTTAATTTTTCAACTATTGTCTAAAAAGTTCAATTGTCATTCTTCAATTATTTTCTTACAATTTTAAGTATTTTTGAAACTTTGCAATTATATTGGTTCAATTTTTAAAATTTTGTCTTTAATTTTTTTATTTTTTAAGCAATTTTGCTTTCTCACAGAGAAAGTATTTCAATTAGTTTTGTCATTTTACAATTTTCTTTCAAATTTGAATTATTTTTATCATTTTTCAACTGTTTTCTACATAAGTATAAAAATTTTTTTTAACATTTTTTAATTATTTTTCTTAAGTTTCAATTATTTTCTTGAAACTTCTATTATTTTTCAATTTTTTAAATATTGTCTAAAAAGTTCAATTTTTACTCCATTGTTCAATTAGTTTCTTCACATTTTAATTATTTTCTCAATATCTCAATCATTGTTCTCAAATTTTCAATTTTTTACGCCAGTTTCAAATTATTTTTTTCAAATTTAATTATTTTTAAAACTTTTTAATTATTTTCTTCAAATTTCAATCACTTTGTTTCAAATTTTCAATTTTTGTCTTCCTTTTTTGATTTTTAATCAATTTTTCAATTAGCTTTGTCTTTACAGAATTTTTTTTCAAATTTGAATTATTTTTGTCATTTTTCAATTGTGTCATACATATAAAATTTTTTTAAATTTTATTTAATTATTTTCTTGAAAATTCTATTATTTTTTCAATTTTTCAACTATTGTCTAAAAAGACCAATTTTTACATCAGCTTTCAATTAAAAATGTTATTATTTAATTAGATTTTTCACATTTTAATTATTTTGTCAATATCTTAATCATTGTAAACTCAAACTTTAAATTTTTTATGGCAGTCACAAGTTATTTTTTTTAAATTTCAATTATTTTTGTCATTCTTCAATTATTTTCTTGTAAGTTTAATTTTTCTTCAATGATTTTCTTCAAATTTAAATTAATTTGTTTCCAATTTTCAATTTTTATCTACATTTTTTGATTTTTAATCAATTTTTCAATTAGCTTTGTCAACTTACATTTTTTCAAATTTGAATTATTTTTTTTATTTTTCAACTGTTTTATACACATAAAAAATTTTTTAAAATTTTTTAATTATTTTCTTCAAATTTCAATTCTTTTGTTTCAAAATTAAAATTTTTTTCTTCATTTTTTGATTTTGATTTAATTTTTTTTTCAAATTTAAATTATTTTGTCGTTTTTTAACTGCTTTCTACATATACCTATACATTTTTTTTGCTATGTTTTAATTATTTTCTTCTAGTTTTAATTTTTTTCTTGAAACTTCTATTATTTTTTTCCAAATTTCCAACTATTGTCTAAAAATTTCAATTTTTACACCATCTTTCAATTGTAAATGTCAGTATTCAATTAGTTTCTTTACATTTTAATTATTTTGTCAATTTCTCAATTATTGAACTCAAATTTGTAATTTTCTACACCAGTCTCAAATTATGTTTCTTAAACTTTAATTATTTTTGTCATTCTTCAATTATTTTCTTGATATTTTAATTATTTTCTTTAAATTTCAATTATTTTGTTTCAAATTTTCAATTTTTGTCTCCATTTTTTGATTTTTATTTAATTTTTCAATTATTTTTGTCATTTTACAATTTCTTTTTCAAATTTGAATTATTTTTATCATTTTTCAACTGTTTTTCAAATATAAAATTTTTTTAAACATTTTTTAATTATTTTCCACAAATTTCAATTATTTTCTTGAAACTTCTATTATTTTTCAATTTTGCAACTATTGTCTAAAAAATTCAATTTTTACACCAGCTTTCAATTGTAAATGTCATTATTCAATTAGTTTCTTCACATTTTAATTATTTTGTCAATATCTCAATCATTGTTCTCAAATTTTTAATTTTTTACTCCACTTTCAAACTATTTTTGTCCAATTTTAATTATTTTTGTCATTCTTTAATTATTTTCTTGTAAGTTTAATTTTTACACCAGCTTTAAATTATTTAGGTATGTCATTATTCAATTATTTTCTTCACATTTTAATCATCTCGTCAATGTCTCAATTATTGTACTCAAAATTTAAATTTTTTATACCAGTCCCTAATTCATTTTCTTCAAATTTTAATTATTTTCTTACAATTTTAAGTATTTTTGAAATATTTATAACAAATATTATTTTGTTTCAAATTTTCCATTTTTATCTTCATTTTTTGATTTTTAATTAATTTCTTAATTACTTTTGTCAATTTACAATTTTTTTTCACATTTCAATTATTTTTGTCATTTTTCAATTATTTTCTTGTAAGTTTAATTTTTACACCAGCTTTAAATTATTTATGTCATTATTCAATTATTTTCTTCACATTTTAATCATTTCGTCAATGTCTCAATTATTGTACTCAAAATTTAAATTTTTTATACCAGTCTCTAATTCATTTTCTTCAAATTTTAATTATTTTCTTACAATTTTAAGTATTTTTGAAACTTTTCAATTATTTTGTTTCAAATTTTCAATTTTTGTCTTCATTTTTTGATTTTTAATTAATTTCTCAATTACTTTTGTCAATTTACAACTTTTTTTTTTCAAATTTCAATAATTATTGTCATTCTTTAATTATTTCCTTGTAAGTTTAATTTTTACACCAGCTTTAAATTATTTATGTCATTCAATTATTTTCTTCACATTTTAATTATTTCATCAATGTCTAAATTATTGTACTCAAAATTTAAATTTTTTATACCAGTGTCTAATTAATTTTCTTCAAATTTTAATTATTTTCTTACAATTTTAAGTATTTTTGAAACCTTTCAATATTATTTTGTTTAAAAATTTCAATTTTTGTCGTCATTTTTTTATTTTTAATTAATTTCTCAATTACTTTTGTCAATTTAAAATTTTTTTTTTCCAATTTTAATTATTTTTGTCATTCTTTAATTATTTTCTTGTAAGTTTAATTTTTACACCAACTTTAAATTCTTTATGTTATTATTCAATTATTTTCTTCACATTTTAATTATTTCGTTAATGTCTCAATTATTGTACTCAAAATTTTAATTTTTTATACCAGTCTCTTATTTTATTTTCTTCAAATTTTAATTATTTTCTTACAATTTTAAGTATTCTTGAAACTTTTTCAATTATTTTGTTTCAAATTTTCAATTTTTGCCTTCCTTTTTTGATTTTTAATTAATTTCTTAATTACTTTTGTCAATTTACAATTTTTTTTTTCAAATTTCAATTATTTTTGTCATTCTTTAATTATTTTCATGTAAGTTTAATTTTTACACCAGCTTTAAATTATTTATATCATTATTCAATTATTTTCTTCACATTTTAATCATTTCGTCAATGTCTCAATTATTGTACTCAAAATTTAAATTTTTTATACCAGTCCCTAATTCATTTTCATCAAATTTTAATTATTTTCTTACAATTTTAAGTATTTTTGAAACTTTTTCAATTATTTTGTTTCAAATTTTCAATTTTTGCCTTCCTTTTTTGATTTTTAATTAATTTCTTAATTACTTTTGTCAATTTACAATTTTTTTTTTCAAATTTCAATTATTTTTGTCATTCTTTAATTATTTTCATGTAAGTTTAATTTTTACACCAGCTTTAAATTATTTATATCATTATTCAATTATTTTCTTCACATTTTAATCATTTCGTCAATGTCTCAATTATTGTACTCAAAATTTAAATTTTTTATACCAGTCCCTAATTCATTTTCATCAAATTTTAATTATTTTCTTACAATTTTAAGTATTTTTGAAACTTTTCAATTATTTTGTTTCAAATTTTCAATTTTTGTCTTCATTTTTTGATTTTTAATTAATTTCTCAATTACTTTTGTCAATTTACAATTTTTTTTTTCAAATTTCAATTATTTTTGTCATTCGTTAATTATTTTCTTGTAAGTTTAATTTTTATACCAGCTTTAAATTATTTATGTCATTCAATTATTTTCTTCACATTTTAATTATTTCATCAATGTCTCAATTATTGTACTCAAAATTTAAATTTTTTATACCTGTGTCTAATTAATTTTCTTCAAATTGTAATTATTTTCTTACAATTTTAAGTATTTTTGAAACTTTTCAATATTATTTTGTTTCAAATTTTCAATTTTTGTCTTCATTTTTTGATTTTTAATTAATTTCTCAATTACTTTTGTCAATTTACAATTTTTTTTTTCAAATTTCAATTATTTTTGTCATTCGTTAATTATTTTCTTCATATTTCAATTATTGTTTCTCATTTTCAAATTATTTTCCTCAAATTTGAATGACATTCCTGAATTCCTGCTATCCGTCCCCAAATTAATATCAATACCATCAAACTCATTATTCTTTACTTCACATCCTAATTACCAAATAATTAAAATTACAAAAACCCAAATATGTACTTTTCCTTCTTAAAAAAATAAAAAATTCGTACCTCTGGCGCCCATTTTACAAATTCAAGCCACGGCCCTGATTAGTGGGAGAAATTTTCTAAAGGGCTCGATCTCAGCGCCTCTAGGATGCGCAATGACTTTTATCTCAGTTTATTGCGCAGCCAAGTGCGACAAAGAACTCGTGTAAAAGGGAAAGAGATTAGACAAGAAGGGAAGATTTGGTGTGTGATTACGAATCTCACCGTCATAAGGCGTGCTTCGTTCATTCCTTGAGTCAAGAAATAAATGGTTATTCTTTTTCATTGAAAAAAAAACTCGCTTTAAAGATTGTCAGGTACATCGCCACTGCTTGGCAATAACTGTTATTAATTTACAGATTTAGCGAGGCCGCATTGCGCGAGCTTTGTGTTGTGTGAGAAGACACGAGAAACAGTGGACTGCAGCGATCCTGAGTGACAGAGACAGAAGATACAAAATTTAATGCAAAGGTGGAAATAGAAAAGAGATAGAAAACCGCGCGCGTCTTCTTGCCGCCTTTCGAAAAGTAAGTTTCTGTCTTCTCGTGTAGCGCTCTTATAATAAGTGTTGTTGAAATTCTTTTCTTTTTTTCTCACCTCAACAAGAAAAATAAATCAACTTGTGTGTGTTTTGATTGATCAATTAGTGGCTGATAGGTGTGAGCCATTGTACAAGTGAGAGTTTATTTGAGAATCAGAGCTCTATGTGGACCTCGGTGAGTCCCGGAAGGCAAAATTTAAGCTCGAAAGGAGGCAAACGCCTGCGATGAGCATGCCGGGCAAGGGCAATAAACACCATCATCCGACCCATCATCATCAGCAACAACATCATCCCCAACAAGCGCACCAGCAGCAGCAACTGCATCAAGCCCAACACGTCGTCAACGTGAATGTCAATCAAACCGGCGTGACTCATTCACCGCAAGCATACAACACCGTAGTTGCTGGCAATCAACAACGTTTTATCCCGCATGCTGGTAAGTTTTTATCCCCATTTTCTAACATTTCTCTCATTTTATTTGCACAATTGTTCAAAATAAATTCAAACTTTTGCGTACTTTGCACTATTTCTTGAACAATAAACCGCCTGTCGCCAAGCGTGCTTCGAGTTTGAGGTTAGGACAGCGCCGTCTTCCACGCCCCGATCTCACAGATCCGGGCAAAGGGTAGATTCTCGGAAATTTGCACACGAAATTCTTAACGTGACGGAGTAAAAAATCAATTTTGTTAATTTTCTTTTTTTTTTATATTTTTAACCCTTTTTTGGGAGAAATTTTTTTATTAATGTTGTTTTTATGGATAAAATTTATTACTTGTTTATAAATTGTGGCAAAAGTGTAAGATTTTGTAAAATGTTGATAAATTAAATATTTTTGTCTGTTATTTAGGTTTGGGATTTTTTTTTCAATGTAGAATTTAATTTTTCTAAACACAGTTTGCTTCTTTGTTAGTTTAGTGTCAAGATTGAAGGAACTAATAGTCGAATTGAATTAATTATAATAATAATTATGCAGGAGTCAGTCACCAGTTTGAACTTTGCATTGAAATAATACCAGCATGCACGAGGCACGTGGTTTCTTTATCTATTTCTCTAATATTGTACTGTAGTTATAAAGTGTGTGTTTTTAGAATTGGACATTTTTCATCCCAAAAATAAATAAATACTTGAAAATGTTTATTTACAAATTTTTTGAATTGTTTAATGATTCTTTTAATTTATTCAATAGTTTACAATTTTGTATTCTATGACGTTTACAAACTTTCTTTTTTAATAGATAATTAAAATACACTAACTATAAAATTACAGAACTAAATTTATGATTCTAAATTATGGTTTTCAATTTTTTTTTCTTTTCGAATTTAGCTTCTCAATGATAATTTATTTTTTCAAATTTTAAAAAAATTTCTATTAAACCTAATAGAATATTTCTAATTAACATTTTTTGCTCTTATAGCTATTTGTTAATTTTCTTACTTATTCGTAGATTTTTTTTATCCTTTTATAAACTTTCTGTTAAAATTCGAAAAGTAACTTTTTAATCTATTGCACAGTTTTGCTTTGATTTATATTTATGAGTTCATGAAAATATATTTTTCTTAATAAAGGTGACTTTTAAAAACCGCTTTTAATAATATTGTAATAATGACTGAACATTAAAAGAATATTTTTAGGAATTTGTAAATTATTTTTTGCTAAAGACCCTGTATTATCATAATAAGAATAATTATCATTATCATTATTAGATAAATAAATGACAAAAGGTAAACATTTTTCAAAGAATTTAAAATTTAAATTATCAGTGCTGCAATAGATTTTAATCACCTCGATTCAAATCATGGGGTCATTTGCATTTAAATAGAAAAGGCTTAAAAATTTGCCGTTAATTTACTACATCATGAAAAAAGCTTGGAATTAGTAAAAAGATCAGGGAATTTACAAAAAGTATCAGAAATTCTCAGATAAATATACACAATTTTAATTTATAGTATTCTTTATAAAATTTAAAAATTACGATTAGAATACGATCTACAAATTTTGGCTAAAAATACCAGATAAATAGTAATTAATAAATAAATAATGGTACTAATAAATAGTACCAGAAATTCGTAGATAAATCTACAAAATTTTAATATAAGATTTAAAAATTACGATCAGAATACGATCTAAAAAATTTGGCTAAAGAGATAATCAAAAGTAGTATTAAATTTTAATAACTTAAGTCATTATAATTTGAATATACTTTAAAAGTCAATTAACTCATATTTCAATTTATTCAAACAATAACTTTTATTCTTTTTACGCAAATTAATAAATATTATTTTACACAATTTTGTTTTTATAAACAAATTTTTTCTTTTTAATGATTTTCTTAATTATTTAACATTTTTTAAAGAAAAATTTTGATAAATATCTTCATTTCTTTTAAAATCTTATCCTTTCGATCTTTATGTATTTTTTATCTTTTTTAAATCATTTTTGTTAATTCTTACGTAGTTTTAAATAATTCTTTTATGTTACAACCATTTTTTCGTAGGTTAAAACATTTTTTGATTATTATTAGAAGGGGCGAGGGAAGAAGAATATTTTTTTAAAATTCGCTCTTAATTTGTAAATTCAATTTATTTTCAGTTTGCCTATTTTTTCGCAAACTTCCCTGGTATTTTTAATTTTTTACATCTTTTTCTCTTTTCTTATTTTTTAAAAGATTTTTTATTGATTTTCTTAGTATTTTCTCAATTTAAAAAAGAATTTCCGTAAATATTTTAATTTCGTAAGATTTTCTACGCTGTTATATATTTTTTTCATTCTAGTGAAGGTTTTAAAAACTATTCTCTAAGTTTTTTTTTTACATTCTCATCCTAAATGAGAAGGTCTTAAATTTTTTTAAATAACTTTTCAGTAATTAATAAACGATTTTTAAAAAAAATGTTGTAAACCTTTTTTTATGGAAAAATATGAAACAAATTACATAATTAAACATTCATATTAATATTATATACACAATAAATAATTACGATAGGAAATTATTAGGAACGTTTTTTTTTAATAAGTAATATCGTTTTTTTACTAAAAATAAAAAATAAACAATAATTAATTACATTATATAAATAACCGGATTTAAAAAAATGAATGAAAAAGTCCGGGGATTTTTTATTTTAATCTCTTTGGATATCCTGTTGATTCTGTTTTGTCTGTTTGATAAGAATTTCTTTAAATATTTACATTCTGAATTGAAATTTTTTGACAGATGTTGATATGAATGATATGATTGAGGGGCAATTAGTTTTTTGATCATGCGTTTATCCGTGACTAATCTTTTAAAGAAAAAAAGCATCAAATTATTCCGTGCCTTGCCGAATTTTTTTTTTTCTTCTCTCGGGTTCCTTTTTTGTTTTATTTGTTGACTGAAAGTTCAGCGCTAATATATCTGATAATAATTCATTTTTCCTCGCTTGGTATTTACTTTAGACTCGTTTTTATTTCGAGTTATTTAATTTAGACACATTATAGTTATTTCTACAGAAAGCGTTTATCTCTTCTCAAGTTTCTATGATGTCACCAGTCATTCCTGACCCTTGAAAAAGTAAATAATTCAATTTAGTTCTTGTCCTTCGACTGTTTTTTAACGAATAAGGTTTTGTAGCTACATAAGGTTGTTTTCCTCCAGTATGTGCAGAATGATTCATGCAACGAGATCTTCTCATTGGTAAACAGGTGTAGATTCTAGAAAGTAAAACTTAATTCACAAATCCTTTTTTCAATTTCTTAAATTGTCAGCTGTGTTTCGTATTATTCTTTTTTTAAAAAGATCTTTTCTTGTGCCTTTATTTAGTTTTAGTTCTGTATTATTTTTTTTTATAGTGGCTCAAATTTTGTTGAGTGAAGAATGTAAAATTTTAAAAATAATTCTCGACATTGAAAAGATATGAAATAATTTCTAAAATAATATTATATAAAAGCAGCATCCTTTAGGAATAGAAAAGAACCGGAAGACAGGCATTTTATGTAATCATTCAAATCATTTTCTTCTGTACTCTTCAGTCTTAGAATTGCTACTATTCACGTACTGGTTGTTGCTTATCTGCTCGTCTCGTTGATAAGCTTGTACCAACCGCTGGTGATAAGCCTTAATTTCTTAAAACAAAATTCTTTCTTGGAATTTTAGAATTTACTGACTTGCAACTTTTGTTCTGTTTTTTGTACCAGGTAGTTTTTTTTAATCTTATTTTCTTTAAATTGCTTACTTATTACTATTTTTACTATTATAATTTAATATAACTTATTTGGATTTAGAAAAAAAAAACAGATTAATTAATTAATATGTAATTCTTTTTACGTGGTCAAAATTTAAATGAAGACAGGATGTCACATTTCCCGTATGAAGCCCCTCCCCACCTCTTTGTAAAGCACAACGTAATTTATGAATGAAACCTGAATAAAAATGTAATAAAGTCATTTAATAAATTTTTTTCCAAATTACTTGTTTTTTAAACAAATAAAGAAAAAATTAAATAAATCAACTAAGTTTTAATTTATTATTTTCTTGAATATAATGAAATTTTGATTGGTTATAATTTTGATTGTATGTAAAATTTTAATTCATTCCAATTTCCATCTTTTCAAAATTTAATTTATCTTAGCGTCTATTTAATTGAACTTTAGTTTATGGAATTTATAATTTATTCTATTTTCAATTTCTTTTTTAGTTTTACAATATTTACAGAATAATACTTTAATTTTTCATGAATTTTGTTGATTCAAATTTAAATCTTTAAATTCTTTGAATTATCAATTATGTAATCTCTTTAAATTTATTTTCATTCTATTTCAATTTCAACTTTTTGCAAATTATCATCGATTTAAAATTCAAGTTAACTTTTTTTATTGATTTAAACTTCAATTTTTAATTAATTCCTTTTTCAAATTATCCAAATCAGAATTTTAATTTTTTTAATTTACTTACTCAGTTCTTGAACGATTCAATTTGCAATTAATTTAAATTAGAATTAGTTTAAATTTAACTTGTTTCAAGTTTAAATTAATCTTCATTTGAATCAATCTAGTTTTTACTTTATTCAAAATTTGATCAATGTTCCTAAAAATCAGTCAATTCAATTTTTAATCAATCATATTTTTGAATTTACCGCAAATTTTAATCGATTTAAATTTCAATTTGAATTCAATATCAATCTGGTTTGATTCGATTTTAAATATTCTAGTAATTTAAATTTAAATTAATCCAAAATTTAATTTATCAAATTTTCAATTATGCCTTTTGTATTCGCATAAGTTCAAAAATTCATTTGTTAGAATTTTCATTTTATAGAATTTGTTGTTAGCTGAATTTTCATTTTTCGTATTTATTTTCAATAGAATTTAAATAAAACAGAATTTTAAGAGATTCGAGTTCTTAATTACCTGAATTTTAATTATATTTTTGATCGTTTGTTTTAAAATGATTTTCTTAGTTTCAGGTTATGTTACGATCACAATCCTCCTTAAGAATCAGGGAGCAATTGGATCGAGAAATGACCGGGATTTTAAATTTGACCGAGAAAACCAGGAATTAACCGAAAAATTAATTATTAAACAGGAAATTTCTTGATACTAGTGAATAAGTTCTAAAATTCATTAGATATAATTTGCATTTGGCAAAATATGATTAGAAAGAATTTTTTTAGCCAAATTTTCATTTTTCGACTTTGTTTTTAATCGAAATTCAATAAATTCGAATTTTTATTTAACAAAATGTCACCGAATTCATGTTGAATAAAATTTTCATTTTACTCAATTTCGTTTTAACTTACTTTTTAATTTAAAGAATTTTAATTTAACCGAATTTTTATTTAACAGAATTCTTATTGAATAGAATTTTAAGTAAGTCGAATTTTCAAATATTAGAATATCCATTTTACCGAATTTTCATTTGTCTGGCATTTTAATTATCCGAATTATTATTTAATATATTTCTTAAAACACCAAATTTCCATTTGTCTGAAATTATAAATGTTCGGATGTCGATGTTTGTTTGGCAGTTTGCAATTTTGAAAAAAAGAATTTTATCAAATTTTAATTCGGATAAATAAGAAATTGGCGATGTCAATACTCTGGCATATTTAATAATTCGTCGTACTTAAAATTCTGCTAAATTAAAATTTGGTTAAATTGAAATTTTTTTAAATAAAAAGTTTATTTGAACAGATATTCTGTAAAACAAAAATTCTGCTAAATATTAACTCGCTGACCTAAAAATTCTGTTAAGTAAAAATTCAGATTTATTTAAATTTGTTTAAAAAGGTTCTTTCCATTGACATAACCTCAAACTAAAAAATATCTTTTTCCGTCAAATAAAACTATTATTAAAATTAATTTCACCAAATTTTAAAAGATCCAGTGGTACATTTTCTAGAAAAAAATAGGTTGCACTAAAATTTGTTGTCAAATAATAATTATTTTTATATTTTATATTTTTTCTATAAATCTAGTCAAACTCTGTGATTTTCATCCAATTTTAATTTAATAAATGCTTATTTTTCTCGTTGAAACATTGTCTACAATTTTATTTGGTGGGTTTTGTTAAAGAATATTTTACTTAAAAGTTATTAAACAAACAAAACTTGTTCTTTACGT
Source organism: Ganaspis brasiliensis (assembly GCA_037103525.1). Taxonomy (NCBI): domain Eukaryota; kingdom Metazoa; phylum Arthropoda; class Insecta; order Hymenoptera; family Figitidae; genus Ganaspis; species Ganaspis brasiliensis. The sequence goes on along the minus strand of JAZKLR010000055.1, from coordinate 352,694 downwards.
ATTTTTTAAACAGAATATTATTCAAGAAAATCTAGCAAATAAAATTGTAGTGAATGTTTCAACGAGAAAAATTAAAATATTTTTAGTCAAAATTGGTTGAAAATCACAGATTTTAACTAGATTTAAAGAAAAAATATAAAATGTTAAATAATTGTTATTTGACAACAAATTTTAGCTCAACCTAATTTTTTCTAAAAAATGTACAACTGGACTTTTAAAAATTTGTTGAAGTTAATTTGAACAATTTTTTTATTTAGGGTGAAAAACGACTTTCTAGATGGAAATTATGTTAATAAAGAAAACCTTCTTAAAAACAAATTCGAATAATTTTGAAGAAATGAATTCGAAAAATTCGGCTGAAGACAATTTTATCTAATTAGATTCTCAAAAATGAAAATTATAGCTAATTAATTTTAGAACTTATTATGCGTATTTCTTTGATTTAAAAAAAAAAAATTAAAAATAATGTGGAATACAAAAAATTGACTGGAAAAAACCGGAAAATGACCGTGAATTTACAATCATAAAAATTATCGCCAACCTGAAAATTCAATCTCAAATATTAATTTGTAAAAAAGAAAAAATTCTGATAAAACGAAGATTTATTGTTGGTCTTGCTTTAAGTGTAATATTATAAAAATATTTTTGGTTCCAATTTCCTAAACCTTTTTATTTTTAAAGGATTTTTAAATTTCTTTTGTACACTTCTTATTTATCTTTATATAGGTACATTTATAATTTTATTTTGATTAATTCCAATTTTTTAGTAGATTCTTCTTAAATTGTTTTATTTTTTGTACTTTTTAGATTTTTTTATACAGTTTGTTATATTAAGAAAACAAAAACATTGTTTTCTTTTCCATTTTCATGTTATTTATTTAATTTTCTTGTTGTTTCACAATCTTTTTTAGTCCTTCCTTGAATTTTAATTAATTCTTTAAATTTTCGTCATCACTTTTCTATTTCTTAGAAACATTTTTCCTTCTTTTAAATTGTTCAGTTTTGATCTTGTAATTACGAATTTTTGAAAAAACATTTATTCGATGCTTTTATTTAAATTTAATTTTTTTTTAAATTTTCTACTTTTTCGAAAACTTATTCTTTTATTTTATATTATGTAAATTTAATCTTGTACTAAATATTCTCGTTTTAACATAGTTCTTCTATTTTATGAAATTTTGCAATCATAGGAATTTGAAGATATTTTTTTGAAATTTTCTCATTTATTCGACATAATTTATTTGATTTTGATTAAATGTTTTATTCTTCTTTATTTCTTATTAAATGTTCTTAGTTTAAAAAAAATAAACTACTTACACATAAACAATTGGAAATTTTAAATACTGATTATCTTTAAAAAAAATCAATTTGTGATTTATTTTAAGAATATCAATTCTTGATTTAAATAAAAAAAACTTATTTATCAGTCCTGATATTGAATAATTTTCTTATTTTCTCAATTATCAATTATTTTCTTGAAATTTCAATTCAATCTTCACTTTCCATTAATTTTCTACAATTTTTTCCATAATTTACATCAGTTTTCAATTGAATAAAATTTGTGTCCAACGTAATTACTATTAATCAAAATTTTCCTAATTTCTAATTATCCCAATTTTTCGTGAATTTAGTATATTTCGGAAAAAATCGGCAATTAAAAAAAATTCGAGAATACAGGAATTTAAAAATGATAATTCGCTAAATGATAAAAAATGTTTAGTTACATTATTTTAAATCTATTTTCATTTAGCCGAATAATTCTGACAAATATAGAAATTCGATATTATAAATTCCAAGTATTAAAGAAAAATTTCAGATAATCAGAATTTATGTTTATTCTAATTTTAGTTGATTCTTAATTTACTAAAATCTTAAACAATCTTTACTTGATAAAAACTGTTGGCCTTTTATTTCTTAAATTGGCAATTGTTTTCTTGGACGTTGAAAAATATAAATTTAAAAGAATTTTCCTTTTGTTTGTTATTTTTTATAATCAAGTCTTTGGCGTAACCAAATTTTAATGATATTGATCATAAAATATCGTTTAACTGCTTACGCTAGATTAAATTGGCAGGTTAATTAACCCAAACTAGATTCTTTTTATTTTGGGTCAGTCACCTGTTCTACAAATTTCAAGTTTTAGTAAAATTTTTGTTACTTTTTTTTAAAACTTTAATCTTCAATGATTAGAATTTAACAGGGTGTCCAGCAATCAGGGAAATTGGAATATTTTTGTTTTATAATCAAGAAACTTTTCTTCTGTTGTCGATTGTTCTCGACAGTTTTCGAATTTTTCTTTCGATTGTCATTTATTTTCCTCATTTCTCAATTATTTTCTTTAATAATTTTATTCTTCAATTTTCATTTATTTTAAACAATTTTTCCATGATTTTCATCAGTTTTCAACTGACAATTTATTATTCTCCTTCAGTTTTATGATTATTAATAAATTAAAAAAAGAAATTTGTTCGAATGCCGATTATTCTAATTATTTTTCGATTTTTTTGTCAATTGTTAATTATTTTTTTTAATAGTTAATTATTTTCGTCATATTGTAATTTTTGTTTTAATTGTCAATTATATTTTTTGAAAATAGTGAAAAAAAAAGACTTTTTAATTTAAAAAAAGTGAGTAAATAATGGATTTTTAAGTGAAAAAAGTGAGTCAATAGTGAGCTTTTCAATAAAAAAAATGAATAAGCAATATAGAGTTTGATATTACTGATATTAAATTGGGGGCAAATAATTAGAATTTGAAGTAAATAATTAAAAAGTTTCAAAAATAATTGAAGTTACAAAAATAATAGTTGAATAATGACAAAAATAACTGAAATTTAGAAAAAAAATTAATGAAAAATGAGAAATATATACAAAAATGAAATAAAAAAATAAAAAAATTAATACATTATTTGAAAATTTGTATAAAATAATTGAAAATTTAACGACACAATTAAAATGTGAAGAAAATAATTGAATAATGACATAAATAATTGAAAACTGATCTTCAAAATTTAATAAATTCATGACAATAATAAAAAGATTAAAGAATATGACATTTAAAGAAAATAATTCTAAAATGTCAAAAATTTTTGAATATTGACAAAAATAGTTGTAATTTAAAGAAAAATTGAGAAATGACAAAAATAATTGATAACTTTAAAAAAATTAAAAATTTGAAGAAAATACTTGAAGACTTGACAAAACAATTGAAATATTGAAATAAATTATTCAAAACTGGTGTAAAAATTAAAAAATTAAAGACAATAATTGTAAAGTTAAAAAAATATATTATCAGTATGAGGAAAATAATTGAAAGTTGAAGAAATTAATTGAAGTTTGAAGAGAATAATTCTAAAATGGCAAAAACATTCAAATATAAAAAAAATAATTCAAGTCTGAAGAAAATAATTGAAAAAGGTGTCAAAAAATTAATAAATTCGTGACAATAATAAAAATAATGATGAAAATAATTGAAAACAGATGTAAAAAATTTTAAAGTTCATGACAATAAAAAAATTAAATAAAATAATTGCCATTTGTAAAAAATAATTCTAAAATGGCAAAAACATGAAAAAATAATTGGAAAATAACAAAAATAATTGATTAATGACAAAAGTAATTGAAATTTGAAGAAAATAATTGAAAACTTGACAAAACAATTGAAATATTAAAATAAATAATTCAAAACTTGTGTAGAAAATTTGGATATTCCTGACAATAGTTTGAAGATTGAAGGACACTTTAAATTAAAAAAAATAATAATTGAAAGTTTAAAAAATAATTGAAATTACAAGAAGATAATTGAACAATAACAAAAATAATTGTAATTTGAAAAAAATAATTGATAACTGGTGCATAAAATTAAAAATTTGAAGACAGTATTTGAAGAATTGACCGATCAATTTAAATTTTAAGAAACTGATTGAATAATGACATAAATAATTGAAAGCTGGTGTATAAATAAAAAATTTATAGAGAATAATTGAAGTTTGAAGAAAATAATTGAAATTTGTTAAAATTAATTGAAAAAAATGTACTAATTTAATAAACTCATAAAAATAATGAAGAAAATGATTGAAATTTGTAGAAAATAATTGAAAATAAATATAATAAATTTAAAAATTCATGGCAAAAAAAAATTGAATTTATTTATTTATTTACGGGCAAAAGCCTATTACAATATAAAATTTTAAAATTTCTTCCAAGTAACAATAAAATTAAAATTTGATATTAACAATAATCATATTGTAATTTTATTTGAAATTTTATAATTATTCTTTAATTCCTTTAGATATTTTGTTTTGCTGTCGATTATTTTCGACAGATTAAACATTTTTTTCAATTATAATTATTTTCCTGATTTCTAAATTATTGTCTTTAATATTTAATTATTTTAATCATTGTGTAAACTTTTTTTCAATTATCAATTATTTTATTAAAATTTCAATACAATTCTTCAATTTTCATTTATTTTCTACAATTTTATTTATAATTTTCAACAGTTTTTAACTTACAATTTATTATTCACCTCTAATTTTATAATTATTCATTAATTAACAAAAAAAATTCTAATCCCAATTATTCTTACCATTCTTCAATTTTTTTTCAATTGTTATTTATTTTTTTTAATAGTTGATTACTTTTGTCAATATTTCATTAATTTCGTCATATTGTAATTCTTCTTTTAATTATCCATTATTTTCTTGAAATTTCCAATTAATTTTTTCAATTTTTAATTACTTTCTTCAATTCTCAAATATTTTCTTTAATTTTCAATTATTTTTAGCGATTTTTCATGAATTCCTCAATATTCAATAATTCTCGGACTTGTTCAATTATTTTTTTCACTCATCAAAATCGTTTTCAATGTAATTGTTGTTATTATTATTATTGTTATTATTATCGCCTAATTTCTATTATTATTTTGATTATCATTATAATTCTTTAATTTTTAAGTTAATTGTTCAATTATTTTCTTTAATTGTTAATTCCATTCTTCAATTTTTAAGTATATTCCACAAATTTTATTTCAATTTTTGAATTTTTAATTGCTTTCTTCAATTTTTAATTATTTTTTTTCGATTTTTAATCCAGTTGTTAAATGTGCAATTATTTCCAACAATTATTCCTTCAATTTTCTTAATTTTTCAATTTGCAATTATTTTCTTTAAATTTAATATTTCTTGTTTAATTTTTTCAATTATTTTCTTCAGTTGTCTATTACTCTAGTCATTTTTCGAATTTTGTTTTCAATTGACAGTTATTTTCGTTATTTTTCACATATTTTCATGAATTTTTTCAATTATTCTCGTCATTTTTCAACTATTTTCTACAATTTTTTCAATGTTCAATTATTATCTTAAAATTTTATAATTATTCTTTGATTATTCAAATTATTTTGTTCGGTTGTATATTAATCTAGACCAGGGCTGTTATTGATTTAAATCACTTTATAAAATTTAAAAATTTGTGCTAATACAGTTGATCAAAATACCTACGATTTACAAATCTTTGGTATGAAGATAGCAAAAAAAGTATTACATTTTTATATCTTCATATCATTATAATTATATAAATTCCAATTAAGTCATATTCCAATTTGTTCCAACTTTTAAATTTCAATTAATTCAAATTTAAATGGATATTAATTAATGCAAAATTATTAAATAATATTAATACCTTTTTATATCCACAATAATCCTTTTTTTTTTAATATTCTTACAAGATTTCCAAGAGGTTTCAATTTTTTGAAACTATTTATATTAATTTTTATCTTATAATTTCTTATTTTAACAAAATTTTAAGTTTTTTTTACTTTTACTTTTGATATTTTTTATTTGTTTTTTTATTTTTGGATTTTCTTTAATTTTCCTCTTTTTATGCAATTTATTTAATATTATTTTAAACAATTCCGTTATTATAACATTCACTAAACTTTTTATTTCGTTGATTTTCATAATTATCTACATATTTTTAAAAATAAATACCCTTATTTTTTTGTAAGTTTATTTAATTTTTTTTTAAGAATAAAATCTTGTTTATTCTTTGAGAGATTTTTTGCAAACTTACTTATTCTTCCATAAAGTTTTTAGATTTTCTTTATTTTTGTAAATTTATTTGTTGGACTTATTTTAAGTGTAATATTATAAAAATGGGTTTGGTTTAATTTGCTTAAACTTTTTTTATTTTCAAATGATTTTTAAGTTTCTTTTGTCGACTTTCTTTTTATTTATCTTGATATTGTATACATTTTTTAATTTTTTTTTGGTACTTTTTACATTTGTTTAGTTTGTTAGATTAAGGAAAAAAACATTTCTATATTTTCTTCCTATTTATTTAATTTTCTTAAAGTTTCACTATTTTTTAAATTCTTTTTTGCGTTTTAATTAATTCTCAAATTTTTGTTGTAATTTTTCTATTTCTAAGAAGCATTTTTCCTTCTTTTCAATTGTTTATTTTTTATCTAATATGTGATTACGAATTTTTGAAAACATTTATTTCGTGCTTTTTTTACATATTTAAATTTCCCAATTTTCTACTTTTTTGATTTTTCATTCAATTTATAAAATAATTCTCTAATTTTTCTAATTTAAAAGGTTTGTTCTCTTTAGTAATATATTTTAACGTTTTCTTAATTATCTTCTTATTTATTATTTTAATTTAAAAAAATGTCCGTAAATAGTTTAAATTTTTTAAAAGAGTTTCTACTTTTTATATATAATTATGTCAGTGTTTCATTCTTGTGTTGTTTTTTTTAGATTTTTCTTTAATTAACTACGTACAAATAAACATTTGGAGATTTTAAATACTGATTATATTTTTAAAAAAATCAATTTTTGATTTAAATAAAAAAAAAATCGATTTTTTTAAAAAAAATCATTATTTTTATCAGCTCTGATCTAGACATTTTTTAAATTTTCTTTTCAATTTTTGAATATTTTCGTCATTTTGTAATTTTTGTTCCAGTTATCAATTATTGTTTTCAAATTTTAATTTAATTCTTAAATTGTCAATCTATTTCCTCGACTTTTTATTATTTTTTTCGATTTCCAATCCAGTTGTTCAATTTGCAATTATTTCGAACAGTTATTCCTATAATTTTTTTAACTATTTTGTTTAAATTTAATATTTATTTTTTAATTTTTTAAACTATTCATTTCAAGTGTGTAATTATGTAGTCATTTTTCGGTTTTTTTTTTTTTAGCTAAACTAACTAAGTAACTAACTTCAGGAGTTTACGGAGATTATTACAGGGATCACAGGTTGTCCCCTATTCACCTTTTTTCCCCTATTTTAAAATTGTGCACCTATTTCCCCTATTTTAAAGAATTGTCCCCTATTTCCCCTTTTTCTAATTTTCAGTATTAAAGTTTATAGTTATAGCCAAAATCGATAGAAAATCCCCATTAAAAATACATGAGAAAAAATAACATTTAAAAAAAAAATTCCAACTTTTTTAATTTATTAGCTAAAAATATTTTATGTCATAAATTTCTTCATTTTTAGCCATATTTTAAGATATGATGTTTAAAGAAATTAAATTTTCAAAATGTCGGATGTTACAAAAAATATGTAAAAATAATACATTGCAATATGTGCAATCTTTTATCACATAAATATTCAAGAAAATTCAACAAGTCTTATTTGGAGATTTTTGAGGTCGCAAATAAAGATTCCGATGTTAAAAATTAATTTTTCAAAATTTTGGATATACATTCAAAATTGTGACTTTCCACATTTTCGAATTAATCATCTTGAATCACGATTGCCGAGGATTTTCGAGGTCTCCCAAATGACAAATCTCGTGTAAAATATTCAGTTTTCAAAAAAATTACATTACATCATCAATTTTTTAAATACAGTCTACAAATATTTAATTTCTACAGCTCTTTTCAATTATCTTTTTCATTTTTTCGAATATCAATTATTTTCTTCAGTTTTTAAATTCTTGTCAGGAATATTCAAAATTATTACACAAGTTTTAATTTATTTTTGTCATTTTTCAATTATTTTTTTAAAATTTCAATTATATTCTAAAATCCATAAATTATTGCCAAGAACATTTAAATTTTCGACACAAGTTTCAATTTACTTTTGTCATTTTTTAATTATTTGTTTAAAAATTTCAATTATTTTTGTCATATTTCTTAGTATTTTCGTTATTTTCATATTATTTTCTTCATATTTCTATTATTTTTATCATTTTAGAATTATTTAATAAAAAATTCAATTGTTATATTCAATTTATTTGTCATGAATTTTTAAATTTTACACCAGTTTTAATTTATTTTCTTCAGATTTTAAAAATTGTCTTCATTATTGTCACGAATTTATTAATTTTTTACAACTTTTTCAATTATTTTCTACACGTTTCAATCATTTTCTAGAAACTTTAATTACTTTCTTCGTATTTAAATTTTTTGACATTTTTTAATTAGTCTATTAAATTACAATTATTTTCTTTAAACTTCAATTAGTTTCTTCAAATTTAAATTATTTTTGTCATTATCCAAATATTTTCTTCATATTTTTATTATTTTTGACGTTTTAAAATTATTTTTAACAAATTACAATTATTTTATTCAATTTTGTTTATTGTCAAGAAATTAAAAAAAATTTACACCAGTTTTAAATAAATTTCTTTAAATTTCAATCATTTTCTTTATCATTTTTATTATTCTCATGAATTTATTAATTTTTTACAACTCTTCCAATTATTTTTTCAATTATTTCTACAAATTACAATTACTTTCCTTATATTCAAATTTTATGACATTTTTGAATTATTGTATTCAAATTTCAATTTTTTTCTTTAGACTTCAATTAATTTCTTAAACTTTCAATTATTTTCCTCAAACTTCCAATATTTTTTTCAATTGTTCAATTATTGTCTATAATTTTTTAATTTTCAAACCAGCTTTCTACAAATTTCTTTCCTCATATTTAATTTTTTTTGACATTTTTAAATTTTTCTCTTTAAATTTCAATTATTTTCTTCCAACGTCAATTACTCTCTAAATTTCTTAGAGTGAAACCTCACTCTTAAAGAGTGAGATTTCACTCTAGGCAAGAGTGAAAATTGAGCCACTCCATATGGAGTGAATGTTCACTCATTGAAAGAGCGAATTTATTCACTCTATAGATAGAGTGACGAGTTCACTCTAATTAGAGTGAATTTTTCAGCTGATTTAAAATGGCGGCTCATTCCTCTTAGATCAAATTTCCCACTCCAATTTTAGATTGGGTAAATTAAAGCTTTTGGAAATTTGCATAACATAACTTTAAAGGAATAATACCTTATTTTTGAAAAATAAAAATAATAAATAAAAATAAATATTGAATCTCTTGAATAACTTTCTGTCAGTACTGTGGTATTTTCGTATTTATTTAGTCTCAAGGATATTTGTTATTTATATTATTTTATAACATTTTATTATATTATATTTACAAATAAAACATACAACTTAATACTAACGCTAAACGTATATAATTAAAATATTTGACGCTGAGGGGTCTCGAACGTGCGACCCCCAGGCCTAAAGCCCAACGCTCTAACCACTATGCTATACGCTCGTTGGTACAAAACTTACGAACTGCCGTTATAAGTTATACGTGCTTACGTTCACTCAAAACAGAGTGAAAGTTTCACTCTAAGTCTTGGAGTGAATATTCACTCCAACCACTGGAGTGAATTTCTGCACTCTTTCCATTAGAGTGAGCGATTTCACTCTTTTAGAGTGAACTTTCACTCTATCTGGAGTGAATGTACATCTCACTCCTAAATTAGAGTGAAATATTCACTCTAAGAAATTTAGAGAGTAATATCTTCAACTTTTAATTATTTTCCTCAAACTTCTAATATTTTTTCAATTTTCTAATAATTATTGTCTAAATTTTCAATTCTTTACATCAGTTATCAATTATTTTTGTCATTTCTCAATTATTTTTTTTAAACTACAATTATTTTTGTCATTATTCAAATATTTTTGACATTTTGGAATTATTTTCTTTAAATGTCATTTTCTTTAATATTTTTATTATTGTTGTCTATAAATTTTTAATTTTAATACTAGCTTTCAATTATTTATGGCATTATTCAATTAGTTTATTCACGTTTCAATTATGTCCTTAATTTTTCAATTAATGTAATTCATTTTTTACTTTTTACTTCATTTTATGAATTATATTTCTCATTAATTTTTTTCCATAATTCAACTTTTTTTTGTAATTTTTCAACTATTTTCTACATATTTTGTACATATGTAAAATTTTTTTTCATTTTTTAAATTAATTTCTTTTACGTTTGAATAATTATTTTTCGTCAAATTTTACTTATTTTTGTCATTCTTGAATTATTTTCTTGTAATTACCAGTATTTTTTAAATTTTTGTCTTCATTTCTTGATTTTTAATTAATTTTCCAATTAGTTTTCTCATTTAACAATTTTTTTTTTAAATTGATATTGGGGAGCCCTGATTAATTATTTGCCTGCTTGCGGGCTCCAAATTAATATCAGTAATATTTTGTTTGTTATTGCAAATTATTGTTTATTCACTTTTTTCACTTAAAAATTCCCTATTTATTCACCTTTTTAAATTAAAAAGTCACTTTTTTGTACTATTTTTAATCTACAAATCCGCTGGCAGCCCTGTATATTTTTCCATATTTAAAATTTGTAAATAAAAATGTCCTAAAAAATCTTCAAATACATAAGTTGAAGCAAATTTTCTGTCCCCTTTTTGTCCCCTATTTTTGAAAAAATTTGCACCTATTCACCTTTTTCAATAACAATAGGTCCTGTGATCCCTGTTATTATTATTTAATTAATTAATAAGATTATAAGAATATGTTAATTTTAAATTTAAGTCTTATATTTTAAATATAAACACGAATTTCGCAAAATTAAAAATACTGTTTCAATTGTTCGTAAATTTTTACGAAATCCAAAAAATTGACCGGGAATTTAATTTCATATTAAAAAAAAAGGTGGCTACCCTGATGCTGCCAATTTTCGCCCGTGACAGCCTAAATAAGAACGGTTTTTCCCGTTTAAAAGACAAGACAGGGAAAGAGCTTGTTCTCGACGATGTTAAACTCTGTTGTGGTAGGAGAAAGATGAAACTCTTGCGGCATTACTGGCAATCCGAATTCTAACGGAAACAACCGAACTTGTCGACGACTGGCGGTCGCACGTAGTCGATGTACATGTGGCAATCAAGCCACACGGTACACACTTTTCTATCACCTTTTTTTTTTTAATTTTGTGAACAAACTCTCTACCCCATTAATCATAATTACCAAGAATTGCAATTCTTGGTAGTTGAATTAATCCCCGACCCATGGATTAACAGTTTGAATGGTAAATTTTTAAATTTACCACGTGACCGGGTTTCACAGTGTTTAATAGCTCTTATCGAACCATCTGACGAGACTTTCCACCAGGTCTTTCACTTCCTTGCAGAAGGCACCGGCCTTGGTGTATTTCTGGGAAACTTTGTGTTGTGTCGTGTCGACCTCGCACCTCGTTTTTTTTCCCCTTCAAAAGCATGCCTACACGCTCACAAGCATATGTTAGCGCATTGAGAAATTCAATTTGGCAATAAGGCTATCTGGATTACCGGCTCTGAAGGACCCGCATCCAAAAAACAAAAAAAAAACAAAACTTGGTTTGTGAACCATTTTTAAAACATTAGACTAGATCTATAATTGACGATTATAAAGAAGAAACTGCAGGTAACATAGTAAATTACAAGGAAATTGATGAGGGAATAGGAAAAAGAGAAACAGAGAAAAGAAATTTTGCACCAAGATTTTTTGAAAAATTCCAAATAGAAAGAAAATTGTGTGTTGGTTTCAAGGATCAATTTGAAGATTTTGGCACGGGAGAAGTCTGGGGATTACTGGGAGTACTATCCGGCCCACGCACTTTGGTTGCGCCAACTAGTGAGGTTATATAATTTCTCACGAGCGTTCTTTTCACTTCCCATCGACGAGGCATTTGCCTCTGGGAAAGACGTGATTCGAAAATTTGTAAAAACGACTATTTTAACTTGTTGATCCTTGTGGAAGGCTTTTTTTTTTTTATTGCTCGATGAGGAACTGATTTTCTTTTTTATTTTTCGAACACGTGGTTCGGTGAATGGTCTGCTAAAGGGACAATGCGCCAGAATCAAGGATGAAACTGTGCTTCAGGATTATTAGTTGAAGATAAGGTTTTGTCGGATTAAAGGAGTCGAGGAAATCGGAAATATGTCGGCTACCATGGGTGAGTAAAGAGTTTGATAAAATTTTCACTAGGTTAGGTCAATTGTTTTTCAGGCTGACTAAAATGTTGTTTTCTGGTTGAATTCTGGTTTTTTAGAAAAAAAAACAACAATTGTTGTACAAAAAAGAAATGTTTAAGATATTTTAAAGAAGAATATTGTTAGAATATTGTTAAAAATATACAAGTGTAAAAGATATTCTTACAAGGCTCTTTATCAGATGGGATAAGATCTTGATTGGTATTTCCGCTGAAAGTTTCTTAAAAAATTTGCCTGATAAATTGATGATGAAAGGTCAAGTTTTATCTGATTGGAATTTTTTCGGGTAAAATGGGATTTAATTCAGAGCGTTTTGAAAAGATGTCGCATGAGTCTTTGGTTGTTAGGCGAGAATCAGAGGAGATTTTGTCACGTGGTTGAGGAAAGTTGATGTTTTTGAGATGGAGTCTAACTTGAAACACGTGTCTGAAACGAGATTTTTTTCCAATATGGAAGAGTTATCTTCCTAGGGGTAGAATTAGAATTGATGCCTTAATGCTTTATTTTTAGATCTAAAGTAATTTGTTGCTCTCGAATCGAAGATGTTATAGAATTTATTGAAGTTATTTCTAATTTATGTGTTTTTCTGAATGTAAATTCAACTTATTGGGTTTTAGAGTTTTTGTAATATTTTATTTAAACTTGTTCTGTTGAACGAGTTTCTAAATATGGATAAAAATAACGGATTTAAAAACAAACTTTTTGGTAATTTTAACTGTAAAATAAAAAATTTTTCTTAAGCCCACACGCGTATTTTAATTTATACGGAGAAAAAAGTTTGTTAATACAATTTATTTTTAGATGTTCTAGCTAAATGAACTTACTATTGATATCTGGTTTCTAAATCTGAATTAGTGATTTTCTACTAATGATTTAGAGAAAAAAAATTGAAAAAAGTAAACTTCCACTATTTCAATTAGTGGATTGTTAAATTAGTAGTTTTCTACTAAATATTAGTAAAAATTTTTACTATTTAATAGAAGCCTATTAATTTATTAGTATTTTAAATTCCAAATGAATAACCAACAATTGAAATACTAGTCTATCCTAATTTGTTCTAATTATGCAAATCCTGGGAAGTTAATTATATCTCTGCTTATTCCCGATTCACGAATTGGTATTTAATTTAAGTTTATGTTAATGAATGGATCCTATTTTACTGAATAATAATTAGTGGATTAGTAATTTGCAACTTCTGTGTCGCCTCTAAAGTTTAAGACTCCAGACATCTGAAACTCTACATCTATATGACATTTAAATTTCCCTTATGTCTGTAAAAATTCTACTTTCTCCTATCGGTCATTTCAACTTTATCGCTTTATATTCACTAAACTTTTTAGCAGTGAAACAGATTTATCTTATTTTAGGTTATAGTTTTTTTTGTTATCCTCTATTACTCTTTTTTCTTTTTTAAAAAATGTAAAATGCACAACATATCGAAAGATGAGATTTTTAGTGTCAAGAGTTATCAACTTTTTACACACGCTTATTCTTCAGCTTTTATTTGATAGAAAATCGATCGTAGACCTTCTAGATTATGTCAGATGTCTTCCATGTCATTTGTTTTTAATGAGATAAGAATCTAAAGTCTCACGGATTGTATAGACATTAGTTTATATAGATTTTTCGCATACTTTTTTAATATTCCCTGAACAGAAATAGAGTTTATATAAACCGGAAATATGACAAAAATAATTTCTTGATATTCTATTTACTGTCACAGTTTTCAAATGCTGTTTATGAATAAATATACAGGGTAATCTTAGTGAAAGGTCATCACTAATTCTATGGTTTAATTATAAACAGAATAAATTAATTTGAGCGCTGTAGCAGAAGAGGAGGATAATAATAGGTCGTTAATTGAGAATCGAGGTTTAGAATCTGCGTTATCGATCGGATCATTGACAGTTCTGCGGTGACACCCTTATATTGCAAACCAAGTAGTCTAGGGTTGATTAAATCGGTTGCAGTCGACATTGCAAAACATGGGTGAAAGGTGGTGCATTGATTCGAATCGAATCGAAACCAAACAGAAACAGCGGAAAATGTACATTCCAAGCAAGGCCGCTCGCGAGAAGGAGGCCATCGTACATCCGGAGAGAAACTAACCGTACTTTACTTGGACGATGCCTTTGCTTTACGGTTACGTTACGCTCGACTTAACAATCTCTTTAAATTCTTAAAGTCCGTTTGAATTAAAGAAAAAGAAAAAAAAAACTTGACGCGATAAATGAAAATTAATAGATAATTGCCAGGCGTCCCGAATTTTCCCTAAAAGTCCCCTATTTTGCGATTGATAGATACAGGGTGTCTACTCACCGGGAATTCCGGGAATTAGCCGGGATTTTAGTTCGACCGGGAAATTGCCGGGGAAAAAAATTATATCCGGGAATTTCTAAAAATTTCAGCTAATTCGTTTTCATAATTCTTCAAATTCGCTTGAAACTTATAACTCATTTTCAGGGATCACAGGTTGTCCCCTATTCACCTTTTTTCCCCTATTTTAAAATTTTGCACCTATTTCCCCTATTTTAAAGAATTGTCCCCTATTTCCCCTTTTTCTAATTTTCAGTATTAAAGTTTATAGTTATAGCCAAAAATTTTAGCAGTTCAATATAAAGAAAAAAAATTTATAAAAACCCAGCCCAATTAATTTACATTAATCTGCATCAGTCAATAGAAAATCCCCATTAAAAATGGGGATAAACTTTTAAAAATAAATTCCCAACTTTTTTAATTCATAAGCTAAAAATATTTTAGGTCATAAATTTCTTCATTTTTAGCCATATTTTAAGATATAATGTTTAAAGAAATTAAATTATCAAAATGTCGGGTGTTATAAAAAATATGTAGAAATAATACATTGCAATATGTGCAATCTTTTATCACATAAATATTCAAGGAAATTCAACAAGTCTTATTTGGAGATTTTTGAGGTCGCAAATAAAGATTCCGAAGTCAAAAATTAATTTTTAAAAATTTTGGATATACATTCTCGTGTAAAAAATTCAGTTTTCAAAACAATGACCTTACATCATCAATTTTTTTAATACAGTCTACAAATATTTAATTTTTACATCTCTTTTCAATTATCTTTTTCATTTTTATTCATTTTTAAAGTCCTTTTGTCAATTTTCAAATAATTCTAAGATTTTGAACTTAATTTTTCCGTATATCAATTATTTTCTTCTGTCTTTAACTTATTGTCAGGAATATTTAAATTTATTACACAAGTTTTCATTTATTTTTGTCATTTTTATATTATTTTTTTAAAATTTTAATTATATTCTAAAATCTATAAATTATTGCCAAGAATATTCAAATTTTCTACACAATTTTCAATTTACTTTCGTCATTTTTTAATTATTTGCTTAAAAATTTCAATTACTTTTGTCATATTTCTTAGTATTTTTGTCATTTTCAAATTATTTTCTTCATGTTTCTATTATTTTTGGCATATTAGAATTATTTTCTACAAATTTCAATTATTATATTCAATTTTTAAATTTTACACCAATTTTAATTTATTTTCTTCAAATTTTAAAAAATGTCTTCATTCTTTTTATTATTTACATGAATTTATTAATTTTTTACAACTTTTTCAATTATTTTCTACACATTTTAATTATTTTCTAGAAACTTTAATTACTTTCTTCATATTTAAATTTTTTGACTTTTTTTAATTAGTCTATTAAATTACACTTATTTTTTTTAAACTTCAATTACTTTCTTCTAATTTAAATTATTTTCTTTCAACTTTAAATTATTGCCATAAATTTTTTAATTTATTACACAAATTTTCATTTATTTTTGTAATATTTCAAGTATTTTCTTAAAATTTCAATTATGTTTTTAATCCTTATTTTATTGTCAGAAGTATTTAAATTTTCTACACAAATTTCAATTTAGTTTTGTTATTTTTTAAATTATTTTCTTCAAATTTCAATTACTTTTGTCATTATTCAATTATTTCTGTCATTTTCCAATTATTTTCTTCATATTTTTATTATTTTTGGCATTTTAAAATTATTTTTATCAAATTTCAATTATTTTATTAAATTTTGTTTATTGTCAAGAAATTAAAAAAAAGTTAAAAAAAAATTTCAATCATTTTTTTAATCCTTTTTATTATTCTCATAAATTTATTAATTTTTTACAACTTTTTCAATTTTTTTTCAATTATTTCTACAAATTTCAATTACTTTCCTTATATTTAAATTTTATGACATTTTGCAATTATTGTCTTCAAATTTCAATTTTTTCCTTTAGACTTCAATTAATTTCTAAAACTTTCAATTATTTTCCTCAAACTTCCAATATTTTTTTCAAAGGTTCAATTATTGTCTATAAATTTTTAATTTTTAAACCAGCTTTCAATTATTTATCTCATTATTCAACTAGTTTCTTAATTTTTTGAATTTTTTCGTCAATTTTTCAAGTATTGTCTTCAAATTTATAATTTTTTACACTTTTTCCAATTATTTTCTACCAATTTCAATTCCTTTTCTCATATTTAATTTTTTTAGCATTTTTGAATTATTCTCTTTAAATTTCAATTATTTTCTTCAACGTCAATTAATATCTTCAACTTTTAATTATTTTCCTCAAACTTATAATACTTTTTTCAATTTTTCAATGATTATTATCTATAAATTATCAATTACTTACATCAGTTATCAAGTATTTTTGTCATTTCTCAATTATTTTTTTCAAACAACTATTATTTTTGTTATTATTCAAATATTTTTGACATTTTGGAAATATTTCTTCAATCTTTTTATTATTGTTGTCTATAAATTTTTAATTTTTACACTTGCTTTTAATTATTTATGACATTATTCAATTGAAGCCGAGCGAGCGTGGAAGAGGGATCTAACTCAAATTTTGTCGAATTTTAACTAAATAGAAAAATAGATTCTTTTAAATATCCTCTTTCAATTTCTGTGATAAAATATTCATAACTATAATGTTTTAATACTAAAAATTAGAAAAAAATATTGTCATGTTTTCGAACTGTCAACTTTTAAAATGCAGGTTATCTAGAAATAATTTTGTAAAATTGACAAAATATCAAGAAAAGGACAAATTAGCCTTTAATATGAAAATACAAAGAAATAAAAAAACTGAAAGAATCAGAAAAAAGTTATAATTTATAAGATAAAATAGCAAAAGAAGAGAAATTAACTTTAATATCGAATATAAATACATTGTGGAAAAGGGATCTATCTGCACAACCAATTTATCATTTAACCTACAACTATAATTAGGTATTTTATGAAATGATTCCAAAAATGTATTTAAATATTTGCAATAAATGATTTAGCTTTTTAAAGGACATCATGTGAAGAAAAAATTATTAAAACGATCTTCTACAAATTGTTACGAGCTGAAAAATTTTGTATCGTGGAAGAGGGATCTATGTAAAATATCGGTTAGATCTCTCTTCCACTGTAAGAATTTTTTTTCGCATTTTTATATAAGAAGGCGACTAAAATATCAGAGAAATCAATATATTATATCATTTTTACCTCATTCTAAAACGTATTAAACTATTGTTTGTTTAAAAAAATGCAATTTCACTTTTTTCCGTTTTTCTCAAATTCACTTTTTGTACGTTAGGCCCCTCTTCCACGCGCGGCTTCAATTAGTTACTTCACGTTTCAATTATGTCCTTAATTTTTCAATTAAAGTAATAAATTTTTTATTTTTTACTTCGTTTTTTGAGTTATATTTCTCATTAATTTTTTTTTTCCAAATTTCAGTTTTTTATGGTAATTTTTCAACTATTTTCTACATATTTTCTACGTATGTAAATTTTTTTTATTTTCTTTTAAATGTGAATCATTATTTTTCGTCAAATTTTACTTATTTTTATCATGCTTCAATTATTTTCTTGTAATTTCAAGTATTCTTTACATTTTTCAATTATTTTCTTTAAATTTCAATTATTTTGTTTTAAATTAAAATTTTTTGTCTTCATTTCTTGATTTTTAATTCATTTTCCAATTAGTTTTCTTATTTAACAATTTTTTTTTTCAAATTTGATATTGGGGAGCCCTGATTAATTATTTGCCTGCTGGCGGGCCCCAAATTAATATTAGTAATATTTTGTTTATTATTGCAAATTATTGTTGATTCACTTTTCTCACTTGAAAACTCCCTATTTATTCACCTTTTTAAAATAAAAAGTCAATTTTTTGTACTATTTTCAATCTACAAGTCCGCTGGCAGCCCTGTATAATGTTTCCTTATTTAAAATTTGTGAATAAAAAAGTCCTATAAAATCTTCAAGTACATAAGTTGAAGCAAATTTTTTGTCCCCTTTTTGTCCCCTATTTTTGAAAAAATTCGCACCTATTCACCTTTTTCAGTAGCAATAGGTACTGTGATCCCTGTTATTGGCTAAAAAAATTTTTTAATAAATATTTTTTACTCGTTGTAAACAAATATTACTAGTTTTGCATCATAAAATAAAACCATGTATTCTTGCTGAAAAACATCAAATTTATTTTATTGGATAAAAAAAAAGGTTTATGAAATATATTTATTTATTTCAAACAAAAATTAATTGTTTTGAATTAGAAAATATAAAAATACAATAAAAGAGATTAATAAAAATAATTTGAATTGATTTTGTTATATTTCGCTGAAAGATTTTTAATTTAATTTCTTTCACATTATATCAGAAAATTTTACATCACAGATTTTATGTTTCCTGTTTAAAATCTTATTATTAAATAAATAATTTAAAAAACCATTTGAAGTTGAAAATTATTTTTAAAAATATTTAATTGCAACAACCATCTTCTCGTCATTGAACAGACAACCTATTAAAAGATAAATTTTTGTATTTCCGAAAGTGCTCTTTCTTTTGAAATTTTCATTAACAAATTAAACAAAAAAAGACTAAATTACTTAATAAAACTGTTTTGAAAAAAAGAAACAATAAAATTTTGTAAAAGAAAACTTGAATTATTATAATATAACCCTTTTTTCTTAATTTTAAAAATCCCCTTTTTATTAAAGAAAATCCCCTTTTTTGAAAATCGAAATCCCCTTTTTTACCTAAAATTGAACGAAGAAATCACTGTGATCCCTGTAATATTTTTCAATCTTTTTTTTTTATGGTCATCAATTTCTCAATTTATTACACAGTTTTTAATTTTTTTCTTTAAATTTCAGCAATTTTCTTCAAAAATTTTATTATTATGTATCAATAATTTTTTAATTCTTTACACCAATAGCCAATTATTTTTTACAAGTTTCATTTTTTTTTAAATTTCAAATTTTTTTTCAATCTTACATTCTTTTAATTATTCACACCAATTATCAATTATTCATGTCATTATTTATTTTAAAATACATACGAGTCAATAAACCCATTAAGAAAATACAAAAATTGTTTTAAACTTATAACATTAGGCC
This sequence comes from Ganaspis brasiliensis, assembly GCA_037103525.1. NCBI lineage: Eukaryota > Metazoa > Arthropoda > Insecta > Hymenoptera > Figitidae > Ganaspis > Ganaspis brasiliensis. Next base: position 332,968 of record JAZKLR010000055.1, on the reverse strand, counting down.
ACGTTATTATTGGTATTAAAGAACAAATGTCGCCAAAGAGTTAACAAACTTTGCTAGATTATTTTTAAAAAAAATTATTTATCATTATTATATGTCATTATTCAATTATTTAACTCAAATTTTTATTATTTTTGTTATTTTTCATGTATTATCTTCAAATTTCAATTCTTTTTGTCATTTCTCAATTTCTTTTCAAATTTTAATTATCTTTATAATTTTTCAAGTCTTTTCCTCAAATTTTTGATTTTTAACTTAATTTTTAATTAGTTTTGTCATCTTTCAATTATTTGTCTCAAATTTTTATTATGTTTGTTATTTTTCACATATTACCTTAAAATTTAAATTTTTTGTGTTTTCTCAATTATTTTCTTCAAATTTCTCTCGATTATTTTTTCCTATTATAATTATTTTTCTCATTTTTTAATTGCTTTTAAAAATTTTAATTAATTTAGTCATTTCTCAAGTAGTATCAATATTTTCGACATTTTTTTTATTACTTTCTCCAAATTTTACTTATCTTTTTATATCTTTAAATTATTGTCATGGATTCGTTAATTTCTTAATATAATTTACATTTAATTTTTTCATTTTTCAATTATTTTCTGCATATTTCTATTAGTTTTAACATTTAAAAATTATTTTTATCAAATTTCAATAATTATTTTCATTTTTTTTTTTTTATGGTCATTAATTTCTCAATTTATTACACAGTTTTCAATTTTTTTTTTCAAATTTCAGGAATTTTCTTCAATAATTTTATTGTTAAGTATCAATAATTTTTAAATACTTTACACCAGTTGACAATTACTTTTTTTCAAATTTCAATTTTTTATTCAATTTTACATTCTTTTAATTATTTACACCAGTTATCAATCATTAATGTCATTATTCAATTATTTATCTCAAATTTTTATAATTTTTGTTATTTTTCATGTATTATCTTAAAAATTTAAATTTTTTGTAATTTCTCAATTTATTTTCTTGAAATTTCAATTATTTTTGTCATTTCTTGACTACTTTTTTCCTATTTTCAATTATTTTTGTCATTTTTTAATTGTTTTTCAAAAATTTTCAATTAATTTAGTAATTTCTCAATTATTCTCAATATTTTCGACGTTGTTTTATTACTTTCTCCAAATTTTGTATTTATTTTCTTATAGCTTTAAATTATTGTCATGAATTTTTTAATTTCATACTTCAATTTTCATTTATTTTTGTCAATTCTCAATTTATTTTCAAATTTTAATTGTTTTTTTTTTTATAATTTTTCAATTCTTTTCTTCCAATTTTTTATTTTTTACTTAATTTTTAATTAGGTTTGTCACTTTTCAATTATTTGTCTCAAATTTTTATTATGTTTGTTATTTTTCACATATTACCGTCAAATTTAAATTTTTTGTGATTTCTCAATTATTTTCTTCAAATTTCAATTATTTTTGTCATTTCTCGACTACTTTTTCCTATTTTCAATTATTTTTGTCATTTTTTAATTGTTTTTTAAAAATTTTCAATTAATTTAGTCATTTCTCAAGTATTATCAATATTTTAGACATTTTTTTATTACTTTCTCCAAATTTAACTTATTTTCTTATATCTTTAAATTATTGTCATGGATTCTTTAATTTCTTACTTTAATTTACATTTAATTTTTTCATTTGTCAATTGTTTTTGTCATTTATCAATTGCTTTTTATTTTTAACTTTAATTATTTTTATAATTTTTCAAGTATTTTCTTCAAATTTCAAATTTTTTGGGATTTTGCAATTATTTTGTCATTATTTAATTATTTTCTTTAAACGACAATTTTTATCTCCAATTTTTCAATTATTGATTTCTAATTTTTATTTTGTTTCTCCATTTTTCAATTACTTATGTCATTTTTTTCATATCTTAAATTTTTTACATAATTTTAAATCAGTTTTATCATCTTACATTTTTTTTTCAAGGTTCAATTATTTTTGTCATTTCTAGACTTTTTGTTCCATTTTTTGATTATTTTTGTAATTTTTAATTATTTTTGTTATTTCTCAATTATTATTTTTTTTTTAATTTTAATTATTTTTATCATTTTTCAAGTATTTTTTTTCAAAGTTCTATTAATTTTATGATTTTTCAATTATTTAATTATTTTCTTTCATGGTCAATTTTTTAATTATGTATTGACATCAAATTTTTATTTTGTTTTCCATTTTTCAATTATTTTTGTCATTTTCCAAGTCTTTTCTTCAAATTTTTAATTAGTTTTGTCATCTTTCATTTTGTTTCTTCAAATTTCTATTATTTTTGCCATTTTGGAATTATTTTCTTCAAAGATCAATTTTACCTTAAAAACTTATATATTACGCACTTAATTTTTTCACTATTTTAATATTGTAGCTATTAATCATACATAAAAGAAATCCGGGAAAAATGTAATTTTAGATCCGGGAAAACCGGGAATTTGCCGGGAATTTGAAAATCATGTTTCGGTAGACACCCTGTAGATAAAAGTTCTGGGTATGAAAAAATTTCACCTATTATCCTCTATTTTTCGTAAAAATCTATTTAAAGACAAGTTATCTAGAGAAATTACTAAAAATTTGGGACATGTAGATGAAAAGGGAATTTGTAAAATGATAAGAATATTTTTAAAGTGATCCAGGGAGTTTTAAGAAATTTGAGGAATTTGTAGATAAGTAGGGAAAAATTGAATTTTTATCTTGGGTATTTTTCGGTAATTTAAACTAGGTGAAAATTATGTTCTTTTTATGAATACTTTGCTTTCGTGTAAGCTAATTTGCTTCCTAATAGAGAAAGGAATAGATTGAAAAAATGGTAAAATTTCACTCGAATTGGAGTAAAATATCACTACATAAGAAGGAGATTTCACTCTTATAGAGTGTTTTTCTTACTCTGATTGGAGTACCTTAATTTTTACTCTTCCTGGAGTGAAAACTCATTCCAAGAAATTTATAAATAAAATCCAAACTAATTGTTCGATACAAAGTATATATTTTCCCCGAAATTGATGGAATAGCTTTTGACTCTATAAATTTCTTGGAGTGAGTTTTCACTCTTCTACAAATTTTTTACAGTGGAGAAATATATTTAAAAAACAAAAAAGTAGTCCAATAATACAGACATGCTTCTATTTATGAAACTGATAGTTCACTTTATCAGTAATTGACATAGAAAATTATAGCTAATTTTTAGTTTGTCAATTTTAAGTTAGATCGAATCTCACACTGAAAATGATCGATCAGGAAGAAAAAATAGACTTTTTTTATTGATAATGTCTGGTTTAGAGTTTCTCTGTTAATCTTCTTTATCCGTAAGTATACGGATCGGTATTACTGATTTATCCTCATACTTGAAAAAAAAAACTCTACAGATTTATATAGAGAAACTTCTGGATCCTGTAATAATATGAATGAAAATATATAATATGAAGTCAATATGTTTATCGGTCCAATAATTCACCAGGAAACTGATTTCTTGAATGTTTTTGTGAGTCGGCTTGTGAGATTTGTGGAGAGATATTTCATAGTATAAAAGAGAGAAAGTGTGAGAAGATAAAATGTTATCAAAAACAATTCAGTGTAAAGAAAAAAATCCAGGCCTCAATTTGTTCAGGATGATTTGCTTTTCCGCGGGAAAATTTCAGGAACTAAATTAATCGCTGACTTGCATCTTTCTACAAGTTTTTAGTCAAAGAAGCCATTGTAAGAAATTCTTATGCTTTTGATGAATGGAAAAAGTAATTAAGAAATGTTTAAATTGTTTTTCATTGTTATGGTAATTTTCATTATTATGTAATTCATGTTTATGAAATTTAAGAATTTTTGACTCTGTGACATAATCTCGCAAATTTAAAAGTGATTTTTAATATGAAAATAAAAAAAAAATGGTTTTTAACGAACTTTAAAAGATCTACTTAAATTAATGAGTTAATGACAAAATATTTTAATCCAAAATAATGTTTTTTGAAAATTTGTGTAAGTGGATCTTTTAAAATTTATTATCCAATTATATATGTCAAACAATGGCTAATTTTGTTCTTTGAAACATTCTTTACAATTTTACACATAAAATTTTATTTAAAATGTTTGGTTCAGAAGTAATGAACAAAAATAATGTTATTTTTTATATTCTTTATGAAAAATATATTTTTAATAAAATTCTGCAAGTGGAATTGTATAGAGACTGTTTCAAAGAACAAAATGAGCCATTGTTAGTCATAATTGGATGAAAATTTCAATTGATTGTTAGATTTGAAAAAAAAACGAAATGTTGAATAATGCGTAATTGAAAAAATAAAAACAATTTTTATTTTCATGTTAAAACCACTTTTTAGTTTTTTATTCTGTCATAAGTCAAACATTCTTAAGAACTTTCATTCCCTCAAACTAAAAAGTTGTTTTTCACAAAATAAACATAAATTAATATTGATTTAACAAAATTTATGAAAAATTTGCTTGTAGAATTTTTTGATAATATCAGATAAAATAATAATTGTTTCTAAAAATTGGATAAAACTTACAATCTTTTAAAGAAAAAACAAAGTAATAATTTAAGTGATACTCTGTATTAAAAAGTTTAAAAATATGATGTTTTATAAATTCTCCAAAATGTTTAACTTTTAATTATGATAGAATTAATAATTTTTAGTAAAACTGACAAAAAGTATTCAATTCATTATTTTATAGAATTTTTTATTTTAAATAGAGATTATAACCTCATTTTAATGCACTATTAGTCTTCAAATTTGATTCATTTACAAGCCATATTATTAACAATTAGTTTCTACGTAAATAGAAATGTTTAAAAATTAAATTTGATTTAAGGAATGTCTCTCCATTGACATAACCTCAAACTAGAAAGTGGTTTTTTACACAAAATAAAACTATTATTAAAACTAATTTTATAAAATTTCGAATGATTCAGTTACACTTTGATCAGTAAAAATGGGATTTAGCCAAAATTTGTTGTTAAATAAAAATTATTTAATATTTTTGTGTTTTTTCTTTAAATCTAGATCCAATTTTAACTAATAATAGCTTATTTTTCTCTTTGAAACATTCTCTACAATTTTTTTTATTCTGTTTTGTTAAACAATCCTTTGTTTAAAAAATATATAAAAATCAATTTTCTGTTGCCTAATAACATTTTGAGTAAAATGTTATTTAACAAAATCCAACGTATAAAATTGTAAACAATGTTTCAAAGAGAAAAATAAGCTATTATTTATCAAAAATGGATGAAAATTAGAGATTTAACTAGATTTATAGAAAAAAATACAAAATATTGAATAATTATTTTTTGACAACAAATTTTGGCTCATTCCAATTTTTACTGAAAAATGTAGAACGAGATCTTTAAAAGTTTTGTAAAATCAGTTTTAATAATACTTTTTATTTTTTGTGAAAAACTATTTTTTATTTTTAGTTATTTTCTTCAATTGTTGATTATTTTCTTTAAAGAGGTTCTTTTCATTCACATAACCTCAAACTAAAAAATGTCTTTTTTCACCAAATAAAAATATTATTCAAATTTCACTAAATTGTAAAATACCCAGTTGTATATTTTTTAGAAAACATTAGGTTCAGGTAAAATTTTTTGTTAAAATTTGTTAACATTTTTTTTATGCTTTTTTTTTTTAATCTAGTGAAAATTTGTCATTTTCACACAATTTTAATTAATAATCGCTTCTTTTTCTCTTTGAAATATTCTCTACAATTTTATTTGTCAGATTTTGTTAAACAATACTTTGTTAAAACAATATACAAAAGTCAATTTTTAGTTGTTTAATAACTTTTGAATAAAATATTATTTTACATAATCCAGCAAATGAAATTGTTGAAAATGTTTCAAAGAGTAAAATGAGAATTTATCAAAATTGGATGAAAATTACAGATTTAACGAGATTTATAGAAAAGACACAAGAGGTTAAATTAATTATTATTTAATAAATTATGGCTCAATTCAGTTTTTTCTGAAAAATACAAGTGAACTTTTTTTTAAACAGATTTTTATTTTTGTCGGGAGGAGGCTCCTGAATAAAATTAATTTTTGTAAAAATAATTACGAAAATGAAAAAAATTTCGAAATTCTTTTTGTCCTTTTGTTTAAAAGCTATATAATGTTTATTTAAAGATTTAATAATAAATGGAGGAAAATTTGCGACTGTCTGACGATAACTCGAATATTTTATCGTTCTGACATTTAGCACGTGTACATATAAAACACTGGTCGTACAGGTGAGATAGCGGATTTTGCCGATTTCCTGATAGAAAGTGCACTTCTACAGGTTTGGTTGGTCGAATTTTTTGTATTTATTTTTTTCGTTTTTCGTTTCTTTTATAAATTTTATATTTATTCTTAACCTCATTGCCATGGGCTTTCCATGAATTCGTTTATACTAAATTATAAATATAATTCTATATTTCCTTGGATTACCTCGATGATGCAAATATATTAGAAGTCAGTGACTATTCACTTTTTACATGTATTAGATATCTATAGCTAGATACACGTTCACTGCTTACAGTTTTGAAATAGTTCCCAAGGCCGTCTTTAACCTCGCGAAAGGAGTCCAAAATTTTTCACCTACTTTTTTTTGTTGTTATTTCTTGAAATTTTCTAAATTCAAGCAAATTTAAAATAATATATTGAATCCGTTTTTTCAATATTTACTTCTGTGAGAATTTTTATGTAATTTGTTATTTATTTTGGATTTTGTACAATATTGTCGTTAATGAATGTTTTAGTAAAATTCATGAAAGGAATTTATCTCGGATGTTGCAATTCAAGTTATTGTTTATGTTTATTAATTAATGTTATAATTTTATATGGAATTGAAGCGTAAACGATTAATGAAAAGAGTTGTTTTGACTTGTTGAATGCCACTGATAAAAATAGTTATAAGATTAATTTTTCAGTTTAAAAAAAATACGTAAACACGTGTTGTAATAAGTAGCTTATTGTTAGTACAAAGTCATTCATTACTGAGAGTCCACGACTGACAGAAACTTTCTCGAGACTATTGCGATGAGTTACATACCACGCGAGAGTTAATTCTCTCGTTTATAAACCATAATTTAGTGTCTGTTTCGTTGTATTAACTATTATCGAAAACGATTTCGTAAATTATCGATATTTAGGAATTTTGCACTGAACTGGATTTTTTAGCTTAGAAACCAAAGCTGAACAATTTTATATGGAATGTTAACTTTTATTTTCAAATTACGCAGTTTTGTTTTGTTTTTTGTTTGCTTTTGTTTTAAACTGAATTATTTAAAACTATATATACATACCCAGAAGAAAGAAAACGTGCTTTTAAAATATATATTTTTTATAATGAGTGTATCACAATAAACATAAAAAATATAGTGTAATTTATTCATTTTTTGTGAATGAATGATAATTGTTATAAAAAATAAATTTTTGTTTATTTTTTAAAAAATGAGAATGTAGAAAAAGATTAAGAGACATATGACCAGACCTGGCCATTAAGAAAGAGCTTAGAAACAGTTAGGAATTCCACTTAAAATTTTTTCCATGACTCTCATCACTGGTCAGTATTTTATTTTAAGAAAATTTCTAGTTTTGTACATTGTTTTCGTCTTTGAGATTCTTTTGCTAAAAACAAAATATTTCGATTTTTTGGTTTGGAAATTGTAAATCTTGTTATTTTTATAATTTCTTTTCAAATAAATTTTAATAATTTGTGTAACATAAATTAAGTTTCAGTTTATTTGCGTATTTATATCATTATCAAAAACATAATCGCATTAACGGGAAATCTGCGTTTAAGTATTATTAACGTGAGATAAAGTGTTACATGTACATTGTTTTGTATTATCTGATTTTTTACATGTTAATGTCGATTAAAAGACATTTTTTCTATCCCATTTCTCATAAATTCAATTATAATGTACAGAATTGATATTTTGATACCAAAAATCTAATTTCATCAAACGTTTTATTTGTTGATTTGAGAAATTGATAGAGAAGCATTTCATAGACTTTTAACATTAAAAACTTTGATAATAAAAAAAAAGTTTCATTGTGACATCAGTTGTGAAAATATTTATTTAATATTCGAGGAAATGAAGCGCAACTTATTAAATATTCTTTTTTAAAAAGCACTTGTTATTTTTCTGTTACCTGAAATAATTAGAGAATTATGAGATAACAGGCTTTCCGTGAATATTATCTTAATTTTGTGTCTGAAGGCTGTTATCTGCAAATTTTTATTGAAAAAAAATTATAGCTCATGCCTTCATCCAACCACTTTCACTTTTCGTAATCTCAATCCATGCTAGAGCATAAATTAAATACCTTCTAATGTGTAAATTATAACAAATTATTAAAATTTGATTAAACAATTATTATTTATTTGATATAAATCTTTGGTACAGTCAACTTTTTGCCCTCTTTCAGTTTTGTTTAAGCAAATAATCACGTTTTTTTTTAATTATTTCATGATACCCCCTTTTTTCTGCGCGCTTTAGTTTTGGTTTTGATTTATCTTACCACGTGTTTCTTTTTCATGCTTGAACAAAGAGTAGATGTTAACAGGCCGGTCAGTAGATGACCACTTCCGCCTTGGCCTCATTCTAATCTACACAGCTTGCTAACTGCATAATTTTCCGTCTCTGAAAGTACATTCTTAGGATTAGATGATGTTGATAAATTGGTTTTGTCCCTCTCTATTTTTTTGTTTTGTTTGTTTATTCTTGTTACTGTACAATACCACATATATTTTTTCTTAATAATCATTTTATTGGCAAATTTATATGAATTTCTGATTAAAACGAGTCGGAAATGACAATGTAAGAATCTGATTGAAGACTTTCCGTATCATTTTAATGGTTATCGTCATTCTCGTCCTCTATTTATCGGCCAAGAACGTCGTTCTTGTAAGGTGTAAGCTATCCAGTCGCTAGATGGAGACTCATGACTCATTTCTGTACTTTTGAACTAAACCCTCGACTAAAACTTTTTAACTGCTTCTCGAAATATTGACTTGATCGTGGACAATTTTTGTAAATCATTTTTCGTACTTTTCTGTAATGAGAAAAATGTGTATCTGAATCAATTAAAAGTTGGTGATTCATTAATTTAACAAATTGTTTGTTGTCTTAGTTTGGGATGTGGTAACAACACTATTTTAGATTTTGACATGATAATGAACCTAATTGTTAATACGATCAAACAAATTTGTTGTAATAACAATTTAGGTTTGTTAGGTCTATGTTAACATTCGGATAATAAAAATAACATTTCCTTTTTCATGTATGCCAATTTGTGTTATAAGAGGTTTTAATCTTGGATGTTGTATAATAGAATATTTACAAGAATTTGTTTATGTTAATGTAGTAAATTTTCAATATAGGAATCAAAAATTTAAAAGATGGAAATATTAATATGTAACTAATAATCAGAAATTGAATATTTTGTATATACTTATTTATATCTGTGGTATTTCTTAATGAGTTAAAAAATCAAGAGTTGGATTAGAAATATGTTTAGAAGCACAAATTTTACTCTAATTTGACAAACTTGTAAAGTTTGAAGGTTTATAAATTCTTTATGAATGTTTTTTTTATGTAGAAAAGAAGGAAGTTTATATTGTTTAAAAAAAATAGTAAAACAGAAGAATTTGTGGGCAATAACCTTTGTACTTTCACTAGAAACGCTTTCATATCTCCAGCTGTTTTAAATTATAAATAACCGTGTAGTCATTAATGAAACTATGTTCTCAAAAATTCTGTTAACTTGTCCCTAATATTCAAATCTTTTTTTTTATTATTATTATTTTCTAAACCAGTTCTATACAGCTTCGTAAATATTAATGTTTCACACTTTCTGTAATATTAATTTAACATTTCTCAAGAATGTTTACTTCTAATATGCAATTTTAAGAATGAAAAATATCATGATTTATAAATATACTTCTATTTATTAATCAACAGATATCATTATTCATTATTTTAATAATTGTATATTATCATAATGGAATTCATCTGAATTTCTTTTGTCTATAAGAATTCTTGACACTGAAGGTCGTCCATTCTTATTTCTTTGTCACATAAACGTATAATTGCATAATATTCACGAGGAATATCTCTTTTATAATTTTATATTGTAATTACATACTCCAATGCCAGGGATTTTCCATGAAATTCAACACATTCCGCTGTTTAAAAAAATTCACTTATCAGAAATGAAAAAGTACGTGAGACTAAATGAAGCTTTAATGAATTTTCATCACGTTAAAATTTCAATGCCACTTTTATTATTTAATGCACTTGATTAATTATCTCATTTTGTCAATATACATTTTGTTGACAAAATATTTTTACAAAATTCAACTCTCGGGACATTTTAATTGTTTAATGTTTAAAGTGAAAGTATTTTTGTTTTCTGATATTGTATTTGGCCTTTACAAAGAATCAGGAGTCCATTGTTTGGTTCATGGGGGATGTCTCGAAAGTATCTCACGCACTTGGAATCAAGTAGGAGACTCATGATAAGGGTGGAAATGGCGAAGAGGTTAGGGTGGTAGGTCATTGCCCTTAGAGGAAGGCCGGTAAATATCGACCCTCCCTTTTGCTCGCCTCCCATTTTCATCAGACCAGACATTCGTTGCTCTCTGTTCCCTTCTCGCTCCAATCCTCGTCGTTCACCCCTGCTGAATTTAGCTCTATGTTTATGTTAACCACTATCAAACACCTACACCAACAAAAAAAAAAAAGAAACACTTTTACATTCTATATAAACTGGACGTATGTGTGGCACCACGAGGTATTCGTGCCATTCCCCCAAGGTCAACGGCTCAGCTTCGTTCAAAGCTACGACCTGAACCATATTTCGTCTATTCTTTCCCCTAATTCCTCTTGTCGCGGCACACGGTCCCCATAACGACTCTCTTTCCCCCCTTCACACACAAAAAAAAAAAGAAACTCTCCCAACTTTTGTTTCTCTTCCGTCAATATAATTTATTAACATTAGAAATAGCACGGAATAATTTCGTTTCTGTAGAGAAAAAAAAAGTTTGTGCTCTTATTTCACATGATCTTGTCTGATTTAGCGGAAAATCTCATTTTCTTTATTTTTATAATTTTAGATCAAAATAGATTTTTTTGGTTATGAAATTATTTAAAGGGAGCATACATAAAGGACTTTCCACCAATTTGCGAGGTTTTTTAACCTTACCCCCCTATTTTCTATTTGGTTGCAAATGACGACCCCCCTCCCACCATTCCTAAATGGAACTTTAAAAAATGCTTTATAACTCCCGTAAAAATTGATGATTTTTAAAGGTAAAGTTCCAAGGGCGAGAAAGAATATTAGAATAAAAATATGAATGTTCTAAAGTTAAATTACCCCCGCCCCCCCTAGCACTTGTTGCAAATGTTTGCATTTCACAAACCTCCCCCCTCCCCCTAAAGATGAAACGTTCTTTATGGATGGTCACAAATATTGATTGCAGCGATTACAGTTGCTCCCCTTTTTCACGTAATGCCCTTTTTGCCCCTTATTATCCCCCTTTTTTTTTTAAAAAAATTCACCTAAAACGCCTAAAATGAAAAATTCTCTTCCCTTTTTCGGTTTCCGGACGCAAACTGTCAAAACGAAAGTCTTATTTTTTGACTTGGTCGTCCAAAACAATCCCCCCCCCCCCCCCTAGCCGTCAAACTATTTAAGATAGAGTCGAAATTTGGTATACATATTTATTTTCACGTGTAGATTACAGGAAAAATGTAGCGAACATGATTGAATTGCGTTGTCAGGGAAATAACAAAATTTTTTCCAAAAAAAAATGCATTAAAATTACTATTTACCCCCCCCCCCCCCCCTCTTATCTCCTAAAATATTTGACATAGAGTATGGAAATTTGGTACCTAGATGTATTTTCACGTGTGGATTACAGGAAAAATATAGCGAACATGATTAAACGTAATGTTCATTGCGTTGTCATGGAAATAACAACTTTTTTCAAATAATTCATTAAAATGTGTTTTTACCCTCCCCCCTCCTTTTTACCCCTCAAACTATTTGCTATAGAGTGTTAAAATTTGGTACACATATGTATTTTAGCAAGTAGATTACAGGAAAAATATAGAGAACGTAATTGGAGGTGATTTGGTGATTACTATTTACCCCCCCCCCCCCCTCTCTTATTTCCTAAAATATTTGACATAGAGTATGGAAATTTGGTACGTAGATGTATTTTCACGTGTAGATTACAGGAAAAATATAGCCAACATGATTAAACGTAATGTTCATTGCGTTGTCATGGAAATAACAACTTTTTTCAAATAATTCACTAAAATGTCTTCCCCCTCCCCCCTCTTTACCCCCCAAACTATTTGCTATAGAGTGTGAAAATTTGGTACACATGTATTTTCGCAAGTAGATTACAGGAAAATTATTGAGAACGTAATTGGAGGTGATTGTTATAGCGTTGTCAAGGAAAAACTTATTTTTAAAAGAAAAACGTGTCCCCCTCCCCTTAAGTTCCAAACTATTTGACCTAGAGGTTTGAAATTTAGTATACCTGGATATTTTTACGTGTAGATTACAGGAAAAATATAGCGAACATTCTTGGACTTAGTTTTCAAAAGTTATTTAAGAAAAATGGAAGAATGACAAAAAACCCCTATGCTAGAGCTTAGCCTATTTATCTTGGAAGGTTGGAAATTGGCAGAAATGTATAATTTTACCGAAAAAAAAAATTTTCTTACCACACAGCTACAATATTTCAAAGTTTCATATTATATTTTTTTCGCAAAATGTTTATTTTCATGTTCAATACTATAAAAGTTTAAAATAAAAAAATTAAAAAAATTCATTAAAATTAAAAGTTATATTAAAAAAACTCAGCATATTTGCTTGAAAGTTTTTAATCTTATAAAAATGCTTAAGTTTATACTTAAATTTTAATAAAAGTAAAAAAATTATGATTAGATTTAATAGTAGTATTTAACAGTATTTTTTCGTAAGGATATATATTTTGAAATTTGAGAATAGTTCTACCAATAAAATAAATTTTGACTTGATTTTTAAACCTTACGTTAGAAGAGGGGGGGGGGGGCTGAAGAAAATCTTACTGACCCTTACATAGGGGGAGGAGGAGGGTTTAAAATGTTCAAAATTATCCTTACGTAATTTGTACACGACCCCTTTTCATTATTTTATTTATTACATTTTAATAACAAATATGTATATTAAAAACAAAAATTCGATGTGGAATTGTTTTACATTGCTTTCTGAAGATTATATTTTTTCATCGATTTTAAATGTCAGAATGTACAGACTTAACAATTTGTGAATACAGAGAGATCCAACTTAATTTTTAAATATAATTTTTTTTTAATACTTTACCCATTTATTTTATTTTAGGCTTAAAACCTTCTGAATTCATCAGTAAACTGTTGCATGTCAAGAAATTTTTAGTGATAGGGCTATTGAGTTAAACTTAATAAATCTTCACCGTTATTTGAGCTCTAAACTTCTAAAGAAATAATAACATTTCGTTAAAGAAACCTTAAAATATTACTATATTTATTTTTTTACTAATTTTGAAAACCCCGTTTTTATAAAAAAAAAAAAAATCCCTCTTTCTAAGAGAGAAATTCCGTTTTTGACCAAAATTGAACAAAGAAACCGCTGTAATGCCATTAATATAATCCAAACTTTATTGGGAAAGAATAATTTATTTACAAAAGTGTGCTCTTTAGGGATTATTTAAAATTGAATTGGGGGGTGGATGCTATAAGGAGATGTAACATTTGTTGGCCTACGGGTAATCTCTGTCCATTAGAAGTTTAATAGTCATCCCCTTATTGCGTCCAGCCCCTCAATATTGATTATATCAATCAAATTTAACCCTATGTTGAGCATATTTTTTCGGCGTATTCGTATCAGTACATTTTGTGCATTGTAAATGCAATAAATCCACAATCATTAAAGTTAGTTTGAAATATGTGTGCCAATATTATCTCTGTTTTCAAAAAAACGTGTTGGACTTTGCCCAGAAGATTTAAAAAAAAATTATCTACTCTCTTTTGTTCTCTAAAGTCGGCGACAATAGAATTTTAATTTTTAATAAAATATTTGAATTTGTATACTGCACGAATCAATTAGTTGGGAGTATGAATCAAATTAGAGAGTATGCTGATTTTGTTTAGTATCCGTTGATTTGAAAATTTGGCGTCAGCTATCTCAAGGTCAAGGTGTTAAGGAAGGTTAATGCTCGGAGTTTCGACAGTTCGTTCATCTCTAAGAGTCAACGAAAAGAGCGATTTTCTTCTTAATCGTCAAGGCAACTATGAGTCAGCAGCCATGTTTTCGTGTGAGGTCTTTGAACCTCCCCCTGACTGTCTGGACGAAGCGTTTGAACCGGGACGTCCGAAGGTTGCTTGAGGTTATAAGTCTAACTCCAATTCCTTTCTTCAAGCTCGTCGAAGACTCTGCTTTTGTTGGCCTCAAACGATCCCCTGGGAGAACTCTTTTTTTCCCCTTATTTCTTTTAAAGATGGGAGAGTCTCCTTCCTTTCTGGATTCTTTCTTCGCTGATTCCCTCTACCCATCCCTTTGTGTCGATCCTGACAATTTAGTCTTGTGTCAGCAAAAAAAAAAAAAAAAAAAAAGAAAAGGGATCGTATCATTGAACTTGGACTGTTTTCTCAAAATCCTGACATTAAAAAAAGTCTGATTGATTTTGAATTTTTAAAATATTTCTACTTTTAGGAATATTTTCTAGTAGGTGGTTTAAATGTGTTTAGTTTTAAAGTGTGAAGTGAAATTTACTTTATGTATGTATTGGAAAGGAGAAATTTAATTAGTAGGGCAACAATATTTCTCAAGGGTGAAGATTCTTTGGACACTTTAGTTAGGGATGCTTAAATCTGAAAAGCCTTGGGTGTAAAAGAGTGAAAAGTGGGCGAAATTTAAAGGGAAAAGTAGGTCATGCAACCCCTTCTTGCGCCTATCCTAGATGATAAGTGAATCTAGGCTGTGGAAGTGCATATAGGTATCGATCGTGAACCACGGTACTGCAGGCTGGCCTGGTGCACCGGTGAAACTGGGTTACCTAACCTACCCTAGACAGAAACAGCTCCTTCTCTAGAGTTGTAGACAGTCGTGAATCTACAAATACTACTCGAGCCTGGCATTCAAGTGAACTAGTGACGAGACAACGCCCTGTCTTTCGTCACGTTGAGTCGATTCACTGCCTCGAACTTGTTGCCTTGTCCGTAAACCTCGGTCAGGGACAAAAAGCACCAATTGAAGGAAAATAAAGAATATTGCTGTTTTTTAGAATTTACAGTGTCGCTGTCAATTTGTCCCCCGTTGCCGGTTTCATTCTATCGATCTTGATCTCTTCTTTCCATGATGGTTTTGCTTCTCTTCAAGTGGGTCTGCCTTTCTGAAAAAGATTTCGTTTTTCTAGACTAGTTCTTTTGAAAGGGTTCGTCCATAAATTATGTGACAAGTTTTCGGGTTATTTTTTACTCCCCACTACCCAATGTGATGAACCGAGATGTCTTCTATGACCCCCCACCCACCCTTGATTATTAGGGTTCGTCCACAAATTACGTAACAGGTTTTTAGCGCATTTTTTACCCCCTCCATCCCCCTTGTCACAGGAAGTAATATTAGAAGGAACCCCCTTCTAAATTACGAAACAATTTGCAACCCCCCACCCATAATTATGTTTTTCAAAATGTATCACTGTTAAAGTAATTCATTTTATGTAATTAATGTAACTTATTAGAATATCAATATCGATGTCTTCAACTTTTGATCTAAAAACTTCTCTTTTGGCGGAATTTCTCAATTTTGCAATGCTTTTTTAAAAGCAAATATTAAAATCAAATCAAAAGGTCCTTTTAGCTTAAAGCTATACTAGCGTACACCCCGACCTGGGAAAGGTTGTTGTATAAAATCATTTAAGGTAGTTCTCCGGTTAAGGTTGTTATTATACTTGAAAAAATCGATCTTCTATGGATTTTCTTTAAATTGGGAGTAAACGTTATTTTATATGTGCCTTCTATCTGGTTAAAATTTCAGTACCACTTGCAATGCTCAAAATTAAGATATTCATGTTCAAAATTCCACTTTTGTATGGAAAATGATAAAAATTGTAATTTCGAACATAAATATCTTAATTTTAAACATTGCAAGGGGTACTGAAATTTTAACCTGATAGAAGGCACATATAAAATAACCTTTTCTCACAATGTAAGGAAAATCCATAGAAAATCGAGTTCTTTAAGGATAATAACAACCTTAACCGGAGAACTACCTTAATTTCGAGAGTTTTTAACAAATGATTAAAAAAAATTTGTTAAAATATTACGTGACTGAAATAAAATACCCCTCCCCCGAGTAACCAACTGTGATAATTTTCATAACTCCCAAAGGGGCCGTTCAAAAAATACGTAACGCTTTTTTGGATTTATTTTGACCCCACCCCCCTCCCCCCTATAAGCGTTACGTATTTTTTGAATGTCCCTAAACTCCCCCTTTTGCGTCACGTGATTTATTTACGACCACTAAGAATATTTTAAAAGTTTTTTGACCCCCCTCTCTCTGTCTTGATGTTTACGTAATTCTTGAACGGTCCCTTGAAATAAGAACATCTCAATAACAAAAAAGGGATAGTGTAAGGTCCATTAAATTGGAAAAAGATGGACCTTACAAAGATACCTTTTTTGTTCTTGAGTTAATTTTCATTGAAGGGACCGTTCAAGAATTACGTAAGCATCAAGACGGGGGAGGGGGGTCAAAAAACTTTCAAAATATGCTTAGGGGTCGTCCATAAATCACGTGACGCAATGGGGGGGGGGGTTAAGAATTATGAATATTCTCACGGTTGGTCATTTGGATAGGGGGGTCTTTTATTTCTGTCTTTTGATATTTTAACAACAAATTTTTATTGAATTGTTTGTTGAAAACGCTCAAAATTCAAAGATTTTAAAGTAAAAAAGGACCTTTTGATTTGGTTTTAATATTTGTAGAATCTGCAATAAACAGGTTGTGAATTAAGCTTTGTCCACACATTACATAACAGGTTTTAGGGGGGGAGGGGTTCAGTAAACTGTTACTATCTGTTACATAAGGGGGAAACAATATTGAAAAATTAGGGTGGGGGTTTGCAAATTGTTACTTCCTGTGATAAGGGGGGAGAGGGGGTCAAAAATAGATTAAAAAACGTGTTACTTCATAATGAAGGGCGAGTGGAGTGTTATAAAAGAAATCACGGTTCATCACATGGGTGCTGGGGGGGGGGGGATTTGCCAAAAAATTGTTTGTGAAATGCAAACATTTACAACAAGGGCGGGGGGGTTGTTAAACTTTAGAACGTTCACTGAAAAAAATTTTTGTTAATTTAACATATGATTTGGGTGAAAATTTCATTGCAGCAGAAAGTCAACCATATGTGTAAATTTAACATCAAAATAAAAAGACATTTAACAATGATCTAAGAGTTAATCTTAAGAATTCCATTCACCTGAAAGTCACATGCAGCAAAAATCGCAGATAGTTTTTTCTGTGTTCATATTTTTATTCTGATATTCTTTGTCGTCTTTGAGACTTGAGCTTTAAAATTCAGTAATTTTTAAGGGGGGTATAAAGTATTTTTACATGTTCCATTTAGGGGGGGAGGTCGTCATTTGCAACGAAGTGGATCATAGGGGGGTAAAAAACCTCGTAAATTAGTGGAACGTTCTTTACAAATGCTTCGATAACATTGTTTCAATCCTATGTGAGAATTTTAGAAAATTTGGTTTTGGTTTCAAATGACCCATTGATAATTGACATAAAATTGTCTAAATGCATTCGTTTCGACTGTATTAATGTAGGTGTCTTAAACAGGCAACTTTTGACACTGCAAACTCGATAAATTGCCTATTGCTCTAAATCGATTAGATAAGAACTTAATAGCAAAGGCCTAGAAGCTTGGAATTAACGTTTCACTTATTTCGTATTTTTTATTTTACTAATGGACGAAATTATTTAACGGGGAGTCGTTTATAAATTACGTCACACGTTAAGAGGGGAGGGACTTTAGGTTTTTTGTCCAGGAAAAGTTCTAAAAATAAAAATTTCGATACTTTAATTTGTAAAGTATAATAGTTTAAATAGTATTTTTCAAGATGATATTAAATAGGATTGGTCAGCTATTGTGACGTAACTTTTATAAATTGGGTTGAAAATTGTATGACAAAATGGAGAAGGGGAGTTTATAAAAGAGACAAAAAGGTATAAATGGCCCCTGGTATTAAACAAATAAACCAATTATTATTGAGAGAATATTGTATTCTGATTTGAATTTTCATCAGGCGATGTAAACACTCAAAGCTCTTATTGGTCCTTGAAATCATTGACCAAACATTCTTACGCCTTCTTAAATCGTTACTCCAAAATCTCATCAAATATGTAACATTGTTTCTGCACTTATTTTAGTATTAAAAAAAAAAAAGATTTACTAGCGTTTAAAAATTAGAAAATTGATTTTAATAAGCTAAGTTATATTCTCTAAATCTATGCTGTTTACATTTTTTAACAGGCAACTGTTTAGACAAATTGAACAATTTGGCATTAATTCCAGAATACATAGAACGTGAATTAACTACACAGCTATTACGAATTAAGTGATGCATGAACAATATAAAACTGTAAATGATTTATTGTGATAATCCTGCATCCAGTCAAAGGGAATCTCGTTTATTGCGCATGCGATTTTATGCAGACTTGTCAAACACGCCTCTCACTTAACTCTTGCGTGCGATTTACCAAAAAACTAGATTAATTTACAGACTAACATTTCAGGGATGATTTGTATCTCGAAGGTTTACACCCAATTTTCCAGCCTTGAAACACATATTCTTCAAAGTACATATCAACTTGAACTGCTTTCACAAATTTTTCTCCGATTTCAATGCAATCTTGTGTATTTACTAAAAAAGGATTATCTGAAAACCGATAACCTCTATTGTTTTTCATTTGCATTTTGACCTTGAGTCTCTAACTTGGTTTTATATTCATCTATAATCTGCTTGACTGATTTCACTAACTCTATTGTCAATTATTCATCCTTGACTAATTCACATTCCACACTTGCAATTATCATAATAGATTCCTCTTTTATAATCGATAAGAAATCAAAGAGATGTTTTGAGATTTCGTTTTTTTTTTTCTTTTATTTTACCATTATAATCTGTTTCTAAATTAGCGTTTTAACCCAGTCACGCATTATCCTTGACTACTGTTTTTGTAAAAAGAAACCTACTCAAGTGACATTGGAAACTTGAGAATTGAAAATTATAGAATTGTAAGTACGGCCCTGAAAGTTGGTAGTTGCAGAATTGTGCGGGTAGGGGTCGGTTCGTAGGTCGTGCGCGGAGGGCCGACCTGCATCAGTCTACTTTGCGTCCCTGCTAAAGGGAACGCTGCAACTCCTTTGCAAACATTTTTTCAACAGTGTATTAAAAAAATTCTTGTGATAAGAGAACTCACCTTCTAGTCTACGTAGGCGTCGCCTACCCGCACTTTCTGGTGCCTTTCACCTCTTGGAATTATCAAGAAACCCCTCTGAAATCAAAAAAGAAAACAACACAACAACTTCCACTAATGTAAGCCAAACACTGACTTGGATCATTCCTCCAAGTACCAAAACTCGTGCTAGTCTCTCGCAATAAAAAAAAGTTTTAAACAAAGAACTCACATTTTTACTGAGCCAGGAATTTGGCGCCGAGACGAAGTCGTCGAATCTCTTCTTTTTTTTTCCCCCCCGTTTGCTTCCAGTCTTGACAGTCGCTCTCGCTTTATTCACATGTATTCATCTTGAATCTGCGTGTTCCTAAAAGTGGCCTAGTCTTTCACGTTCTATTTTGTAAAACCGGAGAATTATTGTTTTTCAATTTTTGAGAAAAGGGTTTTTAATATCGAAAACCTTTATCGAGATCAAGAGAACATTCTTGGAAAATACGTTTTGGAAACTAATGAAAAGGCAAAAACCCTATTGAAAAGGATCTTTAGAATTTATTTCCGAGATTTTAAGGAAGAGTGTCATTTTTAAAACCTTTTGAAGGTTTTTTGAAAAAAAAAAGAACCAGTGATTTAATGAAAAGAAGGTTTTGAGGATTAAAAAAAGTGTGTGATGAATTGTTGTGAAGAGGTTGCATTTTTTGGCATGGCCTATGACGTTTTGCAGTGAGCGAGGGAACAAGAGTGGAGGTGGAAGAGGGATCAGGACGCCCGCCGAGTCTTAAATATCGATTTTGGCACGGACGAGCTATAGTCCATCCACCTGAAATCCTCGAGTTATCCACGAAGTGTCTAACAGTCGTGCGTTTTCAGTTAAAGCATGAGAAACTGTTCTACCCTAGCAAAAAGGAGAGAATATAATCGTCCAATTCAGTCGCTAGTGTTAAGTGATTATTCAATTATTTATTAATAGTGGCTTTTTGAGTGTTGGTGTTTGTGATTGTGTGAATGTGCCAAAAATGATTTTCTATTCATCTCGTCATTCCTTATTGCTCTCGAAACACGAAAACACTCGATTAGTCATCTAATCAAGACAACGATCTACCTCCAGATCAACCCTGCGTGTCCTCATTAAATAAAACGCGCATTTTTGCTGCATCTAAACAGAAAGTAAAAAAAAAAGAGAAATAAATATCCAGCGGAATTAACGAAACTATGAGAATGAAAACAATAAATACAGGTCAGACCAATGTTTGTTGAATGGAAAAGAAACGCAAAAAACTGCCAATCTGCAACGAACGGAATTTCGTCTCGAGAAGGCCCAGGATTATTATTGTTATTTCTACAGCATGTGTTTGAGGTTTAGAAATTTTCGGGAATAAGGGATCATGGAGTTTGGCGTTTGGAGTCAGTGTTGACTTTGAGATCAAAAGCACAATGGAGCAATGGTGCCTCGTGACTGGTTAACAATCTCCAGAACGAGGAGGGTTGAAAACAGTGGAAATATGGTTTCCCGATATGGTGTAACGAAAGATGGCGCAGTGGGCATAGCGTCCATGCACTGCTTGCTGCCACACTATGGAGGACCACATCACCTGTCGCCGCATCCCCAAAATCCCGCCCCTCAAATGCCACCCCATACCCACAATCACGTGCATCCGCACAATCATCAGCCACCACCTCCGCCAAGTCCACACGGACACCTGCATCATCTCAATCATGCACAGCATCAAATTACTATTAATATCGAGCATCATCATCAGAATCAGCAAACACAGCATCAACAGGCGCCACCGCAGTACCGCATCATTACCGCGGCTGCTAGTAAGTTGAGATAAGAGAAGGTCACTGGGTCATTGATACTGAAGGTTTCAACAATCCAGGGATTTGAATTTTACACTTGTGATTATATTTATCTGATGATTGTGATACAATTGTTTCAGGCAAAATGTAATTTGTTCCTCTTGTTTTTAATTGACTCTTAAAATGGGTCATTTCATTTAAAATCGACCTTTTGCTTTTTAAAAATAGGGAATTTTTTGGGTTTTGATATTTCTTGTAAAAAATACGATAAATAAAGCTATGAAGAGGACATTCTATTACGTAAGCATATTTTAAGAGGTTTTTGACCCCCCCTCCAAGTCTACTCTCCCCATGTCGGCATTTTTCAATGGATAAAAAAAACAATTTTGTATGGAGTGTCAGTATTTTGGGAACCCCTCTCCCATTCTTTATTCTTACGTAATACTTGAATGACCTCTTTTTTTTTTTTGGGTCTTCCATTAACCACATAGCCCACTTTTTAGGAAATTTCAACCCCCCCTATGTAGCACACTACTCCATACATTAGCGCCATTTTTTCCTCTTGGAGTAGCCTCTAGCTTGACCCCCCCCCCCCCTATCCCCTAAAGAACTACGTGGTTTATGGATGACCCCTTGTAGTAAATTTAATGATCTTTTTTTTTGGCATAAGGGACTATCCACAAATTACGTAACACGTTTTTTTTGATAATTTTGAGCTTCTCCCTCCCCCTATGTTACAAGTTGTAACAAACTCATTTATACCTCCCCCCTCCCAATAACTATTACATAACTTTAAAAATATTTTATCATCTTTGGTTTACAGAAAATTTGCTTGTTTTCAACTAAATATCATATAAATTCAAGGGATATAATTATAGTACGAATAGTCCTTTCTATTTTTGTACTAAATTGACCTAAAAATTCTTGAACTCAAAAATATTTTGAAAATTTCAAAAGAGGTACAGTTTAAAAAGTATTTTGAACAATGGTTAAAATATTATGTAACAAAGTCGATTGATCCCCCTCTCCTCCGTTTAACAAATAGTAACATTTTCTTAACCCCCCCCCCTCCCTTTCCCTAAACCTGTTACGTAATTTTTGGATGACTCCTAATCAATTTTTAAAAGTGGATTAGAGTTTATTAAGGTATTTCTCCGATAGGCAGTCCATGCCAAAAATTTTTAAAATTGGATCAGGATTTATTAAGGTATTTCTCCGATGGGCAGTCCATGCCAAAAGTTAGTATTTCAGTTAATAGCTATTATTAATTAAAATAATTTATTTCTTGACTTATTATTAACTGTTAATAGTTAATCGGCCAATAGTTTTTTAAAAAAAAAAATGTTTCAAAAATATTAAATTTTTAACGTTTTTCAAAGATACCTTTTTTACAAGTCAATTTAAGTAAATAATAGCTTATTTTCTTCAGAAAAACAAACTCTACAACTTCACCTTGTCAGATTTTTTAAAACAGTGGACCATTTTTTAAATACAGTAATTTATTTCAAAACATAGTTCTAAATATTTTATAAACAAACTGCCTTATTTAAAAAATGATCCACTTTTTTAAAAATCTGACGAGGTGAAGTTGTAAAATCTGTTTTTCTGAAGAAAATAAGCTATTGTTTACTTAAATTGAAACATTTAAAAAAATGGCAAGAAAAGATAGACTTCTAAAAAAGGTATCTTTGAAAAACGTTAAAAATTTAACAACATTTGTTCATTTTTAAAACATTTTCATTAAAATGTTCAAAAAATGTTCAAAAAACTATTGCACTGAGAAAATAAGTTGACTAAATATAACCTGTTTTTGATTAAATTTATCAGAGAGAGGTTGTTGATATAGCACCTGCAAAGCTCTTTGTTTATTATTACTAGATTTAATGCTACTGTTAACCTTGAAGTTTGGTAAAAAAAAGTTTGATGATATAATATTAATAAAAAATAATGACACATTAAGGTTATAAAAAATCATTTTAAGATTTTAAATCTTTTTGGGCACATTTTCAATTTTTCGAAAAAATAATACTGCAATCATAAATTTTAATCGTAATCTTTTTACTTTTATCAAAATTCAAGTATAAACTTCAGCATTTTTATAAGATTAAAAACTCCCAAGCAAATAGACTGAGTTTTTTAATGTAATTTTTAATTTTAATGAAAAAAATTTTATTTTTATTCCATTATTTTTTATTTTCAACCTTTTACAGTAATTTAAACATAAAATAAACATTTTCTCCAAACAAATAATCTAAAACTATGAAATATTGCAGCTGTTTAGTCACACAATTTTTTTTTTTTTAGATTTTAGTTTTTTAGAAAAAATGCTATGATAATAGATTTAAACCACAATTTTTATCGTTTTAAAAAAAATTCTGCATAAAATTACCTATACATTTCTGCCAATTTCCAACCTTCCAAAATATATATGCCTAAAAAGCTCTAGCATAGGAGTATTTTGTCATTTTTTAATTTTTCATTAAAACTTTTGAAAACTAAGTCCAAAAATGTTTGCTGTATTTCTTTGTAATCTACACGTAAAAATACCCAGATATACCAAATTTCAATACTCTCATGTCAAAAATTTGGGGATAAAGAAGGGGGGGGGGTAAAGGCATTTTCATAAAAAAAATTCGGTTTCTAAGGGGGAAGGGGGGCATTCAATTTTTTCAGTGCATTTTACCAGTTTGTGTCCGGAACCCTAAAAAAGATTTTATATTTATTATTATTTATTATTAATATTATATCATCAAACCCAATTTTATGTTTTTTCTTTGAATTTAATGAACAACTGAAATCTAGCAAATAATAACTAATTTTTTTTGTTGAAACATTCTATACAATTTTATTTGTTACATTTTGTTTAATATTATTTTGTTTAAACAATCCGTAAAAACAAATTTTATTAGTTTAATAACTTTTGAACAAAATATTATTTAACAAAATCTAACAAATGAAATTGTAGAGAATGTTTCAATGAGACAAATAATCTATTATTATTTATTATTAGTTAAAATTAGATAAAAATGACAGATTTTAACTAGATTTTAAGAAAAAAAAACATAAATTGTTAAATAATTATTAAATGACAACAAATTTTAGCTCAACATAATTTTTTCTGGAAAATGTACAACTGGATCTTTCAAAATTTTGTGAAATTCTACAAAATACACATATTTTTCTATCATTTCTTGGAGCAACTTCAACAACTGACAGTTTCTTACACAGTTTAAAATATTGTGTTAAATTTACCATAATGTCTCAAAAGATTAACTCAAATTTTTATGTTAATTTAACATGAGAGATATGTGTAACATGTGTTGAATTGTATTGACCTTCATAAATCGAGTGACACAATAAGAATAAGAATATGTTATTAAATCTACAGTCAAGAGTGTTGAATATTTGACACAAGAAATTTAACAAGCAATTTTTTACATTCAGAGATACTGTGTCTAACAATGTAGAAAAAATTATCACATTAATAGCAATAGAATATTTTAATATACATGATGCAGCATACACTTTTTTAAAAATAGCCCAACTGCTTAAAATTACTTATCGACTGTTTTTAAACCTAATACAAAAAAGAAGCCTGGCTATTAATTTATTTTTGTATATATTTAATTAGCTCATAAATTTGTTATAGTTTGATTCCTCGATCACTAATTATATCAGTAACTGATTTCATTATTTAATTGGCCGAATACTGATTTATTGCCTTGCCTTTTGCAAATCACTGGATTTATTGCTTAATTGAATAATCAGGTACAGTTTGATAATATGATTACTAATTGCATTGATCAATAATTTAATCATTTATCCAATTGTTTAATTTATGACAGATTTTTTTTAAATCATCATGCATATTGTGATGAAGATGGAATTAGGTTGTTTATTAGGTTTATTACATATTTGGTTACTCTCTTAATTATTAGATAACCAATTGTGCAATTAATTAATTGCTAGACATTTAATTTTATTTATTAAATAATTCCTTTGAAGATCCGAGAAGACTAAAAAGATCAAAAAAGGTAACATCACATACTTGATTTTCAACTCTTTTTTTTTTTTTGTGTCTTACCCAAAGTGATGTAAGATTATTTTAATTACAATTCATTGCCTGCAATGATAATCGTTTTATTTATTTTTCTCTTGACGAATTTGGCGAGAAATTGCAAGTGCCTGTTCGACAATAAATGAGCAGCCCTCTTTTACCATCAGTGAAAGGAACACGATTGCATCAGACTTGTACGACTTTCGAGTCCTTTACCTGGTTTTGGCGAAACTTTATCTCCTTTATTTACCTGCTTTTGCCAAATCTCAATCTCAACTTGCTCATTTCTTTATAATTTTAGTAGCACTTTTGAAAATCACCCGTCTTCAATTTAAAATTCTCACTCACAGACCTGCTTTCTTGCAAGAATCTTCTTTAATCTTTAAATATGCCTCAGTCAACCTTGTCCGCTTCCTTGTGAAAGTAGTTCAATCAGCTTTTTTTTATTGTACACAAGCAGAGCAAAGCAGCAATTTTTAAAAAACACTTTTCCATTGAGAAAATATTTCTGTGATCAATGGAAGTTTCATTGCTTTATTCCTAAGGCTCGCTTTTCTCTTATTCTCTCTATATTTCCTTTTGCACTCACTTTCTATTTTAATCACTGCCTTTGTCTCAATATAGTGCTTCTAGCTTTTTCTTTAATTTGCCTTTCTGATTTGAAATTAAATTGTTTTTATTGAGTTTAAATTGAGTTAAAATTAAGTTTGATTTTAATGTATTGAATTTGATTTGGTATATTGAATTTGATTTAATTTATTGACTTTGATTTAAAATTAAGCAATTTAAAATAGAACTTTATTCAACATTGTCATAAAGACAGGATACTAATTAAGAAGTCAATTAATTCTCGACAGTTTCATTGATGAGTTATAAATCACGAGTTCCATTGTTTCTGAATTTCTCCAAGTGTCGAGAGATTAAAAGGTCAATTGTTGAATTGATGATTCATTGGCACATCCTTGTATTGTATAGTTTCAAGTTGTAAGTGTACAATATAAAAATTCGTCCTCGAGAATCTTCTCTCTGAATTTCTCGAGTTTTCACTCCAATAAGAGTGAATTTTCACTCCGATTCGAGTGGAAATTTACTCTAGGCCAAAAGTGAACACTCACTCTAACTTTAGAGTTAATTTCCACTCGAATTGGAGTGGAAATTCACTCTTATTGGAGTGAAAACTCACTCTGAGAAATTTAGAGAGAAGATTCTCGAGGACGAATTTTTATATTGAGTGAATTTTCACTCCAATTCGAGTGGAAATTTACTGTAAGACAAAAGTGAACACTCACTCTAACTTTAGAGTTAATTTCCACTCGAATTAGAGTGAAAATTCACTCTATATGAGTGAGTTTTTCACTCTGATTTGATTTGCTCAATTTTCACTCTTACTGGAGTGAAAATTCATTCAAAAAAATTTACTCTAAATTTCTTGAAGTAAGTTCTCACTCCACTAAGAGTATAAATTGAGCCACTCCAATCAAGAGTGAGAAACCCACTCTAAAAGAGTAAGATCTCACTCTTATAGAGTAAATTTTTCACTCCAAACAAAAAGTGAACTCTCAATCTAATTTTGGAGCGAATTTTCACTCAAATTGTAGTGACAGTTTACTTTTTAAGAGTGAGATCTGATTCTTTTAGAGTGGGTCTTTAACTCTGGTTGGAGTGGCTCAATTTCCACTCTTAGTAGAGTGAAAATTCACTCCAAGAAATTTAGAGAGTAGCGAGTAACTTTTTCGATTTTTATTTTTAACCCTACTTATTTTGAAGAAAATATTCTAGATTACTCTTTAAATATCTTAGAGTGAGTTTTCACTCCAGGAAGAGTACAAATTGTGCTACTCCAATCAGAGTGAGATTTTACTCTTATAGAGTGAATCTTTACTCCAAGCAAAAAGTGAAAACTCACTCTAATTTTAGAGTTAATTTCCACTTGAACTGGAGTGAAATTTTACTCTGTTATAGTAAGATCTCACTCTTTTAGAGTGGTTTCCTCACTTTGAATTAAAGCGTCTCAATTTTCACTCTCTGTGGAGTGAAAACTCACTCCAAGAAATTTTTCCAGTAAATTTTTTATACACGTTGATATCATATTTGACCTGAGCTCGTTTACGCTTCTGCAAATAGATCAGAACCATTTGTCTCAGCAGATAGGTCACGGGGTCAGATTAACTACCTCTTTGCCTGAAAATAACGTCCAGTTTGCATTCTTCTGTTTCAATTCTAAAATAGAATTGATTTAGTCCTAAAATTGATTCATTAAAGTGGTAACTTTAACTTAATTTTAAACTAATTGTTCCAAATTTAAATCAATGCAATTTTTTTTCTCTGTTTTTAAACGCTCGCAAATTTTGAATTTCTGTTTTAAGAACATAAGCATAATAGTTACACATTTAACATTGAAACAATTGGAATAAATTTTTATTAATTTTTTTCTTTCGTTCTTTTTAGTGACAATGAATACACGTTTTCAAAAAACGTTTTGTAAGGTTTTTAAAGGGTGGGGTCTTTTTTTTTTTTTGTTTAGAAAGTTTTGCAATTGAAAAGCAAAAGAATGTATAGTCTATTCATTGATGGAAGAATTCAAAGGGGAACGGAGGTTCGGTGAAACGTTGGATAAAACTGAATAACGTTCTTCTATTGTATTCTGCGAGCTCAGCATGTCAGGAGAAGCAGGTGCTCGTGTCCTTCCTCAACATTTGCACATGCAGAACGCAATTGGGTACCGCAAAGCCCTTTCCCTCTTGTTCCAGCGCGCAGGGCTGCCATTGATTTTAGGTTGGTTAGGTCAGGCCAGGCTTAACTTTTTCCCTCCCCGAACAAGACACATTTCTCCTTGATTTCAAATTGACAATCGTAAATTTCAAAAAACAGATATTTTTCGACTTTATGACATTTCCAATAGGGTTAGAAAGTGTTTTATTTTCTAGAATTTATATTTTACTATTGATTATTTTTTTCTCCTTGAAATCTATTGTTTCGTGAAAAAGATTCGAATCTGGCTTTGGTTCAATCTTTGTTAAACTCTTCTGTCTATTGGCTGTAATATGTATGAACTCAATTTTTAACCACCTTGAGATTTTTTGCAAGCTTTACAGCAAAAATCTATTTTTTTCTAAAAGTCCCCTTTTTAGGCAATTTTTCCCTAATATCCCCATTTTTTTTACAAAAATCTATTTTTGTTTTTGGTTATTTATTTTTTTTTTTATTTAAAGTCAAGGTATGTATAGTGATTTGAGAAATTTATGTCGATTTAGTGTATCGAGATAAAACCTGGGAATTTGTAAAAAGATTAGACAATTTTTAAAGTGATTTGGAAATTTTTTAAAAAAATCCATGATTTTGTAGGTAAATACAGAAAAATTTAATTTTAATCTTGTATTCTTTGATAATTTGAAAAAGTTATTTTAAAATGGTTTAGAAAAGGATCTAAATATCTTGGGTAGAAAGAAATACAAAAATATTAGATTTTAATAATTTTATGTCCAATTTAGTAATTTTTTATAATTTAAAAAAACTAAACTCCAGTTAAATCAAATCTTAATTTATTCAAACTTTTGAATTACAATTATTTTAAAATTCAACTCTCTAAATTTCTTGGAGTGAGTTTTCACTCCACGAATAGTGAAAATTGAGTTATTCCAATCAGATTAAAAAACCTACTCTGAAAAAGTGACATCTCACTCCAAGCAAAAATTGAAATCTCACTTTAATTTTGGAGTGAATTTTTTTTTTCGAACTAGAGTGAAATTTAACTCCGTAACTGTTTTAGAGTGGCTCATTTTTCACTCTTCGTAGAGTGAAAACTCATTCTAAGAATTTTAGAGAAAACAGTAAAAAATGAATTATTTTATCTTTCATTTGATTTAAGTAAAATATTTACATTTTTTTAATTTTCAAACTTTATTATACATTTTTTCGTTCCTTGAAAATTTTTCTTTTACTCTCTAAATATCGTGGAGTGAGTTTTCACTCCTGGAAGAGTGAGTTTTCACTTCTGGAAGAGTGAAAATAAGTTACTACAATCAGAGTGAGTAACCCACCCTTATACAGTGAAATTTCACTCCAGTTTGTATAGAAATTCACTCCTAAATTAGAGTGAGTGTTCACTTTTTGCTTGGAGTGAATTTTCACTCTTGGTGGAGTGAAAACTCACTCCAAGAAGCTTAGAGAGTATAATTCTTTAATTTTGAAACAAATTTTCTAATGTAACAACTCGAGGAAGTGTGAAAATTCAGCCACTCCTATCAGAGTGAAAAACACACTCTAAAAGAGTGAGATCTTACTCTTATAGAGTGAAATTTCACTCCAGGTTTCTTCTTTTTATGCAAATTATTTCAGTTTATTTTAAATAATTTTGTTTTTATAACGCATCAAAAAATTGATTTCTTTTCTCATTAAAAAAAGTTTTCGGGGTGAGATTTCACTCTACAAAGAGTGAAAATAAATCTAATCCAATCAGAGTAAGTGTAATATATCGCTCTTATAGAGTGAAATTTCACTTCAGTTCGAGTGGAAATTTGCTTCAAAATTAGAGTGAGTTTTCACTTTTTGCTCGGAGTGATTTTTCGCTCTAATTGGAGTGAAAATGTTCTCTATAATAGTGAGATCTCACTCTTTTAGAGTGGGTTTCTCACTCTGATTAAAGTGGCTCAATTTTCACTCTTTATGAAGTGAAAATTCGCTCCAAGAATATAGAGTGAAATTTCACTCCAGGTTTCTTCTTTTTATGTAAATTATTTGACTTTATTTTATATAATTTTGTTTTTATAACGTTTCAAAAAATTAGTTTCTTTTCTTATTAATTTCTTTTAATCTATTTTGATAATTTGAGGGGGCGGAAATTACAATTTTTTTCTTATTTATCTGATTGTTTTTACATTAGCACGTTTTTTAATTTTTTTTTTTTTTTTTTGACAAATTTATTTACATTTCGATAAAATTTATGGATCCTATGACTTTTTAACAATATTTGTTTTTAAAATTGTTTTACAAATGTGTCTAATGTTTAAAAAAAAAATTTATTTTATTTTATTAAGTTATTTACACGTTCTTTTTAAATTTTCTTTATTTTGTGAATAATTTTATAAACTGTTTCATTTTTAAAGGAATTTGTATAATTTTTACTTATCTGTTTACATTTTCTTATTTTATTCTTTACTATTTTTTATTTTGTAGTTTATTTTGCACTATTTTAATATTTTTAAATTCTCTTTGTAATATTTTCATAGTTTGTTAAACTTTTTTTTTTTTTTTTTTTAAGATCTCAATTTTTTAATGTTTTACCTTGTTTTTATTTTATCTCTTTAAATATTAATTGGTTCCAATTTACTAATAATCTAAACTTTTTATTCAATTTGCAGTCCATTGAATTTTCAATCTATCCAAATTATCATTTTTTTTAGAATTGTTTTAGCTTTTATAAAACAAAAAAAAAGTTTTTATATTGATTACGTGTAAAGATATTTTTTATTCATTTAAAAACAAGTATTCTCACAATTCTGACAATGTAGTATCGCTTATTGTACGTATTTATAAATAAATTATTTTTTATCTCAAAAATTAATAATTTAATAATAAAAAATACCTTTTAAAATTTGCATTATCAAAATGTTTGGTCCTGCAATTTCAACTATGAAATATAATTTATTAATCTTTATTTATCTTTATTTATATTTATAGTACCCTAAAAGTCCCCTATTTTCCCTAAAATATTCTTCATTGTCACAGTAAATCCTGTTTATATTTTCTGTGTATAATTAAGGGATTTTATATAAAAATTAAGGAATACACAATAATAAATTACAGATTTTTTATTCTGATACATTTAAAAATTATTCCACTTGGAATTTGTCAGTAGTATGTACCTGTACAAGGATATAAAATTGTTTGTTGAAAGAGTGTATTAAACTCGTTGAGATTTAAACGATGGAGAGATTTGATTTGGATCAAACTTGAGGGACCTACTCCAATTATCAATTCCTAAATCCCAAGGGCAGTTGAAATTTGGTGTTTCTATTTTAAAAATGAATTTTTTATCACTGGCGCCGTAGACAATTCGCAATATAGGTCAATCGATAAATGTATTCCATCTCGTCCTCTTCTATAGTTGTTGAATTGCAACAACTTCTTTCCTGAAACAAAACGGAAAAATATTCACTATACAATGACAAAGTGTGATGTAATAATAAATTAGTGTTGTATGTTACACGTGGATTGCTCACGTAATGTTGATGCACTTATATAATTGAAAAATCGCCATTTTTAAATATTCTAAAATCTATATACTCTTTAATAAAACAGCCATTTTGCATCTTTATGCTTTTTTCATTGCAATATCCTGCTGATATTTAATTTTACGTTTGTTGCAAAATTATTTTAAAATAGGGTGTTGCTTAATTATTAATATCAAAATCCTAAGAGATTTTCATTTTTTTCCTTGTAATTCTTTATTGTAGTTTATTAATCGAGAGAATTTTATCTGGACAATTTATAACGATTTTACCGCGCAAGTTGACAATATCAAATTTCCATACTTGTAAGTTGAACGTTTTGCACCGTAAGGCAAATAAAGTGACACGTGGTGAATTGTTTTAAGTCATTTATGACATACTGAGACCTGAGACAAGTGCTTTTTTGATTGAATCTTCATAACATTAGAGTGAAATAAAAAAAAAACAATAAAGACGACTTCAATTTACAAAGTTTTGAATTAAAACTCACGTTTTTTTCCGTTTAGGACAACACATTTATGCGTGTACTTTTATTAAAAGTAAATTTGTAGAATTATGATTTCTTCTGAATGATATTACAATAACATGTTTCTGTCAATAACACCATCTTTTTGATTATCATCATCTTCTTTACATGACAAATTTTATGCAAATACCTTTGTTAATTCAGTCGCCTTAGAAATTTTTGTCACTTCAGTTTGAAAGCTGATACTTTTCCTCTTGATAATAAAAGAAAAGAGAAAATTAACATTCGTTTGCTTTTTTTTTTCCCAATTGTTTGTTCAACTGGTGAAGTTTATTTGTGATATTTTTAAAAGAATTATTTTATTTCGAAAGATGCAAGTATTTGCCGGTATTAAATAATTTGTTACATCGTTAAGCAGTGAATTTCGAAAGAAGATATTATAAATTTGTATTAATTTATTTTATAATAAAGATTGTTTCTTAACCTTTGTCAGAGTTGAATTTAATTAATCAGGGACAATTCTATTATTAGCGGAAGTTAGTCATGAATTATCTAAATTTAAATTGAGATGGTCTAACTTTAGAATTGGTGTGGTAACGAGTGTGTTTGACCTAGCTTTTCGGAAAGGTAGGCTGCTGTGTCTGGACTTGTCGCGTTTTTAGCACAGTTCCTTTTTAATGATCAATAAGCTCTGGCTTTCAGCAACGAGACGTTCCAATCAAAAGTTGTACTCGCGCAGAGTCTGTAGCGTGAAAATTCCATTGAGCAGACTCCGTTACGTCATTCCGCCAACGGGAAATGACGTAGGCAACGGGTTCGGCCCCCCCGCATTCCAGAATGCGCTCTAGGCCAACCCATCGAGAACGTCATGACCTCGCAGAAGGCTATTGAGTTCCTTCTTACTGTCCAAGTCTCCATTTTGTTGTAAGATTTCGCATACTAGACAGAAACACGCCGTTATGTTGGTCTTTGTCTCGACAATGAGCTTCATCAGTCAGGAAATAGAAATCTCGGTAATTTTTATCAGCTAGACCCGTTAGTGAATTTTTCAGTGATTTTCCAGGAGGAACATTGACTGGGAGCTTGAAATATGGTAGAAATAAGTTGGGTTAAAAAAATAATGAGAAATTTGGTGGGAATTAACATGAAATTTTGAAAAATTAGCTTGGAATTGGTTAAAAACAAATAAGTTAGACTAATTTAGTATAAACTTGTTTGAAACTGCTTCAAAGCTGATTAGGAATAAAATTGGCTAAAATTTTCTAAGCTAAATGTAGCAGGGGATAGAAGAGGGATTATTAT
This sequence comes from Ganaspis brasiliensis, assembly GCA_037103525.1. Taxonomy (NCBI): domain Eukaryota; kingdom Metazoa; phylum Arthropoda; class Insecta; order Hymenoptera; family Figitidae; genus Ganaspis; species Ganaspis brasiliensis. The sequence goes on along the minus strand of JAZKLR010000055.1, from coordinate 299,625 downwards.
TAGCTAGGAATAAGTTTACGAATAACTTAAACAATTAAAATTTGTTTAGAATTAAGTAGAAACTAATCAAGGGATTACTAGAATTTTTTAAATATTGATCTTTCATCTCCATTTCCAGTTTTGATGCAGGGTTTTTCTAAATTTTCGTCCGCGAATTGGTCGTAAATTGTTTCTTTATTAAAGAATTTCATGAAAACTAGCTAGGAATTAGCTTAAAATTAATTTTTGGTTAACTAAAGAAAGGTATGAAATAAACTAGTATGAAATAAGCTAAAAACTTAGTTTTATATTAACGAAGAATTGGAGAGAATTTTCTAAATGCTAGCTAATTATTATGTAGAAACTAGCTGGGGTAAATATTTACAAAAACCTATTTGGGCTAAAAACCCATTTGGCCTAAAACGCACTTGACATAATCACATTTAGCATAAAACTTATTTGATCTAAATCGAGTTTAACCTAAAATACATTTGGGCTAAAATTCATTTCACCTGAAATTCATTTGTCCTAAAACCCATTCGGTCTAAAACTCATTTGACCTAAAACCCATTTTGTCCTAAAACACTTTTGGCATAAATCCCATTTGGCCTAAAGCTCATTTAGTCTAAAACTCATTTAGCCCAAAAATCGTTTAGCATAAATCCTATTTAGTCTAAAATCCACTTGACCTAAAACTTATTTAGCCTAAAACACATTTGGCCTAAAACCCATTTTGTCCTAAAACTTTTTTGACATAAATCCCATTTGGCCTAAAGCTCATTTAGTCTAAAACTCATTAAGCCCAAAAATCGTTTACTATAAATCCCATTCAGTCTAAAATCCATTTGACCTAAAACTTATTTAGCCTAAAACACATTTGGCCTAAAACCCATTTTGTCCTAAAACTCTTTTGGCATAAATCCCATTTAGTCTAAAGCTCATTTAGTCTAAAACTCATTGAGCCCGAAAAACGTTTACTATAAAACCCGTTCAGTCTAAAATCCAGTTGACCTAAAACTCATTCGCCCTAAAACGCACTTAGACCTAATCCCATGTAGCCTAAAACTTATTTGATCTAAATCCAGAGTAGCATAAAATACATTTGGGCTAAAATCCATTTGACCTAAAATTCATTTGGCCAAATCCCATTTAGTCTATAACTCATTTGGCCTAAAACCCATTCGGTCTAAAACTCATTTGACTTAAAACCTATTTTTCCTAAAACTGTTTTGGCATAAATCCCATTTAATTTAAAACCATTTGGCCTAAAGCTCATTTAGTCTAAAAATCATTTAGCCCAAAATTCGTTTAGCATAAATCTTATTTAGTCTAAAAACCATTTAGCCTAAAACCCATTTGCCCTAAAACGCATTCAGCCTAAAACCCATTCAGTCTAAAACACATTTGTCATAATACCATTTGATATACATTTTACATTATAAATTATGCCAAATGAGATTTATGCCAAATTGTATTAGGCTAAGTGGGTTTTAGGACAAATAGGTTTTAGGCTAAATGAGTTTTAGGACAAATGAGTTTTACGTTAAGTAGATTTTAGGCTAAATGGGATTTAGGCCAAATGGATTTTAGGCCAATTGGGTTTTAGGTCAAATGCGTTTTAGGCTAAACTAGATGTAGGCCAAATGTATTTTTAGACCAATTGGGTTTTAGGCTAAATGAGTTTTAGGCCAAATGGGTTTGAGGCTAAATGGGATTTGTGCTAATTGAGTTTTATGTCAAATAGGTTTTTGTCATATGGGATTTATGTCAAATAAGTTTTAGGCTAAATGAGCTTTAGACCAAATAGGATTTATGCCAGATGTGATTTAAGCCAAATGAGTTTTAAGCCAAATTGGTTTTAGGCTAAATGCGTTTTAGGCCAAATGAGTTTTAGGTCAAATAGATTTTAGACCAAATGGGTTTTAGGGAGTATTCATTTGCCTCTTAGAAAGGAATTAACTAAAATTTTAGTTTCGGTTTAATTAGACATTAGATAGGGTTTTTTAGTATTATCTAAGCATTGGCTAAAATCTATCTTGGAACTAACTACAAACTAGATTATAATTACCCAAAAACTAGCTACAAGATTTAGTAAAATTAACCAAGCATTGTGAAAACATTTTCTAAACATAGTTTGGATTTAATTAAAAACTAGCCAGGAATTAGCAAAAACTAAAAAGTTTAGTGTAAACTGGAATATTTTTAGAACTAGCTAGAAGCTAATCAGGAATTAAATAAAATTTTCGAAACATAATTAATTTGCAATATTCCGAAAAATTTAAAGACTTTCTATTAACTAAATAGAAACTAATTAAAAACTAGTTTAAAAGAAACTAAAAACATAATTTAGGTTAAAAAGTATAATTTGTAAAAATTTTCAGTTTTTTTATTTAAAAACTTGTTTCAAATTAGTTACAAACTAACCAACAATTAACTAGATTTTATAAATACTAACAAAAAAAACAGGGAATTAGCAAAATTTAAAAAAAAACGAGCTAGAAATTAGCTAAAAACTAAATTTTAGTTAACTAAAAAAAATCACAGAAGAAATTAGTTTAGAATAAGTGAAAACTCAATTTTAAACTAATTAAAAGCTAGGAAAAATTTTCTAATCACTGGATACTAATTATTTAGGAACTATCTAAATTTAAAATTTATTTAAAATCTACTTTATTTCAAATCTTAAATTTAAATTCTTTAAATTAATTACCATGGAATTAGTTTAATACTAACTAGATTTTAGCTAAAAAATTTCTAAAATCTAGCTGGTAACTATTTTCAGGTAAAAGCTAGTTTTGAATTTCCTAAATAGATTTGAAATTTCAAAAAACTATTTTAGATTTAGCCTAAAACTTAGTTTCAAAACTAAGCAGAAAATTGCTAAAAACTAGCAAGAAGGTAGTTTTGAACAAACCAGAAATTTGCAAACATTTTTCTTTTAAAAAAAAGTTTAAAATTTGCTTAATCAAATTGGAAATTTGATTTTATTTAGAAATCAGTTTTTATCTGTGTAATTAGAAAATAGCAAAAAAATGTTTAAAAACTAGCCGGGAACTAACTGAGAACTATTTCAAAGTTAGCTAAAAATTTGCTTGGATTTAGTTTAAAACTAAACAAGAATTAAGAAAAAGTTTCTAAACTTCAACTGAGTCTATTTTAAACTTAGATAAAGATTGGCATTAAATTAGCTAAACAAATAGATTGGAATTTTTAAAAAACTATTTTGGAACTATGGAAAAATTATATCTCTGTAAACTATCTGGAAACTAATTTAAAACTTTTTTAAAATTAGATGAAAAAATGAATTAGTCAAAAAATAGCGAAGAATTACTTTGAAGCAAATTAAGTGTTAGTAAAATATATTTTTAAAATATAGAATTAGCTCAAAACTAGATCAACATCAATTTGAAACTAACTAGGAATTAAGAAGAAATACAATTAAATCTAGCTAGAATTTAGTTTAAATTAATCCAGGAAATATATCTTAGAAACAAATTTTCTAATAATTAGTTTTGAAATCACTAAAAACTAATTTACTGTGAACTAAAATCTAGCAACGAATAAGTTTGAAACTAATTAGAAATTAGGAAAAAATTTTGTGAAAATTAATTAGAAATTAGCAAGAAGTTTTTAAATCTGGTAACTAACTAAATCTAGGTTTTAGATAAAGTAAAAACTAATTTGGAATTATTTTATAACAAATTTGAAATTAAAACCAATTTTTCTAGAAACTGGCTTGGGATTAGCTAAAAACTAATCAGAAATTAAGTTAGTGAAAAATTATCAAGAAATTAATTTTTCAAGGCTTTTTGTCAATTTTCTGAATCTTATTTAGAAAGAGTAAAATTAATTTAGAGGGTACTGGCTAAAAAGTAACGAGAAATTAGTTTGAAAATAACAAAAAATTAGCAAGGAATTTTTTAAGGATTAGCTGAAAACTAACTAAAAATTAACTAGAGATTAATTTGAAATTAACTTAAAATTAACAAAAAAATGTCTAAAGGTTTAATTTAGGTACTATCTAAAAACGTGCTAAATCTAGTTTAGAATTATCTTAAAATTTGTCAAATATTAGTTTTAAATTGTCCAGGAATTAGTAAAACATTTTCTAAAATCTAAAATTAGAAATAACTAATTTAAAAGCAAAAAGTCAGTCACTAATTGAAATAGTTATATTTCTACTAATCTTTAGTAAAAAATAAAATAATTATTAGTTAAATTTATTTTTAGGTTATGTCCAAATTACTAATATCTTAGTAAAACTCTATTTAATGATTAAATTAGTCAACTTTTAACTATTTTTAGTTATTTTTTTTACTAATAATTAGTTATTTTTAACTAATTCGAATTGAGAGAGTTAGCTTTAAACCAGCTAATTGGAAATTTGGTAAAAATTATTAATTACTTACACAACAATAATTTGGAATTAGCTAGAAAACTAGTTAGAAACTAGCCAAAATATAACTAATTTAAAATAAACTAAAATCTTTTTACAAAATAAATTAAAAAAAAAAATATTTTTAAAACATTTTTAATGTAACTTAACAATTTTTTCCGCAATTTTAAAGCAAATTTTATCTTATTGATTAACGAAAAAATTTGCTGAAATTTGAGAGCTTTTGTCAAAAAATTGATTAGATTAGTGACTGAATTTATGATATTTATGTTATTGTACTCCAGTGATATTTTTATACTTGTCTTATCTATGCGGCTGACAATTTTATTTAATTGAAGCTAATTATCTGAAAAAGCCTTTCAGTGAAAAAAATGTTTGTATTTTAAACTTCGACTTTCAATTAACTGTTTTCTAGCAGCCTCATTTTTACTATAACAATATAGTTAAATAAAAAAAAATAGTTAATAGTTTATTTAAAAAATTTGTTATAAGAAATAAAAATAGAGTAATATCTAAATTGAGAAAATTACGTGAAAATATTCAAATTATTATAGATTTCCTGGAAAAAATTTTTTTGGGCGAAATTTGCTATTATTGATACGGTCCTGAGAGACCTCTGTCTCCCTTTCCTTGCGGATGTTGTACCCGGGTGGCACCAGTTGGCAGCACTGACTTTTGCCTACGCACACGTGCAAACAAGGCTTTTGCCAGTATTTGCTACTTGGATTGTGATCATTGAACATTCACTCTCGTTAGTTATTTTTACATGATAATTCCCTCGGACTCGAGTGATTGCCAGTGTTTGTCACGAATTCTGACGTGGACGAATTCGGTTGTTGCGTTGCCTCGTATTAAAACTTTTATCAATCGGAATAGGCGTGTTCATTTGACAAATAATGGAGAAGGAAAAAACGTTGTGCTTGGCAGGCGAATGTGAGCTATTGACGCGCTACTTCCTTCATTGACGTCACACAATTTCCTGTGTTTCGGAATTTTTTTTTAAATTCATTTACAATAAAAAGGAAATTTCCTCTTGACAATTTTTTTACACGTGAATATTTTTAATTCAATTAGTTTTTAACTTTAAAGCACATTCTACTTTACAAAGGCATGTTTAAATTGAATGACGGGAATTTGTTTAAATTTCCAATTCTCAAATATCTGTTTTTATTACGACGTGACTGTATAAATTAAAAGATTATTGACAAGTGGCTGACATAACCTTAAAATTGGAGCAACTTTCGTGGTACGTGAATCGATTCAAATGTGTTTAGTGTCTGTGTGAAAGGTATCGTGTCAATTGAACGACATAATTGCCTCTGTCTGTATTGCTCATAAGTACTACTTTCATTTTGAAACTGGTGTTCAATTTCAACAATGTCTCGGAAATTATTTTCATTGGAAGTTGTTATCCAGGAGTGCACGTGATTCAAGTTTTTTTCTTTTTTTTTTTTTTCAACGATAGACTTCTTTTACACGCTTCCATCTGGACTCATGTTGTCATTGCGATTCTCTTTTAAGTGTAGGTTGTTTTTTATAATATGCTCTATTACGTTATCGAGCTTTAGCTTACTGCTCCTGAAAAGCTCTTGGGAAACCTGTTGCGCCTTTATTCTATATACTTTTTGGTGCATGAAACATGAAACTTTTTCCATGAATTTTAAGAGTTTTTAGTCAAAGGTTAATTCATCATCATTTACGTCTAGAATTTATGTGTTTTTTTTTTAATCTTACAGACATATTTATTGATTTGATTTTTGAATTGTGTTTCAAGTATTATTTATTACTTATTGTAAATTGACTTTTTTTATTCATTCGAAATAAAATTAAGGTTCTGAACTAGTTCAGACGATTTATCGTTTTTTTAGTTTTCTTAAACTTTTGCTTGCGGTTAAACTGGTTATTGTGATAACGATGCGAAAAAAACGAATTAATGTATTGAAACGTTAATAGAGTGCAATTGTCGTCAAAGGATTATTATCTGTATTCTAAATTAATTTAAATTTAGAAAAGGAAAAAACGTAAATTGAATTCCGATTATAGAACAATTATATTTATAATATTTTTTCTACTTGTTAAATGAATCGGATTTTAATAGGAGTCTAAATTAAGAAAAGAAGCTCCTTTAAAAATAGAATTGTCTTTAATTGGAAAAATGTTTTCAAGAGGCAAATTTAAGATTTTGTGTTGAAAATAATTTTATTTCATTAAATTTCACCAGTTGGGTGCTTTGGAACTTTGATTTATAAATTGAAAACAATTTTTTGTATTTTAAATTTCATGTTAATAAAATTTTAATTTTTTTTTAGGATCGGAGTTTCATGTTCCTGGGCAGAGTTACGGTGCCCAGCCAGGTGGGCAGGTGGGTGGCGGCGGAGGCAACGTAGGAGTTCCAGGAGGAAGAGGTCCTCCTTTAGGGATACAATCGATAGGACAAACGACGACAGGAATTCCACCAGGAGGCCCGGCCGCTGGTCAACAGGCACCTCCACAAGCACCAACACCTGGTGTTCAGCAACAACAACCTCAGGGTCCAACACCCACAACCACTCCCCCTGTACATACTCCTTCACCTCAAGAAATGGGGAAACAGGGCCATTTACAGACCCTTTTTGTTTCAAATCAACAGAGGCCATCCTCTCAAGTAAGATTCTGTTCAATTTGAAATTAAGGAGACTCTATTATACTATTAATCAAAACAAAAATTAAATTTTCATTTGAATAATTGAGTCACAAAGCCGATAAAAATCATGAAAAAAATCCGATTTTTTTTATTTAAATAGGAGTTTTTTGATTTAATCAAAAATTAATTTCTTAAAAGATAATCAGTGTGTAAAATTTCCAAATGTTTATTTGTAAGTAGTTTATTTTTAAACTGAGAATATTTAATAAGAAATAAAGGGGAACGAAACAATTAAGCAAAATCAAAAAAATTATGTCCAGTAAATGAGAAAATTTCAAAAAAATATCTTTAGGTTCATATGATCGTAAAATTTAGGAACTTAGGTGAAAACAATGAAAAAATAATAAATTAAAGAAAAAAAACAGAAAAGCGTAAAAAGATAAGAAATAAAAATCGTGATGGTTATTATTAAAGAAATACAGACATATTTAAAAAAAAAATAACACAAGAAGGAAACAGTGACATAAGAAAGTAGAAACTCGTTTCAAAAATTAAATTATTTAAGAACATTCTTTTTAAACTAAAAAAATAAATAAGAAGAAAATTGAAAAAAACTTTGAATTGTATTACTAAAGAGAACAAATTTGAAAATTAGAAAAATTAGAGAATTATTTTGCAAATTGAATAAAAAATAATTCTGAATAAAATTTTGGGAAAAATTAAAAAAAAGTGTAGAAGAAAAAAGTTTTTATAAAATAGAAGAACAACGTGTTTAGTACAAGATTAAATTTACATAATATAAAATAAAAGAATAAAATTTTTCGATAAAGTAGAAAATTGAGAAATTTAAAAAATATAGAAAAGTTTTTTCAATAATTTGATATTACAAGATAAAAGCTAAACAATTTGAAAGAAGGAAAAATGTTTCTAAGAAATAGTAAAAAGATGACAAAAATTAAAGAATTAATTAATGTGCAAGGAAGGACTAAAAAAAATTGTGAAACAACAAGAAAATAAGATGAAAATGGAGAAATGATTTTTTTTTCTTAATCTAACAACCTGTATAAAAAATGTAAAAAGTAAAAAAAATAAAACAATTCTGTAAGAATCTACTAAAAAATTGTAATTAATAAAAATGAAATAAAGAAATGTACCTAAACAATAAAGATAAATAAAAAGTACACAAAAAAATTAAGAGATCCTTTATAAAAATAAAAAAGTTTACGAAAATTGAACGAAAAATATTTTTATAATATTACATTTAAAGCAAGTCCAATAATAAATTTAGAAAAATAAAGAAAATTCAAAAATTTTATGAAAGAATTAATAAGTTTTAAAAAAATAGACAAGATGTGAAAACAAATTGAATAAATTTACAAAAAAATGAGTGTATTTATTTTTAAAATATGGAAATAATTAAGAAAATCAACGAAATAAAAAGTTTAGTGAACGTTATAAAATAACAAAATTGTGTAAAATAGTATTAAATAATTTGCTTAAAGAGAAGAGAATTAAAGAAAATTCTTAATTAAAAAAATATCAAAAGCAAAGGAAAGAGAAAGAAATCTTACAATTTTGTAACTAAAAGAAATTGTTATAAGGTAAAAATTAAACAGTTTTGAAAAAGTAAAATCTCTTTAAAACATTGTAAGAATTAAAAAAAGGATTATTGTGAATATGGAAAATAATTAATATGCATTTAAAGAATTTATTCAAAAGTTCGAATAAATTGGAATATAAGTAGATTTACGTTTGGAATGATTCATTTAAATTATAATGTCTTAAAAATAAAAAAATTTAATACTATTTTTTACTATCTTCATACCAAAAATTTGTAAATCGTAGGTATTTTGATAATATGTATTAGCACAATTTTTTAAATTTTACAAAGAACGAAATATTAAAATTAGAATTTTCAAGATTTATCCACAAATGTCTGGATTTTCTTTTAATGTTTGCGATTTTTTACATGTCTTATTAGACATCCGGAGATTGGTTATTTAATTATGTAAAAAATGAAAAGATCGGAATTTTCATATCATTTATTTTCAATAAGAAATTTAATATTTAAAACCGGGAAATGACCGGGAATTTTAGGAAACAAATTTAGTAGGCACCCTGAATACAATATCTAAAATAAACGTTTTTATCTTAAAAAATATGTATGTTTTTTTTTAAAATATTAAATACATTTTTTGACATTATTTGTTTTAAAATAAAATTATTTTTATTGCTATAGAATACTTATTTTTAAAATAAAAATTCTAAACTAACGCTCGCTTTTTAATGAGTGAGTGCATAAACAAAAGGCAATAATTTTCAGCTGATTGACAAAATGCACGATTTATTTTTTTTTATTGTTGATTTATTAAGTTATAATTATAATTAATTTTGTGTCTGATAGCTTATGAAAGTTAATTTTTGAAGAAAATTTGTGAACAATTGTTATTTAGCTTTAATTGAAAATAATTTAAATCAATATCTGACGGTCAACCTTTTCATAAAATATAATTAAAGATCACGAAACTGCATTTTCCCATAAGGGGACGTATAAAATGTAAAAAAAAATATAATTATTTTTAACTTTTCTCGTAAGTATCGTAGCTCTCGAAATTATATTTTATTATTTTACTTATAAACAGCGTGTTTAGCGAAAAATCCATAAATTCGTCGAGAATTTAGCAAACCCTAAGAAAATCTAGCATTTGTCAGGAACTTGCAAAAATAACCGTGAATTTGTAGAATCGTCTTGAGAGTTTTAATCTCAGTTCAGTATTTTTTATCTCAGAATAATTCAGAATTTATATTAAAAAGTAATATTCAAATATATTTTTGGACATTTCAATTAAAACAATATGATATTCAGCAAAAAGTAAGTTATAAGAACAAATTTTGTTGTTTTTTTTAACTTTAAAAATCAATTATTATTGTTGATAAATTCATGATATAAATAATGAAAAGGTAGGATTTATTATTTCATTTATTTACAATAGGATTCTTAATATTTAAAACCGGGAAAAAAATGTGAAGTTTAAGAACCAAATTTATTAGACATCCTGATATAGTAAAAAAAAAACAACAACAATTTGACTTTGTAACCTTTTGCAAAAATAAATTTTAATTTTAATATCGAAATCCAGGATATATTGAAATAAAGAAAAAGAACATTGCATTAATTTTAAATAAGAAATATTTATCGAAAAATTTGAAAATTATTTTGTTAATTATTTCTTATTTAAAATTAATTTGGATTGTATTAATAATCCACAAAATTTCATTAGATCGAATTTCTTTATACATTTTCTAATTTTCATTTTTTGAAGTTGAAGTTATCCGACTAACTTAAATTTTTATTAAATGAGAATCACATTAAATTAAAATTCGGTTCAAATAAAATTCTTTTAAATAAAAATTTGGTTTAAGAAAGATTCTGATAAATAAAAATTCGATGATAATTATAATAATTCTGTTAAGTAAAATTCTGGTTCAGTTAAATTCGACTGAATTTCAAACTAAAAATTGGTATTTTTCACCAAATGAAAATATAATCAACACTGATTTTGTCAAATTTTGAAAGATCTAGTTGCAATTTAAAACAAAATTAGTTGAGTAAAAAATAGTGAATAAATGTAGGTAATTTTTATCTAATTTACAGACAACTTCACTTTACAATCTTTAAAACAATTTTGCTTTAGAAACAAGTAAAACTCATTTTGTTTTTTAAAACGTACTGTATATCCTATATATTTTTAAAAAATATTATTTAACAAAATCCAATAGAAAGTACGATTTTTTAATAAATTTAGTTACAAAATTGTACTCTAAATAATTTTGTTTTAATTGTACTGATTCCTTGAAAATTTGATGAAATAACTTTAATTACTGTTTTTTTTTGTGTTTAAAATACATTTTTTTAAAAATTAAATTAAGATTCATACTACCTTTTATTTATGTAACATTGTTTTTACAATTGTTCTGATTTTTTGTACGTTTTCTTAGTCTTCTCATTCTCTTGTCATTTTTTTCTTTTTTGTATCTTTATTTATCTATGTAATTTTATTTTCTATTTTACTATTTTCTTAATTTTTTAAATTAAGATTCATACTACCTTTTATTTATGTAACATTGTTTTTACAATTTTTCTGATTTTTTGTACGTTTTCTTGGTCTTCTCATTCTCTTATCATTTCTTTGTTTTTTGTATCTTTATTTATCTATGTAATTTTATTTTCTATTTTACCGTTCTTTCATAGAATTACACATTGTTTTTAGATTTTCTTTTTTAATCTTAAGTTTTTATGTACTAAGATAGTGTTTTATTTCTACCTTGACGTGAATGGATTTATATCTTTTTTCATTACTTTTTTTGGGTTAAAGTTTTCATGTTTGTTTCTTAAATTTCCAATTTTTTTCTTCAATTTTAAATTGTTATATATTTTACTTAAAGGAAAAACGTTGTTTAAATCAAAATTGTAGTAGTAATAAAATGGTTAAGTATAATAGAATTTACAATTTAATTAAAGTTTTATCCACATGAAAATAATTAATAAATAAATAATTTTTGCTCCAAAAATTACACTGTTAAAATTTTAACCAAAAAAAAATTTTAATGTAAATTTTATGGATTATTCTGAAAACATATGGTAATGTGAGTTATTTGATTTTATCAAAAACATTTTAAAAATGTATTAATAATGAATAAGTTTTTGGATAAATTAACCTAATCTGTAAAAATCTGGCGAATTAAGAATTTTTCGAATTAAATTAAAGTGTTTACCTTGTTTCTAAGAAAACGATATTAGTTTTGATAACAGGTAATAAAGTAGAAAATAACCGTGAATTTAGCCAATCAAAATTAGTAGATACCCGATTGACGTTCTTCAAGGTTTGAACGTTTATTTAAACGAAAAATTTCCCTTATAATCGAATATTATGATAAATCAATAGATATAACTTCTTTTACAGAAAATAAGAAGATCCATGATTATTACCCGAATTATACTTTACCTCAGGTTCATGCAACTACAAATTAAGTTCCCAAAAAGACCTTTATGATAATTTAAATTGTATCGAATTAATTTTAAAAATAACACCAATTTGCTATAATTTGAATTCGAATCTGCTTTTAAAAATAATAGTTTGTACAAATTATGATTTTAACTCTGATAGAAAACTATCTGCGAATTAAAATTAAAACCAATGATTATTATTTTAAAAGATAATTCGATACGGTAAAAATTATAGTTAATGATAATTATTTTATATATTAATTAATTATTTGGTTATATCGTTTATTAAATTTGATAAAAAATACTAAATTCAATTAAATTTTGCAGGGTTACTACTCAGGGGGTCCTAGACCACAGCAACCTAGAGGCATGAATCACAGAGGAGGCCAGGGTGGCGGCAGTGCCCAAGTAATAAGTATGGCTGGAGTTGCTGGTGCAGGTGCTCAACAATTACAATATCAACATCACAACATTCCAGGAATGTACGTCCAAGGCCAAGTTTCTGGGATTCATCATCAGCAGCCTGTGAATTATCAGATGTCCATGCAGGTAAAACATTCACAGATTATTCAACTTTTTAAAATCTAAATTGAAAATTTATAAATAAATTAAAGTCCTGATTGTATGCTATTTTTCCTCTTTTTTTAGTATCGTTCTCAACCACATCAGAATCAAGGTCAAGGACAATATTATCCGTATCATCACCCTCACACAGCTGCAATTATTGCACCAAATGCTTTTTATTTTCCTCATGCACCTCAACAATGTAAGTATTTTCCTGTAATTATGAGCCTTGTCGAAATATTTAATCGTACTCGGCAAAGAAACGTGACATTTATTTAATAATTTTGCAGTGTATCCGGTGAATCCTCCTTACATAAGGATGGCTTCTGCAAATACTGTTAATAGTAATGCGCAGCATATGCAAGGACAATTGACAAATGCTCAGGGAAGCAGTGTTGTTCCTCAAGGTTCTCTTCAACAACCTGCACAACAACCTCAACCGATGCAAACGGTGATGTCTGTTACTTCTTCAGGTCAGTTTCCTGAACATTTTCTCTAATTTTACATTTATTCTGTATTATTTACGTACCCTCAAGTTCAAAACAATCAAATTAACGAAATTTGCATTTAAGGTTTTGTTACAAATTTTGTACTTGAAATACAAAATATTGAATTTATACAGAAATTGAAATATATATTCTAGGTGTATTCATCGGAAACCTTACCTTTTTGGCCTATTTTGCATTTTTGTATCTATTATTTCGATAATTCGGCACCTTTTTCGTAGATGCTATCATTAAAAATATTTGAAAGTATTTTTTTATAGAATAGAATGGATTAGAATAGAATAGAATAGAATAGAATAGAATGTGTTGTCTCCTTTGTATGCTATTACAAATGTAGTTTATATAAATATATCCACAAAATATAATGATAAAAGTACAAGTGTACTTACATTAGGTGTATAATTTAAACACATTATACGTTATAACAAAAAAACTTAAATCTAGGCTTCATGTCTTGCTCTTTTTTTAAAGTTTCTCATATAAATACATAAACTGATAATTTGTTTGTCGTTAAAACACCCAGATATTAAATTTTGCAAGCTTTCTCTTACTTTAAGTAATTTTTTTATAAGATAAGTGATCCAGTCGTGGACACTTTAAGAAAATTTTGTATTTTGGAAAACCTGAAAACGTCAAGGATTTTTGAAAAAGGTCTGGATAATCTGGAAATGTCAGGGAATTTACAAATCCAACCTGGAATTTCATTCATTTTAGTACTATTTCTAAATTTTTCCAGACATAATCAAGACGTATTAAATGATTTACTCTTAAACAATTTAAAAATAAATAGTCAAATAACATAGTATAGGAAATAGCTTAAGTAAACCATATTATAATATATAGCAAGCAATCTGAAAATTAATTTGCGATTATTAAAAAATTTTCAGATTTATACGAAAACCATGAATTTCTTTTTAAATTTTCTTGCAATTTTCCCAAAATTTGTTGTGGAAAACCTGTAAAAATCATGGAGTTTTTAATCCAGACTTCTGTAGCAACCATGTAATTATTATCATGAATATTTAAATTTTCTACACAAGTTTCAATTTATATTGGTCTTTTTTCAATTATTTTCTTTAAACTTAAATTACTTTTGCCATTATTCAAGTATTTTCGCTATTTTTCAATTATTTTCTACATATTCTATTATTTTTGCCATTTTAAAATTGTTGTCTACAAATTTCAATTATTTCATTCAATTTGTTTATTGTCATGAATTTTTAAATTTTTTACACCAGTTTTAAATTATTTTCTTCAAATTTCAATCATTTTCGTCATTCATTTTATTATTGTCATTAATTTATTAATTTTTTATACCTTTTTCAATTACTTTCTACAAATTTCAATTATGATTCTGAAACTTGAATTACTTTCTACATAATTAAATTTTGTTGACATTTTTGAATTATGCTCTTCAAATTTCTATCATTTTCTTCAAACTTCAATTAATTTCTTCAATATTCAATTATTTTTCTCAAACTTCGAATGTTTGTTATAATTTTTCAATTATGGTAATTCAATTTTTAATTTTTACTCTAGCTTTCAATTATTTATTATTTAATTATTTTTTTCACATATTTTATTTCGTCAATATCTCAATTATTGTACTCAAAATTTTATTTTTTTACACCAGTCTCAAATAATTTTTTTAAATTAAAATTTTTTTTTTCATTCTTTAATTAATTTCTACAAATTTTAATTATTTCATTCCAATTTTTCAATTTTTATCCCCTTTTTTTTATTTTTAATCAATTTTTCATTTAGTTTCGTCATTTTACAATATTTCTTTCAAATTTTGAATTATTTTTGTCATTTTTAAATTATTTTCTTCGAAATTTAATTAAGTTTTTCATATTATTATTATTATTTATTATGAAATAAATAAATATTAAAGTTTCTTTGATATTTTCGAATTATTCTCTTCAAATTTCAATTATGTTCCTCAAACTTCTAATATTTTTCTCATTTTTTTAACTATTGTCTATAAATTTTTTATTTTTATACCATCTTTCATTTATTTATGTCATTATTCATTTAGGTAATTGAATTAACTAAAATTAATAAATTATTAATTATTTTTCGATTATTAAAGAATTTTCAGATTTATACGAAAACCATGAATTTTTTTTAAATTGTCCTGGAATTTTCCCAAAATTTGTTCTGGAAAACCTGGAAAAGTCATGTAATTTTTAATCCAGACTTCTGCAGCAACCATGAGTGTAAAAAATAAAAAGACCACTCTTGTTAGGAACGTTGGATATTTTAAAAACACTTAATCATAAAAAAGACATTACTTTTTTAAAAGATAGGTTGAAAATCAAGATAGTATAACAGAATGAGGTAATGTCACAGTTTTGGTCGTGCTTAATTACAAGTTTCCCTATCGTATTTTTTGTAAATGTGGGAATTTGTATAATCACATGCTTTTTAAATTAATACTAAAATTTTAAAAATTACTCACTTTTAATATATAGTTCATTCTAAAGAAAAAAAAACATAACCTCAAAATATAAGGTGGTTACCATTTAGTCACTTACCTGATTACTATTCATTTATATTTAACTTTCTTTATAAAATAAGTCAAAATTACAAGATAAAAAAAATTCGATGTGAAATTGTTTTTCACAGTTTTCTGAACTTTATATTTGTCCATAGATTTTAAATGTCAGAATGTACAGGCTTAACAATTTGTGGATACAAAAAGATCAAACTTAATTTTTAAATATGTATCAGTGATTCCGTAACAGATTTCCAAAAGATGTTTTTTATTTTGCTTAATTTGAAGAACTTTTTAAATAAAACAAAATATTAGAATCGAATTTAATTAAAGTAAATTAATTACTTGCTCTTCACGAAACAATTTTTCCCTTATTTCTTTTAATTAAAAATGTCATAATTTTTAAAAATTAATTTAAAAGATTTTTTTCTTTCCAAGATAACAAAAAAAAAAATCATTAGGAATTTTTTAAAATTGTTGTACATTGTAATAACAAATACAAGGTTTTATTCATTGTAAATTTTCCGCGAGACCTCAAGAAAAAAAACTCAAGAACGAAAATTGACAACAAGTTTTTTAAAAATTCTTTACCCATTTATTTTATTTTAGGCTTAAAATCTTCTAAATTAATCAGTAAACTGATGTATAATATATATACTTAATAAAACCCCGCCGTGATCTGTGCTCTAAACTTGTGAAGAAACAATAAAATCTCGTAAAAGAACCCTTGAAATACTAATATAATTACTTTTTAACTAATTTTAAAAATCCCCCTTTCATGAAGGGGGTTTTTTCCCGATAGATATTAAATTTAAATTAATTTATAATACTTAAATAGTAATCATTTATAATTCTTTTAAACAGTAATTTGCAAAAATTCTTAATCTTCTTTAGAAAGCAATTATCTTGAAATTTTCTAATAACATTATAATTATTCTATTAATTGGATCCCCTTTTAGTTTTCACAGATAGCTTTACAAATTTTAATAGTAATTATTTCTCGATAAAAGTCTTCTAAAATTTTCAGGAAATCCTAATTATTAAGCACTTAGTCTGTAGTATTATTGCAAATGTAATCTTCAGTGAGAGACACGTCTCCTCCTACTTCCGAGTGACCTGCGTTTCTTAGAATTCGTAACATCCCGCAGTTTTATTATTCTTTTACTTTTAGCGGTTAGTCTTTACCCTTAGCGCTTAGTCCCCACTCACACTACCTCAATCTCAGTACCAAAACTGGTCCCAGACTTAAGGAATTTCCGTTCCTAGCAGTTTTGGTCAGTTCCTCGCAGAACGCTTACGAGTGTGTTATATAAAGCCTAAGCCACGAGATTTTAAAATTTGTTAGTTTTTTTACAATTTAAACAAATTTTAAATAATTTTTAACTGACATTAATTTATTTGTTTAAATTGAAAAATTGTTTTTGAACTTGAGCGAACAATGTATATCGCCAACAACAGATACAAACTTTATTTCGGTATGGTATTTTTAAAAAAAGTTTTAATTCTATTTACCGAAATTTCGCTATTTGTGTATTTAAACAATTTTTGTTGTTGTTGATTTACTTTTTATTTTATTATTAATCTTTTTATTTTATTATTTTACAATTCTGTTTATGATTGTGTTAATTTGATTGATATTATCCAAATTTTTTCAAAAATTTAATTTTCCATTTTTCTTTTAAAGAAGTATTCACGGGACACAACGGAGGTGCATCGAGTGCGTCCAGTGCATCAAGTAGAAAGTCGAGAAGATCGAATGCCATTGACATTATACATCCTGAAACTGGCAAAAATTTGAGTGAAGATCTTTATAATGAACCATCGGAAGGAGATATCGATGGTCGAGAGGCTCCTCAAATACAAGTGAGTATTGTTGAAATTTTGATTATATCCTAAATCACTAGGAACATTTTTTTACTTTGGTTACTAGTAATTTTTTCTAAACGCTTGTTTTAACAAATTCCCCTTAAAGAAATTTCCGTTTTCTCATTGATTTCAAAATTCTGAATATCGCTTAATGTACAATAAAAGAAATTAATAAAATTGTTTTTGCACTTTTCGAGAAATCCATTCATAAAATTTAGTTTGTGATTTATAGAGCACTTTTTTGAAAATGTGAAAAAATTTCATCTCAAGCTACAAAATTTTTCAAAACATTTCCAAATGGTTTGAAGTTTGTCTTGAAATTTTTACTCATTTTAAAAATTCCTCTGTCTGACGCAAATCTGGAGTTTGGAATCGATTTATTTAAAAATGCAAAAAGTTTTGTAAAATTGGTATTTCACTTTCGGAAGAATCACGCATGCAGAATATATTTATATAATAACTTAGTTTTTTCTTTTTATTTTCTGTCAAGCGGGGCTATTTTGTGCGCCCGAGGTTTTATTTAATTTAAATTTTACACAATGGGCCATTTAACCTCAAAAAAAGTAACACTAATAATAACATAACATGATTTTTAAGTTCATTTAGAAACTTTTTCTCCTAAACCAACTCAAAAAGTGATTTTATTCATTTTAAATTAAATTAGAAATTTATTTTATTTAATTTATTTTGAATAGATTAAAATTAAATCTTAAATTTAAGTTGAAATTAAATTCTAATATATTAGATTTATTCAAAAATAAATTTTAAAAAATACTTTTTAGTATTTTATAACTAAAATAAATTTTAGTTACATTAAGTACAATTTTCTTGAAGAGATTCTCTCTATTTACATAACCTTCAAACTAGGAAGTTGTTTTTCACTCAAATAAAAATATTATTGAAATCAAATTCACCTAATTTTGAAAGAATATTTTGTTTAAAAGTTATTAAACAAATAAAATTTGTTTTTACTTATTGTTTAAAAAAAAAAAATATCTAACAAAATCTAACAAATAAAAATTGGATGAAAATTACAGATTTTAACTGGATTAAAAGAGAAAAAAAATGTTGAATAATTATTATTTGACAATTAATTTTAGCTCAACCTAATTTTTTCTACAAAATGTACAACTGGATCTTTCAAAATTTGTTGAAATTGATTTGAATAATCTTTTTATTTGGAATGAAAAACGATTTTCTAGTTTGAGGCAGGATTGCCATAGGTCAAGAAATTCAGGAAAATGTGTCAGCGATTTTCAACAAAAGTATTGGAAAAATGCAAAGAATTTCTAAAATAGATGAAAAATTATATTTTTCTGAAATTGAATTTGTAGTAGTTTGAATTTTGAAGTATAAAAATTAAAACAAATTTTTGTAAGTCATATTTTAAACATTACTAAAAAGGTTTGCAATCTGAGAAATAATTATCATTCACAATTTTATAGTAAATATTCGTAAAATTCGTTTTAAAAACTCAAAAAAGATCAGAGAAAAAGCAAAAAATTTGTCTGGAAATCAGGGAAAATTCTAATAAAATATTTGTGGCAACCCTGTTAAGGAAAAAACCTTAAAAAATACCTTTTTTTGTAAATCTACATTTTTGGGAAATTTCAGTGTTTTGCTTTCAAATTAGTAATAACAATTGCTTCAAAATAAAATATTTTTAGCTTTGTTTTTTTTTTTATTTTACTCTAGAATTTCTAGAAAAAATACAGCAGGAACGATCAAAAAATTTTTGACACAACTTTATAAATATATAGTTTCTATAACTCTTTTTTCAAATTGTAAATTTTAATAAAGCATAGAGTGGAGAAAAAGCGGTTTTTTTTTGCACAAAATAGCCTCGCTCGACGATATTTATTTATTTTTATTCTAATTGAGTTAATTTAGCAGATGAATTATTGGAATGAGAATTTTTGTTACTGTATTGAACAATTGATTGAATAAACTGTTTCCCTGTCTATCATGTAGCTTTGATGATTGTTGCAGAATTGCGACAAGACTGTGATAGCAGACTTTGCGGCAATGGTCGCAAAAGTTGCGACAGAGTCAAGTTCCGATTCCCCGGTGGCATCTAGCGCACCTGAATCTCCCAGTCCACAAAATCTATCCCAAAGTATATCGAACCTCAAAGTTCAAACAAATTCCAATACTAATAGTCAATCTAATACCGGTCCACCCACCCCAACACAAAGCTTATCCGGCGCTTTTGCGCCAAACAGTCAATCCTTAGGTACTTCTATTAATGCGGCTCAATTAGAATCGTGTCCGGTTAAAGTGGAATCAAAACCACTTCAACCATCAATCAAAGAATTCCAACCGAGAGGAATTGACGTGAAAATGAGCCCCGTCACAGATCAATTCCACGTGCAAACAATCACAATCCCAACTCCTGTTTTAAATAAAGATAATAAAATTCCCACACAGCCACCAGGAGTCAGTGTTTCTGCGCCCGAGGTCGAATTGAAAAATACAAGTCTACCAACACAGACTCCAATTCCTTCGTCAACACCAAGCTCAATTATTCCTGATGTCCATGTCCCGGCTGCCATTACTGCCGTCACCGCTAACAATCCAATTCCTGCCAAGGATCCATTCCCCAATTTAGTCAACAAAAATAAGTCAAGCTCACCACCCCGACGAAAATATCAAAATCAGAATATGCCACCTCCTAATGCAATTACCATCCCGGAGATGCCACCATTGATTAAAGAATCAAAGGAACAAAAGGAGAGAAAGGTGAATGAGAAGAATGCTGTCAGTTCGAGAGGTGCTACCCCAACGCCAGCTCACAGTCAGCCAGAACATATTCATCAAAAGACTAATGGAGACACTGGCGACAAGTCTGAAACTGAAACACTGCCTAAAAATGAAACGCAACAAAAGACTTTGGAGGGTGAGTTTTGTTTCAAGTTGTTTCTTTATCTTTGTATCTAAATTCAAATTGATCAAAATTTTGGGTACCGTAAAACAGGCTAACTTCACTCATGTAGTGTAACTTCGCTCAGTGGAAACTTTTTTTTTCAAAAATTATTTATTGTTATTTCTAGGAAGAAAAATATAAAATTTGCAATTGCTAATGTTAAGAAAAGTATCAAACTATGTCTCAAGGGTATTTTAAAGTAGAATTATAGTCAAGTTTTAATAAAAATAATATTTATTTAAAGATGTCTATTTTGCTCATTGAACAAGTAGTGTGTAAAAGTCGCTTGTGAAACCTATATTTAAAATATTTTATGTTAAAATCATCTAATAATCTTATTTCCTATATCCCTAACATGATTTAGAAAAAATAAAATTACTGAAAAGTTGAATAGATTTTGAAAAAAGTCAATTTAAAAAAAATATTTTATATTTGTTGGGTAATTTCGTTCATAAATACAATGTATCATTCAATTGTTTATCAAGTATCTAAGGTTATTTCTCATGACAAAATTCAAAAATTTTACGAAATTATAAAACACAAAACGTGGTTAAATATTTATTCTGATGACTGTAAATATTAATTAAATAACATTATTTTATTTATAATGATTTTATAAAGTGATTATAGCTTGTAAACTAACATATTTTTGTTGTTAAAAATTAAAGTCATTAAAGTTGAGCGAAATTACCCCACATTGAGGTATAATTTCGCTCACAATAAAAAGGTATATTAAATAGGTTTACGCAATATATAGTAATTTTTTTATTTTATGAAATTAAAGAGGAAGAGTCAGAGATTATATATTTTCAGTACCAAAATTTATTATTAACTTTTTCGTATACTTTTTTAAAAAAAACATGAAAATTTGAGCGAAATTACCCTGTTTTACGGTAATTTGAGTCAGTCGATGATTACAGTTTTATTGTAATCGCCGGGATTTAAGGATGTTTAATCCATTTACATAACCCAGGGATCACAGTTTCTCCCCCTTTTTCCCTTTTCCCCTTTTTTTTAGAGAAATTACCTAAAATCAACATTTTTCTCTTCTTTGACCTTCTTTTTTTCAAAAAGTTTCTATTTTTCCACTTTCGAAAATGCAAAAATTTATCCTTTTTTAGGTGTCTGTACAATGATGAGAAATTAGTTATTGAATTATTTAAGTGTTTAAAAATAATGTTTAACTTGAAATGGTTTTTTATTATTATTTATTGAATTTATTTAGATTTTAAACAGGAAACATGAAAAAAACATAATTAAAATAAAATTATTTTGCAAAGTTATATAATTTTTTTATTACCATGTATTCTTAATTAATTAAAGCAAATTAATTTATAATTTATCAGAACATTTTACATCACAGATTTTTATGCTTCCTGTTTAAAATCGAATTATTAAATAAATAATTTAAAGAACCATTTGAAGTTAAAAATTATTTTTAAAAATATTTAATTGCAACAACTATCTTCTAGTTATTGAACAGACAACCTATTAAAAGATAAATTTTTGTATTTCCGAAAGTGCTCTTTCTTTTGAAATATTCATAAACAAATTGAACAAAAAAAGACTAAATTAATTAATAAAACTGTTTTGAAAAAAAGAAACAATTAAATTTTGTAAAAGAAAACTTGAATTATTAATATAACCCTTTTTTCTTAATTTCCAAAATCCTCTTTTTATTAAAGAAAATCTCTATTTTTGAAAATCGAAATCCCCTTTTTCACCTAAAATTGAACGAAGAAACCACTGTGATCCCTGCATAACCTCAAAATTGAGTTTTTTTTTGCATAAAGTAAAAATATTATTAATATTGATTTTATTTAATTTTGAAAGATATAGGGGGTATTTCATTTCGAAGCGTTACACAGTGTACGATTTTGTAATTTTTATTTTCAAAACCTAATATTTTTTGAATAAATAGACTAAACTTAATGATCCTTGGAACAAAATGAAGCTAAATAAATGTAGAATAGAGGGAAATTGTAGAGAATCATTGATCTTATTTTTTGAGTTTTAGAGACTTCAGCGAAGTTGGTAATTTTTGTACCAAAATGGGAAATTGAAGTATATCAAGCGGTGAATCATAGCAAAACTTATGAAAACATCGTTTTTGTAGTTACTTAAGATCTCTTACGGTGCGCCTGAAATGATTTTTTATAAAAAGTTCTTGCACTGAAAATTTTCTTGTGGATTTTGATTCTGTGAAGTTCCTAGTGTATTTTAAGACCAAAAAGAAAATAATCGCCGGAGCCCTTTTTGAGAAACATCGATTTTAAAAAAAAAAAAAATTACAAAAATTCAATTTTGCTTCAAAAATTTTTAATTTTTGAAAAAACTTTTTATACAAGAGTTATAGATATTAAAAAGCGGAATATTTTTATATAAACATTTTTTTTTTATATAATCAATAGTTTTCATGAAAATCGAACAAAAAAACTTATTTTTAAATGTTATTAAATCAATTTAACCCAAAAGTGCTGACATCTGGATATTTGTTGTAGATTTTCGTTATACAAGATAAATAATTATACGATTTCACAGCAAAATATTTTTGTCTAAATAAATTTTTTTTTGTGCAAATATTTTTATTTCTATTGTGCAATCATATATTTATATTGTATAACCTTAAATCAACAAGAAATATCCAGACGACAGCACTTTTGGGTTAAATTGGTTTAAAAACATTTAAAAAATTAGAAGTTTATATAAAAAATATTCCGTTTTTTAATATCTATAACTCTTGTATAAAAAGTGTTTTTAAGGAGGAATCAGACAAACAATCGGAACAAAAGTTAGTCCAAATGAATAATTTTGATTTTTGATATAGAAGACACATAAGTTAATGTAATTTTTTTTGTAGAACTGTGAACACTTGTATTTTTCACAAAATGAGCAGTTAAAACTTGCAATTTGATGAAATTTGAAAAATTGAAAATTGATTTGATTCCATTTGAAGTTCAAATTAACCCAAATTAAATAATCGTTTCCAACGACAATTTTTTTTATTTTTCATCAAATTGCAATTTTTAACGGCTCATTTTGTGAAAAATACAAGTGTTCACAGTTCCACAAAAAAAATTACCTTAACTTATGTGTCTTCTATATCAAAAATCAAAATTATTCATTTGGACTAACTTTTGTTCCGATTGTTTGTCCGATTCCTCCTTAAAAAATAAAAATTTTTGAAGCAAAATTGAACTTTTGTTATTTTTTTTAAAAAAAAATCGTTGTTTCTGAAAAAGGGCTCTGGCGATTATTTTCTTTTTGGTCTTAAAATACTCTAAGAACCTCACAGGTTCAAAATGGCGGACTAAATTATCAAAACTTCTAAAAATTATCTGGTTCGTACAAATTAGATTGTTTTAAAACTTTTGAGGTCGCTGAATTAAAAAATCCAAAATGGCTTACTAACTTTCTTAAAAATTGTCGAATTTTTACAGAATTAGGTACTTTCATGACTTGGAGGTTGCTGAATTCAAATATGATAGTTTAATTTATAAATGCAAAATGGCGAACTAAATTTCTTAAAAATTCTTGAATTTTTACAGAACTGGGTACTTTCATGTTTTTGAGGTTGTGAACTTAAA
This sequence comes from Ganaspis brasiliensis, assembly GCA_037103525.1. Lineage (NCBI taxonomy): Eukaryota > Metazoa > Arthropoda > Insecta > Hymenoptera > Figitidae > Ganaspis > Ganaspis brasiliensis. The sequence continues at coordinate 275,676 of JAZKLR010000055.1, read as the reverse complement.
AATAATAGTTAAGTTTATGAATTTAAAATTGGTGGATCCAATATGTCGCAACAAAAAATTATTGCGTTATATTGAAACCACAATTTTAATTCATAAATTTTAACTACTATATTTAAATTCTGTAACTTCGAAAATATTAAATTACCATATTCTGTAAAAATATAAGAATTTTTAAGAATGTTAGACCGCTATTTTAGAAACACAATTTTGAATTTATTAATTTAATCATTATATTTATATGAATTTAGTGATCTTAAAAGCATTAAATTATCAAGTTCTGTAAAAATTTGAGAGTTTGTAAAAAAGTTAGTTCGCCATTTTGGATACGCCATTTTATATTTTTCAATTTGACCATTATATTTTAATTTAGCGACCTTAAAAACTTTAAAACACCAAGATTGGTACGAATCAGATAATTTTTAAAGGTTCTTTTTAAATAAAATTAATTTGATTAAAATTAAATCATTGATAATATGTTGTGCACTATTTTGAAAGAGAATTTTATGCTCTTTCAATTGGTCTTTAAATTATTTAAAATTTCTCTCAATTTCGTAAAGAAATTCTTATTCAAAAATCTTAAACACTTGATATCTCAAAAGCACCATACTCAAATTTTCTTGAAAACTTTATGGAAAAAAAGCTAAGGTTTTGTAGTCTCTAATTCCTTAGAATTTATCATGGCTATTTTAGAGAATTTATTGATAAAAATGGTATGAAATATCTGTGTGTTTTTGAAAAATTTATTTTTTATTTAATCCTTTTTTTATTACAATCAATAGTTTTCGAGAAAAACAAAAAAAAAACTGATATTTCATAAATAAACATTGTATACAATATTTAAAAGTTGTTATTTATAAACGTGAAAAAAGAAAATTATTCATACAATGTAAATTTTTAAGTACATACAATGTATATTTATGAAATATCGTTTTTTTTTCTCAAAAACTATTCATTGTATTAAAAAAAAGTTTAAATGAAAAATATTCCCTGTTTTAAATATCTGTAACTTTTGTATACGATGTATTGTATACAATTGTATACTGTACAATTTTATTCCTTGGGTTTTGTTAATTAATATTTTGTTTAAAAAAATTTATTTAAATTAAATTTTATTTGTTTAATAACTTTTGAATAAAATATTAATTAACAAAATCCAATTAATAAAATTGTTGAGAATGTTTAAAAAAAAAATTATTTTGTGAAAAATGTACAACTGGATCTTTCAAAATCTGATAAAATCAGTTTTAATAATATTTTTATTTGATGTGAAAAAGTCTAAAAGGTGCATAGTTTGAGGTTATGTCAATGAAGAAAACCGAGAGAACCTGATTAACAAATCTTTTTAACAAAGACCTTTCATTTAAAAAAAGTTTTATACAACAAAAGTTTATCTAAATTTTATTCCCTATTTTTAATTTTAGCTCCAAATATTTAAAATGATAGTAAAAACCTAGTGTATTTTGCTCTAAAATTATTGACGAGTTCTTTTCGTTTTTATCATAAAACGAAATATTAAAATATTTAACTTGAATATTTCTTAAGATTTCTAAAGCTAGATTTTAATTTTATGAATCGCTTCCATATTTTCTTATGTTTGTTTAAAAAAAAAAAGTATCTAATTTAAAAGCGTTTTGGTGGAAGAGGAGAAAATTTTATTTTTAGCATTTTGTTCAATTTTTTTAGTATTTAAAATTTTTGTTACAATTGCTTAAAAATAGTTTAATGATTGAGAATTTTTTACACAAAATGACAGAATGTCAGTTTTTGCAGTTTAATAGTTATTTAATTTATGTTTTCATATTTTGCACAAATATTTTTGATTTGTAATTAGACATTTTCGATATAATTATAAACAACAGTGTTCAGGGTAGTGTTTGTCAAAAAAACTTGATACACGTAATATTTTGAATAACTTATTTACATTTATGTCCGTGAAAGATTAATGTTAATATTAAATTTTTAACGGTACATAAATTAGAAATTTTATTTTTTAAATTACAAATTTTTTGATGTCTGCTTCACGTAGAATATCCCTTTTACTAATTCTTTCAAAGTTTTTAAATACATTTTAAAACTTGACGTAAATTTTAGAGTGGACTTTCACTTAATTTACATTCACAACTAAAGTAGAATCTGGTTTTTACACTTTGTAGCTGATCATAATTCGAATTAAAAGGTCTCTCGATAAATCAAATGAAATATTAACTTTAAGGAGAAAAAAACTGAATATTGTCTCATCAATGTCAATATTGATTGTCACTTGACACAAATAGGTTATTATAAATTACAACGGTATTTATCATCTGTATTAAAATTCTGAGGTTATATTTTTTACATTTTTTGCCAACTTTTATACGTCCCTTTGGTAATTTATTGTTGTTTGTATTTTGATTCATCCTCACGAGATTTAATGAATCATTAATGTGAAAAAGTTGATCCAATTTTTTACAAAGTGAAGAGTTTTCGTGCACGTGTTAAGTTTATTTTCGTTAAAATAAATTTTATTTTGTTTTTTCGAACTAATGAAAATTTGTTGACATACAAAAAACTTTCTCCCTAAAAATTGAAAATTGTTTCCAAATGTTAAAAAATAGGTATCAACTTAATAATTATTTTATTTTTAATTCAGTCTAAACTTAACTTTATAAAATGATTTAAAAGTGCCTTATATTTAAAAATGCAAGAATTTTCTCTACGAGTAACTAGTTATTAAATTCCTTTCTTTAATTTTCTTTCCAGAATCCAATGACATAATTATATTTGATTACATCATCCAAATACCAATTGAATTATTTTATAACTTGTGCGGTCGTTGTTGATTTCTATATTTTTATGAACTGAGTATAACTTTCATTAAAATTAAAAATTTTTAAGTAGTCTAAAAAAGTTGACTATTAACTCCAACTTGAATTTCAACACGTTACATTCCATAATAGTTTTGTTGTTGTTGAAAATATTGATGTTTTTTAAGAATTTTAATAACAAGCGTTTATTTAATAATTTTTTTAATAACGTTATTATAATTAACTTTAAAAAAATTGTTCCTTAACCCTTTACTTCAGAAAAAAAACAGATAAAACATTCTTCTTAGCACTAATCTTTATTTTATGATCATAGGAACTAAAAAACATAAAATAGAAAATGCAAAATTTTTAACATCGACGAATTCTTTAAATTTATAATAATTATATACAAACATCGAAGTTAAAATCTGGGTTTTTTGTAATAACATAGTTTTCATAAACAATTTTTTCTTTTTTGTAAAAATCATTTTCCAATGACATTTTTTTTCTTATTTTCTACATTCAAATAAGAATTCTGTTTTTATCCTATTTATTCTTTTCTAAGAAATTACAAACGTTTCTTCTGACTTTTTATCCTTGAGTATCATTTATAGGCATAAATGTTCTTCAAGTTGAAAATTCTTTGAATTCTCAAAACTACTTAAATTATTGCAACTTTCTAAAATAAAATAAAAATTCAATTTGTTGAGATTAAAATTTATTAATTTTTATGTTTGCAAATTTGAATTATCATCTTAAATAAAGTAAAATTACTTTCTCGAATTAAACTCGCTTCTGCAATATTTCTTTGAATTTTCCCGCTTGTTTACCTAGATGTCCTCTTATTTGTTTTCTAGTTCTTGAGATACCTTATTGGTCAATATTGTCTGAAAATAGGGAAAAACAGAACACATTCTTGTCGATTTTCATTTACATAGACCCGATTTATCATCGTTCGAATCTAATTTAACAGTCGTCAGTTTGTCGTCCCAAACGTTTAGTTCAGTGTTCGTGTTGTATTGTCTTTAGAATTAAGTTATGTAAATTTTTTTCGACTTGAAAAAGTCAATTACTTGTGTGTTTAATATTTATTTTTTTCGCGAATACTGCAATGTTGAAACGTTTCACTCAATTGAACTATTAATTTATTAATATTTTTATCATTAATTCTTCGTTGACGAAGCAATTTTTGCAAATGAATTCAAATATTTAATTGTATTGATCGTCAAACGTATCGTACTTTGTTAAATTTATTTTTAGGCATATATATATATATTTTATTCCAAGATGGTTCAAAAGAAAAAAAGTAAGTTTTTTTAATATTTTTCTGGATTTATTTTTCCGAATTTTTATTTATTGTCTTTTTATTTTTTTTCAGAATTTTGTTTCTTAACTAATTTTTAATTAGGATAGTATTTTTATTGAAAACAATCGTTTAAATTAAACCAACTGCCAAATTTAAATTATTTATTGAAAATAGTAATTTTAAATAATTTATTGAAATTTGTATTTAGTACCACAGAAGTAGAAATACATGAAAAAAATTGAAGGTAAATGATAAAGCAGAAAATGAATTCGAAATTGTCGAAGGTTTCTTAAAAATCGTTAATTCGAAAATTCGTTAAAATTGAAAGTTTGATGGCGATAACTTTAGTTGCTAGGAAATGACCTATCCAGGAATAATTGCTTTGTTTTTCCCAAGGAATTTTATTTACAATGTTTGACTTTGTAAAGTTGTCAATATTTTTCTCGATTTTTTATTTTTGATTTCCGAGATTTCATTTTCTTGTTTTAACTTTTGCAAAAAAGTTTAATTTTATCGGAAGTTTTTTTAATTCAGTTTTGTGTACATTTTAGTTTTTTGTTGCAACAATTTTAATAAAATTTGCAAAAATTGTAAGATTTAAAAAATCGGTTATAGAGTTTTGGAATTTAAATTTTTTGCATAATAATAAATTTTTCATTTTACTGAAACAGTTTATAAATTACAGAAAATGGATTTTTTCATAATCACGAAAAATTTGGTAGAATTAAATAAATTTTTTGGTTGATTCAATATTTCATAATTTATCCGGCAGCGTAACTTTGTCGAGATTTTCTTTTTTTTTTGTTTCTCCTTCATTGCTTTGTTTTATTTTACATTATTTTTACTTTTCAAATTTTCACCTAATTTTAATAGTTTGCTAGCTTATTCTTTTCCGTTTACAAAAAAGTAAAAATCATTTTTTGATACTTAAAAATTCGGAATATTGGTTTTAATTTAGAAATATTATTTCATCCTAGCTTTAAAAATATTGCAAATAAATTTTGGAGAAATATTTAAGTAAACAAAACTGTGTTTTTTTTTCGAAAACGAAAAAAACGTTCTTTTCGGTATTTTAATTATTTAGGTAAAAAACTGTTAAAAGTTTATTTATTGATTACTGATTTTATTTAAAACCGGGTTTAAGATTAGCTTTCTATTTATTTTAATTTTCTAATTAAAATTTATTTTTTATACTTTATTAACAAAATATTAATTTTGATATTAAAATTAAATATTGATTATTAAATATTTATTTATTTTACTTTATTATTATAATTAATCGAAGCCTAGAATAATAAAAATACAAATGTTTTTAATTGATTATTTGTTTTAATGAATGTCAAAAGGTGATAGATTGTATCCCTTTGGAGAGGTGTATTCAAGGCTATAAACTATTTGGAAACTAATTTGATTATTCAGAAATTCCTCCTAAATTTAATATACCAAGTTTCCCACAAAATGGCCAGGAGGTACTTTCAAGTCCTTCATCCACACGATGACGTCATTACAGACGAAAAGAGACGAACAAAACCGAATTTATCCGATCATAGACTCAAGTGGGAGGCGCCGGTCTTCCATCGCTCTCTGAGAATTCCATGCCTCAGAAGCCAGCACGTGCTGTGCTATCTACTGTGTTTCATTTTTAATTTTTCCCCCATTAGAAATATCTTTTTTTATTTCAATATCACTAAATTTTAAGTCATTACTGCCAAAAGTAACAAACAAGTCAACTAATTACTCAAACAATACGCTTAATTACTCACCACTTTTGTTTTAATTTTTTAAGGTACCCAAACTACCTTTCGAAATTGTACATAGCTTTATATCCTGCGCCCTTTACACGCAATTTTTTTTATTACTTTTTTTACTAAAACAAAATTTTAACCAAAAGTGCACAAATTTTAACCCGGTGACGCATTTCTAAGTCTAGACAAATTTTTATTTAAAACAATGTTTTATAGTGATTTTTAATACTGAAAATTCTCAACGCAAGTGAATGGATTCGACATGCTGGTTAAATACTCGTAAGTTTTGGCTTTTTTCTGATTTGAGTGATTTTTTTTCCTAAGGAATATTGACTCCAAAAAAAAAAGATGGGGAGTGTTCTGATTTGGGCTGGGTAATTTTGCCTGAATGCCTTTTAATTATCGTCTAGAAAATTTTAATATCCATCTGTTTTATAAGACTTCACCCACGTCAATCTAAATAAGTTTATGAAACGCTTTCCTTGTTGCAAATCTCAAGGCTGAACACCCCGACCACGTTTTCTCCACGTGGGTGGGGTGTCTCATGGCAACGTAAATTCTCGCTCAGAGACTGGTTATTGCAGCAATTACATTGCAAAAAGCAGTTGCAATTAGACTTTTTTGTCCAGTTTCAAGAAAGGAATTGTAAATAATGAATTGAAAAGTAGTCGGCGACATATGGAAGGGAATTATTGGAGCCGGAGAGTGTGGCCATTTTGTCTGGGTGCAGGAAGGAAAAGACGCCATGTTAAATCCGTATCCAAGTGCCGGTTTGAGAATGTAGTCCGACCTGCTCTTGGGAGTAGTCACTTTATTCATCATTTTTTTTTTCCTCTCTTTCTCATTCGGCATTTTTCCTGTTTCCTCTCCCGGAGATTTTAATGAATTATCTAAAAGCAAATGTGACGTTCTCGATTCTTTTTTTTTTTTTTTTTATTTCCCCCCTTCAGAAAGACATTTTATTGATCCTGCGATTCTCTTGAAATCCTTTTTCTCAACTTGAATTTCAAGGAGTTTGTCGCCTCGTGTCCTTCGCATACTGTGCATTACAGAACAGCTGCTCGTTTACCTGCCTCAAATCAAAAGAATAGAGAATTGATTTTCCAGTCGTCTCTAGTCTAGGACATCTGCAACTTTGTATAGATAGGCATCGTAAATTCTAATGGGACAACTGTAGTTAAGAGCCCGGCAATTAGGAAAGGCCTATTAAAATTTTCCCAATTCTCAAGGGAGAAATTTCAGAGAAGGTGAAATTTAATGAGGGACAATTTTCGTTTATGTGGGCATTATAAATTTTGTTTTTTTTTCCCCCGAGAGTCGATTTTTAATTATTGGATGGATTGATAATTTTATTTGATGATTTTATTCAAAATGGCTGACTTGATGGAACTTGGCCAGTGTTTGTGAAAAATGCCGTTTGTGGCAGTAGAAAATGTCGGGTAGAATGGGAGATTTTTTTAAAATTAATTTGTTGATTTATAAGGAATGGGAAAATTGGTATTTTGTGTTTTAGACTTTTTGGTAATTTTGGAATTGAATTTCCATTTAAATTTTTTTTTATTTAGTCTATTGAAGTTGGAATTCGAAAGAAACTTTTTGGAATTTTTTTCTTCTGAAAATTATATTTATTTACAATTTTACAGTTGGTGATATTTATTTTTTTATCATTAAATATTAGAACGTATTGTCAAAGAACACGTTTTTTTAGTTCTTTTGATTTCAAGATGGCGGCTGAAGAAAGTCGCTAATAAAAGTCCAATTTTGGCCGTAGGATGAATTTTGAGTCTTTTAAAATTTACAAAGATATAAATAAAAAATCATCTCATTTCTTGAACATTTTTTGTGAAATGTGTTCTCTTTTTATGTAAAATTAAAAAATATGAATTCTCTCCTTATTTTTTTTAATTGTTTACTTTCCAAGTCAAAAAAAATTATTAAAGGTACAAACTTATTTTTATTTTATTTTTTTAAATTTTGAGTTCTCGGCAAAAATAGATATTTTTTAGAGATGCTTTCTGTTGCCGACATTTTGGATCAAGTGGTAAAAAAAACTAGTACCTTTTGATGTTTTTTTAATATTTAAAATAAATTTTGTAAATATTATTATGGTTTTCTAAAAAAATAATTTTTTGTTTCAATTTTAAACTAGAATGTGCCCTTAAGGATGTTCAACCTATTTTTATAACCTCAAACTAGATTATTTTATAATTTTTTTAAATATTTTAAAGTGATTTTTAACCCTAAATAAGTAAAATCAAGGTTGATTTTACAAGCTTTTGATAGATTTAGTTATAAAAGTTTTTGAAAAATTAGGTTTAGCCAACATTAAGTATCAAGTAATAATTATTGGATTTATTTCTTGAAATATAGTAACCAAATTTCTATCCAATTTTTACAAACAGCTTTTTTGTCCTTAAAATGTTACCTATAATTTAGTTTGTTTAATTTTTTAATAATATTTTGTTAAAAAATTAAGGACATGTGGAAGACGTGACTTTAGACAATTTATATTTTTCAATTTATTCGTTAAATAATAATTGAAATTAATTTTGCCCAGTTGACCAGATTTTTTAATTATTTCCTTTTTTTTTTGGTCTACTTAATATTAATTTTAATTATTATTTAAGGTTATGTGATGGACGTGAATTTATATAAATATATTCTAAGGGATTATTAAAAAACTGCGTCATAAAATTTATTTTTCATATTTGAGGCGTGCAGATTAAACATCCCTCTGTTGTGGTAAATAAATTTTATTTTGTAGTTTTTGAATAATCCCTTCACTGTATTTGTCTAAAGTCACGTTCATCATATAACTGTAAATAATTATTAAAATTAACATGTAGCAAAATGTAGAAAATGAATATTTTATATATTTAATTCGTTGTTGAATTAAATTTATATTGAATTCGCTATCAGGAAAAATTTAATATTCATTTTTTTAATGAGTAAATTGAAAAATACGATTTGTCTAAAGTCACTTCTTCCACATGCCCTTAACTTTTTTTATTTCTCAAAAAATGTATTAAGTTTTTCACAGTTTAAAAATTCTTCTCATTTTTAAATAATTTTTCTTTTAATTTTTTGTTCTCTTTTTTTTTAATTAAATTCTCTTTAATTATTTAATTTTTACGCAAAATATTTTAGTTTATTTTATGAATTGTTGCATAAAAAAAATGTTTATATTAAATAAAATTTTATTCATTTTTATTTTACCATTAAACTTAATAAATATGACTTTTCAAAAAATAGAAAAATTTTGCAATATTACAAAATTGCTGCTTAAAATCACTTTTAGTTCGACTTTATGTAAAAATGTCCATGTGGAAGACGTGACATTAGACAATTCGTATTTTTCAATTTAAATATTAATTCAAATAAATCTTCCGTAGTAGACTGGATTTAAAAGAAATTTCCTTTTTTCTGGTTTAATTTTTATTATTATTGAAAAAACGAATTGTCTAAAGTCACGTCTTCATGTTCTTAATTTTAAGTAATTTGGTAAAATAATTTGGCTAAATTACGATCATCAAGACGAGAAGTTATAAATTCTAAAAATATCCATTTTTACCCTTGATAGTAAAAAAATTACAATTTATTTTCTGCGATAAAAAAAGACATATTTATTTTTATTAAATAAGTATGTAAGATAAAAATTGTCTAAGTTCACGTCCTCCACGTGGCCTTAACAAATATGAAAGAAAGGTTTTACACGATCCCTTCTAAACTTCACCTTGAGGCTAAATATCTTCGCCGGCTTTTATCTAATCTACTCTACAGCAAATTTATGATATTTAAATGTTTTCATGTTATTTATAATATTTTTAGTAATTAAAAATGTGTACATTTTTTATTGTATTAAGGACCATTCTCAATCGTATACTTGAAATTTTAATATTAAATATCTCCTAATTCAAATAACTGTATTATTCACCTATTATTAAAAATGTCATAATACATTTTTTTAAATAATCATTAAAATTCGTTTATAATTTAAAGAAATATTTTTACGAACCGATAAAAATACATTTCAGCGAAATTGATTATTTCCTTCTTTCATTTTTCGAGTAGTTAAAAATATACTAATTGTCTTATTTCTCGTGAAACAAAGGTGCTAATTACACACAGTATTTCAGGCAAAACGAAACTTGTTTGCACGCGTTAGCACTTGGAATTAGTTTTTAAAAAAAAAATAAAAATATTACAAGAATCGAATCTTGCACTCGACTAGAAATAGATGTAAGATTTTCAGGAAACACTCTTAGTGGGTGTGATGCTTTTTATGCCCAGCGAGAATGATTTTATTTTCGGTTGCTCACGAACGTGATTTTTTTTCCTCCTTAGTCATATTAAGTAAAGAAAGTTGAAGATTTCCGTTTAAAGAATCTACAATTATTTGAGTGATTTTAGATTTTTTTTAAAAGCTCCTCGTATTCAATTTACGTTAAATAAGAACGAAAAAAGTGCTTTTTTGTACATTTTTAGAAAAAAGTAATTTTATTAAGAAAAGTTACTTTTTTTTAAATAGGTATGTTGTTTTGAAAATTAGTATTATATTAATAGGAATTTTTCTGCATATTTTTTTCTGACGTTTTTTTTTTTCTGAACCGTGCTTTCTTTTGCGACAAGAATCTTTAGACTTTAAAATCGGCCACTGGTCTTATTTAATTCCAAAAAGGCCGTGGCCTTCGATCACGACATCGTCGTGGGTACGCGTCCATTTCCAGTTAGTATAAAATGCAAGAGGTCATGGTTCCAAGTCACCAACACGCATCAAATTCATTCCGCTATATTACGTCTTCAGCCACCTTGTTTGATCGACAATTCGATTTATCAAATAGACTTTATGCTTCAGTCAAAAACTTTTTCCATCTTGAATTTATTTTAATACCAATCCCATAATTTAATTTTTTTTTTCTTTTGCTAATTTATTTTTTTAGCTTCACTAATATCTTTTTCGTAAATTGTTCTTTACTAAAATTTCAATTCTTATTTCCGAAAAAAATGGAAGTATACTTTGTTTCTGAAAAGTGCAAATAAAAATTTTTGATTATTTTCGCTGTGATTGTAAAATTATTGTGAAAATTCATCTGACTAAAAGTTCCGTCTTGTAACATGACTTTTGAGGAGATAAAACATTATTATTGAAGCTAATATCACTTCTTATCTTTCACGTATTGCCGTAATACTGATAAATTTTATTTTAAAAATAATTGACTCCTATGCTCCATTGCACACTGCCTATATGAACTATTAATTTTAGAGTGAGCCCCTCTAGCCTTGAGATTTGTCAGGACTTCTTATAGATTATAAGATTTAGAAGGGGGAACTTGAATTCTGTATTTCTTTTGTGTTTCTTTAGAAGGGATTCTCGGCTAGTGGTATAAAACTAGTCTCTTTTTCCGGTTGATATTGAAATAAAATTATTTCTATATTTGTAAAAAAAAATTTTTTTTAATTTAAGAGAATGATTGTCGGTGGACTCTAGATTTCAAACAAATGTCACGATACCGAGATTTATATTCAAATCAAAATAGTTTTATTAATATTGATGTATAATTTAAATAGAACCGATTATCAGATTTTTTTTCTTCGATTTCTTGAAATTTAATATTTAAATTTAGCCAAATTTTTTTTATTGAATTTGAAAGATCGAGAGAATATAAAGAGACAAACTAGAGCCGCCTCGACCTGCTTTTACAAAATCTTACTCAACCTACTTTCATGCATTGAATTAACTAGTGCAATCAACTGGCATCTTGTTCGTCAGTGATATTATGTCATTGGCATCTCTGATAGCTGAACAAGCTTTTGCCATCGATTCTTGAATGTAGATGATTATGATTAGAATTTTTCCTGTGAAAATACTTTCTTTGGGATTCAGTTTTTGATGAAAAATGAAAAAATTCAGGCGTATTTTTTTTCGTTGTCGTCGGATTTTGAAAGAAAAAGGAGTGTAATTTCTTTTTGCAACAATTGAGAGATTTAAATTAATTTATAATATCGATTTTTTAATTTATTTGGCTTTTCGAACAATTTTTTTAATGAACAGTTTTGCCAAATTGTAATTTAATGAAAATTTTGAAAATGGGAATAGAATTGAATAGAAAGGTTAAATAAAAATTTGATTAAATTTATATTGATGTGTAAAAATTCTGTCTATTGGAAATTTTGGGAAATGCAAATTTTGGTAAATTAAAAATTGGTAACTACATTCGGTGAAATTTAAATTGAATAACAATTTGGATGAATAGAAATTCAAGTAAATAAAAAATTTGTCAAGTAGAAATTCTGAGAAATAAGAATTATGTTGAATGAAAATTCGGTGAAATATTAATTTTGATATGTAAAAATGAGATTAAATACGAATTTTGCTAAGTACAAATTCAGTTAAGTGGCAATTTTGCTCAATAAAAAAAATCGGCTAAATAGAAATTTAAATATAATTTCTGATGTAAAAATTATTTTAAGTTTAAATTCAGTGAAATATTAATATTTTGTAGAAGTGAAACTAGATTCTGCCAAAAATCCAATCAAATGAAAATTTAATTATAAAAAATTATAAATTGTGAAGAAAGAAAATAGATCTACAAATTTTGTGATATTTAAAAATCTCAATAAAAATACAAATTATTTCAAATAAAAATTTTGATATACTGAATAGAAGTCGACTGAATAGAAATTCTTTTTTTTTCTTTAATAAAATTTCGGATATTGAAAAATGAAGTTGTATGCAAATTCAGAAAAATTAAAATTCCGTGATTCGGAAATTATGTCGTTAAAATTTTGGCTAAATGAAAATTTTGTCAAAAAATAATCTGGCTAAATGCAAATTTTGTCAAATGATAATTTAGTTAAATTGAAAATTTACCAAATAAAAATTAAGCTAAAATCAAATTTTGTTCTCTTTTGCTAAAATTCGACTAGAAAAAAATTAAGTCGAATAAAAAAATTGGGTTTATAGAGAATTCTTTTTAAAAAAATTCTGTTAATTGAAATTTGTTCAAATAGAAATTCCGTTAATTCAAAATCCGGTTCTGTGAAAATAGGAATTTAAAAAGTTACAAAAAGAAACAAGAAAATGAAAAATTATGCGATAGAAAAATTCAGCTAATAACGAAAATCAGGCTAAATTGAAATTTTTTTAAATAAAATTTCGAAGCTATAAAAATAATGTTATGTGCAAAATCGGAAAAATAAAAAATTTGGTGATTCGGAAATTTTGTCAAATCACAATTTGGCTAAATGAAAATTTTGTCAAATGATAATTTAGTTAAATTGAAAATTTACTAAATACAAATTCGGCTAAACTAAAATTTTGTTCTTTTTTGGCAAAATTCGACTAGAAAAAAATTAAGTCGAATAAAAAAATCGGTTTATTAGAAAATTCTTTAAATAAAAATTCGATCAAATTGAAACTTGTTCAAACAGAAATTTATTCTACTAATTAAAACTCCGGTTTTGTGAAAATAGAAATTTAAAAAATTACAAAAAAGCAATAAAATAAAAAAATTTTTGTTAAAGAAATTCAACTTATAACAAAAATCAGACTAAGTTGAAATTTTGTTCAATAAAATTTCGATGGTATAAAAATAATGTTATGTGCAAATTCGGAAAAATAAAAATTTGGCGATTCGGAAATTTTGTCGTCAAAATTTGGCTAATTGTAAATTTTGTCAAATGATAATTGAATTAAATTGAAAATTTACCGAATAAAAATTCGGCTAAACTAAAATTTTGTTCTTTTTTGGCAAAATTCGACTAGAAAAAAATTAAGTTGAATAAAAAAATCGGTTTATTAGAAAATACTTTAAATAAAAATTCGATCAAATTGAAACTTGTTCAAACAGAAATTTATTCTACTAATTAAAACTCCGGTTTTGTGAAAATAGAAATTTAAAAATTTACAAAAAAGTAAGAAAATAAAAATTTTTGTGTTAGAAAAATTTAGCTAATAACCAAATTCAGACTAAATTGAAATTTTGTTTAATAAAATTTCGATGCTATAAATATGATGTTATGTGCAAATTCGGAAAAATACGAATTCAGTTAATTAGAAATTTTATCGTATAAAAAATTAGTTTTTTAATGGATATTTAAACTAATTAAAATTCGGTTAACTATATGAAAATTCCGCTAAATAGAATTTAGTCAGGATTTTGTATTTTTTTACTAAACAATAAAAGAATTTATTTTCTTTTAATTTTGTGTAAGTCGTCCATAAATTTTTTGACTTCCGTAAAATAAAAATTCGAATAATGAACATTTTTGCTAGATATTCGGCTAAATTAAAATTTTGTTTCATAAAAATTCGGCTAAATAGAAATAAAAATTGAATAAATTGAATTGAGTTGAATAAAAATTCAAAATTTAGTTTAGTTGAAATTCAGTTATTCCATCAGTTGAAAAATCATCTATATTGAAATTCCGTTATATAAAAACTCAATTAAATAGAAATTTCCATAAATGTAAATTCGGCTATATTAAAATTTGGTGAACTGAAAATTATGCCAAAATAAACATTCCGCAAAATTAAGATTCAGTTGAATGATAATTCGGTTAAATAGCTAATCTCTAATATCTTTCTTATAAAAAATCTACTAAATTGAAATTCTATTTAACAAAAATGCAAAAACAAAAATACCATTTAACGAAAAATTGCTTGAAAAAAAAACTATATATTAAATTCCGATCGTTTAAAAAATCACATTTTATAAAATATCAATTGTTTTCGTATCGAAGCAGATTTAATTCACTATTGTTTTATTATCTATTAAAATAAATTGAAATTTAATATATCACTCTATGAAATGACTCCTCGAGTAAAATTTTAAAATAGAAACAAACCAGTCAACAGCACAAATCACTTTTGCTTGGCGAATTTATAATTTGCACATCACTTTCTCAAAATTGAAAGATTTTCCAGAATGAATGTTGATTTTAAAAGACTCTGGATTCATTTTGAGAAAAAATTTTATGATACGCACACACAGTACGAGACCGGACATGACCAGTTGAGGATTTTGGGATGCTAGTTTAGACTGGGCCTGGCTTTAATGCGCGTGCTCTTCCAAATCGTGCGAACTAATTTAAGAAATCGTGTGTCGAGTCTGACGGTTTGTACCAGTTCACAGGTTAAAATAGACACGTGAAAGTCGCGTCGATTTTCTTTTAAACTATCTTGTACAAGTTTTCTCAACCCTTTCTTTAATTATTCACCAATTAGAGTTCGATAATTCATCAGTGAAGATATGAAATTAACTGATAAACGATAGTCTAACGAGACAAATTCTTGTTAAATATCTCAATTCACTCTGCCTCGATTTAGGCCTTTTTCCAAACGGGGAAAAGTCGATTTTTTTTCGATAAAATGCATTTCATTCAACCCTCGCGAATACTGTCGGAAAAGTGGACAGTCAGTTGGATCGTTGTTGGCAAAGATTTCGTAGTTTTATAAATAAATACTGAATCAGTGCAGCTGCTCTTGCAGACACTGAAACCTGAGTCGCAAAGAGTTTGTGTTTCAGTGATGCGATTTCGGTGAGAAGTCTTTTTTATCGGTTCCGATTGATTTGGACACATTTTAAGACTTTAAATGAGAATATTGGTTTTTAATTTAATTTTGAAATTAGATTATTGAGAGTATTAAAAACGTAGAGTGGCTTTCAATGACTATTTAAACAAAAAAGTGGGAGAGGAACAATTTTTACGATGACTGAATATTAGTGTCGGATTATCTCAATCGTATGATTTTGAAACGTTAAATAATGAGTGATCGAAAAATGAATGGCACCGGACGTGCCAGTAGCAGTTCTAGATCCAGAAGCAGAAGTCGACGTGGTTCCAGAGATCATGGTACAAAAAAATTTGTTCCTTCTTTCAAAAGACGATTTTTTGATTAAAACTCTCATCATTGTTGATTAAAGAGTAAAATGTCTGCTCAAGTTATTGTTTTACTGATCATCCTTGGAAAAATTTATTATTTAATTTGAATCGCAAATATAATTTTTCATTCAAGGCAATATTTTGATTTTTAAATCTTACATCATTTAATGTTTTGTGACAGCATATTTGCCGATTACCAAGGCAGAACTATAGAATAGACCTTGTATTCTCTTATGGATTATCAGAGTGCATTAAAAAGCTCTTATGTAATCCTTGTTTACATCCGCATTTGAATTTTAACTCGGTTATTAGAAGCTTGACAATTATCGCCAATGATTGTTATACAGTAATTTACATTTAAAAAATTTCTCTAATAGTAAAAAAAAATTGTTAATCAAATGAGAAGAAATGACGAGCAGTCAGACTTTTTTTTTTTTATTAATGAAACGTTACATTTTTATTTTTAAGATAATGTGTAAAAATAAAGTCATCCATGAACCATGGTACAGCCGGTATCTATAATTATCTTTGGCCAGAGGCCGACACTTACTTTTCTTTACAGCTTACTATTCCAATTGATATAAATCCTCTTTTTAAAAAAATTCCCTTGCGATATAAACAAAATATTAATTATCTTTATAAAAGTTACGAATCTTTTTACTAAAATGATGTCTTTTTTTTTTAGGTAAAGCTGCCATGCAGAAGCAGAAAAACAAAAGCAAACAGAAAAATCGTGAAATCAGTCGTAAAGGAGCTGAGAAGGAAAGTGGTTCGGATATGGATGCTTTCGTGAATTCGCTACCAACCGGCAAACCAGAACCAAAACAGACTGAAATCAAGGAAGCGACACCCCAAAGAGACAGTAATAAAGAGCCAATTAAGGAATTAACGAAAGATATTAAAGAAAAGGATAACCATGAATCGAAAAAAGAAAAGCAGGTCTTGACACAGTCTCTTGAGAAGCTCACAGCCACAGAAATTCCTGCGGAAAATACACCAATTATCGAAAAGCCGCCTCCGGTTACGTTCAATCACAAGGACAGCAAGCCAATAATTGAAGAAAGCTCAAAGACTCCAATTGTCAGCAATATGACGCCAATTCCAAATGATGTCGTTGATCATTCAATGACGATAAAAACGGAAATTGACTTGAAATTGATTGTTGCCCAAAAGAATGAGGAGAATTCCAAGGTTTCTGCATTATGCGCGACTATCGATGAAACTGTAACGGTTATCGAGAAACAGGACGAGAATGCAGCGCCAAATGAAAATGAAACCATTCCCAAAGGACCACAACTTCTCAAATATAGTTATCTAGACGATCAGTGGAGTCCTATCAATCAAAATGGGAAGAAAATTTATGACAGGGATTTCTTGATGAAGCTGAGCGATGATCCCAACAGTAAAATTAAACCATTAAATTTACCCGATTTGGATGTTGTGCTGAAGGATAATTCGAAAATACGACAGCACTCGAGTCGAGCTCGAAGTCCGGAAATGAGAGCGTTTAAGGAGCACAACATGAGGGGGCACGATAATTTACTTCCTGGTTTTGCCAAGAATTCGATGAATATCAAAATGGGAGGAGGAGGAGGATTGGTGAGAATTTTTATTGATTTGGGAATTTAGGGAAAAGGTTTAGTTTAACAGGGTGGCCGCAGGTCAGGAAAAAGTCGGGAATTTTCAAAAAAAAGAAAAATTTGTAAAAGTCGGGGAATTTTGTCTTAAACGAACCACAATTAAAAATTCATGATTTTATGATTTTAAATTTCTAATAAACGAAGCAAGATTTAAAACGTCTGTAAAACTGACACTGTAAAAAGTAAAAAGAGAATATTAATTTAAAAGATGTTTCTTAAGGATGTTCAACCCATTGACATAACCTCAAACTAAAAAATGGTTTTCTACATAAAAATATAAATCTTAAAATCGATTCTACCTAATTTGAGCCAGTATCATTTTGACACAAAACTTATTTTAAGATTATTATATTGTTCAGAATGAAAATGTTATTTTGTACAACTACTAAATGATATTTGGTACAATTTTAGAAAATGAATTTGATATTTTGTACAATTGTTTAAAAAAGCTCAAAACAATTTGGGAGTACAATAAATCCATTTTTTAATAATTGTACAAAATAACATTTTCATTCTGAACAATATAACAATCTTAAAATAAGTTTTGTGTCAAAATGATACTGGCTCCCTAATTTTGAAAGATTCAGTTGAACATTTTTTTAAAAAAAAGTTCGGTTAATACAAAATTTGTTATGAAATAATAATTATTTAATATTTTGTGTTTTTTCTGTAAAGTATGTCAACAACTATAGTTTTTATCCAATTTCGAATAATAATAACTTATTTTAATCTTTGAAATTTTTATCTTCTACTTAAAATGAGTTATTATTTGGCAAAATTGAATGAAAATTACAATTGTTCACGAACTTTATAGACAAAACACAAAATGTTAAATAATTATTGCTTCATAACAAATTTTGTGTGATAATTTTTTTTTAAATGTACAACTGTAGCCTTTAAAATTAGATGATATCAATATTAATAATATTTTTATTTTATGTGAAAAACCATTTTCTAGTTTGAGGTTATGTCAATGGGTTCAACAACTTTAAATTCAGCAAGCCCTGCTACATAAATGTTTATGTAAAGAATACTATCTTAATCAAAATGAATTTACAATAATTACAAAATTACCTTTTTAAATTGATTATTACTTTATGCTTTTGATGCGAATTTGAATTTTTTTGGCATAGTTTAAAGAAAAGAAAAATCTGTAAAATCAGCAGAAGGTGTCTTAAAAATGTTGCGTCTTAAAATAAGACAGCTTTTCTGCCTTAAAACAAGACTTTCTTTTTTACTGTGTGGTGATCAGGGAAAATGAAAAATTAGTCAGGAAAAAATCAGGGAATATTGAAAATACAATTTTGCGGGTATCCTGTTAAATAAAATAACAATAATGAATGAGATATTGATTTAATTAACAGGAATCACAGGTTTTTGTCTATTCATCGCCTTTTTAATCTATAAAAATTTTCAATTACTCGAATTTCAATTAATTGAAATTTACGTCTTTTTAAATTTTAATTTATCCGAATTTTATTATATTTGAATTGTAATTTATCAAAATTTTGGTAAATTCCAATGTCATCTGATTTAACGAGAAATGGTATAGACAGTCTGAATTAAATTTAGTCCAAATGCATTATTTTGATTTTTGAATTAGAAAACTCTTATTTAAATGTAATATTGTTCAGTGGAAGTGTGAATAATTTTACTTTTCACAAAATGAGTAATTAAAAATTGCAATTTGATAAAAATTAAAAAAAATTTGTCTAATTTGAGGTTGGATCTTTCTATATTTTTTTAATTTTCATCAAATTGAAAATTTTAATTACTCATATTGTAAGAAATATAATTGTTGACACTTCCACTAAAAAATATTACATTTAAATATGAGTTTTCTATTTTAAAAATCAAAATAATGCATTTGGACGGGACGTGTGATTAAGGAGGAATTGGACAACTGCTGAAGAAGTTATGTTTGGAGTAACAATTGTACTTTTTAAAATAGAAAAACTAACTTTTAATCTAATTTTATTTAGACAAAATGTGTCAATTTTGATTTAAAACAAAAATAAGCCATTAGAATTTACAATTGGATAAAAATTAGTTTTTTGACATTCTGAAACGTTGCTCAAAAATAAAAGAAACTGTAAATTTGTTTCTTAATGTCAAAAATCTTTTTATTTTTATCTAATTATGATTTTTAATGGTTCATTATGTTTTAAATTAATTTTGACACATTTTGTCTAAATAAAATTAGATTAAAAGTTAATTTTGCTATTTCAAGAAGCAAAAGAATTACTTCAAACATAACCTCTCCTCGAGTACGTGTCCAATTCCTCTTCAATTGATTAAAGTTTAAATTGATCCAAAATTTAATTTATTACATTTCAATATATTATTTTACAATTTAATAGATTCAAATCTTAAATTATTTTAATTTCAATTTCTGTAAATTTTAAGGGCATCGGTGAAATTTCAATATTTCATAAATCGCGTTGTTCAGAGGTGCCAAACTTTTTTCTAGCAACATTTTGGATTTGAAATTATTCTACAGTGATAAAATTGAAAACAAATTTTTGGACGAGTTTTAGAATTTTTAATTTGTTTTTAAATTAAAAGTTTTTTAAATATATGCGTAATTTTGTGCAAAATTGTAAACAATTATTGCTAAAAAAAAATTAAAAATTGCAGAATAAGATAGATACTTTAGATAAGAGAGAACAAAATTTTAACTTGTTGCTGAAGTGTGCCAATTTTTTAGCATAATTTTGGATTAAGAATCACACTATTTTGTCAAAAATGGAAAATAAAAATTTTTTTTGTCATAATATATTTTATATGCTCAAATTAAGCTAAAACAAACTGGCACTTCTAGGTGTCATAAATTTGGATAGGTTTTAAGTTTCACCGGTTCTTCCTTTAAATGGTTCAAATTTCAATCTAAGAAAATTATTTTTATTTAAATTTCAATTTATTTAAAATATTGTTGGTTCTTTTAATCGGTACAGATTTTTATTCAAAGTTCAAACAATCCAACTTTTAATTTATTCAAGTTTTAATCTATTCCATTTTTATTGTACCAAAATTTCGGTCTATCAAAATATTCAATAGATATCGGTTTAATTTTTAACTATTGAGTTTATTAATTAATTATAAGTTAATGTATTTATTATAAAAATGTAATTTTTATCTATTGAATTTAATTTAATCTATTAATTGAAATTGCAAAACATTTAGTTACCTTCTTGTCACCTATTTTGGAAAAATAACTTGACTTTTCATCTATTTTAAGCAAAAATGATACTGTGATCCCCGTTAATAATCATAATATTATTAAAGATTTTAATTTTTTTAAAATTAAGGGGAAAAGAATTTTGTTTCAACATTATATGATGATTTATAAAAAATGAAAGTAGTGGACTGAAAAGTTTTGAGGATAATTTATAATCTGATATTTGTAATAAAATTGATGTAATAATGAAAGTTTTTTTTATTATAATTAACTGATTGTTTTTATTATTTTTTCAGCCACCAGCGAATAAGAAGAGTAATTCTGGAAAGCCTAATAGACAAGCTAATAAAACAAATATGGTGATTCCTATCTCTCTCTCGTTACGGGAGGAAGTTAAACTTCGCGAGTCTGACAATGCTTGGAAACCATCGAGATTGAAGGGTTCTGATGTTGATGAAGAACAGGCTAAAACTGATGCACTTGACAAGAGAGTTCGGAGTGTGCTCAATAAACTTACACCACAGAAATTTGATACTTTAGTTGGTCAAGTCAGGGCATTAAACATTGATACTAAAGAGAGAATGGAAGGAGTCATCAAACTTGTCTTTGAAAAGGTACATTCTCTTTTTAATTTTCATTTCTAGCCACCAAGTATACCTAATTCTATGTAAAGAAACTGTTCAAAAAAACAATTCCTTTTGATTTTAAACTAAAATACCAATAAATTCGTTTCAAAATACATTAAAAAAAATTATATGTCATTTGAACACTGAAAAAACGAATTTTCATTTATTTTAAAAAATGTAACTTTTATGATGATACTTTAATGTCATGCCAGACTGGAGTTTCTGATTAGGCCTGATTTTAAAACCACATTCTGAGATTAATATTAAAATGGATTTCTTTTTCAAACTATCCTCTTTCTGTGATTTTTTGTCTTATTTGTGTATTTTATTTGCAGGCTGTTGATGAACCTAGTTTCTCTGTTGCATATGCTCTTATGTGCAAAGAACTTTCTTCGATGCAAGTTTCCGGGATTGATCCAGAGGATACTACTAGTGCAAATTTTAGGAAATTAATTATCACTCGGTGTCAAACCGAATTTGAGAGAGAGTCCGACAACGCAAAATTGAGAGAAACGAAAGCTAAGGAAATTGAAGATTGTCCAGATCTTGTAAGTTTATAAAAAAAAAACGTCGAACTAGGAAACTGATAAATCAGTACAAATTAAAAATCCTAATAGCATATTAATATTATAAAACATTAAAATTGAAATTAACAAACAAAACAATCATTTTCTTGTTATGATGATACTTAATGTCATGCCAGACTGGAGTTTCTGATCAAGCGTGATCGTTAAAATAATTCTGATGCAATTAGTTAAACAGATATGATTATGCCACTTATTTTTTCTTAATTAACATTTTTAACGCAATTTTATAATTACAGGAAAAGAAGAAGGAGCTGCTAGCACTTTATGATGAAGAGGAGAGAAGGATACGAATGAAATCCGTTGGTAATATTAGGTTCATTGGTGAACTTTTTAAACAAGGAATGTTAACGAAGAAGATTATGCACTTCTGTATAAAGCATTTATTACAACACAGAGACGAAGAAAATTTAGAGTGCTTATGTAAATTATTAACGACAATAGGAAAAACTTTGGACGATAACGAAGTAGGTTTAAAAATAAAACAACTTTTCATAGTAATTTTAATTAATTAAAAAAATGGTTAATTCTTTAATTAACAATTAGTAATTAATTAAAATTGATAGTAATAATAGTTTACAAACATTTATTTTATATAAACAATTTTTGTTTCAGAATATGAAGGACTACTTCAAGCAGATGCAAAATATTGCAGATAATAAGGGCCCTGCAAAAATAAGTTCCAGAGTTCGTTTTATGCTCAAAGACGTAATTGACTTAAGGGCGAATAAATGGGTGCCTAGGAGAGACGACAGTAATCCTAAGACTATGGACCAAATCCAAAAGGAGGCTGAAACCGAACGATTAGACGCGCAGCTTAATATTACTCTGAACACTCCACGAAAAGATGATCGGACTGTCGATAGGAGGAGAAATCGTAAGTTACAAGTCTTTTATTGTAAATTTAAGATTTAATATTAACTTTAATTATAGCTGAATAGTTTAATTAACTTAAATTAATGTTACTATAATATAGTCTGCATCATTTTCTCAAAAACTAAATTTGTAAAAAAAGAACTTTAAAAACTTTTTATCCCAAACTTTAATTTATTCAAAGTTTTAAATTACAATTATTTCAAAATTTAACAGTTAAAGTTCAAAAACTAATTATTTTGTGATTTATTTTATCTTGAGGAGGTTCTCTCTATTAACATAACCTCAATGTAAAAAGTCGTTTTTCACCAAAAAAAAAAAAATATTCAAATTATTTTCACAAAATTTTGAAAGATTCAGTTCTACATTTTTCAGAAAAAATTAGGTTGAACTAAAATTTGTTGTTAAATAATTTGTTGTTAAATAATCTTAAAGTTTGTAAATTTCATCCAATTTTGATTAATAATAGCTCATTTTTCTCTTTCAAATATTCTCTACAATTTTATTTGTTAGGTTTTGTTAAATATTTTGTTTAAAAAATACGTTAAGGACAAATTTTATTTGTTTAATAACTTTTAAACAAAATATTATTTAACAAAACCCAACAAATAAAATTATAGAGAATGTTTCAACTAGAAAAATGAGCTATTATTTGTCCGAATTGTATGAAAATTGTAGTTCATTGAATTTAACGAAAATACATAAAATGTTAAATAATTATTATTTGACAACAAATTTTAGCTCAACCTAATATTTTCTGAAAAATGTAGAACTGAATCTTTCAAAATTTGGTGAAATTAATTTGAATAATATTTTTATTTGGTGTGAAAAACGACTTTTTACAATGAGGTTATGTAAATAGAGAGAACCTCCTTAAATCTTTCCGATGTTTTAAAATTTGGTATGAATTTTATGTGTATTTTTTGTATTTTTATACAATTTCTTAATACTAATCACTTTTTGAAGATTTTTATTTTATTTACTTCTAATATTTTGTTTGTGCTGTAGATTTTCTTCTTTTTGCGCAAATTATTTCAGGTTATATTATATAATTTTCGTTTTATAATATTCTAAGAAATTTATTAATTTTTTTATTGATTTTCTTATTTAATTTGATAATTTAAGGGGGGAGAAAAGTACAATTTTTTTCATTCATCTGATTACTTTTAGATTAACTCGTTTTTTATGTTAATTTATTCAATTTTCTTGACATATTGTCTAATTTTTCTCAAATTTATTTACCCTTTCATAAAATTTTTTTTCAAATTTGTTTCTTTTATTTTTTAAATTTAATTACATATTTTTTTAAATTTTCTTTAATTTGTGAATAATTTTCTAAATTTTTTCATTTTTAAAAGAATTTGGCAGAATTTTGTCAGAACTTTTAACTCTCCGACAACTAAACAGACAGAATTTGTATCAGTCCAACCAATGGAATGTAAAATTGATAAAACAGCTTTTTGGTTTTTTACCAGCTAATAAAAAAGCTGTTTTTGCAATTCTACATTCTTTTGGTTGGACAGAGGCAAATTCTGTCTGGTTAGTAGTCGGAGAGGTAAAAGTTCTGACAAATAGAGATTCGTAAAGTTTAATATTCTGACAAATGGAAATTCGGGATGTTAAAGGTTCTGACAAATCAAAATTCCGAAAGTTCAATATTCTGACAAATAAAGTTTCGGGAAATTTTGATATTCTGACAAATAAATTTCGGTTTATAGGAGATAATGTCAATAAGTTTTGAAGAAAATGATGGCGACTTCTATAATAATGTTTGTTATGATGATACTTAATGTCATGCCAGACTGGAGTTTCTGATCAAGCGTGATCGTTAAAATAATTCTGATACAATTAATTACCTGAATATACATTTGTAAATTATTTTCTGCAGTTAATTATATTTTAACGCAAATTTTATTATTTAAGGTGGAATGGGAGGTTCTAGCGAAGATGGTGGTTGGAGTCAACCAGTCAGCAGGAATTCCAGAGTTTCATACTCTTGTGATACTTCAAAACTTAAAACTAAACCTGTAAGTTTTATGATAATTTATTTTTATCAAATTTAATTACTGATATTTTATCCCATTGAAATTTATGCTTAGATTTCGTAAAATCTTTTTCACCTTTTCTCATGTTTTTACTTTAGGTCAAATCTTTTTATTTCATCTAATGTATTTTTCACCTTTTTAAAAAAACTTTAATACTTTGTGACAATATTATTGCATTTTTTGAGAAGACGAAATGAATGATGATTTGAACAAAAGAATTAAAGATTTTTTAAATTGAGAAACATGCAATAATATTTTTGCAATTTTTTAAAGTTTTGTAAAAAGGTGAAAAATACATTAGGTGAAATAAAATTGTTTGACCTAAAGTAAGAAATACTGTCATCCTGTGATCTCTATGTATAAATTATGAATTTTATTTTATTTTTGAAATAAGGAAAACAATTTTTTGTTACAGCCTTCAATGGACGATCTTCAATTAGGAAATAGAAGTACTTACATGTGGAATAAAAATGTTTCTACGGGTTTGAAGACTGTGACGCCTAATAAATTTGCATGTTTAGAAAATATGTCTTTGGAGCAGGAGAAACGTCTTCCCCTGCCACTTTCAGGCTCGAGGTCGACGGGACCACGAGAATATGGAAGATCAGACTATAAAGCCTCTTATGGTAAGTGTAAATCGGATTTTAAATTAAATTTAATTTTTATTAGGAATGGATTGACTAATTATATAAATATTAATTTGTTTGGTAAATATTGTATTTATTGAGATAAGTATTTAAAATATTCAATAAACAAAAACTGATGATTAAAGTAATATCTATTT
Source organism: Ganaspis brasiliensis (assembly GCA_037103525.1). Lineage (NCBI taxonomy): Eukaryota > Metazoa > Arthropoda > Insecta > Hymenoptera > Figitidae > Ganaspis > Ganaspis brasiliensis. Next base: position 250,227 of record JAZKLR010000055.1, on the reverse strand, counting down.
CAAAGTACACTTAATTTTATGGGTCGATCAAGTTTATAAAAATACGTTTTTTAATGATGAAAAACTTTTAAGCGAAAACTCCCAATGGGAAGTTTGTGGGTCTTAGCCAAAAGGATACTGATGTTTTTTAATTAAGAAATAGAGAGTTTTTCAAAAAAAATTCAATTTATTAATAAAAGTTGCTATTTTCTTTTCAGAGGGCAGAAGTTCGCGAAATGGTAGCCACCAATTAAGTAGTGGTTCCTCGAGTAGAGAACATTCTGTTCTTGACAGTGCACGAAGTCAGAGTATTTCAATGCCACCTCAAAGCAAACCAGCTACACAAACTACCTCTATTAGTAATAAACCCGAAAAGTCTGAAGATGAAATCATAAATTTCGTGGGACCGCTTGTCGAAGAATACATTTCTGAGGGCAATAAGGATGTGAGTTTAAATTTTGTTTTTAAAAGTAAAATATATTTTTATCTATTCATTATTCTATACTTTTTTATATTATAATATTATTATTTTCTAAGTAAAAATCAAATAAATTTATTTATTTATTATTTGTCAATGTTCGCACGCTCCTTAGATCCATCTCTGATATTCTTAGGAGATGCTTGAGTCATAAGTGTGCTAGAATATGCAATACCTTCTTATTGGCTCGTGAAATTTGTGCAAAAAATCATTGACAGCATAAAACGAACTAATAAGTGGACATAATTATAATAATTAAAAATAAAAATAACGAAATAAAAGAGAGATAAATAGAAATGAGTAAACAAACTTATTTCTTAGTTGATTTTCTTACGGTTAAAATTAAATAAAATTTGTTTTTTACAGGATGTTGTTCTCGAAATCAAGGAGAACATTCCTCCTTCACAGCTACCGTTGTTAGTTCGTGAAATAATTAATGCAGTCCTCGAAAAGTCCACTGCCGCACGAGAATCGATATCGAAACTGTTTTCTTTCCTGATCACCCACAAATCTATAACATTGAACGATTTTAGGAAAGGGTAAGCTACTTTTTGTTTTTTGAATTATTTATTCAACTTTAAATTACTAATTTTCAAAGCATACATGATGAGAAATTTTATAAAATAAGAAAGTGGTATTTTATAACCACAAGTGCGTATTCAAGCTAAAAGGATACTGAGTTTATTTTAAAATAATATATTTCTTGTTGTATTTTAAAAAATTGTTTCTCTAAGTTCAATGCTTTCTTTTCAGACTCAATGAAATACTGGATTTCGTCGATGATTTAATCATTGATATTCCTAAAATTTGGTCCTATATCGCTGACATTTTGGGTAAGTTGTTATTGATAATTTGAGAAAAAATTGATAATATAATTGTTTTGAATTTTGTCTTGAAAAAGTTTAACTGAGATTTTTAAAATTGGGTGAAATAAATTTTAATAATTTAATAATTTAATTTAATATTTTTTTATTTATTTTTAAATCATCTTTGTTAAGTCGAGATTTTTTAAATTAAAAATTCTTTTTTAGTAATTTTGTTTTAAATTTAACAGTGACAAATCGATTTATAAATCTATATTAAATATATTAAATTAGTAATTAATGAAAATTAAAATTAAATTAAAATATTAAATTTGTGTTTATCTCTACTTTTTTGGAAAATGGATTTATCAAGTTTTGAAAAAGTTCTTAATTTTAATTAATTTTTATTATTCTACATGATGACAAACTTTGACCATAAAAATTATCCCATGCTGGTTTCAAAGCTCAACAGGCCTGATGTTTTTGCAAAATTAATAGTATTGAAAACAAAAATTCTAAACTTCGTGTTAAATGTAACATTTCCCTATTTTTTTTAGTTTATCTTCTCATTGAGGGATCTCATCCAATTTCGGAATTGCCAATTACGTTAGCAGATTTAAGATGTAAAGGACAAACTGGAAAATTTGTAGGCGAATTGTTATTTAAAATGGCAGAAATTTGTGGTCCAGTGACGCTTACCGATAAGTGGAGCCAAAGTAGACTACAACTCAGTGACGTTATTAACGGAGACCGAGAAAATATTGAGGAAATCGTCAAGAATTACGTAAGTTGTAAAACAAAAAATTAAAAAAAAAAAAAAAAATTCAAGCAAAAAGTTTTAAAAAAATTAAAATTTAAATAAAAAATTCCAAAAATTAAAATTAAAACAAAAATAAACAGATAAAAAAGAAAAGAACAAATTTTATCATCTAATTTATTATTTTTGAAATTAAAACTGCTATCTATTGAATGATGAGAACTTTTTTAGACGAGTATAAGGTATATATAATACCTACATGCGTTTCTAGCCAAAAGGATACTGATTTTAAACAAATTTACGTTAATTTAGTATACATTTTTGTAATGGATTGTTTTTAAAATGTTTTCTTTTTATTTCAGAAATTGCAGTTCCTTTTTGAAGATTGCAAGGATAAGTCTTCACTTAATAAACAAGTTTCAATTAATTTTGACCATGTTCGTGATAATCTTATAAAATTAATGAAGAACAGTAATTGCAATTTTGATGATTATTGCAGTTGGATAACGGTACGTATTTTTGGATAAATGACATTTACTTATTTTTATTTTAATATTTAATAATTTTATTTATTTATTTTCTTTTTCTTGCAGAATAATATTGGAGACAGAGTTAGGGAACCACAATTCGTCAGAGTTCTTATGACTGCAATTTTAGAAGTTTCTACTGGTTAGTACAATAATAATCGTTTCATTAAATTTATAGTTTACTATTTATTTACTAAAATCAATTATCTTTTTTCTTATTCACGCATTTTTAATACTCTTGTTGTCTGATTACAGTTTGTAACAATCAGAGGCAGGACTTCAAACCAGAAATTTTCCAAAGTTTGCAGCTGCTAATACAGAGGTTCGTCGATGCGAGTGAAAAATTAGAATTGGAATGTCTTTTTGCTGCTCAGGCGTTTGCAAATAAATTAGAATTTCCACCCGGTAAGATTAATATTTTTTAGTAAATAAATTACCATATTTACTGATTTTTAATTTAGAATATTTGAAATTTATAAAAAAAAGTTGTGTGAAAAATACATTAACTTCTATTTACCTTTTTTTTACAGGACTTCTTTTGAACATTTTTGATAAATTATGCGAGGACAATATAATTTCCTTCGACGCTTTCATTCAATGGGAGAATAATGAAGATATGGCCGAGCGTGAAGGAAAGGCAGTTGCTTTGAAAGCACTCACGTGTTTCTTCACATCTTTGAAAGAAGCCGAAGAAGTTTCGGAAGAGGAAAATATGACGCCGAGTCAAGTGCGTTAATGTTGTTAGTGTTTTAAAAGAATGAAGAATTTTGATCGTACTTCGAAGTGAATTTCACTTTCAGTCCTGAGTAGTTAACAAAAAGACGTTATCAGGAAAAAGTGCATTGACGCAATTATAAGTGCTAAAGACTTCTGAATTTGTACCAAGACTTGATGTTTACTTTAACTCGAACTCTTAAGAAGTGGCCAAATTGCAGTTGTTTTTTTTTTTTTAATGGACGGATTTATCTTTAAAAGACAATGAAAAATAGTGATTGTGCCGAGATGTGTATTATAGCCTAGGACAGAAAGCCGAAGACAAAGTCGAGGCAAATTAAACGGATATATTTAATTTCCGTATTTGCGATACGCTACACATAATAATGGAGATAAAATATTAACTATTAATTACGATACAAAAATAACTGCAAGATAATTATTATTATATAACTGATTTAAAAGGTTTAAAGTTTAAATAAAGAAATGAAAAATAAAAAACAAACAAAAACTTGAAAATGATATCGTGTTTTTAAAGTCATTAGAAATGCCTTCGCGGCTTTCTAATCCGTTTTGACTCACGTTTATTACAATCGACAAATTTAACGAGCCGCGGATGCATTTCTCAAGTTTGAAGCGATATCGCACATCGACGGACGTACTTGCTACATAAACTTTAGATAATCGGGAAATAAAAGTCGTGTAAGTACATCTATATATAATTAAGACAAAACGAAAAATTGCTATTTAAAAATATTAAAAAAAAAAAAAAAAAACAGGAAACACGATCTTTACATGCGCGTACACGAAACTGATAAAATATTGAATAACCAAGTCTGAGAACGTTGATTCTTCCTATTACTGTAACGAATATAACAGAATTATTAATTATTTATAAATATGCGAATATGGTCTTATAATAAATTTTACTCTAAGAAGAGTGATCGTGATGTTGCGATTAGAAATATTAAAAATGGAGAGAATGACAGAGTAAATAAAATAAACAAAAAAAAAAAAGGATAAAATGAAAATAATAATCGACCGCGTAATTTATTTCTTCAATTCGCAGTCGCGTCAAAAGGCTCTACTATTTTTTAAATGAAAAACGAGTTATTTATAATCACCGACAGAGATAGTTGCAATGCGTGGATATTGAATGTCTGCGTTAAAAAAAATATTCGTGAGATTTTCTTTTTTAAACGAGATAAGATTTCTTCCTAGAAAAGTAAAGGCAACACTGGAAGTTGCTTTACTTTTGCCAGGATTAATATCTTGATACAAACCGTGTTCACATGTAAATAAGCTATGTCGCAGCAGAACTTTTCAACGATAAGTGCTCATCACTGCAGTGCCGTATTCTGTAAAAGGTTATTTAATCAGTTATTTCTATTCTTCACAGTACCGTAAATCTCTTGTCAGGGCGGGTACGCGTACAGATTTTAAAAGAAAAAAGCAAAGTATATATGCCTGAATCCGAAGAAATCGGCAGCTTATTTCCGTGTAAACTTGGACCGAATATGTACAAGTTGCGTGTAGATGTGAAGAATGAGTTCTCCGAGAAACAGAATATTTTAAAAAGAATTTCTTTCTCCAAGTTTTAGTTTGTTTTAAAGAGTCGTTATAATGCTAGTAAATGAATATATCTCCGATATTTTAAATTTTTCTTAGAAGTTATTATTATTAATTATTATTATTATTATTAATTATTATTATTATTGAATATTATTATTACTATATTAATTATTCCTTTTATTATTATTCTTATTATTATTATTGCTGATTCTAAATTTATGCGGATGAGTAAATGTATCTAAGAAAGAGCGGATCTAGGAAAAATTATCTTAAATGATTTGTTCCTTTGAATTTCGCGCATTAACTAAAATGTGCCTTTCGACGGAACAAATCTTGTCTCGAAGAATGGTAGGCAATTGAAATTATAATAATTTATATGTGGGTAAAAACCTTGTTGATAATTTGTGGATAGGCGAAACAGTGAGTAAAGAAAGGTTGTTGTTGTAAATAATAAATGGACAGTTGTAAGTGAAATGATGGATAAATAATGAGAGAGGACCTGTTGAAAACCCTGTGATAGCTTTCACAAGGGAACATATTAAAATAAAAAAAAATGCGATTCTGTTTGTCTCGTCGCTGCTAATTGTTGTATATGTATATATATATATGTATGTATATATGTATGTATATATATATATATGTATGTATATGTATATATGTATATGTATATAAACGTATATATATGTGTGTATATAAATGTATATACATATATACGTGTATAAATAAAAAAATAATGCTAAGAATTCAGAGAAAACAAACATACACACGCGTAAATATCTATATAAAAAAATAAAAAAAACGAACTCCACTACTGGCTTTTTCAATTAATACATCTCCAATATTCTCCTTCTGTCCCGAATTTAAATCTTTGGATTAATTACAGTAATTGTGTACCTTTTTCGTTGGAATTCGTTATTATTATTTTAATATTATTATTAGGTTTATGTTTGATGAAATTTTTTAATCATTTTGATCCATTGTTATCTAAAAGAGTTTAAAATTTTAAATTGTTATATCTTTTTTTGTACAATATATTTTGTGTGAATTTTGAATTTTTGCGGGCAAATGCTTGCAAACTTGCCTTAAGGTGCTTTAGTTGCCTACATTTGTATGCAACTTCAGTGAACAATAGAACAATAGAAGTTGCTTAGAAAGTTTTTTCACTTTTCACAAAGAAAAACAAGTGCGAAATATCACTGTCCACATTTAATTAGCCAATCAGATAACAAAAAAGGTATTTATTGATTGTTTATTTTATGTATTAAATTGTCTTAATACACCGCAACGCAAAACGTGGCTCATTGTTTTGCATTGTTTCAAATGAACTTAAATATTATGATTGATTTAAATTAATTTTTGTTACAGCTTTCAATGGACGAATTGTTTTCTTGTGAATTTATAGCAGTTTCGAAAATAATGATCGTTCTGCGAGATAAAATTTCACGAAAGGAACATAATGCTTTAATTCGACAAATGATGGAATTCAACTTTGATACTTATGAAGAAATGGAAAAAACTGCAAATCTTCTCTATGAATTTGTACATTGATAAGAAAACAAACAATAATACGATAATTTTTTTCTATTCTATATGTCATTTTAAGAATTTTAGAAAGCAAACCTTCTTTATTGTTATAATTTTGGACTAATTTATTAACTTTTTTTTACAGGCAATTGATGAACCTGATTTATCTTTTGAATACGCTGTTTTTTGTCAAAGACTTTATTCAACAATGCGAGTTTCCGGAAATTTGTTGGATAACGATACCTCAAATTTTGGGATATTGTTAGTAACCCGATGTCAAGATGAATTTATGAAAGGGTCCACTATCGCAAAATTAAGAAAGGAAAAGTTTGAGGAAATTGAGAAATGTTCAAACCTTGTAAGTATTTTAAAATTCTGTAAAATGATTAAATAATATTTTTAGGTCGTTTAGTAACCAGGTCTAGTTGATTATTATTTTTGGAATTACCCAATTAGATGTAATTATTTAGCTCAAAACAATTGTTTTTACTGCAAGATTAATTAAAATAATAAATTTAAAAAAATAACAATAAGAAAAATTAAAATAAAAACAGTATTATTTTAAATAATATTAAATTTCTTGCTATTTATTTCTTTAAATTATCTCGTTTTTAAAAGGAATTTTACAATTACAGGAAGAAAAGAAAGAATTGTTGGCACATTTTGAAGAAAAAGAAAAAATAATGCTAATGAAAGCTCTTGCGAACATTAGATTCTTTGGAGAACTTTTTAAACAAGGAATGTTAACAAATAAGACTATTCATTCTAATATAAGGTATTTACTACAACAAAGAGACGAGGAGAATTTAGAGTGTTTATGTAAATTGTTGATGACACTAGGAGAAGATTTCAATTATGACAATGTAAGTTTTTTTTCCGAATAGTCGTAAATTTTATCTATTCAAAACATCAATTACTAACTAAACTATAATAAGTGCTAACTATTTTAGTAACCGAATTAGCATTTGTCATAATTTTTATTTGTTCAAATTGATATGTATTGTAACTTTTAATGGTCCTGAGCAGTAGTGTAACTATTAAGGTAAAAAGTGGGGCAAACTTTGTCACCCCTAATAAACCTTTTTTTTAAAAGAATTCCAAAAACCTTACTAATTGTAGTAATTTAAGTTTGACGAAATTAAATAACGCGCGCGATTAATTTCTTCACCTTGTGTTATCAACCATTATAAATATTTTAAATATAATATTTTAAAATAAATTCATAAAAATAAATAAATAAAATAAATATTTATTTATGGCAAATTTTATTAAAAAAACTGTTTGCAAATTAACCCACAGTCAAGGGATAAATTGAAAAAAAATGAAACCAATTAAAAATTGTGGAAAGTAATTTAAAAAATAAATGACATTTGAGAGAAATAATTGAAAAAAATTACAGAATTTTTTTTTTAATGAAAAAAAATCATTCAAATTTGAGAGAAATATGTACATGAAGATCTTAGAAGTTAATTTAGAAAAATGAGAATAAATAAAAATTGGAGAAAAGAATTGAAGGAAGCTAATTACAATTGAAATTTACGATAAATAATTAAAAATTTTGAAAATTATGACAATAAATGAATTAAAAATTGAAGAAAATAATTGAAATTTTAGAAAAATACCTAAAAATCTTAGAAAATAATTTTAGAAAATGAGAATAATAATTAAGAAATGAGGAAAATAATAGAAATCATTAAATATATGTTTAAAAAAGAAAATAATTACAAAATTACTTAAAATTTTTCAATTAAAGAGCATAGTTAAAAAATCGCAGAAATAATTGAAAATTGATGAAAATAATTGAAATTTCAGATAAATAATTGAAATATTTGAAAATTATGCCAAAATAATGAAAACAATTAGAAATTGATGAAAATAATAGAAAAGTCACAGAATTTATTTGTAAGCAAAAGAAAAAATTGAAAAATGGTTTGAAGCATGGAAAACTGATGACAATAATCTAAATTTGAGATAATAACTGAAAATTCAGGAAATTAATTGAAAAATAATGAAAATATTTAAAGCTGAAGAAAATAATTGAAAATTGAGCTGTATAAATATTTGAAAGTTCATAAAATTAATTCAGAAATTTTAAAAAGCATTAAAAATTGAAGATAATAATTGCAAAATGACAAAAATAATGTTAAATTAAAAAAGTTAATGTTAATTTGCGGTGAATAATATAAAATTTCGAAATAAATAATTGAATTGATTTAATGTCAAGAGAAAAATAATTAAAATTGAAAAAGTGGTTAATAAAAGTAAACAACGTAATTGAACTTTGAAGAAGGTAAATTTAAACTTTAGGGAAACAATTGAAAATAATTAAAAAATGCAGAAAATAATTGCAAATTGATAAAAATAGTACAAAACTGTAGTTTAAATCATTGTAATCTTAATAGAAAAGAATGATTAAAAATTAAGGAGATTTTTAAAACACTTCAAATTTAGTATATTTGAAACGTGGATTAATTGAACTTTTAATCAATGCAAGTTCACGTTAACTGAAATTTGAAAAAATTAAAGTTGATATAAATTTAAAATTTGAGAACATTTTAAAAAGGTGAAATATGATTTAAAATTTTAAAAGAAAAAACATCTAGTAATTTGAAAAAAAATGGAAAAAGTGTTGATAGTAAACAAAAAAATACAAATTAAGACAAACAAAAGTTATGATGCATTATGATTCGATAATTAAAAATAACGCAATGAATGTGACATTTCAATGCTCGGTTCAATTTTTTTACAAAGTCTTACCAAATTCTTGATATAAATTAAGTTTACACTTCGTCTAAGTATTTAAGTCATGTTGATTTAATATATTATATATTTTTTTTAATGACTTTTTAGAAAATTAGAATGTTTTATTGATTTTATACATATATAAATAATTGATTCACAAATATTTTATATAAAATAATTATTGTATACTTGAGAATACGAAGTACTACAATGAAAAAATTCAAAATATGGCGAGTAATAAACAGATAAGCTTCAAAATTCGATTTCTTCTCCAAGATGTAATTAACTTAAGGAAAAATACCACTCCACAAAAAAATGAAAGAACTTCTAAGAAGAAAAGAAATAGTAAGATTAAATTTGGTATAATAAATGTTATATTTCAAGTTAACTAAGAATTTTAATATAAATTACAGTCACGTTTATTTCATAATATTTTAACTGAGTTAAATTAACGTATCAATCAATCAAAATTTATAAATTTTGCTTATATTGATTTATATTTATTTTTGAGAGTTCCTGGACTCTTTTAGATGAAAAAACATTTACAATTCACAAAGTTACAAGCATATAAAGTTAGAAGTGTCAAAACCCTAATTTTGAGAAAAGTGAGTTTAAAGTTCAAGATTACCATTTTAAAAATTAAAAATAAAATTGTTTTGTGTTTCTAATTACGATAAAGCTATAATAAATGCATGATTCGATGTGGGACATGACGTAGTTTGTTTTTTATCAATAAAAAAAAATCGAAAATCTGAACCTTCTTTAGATAAATGCGAATATCTCGGAAAATAAAATCGACAAAGTGGTCCCTTTTCATGCGGACGTATATATATTATGTTTAGTTCTGATCCATTACAATTTAGATAAATTTAAATTAAATGCTCACTTCTGAGATATTAATAATGAGAAACTTATTAATTTGTGGTTCTACTTTCATTTCAGAGGACAAATGTTCGCAAAATGGTATTTCTATGCCTTCTCAAAATGAACCAGCTATACAATCTACCTCTGTTAGTAATAAACCCGAAAAGACTGAAGATAAACTGATTAATATTGTGGGTCTGCTGGTTGAAAAATATATTGCTGAGGGCAATAAGGAAGTAAGTATATCAGCAAATCTCTGAATCCGTGCAATTTCTTGTTATTAATGATTTAAATTTTTACTTTAATATATTAAAATTTTAAAAATAGTTTTAACGTATCAGTGTCTTTTTGAGACCACATTTAGCTAAAATAGCCAATTGAATCGTAATAAGTATTTATAATTTTTCAAGTGAAATAAAAAATAAAAAAATCATATATTCAGCAATAAAGCAATTCTATTTTTCTTTGAACGAGTATATTGCTGATGAATAAAAGAATAAATTAAGATCTCTTTAAATCGCTTGCCTTTAAAATTAAAGATAATATAATAATATCTTTAATAATATAATTGGATCCTCAGATTTGTGCAAATACTTTTGAAAGTACAAACTATAAGTATAGACATAACTACAACTCAGTTGAAATTAACAAAAATTCGTTTTTTACAGAACTTTGTAATCGAAATCAAGAAAAAATTCTCTCATCAACTACCGATGTTAGTTCGTGAAACAATTAATGCAGTTCTTGAAAAAACCTCTGCCGTACGAGAATCAATATCGAAACTGTTTTCTTTCCTGATCACCCACAAATCTATAACATTGAACGATTTTAGGAAAGGGTAAGCTACTTTTTATTGTTTAATTACTTATTCACTTTTAAATTATTAATTTTCAAAGCATACATGATGAGAAATTTTATAAAATAAGAAAGTGGTATTTTATAACCACAAGTGCGTATTCAAGCTAAAAGGATACTGAGTTTATTTTTAAATAATATATTTCTTGTTGTATTTTAAAAAATTGTTTCTCTAAGTTTAATACTTTTTTTTCAGACTCAATGAAGTATTTGATTCCATCGATGATTTAATTATTGATAATCCTAAAATTTGGTCTGATATCGCTGACATTTTGGGTAAGTAGTTATTTATAATTTGAGATAAAATTAACAACTTATTAAATCTTAATAATTTGTTTAAATTGGTTAATTTTGAGGAGCACTTTTTCAAAAGTTGATGAATCCACATTTTGTTATTTCGAGAAAATTAAACAAATGCAGTTTTGCACCTAATCCCTAGAGTTAATTATAACTTTAAAAAAAATTACGAAATTATTGAAATAAACATGTTTATTGGACTTGAAACGATTTGTTTTTAGTTAAATTGTATTACTAAGGATTTTGTAATTTTTACTAGGAAAAAAACCTAAAATTTCAAATCATCTTGGTTAAATCGAGATTTTTTTAAATTGAAAATTCTTTGTTAATAATTTTTTTTTTTAATGTAACAGTGACAGTTCGATTTGTAAGTTTCTTAGTATGTTAAATTTGTGTTTATCTCTACTTTTTTGCAAAATGGATTTATCAATTTTTGAAAAAGTGCTTCTTAATTTTAATTAATTTTTATAAATTTTCATGATGACGAACTTTGACCATAAAAATTATCCCATGCTGGCTTCAAAGCTCAACAGGCCTGATGTTTCTGGAAAATTAATAATATTGAAAACAAAAATCCTAAATTTCATAATAATTGTATTATTTCCCTCTTTTTTTAGTTTATCTTCTTATCGAGGGATCTCATCCAATTTCGGAATTGCCAATTACGTTAGCAGATTTAAGATGTAAAGGACAAAGTGGAAAATTTGTAGGCGAATTGTTATTTAAAATGTCTGAAATTTGTGGTCCTGTGACACTTACCGATAAATGGAGTCAAAGTGGACTGCAACTTAGTGACGTTATTAACGGAAACCGAGAAAATATTGAGGAAATCATCAAGAATTACGTAAGTTGTAAAACAAAAAATTCCAATAAAATAAAAAATAAAACAGAAAATTCAAAAAAAATTAAAATTAAAACAAAAACAAACAGATAAAAAAGAAAATAACAAATTTTATCATCTAATTTATCATTTTTAAAATCAAAACTGCTTTCTATTGAATGATGAGAACTTTTTTAGACGAGTATAAGGTATACAGAATACCTACATGCGTTTCTAGCCAAAAGGATACTGATTTAAAACAAATTTACATTAATTTAGTATACATTTTTGTAATAAATTGTTTTTAAAATGTTTTCTTTTTCTTTCAGAAATTGCAGTTCCTTCTTGAAGATTGCAAGGATAAGTCTTCACTTAATAAACAAGCTTCAATTAATTTTGACCACGTTCGTGATGATGTTATAAAATTAATGAAGGACAGTAATTGCAATTTCGATGATTATTGCAGTTGGATAACGGTACGTTGTTTTTTGGATGGGTTAAAATTTCACCGGTGCCTCCCCTTAAATAGTCCAAATTTCAATCTAACAAAATGAATTTTATTTAAATTTCAATGTTTAAAATATGGATGATTCTTTTAATCGGTAAAGCTTTTTATTCAAATTTCAAACAATCTAACTTTTTAATTTATCCAACTTTTAATATATTCCATTTTTATTGTATCCAAATTTCGATCTATCAAAATAATAATCGATTCCTACTATCTACAATTTATTTAAATTTATCCAAATTTCAATACGTATATTTTAATTTCAATCTTTGGGTAATTACTAATTTAATTTTTTTAATTAATATATCTATTGTACGAACGTAATTTTTACCTACTGAATTTAATTTAATCTATTAATTGAAATTGCAAAACATTTAGTCACTCTTTTGTCATACATTTTGGAAAAATAACTCAACTCTTCATCTATTTTAACCCTAATTGATACTGTGATCCCTGTTAATAATCATAATAATATTAAAGATAATTAAGGAAATAAGATTTTTTTTTCAATATTATATGATGATTTACAAAAAATGAAAGTAGTGGACTGAAAAGTTTTGAGGATAATTTATAATCTGATATTAGTATTAAAATTGATGTAATAATGAAAGTTTTTTTTATTATAATTAACTGATTGTTTTTATTATTTTTTTAGCCACCAGAGAATAAGAAGAGTAATTCTGGAAAGCCTAATAGACAAGCTAAAAAAATAAATATGGTGATTCCTAATTGTCTTTCGTTACGGGAGGAAGTTAAGCTTTGCGAGTCTGACAATGCTTGGAAACCATCGAGATTGAAGAGTCCTAATATGGATGAAGAACAGACTAAAACAGATGCACTTGACAAGAGAGTTCGGAGTGTGCTCAATAAACTTACACCACAGAAATTTGATATTTTAGTTAGTCAAATCAGAGCATTAAACATTGATACTAAGGAGAGAATGGAAGGAGTCATCAAACTTGTCTTTGAAAAGGTATATTCTCTTTTTAATTTTCATTTCTAGCCACCAAGTATACCTAATTCTATGTAAAGAAACTGTTTGAAAAAACAATTCCTTTTGATTTGAAACTAAAAGAAAACGAATTTTCATTTATTTTAAAAAATGTATCTTTTATGATGATACTTTAATGTCATGCCAGACTGGAGTTTCTGATTAGGCCTGATTTTAAAACCACATTCTGAGATTAATATTAAAATGGATTTCTTTTTCAAACTATCCTCTTCCTGTGATTTTTTGTCTTATTTGTGTATTTTATTTGCAGGCCGTTGATAAACCTAGTTTCTCTGTTGCATATGCTCTTATGTGCAAAGAACTTTCTTCGATGCAAGTTTCCGGGATTGATCCAGAGGATACTACTAGTGCAAATTTTAGGAAATTAATTATCACTCGGTGTCAAACCGAATTTGAGAGAGAGTCCGACAACGCAAAATTGAGAGAAACGAAAGCTAAGGAAATTGAAGATTGTCCAGATCTTGTAAGTTTATAAAAAAAAAAACGTCGAACTAGGAAACTGATAAATCAGTACAAATTAAAAAACTTCGCGAGTCTGACAATGCTTGGAAACCATCGAGATTGAAGGGTTCTGATGTTGATGAAGAACAGGCTAAAACTGATGCACTTGACAAGAGAGTTCGGAGTGTGCTCAATAAACTTACACCACAGAAATTTGATACTTTAGTTGGTCAAGTCAGGGCATTAAACATTGATACTAAAGAGAGAATGGAAGGAGTCATCAAACTTGTCTTTGAAAAGGTACATTCTCTTTTTAATTTTCATTTCTAGCCACCAAGTATACCTAATTCTATGTAAAGAAACTGTTCAAAAAAACAATTCCTTTTGATTTTAAACTAAAATACCAATAAATTCGTTTCAAAATACATTAAAAAAAATTATATGTCATTTGAACACTGAAAAAACGAATTTTCATTTATTTTAAAAAATGTAACTTTTATGATGATACTTTAATGTCATGCCAGACTGGAGTTTCTGATTAGGCCTGATTTTAAAACCACATTCTGAGATTAATATTAAAATGGATTTCTTTTTCAAACTATCCTCTTTCTGTGATTTTTTGTCTTATTTGTGTATTTTATTTGCAGGCCGTTGATGAACCTAGATACTCTGGTGTATATGCCCTTATGTGCAAAGAACTTTCTTCGATGCAAGTTTCTGGGATTGATCCAGAAGATACTATTAATGCAAATTTTAGGGAATTAATTGTTACTTGTTGTCAGAAAGAAATTGAGAAGGAATCCGACCTAATAAAATCGAGAGTAGCAAAAGCTAAGGAAATTAAAGAATGTTCAGACCTTGTAAGTTTATTAAAAAGAAAAATGTATGATTACTAAACAGATAAATTAGTAAAAATTAAAAATGCTAATAGTAAAATAATATTTTAAAACATTAAAATTCTAAACTTAAAAGTAATTTAATTTAAGTAATAATAAATTTCTTGTTATGATGATACTTAATGTCATGCCAGACTGGAGTTTCTGATCAAGCGTGATCGTTAAAATAATTCTGATGCAATTAGATAAACGGATATGTTTATGTCATTTTACCTTTTTTGCTTAATCAACATTTTTAACGCAAGTTTACAATTTCAGGATGAAAAGGAAAGAAGCATACGAATGAAATCAGTTGGTAATGCAAGGTTCATTGGAGAACTTTTTAAACAAGGAATGTTAGCAAACAATAATATGCACTCCTGTATAAAGGTTTTGTTACAACGCAAAGACGATGAAAATTTAGAGTGCTTATGTAAATTATTAACGACAATAGGAAAGACTTTGGACGATAACGAAGTAGGTTTAAAAATAAAACAGCTCTTGATAGAGTCGAATTAGTAATTAATTGAAATTAATAGTAATGATAATTTACAAATATACATTTAATCAAAAAAATTTTTGTTTCAAAATATGAAGGACTATTTCAAACAGATGCAAAATATTGCAGATAATAAGGACCCTGCAAAAATAAGTTCCAGAGTTCGTTTTATGCTCAAAGACGTAATTGATTTAAGGGCGAATAATTGGGTGCCTAGGAGAGACGTCAGTAATCCTAAGACTATGGATCAAATTCAAAAGGAGGCTGAAACTGAACGATTAGACGCGAAGCTTAAAATTACTCCAAATACTCCACGAAAAGATGATCGAACTATGAAAAGGAGAAGAAATCGTAAGTTAAAAGTCTTTAATTGCAAATTTTAGTTTTCATACAAAATTTATTGCAAAATGAAAATTTTTAACACTTTTTAAATAAAAGATTATATTCTTTAAATGAATTTACCGTTTCAAGTGTACCTTAGATAGAATCAAAAGTAATAAAACAGATTTTGAAGTGATCAGTGTTAATGAGCGATTATATTTTTGAGTTATTACTTTTAATTCTATCAAAGATACACTTGAATTGATAAATTCATTCATGCCAGACTGGAGTTTCTGATCAAGCGTGATTGTTGAAAATATCGGATTTTAAATAAAAAAAAAATTTTATTAGAGATTGATTGATTAATTATATAAAAATAATTCGTTTGTTAAATATTTTATTTATTGAGATAAATGCCCTAGTCTAACTTATTGAACGAACAAAAACTGATGATCTATTTCAAAGTACACCTAATTTTATGGGTCGATTAAATTTATAAAAATACGTTTTTAATGATGAACAACTTTAAAGCGAAAACTCCCAATGGGAAGTTTGTGGGTCTTAGCCAAAAGGATACTGATGTTTTTTAATTAAGGAATTGATAGTTTTTTTTTAAACTTTTTCAATTTATTAATAAAAGTTGCTATTTTTTTCAGAGGGCAGAAGTTCGAAAAATGGTAGCCACCAATAAAGTAGAGAATATGGAAGATCAGAATTTAAAGCCTGTGGTAAGTGTAAATAAGATTTTTAATGAAATGTAATGTTCTATTAGAATATTGGTAAATTTTATTATAAATATTCATTAATTATTAAACATTTTTCTTAATACGGTGATTGCAATATTTAACGTTACCTTATACTTTTGTAATCGTCATTAATTTTATTTGGATTTTAAAATTACTTTTTTAATCACAAATTTATCAAGTGCATTTACTTTATGAATCAAGCAAGATACCTTTTAAATGATGAACAATTTTTAAGCGATAACTCCCTATGGGAAGTTTGTGGGTCATAGCCAAAAGGATACTGATATTTTTTATTTGATATAATAATCACCTGTTTGCAGAGTTTTAATTTATTTATAAAATATATTTTTCTTTTTTAGATAAACGAGATTCAACGCACTGTGGAAAAAATTAATGAAGAGTGTCTACTGAATTTGTTACCTTAATTTAGAAAAAAAACAAAGTTTTTTGATTCGTTTATAATTCTGCTTTTCTTAAGATTCTTTTGATCCCAAAGTTAATACCAAGTTTTAATTATGTGTTTCTGGAAACAAAAAAAAATTTGTGTTAGGTATCATTATGGGATCAAAAGGGTTATAGGAAGGTAAATATTGTAAACATTGAACCTTCAAGACTATGAACTTTGTTCAATAACATTCTTATACTTAAATAGAAGTTTATATTTTTCAAGTATGTATATTGTTTATCTTCGAAGAAGAAAATGACTGAAAATATTGTTTGTTTTATATAAAATATAATTTGAATAATATAAAATAGTTTTTTTTTAAGAGTTTGATAATAAAAAGTAATTAAAATACAATATGAATTAGTTTTATTTTAACCCTGAAGATCTTCTAAAATGTGCTAAAGTTGTCAAAGGTCCTTCCTCAGAAAGAAATTACAAAAAAGACAAAAAAAATTAAGACAAAAACAAACAGATAATAAGAAAAGGACAATGTTTATCATCTTCTAACTTATAACTTTCCAAATCAAAACTATTGAATGATTAAAAGCACATTTTGAAAAAAAAATGTACATATTTTTGCTATAATATCAGTTTTTCGAGACCAGAAATTCAGCAAACACAGAACAACAAAAATTACGGTTTTTCGTAAATTACACGTATCTCTTTAATTAGTGCTTTTCCCTGAAAAGGTATTACACAAATTATCGTTTGCACCTAGTACGAAAGTGCTTTTTCCGTCTTCGTAAATAAACAAAATTCTAAATCTTTAATCAAGCAGATTAAAAATAATTCTTCAAAAGAATTTGGAATGTTTCAATATACATTTTTTTTTAAAGATTCTGTGTCTGAAAGGCATATAACTAGAGATAGGAACTTTGTGCTTTAGCATATCAGCACAATTTTGCTCGAAAATTTTTAAATGTTATAAAACGTCTAAAAACCATATAAAACATGTTTTTAAATAGAAATTTCTTTAAATTAAATCAGCACAAAAAAGCACAATTTTGTTATTTAAGCAGCATAATTTTGTTCGGGTAATTGTGCCGCATAATTAGCGATTTTCAGCATATATTCAGCATATATTTAGCACAATTCGTATAAATTTATATTGATTATTAACGAAATAGTCATATAAAAATTTCAGGAAATTTCGGTTGTTTATGTTTTGAAGCAGATTCGCATAAAAGAATATAAAAGGGCCTTAGCAGAATGAAAATTTGAAATCATAAGGAGTGAGATAGAAAAGGACGTACATAAATACGTCTGCCTTTTCTGTCTCATTCTTGCGATTTGTCGGTTTCGATACAAAAATATGAGAAAAATAAATTGTTTACACAAATATAAATTGTCTAAATAATTAAAAAGTCTTGAAAATTGCAGACGAAAAAATGTTTGGTATTTCTTTAATGAAGAAAGCAAAAAAAAATGCTTCTAGAAGAATTAAATAAAATTTTATTTTAAACATTTCAAATTGTTTAAACAAATAAACAAAAAATTTCATGAAAAAATTTTCTGTCAATCGTTACTAAAGAATCGAGCCAGTATCATTTTGACACATGACTTAATTTTAGATTGTTATATTGTACAGAATGAAAATGTTATTTTGTACAACTGCTAAATGTTATTTTGTACAGTTTTGAAAAATGAATTTGTTATTTTGTACAATTTTTTAAAAAAGCAATAAAACATTGGAAGTACAATATTTTAGCTTTTTTAAAGAATTGTACAAAATAACAAATTCATTTTTCAAAATTGTACAAAATATCATTTAGCAGTTGTACAAAATAACATTTCCATTCTGTACAATATAACAATCTAAAATTAAGTCATGTGTCAAAATGATACTGGCTCAAAGAATCGCCAGCTATTAAAAAAATTATTTAAATTCGAAAATATAAGAAAATAAATTGTTTAAACATTGAATGTAGATTGCGAATTATGAATCAATAACTTTTTTTTAGTTCTTCAATGAAAATTTCAAAAGACTAGATAATTCTAGCTGAATTTAATAAAAATTTGAGTTTAAACGCAATCAATTAAATTAAATCAATTACCTAAACTGTTTTTCCCTTCGCTATTTAAAAAGTTGTAAGCTTTTAAAATACCTATGTAATTAAAGTAAAAAATATGATAACTGTTGTTTAAACAATTAAAAATGAATTTAAAAATGTAGCAAGCCTTGTATTTTGTTAAGTAAAAAAAATGATAAAAAAAATGACATAAGAAAATAATATTTTAGACCTATTTACTTATAAATGCTGAATTTGTGTTTATTCGTTCTTTAAGGCACTCCTAGAGAGTGTTTATTTGCAAAAAAATAATAATAATCGACAGTTTCTTCAATTTTGAACATTTGTCGAGGTCTCATAAACTTCTGAACCTTTTTCGATAAAATTAAGAACAATTTTTCGCAATTTTCTTAAAGAAGTACAATTTTTCCTTGTATTTCTTATGAGAAAAAGTGACGGCACCACTCAATATTGTTGGATCAAATTAAAAAAAATAGGGGTAAATTTCTTTCTTTTATTTGTAGTCAACTCTCGAGCGCCTTTAAACCATATTTAAAATTTTTCATTTTTTGAACCACCCTACTAGACAGAAACGTCGAGTATTATAGAAAAAATAATTTTAATACCTCAAAGTATAATTTAGACTAAAAAGAAATCAATTTTTCTATATATAAATAAACTGGAGTGTTAAAATTTCAATAACTACTAACCTTCCGTACATAATTTTGGTTGAAACAAGCAAATTGCCTTTAAATTAAGTAGCACATTTAAAGCACATATGATAGCCAATAAAAGCATAATTTCAGCACAATTAGGCATTTTTTTTTAGCATAATTCTACCTATTAAAAAAGCACAAAGTTCCTATCTCTAATTATTGCTTGATCTTTATATATTTATTGACTCATTTATTTATTTATTTTTTTTTTCTCTTTGTCTCCCTTTTTTATTATTATTATTGTTGTTGTTGTTACAATTATTATTGCCTGATCTTTATATATTTATTGACTCTTATTTATTTATTTATTCAATTTTATTTATTGACTCACTTATCTATTTATTTTATTTATTGACTCATTTATCTCTTTTTCTTTTTTTTTCTCTTTCTTTTTTTCTTTTTCTCTCTTCTTCTTCTCTTTCTTCTTTGTTCTTGCTTTCTCTCTTTTCCTACAATTTTAATTTTATTACTTTAATTTCTTTTACTTTTAACTTGGTCCCAGCAACATGCAGGACATTAGATCGCTCCATAAGTCCTTTTCCCTTATGTTGTGGACCGCCAGGAGCATTATCCCCAAAAAGCTCAGATCTTGCTCAGCTGATGATGGAGTGTATTGAAAGTTTTTTCATTGGCTGAAAAGAGCGCGCTGATTTTAAAATGTTTTCTTAATAAACATTTTTAAATTTCCCCCGCCCTTTTCAACCAATCACACAAATTGCTTCATCGTCACTTCCGTCTCCGGTTTGTCAACAGACTAGTGGAAGGGGGCACGTGTCCTAACTCTCTTTATAGGAACTCTAGGATAGACTAGAGCTCTGTGGTGCGTACATGCCACAGTGCCCCACCAGGAGGGCCTTCGTTAAGCCGCTGTGGTGGAACGCGACATGCGATACTGCCATTACGGAGAGAAGAAAAAACTATAGGTGGTATCAAGCTAATCAATCGGCGGATAACAGGAGGATATTTTGGAATAGGGACGATGAGATAAAACGAACACTAAGAGAGCAAAAACTTCTGGGGTTCAGGAACTTTTGCGAGAATATCTCACCTTCCCGTGGCTCTTCGACCTTGTGGCGTACGATAAGAGCGTTGTCTTCACGCTCAAACCGTCTGACCACTAATGTTCAGAGGTGCCAGGGAGCGAGACCAAATGCATTTGCGCATGTCTGCCGAAAGTTCAGCCATTGGTCGAATTGAGCGGCCTCATTTAAAATTGTTTTATTAAAGCCTTTTCAAATTATCCCGCTCATCTCGACCAATGGCAGAACTTTCCGCAGACATGCGCAGATGCGTTTGGTCTCGCTCCCTGGCATCTCTGCTAATGTTTCCACTGACCCAAATTCGACAAAGATGATAGCGCTGAAGAACGAGCTTATTCGGGAGGATATGCCCCCCGCGATCATTCCAATGCTCCCGACCCCACCTCTCTTAAATTCTCCTGACTTCCCGCCTTTTAACAAGAATGAGTTCCAAGCTGCTCTTGCTTCATGCAAACCCAAATCGGCCCCTGGCTTGGATGGCATTACTAGCGAAATCATTGGGGGCCTGGGCCCGATAGCCTTGGAATTCCTATTGTTACTGTTCAACCGCATGTTTCTGGCCTCCTCCTTTCCGGAATCCTGGCTCCAGACCAGGGTCATTCTAATTCCTAAGCCAGGTGGTAAAGGTTTCAGACCTATTGCTTTGACCTCGGTTCTTTCTAAATTGTTCGAGAAGCTGGTCCAACTCAGACTGGAACATGAGATTGAATCCAGGAATGTCATTCCAAGGCATCAATATGGGTTTCGCAGACAGCGCTCTTCTCTTGACTGCGTGGCCTCGCTGGTGGTGGATGTACTGAACGGCTTTGCAGATTCATTAAATACTCTGGCTATTTCTATAGACATAAAAGGGGCTTTCAATAATGTTAGACCAGCCTTGCTAAATAGAAATCTTATAGAACTTGGCATACACCCTAATGTTATTAACTTTATCTCATTTTTGACAGCTAAGAGACTCATATCGTTTAATCCGGACGGGTCAGGGGCAAGAGCCTGCGGAGTTGGGGTTCCTCAGGGTGGGGTCCTCTCTCCCCTTCTTTTTAACATATATCTAAGGGAAATTCAAAGAATCCTGCCGATTAATTTCAAATATATTATGTACGCGGACGACCTGTTGATATATATAAGATTTAAAGATATTGAGGGAATACTTGACGAGGTCGTTGCTGCCTTGGGGCTGCTGTCCGACTGGTTGAGGGAGCTGGGCATGGATGTGGCTCCTTCTAAAACCAAATGCTGTATCTTCTCTAGGAGAAGAAAACCATTTAATGACATTGGGATTACACTTAATGGTATTCGTATCCCATGCGACTCTGAATTGGGACACCTGGGCATTTTGCTTGACAGGAAACTAAACTGGTCCCCTCACATAAAAATGATCTCGGATAAGGCTACTAGAGCTCTAGGAATTCTGAGAATAGTGTCGAGAGTCACTTGGGGCACTTCTCCTACCTTGGCTCTCACGGTGTATCGCAATTTGATTCGCGCTATTTTAGATTGGGGTTCTCCATTTTTTGAGGACTCTGCGGTGTCGTCCCTGAAGTTACTCGATAGAGTCCAATCTGCTGCGCTGAGAACTGCCCTAGGCTGTATGCGTTCCACCCCAATCCCTGTATTGTTGGCGGAGGCTGGGGAACCGCCTCTATCCTTTAGGAGGACCTACGTTTCAAATTCCTTCCTTTTGAGGAATTACGGGTGGAGAGACAATCCTCTTCTTCCTAAAATCCAACTCCTGAAAGAGAAATCAGATCGCCGCTCCTTTCGGTTGAACAGAGATAAACTGCCCCTCCTGAACACCTACTTGCGCATGATCCCTATACTGGAGTCGGGCACGCGTACCATTAGACCTAGTTATTTTGACTGGCCTTGGAGGGTGCTTATCGACCCGCCATGCTGTGACTTTGAGCTGGGCTTTCTTGCTAAGACGCACAGGTCTCCGGGGTCCTTCTTTGCTGATCAACTTGACACCATATATCGAGGGTCCCGTGCAATTTATACCGATGCCTCCCAAGATCGCATGACAGCTCTATCAGCGGTGGCTTTCTATGACAGCCGCTCCTAATATTCGTGTGGCACACCATTGAATTCTCTTATGTCCGTTTTGACGGCGGAGCTTTACCCAATATTCAGGGCTGTCCTTTATGCGAAAAGGTTCAGCTCGGAAAAGATCTTAATTGTTTCTGACTCCCTTGAGGCGATCAAACGTTTGAGCAACTGTCTCTTATATAAGGATAACCCGGATCTGGTCTACAGAATTTTAAAAAGTTTACATCCTGACCTCCCAGGTTCGGAGGGACCGCGGTTCACCTTTATCTGGGTTCCGGCTCACTCAGGCATTCCTGGCAACACCCGGGCGGATTATATTAGTAGGGAAACAAATTTATTTAGTAATAGAATTCACTTCAGTCCTCCGTTGATGGACTACCGGAAAGTTATTTTGAACCCAGACAGGTCTGCATGGCTATATTACATGTGGCCCTACACTAATGATGACCTGTCGGATAAAAGATACTTTTTGAGTATTACCTTCAAGTCTGGTAGACCCTGGTTTGCGGGCATCTCACTTCCGCGCATTTGGATTAACACCATTACTCGGTTAAGAACTAGACATGTCATCATTGCAGAGCATTTTGAGAGAATGTTCTGGGATATGGCTGTCTTATGCAAATGCGGCTCGGATAGGAGATCTCTGGACCATGTGCTGAACGACTGTCCCATTATGGAACCGGCTAGACAAAGATTTTATGAATTCTTATTAAGGAAGTTTCCGGGGGGTGACCCAAGGGTGGCTTCAATTGATAAATTAATCTACGCACCCGATGATGAAGTGGTCAGGGAACTGGGTGGCTTTTTGTGTTTTGGAGGTCAATTTATATAGTGCCCTTTATGTGGGCTTCCGGATCAGGTGTGTTGGCAGAGTTGACTTTTTTTCCTTTGTTTTCCATCCCTGGTCCCATCCCGAAGGCCTTACCCACGTCTGTACACTCTGCTACATGGACGACCTGTGAATGGGGCTGTATATGTACCGGTTAAACAACTCATCGCTGGGCGCTGAAACCCTCAGGGTTGCCAGCATTGGCGATTTTGCGCCAAACTGGCGATTTTTTTTTGGAAATGGCGACTGATTTTTTGACTTGGCGCATGGCGCTTTTTTTGGCGATCTTGAAATTTTAAATATTAAACATATTTTTCAATGATAAACTGAGTTCAAAAATAATTTCCTGCATCCTGTAAATATTTTGATTGACCTGCTTTTAATAATAGTAATTATATTCGAATAAAAGATTAATAATATTCATTTTCCATCAATATTAAATTATTGGGTAACTAGATAAATATTTGTCATTTTGAATTCCCCGTGTTTGGCGATATTTGGCGATTTTTTTTCGACAGATGGCGCCGAACTATCGAGGTTTGCTGGCAACCCTGGAAACCCTACATATTTAGTCGTATTTTATGATTTATGCACGCACCCACAGTTTGATTCTTTAATTCTTCTTCACATTTTGCAGTTCTGACAGTCGGTTATGCCATAAGTCATTTAAGAAGAAGAAGAAGAAGAAGAAGAAGAAGAAGAAGAAGAAGAAGAAGAAGAAGTGCCCAAACAACAACAGAAGTTGCTTAGGAAGTTTTTTTACTTTTCACAAAGAAAACAAGTGCAAAATATCACTATCCACATTAAGTTAGGCAATCAGATAACAAAAAAGGTATTTATTGATTGTTTATTTTATGGTGAGTCCAGAATAGAGAAATCTACATGTAGGTCCACATGTAGATTTCTCTATTCTGGACTCACCATTATGTATTAAATTGTTTTATTACACCGCAACGCAAAACGTGGCCATGTAGAATCCTCATTGTTTTGCATTGTTTCAAATGAACTGTTAAATATTATGATTGATTTAAATTAATTTTTGTTACAGCTTACAATGGACAAATTTTTTTCTTGTGAATTTGTAGCATGTACGAAAATAATTATCGTTTTGCTAGATAAAATTTCACGAAGGGAACAGGATGCTTTAACTCGACAAATAAAAGAATTAAACTTTGATACTTACGAAGAAATGGAAAAAACTGCAAATCTTCTCTATGAATTTGTACATTGATAAGAAAACAAATAATAATACTAGAATTTTTTTCTATTCTATATGTCATTTTAAGAGTTTTAGAAAGCAAACATTTTTTATTGTTGTAATTTTGGACAAATTTATAAACTTTTTTTTATAGGCGATTGATGAACCTGATTTATCTTTTGAATACGCTGTTTTTTGTCAAAGACTTTATTCAACAATGCGAGTTTCCGGAAATTTTTTGAATCATGATACCTCAAATTTTGGGATATTGTTAGTAACTCGATGTCAAAATGAATTTATAAAAGGGTCCACTATCGCAAAATTAAGAAAGGAAAAGTTTAAGGAAATTGAGAAATGTCCAAACCTTGTAAGTATTTTAAAATTGTTTAGAATGATTAAAGAATATTTTAAAGTCGTTTAATTACCAGGTCTAGTTGATTATTAATTTTTGGTATTACCCAATTAGATGTAATTATTTAGCTCAACTCAATTGTTTTTAGTGCAAAATTAATTAAAATAATAAAATTGATAAAATAATAAGAAAAATTAAAATATAAATAATATTATTTTAAGTAATATTAAATTTCTTGTTATTTATTTCTTTAAACTACCTACCTCTTTTTTAAAAGGATTTTACAATAAATTACAGGAAAAAAAGAAAGAGTTGTTGGCAAACTTTGAAGAAAAAGAAAAAATAATGCTAATGAAAGCTCTTGCGAACATTAGATTCTTTGGAGAACTTTTTAAACAAGGAATGTTAACAAAAGAAACTATTCATTCTAATATAAAGTATTTACTACAACAAAGAGACGAAGAGAATTTAGAGTGCTTATGTAAATTGTTGATGACACTAGGAGCAGATTTCGATTATGAAAACGTAAATTTTTTTCCGATTTGTCGTAAATTTTATCTATTCAAAACATCCATTACTAACTAAACTATAATAATTGCTAACTATTTTACTAACCTAATTAGCATTTGTCATAATCAATTATGACAATAATTTTTATTTGTTAAAATTGATATGTATCATAAATTTTATTGGTCCTGATCAGTGGCGTGTTATCAACAATTATAAATATTTAAATATAATGTTAAAAAAAAAAGTTCACGTAAATAAATAAATAAATAAAATAAATATTTAATTAAGACAAAATTTCAAAAAAAACTGTTTGCAAATTCATTGAAAAAGAAATTAAATCAATTAAAAATTCAGGAAAGTAATTTAAAAAACCATAAAAATGTTTTAAAAATTAAAAAAACAATTTAAATTTGAGAAAGATGTTTGGAAATATTACAAATAAATTGAAAAAAATGATTAGAAATTGAGAAAATAGTTGAAAAAATTACATAATGTATTTTAAACAAAGGAAGTTTGAAGAAAATTTCAGAAAAATACATAAAACTTTTAGAAGTTCATTGAAAAAAAAGAAACTAAATAAAAATTAGAGCAAATAAGTGAAAAAAGGTAAACATAATTTAAAAATGAAAAAAAACAATTTTTAATTATAATGATATTAATTAATTTTTTTTTGAAAATTATGAAAAATAACAAAAGTAATTAAAAATTAAAGAAAATAATAAAAAAAATAATATAAATAATTGAAAATTGAATGAAATAATTGAAATGTAGGATAAATAGATAAAAATTTTAGAAATTATAAAACACGAAAAAAAAATTGAAAATTGAAGGAAATATATTTTGGAAAATAATTGAAACATGATTTTAAATTTTGTAAATTGAAGAAAGTAATTGAAATATGATAAAAACAATGATAAATTGTAAAAGATAAATGACATTTAAGAAAAATAATTTGAATAAATTATAGAATTTTTTTTAAATTGAAAAAAAAAAATAAATGAAATTTGAGAAAAATATGTACATTAAGGTCTTAAAAATTAATTTTAAAAAATGAGAATAAATAAAAATTAGAGAAAAAAATTGAAGGAAGCTAATTACAATTGAAATTTACGTAAAAATTTTTGGAAATTATGAAAGTAAATGAAAATAATTAAAAATTGAAGAAAATAATTGAAATTTTGAAAAAAAACTTAAAAATCTTAAAAATTAACTTTAGAAAATAAGAATAATAATTATCAAGTGAGGAAAATAATTGAACAAAGATACAATTAATTTAAATTCGAAAGAAATAATTGAAAGATGATGAAAATATTTTAAGATTGAGAAAAATAAATGAAATAGGATGAATATAATTTAAATATGAGAAATTGAAAACAGTAAATAAAATTTGAGAAAAATACTTGAAAAAATCATGGAACACATATTTAAAAAAAGAAAATAATTACAAAATAACTTAAAAATTTTGTATTAAAGAGCATAATTAAAAAATCGCAGAAATAATCGAAAATTGATGAAAATAATTTAAATTTTTGAAAATTAAGCTAAAATAATGAAAATAATTAGAAATTAAAGAAAATAATATAAAAACCACAGAATTTATTTTTAAGCAAAAGAAAAAATTGAAAAATGGTTTAAAACATGGAAAACTGATGACATTAATTTATTGAAGTTAAGGAGGAATCGGACAAACAATCGGAACAAAAGTTAGTCCAAATGAATAATTTTGATTTTTGATATAGAAGACACATAAGTTAATGTAATTCTTTTTAGTGGAAGTGTGGAAACTTGTATTTTTCACAAAATGAGCCGTTAAAAATTGCAATTAAATGAAAATTTAAAAAAATTGACTTTGGAAACGATTATTCAATTTGAGGTTCAAATTAAGCTTAATATTAACGATTGTTTGTCCGATTCCTCCTTAATAATTTCAAAATGACAAAAATAATGGTAAATTAAAAAAGTTAATTGAAATTTGCGATGAATAATATAAAATTTAGGAATAAATAATTAAATAGATTTAATGCCGAGGGAAAAATAATTTAAATTGAAAAAGTGATTGAAAAACTAAAGATGATAATTGAAGTTTTAAGAAGGTAAATTTAAAATTTAGGAAAACAATTTAAGATTAATTAAAAAAGGAGAAAAGAATTGAAAAATGATAAAAATAGTACAAATTGTCGTTTAAATAATTGTAATCATAATAGAAAAAAATTATTAAAAATTCAAGAAAAATTAAAAATTTTTAAAGGAAAAAACATCTACTAATGTGGATAAAATGAGAAAAATGTTAATAGTAAACATAAAAAAATAAAAATGAAGACAAATAAAAGTTATGATGCATTATAATTCGATAATTAAAAATGACGACATGAATGAGAAATTTCAATGTTCAAATCAATTTTTTTTACAAAGTTGTACCAAACTCTTGATATAAATTAAGTTTATACTTTATTTATGTATTTAAGTCATGTTGATTTGATATATTACATATTTTTTTTAATGACTTTTTAGAAAATTAAAATGTTTCATTGAGTGTATACATAACATAAATAGTTGATTCACAAATATTTTATATGAAATAATTATTGTATACTTTAGAATACGAAGTACTATAATGAAAAAATCCAAAATATGGCGAATAATAAAAAGATAAGCTTCAAGGTTCGATTTCTTCTCCAAGATGTAATTAACTTAAGGACGAATACACAAACAAATAAAAGGACTTCTAAGAGGAGAAGAAATAGTAAGATTAAGTTTTGTATAATAAATGTTATATTTCAAGTTTACTAAGAATTTTAATATAAATTACAGTCACGTTTAATTTCATAATATTTCAACTGGAATAATTAACGTATTAACCAATCAAAATTTATAATTTTGCTAAAAGTGTCAAAATCCTAATTTCTCGAAAAATAAAATAAACAAAGTGGGCCCTTTTCATGCCAACGTACACATATTATGTTTAGTTCTGATCCATTATAATTTAAATGAATTTAAATTAAATGCTTACTTCTGAAATATTAATTATGAGAAACTTATCAATTTGTGGTTCTACTTTCATTTCAGAGGGCAAAAGTACGCAAAATGGTACTATGTCTTCTCAAAGTAAACCAGCTATACAATCTACCTCTGTTAGTAATAATCCCGAAAAGACAGAAGATAATTTCATAAACATTGTGGGTCTGCTGGTTGAAAAATATATTGCTGAGGGCAATAAAGAAGTAAGTATATCCACAAATCTCTGGAACAGTGCGATTTCGTTTTATTCATAATTTAAACCTTTACATTAATATATTAAAATTTTATAAATAGTTTTAACGTATCAGTGTCTTTTTAAGACCACATTTATCTAAAATAGCAAATTGAATCGTAATAGGAATTTATAATTTTTGAAGAGAATTAACAAATTAAAAATCATATATGATCTTCAACAATCAAGTTTGACCTATGTTACTTTCGGTATTTTTTTTACTTTTATGGCTATAATTTTTTCAGCATAAGACGAAATCGTTTAAAACTTATGACAAATAAATTTATAAAAAAATAGATTAAGATCTTTTTAAATCGCTTGCCTTTAAAATTAAAGATAATATAATAATATCTTTAATAATATAATTGGATTCTCAGATTTGTGCAAAAACTTTTGAAAGTATACAAACGAAACAATAGGTAGACTTTAGTAGACATAACTATAACTCAGTTGAAATTAACAAAAATTTGTTTTTTACAGAACTTTGTAATCGAAATTAAGGAAAAATTTTCTCATCAGCTACCGATGTTAGTTTGTGAAACAATTAATGCAGTTCTTGAAAAAACCTCTGCCGTTCGAGAATCAATATCGAAACTGTTTTCTTTCCTGATCATCCACAAATCTATAACACTGGACGATTTTAGGGAAGGGTAAGCTACTTTTTATTGTTTAATTACTTATTCACTTTTAAATTACCTATACCTACTAATTTTAAAAGCATACATGATGAGAAATTTTATAAAATAAGAAAGTGGTATTTTATAACCACAAGTGCGTATTCAAGCTAAAAGGATACTGAGTTTATTTTTAAATAATATATTTCTTGTTGTATTTTAAAAAATTGTTTCTCTAAGTTCAATACTTTTTTTCAGACTCAATGAAGTATTTGATTCCATCAATGATTTAATCATTGATATTCCTCAAATTTGGTCTTATATCGCTGACATTTTAGGTAAGTAGTTATTGATAATTTGAGAAAAATTTGATAACTTCGTGATTCTTAATAATTTGTTTTAATTAATTAATTGAGGAGCTTCTTTTCAAGAGTTGATAAATCGACATTTTGTTGTTTCGTTAAAATTTAACAAATTTAGCTTTGCACCTAACTCTTAGGGATAGGAGGGGGAGGGAGGTCAATCGACCTTGTTACGTAAAGAAAAACTAAAATAATTATTAAAATAATTTTTAAATTGTACTTTTTTTGAAATTTTCAAAATCTGTTTCAGTTCATAAATTTTTAAGTTAATTCAGTACAAAAATACAAATAAGTTTTTGTATTATAATTATATCCCTTGAATTTATTTGATATATGGTTAAAAATAATCAAAATTTATGTAAATCAAAGGTGATAAAATATTTTTCAAAGTGATAAAAAACGTGTCACGTAATTTATGGATGGCCCCCTAGAGTTAAATGTAACGTAAAAAAAATTTACGAAATTATTGAGAAAAACATGCTTTTCAGACTTGAAGCGATTTGTTTTTGATTAAATTTTATTACAATGAGAAAAGTAATTTTTTTTACTAGAAAAAAAATTAAAGTTTCAAATCATCTTGGTTAAGTCGAGATTTTTTTAAATTGAAAATTCTGTGTTAATAATGTTTTTTTTTTAAATTTAACAGTGACAGATAGATTTGTAAGTTTTTTAGTATGTTAAATTTGTGTTTATCTCTACTCTTTTGGAAAATGGATTTATCAAGTTTTGAAAAAGTTCTTAATTTTAATTAATATTTATTATTCTACATGATGACAAACTTTGACCATAAAAATTATCCCATGCTGGTTTCAAAGCTCAACAGGCCTGATGTTTTTGCAAAATTAATAATATTGAAAACAAAAATCCTAAATTTCATATTAATTGTGACATTTTCCTAATTTTTTTTTTTAGTTTATCTTCTCATTGAGGGATCTCATCCAATTTCGGAATTGCCAATTACGTTAGCAGATTTAAGATGTAAAGGACAAAGTGGAAAATTTGTAGGCGAATTGTTATTTAAAATGGCAGAAATTTGTGGTCCAGTGACGCTTACCGATAAGTGGAGCCAAAGTAGACTACAACTCAGTGACGTTATTAACGGAGACCGAGAAAATATTGAGGAAATCATAAAGAATTATGTAAGTTTCAAAAAAAAATTACAAAAGAATAAAAATTAATACAAAAAATTCCAAAAATAAAACAAAAACAAACAGATAAAAAAGAAAAGGACAAATTTTATTATCTCACTTACTATTTTTAAAATCAAAACTACTATAAATTGAATGATGAGAACTTTTTTAGACAAGTATAAGGTATACAGAATACCTACATGCGTTTCTAGCCAAAAGGATACTGATTTCAAACAAATTTACGTTGATTTAGTATAAATTTTTATTATAAATTGTTTTTAAAGTGTTTCCTTTTTCTTTCAGAAATTGCAGTTTCTTTTCGAAGATTGCAAGGATAAGTCTTCCCTTAATAAACAAGACTCAATTAATTTTGACCATGTTCGTGATAATCTTATAAAATTAATGAAGAACAGTAATTGCAATTTTGATGATTATTGCAGTTGGATAACGGTACGTATTTTTGGATAAATGACATTTACTTATTTTTATTTTAATATTTAATAATTTTATTTAAATATTTAATAATTTTATTTATTTATTTTCTTTTTATTGCAGAATAATGTTGGAGACAGAGTTAGTGAACCACAATTCGTCAGAGTTCTTATGACTGCAATTTTAGAAGTTTCTACTGGTTAGTACAATAATAATTTCTGTATTAAATTTGTAGTTTATTATTTATTTAGTTTATATGAATTAATTGTATAAAATTTCAACAGAAGTTTTTATATTATTTTCTTTTTTCTTCGTGACTTTTAATATTCTAATTGACTTATTACAGTTTGTGACAATCAGAGGTATGATTTCCAACCTGAAATTTTCCAAAGTTTACAGTTGCTAATACAGAGGTACAATGCGAGTAAAAAATTAGAATTAGAATGTCTTTTTGCTGCTCAGGCGTTTGCAAATAAATTAGAATTTCCACCCGGTAAGATTGATTTTTTTTAGTAAATTTAGAAATTAGAATAGTTACTGATTTTTTATTCAAAATATCTTAAATTAAAAATACAAAAGTTGCTGTGTGAAAACTATGTTAACCTCTCTTTATTTTTTTAACAGGGCTTCTTTCGAACATTTTTGATAAATTATGGGAGGACAATATAACTTCCTTTGACACTTTCATCCAATGGGTGAATAATGAAGATATGGCCGAATGTGAAGGAAAGGCAGTTGCTTTGAAGACACTCACAGGTTTCTTCTCATCTTTGAAAGATGCCGAAAAAGTTTCGGAAGTGGAATTTAAAGAGGAGGAAGTTAAGCTTTGCGAGTCTGATAATGCTTGGAAACCATCGAGATTAAAGGGTTCTGATATTGATGAAGAACAGGCTAAAACTGATGCACTTGACAGGAGAGTTCGGAGTGTGCTTAATAAACTTACACCACAGAAATTTGATTCCTTAATTAGTCAAATCAGAGCATTAAACATTGATACTAAGGAGAGAATGGAAGGAGTCATCGAACTTGTCTTTAAAAAGGTAAATTCTCTTTTTAATTTTCATTTCTAGCCACCAAGTATACCTAATTCTACGTAAAGAAACTGTTTGAAAAAACAATTCCTTTTGATTTGAAACTAAAAGACCAATAAATTCGTTTCAAATTATATGCAATTTGAACACTGAAAAACGAATTTTCATTTATTTTAATTATATTATTAATATTTTAAAAAATTTAACTTTTATGATGATACATTAATGTTATGCCAGACTGGAGTTTCTGATTAGACTTGATTGTAAAAACACATTCTGAGATTAATATTAAAATTGATTTTTTTTCAAACTATCTTCTTCCTGTGATTTTTTGTCTTATTTATTTTTTATATTTGCAGGCTATTGATGATTATAGATTCTCTGTTGTATATGCTCTTATGTGCAAAGAACTTTCTTCGATGCAAGTTTCTGGGATTAATCCAGAGGATACTACTAGTGCAAAGTTTAGGCAATTAATTATTACTCGTTGTCAGAAAGAATTTGAGAAGGAATCCGACCTAATAAAATTGAGAGAAGCAAAAGCTAAGGAAATTAAAGAATGTTCAGACCTTGTAAGTTTATTAAGAAGAAAAATGTATGATTACTAAACAGATAAATTAGTAAAAATTAAAAATGCTAATAGTAAAATAATATTTTAAAACATTAAAATTCTAAACTTAAAAGTTATTTCGGTAATAATAAGTTTCTTGTTATGATGATACTTAATGTCATGCCAGACTGGAGTTTCTGATCAAGCGTGATCGTTAAAATAATTCTGACGCAATTAATTAAACATATGTGTTTATGTCATTATACCATTTTTTCTTAATCAACATTTTTAACGCAAGTTTACAATTACAGGAGAAAAAGAAGGAGCTGCTAGCCTTTTATGATGAAGAGGAAAGAAGGATACGAATGAAATCCGTTGGTAATATTAGGTTCATTGGAGAACTTTATAAACAAAGAATGTTAACGAAGAAAATTATGCACTTCTGTATAAAGCATTTTTTACAACACAGAGGCGAAGAAAATTTAGAGTGCCTATGTGAATTATTAACAACTATAGGAAAAACTTTGGACGATGACGAAGTAGGTTTAAAAATAAAACAACTCTTCATAGAGTCGAATTAGTACTTAATTAAAATTAATAGTTTTACTATAATTTGTAAATATGTATTTTATATAAAAAAATTTTTGTTTTAGATAATGAAGGACTACTTCAAACAGATGCAAAATATTGCTTATAATAAAGGCCGTGCAAAAATAAGTTCTAGAGTTCGTTTTATGCTCAAAGACGTAATTGATTTAAGGGCGAATAAATGGGTGCCTAGGAAAGACGACAGTAATCCTAGGACTAGGGATCAAATCCAAATGGAGGCTGTAGATAAAAGTAAGATAAAAGTCTTTAATTGCAAATTTTAGTTTTCATACGAAAGTTATTGTAAAATAAAAATTTTTAACACTTTTTAAATAAAAGATTATATACCTTAAATGAATTTCCCGATTCAAGTGTACCTTGATAGAATCAAACGTAATAAAATAGATTTTGAAGTGATCAGTGTTAATGAGCGATTATATTTTTGAGTTATTCCTTTTAATTCTATCAAAGATACACTTGAATTGATAAATTCATTCACGCCAGACTGGAGTTTCTGATCAAGCGTGATTGTTGAAAAAATCGGATTTTAAATAAAAAAAAATTTATTAGGGATTGATTGATTAATTATATAAAAATAATTTGTTTGTTAAATATTTTATTTGTTGGCATAAATGCCCTAATCTAACATATTCAACGAACAAAAACTGATGATCTATTTCAAAGTATACTTAATTTTATTGGTCGATTAAGTTTATAAAAATACGTTTTTAATGATGAACAACTTTTAATCGAAAACTCCAAATGGGAAGTTTGTGGGTCTTAGCCAAAAGGATTCTGATGTTTTTTAATTAAGGAATAGATAGTTTTTTTTTGAAATTTTTTTTATTTATTAATAAAAGTTGCTATTTTTTCAGAGGGCAGAAATTCGCGAAATGATAGCCACCAATAAAGTAGAGAATATGGAAGATCAGACTTTAAAGCCTCTAATGGTAAGTGTAAATCAGATTGTTAATCAAATGTAAGGTTCTATTAGAATATTGGTTAATTTTATTACAAATATTCATTAATTATTAAACATTTTTACTTAATACGGTGATTGCAATATTAAACGTTACCTTATGCTTTTGTAACCGTCATTCATTTTATCTGAATTTTAAAATTACTTCTTTAATCACAAATTTATCAAGTGCATTTACTTTATGAATCAAGCAAGAAACCTTTTTAATGATGAACATTTTTTAAGCGATAACTCCCTATGGGAAGTTTGTGGGTCATAGCGAAAAGGATACTGATATTTTTTATTTTATATAATAATTACCTATTTTCAGAATTTTAAATTTATTTATAAAATATATTTTTCTTTTTTAGATGAACGAGCTTCAACGCACGATGGAAGAAGTGAATGAAGAGTATCGACTGAATTTGTTACCTTAATGTTAAAAAAACCAAAGTTTTTTGATTCGTTTATAATGTCACAAATAATCGATTCTTTTGATCCCAAAGTTAATGCCAAGTTTCAATTAGGTGTTTTTGAAAACCAAAAAAAAATTTTATTAGGTATCATTATGGAATCAAAAGGGTTATAGGAAGGTAAATTTCGTAAATATTGAACCTTCAAGAATATGAAAGTTGTTTAATAATATTCTTATACTTAAATACAAGTTTATATTTATCAAGTACCTATGTAAGTTGTTTATTTTCAAAGAAAAAATGACTACAAATGTTGTTCGTTATGAAAATGAAATAGTTTATATTTTTCAAGTATGTAAATTGTTTATTTTCGCAGAAGAAAATGACTGAAAATATTGTTCATTGTGTAAAATGAAATACTTTATTGAAATCTGAAAAGTTTGAATAATATAAAATAGTTTTTTTTAAGAGTTTGATAATAAAAAGTAATTAAAATACAATACGAATTAGTTTTATTTTAACCCTGAAGATCGTCTTTAGATGTGCTTAAGTTGTCAAAGGTTCTTTAAACAAAACTTCAAATATTTAATCAAACAGATTAAAAATAATTCTTCAAAAGAATTCGGAATGTTGCAATAAATAAAAAATTATTTTTTAAAGATTCTGTGCATGAAAGGTATGTAACATCATAACTAACATTTTATCGAATTTTAGATAACATCAGATTTGTGTTAATTTAATAATGCCTTTCAAAGTTCCTTACCTGTTAAATGATTTTAATGTTTATTTTCTTAGAAAATATTAAATAATACAACTAATACATAATTGCATTTTTGTCGCTGATAGGACGGCATTAAGCATATCTACATTCAGGCTAAGAAAAACAAATTACATTTTTAAAAACTCGAAGCTTCTACAAAAAAATTTTTTAATAAAATTGATCATAACCTACTATTTATACATAAACATACTTTTGAATTTCCTTTTTTTAATTTTATGCAATTATTTGTACATTATACACATCTTCACAAATATTTTTCTCTGCATAAGGCAGATTCTGAATCTGATTTATACGTATTTAATCCATTTTTTTTATTTTGAGATTTAAAAACAAATTGAAGTTAGTTACATATTAAAATTCGAACGGCATAATTATACAATCTGCAACAACAAATGTGATTATGAGTAAAATATATTAAATTTCTTTAAAATCCGTGTTTTTTTATTAAATTTGGAGAACATGTTTTAAAAATACATTAAATAATAAGACTAAAATGCCAAACACCAAACATATATATTAATTTTTCGATTTCACAGAATTAAGAGAATATTAAAACTCGTTTATCTAAATAAAAATTTACAATGAAAATGCAATTATGCTATTCTACCTTTCAGCCACAGAATTGTTGATGAACAAAATGTTATACTGTTATTTAAAAAAATTTTAGAACAATTATTTTTATGATTTCAATTACATCTTTTTTAGTCAAATGTCGGTGACATATATTTTTTGTGAAATTTGAATTTTTGCGGGTAAATCCATTGAAAACTTGCCTTTAGGTGCTTCATTAAGGTACGCTCACACCTTTTTGGCTGCCTGCCTGCCTGCCGGAGTTACCATGGCATCGTGTGAGAGTGAAGAGTACAGACAATGAAAATTTGAATTGTCTGAACCCTTCACTCCCACAGCAGCCAAGAGCTGTGCGAGTACCTTTATTCTTTACATATGTATAAACCTTTAGGTTTTTAAAAATGGTTGTTCCTAGGTTCATACAGGTTCTTACATGTTTAGTGTTTTGCCGACAATCGACATATCATTGCTCAGACCAAGTACAGGCTTTTCTACCACAACACGGGTTCTTCGAAAGTTTTTAACAAAAAAAAAATGTGCAAAATATCGCTGTCCAGTATATTTAATTAGCTAAGCAGATAATAAGAAAGGTTTTCATTGATTGTGTATTTTATGTATTAAAATATGTCTTATTACACCGCAACGGGAAACGTATGTAGAATCCTCATTGTTTTCCATTGTTTCAAATGAACCGTTAAATATTATGTTTGATTTTAATTAATTTTTGTTACAGCTTTCAATGGACGAGTTGTGTAAATTTAGAGCAGTTTCAAAAATAATTAACTTTCTGGGCGATAAAATTTCACGAAGGGAACAGGATGCTTTAATTCGACAAATGATAGAATTAAACTTTGATACTCATAAAGAAATGGAAGAGATCGCCAATCTTATCTATGAAATTGTACGTATATTGATAAAGAATTTTAAAGTGCAAACTTTTTTGGTTTTTGTTATAATTTTCGTCTAATTTATTGACTTTGTTTACAGGCAGTTGATGAATCTGATTTATCTTTTGAATACGCTGTTCTCTGTCAACTTCCTTCGATAATGCGAGTTTCCGGAGATTTCATAGCTAATATCTCACATTTTAGGACATTATTAGTTAATCGATGTCAAAAGGAATTTCAAATAGGATCCAGTATTTCAATATTAAGAAATGAAAAATTCATGGAAATTGAGAAATGCTTAATTCTTGTAAGTATTTTAAAAATAATTACAAAATTCAATTATTTAAATATGAATATTTAAAAGTCGTTTAATAACTGGGCCTAGTTGCGATTATTTTTGGAATAACTCAGTTGAATATACATAATTATTTAGCTCAACTTGATTGTTTTTTGCTTCAAGACTACATAGTTAATAATGACATAAAAAGAATAACAATAAAAATTAAAATATTAAAATAAAAACTATATTATTTTAGGCAATAATAAATTTCTTGTTATGACCGTATTTCAACGAGTTATTAGTTTCTTAGCTACTATTTCTCATATCTGCTCATAACTTGCGCTATAAGCACTTTTTCTGGGTATTTTCGGACTACTCAAATTTCTTGTTATGATATGTATGATATAATATCACGTCAGACTGGAGCGAGAACTAGAGTTTCTGATCAAATTCAATAATCCCATGCATTTAATTAAACAAATTTGTTAATGATCTTCTATTATTTGTTTAAATTCCCTTTTTTAAAAGGGTTTTTACGATTATAGGAAAAAAAGAAGGAGCTGCTTCTTTATGAAGAAAAAGAAAAAATAATGCTAATGAAAGCTCTTGGAAACATTAGATTCATTGGAGAACTTTTTAAACAAGGAATGTTAGCAAAGGAGACTATTCACTATTATTTAAAGCAATTACTACAACAAGGAGACGAGGAGAATTTAGAGTGCTTATGTAAATTGTTAATGACTCTGGGAGCAGATTTTGATTATGATAACGTAAGTTTTGAAACATAAACTAAATTTAAGTCATATATATTATGGTAAAATTTTAGTTTTAAAAACTAAATTCTGTTACAATTTTCTTTTCTTCAAATAATTTACCTGAATTAGTATTTGTCGTACTGTTCGAACTAATGTGTGTCATAAGTTTTCTTTGCCCTAATCTTTCTTTATATTAAATTTAAAATTTTAGTTAAGCTTAAATAATATTTATCCGGTTTCGATTTGTCAATAATTTTGTCTATTCAAAACATCAATTTCTAACTATTTTACTAACGGAATTATCATTTAACATAATTTACATTTACTCGAATTGATATGTATCATAACTTATGTTGATCCTAATTTTCATATTTTTGGTAATATTTACCGCAGATGGAAAAAAATGTTAATATACTTACTAAATGGAAAAGAATAAAATTTAAGACTTAAGTAACGCGTCAAATGAACATGTATAAATAGTTAAGTAACAAATATTTTAATAGAATTATTGTATATTTTAGGATACGAAGTTCTACTACGAACAAATCCAAAATATGGCGAATAATAGAAAAATAAGCTTCAAAGTTCGTTTTCTGCTCCAAGAAGTAGTTAACTTAAAAACGAATAACACTATAGGAGAAAATAATAAAACTTCTAAGCTGAGACAAAATAGTAAGACTAAGTTTTTCATTATAAATGTTACATTTCAATTTAAATAAGAATATTAATATAAATTACATTCACATTTAATTCATTAAAATTTTAATTGGGTTAAATTAAAGTATATATTGATTTTCGTGATTTTTAAAATTCATGCACAGAGGGAAAATCTTAAAGCAAATATTGGATGTGAAATTTATATAAAATTTGAAGAAAATAAGCTTCTAAGATAAATTGTCCTGTACTTGATGCTTCTGTTGCTTGAATATATCTTAAAATAGTTTTAAATTACTTCATCCAAAGATTGTTTTTATTAATGGTGGATTTACACAAGCAGCATGTGGACATCAAATTTAGGACAATTTAGTTTGCAAGTTTAAATTCTTCAGTACTTTGTATTTCGTATATGGTTTTAATTATAGTTTTAATCGAATATAATTTAGATAAATTAGAATTAAATTTATAGTTCTAAAATGTTATTGATGAGAAACTTATAAGTTGTGGGTCTACTTTTTTTCAGAAGGCACTTTTACTTTGTTTCCTCAAACTATACCAACTACACAACATATCTCCATTAGTAATAAACCTGAAAAGTCTGAAGATGAACTTATAAATATTGCGGATCAGCTTGTTGAAAAATATATTGCTAAGGGCAATAAGGAAGTAATTCTATAATGTGTTTTTAAAAGCAATATAAAAATATATATTTTTTTTCTCATTATTTATTCCCTAATTTTTACATAATATTATTATGTATTATAAATAAAAATCAAATAAATTTATATTATTTAACGCCGATCGTAAGCACATTAGATCATAAAATGACTAAGCAAGCTTATTTTTTAGTTGCTTGTCTTACGGTTAAAATGAAATAAAATGCATTTTTTACAGAATGTTGTACACGAAATTAAAGAGAACATCCCTCCTTCTCAGCTACCAATGTTAGTAAGTGAAATAATTGATACAGTCCTCGAAAAGACCACTGCTGCACGAGAATCAATATCGAAAATTTTTTCTTTCCTGATCATCCACAAATCAATAACATTGAACGATTTTAGGAAAGGGTAAGCTACTTTTCATTTTTTAAATTATTCACCTTTAAATTACTAACTTTCGAAGCATGCATGACGAGAAATTTTATAAAATAAGTAAGTGGTATTTTATAACCACAAGTGCGTACTCAAGCTAAAAGGATACTTAGTTTATTCTAAAAAAATACATTTCTTGTATTTTAAAAAATTGTTACTCTCAGTTCAATGCTTTTTTTCAGACTCAATGAAGTACTGGATTTCGTCGATGATTTACTCTTTGATATTCCTAAAATTTGGTCTAATATCGCTGACATTTTGGGTAAGCAATTATTGATAATAATTTGAGAAATAATTAATAACTTATTGATTTTTAATAATTTGTTTCAATTGGCTAATTTTAATTATTTTTTATAAATTTGCATGATGACGAATTTTGACCATAAAAATTATCCCATGTTAGTTTCAAAGCTCAACAGGCCTGAGGTTTTGGAAAAATTAATAATATTGAAAAGAAAAATCTTAGATTTCATTTTAATTGTACCATTTTCCTATTTTTTTTTTCTTTTTAGTTTATCCTCTCATTGAGGGATCTCATCCAATTTCGGAATTGCCAATTACGTTAGCAGATCTAAGATGTAAAGGACATACTGGGAAATTTTTGGGCGAATTGCTATTTAAAATGGCTAAAATTTGTGGTCCAGTGACGCTTACCGATAAGTGGAGTCAAAGTAGACTACAACTCAGTGACGTTATTGACGGAGATCGAGAAAATATTGAAGAAATCGTCAAGAATTACGTAAGCTGTTGAACATAAAATTCCAAACAAATAAAAATTCATACAGAAAATTAAAAAAAAAACAATTTAAAACAAAAACAAACAGATAAAAAAGAAAATAACAAATTTTATCATCTAATTTATCATTTTTAAAATCGAAACTGCTTTCTATTGAATGATGAGAACTTTTTTAGACGAGTATAATACTGATTTAAAACAAATTTACGTTAATTTAGTATACATTTTTGTAATAAATTGTCTTAAAGTATTTCTTTCTTGTTGCAGAAACTGCAGTTCCTTTTTGAAGATTGCAAGGATAAGTCTTCACTTACTAAACAAACTTCAACTAATTTTGAGCATGTTCGTGATAATCTTATAAAATTAATGAAGAACAGTAATTGCAATTTCGATGATTATTGCAGTTGGATAACGGTACGTTTTTTTTTTTTTGGATAAATGACATTTAATTATTGAAAATGTTTAATAATTTTATTTATATATTTTTCTTTTTATTGCAGGATAATATTGGAGATAGAATTAAGGAACCACAATTCGTCAGAATTCTTACGACTGCAATTTTAGAAGTCTCTACTGGTTAGTACACTAATAATTTCTCTATTAAATTTATAGTTTATTATTTATTCAATTTCTTTGAATCAATAGTATCAAATTTCAATAGAAGTTTTTATATTATTTTCTTTTTTCTTCTTCATGCTTTGTAGTATTCTTATTGACTTATTACAGTTTGTGACAATCAGAGGTATGATTTTAAACCAGACATCTTCCAAAGTTTACAACTGCTAATACAGAAGTTCGTCGATTCGAATGAAAAATTAGAATTGGAATGTCTTTTTGCTGCTCAGGCGTTTGCAAATAAATTAGAATTTCCACCCGGTAAGATTAATATTTTTTAGTAAATAAATTACCATATTTACTGATTTTTAATTTAGAATATTTGAAATTTATAAAAAAAAGTTGTGTGAAAAATACATTAACCTTTCTTTTCTTTTTTTACAGGACTTCTTTTGAACATTTTTGATAAACTATGTAAGGATAATATAATTTCCTTCGACGCTTTCATTCAGTGGGAGAATAATGAAGATATGGCCGAGCGTGAAGGAAAGGCAGTTGCTTTGAAGGCACTCGCTGGTTTCTTTTTATCTTTGAAAAATAACGATGAAGTTTCGAAAAAAGAACTTGAAGAGAAGGAAGTCAAACTTCGCGAGTCTAACAATGCTTGGAAACCATCGACATTTGACAAGAGAGTTCGTAGGGTGCTCAATATTCTTACACCACAGAAATTTGTTTCTTTGGTTAGTCAAATCAAGGTTTTAAATATTGATACTGAGGAGAAAATGAAAGAAGTCATCAAACCTATCTTTGAAAAGGTACATTCTTTTATTAACTGGCAAAATATAAGCGCGCGAATAGTTTTCCATAAATTTTAGAAATTAAACTATAGTAATTAATCAAACAAATCGATGAATAATATTTATTTAATAAGGAGGGCTGCCAGTGGACTTGCAGATTAAAAATAGTGAAAAAAAACTTTTTAATTTAAAAAAGTGAGTAAATAATGAGTTTTTAAGTAAAAAAAAGTGAGTAAATAGTGAGCTTTTAAATAAAAAAAGTGATTAAATAGTAAGTTTTTAAATAAAAAAATTGAATAAGCAGTATAGAGTT
This sequence comes from Ganaspis brasiliensis, assembly GCA_037103525.1. Lineage (NCBI taxonomy): Eukaryota > Metazoa > Arthropoda > Insecta > Hymenoptera > Figitidae > Ganaspis > Ganaspis brasiliensis. The sequence continues at coordinate 207,998 of JAZKLR010000055.1, read as the reverse complement.
TGATATTACTGATATTAAATTGGGGGGCGCCAGCAGGATAACTCATTCAAATTTGAAAAAAAACAATTCGAAAATCGCAAAAATAATTGAAATATGTAGAAAATAATTAAATAATGACAAAAATAATTCAATTTAAAAAAAAGTAGTAAATGACAAAACTAATTGAAAAATCGATTAAAAATCAAAAAATGATGACAAACGAAATAATTAGAATTTGAAGTAAATAATTGAAAAGTTTAAAAAATAATTAAAGTTACAAAAAAGTAATTGAAGAATGATTAAAATTTGAAACAAAAGTTTGAGTCTGGTGTAAAAAATTTAAATTTTCGCACAACAATTGAGATATTAAAAAAATAAGTAAATTGTAAAGAAACTAATTGAATAATGACATAAATAATTAAAAAAGCTGGTGAAAAATTACACTTTTTAGACAATAGTTAAGAAATTGAAAAAAATAATAGAATTTTCAAGAAAATAATTGAAATTTGAAAAAAATAATTTAAAAATATCAAAAAAATGTATAATGTGTAGAAAATAGTTGAATAATGACAAAAATAACTGAAACTTAGAAAAAAATTAATGAAAAATGAGAAATATAGAAATATATTAAAAAATGAAGTAAAAAAATAAAAAATTTAATACATTATTTGAAAAATTGTATAAAATAATTGAAAAATTAACGATACAATTGAAATGCGAAGAAACTAATTAAATAATGACATAAATAATTGAAAACTGGTCTTCAAAAGTTAATAAATTCATGACAATAATAAAAAGATTGAAGAAAATGACAGTTAAAGAAAATAATTCCACAATGTCGAAAATATTTGAATGTTGACAAAAATAGTTGTAACTTGAAAAAATAATTGAGAAATGACAAAAATAATTGCTAATTTTAAAAAAATTAAAAATTTGAAGAAAATACTTAAAAACTTGACAAAAGAATTGAAATATTGAAATAAATAATTCAAAACTGGTGTAAAAATTAAAAAATTATAGACAATAATTGTTAAGTTAAAAAAAAATTTATAAGTTTGAGGAAAATAATTGAAAGTTGAAAAAAGTAATTAAAGTTTGAAGACAATAATTGCAATTTGAAGAAAATAATTCAAAAATGGCAAAAAAAATTCAAATATGAAAAGAATAATTAAAGTTTGAAGAAAATAATTAAAAAAGGTGTAAGAAAATTAATAAATTCGTAACAATAATAAAAATAATGATGAAAAGAATTGAAAACAGGTGTAAGAAATTTAAAAGTTCATGACAATAAACAAAATTGAATAAAATAATTGCAATTTGTAAAAAATAATTCTAAAATGGCAAAAATATGAAAAAAATAATTGGAAAATAACAAAAATGATTGATTAAAGTCAAAAGTAATTGAAATTTGAAGAAAATAATTAAAAAATAACGAAAGTGATGTGAACTTGTGTAGAAAATTTGGATATTCCTGACAATAAATTGAAGATTGAAGAACACAATTGAAATTTAATAAAAATAATTGAAAAGTTTAAAAAATAATTGTAATTTGATAAAAATAATTGATAATTGATAATAATAATAATTGTAATTTGAGAAAAATAATTGATAATTCATAATTATAATTATGAATATATGCATTATAAAAATGACAATACTTGAAAAATTGACCAAACAATTGAAATCTTAAGAAACTGATTAAATAATGACATAAATAATTGAAAGCTGGTATATAAATAAAAATTTTATAGAGAATAATAAAAGTTTGAAGAAAATAATTGAAATTTGTTAAAATTAATTAAAAAACAATGTCAAATTTAATAAACTCATGACAATAATAAAAATAATAAAGAAAATGATTGAAATTTGTAGAAATTAATTGAAAACTAATATAATTACTATATTAAATATTAATAGGTCGCATTAAAAAATTTCAATAAAATAATAATTGAAATTTGTAGAAAATAATTGTAAAATTGCAAAAATAATAGAAATATGAAGAAAATAATCGTAAAATGACAAAAATACTTGAATAATGACAAAAATAATTGAAATTTGAAAAACATTCAAAATTAACAAAAGTATAATTGAAACTGGTGTTGAAAATTTAAATATTCCTGGCAATAATTTAAAGATATAAAAAAAAAATTGAAATGTTGAGAAAATAATTGAAAAATGACAGAAGTAAATGAAAACCTGTGTAATTAATTTAAATATTCATGACAATAATTTAAAGACTGAAGAGAATAATTGATATTTGAAAAAATTAAATTCAGAATCGCAACCTTTCCGGAAGTTTTTCAAATTTGCAGGAAACTTGATGAAAGTTTCGAAACTTCAAAAAATGGTTTAAGAAGTTACATAATACTTTAAACTGTATTTAATTTTTTAATTTTTATGTTTTCCAATAAAGTAAAATAATGTCATTTGAATTTGTAATAAATTCGACTATTCGACAATTAAAAATTAAAATTAATCTTAATCTATATCTCGTCATTAAGGCTACCTTATGTGCATATTTTGTCTGTAAACTAAAAAAATTTTTAAATTTTCTGATAAAGAGAATCAAAATTAAAGAAAAAAAAACAATTTTAAAAAATTTTACTTTTATGATGATACTTTAATGTCATGCCAGACTGGAGTTTCTGATTAGGCCTGATTGTAAAAACACATTCTGAGATTAATATTAAAATTGATTTTTTTCAAACTATCTTTTTCCTGTGATTTTTTGTCTAATTTGTTTTTTTTATTTGCAGGTCATTGATGATCCTAGTTTCTCTGTTGTATGCGCTCTTATGTGCAAAGAACTTTCTTCGATGCAAGTTTCCGAGATTGATCTAGAGGATACTACTAGTGCAAATTTTAGGAAATTAATTATTACTCACTGTCAAACCGAATTTGAAAAAGAGCCCGACATCGTAAAATTGAGAGAAACGAAAGCTAAGGAAATTCAAGATTGTCAAGATCTTGTAAGTTTATTTAAAAAATCTTCAAATTAGGAAACTGATCAATCAGTACAAATTAAAAATGCTAATAGTAAATTAATATTATAACACATCAAAATTGAAATTAACAATTTAAGTATTAATTTTCTTGTTATGGTGATACTTAATGTCATGCCAGACTGGAGTTTCTGATCAAGCGTGATCGTTAAAATAATTCTGATGCAATTAGTATAAACGGATATGTTTATGTGATTTTACCTTTTTTTCATAATCAACATTTTTAACGCAAATTTACAATTACAGGAAAAGAAGAAGGAGCTGCTAGCACTTTATGATGAAGAGGAAAGAAGGATACCAATAAAATTAGTTGGTAAAATTAAGTTCATTGGAGAACTTTTTAAACTAGGAATATTAACGCAGAAAATTTTGTACTTCTGTATAAAGGATTTATTACAACAAAGAGAAGAAACTTTAGAGTGCCTATGTAAATTATTAACGACAATAGGAAAAACTTTAGACGATAATGAAGTAGGTTTAAAAATAAAACAACTCTTCATAGTAATTAGTAATTAATTAAAATTAGTAGAAATGATAATTTACAAATATATATTTTATACAAAAAAATTTTGTTTCAGAATATGAAGGACTACTTCAAACAGATGCAAAATATTGTAGATAATAAGGGCCCGGCAAAAATAAGTTCCAGAGTTCGTTTTATGCTTAAAGACTTAATTGACTTAAGGGCGAATAAATGGGTGCCTAGGAGACGCCTAAAATATGATTGGACTGTCGATAGGAGGAGAAATTGTAAGTTAAAAGTCCTTTATTGCAAATTTTAGATTTCATATTAACTTAACTTACGGTTGAAATAGCTAAATTAACTTAAACTAATGTTACTGGGTCAGAATTCGCGAAATTAGCGCGCACAGAAAGAAAAATTTTTTTCTTTTTTATCGAAATATTTAAAAAAGTATTATGTTAGATTCTAAAGATGTTACTACCAAACGAAAAAATTTTTAAAACATTTTTACGAAAGTTATTGCAAAATAAATATTTTTAACATTCTAAAAATCGGGAAAAAATATTAAAATACACCTAAAACTCTAAGGAATCGAAATCCAATGAGAAAGTTAATGATCTATTATTTTTTTGGGACATTCAATGAGAAATTCGTTTGATCTAAAATATATATTATTTTTTAGTATTCTAGGTGCTGAATAAGTATGGGAAAAAGTTTCGAAACGTTTTTAATCACTTATTTATCAACCAGAATACTACCAAATGACAAAATATAAACAAAAACTTCTTGCAATACACGAATTTCTCATGGAATGCCCTCAAAAAATAATCGCTCATTAATTTTCTCAATGGATTTCGATGCCTTTGATTTTTAAATGTATTTTAATGTTTTTTTCCGGATTTTTAAAAGGCGCAGGACATTGAAAGAAGTTAATTGTTTATAAACAAATTATGAAATATAATTTTTTGACTCTTAAAAAAATTTGTGGCCGACTTTAGATTAGATACCGTATCTTTAACCCTATAAGTTTTAATTTAAAAAGTGATAAAAATTTTCATTTTGCAATAACTTGTTTAATCATTTTTTAAAATTTTTTTCGTTCGGTAAAAACATTTTTATGATAATAAAATATAATAATGTTTGTTATGATGATACTTAATGTCATGCCAGACTGGAGTTTCTGATCAAGCGTGATTGTTGAAAAAATTCTGATGCAATTAATTAAATGAATATACTTTTGTAGATTATTTTCTGTAACTAATTTTCAACGCAAATTTTATAATTTAAGGTGGTTATAGCGAAAAAGATTTTTGGAGTTCAAAAATCAGGTTGTCCAGCGCTTCATACTCTCGTTATACTTCAAAATTTAAAGTTAAACCTGTAAGTATTTATAATCATCAAATTTTATTACTGACATTTTATCCCATTTAAATGCATGTTTATATTTTTAAAAAAAAATTTCACCTCTGCACATCCTCTGATCCCTGTGTATGAATTATAAATTTTATTTTATTTTTGAATTTATGGAAAACAATGTTTTGTTACAGCCTTCAATGAACGATCTTCAATTAGGAAATAGAAGTACTTACATGTGGAATAAAAATGTTTATATGGGTTTACAGTAGAGAATATGGAAGATCAGACTTTAAAGCCTCTTATGGTAAGTGTAAATCAGATTTTTAATTAAATGTAAGGTTCTATTAGAATATTGGTTAATTTTATTACAAATATTCATTAATTATTAAACATTTTTACTTAATACGGTGATTGCAATATTAAACGTTACCTTATATTTTTGTAACCGTCATTCATTTTATCTGAATTTTAAAATTACTTCTTTAATCACAAATTTATCAAGTGCATTTACTTTATGAATCAAGCAATATACCTTTTTAATGATGAACATTTTTTAAGCGATAACTCCCTATGGGAAGTTTGTGGGTCATAGCGAAAAGGATACTGATATTTTTTATTTTATATAATAATTACCTATTTTCAGAATTTTAAATTTATTTATAAAATATATTTTTCTTTTTTAGATGAACGAGCTTCAACGCACGATGGAAGAAGTGAATGAAGAGTATCTACTGAATTTGTTACCTTAATGTTAAAAAAACCAAAGTTTTTTGATTCGTTTATAATGTCACAAATAATCGATTCTTTTGATCCCAAAGTTAATGCCAAGTTTCAATTAGGTGTTTTTGAAAACCAAAAAAAAATTTTATTAGGTATCATTATGGAATCAAAAGGGTTATAGGAAGGTAAATTTCGTAAATATTGAACCTTCAAGAATATGAAAGTTGTTTAATAATATTCTTATACTTAAATACAAGTTTATATTTATCAAGTACCTATGTAAGTTGTTTATTTTCAAAGAAAAAAATGACTGAAATTATTGTTCGTTATGAAAATGAAATAGTTTATATTTTTCAAGTATATAAATTGTTTATTTTCGAAGAAGAAAATTACTGAAAATATTATTCATTGTGTAAAATGAAATACTTTATTGAAATCTGAAAAGTTTGAATAATATAAAATAGTTTTTTTTAAGAGTTTGATAATAAAAAGTAATTAAAATACAATATTAATTAGTTTTATTATATCCCTGAAGATCTTCTAAAATGTCAAAGTTCAAAGTTGTCAAAGGTCCATCCTCAGAAAGAAATTACAAAAAAGAAAAAAAAAGTAAAACAAAAACAAACAGAAAAAGACAAATTTTGCCATCTTCTAATTTATCATTTTTAAAATAAAAACTGCTAAGTATCTATTGAATGATGATAACATTTTTTGATGAGTATAAGGTATACAGAATGCCTTTATGCGTTTCTAGCCAAATGGATACTGATTTCAAACAAAATTACGTTAATTTAGTGTACATTTTTAAAAGAAAATTTTGTTGTGTAACACCCGTAAGAAAAGTACCACTTATCATGCGTCCAAAAGAAACGCAAAATAGGTCATTCCTGCACAAATGCAACAAAGTAAATTTTGCTGCCCTCTTAGCCAAAAGCTGTGCAGAAAAGTATATTTTTTGATAAAATTGTTCATAACCTACGATTTATAAATGAACATACTTTTAAATTTTTTTTAAGAATTATTAAAAAAATTTTTTTTGAGTTTTAATTTTTTAATTAAGTATATAAAATTATTTGTACATTACACACATCTTCACAAATATTTTGCTCTGCATAAGACAGATTCTGAATCTGATTTATACGTGGCAATTATGTAAATCCATTTTTTATTTTGATATTTAAAAACAAATTGAAGTTAGTTACATATTAAAATTCGAACGGAATAATTACATAACTGCAACAGCAAATGTGATTATGATTAAAATATATTAAATTTCTTTTAAATCCGTGTTTTTTATTAAATTTAGTGAACATATTTAAAAATACATTAAATAATAAGACTAAAATGCCAAACACCAAACATATTTCTTAATTTTTCGATTTTACAGAATTAAGAGAATATTAAAACTCGTTTATCTCAATACAATGAAAATGTAGTTATGATATTCTGCCTTTCAGCCACAGGATTTTTGATAAAGAAAATGTTATGTTGTTACTTAAAAAAAAATTTGAGAACAATTATCTTTATGATTTCAATTACATCTTCTTTAGTCAAATGTCGGTGACATATATATTTTGTATGAAATTTGAATTTTTGCGGGTAAATCCTTGAAAACTTGCCTTTAAGGTACTTTCACACCTCGGTAGCTGCTGTGGGAGTGAAGGGTTCAGACAATTCAAATTTTCATTGTCTGAACTCTTCACTCTCACACGTTACCATGGTAACGGTCAGCCAGCCAGCCGTGGTGTGAAAGTGCCATTAGGTTTTTAAAAATGGTCGTTGAGATGGTTCCTAGATTCTAGGTTTCTACAGGTTTTTACATGTTTAAACCAGTCTTGCCAGATACCCTCACTGGACGCATCTGCGCAAGTCTCTAGAAAGTCGTATGATTGGTCCTAGTGAGCGGGGTGGTTTGAAATAGCTTAATTTAAGGCTTTTCAAACCACCCCGCTTACTTGGACCAATTATACGACTTTCTAGAGACTTGCGCAGATGCGTCCAGTGATGGTATCTGGCAAGACTGGTTTAAACTTTTTTTCCGACAATAATCAACAATATTCGAGATATCATTGTCCAGACCAAGTACAGACTTTGCCACGACAACACAGGTTCTTTGAACGTTTTTAACAAAGAAAAGTGTGCAAAATATCGCTGTCCAGCATATTTAATTAGCCAAGCAGATAACGAGAAAGGTTTTCATTAATTGTATATTTTATAAAAATTTCTCCACTGCAAAGCAAAAGCACCAGGGTGTCTACTAACCGGGAAATAAAATATAAATGTGAACCTTAAATATTTGTGACGAAATTGTGAGTTATAAGAATAAATTTTTTTGTTTTTTTTTTAAATTTTGAAATTCAATTATTATTATTGTTGATAAATTAATTATATATAAATAATGAAAAGGTAGCATTTGTTATATCATTTATATTTACAGTAAGCAATTTAATATTTATAACCGGGAATTTTAAGAATCAAAATTTAGTAGACACCAGTTGTAGAATCCTCTTTGTTGAAAATCCGTTAAGATTGAAATAAATTTTGTTACAGTTTTCAATGGACAAAATGGACCATCTTGATTCTATAGCAATTACGAAAATAACTAATCTTCTACACCATAAAACTAAACGAAGGGAAAATAATGCTTTAATTCGTGAAATAATAGAATTAAACTTTGATACTTATAAAGAAATGGAAGAGATTGCCAATCTTATCTATGAAATTGTACGTATTGATAAGTAATTTTAAGGTACAAACATTTGTTGTTTTTGTTATAATTTTGGTTTAATTTATTGACTTTGTTTACAGGCAGTTGATGAACCTGATTTATCTTTTGAATGCGCTGTTCTCTGTCGACTTCCTTCAATAATGCGAGTTTCCGGTGATTTGATAGATAATACCTCAGATTTTAGGACATTATTAGTTAATCGGTGTCAAAAAGAATTTCAGATAGGATCCAGTATTTCAATATTAAGAAATAAAAAATTCATGGAAATTGAGGAGTGCTCAATTCTTGTAAGTATTTTAAAAATAAATACAAAATAATTTGTTTGAATGATTTAAATATGAATATTTAAAAGTCATTTTAGTTTCAATTATTTTTGGAATACATATCTCAATTGTATATATGTATATATATATATATATATAATTATTTAGCGCAACTCAATTGTTTTTCAGTGACAAGACTACATAATAGTTAATAATTAAATAAAAAGAATAACAATAAAAATTAAAATATTAAAATAAAAACAATATTATTTTAAGCAATAATAAATCTCTTGTTGTGACCGTATTTCAACGACTTAGTAGTTTCTCAGCTACTATTTCTCATATCTGCTCATCATCTTGAGCTATAAGCATTTTTTCTGAGTATTTTCGGACTACTCAAATTTCTTGTTATGATATATGATACAATATCGTGCGCCAGACTGGAGTTTCTGATTAAACTTTATTGCTAAAATAACCCTAATGCATTTAATTAAACAAATATGTTTATGTTCTTTATTTATTTGTTTAAATTACCTTTTAAAAGAACTTACAATTATAGGAAAAGAAGAAAGAATTGTTTGCACACTTTAAAGAAAAAGAAAAAATAATGCTGAAGAAAGCTCTTGGAAACATTAGATTCATTGGAGAACTTTTTAAACAAGGAATTTTAACAAAAAAAACTATTCACTCTAATATAAAGCATTTACTACAACAAGGAGACGAGGAGAATTTAGAGTGCTTATGTAAATTGTTAATGACTCTAGGAACGAATTTTGATGATATTATGGTAAAATTTTATATTTTAGTTTTAAAAATTAGATTCTGTTACAATTTTCTTTTCATTAAAAAATTCACCTGAATTAGTATTTGTTGTACTGGTCGAACTAATGTGTGTCATAAGTTCTGATTGTCATAATCTTTATTTATCATAAATTTAAAATTTTAGTTATTCTTATTCTTTAAATAATAATAATAATAATAATAATAATAATAGTTATCTGTTCCGATTTGTCAAAAATTTTATCTATTCAAAACATCAATTGCTAACTATTTTACTAACTGAATAAGCATTTAACTTAATTTTTATTTACTCGAATTGGTATGTATCATATAACTTTTATTGATCCTAATTTTCATTTTTGGTAATATTTACCGCAGATGGGAAAATTTATTAATGTGTAGTTAACAGAAAAGAATAAATCTTAAGACAAATAAAAATTATGACGTATTATTCGATAATGAACATAATAAAAAAACATTACATAATAATGCGTCAAATATACATGTATAAATAATTGAGTAACAAATATTTTATATGAAAGAATTATTGTATATTTTAGAATACGAAGTTCTACTATGAACAAATCCAAAATATGGCGAATAATAGAAAAATAAACTTCGAAGTTCGTTTTCTGCTCCAAGAAGTAGTTAACTTAAGACCGAATAACACTTTAGAAGATAATAATGAAACTTCTGAGCTGAGACAAAATAGTAAGAATAAGTTTTTCATTATAAATGTTATATTTCAAGTTAATTAAGAATATTAATATAATAAATTACATCCCCGTTTAATTTTCCACTCGGAAAATTAATCAAGGTACAAAAAAAATTCTAGATAGAAATTGTGAAAAACACTTGTAGCCTTGGATCAGTGGTTGTAATAATTAGAACAGAATGATTTTCACAGTGAAAATGCATTCGAACAAAATCATCTTAATTTAAATCATTCTTTTCTAATTATTACAACCACGGACCCAAGGCCACAAGTGTTTTTCACAATTTCTATATGATAATAAGGTCCTGAAAAATAGCAACTTTATAAAAAAATTTCCTGTAAATTTGAGTCAAATCAAACAATATTAACACGTGCCTCTGGACAAACGAATTTTCCTATGTATTTTTACATAGAAAAAATCACTTTTTCGTAAATTTGCTATAAAATCGTTAAAAATGAATTTTTTTTAATGCACAAATGATATTTCTCTTTAAAAATGTTTTCTGATTCTTATTTATTACAGAAATTGTATGAACTATTTTTTTGCATTACCGCAAAAAATCCCCAAAATTGCAAAGAAGTTGTTACCTGGCGATCAAGAAAAAAATCAAAATTGTTTAATTAACAAAAATAATTTCAATCGATCAATAAAATAAATACACATAAATATAATATATTTATAATAAAATAAATAAATTATAAAATTGCTCAATTAAGGGCATTACATAATATTTTATCAGATAAAGTTATACTTTTTTTAACATTTCTGAAGAGAAAAATCGTTCGCCAATTGAAAAGTTTTTTTTTTTAATAAACTTTTTTAAAAATTAGTGCAAAAAATTATCAAAAAATTATTTTTTAGATTTCTTGTAATTTATTTATTAAAATCTTATTTTTAAAATTGTTTACGTCCTTCGGTTTCTTTTTTTTTTTTGAAAAATTCCCAAGAAAACTACTTCTTTTTACACAAATTTTGAGCTAGGTCCCGTCGTGGTGAAATGCTTTTGTATAAATTATAAAAAATCTAAAAAATAATTTTTTGATATTTTTTTGCACTATCTGATATTTAGATATATACCTAAATAGTTACAGAGAAACCGCCTCCGGTTACGTTTAATCACGTTCCCAAAGGACCACAACTTGTTGAATATAGTTATCAAGACGATCAGTGGAGTCCTATCAATAAAGAAGGGAAGAAAATTTATGACAGGGACTTCTTAATGAAGCTGAGCGAAGATCCCAACAGTAAAATTAAACCATTAAATTTACCCGATTTGGATGTTGTGTTGAAGGATAATTCGAAAATTCGACAGCACTCGAGTCGAGCTCGAAGTCCGGAAATGAGATCTTTTAAGGAGCACAACATGAGGGGGCACGATAATTTACTTCCTGGTTCTGCCAAGAGTCCGATGAATATCAATAGGGCAGTGGGAAGAGCGAGATTATTGGTAAGAATTTTTTTTGATCGAGCATTTTGTGAAATACAAATTTTTCACCATTTTTTTTTATTTGTGAATTTTATTTTATTTTGCTTCCTCATAGAGGAACCTTGTGATCGTTACGATTTTGGATTTTCCAAAAAATAGTCTAAATAGGCATACATAGTTCAGGGTGTCTACTAACCGGGAAAACCGGGAAATAACCGGGAATTTAAATTGACCGGGAAAAACCGGGAATTAGCCAGGAATTTTCCGTCAAACCGGGAATTTTCTTTCTGGGCTAATAAATTTGACTAATATATCAATTTGTTTTATAAATAAAGATAATAACTTTATGCATTTTGAACCTATCTAATTATCCGTTTAAATTTTGTGTAATTATGCGATAATTATGCAATTGAAAAATAAAAAATATACATTAAAAATTGAAAAATAATATAATATATTCTCATGAAATATAGATGTTTGTCTACTATCTTTTTTTCTTAACGCTAACAATATCGCAGAAACAATGAACGACATTAAACATGAAAAAGTCAAATTATTATGAAAAAATGTGGATAGAACTTCAGTTTTTTTATTAGACCGTACATTGCATAATAGTTTATAAATTATGGGTAATTCTGTTGTGTGCTTTCAAATACCAATTATTTTCATCATATTTCAATTATTTTCTTCGATATTCAATAATTCTCGGCTTTTTTCAATATTTTTTTTTTCGATTATCGATTACGTTCTTGAATCTTCAATTTAATTCTTTAGTTATTCAACTATTTTCAGAAATTCACAATTATTTTCTTCAACAGACAATTATTCTTTTCAATTTTAAAATATTTTCTTCAGCTTCCAATTATTTTCTACAATTCTCAATTATTTTCTTCCATTTTTAATTATTTTCATTAATTTCAAATTATTTCTTCATTTTTCAATTATTTTCTTCAATTTTCAATTATTTTCATTAATTTCTAATTAATTTCTTTAACTCTTTGCGGCACACATTTTTTGAAAACAAAGAAAATAATTTTCTCGGTACAAATAGTGACTCTTTGATTGAAGGAACTAAAAATCATCAAAATTAGAAAATTCGAAAATTTCGCCCTTTATGAATTTTTATCTCGTAAATTAAAAATGATATTTTTCTTCAAAACCAGAGTTCGGAATAGTAAATTTCCTGTAAAATATAAAAAATAATTTATTATTTTAATTGGATAAGGCGTACTGAAGATATCTGCAAAAATCTTAAAAATGAAGGTGGTAATCTGGGTTACCACTATGCCGCAAAGGGTTAATTCTGAAATATTTTCTACGACTTTTAATTATTATAATCAATTTTTAATTATTTTCTTCAACTCTAAATTATTTTTTTCAATTTTCAATTATTTTCTTCAATTTTCAATTATTTTCATCAATTTTTAATTATTTTCTTCAGATCTTAACTATTTCCTTCAATTTTTAATTATTTAATTTAATATTCAATAATTCTCGACTTTTTCCAACTATTTTTTTTTCAATTATCATTTATTTATTTCACATCTCAATAACTCCTCCAATTTTCAATTCTTTTCTTTTATAATCAATAATTCTCGACTTTTTTCAATATTTTTTTTTTAATTATCAATTTATGTTTTTGAAACTTCAATTCAATTCATTAATTATTATTCAACAATTTTAATAAAATCACATTTTCTTCAATTTCAAATTATTTTCTACGTTTTTTAATTAATTTCTTTAATTCTGAAATATTTTCTACGACTTTTAATTATTATAATCAATTTTTAATTATTTTCTTCAACTCTAAATTATTTTTTTCAATTTTCAATTATTTTCTTCAATTTTCAATTATTTTCTTCAATTTTCAATTATTTTCTTCAGATCTTAACTATTTCCTTCAATTTTTAATTATTTAATTTAATATTCAATAATTCTCGACTTTTTCCAACTATTTTTTTTTAATTATTATTTATTTATTTCACATCTCAATAACTCCTCCAATTTTCAATTATTTTCTTTTATAATCAATAATTCTCGACTTTTTTCAATATTTTTTTTTTAATTAACAATTTATTTTTTTGAAACTTCAATTCAATTCATTAATTATTATTCAACAATTTTAATAAAATCACATTTTCTTCAATTTCAAATTATTTTCTACAATTTTTAATTAAATTCTTCAAATTACAATTACATTCTTAATTTTTTATTGTTTTCTTCAAATTCTTGGGTTGTTCAAATTCTGTTTTCTTCAATTATCAATTATTTTCTTCTACTTTCAATCCCATTGTTTAATTCTTGAATTATTTTATTTAATTCTCAATTATAATTTTCGACATTCAATTCCATTCTTTAATTTCCAATTGTTTTTTTCAATATTCAAAATCTCTAGGCTTTTTACAATGATTTTTTTTTAAATTCTCAATTATTTTCTTCAATTTCCAATTATTTTTTCATATTTCTTTCAATTTCTCAATTTCTTTAAATTTTCAATTTCTTCTCAATTTTCTTCAAAATTTAACAATTCTGAGCTTTTTTAAATTATGTTTTTCTTTTAATTTTTATTTAAATTGTTAATTTTTAAATTATTTTCATCAATTCGCAATTATTTCCGTCGATTTCTAAATTTTTCTGCTGTTTTGAAATATTGTATTTAATTTTTAAGTACTTTCTTCAATTTTCAATTATTTTCTTCAATTTTCAATTATCAGTTATTTAATTCATGTTTCAAAACCTCCTTTAATTTTCAATAATTTTCTTGTATTTTCAATTTAATTCTTCAATTATTTTTTTCAATTCCCAATTAATTTCTTTAAATAACAATTCTATTCTTCAATTTTTCAAGTTTTTTTCAATATTAAATAATTCCTGTCATTTTCCATTTTTAATTATAAATTATTTTCTTCTTTTTTCAATCCAGTTGTTCAGTAATTTTCTTTAATTCTCAATTATTGTATTCGAATTTCAATTTTATTTCTTAATTTTCAATTGTTTTTTTTTTTTAATATTCAATAATTCTGTGTTTTTATGATTTCAATTTCATTATTTAATTTACAATTTATTTCTTGAATTTTGAATTATTAACTTAAATTTTAAATTATTATTATTATTTTTTTTTGATTTTCTATCAAGTTGATTAATTTTCAATTATATTCTTTGAATTTAATAACCATTGTTCAATTTTTTCAATTTATTGTTCAATTGTCGATTAATATTTCCTTTTTTTTTAATTTTGTTTCTAATTGATAAATATCTTTGTTATTGTTCAATTATTTATTTCCATTATTAATTATTTCTTTTCATTATTAATTGTTTCTTTTAATTCTTAATTATTATTTTTTGTAAAGTTTAACATTTAATCCTTCAATTCTCAATTATTTTCTTTGAATTTCAATTATTTGCTTCAATTATCAACTGTTATCTTCAATTTTTGTAGCCATTTATAGGTCTATTTATGCTTAAAATAAATTTTAAGTTAACAAGAGAAAAAACCGGGAAAAATAGGAACAAAAACAGGGAAATGACCTGGAATTTTGTGGGACGAAATTAATAGACACCCTGCTAATAGTTTCATCTAGGAATCCTCAACGGATTTTAATAAAATTTGGATGGCTAATTCAGATCATAAATATCTAAATTTGGACACAGGCATTCTAAAAATACCTAATCAAATTTCTTTGAGCACCTTTTTCCATCGAAAAAATCGTTTTTTGACAAAAATTTTTTCCAAATTAAATATATAACTTAATGTTTAAATTTTACTTTTATATTATTAATTTATTGCTTCTATTTATGGAAAACAATGTTTTGTTACAGCCTTCAATGAACAATCTTCAATTAGGAAAAAGAAATAGTTACATATGGAATAAAAATGTTTCTATGCACGCAGGTTTAAAGACTGTGACGCCTAATAAATCTACATGTTTTTCGAGTAAAGAATGTTTTGTTCTTGACAGTGCAAGAAGTCAAAGTATTTCAATGACACCTCAAAGCAAACCAGCTACACAACCTACCTCTATTAGTAATAAACCCGAAAAGTCTGAAGATGAAATCATAAAGTTTGTGAGACTGCTTGTTGAAGAATACATTTCTGTGGACAATAAGGATGTGAGTTTAAAAATTGTTTTTAAAAAGTAAAATATATTTTTATCTGTTTATTATTCTATAATTTGTTATATTATAATATTATTATTTTATAAGTAAAAATCTAATGAATTTATTTATTTATTATTTGTCAATGTTCTCACGCTCCTTAGATTCATGTTTGATATTCTTAGGAGATGCTTGAGTCATTGGTGTACTAGAATATGCAATACCTTCTTATTGGCTCGTGAAATTTGTGCAAAAAACCATTGACAGCATAAAACCAACCAATAAGTGGACATAGTTATAAGAAGTAAAAATAAAAATAACGAAATAAAAAGAAGATAAATAGAAATGACAAACTTATTTTTTAGATGCTTTTTTTATGGTTAAAATTAAATACAATTGGTGTTTTACAGGATGTTGCACTCGAAATTAAGAAGAATATTCCTCCTTCTCAGCTACCGATGTTAGTTCGTGAAATAATTAATGCAGTCCTCGAAAAGTCCACTGTCTCACTAGAATCGATATCGAAACTGTTTTCTTTTCTGATCACCCACAAATCTATAACATTGAACGATTTTAGGAAAGGGTAAGCTACTTTTTATTTTTTAAATTATTCAGGGTTGCCACAGGTCAGGGAATTCAGGGAAATCAGGGAAAAGTCAGGGATTTTCATAAAAAATACTGGAAAAATGCAAAGAATCTCTAAAAAAGATAAAAAATTATATTTTTCTGAAATTTACTAAGTAGAGAAATTTACTAAATAAATTTTTGGAAGTCACATTTTAAACATACTAAAAAGAAATAATGTTTGCAATCTAAAGAATAATTATATTTCACAATTTATCAATTTCTTCAATTTTTAACAATTCTTTTTATTATGATTCCAACTAAAATGTTCAACATTTTCATTACTTTTCAATTATTAACTTCAATTTTCAATTATTTTTATTATTTTTCAATTTCTTCGTTAAGTCTTAAATTTACTTTACGAAAATTTCAATTATCTTTTTTTCAATTTAACATTATTTTCATCATAATGCAATTATTTTCTTCCACTGCACTTTAAATATAGTTTGTATTTTTTCCAATTATTTTTTTTAAAATTAAAATTATTTTCTTTCTTTTCCAATTATGTATATCATCTTAAAATTATCTGTCTCAATTTTTAATTATTTTCATTATACTTCAATTAATTTTCTCAAATTTGAATTTTTAATTAATTATCTCAACTTTGAATTGCTTTCTTCAATTTTTAATAATTATTCAAGGATTTCATTTTGCAGGTATTTATTCCAATTTTTCAACATTTTTATTATTTTTTGATTAATTTTCTAAAATTTCAGTTGCCTATTGCAGGGATCACAGGTTGTCCCCTATTCACCTTTTTTCCCCTATTTTAAAATTTTGCACCTATTTCCCCTTTTTCTAATTTTCAGTATTAAAGTTTATAGTTATAGCCAAAAATTTTAGCAGTTCAATATAAAGAAAAAAAATTTATAAAAACCCAGCCCAATTAATTTACATTAATCTGCATCAGTCAATAGAAAATCCCCATTAAAAATACATGGGGAAAAATAAACTTTTAAAAATAAATTCCCAACTTTTTTAATTCATAAGCTAAAAATATTTTAGGTCATAAATTTATTCATTTTTAGCCATATTTTAAGATATAATGTTTAAAGAAATTAAATTTTCAAAATGTCGGGTGTTATAAAAAATATGTAGAAATAATACATTGCAATATGTGCAATCTTTTATCACATAAATATTCAAGGAAATTCAACAAGTCTTATTTGGAGATTTTTGAGGTCGCAAATAAAGATTCCGAAGTCAAAAATTAATTTTTAAAAATTTTGGATGTACATTCTCGTGTAAAAAATTCAGTTTTCAAAAAAATGACCTTACATCATCAATTTTTTTAATACAGTCTACAAATATTTAATTTTTACATCTCTTTTCAATTATCTTTTTCATTTTTATTCATTTTTAAAGTCCTTTTGTCAATTTTCAAATAATTCTAAGATTTTGAACTTCATTTTTTCGTATATCAATTATTTTCTTCTGTCTTTAACTTATTGTCAGGAATATTTAAATTTATTACACAAGTTTTCATTTATTTTTGTCATTTTTATATTATTTTTTTAAAATTTCAATTATATTCTAAAATCTATAAATTATTGCCAAGAATATTCAAATTTTCTACACAATTTTTAATTTACTTTCGTCATTTTTTAATTATTTGCTTAAAAATTTCAATTACTTTTGTCATTATTCAATTATTTCTGTCATTTTCAAATTATTTTCTTCATATTTCTATTATTTTTGGCATATTAGAATTATTTTCTACAAATTTCAATTATTATATTCAATTTATTTTGTCATGAATTTTTAAATTTTACATCAATTTTAATTTATTTTCTTCAAATTTTAAAAATTGTCTTCATTCTTTTTATTATTGTCATGAATTTATTAATTTTTTACAACTTTTTCAATTATTTTCTACACATTTTAATTATTTTCTAGAAACTTTAATTACTTTCTTCATATTTAAATTTTTTGACTTTTTTTAATTAGTCTATTAAATTACAATTATTTTTTTTAAACTTCAATTACTTTCTTCTAATTTAAATTATTTTCTTTAAACTTTAAATTATTGCCATAAATTTTTTAATTTATTACACAAATTTTCATTTATTTTTGTAATATTTCAAGTATTTTCTTAAAATTTCAATTATGTTTTTAATCCTTATTTTATTGTCAGAAGTATTTAAATTTTCTACACAAATTTCAATTTAGTTTTGTTATTTTTTAAATTATTTTCTTCAAATTTCAATTACTTTTGTCATTATTCAATTATTTCTGTCATTTTCCAATTATTTTCATATTTTTATTATTTTTGGCATTTTAAAATTATTTTTATCAAATTTCAATTATTTTATTCAATTTTGTTTATTGTCAAGAAATTAAAAAAAAGTTAAAAAAAATTTTCAATCATTTTTTTAATCCTTTTTATTATTCTCATAAATTTATTAATTTTTTACAACTTTTTCAATTTTTTTTTTCAATTATTTCTACAAATTTCAATTACTTTCCTTATATTTAAATTTTATGACATTTTGCAATTATTGTCTTCAAATTTCAATTTTTTCCTTTAGACTTCAATTAATTTCTAAAACTTTCAACTATTTCCCTCAAACTTCCAATATTTTTTTCAAAGGTTCAATTATTGTCTATAAATTTTTAATTTTTAAACCAGCTTTCAATTATTTATCTCATTATTCAACTAGTTTCTTAATTTTTCAATTTTTTCGTCAATTTTTTAAGTATTGTCTTCAAATTTATAATTTTTTACACTTTTTCCAATTATTTTCTACAAATTTTAATTCCTTTTCTCATATTTAATTTTTTTGGCATTTTTGAATTATTCTCTTTAAATTTCAATTATTTTCTTCAAACGTCAATTAATATCTTCAACTTTTAATTATTTTCCTCAAACTTCTAATACTTTTTTCAATTTTTCAATGATTATTATCTATAAATTATCAATTACTTACATCAGTTATCAAGTATTTTTGTCATTTCTCAATTATTTTTTTCAAACAACTATTATTTTTGTTATTATTCAAATATTTTTGACATTTTGGAATTATTTTCTTTAAATGTCATTTTCTTCAATCTTTTTATTATTGTTGTCTATAAATTTTTAATTTTTACACTTGCTTTTAATTATTTATGACATTATTCAATTAGTTTCTTCACGTTTCAATTATGTCCTTAATTTTTCAATTAAAGTAATAAATTTTTTATTTTTTACTTCGTTTTTGGAGTTATATTTCTCATTAATTTTTTTTCCAAATTTCAGTTTTTTATGGTAATTTTTCAACTGTTTTCTACATATTTTCTACATATGTAAATTTTTTTTATTTTCTTTTAAATGTGAATCATTATTTTTCGTCAAATTTTACTTATTTTTATCATGCTTCAATTATTTTCTTGTAATTAAAAGTATTCTTTACATTTTTCAATTATTTTGTTTTAAATTAAAATTTTTTGTCTTCATTTCTTGATTTTTAATTCATTTTCCAATTAAGTTTCTCATTTAACAATTTTTTTTTTTTAAATTTGATATTGGGGAGCCCTGATTAATTATTTGCCTGCTGGCGGGCCCCAAATTAATATCAGTAATATTTTGTTTATTATTGCAAATTATTGTTCATTCACTTTTCTCACTTGAAAACTCCCTATTTATTCACCTTTTTAAAATAAAAAGTCACTTTTTTGTACTATTTTCAATCTACAAGTTTAAATTACACAAAAGTATTTTGCATTTTTTAATTATACACTAGCACGACTTAAAGATAAATAAAAAAGCTTCAAAAAAACGAAAAGCATATTTAAAATATCTATAAAATCAAAAAATTATGATATTTTGAAAATTTAGGCAAAAACTTACTTTTGACGTAATTTTTGCACAAAATGTCAGTATCAGATATATAGCTTCCGGTAGACCCCTAACATAATTTGGGGGAGGTAGAGGGGGGCAAAACTGACTTAAAATTATTTAAGGACTATGTCTGTCCGCTCATTGGTTTAGAAGTTATAAGCGTTGTTACTTTCCACCTCTGTTACTTTCCTCCTCGGTCTCCCCTACATAAGTTGAAGCAAATTTTTTGTCCCCTTTTTGTCCCCTATTTTTGAAAAAATTCGCACCTATTCACCTTTTTCAGTAGCAATAGGTACTGTGATCCCTGCTATTGATTCTAATTTTAAGATCATTTTTCAATTATTTTTTGTTTTTTAAATAATTTTTGTAATTTTTTCAATTATTTCTCTCAAACTTTAATTACTTTTAAATAATTTTTCATTAATTTTCTTCTTATGCAATATTATTTTCTTCAACTTTTAATTAATTTTATTCAGTTCCAATTATTTTCCTATTTTATTGGTAGTAAAAACATTTTCTCCAAATTTTCAAATTTTTATTTTTTTTCATTATTTATCATAACTTCCAAAATTGTGGTCAAAAATTTCAATTTATTTCTATTATTCAATATATATTCTGGAATTCTTTTTAATTAATTTCTGAGATTTTCAATAATTTTATTGAAAGCTCAATTATTTTCTTCTATTTCATAGATATTTTGTAATTTTTTCAATTATTTTTGTCAAATTTACATTATAATATTTAATTTTCTATTATTAATATATTTTTCAATTATTTTCCTAAACTTTTAATTATTTTCATTTTTTTTTCAATTTTTTTAATTATTCTCATTTCTTTAAATAATTTATAATATTATCAAGTATTTTTCTCAACTTTCAATTAGTTTCTTCAATTTGAGAATATTTCTGTGATTTTTAAATCATTTTCCCCAATTTTTAATTGTTTTCATTATTTTTCAAAGAATTTGCAAAATTTGTAAAATTTGTAATTATTTTAATTTTTCCCAGTATTTGATGTCCAACTACACATTTTCAAATATGCAATTTTTTAAATTTCAATTATATTATCTTCAATTTCTTTTTCCAATTCTAAAATGTTATTCAAATCGTGCGTTGCATAATCTAGTTTTTATAGTAAATATACGAAAAATTGGTTTTAAAAGCTCAATAAAGGTCAGGGAAAAGTCAGAGAAAATTATAATAAAATATTTGTGGCAACCCTGTTATTTATTCACCTTGAAATTACTAATTTTCAAAGCATACATAATGATAAATTTTATAAAATAAGAAAGTTGTATTTTATAACCACGAGTGCGTATTCAATCTAAAAGGATACTGAGTTTATTTTTAAATAATACGTTTTGTGTTGTATTTTAAAAAATTGTTTCACTGAGTTCAATACTTTTTTTCAGACTCAATGAAATACTTGATTTAGTCGATGATTTAATCATTGATATTCCTAAAATTTGGACTTACATCGCTGAAATTTTGGGTAAGTAGAATATTGATAATAATTTGAAAAATAATTAATAACTTTTAATTCTTAATAATTTGTTTCGATTGGTTAATTTTAATTAATTTTTATAAATCTACATGATGACGAACTTTGACCATAAAAATTATCCCATGCTGGTTTCTAAGCTCAACAGGCCTGATGTTGTTGGAAAATTGTTAGTTTTGAAAATAAAATTCCTAGATTTCATGTGAATTGAGACATTTTCTATTTTTTCTTTTTTAGTTTATCTTCTTATTGAGGGATCTCATCCAATTTCGGAATTGCCAATTACGTTAGCAGATTTAAGATGTAAAGGACAAACTGGAAATTTTGTAGGCGAATTGTTATTTAAAATGGCTAAAATTTGCGGCCAAGTGACGCTTACCGATAAGTGGAGTCAAAGTAGACTACAACTTAGTGACGTTATTAACGGAGAACGAGAAAATATTGAGGAAATCATCCAGAATTATGTAGGTTTTAAAAAAAATTACAAAAAAATTAAAACAAAAACAAATAGATAAAAATGAAAAGAAAAAATTGTATCATCTTCTAATTTAACATTTTTAAAATCAATACTGTGTTATATATTAAATAAAACAATTTTTATTGTTTTATTTAAACTAAAAATTTTTTTCAAACACAAGTTGCAGTTTGAAAAGAAGCGACATTTCAATTGCTTTAAAAAATCTTTTACAAGATTTCGTCTTTTTAGAAGAAAATAAGGTATATAGAATGCCTACATGCGTTATCAGCCAAAAGGATACTGATTTCAAATAAATTTACATTAATTTAGTATAATTTTTTGTAATAAATTGTTTAAAGTGTATTCTTATTGTTGCAGAGATTGCAGTTCCTTTTTGAAGACTAATTAACCTACCTCTATTAGTGATAAGCAGAAAAGTCTTAGCAGTTATTCTTAAGTATTAAAATACGATATTATTACATCGAAGAATGAAGAATACTGAATTTATTACCTTAATGTTTAAAAAAAACAAAGTTTTTTGATTTGTTTATAATAGCACAAATAATCTATTCTTTTGATCCCAAAGTTAGTACCAAATTTCGAATAAGTATTTTTAAAAACAATAAAATCTTTAAAAAGTTATCCAAGGTATCATTATCGGATCAAAAGATTAAAACGAAGGTAAATATTGAACCTTCAAGAATATGAAGATTGTTCAATAATATTCTTATACCTAAATAGAAGTTTATATTTTTTAAGAATGTAAATTGTTTATTTTCAAAGAAGAAAATGACTGACAATATTATTCGTTATGTAAAATGAAGAAGTTTATATTTTTCAAATATGTAAATTGTTTATTTTCAAAGAAAAAAATGACTGAAAATATTGTTCATTGTGTAAAATGAAATATTTTATTGAAATCTGAAAAGTTTGAATAATATAAAATAGTTTTTTTTAAGAGTTTGATAATAAAAAGTAATTAAAATACAATATTAATTAGTTTTATTATAACCCCGAAGATCTTCTAAAATGTGCTGAAGTTGTCAAGGGTCCTTCTTCAGAAAATCCTGCAATTTCCTGAGGAACTATGGAATATTCTTCGACTCCTGTGCATGGTCGACACATACAATCAATAGGCGCTTTTGTTGTTACCTAAAATGTTTCAAACACTTTGTTACCTGTTCAATAATTCAAAAATACATCCAGAAGTTATTTAAAAATAACATTACCTCTTTTTGATTAAAAAAAAAACCTTTTTTAAAAATATTTCTTGTAAATTTAAAATTTTTTAATCTTCGCGGGCTTTTGATTATTACGCTCCTAACGACAAAAAATTGAAGCAAAAAACAAGATGGCCGACTGAGGTCTCATGGAAATAAGGAATTTACAATTTCGTAAAAAGTTTCTGAAAATTGCAATTTTTCAAAGGGAATATTGTGTTTAGCCTTGCCTTGAACGTATTTGAATGAAGAAAAGTTCCATATGTGTTTGATAAACTAACCTTTCTGAATTTACGTTCGCCAGGCTTTGCTTTTGGGCAAAATAGTGAAACGCTAGCCTCTCTCTCACCGCTTTCTTGACAACACATACAACTCCTCTCCATTTGCCAAATTTTTGAGCCAGACACCTACCAAGAAAGGTTAATAATAATTATTTCATTAAAAATAGTTTTTAATTTATCAATCACAAATGGTTGCAACTCATGGTTAAATCTATTTTGGTTTTCTTTTGTGGATACCATCCAGTGTTTTCGACATCAGAACTTGAAACTTTTGTTTGATTTGCAAATTTCACTTTTCGCAAAATTCTCTTTTTTCATTTAATCGATTTTTAAAAAATACTGCAAAATAATTTTACAATAAACTTTTGTTTTCAAGGAAAAATGCATGTTTCTAAGACTCACTGTTTTTCATTTTTTGTTTTAGGTGAAAACTTTATTAACTCGACTAAATATTTTCATATGATTTTATATGTCATGATATTTATCGTGTTCTTAATATTTTGTGAAAAAATCGATAAAATATACGTGTTATTTAGTCACTGATTTATAATTTTCTTGCTTCATTTTCCTTATTTATTTACTGTATTTTATTACATATTTATCATTAACTACATAATTTTTTAATCATTTTCTATTGTGGTTTACTTCTTGACAATTCACTTTTTATTTAATTTTCATATTTATTTATTTTATTATTATTTACTTTATTATCAGTTTTAATTGACAAAAATTTAAATCTTTATTGTGCTTTACAATTTGAATGATTTACAAACTTGCTTATATTTTGCGAATAAAATATTGAAACTATTTTATTCTTCGACGCACGCTGTTGTCAAAAAGTTGCTTAAGCTGTTGAATAACAAATTAATTGTTTTTAGATTACTCACCTGCACATAACTACTGCAGCGGCCAGTGCAAGCAAAACTTGGAATCGGTTTTGGAACACATCCTGGATACTGAAGAACGTGAATAACTCTGGTTATTTGGCATTCATCAACTCCAACAATTGCCCTCACATTTCCACACAAGCAGACAATTATCAGCCCTGCAAGTCCTGTTTGGTAAGTACCAAGAAATTCAGATTTTTTTCTATACAATTGTCAAAATATCTCAAATAAAGTAAATATTTTACTTTGTACTTAAGTATTTACCGAGTCTGTAGCGAATTTCTCGAGTTGGAAGCATTTTATTGAAGAAGCCAATTTCCTACTGAGAAAACAAGACATATTTCTTGCACTTTTATACCTCGATATCAACCCCCACAAAAACCCTTCTCACCACTTTCTTAAGAACATAGGGTGACATATTTTCTCCTTTTTTTCACAATTGAAATACCTTGCATATCGATTAATTCAACTAATAATAAATATTTGAAATTTTACCAGATTTATTGTCATTTTATAACGATTCAGGTAGAAATTTTCAACTATTTGAAAAAATGACTTTTTTAATAATTTATTTTATTACCACTTGAGTCAAGTTTTACATTTAGAAGTTTTTGTTCTTTGAAAATCCCTGCTGTGCAACAAGCTTGGGAACAGGACTCATTTAATGCTTTATCCTTGTTCTCGTTTAAATTGAAAATTTTATCAAGTTGGCATTTATTATTGTCTTATAAATATTCAAATTTCAATTTTTTAGCTTTATTTTGCTTTTTGCATATAGAAATTGGGATTTAAAAACAAATAAGTAATTTAATTTATTATGTTTACTTTTCATTATTTTGTAAAATAATAGGTTTAGGTTTATTTTTTTTGGGAATAATAAATCTTATTTGTTTATTTAGTGATAAGTTCTGAATTTAGCAACATTTTTTAGCTCATGAAAAGCAAAGAAAGAATTTTTGTTTTTTTAAACATTATTCTAGTAATTATTAAAATTATTAAAACAATATTACTAATTTTAGTATTCATTTTAGACATTTTTAGAACAAAATCTATCTAATTTGTAAATGAATATTTCGAATTAATGTAAAAGTATCAGAAATTAAATTTGCTGTAAAGTTTTTTAATAAATAGAGTAAATATAATAATAATAATAAATTCCGTTTGCCAGGAATTTTATTTAACACAAATCTTAATTGTCACAATTTTCCTGTAATCAAAAATCTTGTTTATCAGACATTTTACTTATTAGGTTTATTAGAAATTTCACTTATTTTAATTTTGTTTATTACCAATTTTATTTATCAAAATTCTTTTTTATCTTAAATCTTTTTGCGCAGAAATTTCGTTTAAGTAAAAATTTCATTTAAGAGAAATCTCATTTGCCCTGAATTTTATTTGCTCGAAAATAGGTTTCGAATTTTTCTTTTGGGAAGATAAAATTTCGGACATGTAAGTTTGTTTATAAATAAGTTTTTTAGAGAAAAACAAATCTGATATAACTTTAATTAAAGGAAATTTCTGATTAGTGAAAAGTTTGGAATAAAATTCCTGTCGAATTAAATTTCTAAATAATATTCTAAATAATAAAAAAAATTCTAAATAATTCTGAATACAAATTCGGTCAAATAAGATTCTGTTAAATTAAATTTTTGACAAACGAAATTTCTATTTATCAAATTTCGGACAAATGAGATTTTTGTCTAATGAAAATTCGAGCAATTGAGATTTTTATTAAGTGTTTTAATAATTTTCGTTGAATCGGTTATTCTATCAATCGAGATTTTAGGATAAATGTAGACAAAATTTGTTTCTCTTAATTTTCATTTTCACAAAGTAAATTCTAAAATATTTTTGAAAAAATGAATAACCAGATGATTATAAATTAGTAAATTTACATAAATTATAATAATTTTAATAATAAAAATAAATAAATAAATAAATATATTTATTAATAATTTTATTTATTAATTTATTGTACACTAAGGAAAAATATTTGTGCCTCAAAATTAATTATACAATTCAGGTTTATTTAATTACATAATGAAACAAATAATAAATAATTAAGTTTGTAAAAAAAAATAATTTTTGCAACAATTCAAGGAAAAGTAAACAACAATTGAATATTTATAAAATGTTTTATTTAATTACTAATAATAACCACAAAAAATTGTGCGATTAAACTGTTTAGTTACAAATAATGAAACATTGTTCAGTTTTGATACATTGTCATTGATTTTTTTTTTATTATCACAGTAAAAATTCTGCTTTGTTTATAATCTAGTTATGCGCTATTTATTAATTAAAGAATCTTTGGAAAAATTTAATATTGTTCTATAAGAATGTCTCTTAAATTTTCAATTTTCATTGAAGTATCATTAATACTTGATCCTTATTTATTTCAGGATCCTTATTCATTTTCAGGGTCCTTTTATCTCGAGAATCCTCCACATTTGTTGCATTTACATTCAGCTGGCTCTCTTAATTTTATCTCCATTGTTCCAAGGATTTCACCCTCAAGTCTTACTCCATCTGCATCGTAACAATGATCTAAAAGTATGAGTCTTTCTTTTAAATAACTTTCTCTGCAACAGAAACATTCCTGAAAAGAGATTAAATTTTTAAACTCAGTAAATTTGTGATTTTTGAACAGAAATCTTTGTTTTTATTATTTTTTTTGTTTACCCTTTTTTCTATAATTTACCTTTAAAAATCCAGTGCTCGTCTTAACGCTTGGTTGGACTTGAGAATTGCAAGAACCTTCACATTTAGTAACTAAAATATCGCTGCTACAGGTTCTTATTAAACCCCCTGTCTCATCTTTTTCATCTGAAATTAAAAAAAAATAGAAAAGTTCAATTAATTCTGTATTTGACATTTGAGATTATAAACAGAAAAAAATGGTAATATTCTTACAAAAATCTAATTAAAAATAGAATTTAAAAATGTTGGGTTATTTTCGAAAATAAGTAAATGTTAAATTAATTTTTAGAAATTTTTCTTAATTTTTATTTTAGTCAGGAATAAAAAAAAAATTCATAATTTTTAGAAAAATGTTTCCAAATGTTATTTTCAAATTTAATCTACTTTATTATGCACATTTTTAAACATTTTTTTTAAAAATTGAATTTATTTGATTTTGTTCGCTTATTGCTCAAATTGCAAGTCAAAATAAAATTAATGAAAAACAAAAATAGAGAAAAATAACTAAGAACGAAAGTAAAAGTTTATGTAATATTTAAAATAAATTAAATCTAAAGAAAATAACAATTTTGTAAATAAACAATTATTATTCTTAGTTCCTAAAAACTCTAAAATAGTACTAAAATTACCTTTTGCAATATGTATTTCCGATTGGAGTGTTTCACAATTTTCTTCGCTTTCAATTTGACTATTGACACCACTTTTACAAAATAAGGATATCGTTAAGATGTACATAATAATTTCTAGCATTATCGGAACTTTTGTTTTCTGACAAAAACGAAATTTAAACGTTTCGTTAAAGTAAAACGAAATTTTTTTTTCCACAATTTTTTGAAGCAATACAAACTCGAAAGCAGAGTTGACGAGTGAAGAGAGAAATCTTATATCTGGAGCTTTTATAAACTTTTTTCTCCACCTTCAACTCTAGGGTGTCGAACTCCTGCTATGAACTAACAGCATTCTTTATCTTGGGTTCACTTCCCTCGAGTTTTGTTGGTAATAGACCAGTTTTCCGACATAGCACTTTATTTCTACGGTATTTTGCATTAAGAGCCTAATGGTCTTTTTGTGTCATATTATGTAATATAAAAATTGTGCTCTATTAATCTCAAAAATGGCATTTTAAATTTTCCCATCCTACGTTTCTGTCTTTATAATTTGAATAATCTAAAAAGTAAAATTTTAGAAGACCAAATTCCTTTGAAATCAGACAGGCATGATTGGAAATGAAAATCAATTTTCTATCCAAAATGTTGTTTTTTGAAGAATTTTAGACAATACGTATTTTTTTGTTTAGGGGCCATTTACGAGAATTTATTTTTAACATTGCAAAAAATTGTTTAATTAATGCAGGCATAACAGACAGAAAAATTTTCACCCTTTTTCACCTTTTTTCAATTTTGTCACCTTTTTCACTTTTTTCACCTCTTTGGGACAAAAATATAATTTTTTTTTAATTTCTAAGTATGTTCATAAAATTCAGATTCAATATTTGAATTTTTCTTCAATTCTGAATTATTTTCTTCAAATTTTATTTTATTTCCTTTTTTCAATTTTCAATTAATTTCCTAACTATTAAAATAATTCTTGCCTTTTTTCAAATATATTTTTTTTTATTAATAACTTTTTGTAATTTTAAATTCAATTGTATAATTTTTTTCTTTTATTCACAATTTTTTTTTCAAATTTCAATTCCATTTTTCAGTTTTTAATTATTTTCTAATGTATTCAATAATTCTCATCTTTTTTAAATTCTCAATTATATTCTTTAAATTTCAATTCCATTCTTCAATTTTTAATGATTATCTTCAATTTTCAACTTTCAATTATTTTGTTCAGTGGTAATTATTAATTTATATTTTCAATCCAGTTGTTAAATGTGCAATTATTTCCAACAATTATTTCTATAATTTTCTTAATTTTTCAATTTAAAATTATTTTCTTTAAATTTAACTTTTTTAAATTATTTTTTCCTTTGTCTATTAATCTTGACATTTTTCAAATTTCGTTTTCAATTGTCAATTATTTTCGCCATTTTCTTAATATTTTCTTCAATTTTTCATTATACTCGTGATTTTTCAATTATTAATTATTTTTCTCAATTTTCAGTAATTTCCTACAATTTTTTCAATTTTCAATTAATCCTTCACAATTTTATAATTATTCTTTACTTTTTTCAATTATTTTCTTTAAATTTAATAATTCTTGTTCACTTTTTTAAATTAATTTTTTTCTTTTGTCTATTAATCTTGACATTTTTCAAATTTTGTTTTCAATTGTCAATTATTTTCGACATTTTCTTAATATTTTCTTCAATTTTTCATTTTTCTCGTGATTTTTCAATTATTAATTATTTTTCGCAATTTTCAATAATTTCCTACAATTTTTTCAATTTTCAATTATTCTCTAAAAATTTTATAATTATTCTTTAGTTTTTTCAATTATTTTCTTTAAATTTAATAATTCTTGTTCAATTTTTTAAATTTTTTTTTTCCTTTGTCTATTAATCTTGACACTTTTCAAATTTCGTTTTCAAGTGTCAATTATTTTCGACATTCTCTTAATATTTTCTTCAATTTTTCATTAATCTCGTGATTTTTTAATTATAAATTATTTTTCACAATTTTCAATTATTTCCTTAAAATTTTATAATTATTCTTTACTTTTTTCAATTATTTTCTTTAAATTTAATAATTCTTGTTCAATTTTTTAAATTATTTTTTTCCTTTGTCTATTAATCTTGACACTTTTCAAATTTCGTTTTCAAGTGTCAATTATTTTCGACATTCTCTTAATATTTTCTTCAATTTTTCATTAATCTCGTGATTTTTTAATTATAAATTATTTTTCACAATTTTCAATAATTTCCTGACATTTTTTCAATTTTCAATTATTTCCTTAAAATTTTATAATTATTCTTTACTTTTTTCAATTATTTTCTTTGAATTTAATAATTCTTGTTCAATTTTTTAAATTATTTTTTTCCTTTGTCTATTAATCTTGACATTTTTGATATTTCGTTTTAAATTGTCAATTATTTTCGCCATTTTCTTAATATTTTCTTCAATTTGTCATTATTCTCGTGATTTTTCAATTTTCAATTATTCTCTAAAAATTTTATAATTATTCTTTAGTTTTTTCAATTATTTTCTTTAAATTTAATAATTCTTGTTCAATTTTTAAATTTTTTTTTTCTTTTGTCTATTAATCTTGACATTTTTGATATTTCGTTTTAAATTGTCAATTATTTTCGCCATTTTCTTAATATTTTTTTCAATTTTTTATTATTCTCGTGATTTTTCAATTATTAATTATTTTTTGCAATTTTCAGTAATTTCCTACAATTTTTTCAATTTTCAATTAATCCTTCAAAATTTTATAATTATTCTTTACTTTTTTCAATTATTTTCTTTGAATTTAATAATTCTTGTTCAATTTTTTAAATTATTTTTTTCCTTTGTCTATTAATCTTGACATTTTTGATATTTCGTTTTAAATTGTCAATTATTTTCGCCATTTTCTTAATATTTTATTCAATTTGTCATTATTCTCGTGATTTTTCAATTATTAATTATTTTTCGCAATTTTCAATAATTTCCTACAATTTTTTCAATTTTCAATTATTCCCTTAAAATTTTATAATTATTCTTTACTTTTTTCAATTATTATCTTTAAATTTAATAATTCTTGTTCAATTTTTAAAATTTTTTTTTCCTTTGTCTATTAATCTTGACATTTTTGATATTTCGTTTTAAATTGTCAATTATTTTCGCCATTTTCTTAATATTTTTTTCAATTTTCTATTATTCTCGTGATTTTTCAATTATTAATTATTTTTTGCAATTTTCAGTAATTTCCTACAATTTTTTCAATTTTCAATTAATCCTTCAAAATTTTATAATTATTCTTTACTTTTTTCAATTATTTTCTTTAAATTTAATAATTCTTGTTCAATTTTTTAAATTAATTTTTTTGTTTTGTCTATTAATCTTGACATTTTTCAAATTTCGTTTTCAATTGTCAATTTTTTTTGTCATTTTCTTAATATTTCCTTCAATTTTTCATTTTTCTCGTAATTTTTCAATTATTAATTATTTTTCGCATTTTTCAATAATTTCCTGCAATTTTTTTAATTTTCAATTATTCCCTTAACATTTTATAATTATTCTTTACTTTTTTTAATTATCTTCTTTAAATTAAATAATTCTTGTTCAATTTTTCAAATTTCGTTTTCAATTGTCAATTATTTTCGCCATTTTTTTAATATTTTCTTCAATTTTTCATTTTTCTCGTAATTTTTCAATTATTAATTATTTTTCGCAATTTTCAATAATTTCCTGCAATTTTTTTAATTTTCAATTATTCCCTTAACATTTTATAATTATTCTTTACTTTTTTCAATTATTTTCTTTAAATTTAATAATTCTTGTTCAATTTTTTAAATTTTTTTTTTCCTTTGTCTATTAATCTTGACATTTTTCAAATTTCGTTTTCAAGTGTCAATTATTTTCTCCATTTTCTTAATATTTTCTTCAATTTTTCATTAATCTCGTGATTTTTTAATTATAAATTATTTTTCACAATTTTTAATAATTTCCTGCCATTTTTTCAATTTTCAATTATTCCCTTAAAATTTTTTAATTATTCTTTACTTTTTTCAATTATTTCTTTAAATTTAATAATTTTTGTTCAATTTTTCAAATTTCGTTTTCAATTGTCCCTTGAAATTTTTTAATTATTCTTTACTTTTTTCAATCATTTCTTTAAATTTAATAATTTTTGTTCAATTTTTCAAATTTCGTTTTCAGTTGTCAATTATTTTTGTCATTTTCTTAATATTTTCTTCAATT
This sequence comes from Ganaspis brasiliensis, assembly GCA_037103525.1. Classification (NCBI taxonomy): domain Eukaryota; kingdom Metazoa; phylum Arthropoda; class Insecta; order Hymenoptera; family Figitidae; genus Ganaspis; species Ganaspis brasiliensis. The sequence goes on along the minus strand of JAZKLR010000055.1, from coordinate 176,134 downwards.
TTTTATTTTTCTCGTGATTTTTCAATTATTATTTTTCGCAATTTTCAGTAATTTCCCACAATTTTTTCAATTTTCAATTCTTCTCTTAAAATTTTATAATTATTCTTTACTTTTTTCAATTATTTTGTTCGGCTGTGTATTGATCTAGCCATTTTTCAAATTTTGTTTTCAATTGTCAATTATTTTTATCGGTTTGTAATTTTTTTTTTTGAATTATTATTGATTATTTTTTCAAATTTTTAATTTATTTCTTTAATTTTTTATTATTTTCTTTAATTTTCCATTATTTTCTTATATTTTTTCTTATATTTTTTGTCACCTTTTTGTCACTTTTTTCAGGGAAAAAATTCATCTTTTTACCTTTTTTGAAAATAAAGGGTACTTTCAAAATTCTTTGAAAAACTTTTAAAATGTTCTAAAATAACAAAATGGCGGACGTTTTACTAAAATTTTTTTGATTAGAAATTATTAAAAAAATGCCATTGTTTTTTTGGTTGAAATTTTTTCTGGAAATTGCCTTCTTCGTAAAGATTATTTCCCTTCTTTTAAAGGAAATATTCATTTTTCTCAAAAAATACGCCAGATATCAAAAAATTTCCTCAATAAAAAACTGTAAAAAGAATTATTTTGATATTTTTCTCTATTTCTCGTTTTTTTTTAGCAAATTTGGTCAAAATTGGATTAAAAGTCAATTTTTAGAAAACTTTGGAGTGTTTTTGGAGGCAAATAACCAAATAATTGTTAGAAAATGTATTATTAGAAAATAATTTATTAAAATCGTTTATATTTTAAATATATCACATTTTTAGCTTAAGGAGTTTCTTTTCATTGACATAACCTAAAATGAAAAAATGGCTTTTCACATTAAATAAAAATGTTATTGTAATTAATTTTACCAAATTTTGAAATTTTTTTTTTCTACAATTTTATTTGTTAGATTTTTAAAAATATTATATTCAAAATTTATTAAACAAACAAAATTTAATTTTGATATATTTTTTAAACAAGATATTATTTAACAAAAGCCAACAAATAAAATTGGAAATAATGTTTTAAAGAGAAAAATGAGATATTATTTTTTGTCAAGATTGGTTAAAAATTACATATTTTCACTAGATTCAAAGAAAAAACATAAAATGTTAAATAATTATTATTTGCCAACAAATTTGGACCAAGCCTAATTTTTTCTGAAAAATGTTAAATTTAATATTTTAAAATTTGGTGAAATTAATTTTAATAATATTTTTATTTAGGTAAAAAACCACTTCACAATTTGATCTTTCTAATCAAAAGAGTTTAAAAATAATGTATAAAAAATTAAATAAAACTAAAAATGTAATATGTTTGAAATATAAACGCTTCTTATAAATTACACATTTTCTAACAAATATTTTCTTATTTTCACCCAAAAACACTGTAAAATCTTTTAAAAATAAGCTTTTCATTGAATTTTAACAAAATTTGAAAAAACGTGAAATAAAGAAAATATCAAACGAAACTTTTTTTTTATTTTTTGAAGAGGAACAACTTTTATTGAGAAACATTTTTGATATCTGGTGTATTTTTTAAGGCTTTAAAATAAACTAAAATAATTTTTTACTCTTCTATTAAAATAAGGCAAACATTTTATATAGAAAATAATCTTTATAAAGACAATTGCCAACAAAAATTTTAACCAAAAATTTTGGAGTATTTTCAATTCAAAATGTTTTAGTAATATTGCTGCCATTTTGTTATTTCAGAACATTTCTAACATTTTTCAAAGGATTTTTAAAGAGGAATAAAAACTCTTTTAGGCCGTAAAAAAGGAATAAGATATCCCAATTACATAAAAAGTTATTATCCTTACAGTGCCTTTTTTTCTTGAATTTTAAAAAGCGAGAATTCCGATTTTAAAAATTAAAATCTGTATAACTTGACGAAAATGTTTTTTTCAACTAAACAAAAAAATACTTGTCTAAAATTGTTTGGAAAACAAAATTTTGGATAGAAAACAACCTGTCTGATTTGAAATGAATATGGTCAGAATTTAATTAAAGTTGATCCAATTAGATTCCAAATTTAAAGCTGAAACAATAGGATTCGAAACAAAAAAAAACTTTTGTTGGAACAAAAAAAAAATTAAAAATTAAAAATTGAAACACTTACTAGCTAAAATAAATTCAAAATTTACTTTTGAGACAATAAAATTCTAAACTTACAGTTAAAATAGAATTCAAAATGTTTCCTAGATAAAATTAATAATCCTTTTTTATAAAATAATACAGTTTATTCCTAGTTACAATATTCGACGTAAAATTAAATTATACATAGAAACTATCTTTAAAAACAAAAATTTTTTTTGTTCATATCATAGACAAATTTTTTGCTTTAAAAATAAAAAATTATTCAATATCTAAAAATTACAATTAAATTCGTTAGTGATCACTTCTCGTATTTCCAGGACAAGATTCTCTTAAATCATCTTCATTGTCGTAAGCAACTCCACACCAGATACAATAAAAATATGTCCCCCTTAAATATTTTGTAAGAATTTCTAATTTTTCACTATCTCTAAGCTTCTCATCATCTTCTTCATCGTCATCATCGCTACTCTCGCTTTCCTCAAATTCTTTGCCTTCTTTCTCCTTCGGAAACCAGAACCAAGTTTCTGATGGTTTTTCCAATTTCTTTTGATTATCTAGCTGTTCACAAATTCTTTGACTTTTGCGCAAATCCATGCCTGCCACTTGCTCTGTTCTTTTTTGCGCCAATCGTTTTCGAAAATCTTCAGCGTCCATTTTTTCTAAATTTTCAAGAGGATTTTTCTTCTTTATTTTCACTTTCTCCTTGCCAAGACCATGCCTATTATTTTTCAAATCCATTCCAATTGGTTCTGATATTCCCGATTCCTTTTTTCCCAATCCTTTCCCAGGATTGTAACCCATTTTCATAAGCATCTCAAAACCTGTAAAATAAAAAGAATGTTTTCAATAAGTATAAAAACTTAAAATTATAGTCTTTCAAGCCACTAAGAAAAAATTACAGAATTTTAAACATTGAATGCAAAAAAATAGGGTGAAAATGTTTATAAATGTATCTATTTTTCAAGGAAAAATTTTATTTGATTGTCAAGTTAATTCTTAATATACAATCATGATTTTGAAAATTAATCTTGTCAATTTTTTACATTAAAAGTTTTAAATGAAGAAAAGTTATGAAAACATAATAAAATGTTTTTATTAATTACAATACCTTTATTATCACTTGATAAAGCAGAAGAAAGTCCTTCTTCACGTTTTTCTTGTTCAATTAAACTTGTTGGTTTTCTTTCTTTTAATTTTGCTTCTATTTCCGCTTTTCGTTTCAAGAGATCCATTTCCCTTTTATCTTCAGGGCGATATATTAAACTTGGTGCAACATATTTTTGACAATCTTGCAAAAATTTGTCAGACATGTAATCTTCCTCGTCTGACATGATTATATTCTAATAATAAATCTACTTGTTTTTGTGCTTTCTTAACCCAAGTAGAATTTTAGGTTAAATTCTCAATGTTATACATGCACTGTATTTGTTTAAATTCTCATTTTTTCGTTGTATATTATTAAAAATATATTAGAGAATTTTCAGCCGGTTATTCACTTTTGTATTTTCGAGAATTTGACACTTAAAATTACGTAAACAATATAAAATAGTTCTTTGTACGTGAATTCGGTTTTATAAAATCATCTTTAACGAAAGTATCTTCAAAATCTCTGAATTCCGAAAGAGATAAATCGATTCAAAATTCCTGCGAGATAAGAATCAGGTAAGGATTATTGTTTTTGTTTAACTCTTGTTATTTGTACACACCTGTTTCTATTGCAACTAATTTGACACTAAACCACTTTGACGTATTTTTTTGAGGTTATGTGAGGCGTCAATACAAACTGTTGAAAAAACATTGGTTTCGTTCATGAAAATCTCGAATTATTTCAATATTTCAAATAATCGTCATGTAACCAATGATTTTCCAGAAGAATTGTTTATTTTTATGCGGTTATGTATTTTTTATGTATGAAACCAGTTTACTAAAATAAGAAAGATATAATGGAAACACAGTTCGTTTTAATCATTTTTATGCTTTTAAGCTTTTAATCGCGTTAATTTATAAATTTATTTATTAATTTTAAATCACGGAATCTGAAATGATGGAATTTTAAATAGTTGAACTTCAAATAGTATAGAGTAAAGAATTATTTAAATAGATGTATAGACAAAACTTGAATGAAATAAGTTTAAATTTAGAAATTGTTTGCCCTTGAAATATTTTAAAAACAACGGTGTTTCAAATATTAAAAAATCTTTTAATTAATAATAAATAATTAGTTATTTTAAAAACAACACTTTTTATTATTATTTTATATTAATAGTTTAATTTTCGTAATCGAATTTTACAATTATTATTAAAAAACGATTATTAACAAATGATTATTAATTAATTTTTAAAAGAAGCATTATATTTAGAACAATAAATTAGACAATTAGTATTAAATAAAACATTTTATTAAATTTAAGCCGGCTCTAGATCTGACTGGTCTCAATCAATAAATAATTAAGCGCACATTTTCAACAATTAAATATGGTGTATATAGAATGTACAGTATTTAACATTTGCTCATCCCGGAAATCTTGTATGCACGCATCACCGAGTCATTGGAATGTTTAAATTGTGAAAGGCGCCTCTCAGTGGACGTTCTTTCACTCCTCGTCTCGTACCGAGAATATTATCATTCTTAAAAAAAAACTTATTTACAAAAAGTATTTTAATTAACTCAAGGGAAAAACTAAAGTGCAGCACTGTACATCAGACGGTCAATAAAATAGCGGAACAGTGGAACGTGAAACACTCGAGACAAGAGAGATCGAGCGACGGAACTGGAACATGAACCGTATTTTCTCTGTATTTTCCAGTACATATTTTTCAGACAGTTCAGTCGTTTCGCTGTTGACGGTTCCGTTTGATTTTTCGGGTAGTCACACACAACCAATCAAACTTTATACACAAATCGTGATCTCCATAATCGGACATTTAATTCGAAAACTTGTCGTAAGAACGAAATAGTGCAGTTAATTTCTCGTCAGACCGAGTGAAACGATTTTTTCCTTCTGTCAAGAAAGGCGTGAGTGTAAAAGCGCGTTCCTTGTGTTAGTGCATGAGTGCTGCCTTATTTTCGTTGCTGCAGTCCACAAAAGTGAACGACGACCTCATTTAGGACATCTTCCCTTTTAAAGAACATTGATTCAAACACAACGTTGAACAAACTCTCGTTAAATTGCCATTTTGACCTTTCAATTCTCCATCCTCTCGACAGGGACGTCTCGAATCAACGATGACGTTCTGCTGTCGAGCAATGTCGGAAATGGAAAGCAGCATTTGGTGAGAACGAAAGCAGCACCAGCGCACAGTGGCAAAAAAAAATTTTTTTCTCTTTACAAGAAAAGCACATTATACAATTTTGACACTGATTGTGTTTATTTTGAAAAAGGAATTTGTCCCTCAACAACAAAAGCCACCTCGACTCTTTTTCATTAAAATTGTGATTAATCGGTGATTTTTAATCCTGGCCTTCTCATCATCTGATTTAATAAGAACTAAACGTCAATTCTCAATTTTCTTGTCGTCCAAGTTCTTGTGCACGCGTGTTCAATGACCAGTTATTTAAGTAGTGTGGGCGTAACTGCTCTTTCCACACATGGACTTGAGATTGTGCTGTACCATTCTTTTTTCATCAATGGAGTCTACACAAAAAACGACAATGCTTCCGAGGAACAGGTTAACGATCCTACCAACAAGTGACATTACCTTGGTTAACCTAACCAAAAATGTTCCCGAGAGCGACACCAATTTGAGCAGAAATTTCAGCTGATTTAACTGAAAACGACAAGATGACCGCTAAAGCGGTTCTTATCTGTCGTGACAATTCACATCCGTTCCAGGATCGTACACTGCTACTCGATCGTCCTGTGAAAATCGGCAGATCCGTTGGAAGAGCCAAAGCTTCGCCCTCGAATGCAATTTTCGATTGCAAGGTACTTTCCAGGAATCACGCTATTCTCTGGTATGATTCCGGTATTTTTTATCTACAAGACACCAAAAGCAGTAACGGGACTTTTGTCAATAATAACAGACTCAGCTCCTCGGGATTGGAGTCAAATCCGAGGGAAGTCTGCTCCGGGGACATTGTGCAATTTGGAGTTAATGTTGTCGAGGACACAAAGAAACTCACTCACGGGTGTATTGTTGCCACTCTGAAGCTTTATTTGCCAGATGGAAAGGGGGCAAAAGCTAGCTCCAGCTCGTCGGTGGATCCAGTCGCTGGAATAACCATCGAGGATCTCTATGTGCTCAATCAGTTTGTTCAAGAGGCCAACAGACGTGAACAGGCGCTTCATTATAAATTTTCATATCTGCAGCAACTCGTCGAAAATACACAATTGGCCGCCAATCAATCCTGGAAGGCACTCATCGACGAGGATCGACTTTTGTCAAGAGTTGAGACTGTTGAGAGTCAACTTGTATTTTTCTCCAAAAACTTCTCCGAAGACAAGGTCAGAAATGAGCTTGTCAAACTTCACGAGGAGAAGGCACAGTATCAGAATGCTGCCAAGGAAGCGTTACAAAAAGTTTTGCAGGTAAATAATTGTTTTTTTATGTCTTTCGGGCATTTTGGTTTAAGTGATTTTTTTTAACGTTTAATGCATATTACTATAGCGCAGGGCTGATAAAAATCATGATTTTTTGTATTTAAATCAAGAATTGATTTTTTTAAAAATATAACCAGTATTTAAAATCTCCAAATGTTTATTTTGTAAGTAGTTTATCAAAGAAACTAAGAAAAAATTAACAAACAACACAAGAATGAAACAGTGGCACAATTATTTACAAAAAAGTAGAAAATCTTTTCAAAAAATTAAACAATTTACGGACATTTTTTTAATTTGAATAATAAATAAGAAGATAATGAAAAATAACGTTAAAATATATTACTAAAGAGAACAAAATTTAAAAATTAGAGAATTATTTTACAAATTGAATATAAAAAGAACCAATTAAATTTTGTGAAATTAAAAAAAAAAATTAAAGAAAAGAAATTCCATGAAGTGCAAGAACGATGTTTAAATGAGAATATTTAGTACAAGATTAAAAATGAAGTTCACATAATATAAAATGAAGGCATAAAAGCTTTCAAAAAAAGTAGAAAATTGGGAAATTTTAAATATGTAGATAAAAGCACCAAATCAATGTTTTCAAAAATTCGTAATTATAAGATAAGAACTAAACAATTAAAAAGAAGGAAAAATGTTTCCTTCTAAGAAATGAAAAAATGATGACAAAAATTAAAGGATTGATTAAAACTCAAGGAAGAACTAAAAAAATAGTGAAACATCAAGAAAATTAAATGAATTTAATTTATCCTTAATCTAACAAATTAAAAAAATGTAAAAAGTACACTGTAAAAACAGGTGTCTTATGGGTGTCTTATTTTAAGACGTAAGATATTTAGAAAGCGTCTTTAAATTTCAAGTTATTTCATTGGTTAATAATTTTTTAAGACGCTTGGTCATTGGTTGAAATTAAGACACTCAAAAATGTCTTAAAAATGACCACATAAATGTCTTAAAATAAGACATCTGTTTTTGCAGTATACAACAAAAAAAATATTAAAAAAATGTATATATTACAGGGTGTCTACTAACCGGGAAAACCGGGAATTTAAATTGACCGGGAAAAACCGGGAATTAACCGGGAATTTTCCGTCAAACCGGGAATTTTTTTTCTGGGATAAAAAATTCTTTTCAATTTTCAATTATTTTCTTCAATTATCAATTATTTTCTACAATTCTCAATTATTTTCTTTCATTTGGAATTATTATCATTAATTTAAAATTATTTCTTCATTTCTTAATTATTTTCTTCAATTTTATACTATTTTCTTCAATTGCTAATTATTTTCTTCAATTTTCAATTTTTTTATCAATTTCTAATTAATTTATTTAATTCTGAAATATTTTTTACGATTTTCAATTATTTTAATCTATTTTTAATTATATTCGTCAACTATAATTTTTTTTTTTTTAATTGACAATTATTTGATTCAGTTTTTAATTATTTTCTTCAATTTTTAATTATTTCCATCAATTTTTAATTATTTTCTTCAGATCTCAACAATTTCCTTCAATTTTTAATTATTTAATTTAATATTGAATAATTCTCGACTTTTTTCAACTATTTTATTCAATTATCATTTATTTATTTCACATCTCAATAACTCCTCCATTTTTCAATTATTTTCTTCTATAATCAATAATTCTCGGCTTTTTTCAATATTTTTTTTCAAATATCAATAATGTTTTTGAAACTTGAATTCAATTCATCAATTATTATTCAACAATTTTCATAAAATCACATGTTCTTCAATTTCAAATTATATTTTACAATTTTTAATTAATTTCTTCAAATTACAATTACATTCTTTACTTTTTATTGTTTTTTTTTAAATTCTATAATTCTTGGGTTGTTCAATTTCTTTTTTCTTCAATTATCACTTATTTTCTTCTACTTTTAAACTTATTGATCAATTCTTGAATTATTTTCTTTAATTCTCAATTATAATTTTCGACATTCAATTCCATTCTTTAATTTTCAATTTTTTTTTAATATTCAATAACTCTAGACTTTTTACAATGATTTTTTTTTAATTCTCAATTATTTTCTTCAAATTCCAATTTTTTTCTTAAATGTCAATTATTTTCTTCAATTTCCAATTATTTTTTCATATTTCTTTCAGTTTCTCAATTTCTTTCAATTTTCAATTTCTTCTCAATTTTCTTCAATATTTAACAATTCTCAGCTTTTTTAAATTATGTTTTTCTTTCAATTTTTATTTATATTGAGAATTTTTAAATTATTTTCATCAATTCGCAATTATTTCCGTCGATTTCTAAATTTTTCTGCTGTTTCCAAATATTGTATTTAATTTTTAAGTACATTCTTCAATTTTTAATTATTTTCTTCAATTTTCAATTATTTTCTTTAATTTTTAATTATTTTGTTCAGTTTTCAATTGTTTGTTACAATATTCAGTAATCTCGACTTTTTTCAAATATTCTTTTTTTCAATTATCAGTTATTTATTTCATGTTTCAAAACCTTCTTCAATTTTCAATAATTTACTTCTATTTTCAATTTAATTGTTCAATTGTTCAATTATTTTTTTCAATTCTCAATTAATTTCTTTAAATAACAATTCTATTCTTCAAATTTTAATGTTTTCTTCAATATTAAATAATTCCTGTCATTTTCCATTTTTTTTTTTTAATTATAAATTATTTTCTTTTTTTTTTCAGTCCAATTGTTCAGTAATTTTCTTTAATTCTCAATTATTGTATTCGAATTTCAATTTTATTTCTCAATTTTCAATTGTTTTTTTTTTTTAATATTTAATAATTCTGTGTTTTTCTGTTATCAATTTGATTATTTAATTTCCAATATATTTTTTTAAATTTGAATTATTAACTTTAATTTTAAATTATTTTTTTGGATTTTCTATCTAGTTAACCAATTTTCTATTATATTCTTTCAATTTAATAACCATTGTTCAATTTTTTCAATTATTGTTCAATTGTAGATTAATATTTTTTTTTTTTAATTTTGTTTCTAATTGTCAAATATCTTTGTCATTGTTCAATTATTTCTTTCCATTATTAATTATTTCTTTTCATTATTAATTGTTTCTTTTAATTCTTAATTATTATTTTTTGTAAAGTTAATATTTAATTCTTCAATTCTCAATTATTTTCTTTGAATTTCAATTATTTGCTTCAATTATCAACTGTTATCTTCAATTTTTGTAGCCATTTGTAGGTCTATTTATACTTAAAATATATTTTAAGTTAACAAAAGAAACTTAAAATCATATAAAAATAAAAAAGTTTAGGCAAATTAAACTAAACATATTTTTATAATATTACACTTAAAATAAATCTTACAATAAATTTATAAAAATAAATAAAACCAAAAAACTTTATGGAAAAATAAGTAAAATTTCGAAAAATCCCGCAAAAGATAGACAACATGTGAAAAAAATTGAATGAATTTAAAAAAAAATGGGAGTTTTTATTTTTGAAAATATGGAAACAATTATGAAAATCAATTAAATAAAAAGTTTAGTGAATGTTATAATAACGAAATTGTGTGAAATAATATTAAATAATTTGCACAAAAAGAGGAAAATTAAAGAAAATCCAAAAATAAAAAGATAAATAAAAAAAAAAAATATATATCAAAAGTAAAAGAAATAAAACTTAAAATTTTGTAAAAATAAGAAAATGTAAGGTAAAAATTAAACAGATTCGAAAAATTGAAATCTGTTAGAAATCTTGTAAGAATATTAAAAAAAAGGATTATTGTGAATATGAAAAATATTTAATATTATTTCATTATTTTGTATTAATTAATATGTATTTAAATTTGAATTAATTGAAAATTAAAAGTTAGAAAAGATTGAAAAATGACTTAATTGACGTTTGGAATTTATATAATTATAATGACTTGAAGATATAAAAACATAATACTATTTTTTGCTATCTTCATACCAAAAATTTGTAAATCATAGGTATTTTGATCATTTGTATTAGCACAATTTTTAAAAAATTTTAAAGATTTAGACTTCTGGAAAATTAAAATTTTTTTTGATTTAAATCGTGATTTTAATGCAAATTTTCCAATGATTTAAATCATGATTTAAATCAATAACAGCCCTGCTATAGCGGTTATAAAAGTTAATTATCAATGAAAGCTTTTTATGTGGAACAAAATGGGAAGAAAGTTAGTTTTTTAACTCCTTATTTTAAAGAAAAAAAGAAACTATACATTTTTATTTTAAACGTTTTGATCAATTAAAAGTCGCGTTTGAATAAAAATTCCAATTTTTTTCTATTGTAAAGGATTTACAAATTTTCGTTGCAGAAAGTTTTACAGGTAATTTAATTTTTTTTGTTTTAATTTCATCTTTTTCTGGAATTCTGAATTTTTAAGTGAATTTTTTTAGGTTTAATGCATATTATTATAGCGGTTTTAAAATTTAATTATCAATAAAAGCTTTTTATGAGGAGCCAAACGGGGAAAAAGTTAGTTTTTTAACTCCGTATTTTAAAGAAAAGAAACTATATAAATTTTTATTTTTAATTAAAAGTCGCATTTAATAAAAATTTCAATTTTTTTTTATTGTCAAGGATTTACAAATTTTAGTTACAGAAAGTTTTACAGGTAAATAGTTTTTTTCAAGGCTGATAAAAATCATGATTTTTTTTAATATAATTAGTATATAAAATCTCCAAATGTTTATTCGTAAGAAGTTTATTAAAAAATGAAGAAAACCTTTTAAAAAAAACAACACAAGAATGAAACACTGACATAATTATATATAAAAAGTAGAAACTCTTTTCAAAAATTTAAACTATTTACGGACATTTATTTAAATTAAAACAATAAATAAGAAGATAATTAAAAAAACGTTGAAATATATTACTAAAGAGAAAAAAAATTTAAAAATTTAGAGAAATATTTTACAAATTGAATAAAAAAAGAATCAATAAAACTGTGAAATTTAAAAAAAAAATTTATGAAATACAAGAACGATGTTCAAATGAGAATATTTAGTACAAGATTACAGAATATAAAATAAAAGAATAAAAACTTTCAAAAAATAACAAAAATTTTAAAAATGTAGATAAAAGCACCAAATAAATGTTTTCAAAAATTGGTAATTATATAAGATAAAAACTAAACAATTAGAAAAAAGGAAAAATGCTTCTTAGAAATGGAAAAATGATGATAAAAGTTAAAGAATTAATTAAAACGCAAGGAGGAACTAAAAAAATAGTGAAACGTCAAGGAAATTAAAGGAATAGGAAGAAAATGTAGAAATGTTTTTTTTGTTAATCTAACAAACTAAAAAAATGTAAAAATTACAAAAAATAAAAAGAAAGTCCACAAAAGAAACTTAAAAATCCTTAAAAAATAAAAAGGTTTAAGCAAATTAAACCAAACACATTTTTATAATATTACACTAAAAATAAGCCTAACAATAAAATTAGAAAAATAAAGAAAATCTAAAAACTTTATGGAAGAATAAGTAAATTTGCAAGAAATCTCGCAAAAAATAGACAAGATGTGAAAAAAATTGAATAAACTTACCAAAAAAATGAAAGTATTTATTTTTTAAAATATAGATATAATTATGAAAATCAACGAAATAAAAAGTTTAGTACATGTTATAGTAACGAAATTGTGTAGAATAATATTAAATAATTTGCATAAAAAGAAGAAAATTAAAGAAAATCCTAAAGTAAAAAGACAAATATAAAAAAAAAGTAAAGGGAGAAAAAATCTTTAAATTTTGTAAAAATAAGAAATTATAAGATAAAAATTAAACAGTTTCGAAAAAGTGAAATCTCTTGAAATATTGTAAAAATTAAAAAAAGGATTATTGTAAATATGAAAAGTAATTAATATTATTTAATTATTATGCACTATTTGATATGCCTGCTAAAACGGTTTTAAAATTAAGATAGATTTTTCATTTAAAAAATACAAAAATATTGATTTTACGATATTACAATTTTTAAATTAATTTAAAAATTTTACAATTTTAACATTTAAATTAAATACTTTTATCAATCACAAAACTTATATTTTTTTTTGGAGCATTTGTTTTCATTAGGAACAAAAAAAGTTTTTAAATTCAAACCGATTATTTTCATCAATAATTAAAAAACTCAATTATCCTGGATGGATTTTGCTTGTTTACATTTTATTGTAAAGTGAATTTATTTCACGTGAACTTGATTATTTCTCATGATGAAATTTAATTTTAAATTGAAAACGTTCATTGGAATTAAATTTTTTATGTTCAAATCAAATATTTTCAATAATTACAAAAACTCAATTATTCTGGAAAGATTTTGTTTATTAAAATTTAACGTAAAGTAATATTTAATAAATTTAAATTTTTAAGAAACAATTCATTCATTTGAGCTTTCAGAATTTCAAAATTGAATATTTTAGAGTAATTTTAATTTCTAAACGTTCATTTTAGTCAAATTTTTACAATAAAATGCAAGATTGTTCAAGATTTCAAACTCAAATTTTGTTGGAAATTCTAATTTCTGAACTTTTGTTTAGGGAAATCTTTTACATTGAAATCAAATATTTTTTTCTTATTTTTTTTTTGTTTTTTATTTTTTCTTTCCTTTTTCTAATTTTTCAAAATTGAATTTTTCTGGAGAACTTTTCTTTATTAATTTTATTTATAAATTTGTTTGAGACGAACATCATTATTTTAGATATGAATCAAAAAATTTAATTTCAAAAATTTCTGTTACTTTTTAGGTATTTGATAAATATTTTATGTCAAATTTGAATTTAAAAGATGAAAAAGATAAATTTCGTTCATTTGATTAGTTGAAACTTCAAAAGTATTAATTTTCAATGAAAAATTAAAAACCTAAAAAAATATTTATTTAAATTCTTTTGTGTGTGAACAAAATTTTTTTTCTAATACCGTTTCTAACCAGGTTTTTAAAAACTATGATATTTCAGTTAATAAAGACTTATTTACTCGAGAAAAAAAAATGTTTTTTACATCTTCATTATTTTGAATTTTTAAAAACCTGAATCGTTTTGCAAATTTAATTGTTTGAATAAACTCTACAAATAATTTTTATCTTTTTTTTTTTTAAACAAACAGCTATATTTGCAAAAAGGTGTAGTTTTAAAATTAGAAATAAAATTGTAGAAAATCCATCCTCGAGTGAAAAAGTTTTCTCTAATTAAATTGGCAAAATTTTTAAAAATTCAGTAAAAGCGAAATGAGAATAAAGTTTGATTGTCTGAAAAAAATGTCTAAATAAGCATTTTTTTCCAGGCTTCACATTGCTTCTAGAAAATTTATATAATTAGCTGACGAAAAATATTAATATTTCAATCATTTAAAAGCTAATTACATTTTTTATTTTATTTTTATTCTATTCAGTATTCAGGTTTACAAAATAATACCCAAAAGTAAAAAAAAAAGTTTTGCAAAAATCTGTTTTTTGTCTGTAAAATATTTTAAGATTTTATTTTATAAATTAGATGTTTTTATATGTTAAAAAAATCAGTAACTTAAAGGGCTTAAACTTTTGAAAAATCTTAGTTCTAAAGTAAATAAAAAAATGAATCACTTATCATCTACAAATTACATGACGCATGCAGAAAATAACAAATGAAAAATTCTTACGTAATTGCAATTGCTGTACCTATTAAGTAAAAGAAGATTACTGAGAGAGGAAATATTGATGTAATCCAAATGAAAATTCATAAATGTTTTGAGAAATCTCTTATTAGAAAAAATAAAAAATTAGTTTTTCCTTTACTTCAATTTATAAATTTTAACAAGATTAAAGTTCTAAAAAATGTTTCGTCAAATTTTAAATAAACTACAATTTTATTATTTAGTTATTTACACTTTAATTATTTTTTTACTCTGTAAATCTAAACTTGTCAAGGACTAATTTCAATCAAGAATTTGTTAAATAATTAATAATTAATAATAAATAAATTTATTTATTTAATTAATTAAAAATAATTAATTTTTTAAATATTTTTAAAGTTATCTTTAAATGTTTAAGTTCAGAACGTTCAAATGAACACAATTATTATTTTAACATTTTCCAAATTTAAATTTTACCAAAAATATTGCTCCGTGTAACGAAAAATTTATTTCGATATTTAAAAGATTGATTTACTTTTTTATATTTTGTCGAAAGTCATTTTCAAAAATATTTCCAAGGGGAAAAGTACGTTCAGAACTTTAGGGTAATTTTTTAAGCGACTATGAGTAATTTATTGTCATAAATAATTTAAAATTTAATCGATTATTGATTTAAAATTTACTAAAAAATTGTTTTTTTGCAGGAAAAACTCGATGTGACGCACAGGCTGATACAATTGGAGACTCGGCTGAATCAAGTGGAGGAAGAATGTCAAAGTTTGTACGAGGTAAAGAAACATACACAAAATGAGCTTCAGGAGCTGGCGGCAAAATATACGGAAGCTCAGAAGAAACTACAGGAGACCACAAACAAACTTATGGAAAGTGACGATAAACTTCAGGAGATGACAGTGCGAATGGAAGAAGAGAAGGAGCAACTCGTTAAACAGCTTAAAGATCAATCTCGCATCGAGAGAGTTCTTCAAGCAAAGCTACAAAATTCCAAATATGGTTCTATTAATGCACGCAAGCAAATTGCCGCCTTGAAGAATTACATAAGAACTTTGCAGGGCGCTAAATCAAAACTATTAATTGATGAGAATTCCGAGTCGAAGGATGACTTGAAAGATGTATTTATGATTGATATGGAGAACAATGTCACCTGGCAGGACAATCAGGTCAATTCCGAGGACTCGGAGGAAATTGTAAACTTGGACTCGGATGATTTGTCGTATAAGGATCTAATCAATGATTCTATATCGGACAGTGAAAATCTCAATGACTATATTTTACCTCCGTCTAATAAACGATTATTCAATGGAGGCTATCTGTCGATTGAGAGTTTGAATTTTGCCCTTGAGTCGGAAACTAGTGCCGAGGTCACTGGTGATGTGACATCTGTGTGCGTGACACCTGTTAAAGACGCAGAGACTAATGATTCATCATCAGATGGTGAAAAAGTCAATGAGTATATTTTGCCTCCGTCTAGAAAAACTCTGAGCAATTCCACTTTTGTGATTGAAGAGAGTCCCAATTCTGATCTTGATTTGGATGCAAACTCTGATGTTACTGAAGTTTGCAGTGTGAAATCTGTGAAAGTCCTTGAGATTAATGACTCGGCAGCAAATTGTGAAGAATTCAATGAACACGATTTACAAACTTCTAGGAGAAATATATTTATTGAAAGTCGTGTGGCTGATGATCATGAGTTGGATGCTGATTCCGAAGTTGTTGAGAATGTCTGTAACGTGACGTCTATTGAAAATGATGAATTAAATGATTCGACATCAAGTTGTGACACTTTGAAAGAGTCCACTTTGTCCCCGTCTAGAAGAACTTTAGTTAATGAAAATTACGAGCCACCTGACAGTTTAAATATCAGTTTTGAGTCGGATATTAATTCAAAAATTGACGAGTATTTTAGTAGTGTGATTGCTGAGGTGGATTCTGAGCCAATTGAGACGGAAAACATTTCAGAAGGAAAGCAAGCTGAGAATGGTAGCACGCCGCTGAAATTGGAAGTGAGATTCGCCAGTGATGAGGAAGGAAAACAGTTAGAAAGGAGGTGGGTATCTTAATATTTATGTTACTGTACTGTTTCTTTTAAAAGTATTTTTCTTTTAATACAATGCAAGAAATTATTCTCGGTAACACGTACAGTTTGAAAACAAAACTCGAGAATGAGTGACTAAGAATTTAATGACTAATAAGGTGATATGTTGCTACTTATTCTCTATTTTTTTTAGATTACGTAAAGGTCGCTTTTGTTGTAAGAATGAAGAAATTATGAGTATAATTGTTGGGAGGTAAAAATTAATTATTTAGAATATTTATTTCAAAGAATTTCATTAGGAAGAATCTTCTTTTAGTCGAGATTTCACATTTTTGAATATGTTTTCAATCGAATATAAATTAATTCGAATTTTGACTGAACAGAATTTTTAGGTCACGGAATTCATATTTAATAGAATTTTCCTTTTAAGGAAATCCTTTTTACCAACTCTTCATTTAAAAGAATTCCAATTTAAACGAATCTTAATTTAGAAGAATTTTTTTGTCACAGTAATTCATTTTTCTTTTGATTAAATATTATTTGATTAATTCAACAAGTTAATTAATTAATTTTATATATTTATTATTTATTATTTTATTTCTGTTTTAAAAATTGTTATTGCTTTAATTGCTACTGTTAAGCTTATTATTGTTTATTGTTACTTTTATTATATTTTTTTTCTACTTTCAATTAATTTAAATCTGCGGGTACATGTTTTATGCTATATTTTGAATTTTTTATTACTTAAACGATTTCTTAATGTATATATTTTTATTATTGTCCTCATGGATTTCCTAGAACAAATAAATAAATTTTTATTTTACAGAATTTTAGGTTAATTGAATTTTTAAATAACAGAATATTCATTCAGTGCGAATTGACATTTGATAGAAAACTTAAAATGCAGAATGTTCATTTGTCCGAAATTGCAAATTGCCGAAAAAGTATCAGACAGAAATATTTTGGCGCGAATTTTGTAATTGACCAATCAGAAAACATGAAGGAAATTACAATTGGTCAATTTCGAAATTCGCGCCAAAATATTTCTGTCGGCTATTTTATCGGCCATTTGCAATTTCGGACAAATGAATATTCTGGTATTTAATAATTCGATTAACCTACAATTCTGTGAAATAAAAAATTCTTTTGAATGAAAAATTGGTTAAAAGGATTTCTGTAAAATGAAAATTCTGTTAAATATGAATTCGGTGACGTAAAAATTCTGTTGGCTCAAAATTTGGATTATTTTATGTTCTATTGAAAACATTCGAAAATGTGAAATTTCGACTAAGAGAAGATTCTTTCTAATAAAATTCTATGAAATAAAAATTCTAAATAATTAATTTTAGAACTTAATCACACCTCCCTAAATGTTTTTAATTTAAATTGGTTAAGCAGGGATCGTAGATTCATCTTTTTTTAATTTTGTCATGCCTATTTATTTTGTTTTTACTTATTTACTATTTTTAATTATGTTTTTTATTTTTGACAAATATTATTCCGGTAATTTGTGAGTTATAACACCACAAATTTTTTCCTTTTTAAATTGATTCAATTGATCCAAGATTCAATTTACATATCCAAATTTCAATTAACATTTTAATCGAGTCTAAATTTATTTCGTCAACATTTTATTGATGGAAATTGTGATTTCTAAATTTAATAAAAATCTAAAATTTAAATTCATTGTTACTTTAATCAAACTCTAATTCAGTCGATTCTAATTTTAAGGAGGTTTTCTCCATTGACATAACCTCAAATTAAAAATATCTTTTCCCACCCAATGAAAATATTGTTAAAATTAGTTTCACTAAATTTTGAAAGACCCGGTTGTACATTTTTTAGAAAAAATTAGGTTGAGCTAAAATTTGTTATTAAATAATAATTATTTAACATTTAATGCCTTTTCTTTAAATCTTATTAAAATCTGTGATTTTCATCCAATTTTAACAAATGATGGCTTATTTTTCTCGTTGAAATATTCTCTACAATTTTTTTGTTGAGTTTTGTTAAAGAATATTTTGTTTAAAAGTTATTAAACAAATAAAAATTGGATTTCTACGTATTTTTTTATTTATTTATTTAAAAACGTCGCCTCAAGTTTTAAACATAATAGTATTTAACAAAATCTAACAAAAAAATTGCAGAGAATGTTTCAACGAGAAAAATGAGCTATTATTGATCAAAATTGGATGAAAATTACAGATTTTGACCAGATTGAAAGAAAGAGCATAAAATGTCAAATATTTATTATTTGACAACAAATTTTAGCTCAACCTAATGTTTTCTAAAAAATGTACAACTAGATCTTTCAAAATTTGGTGAAATTGATTTTCAAAATATTTTTATTTGGGGTGAAAAACGACTTTCTAATTTGAGGTTATGTAAATGGAGAGAACCTCCTTAATTTATTAAAATTTTTTTCATATTAGTTTTCAATTGCTCGAAATTTTAAACAATCTTAATTTTAGAGTCTTAACATATTTATAGAATAAATTTTTTAATGATTCTAAATTTAATTTATTCTAATTTCAAGGTATTTAAATTTCAGTTTATTCAAATTTTGATTGAATACAATTTATTTTAGTTTATTTTTCAATTTATTATACTATGAAATATATTTTTTAGTAAATACTTTAATTAGTGAACATTTTAACACAGAAATCGCAGGATTTTTTTGCTTTAAATTTCAATTTAAGCACATTTTAATTGCATCAAATTTGAATTAATCTTAATTTTTATTGGTGGAAATTTTGAGACGAAAATCACAGAAATTATATTAACATAATTTTTATTTAGTCCAAAAGTAAAAGTACAAAAAACAAAATTTTATCATTTTTTTTATTTGAAATAGTGAGTATGTATTCTGAAAATTTATCCAGTAATGGTCGTTAATTATGGACTTTTTGGAATTTTTATTTCAAATTATAATTTATGCGAATTTTAATAGATGAAAATTAGTTATTTGTCTTTTTTTTTTTAATAATTCGTATTTTCACCTATTTTAAAGAAAAAAAAAAAACTACAATGATCCCTGTTTTCGTTTTATGTCTATAATATTTTTAATTTTTATTTTAAGACTGAAATAATGGATGATAATAATAAGAATATTTAATAATATTGAAATCATTTATTTCGAAATACAAAAATGGCCTTTATGTCAAATTTTAGAATTTGGGAAATATGTTGGAACACAGTTTTTAAGGTGTACTGCTATATTAAAAAATAATTCACTTAAGTTCAATTGAACAATTTAAGTAGTTAATGAAGAATTTGTTATTAATTAATTTTTGGATTTACTGGATATTTAGTGAATTAGATTAAAGTTATCAGAAGTTAGAGTTACTTTGTAGAGCTATAAATTCTTCTCTATTATTAGATTATTCTCTCAATGGATGCCAAATCTGTAACTTGAGAGAATTTTTTAAAATTTACTGTTAAATATACAGTAATTTAGTTTCATTTACTATTTAATTACTATTCTCTACTTAAACATTCTATCTTGCTTCTTTATTTCATTTTTATTTTGTTTCTGTATTTTTAATTCAATTTATTTATTTCTATATTACACATGAATATTTTCCAAATTTTATTTGATTGAAAAATACAAATTATGATATTTAGATATTTAAGAATGTTCTCTTCATTTATATAATCTCAAACTAGAAATTCATTTTTCACCCGAAATAAAAATAGTTTTTAAATCAATTTCACCAAATTTTGAAAAACCCCGTTATACATTTTTCAGAAAAAAGTAGGTTGATCTAAAATTTGTTGTCAATTAATAATTATTTTACTGTTACATTTTATATTTTTTTTCTCACTCTAATTAAAATCTGTAATTTTCATCCAATTTTAACAAATAATAGCTCATTTTTCTCGTTGAAACATTCTCTATATTTTTATTTGGTAGATTTTGTTAAATATTATTTTGTTTAAGCAATAAATAAAAACAAATATTATTTGTCTAATAACTTTTAAACAACATATTCTTTGACAAAACACAAAAAATAAAATTGTAGAGAATGTTATAATGAGAAAAATGAGCTATTAATTGTTAAAATTTGATGAAAATCACAGATTTTAACTAGATTCATAGAAAAAGCATAGAAAGTTGAATAATTAATATTCAACAACAATTTTTTGCCTAAGCTAATTTTTTTAAAAAAAATGTACAACTGGTTCTTTCAAAATTTATTGAAACTAATTTTGATAATATTTTCATTTTGTTAAAAGGGACATTTTTTAGTTTGAGGTTATGTCAATGGAGAAAACCTCCTTAATAATTTTTTGATCTTGAATTAAAGAGAAAAGTCTGAAAAAATAATAAAAACTAAAGTTTTTTCTTTTTCAAACACAAAATGCACATTTTGTTGTAATTTTTTGAAGTCAAAATGTGAAGAATATTTTTTACAAAATGAGTAACTAAAAATTATTATTCAAATTTAAATATTTATTTTATTTTCCTATTTTATAACTAATTAAAAATATACACTTATTTAAAAATTAATAATTTTGTTTTTCTCGACAGATTTGAATTGGGTAGCATCAAGACCGACGAAGCTGACTCTGAAAGTAATAGTTCTGATTCTCAGGATTCTCCTACAAATCCAATTCGATCAATCACGGTAACAGTGAAAGAAGAAAAAGAAGAGGATAAAAGTGATGAAAAACTAGAAAAGTCGGAAGTAGATTTTGAAGGCGAGCATTTAGAAGGCGAATATATTAAAACTTTGAAACCCCTAAGTAAGAGTGATTCTTCTCGAACTGTACAAGTACACGAGTTTATTCTCCAAAGTCTTATAGGCCGTTTAGACTCTCTGAAGGAAGAGGACAGTCAAGAAGCACAAAATATTGTTAATCGAGAATTGGAGGAGCTGAAAGATTGGTTAATGCGTGAACAAAATGAAATTGTTTTAAATAAGTTAAAAGATATTTATTATCGTTCGAAAAATGAGACTAATCGCATGCAAGAGGTGAATGAAGAGCTAGTTATTCTCAAAGAAAAGTACAATGCCTTTGCGGAGGAAAAAGCCGAACTTGTCAAGAATTATGTAACTCTTAAAAGTCAATGTGGTGATCTATTAAATGCAACTTATACAGTGCCGATTCATTACGTCGCGCCAATCGCTTTGGCGCTGGTTTGGCTGCTACTCGAGAAATTATTTTAATATTTTCTATTCTTGTATATAAATCTCTCCAAGAGGGAGCCCCCATTTTTTCTCGTTGAGCTCAAATGACGAACTGTGAAAATATCTATAAGAAATTCTCATTGGAGTCAAGAATTTTTTTTTAAAAAAAACCACAAATAAGTGCAGTGTACATATTATATATTTAAATTTCGATTTTTATAAAGAAACTGACTATAGATTTCATCGTTCAGGAAATGTGAAATTCTATTATTTCATATAGTATTGAAGTAAAATCAAACAATTCGTTAATATTAAGTAATACGCAAAGAATCTTTGAATTCGAGGAATTAGACAAAAAAAAAAAAAGAAACACAAGTCTTATTAAATGTTCATTGCGCTGCCAATCTTAATATCATATCTTCCCGGACGTAAGGAGTATTATCGTCGAATATTGCACGTTTATTGAAATCAGACCTTTTTATAAAAAAGTTTATTGTTTAATCTCACAATGTTAAAGTTATTATTTTTGTCAAGTTATTGTTGTTTCTTTTTAATGGGTTAAAACTTATATATTTCTTCTCTCTCTCTCTCTTTTTTTTTTTTTACTTGACTGCTTCCTGAAAGGATGTAGATAAAAATTATCGTACTGCACATTATAGTGAGATATTTAATTTTTAAAGCGTGCTTCTTTCTAATTGTATAAAGTCAATTGTTTTTATATTTATATTTTCTGATTATTATTGTATTATCTCTTGTATATTGGATTTATAAGATGACTGTTCAAACAAAGTGCGAAGAAGAAAAGTCGATCCGTCTTTATACTCTTTATTATTATTTTTTTTTCCTTTGTTGTTTAACTTTATGAACTTAGACCAATAGTTCATTTTGTCAGACCACTTTAAAACATCTTTGCATACTCAAATTTAAATTATTCATTGGTCTGTCACTGGAATGAATGGCCTAGGTGTTGTTTTGTATTTTTTAATGAATTCTAGTTACACTTTTCTATTAAACCTTTTTATACAAAAATTATTAACGCTCACACTCTACCTTGTAATTTCATTAGTTATTTAGAGTGCCATTATATCAAAACAAAACAAAACAAACAAACAAACAAAAAAAATGAAATAAAACAAAAATTTGCCATGACTTCAATTATTATTGAAAATAACTGAATGTAATGAAAATTCTATTTTGGAAAAAAATGCAGCTCGCCTGCACAAAAATTAATTGTAACCGATTTTTCGGACGATTGAAGCAATAAAATTAGGTGCAGACAGTAAATTTTGTATATAATATTGTTGATATTATCTACATATGTAACAGTCATTATATTAAAAGGATTAAATTAGTTAAAATTTCTCAAGTTCCCTGAGTTGTTATTTTAGCCTTTCAAGGCGGCCTTTCCAATTCCATAATCTCCTTTTTCTTGTCAGTCTCGTGGAAATTATTTTTATTACCTACACAAATTTGTGAAAGTAAATGTTTTAGCGATCCCAGAGAATCGATTATGTTATTTAACAAAGTTTAGTATAGGAATCACAGATTTGCACTTTTTTCATCTATTTTATATTTTGCCGTATTTTTAAACTATTTCGTTAATTTTTCACCTATTTTGTTACATTTTTTTACATCTTATTATGCAAGTTTCAGGTTATTTAAAATTTAATAAATTTACTTTTTTAATTAAACTAAATTTTAAATAATCTGAATAAATCTAAATCTTAACCAAATTTTAAAATACAAATCGACTCTAAATTTAATTCATTAGAATTCTAAACGATTTGTATTTCAATTAATTTTATTATTAATCAGCTCAGATTCTAAATTTATCCAAACTTTAAATTGTAATCGATTTATATTCCAATTAATTCTAATTTTTATCTGTCAAATCATTTTGTGGTGAAAATTTGAATCGATTCTAAATTTAGTTCATTCGAACTCTAATTAATTTTAATTGATCATGAAAGTATAAATCACCCAGAGTCAAATTATTTGTTATTTACGATTTTAATAGTCTTATAATTCCACTTGACGACTCGATTCGTTACTAGACTGACAAAGACTGACGTCTTTGTTGATTGTATGTACAAAGCACACATTATTTAATTTCGTTTTTATCTTTTAAAAAAAAAGGTTACTAATGTATTTTTCAATTAGATATTTAAATAATTTTCATAATAACAATTCTAAATCAAAACTGTGTATATTTAGTTTGAAACCTTTCCAGAAATATCTAAAAACCAGAGCAAATTCATCATTTGTTTTAAATGTTCTTACGTATTCTGCAGTCATAAATATTTATGTTGTAATGAATGCACGTCCTTGTTTTCTCAGAATCAGTTCATTTTATTCTCCAATCATGTACAACACGAGAATTAGAGAAAATATGTTGTGATTTGGAATTTAAAAAAAGGAATTTTTTTTACTGAAAATTCGAAAATTTTAATTTTGCTCTATTGAAATAACCTTAAAGTTAATAGAAAGTGGTTTTTCACATTAAATAAAAATAGTGTTATAATTGATTTTATCGATTTTTTTTAAAAATCTTTCATTCCATTTTGAAAAATATATTTTGTTCCTTGAAACATTCTTTAGAATTTTATTTGTTGGATTTTGTTAAGTACTTTGTTTTTAAAAAAAATATAAAAACCAAATTTTATTTGTTTAATAACTTTTGAATAAAATATTAACAAAACCCAATAATTAATATTGTAGAGAATTATTAAAATTAATTTCAACAAATTTTGAAAGATTAAGTCTTACAGTTATCAGGAAAAATTAGTTTGGGTCAAAATTTGATGTTAAATAAGAATTATTTAACATTTTAAGATTTTTATTTTATTCTAGTGGAAATCGAACTTTTATTTAATTTTAAGAAATATATTTTCTCATTTTTCCTATTGAAACATTTTCTAAAATTTTATTTCTTAGGTTTTGTTAAATATTTTATTCAAAAGTTATTAAACAAAAAAATTTTGATTTTTGTATATTTTTTAAACGAAACATTGAATAAAACCAAACAAATAAAATTGTAGAAAATGTTTTAAATAGAAAAATGAGCTATTGGTCAAAATTAAATGAAAATTATAGATTTAAAGAAAAAAACACAAAATGTTAAACAATTATTTTTTGAAAACAAATTTTGGTTGAACCTAATTTTTTTTATAAATGTAAAACTCGATCTTTTAAAATTTGGTAAAATCAATTTTAATAATATTTGTACCTAAAAGTCTCATATTTAGACAATTTTACCCTAAAATCAGCTATTTTTCACGAAAATATATTTAAAGTCAAGGTATCAAGAGATTCTCAATTATTTTCAATCTTTATATTTTTACTATTTTTTCAATCTTCAATTATTTCTATCATTTTTAAATTACTTTCTCCAATTTTTAATTTATTAAATTACATTTTAATATGTTTCCTGAATTTTCAGTCCTTCATCTTACATTTCAATTGTTTTCTTCAATTTACAATTATTTTTATCATTTTTTAATTTTTTTCTACAATTTATATATTTATTTGTATTATTATTTAATTAATTTCATAAACTGTCAATTATTTTTTTTAATTTTAATTATTTTTTCTACTTATTAAATATTTTCATTATTGATCAATTAATTTCCAAAACTTGGAATTATTTTTTTACATTCTAATTTGTTTCATCATTTTTTTATTGTATCATTTTTCAATTATTTTATTGAATTTCAAAATTTTTTTGTAATTTTATCACTTATTTTTCATAAATTTTATTTATTTTCTTTAATTTTCAATTATTTCTATAATTTTGAAAATATTTTCTCAAATTTTTAGTTTTGAAAAGTAGTTTTGCACACACTTTCTACATTTTTAATTTATTTATCTCAATTTTCAGTTATTTGTATTATTTTTCAATTATTTCCACAAGTTGTAAATTGATTTCTTTAATATTTAAATTTTTTTCTCCAAATTATAATTTTTAAAATTATTTTTTAACTGATTTACTAAACCTTTAATTGTTTTTTTCAAATTTACAATTACAATCGGAGTTTTGTAATTAATTTCCTAAATTTTCAATTATTAATCTCAAATTTCAATTATTTTTAAAAATGATTATTTTTGCCATTTTTTAATTATTTCCTTTAATTTGAGATATATATTCTGTAATTTTTTTAAATTTTCTTCTCAATTCTTGATTGTTTTCTTCAATTTTCAAATATTTTCTTAATTTTCCATTATTGTGTATTAATATTTTATTATTACATTATTGGGTATTATTTGTGTATAAAAATAATTTTTAATCATTTCAATAATCATTTTAATAATTTTTTAATCATTTAATCTTATAATTTTACAATTTTTTTTCTTCAATTTTTAATTCTTAAAATTATTTTCAATTTGATTTCCTTAACTTTCAATTATTAATCTTACATTTCAATTCATTTTTTTTCAATGTTCAATTTTTTTTATAACCTTTTCATTGATTTCTTTGATTTTAAATTACCTTTATAATTTTTTATTTAGTTTCCTAAATTTTCAATTATTTTTCTCAATTCTGGATCGTTTTTATCCATTTTGGATTTTTTCTCAATTCTCATCATTTTCAAATTAATTTTTTCAATTTTGAATCAGTTTCTCAATTTTCAATTATTGTCAGTTTATTAATTCTCAGTTGTTCCTATAATTTTGCAATTATAGAAACAATTTTTAATTTTTAAAATTATTTTTAAATTGATTATTAAATCTTTCATTATTTATCTCATATTAGAATTCTTTCTTTTGATTTTTATTAGTTTTATAATCTTTTAATTATTTTCTTCCAATTATTACCTAATTATGTGAATCATTTTTTAATACATTTCCTAAATTTTCAATTTTTTTTTTAATTTACCATTATTCTTATCTTTTTTTTATTAATTTTTTCTCACAGTTTACACATATTCTGTACTCTTTTAAATTATATTTCTCATTTCTCAATTATATTCTTCAATTGTCAATTATTTTTATTATTTCTCAATTATTTGCCTCAATTTTCAATTATTCTCATCATTTATATTTCAATTATCTTGAATTTTCAACTATTTCTAAAGTTCTATTTGTAATTATTATTAATCAATTTTAAATTACTCTCTACAATTTGTAGTTATTTTCCCTCTTTTTTTTTATTAATTTGAAAATTTAGTAATTATATTTTTTTATCCTACTACTTTGTTGAAACCATCTTGAAAACTTAATTTTCAAAAACCATTTATTTATCAAAAAAATTTCATGTCAGATTTTTTCTTTTTCAGAACAAGAATTATCTTTGGTAAAGGAGAGAAAGGATAAAAAAGAGGATTTAATTTAGAAAAAAAAAAAAAATTACCAGAAATGCTTCACTAATGAAGAAAAAGCCAAACAGTGTATCAGGAGCCCAAGGAGTTGGAATGGCTGGTGGTTTAAATTCAAATAGGGAATCATCGCCCTATCGGATTTGCAGAGATTTTCTTCGCAATGTTTGCCATAGAGGCAAACGCTGCAAATATCTTCACGAAAGGTCGGACGATAGTCCCGTTGATGAATACACATTTTGTCACGATTTTCAAAATGGCATGTGCAATTGGCCTGGATGTAAATTTCTTCACTGCACCGAGAGCGAGGAAAAGCATTTCAGAGCAACTGGTGAATTGCCGCCTCACATTCTCAGCAAACTGAAAAATAATAGCGAGAAAGAATTGCCGGTTTGCAAGGATTTTATTAAAGGAAATTGTCAGAGGGTAAATTGCAAATTTAGACACTATAAAAAAGATGAGCCACAGCTGAATATGATTCCTGTTTTGCAAATGAATCCGCCAAAACCTCAGCACATTTTCAATGGATCTAGCAGTGGAGAAAATCGGAGATTTGAAGAAGATAGAAGGTGGGAATTTTTTTTTTTTTTTAAAAGAGGAATTAATTCGATTCTTTGGATTATAATTTATATTAAATAGAGTCATATTTTAAACTATTGAAATTTTATTCGAGTCGAGTTTCAATTGATTTAAATTTTAATCGATTTTAATTTAAAATCCGAATATTATAAATTTAATTTAGTCAAATTTTAAATAATACAAAGTCATTATAATTTAAATAAATACCAAACGTCAATTAACTCATATTCCAATTTGTTCAAATTTTTAAATTTCAATTAATTTAAATTTAAATGCATATTTATATTAATTATATTTAATATAAATTATTATTTATATTATATAGATTATTTAATACTATTTTATACAATTTTGTTATTATAACATTCATTAAACTCTTTATTTCATTGATTTTTATAATTATCTATTTCCATATTATTAAAAATAAATACGCTCATTTTTTTGTAAATTTATTCAATTTGTTTTCACATATTGTCTATTTTTTGCGAGATTTTTTGCAATCTTACTTATTCTTTCATAAAATTGTTAAATTTTCTTTATTTTTCTAAATTTATTGTTGGACTTGTTTTAAGTATAATATTATAAAAATGTTTTTGGTTTAATTTGCCTAAACTTTTTTGTTTTTAAAGGATTTTAAAATTTTTTTTGTGGACTTTTTATTTATCTTTATATGGACATTTTTTTATTAATTTTTTATTTTTTAGTAGATTCTAACCGAATTTTATTATTTTTTGTACTTTTTACAGTTTGTTAGATTAATTAATTAATTTTGTATTTTTTAATTTTTTTTTCTTTATTCATATATTTTAATGTTTTTTTAATTTTAATTTTAATTTTTTTAATTAATTTTATTTGTTATTTTGAATTTTAAAAATTTTTTTTTTTAATGTCCGTTAATAGTTTAATTTTTTGAAAAAATTTCTATTCTTTTATATGTTTTTGTCCCTGTTTCATTCTTGTGTTGTTTTTTTTTTAAGTTTTTCTTCATTTTTTTTAATAATGTCCATTACATTTTTCTTTTAAAAGAATTCTCTTTTTTTTTTTAATATGTAGTTTGTTTTGTTATCTCTTTACATTCTTTTTTTTTATTTATATTTTTTTATTTTTTTGTTGTTTTTACTTAATTTTCTTAATTTTGCGATCATATAAACTTGAAGATACTTTTCGAAATTTTCTTTTTTATTCGACATAATTTATTTGATTTTGATTAAATGTTTTATTCTTCATTATTTCTTATTAAATGTTCTCAGTTTAAAAAATAAACTATTTACAAAAAAACATTTGGAGATTTCATATACTTATATTTAAAAAAATTATGATTTTTATCAGCCCTGATTTCAATTTATCTACGTGAATTTCTTTAAAATTCAATTTATTTAAATTTCAATATATAGAAACTGTATATTCAATTAAAATTTGAACTGATGAAAATTGTAATTGTGTACAAATTTTAATCAATTTTTTATTTAAATTATACACAATTCAATTTATCTAATTCTTAATTTATCAAACAATCAATCTATGTATTCAAATTTTATTTAATTTAATTTTCATTTGATTCAAATTTTTATTTATCCAAATTTCAAACCTGTTCGAATTTTAATTTACGATTCAATTTTCAGTAAATTCTAATCTTGTGTTTTTAAAACATTTTATTAATTGTTTATTGATTACAATTTTAATTGATTTTATATTTATTTCATTCAAAAGTTATAGTTTTTATTAACATTTTTAAATATTCTGTAAAAATGTACATGTTTCTCAAACTCTTGTCCCGAAAGCTGTTTTTCTTCCTTTTCTCTTTTTGTTGAAAATGTATTGTTTTATTAGAAATTTAATAATTTCTGTATTAACTTGAAAATTGACTTATTTGAAATTCAATGATTTTTGCTAAAAATTTAACTGTTGTTATCAATAATTATTTATTTTTATTTGCGTGTTCAAACAGTTTTTACAAAAATTGCTCTCCTGAGTTGATTGATGCAAAACCGAATAAAAAAATAATTATTTAATAAACAAAAAAAATTGAAAACAATGCAAAAAAAAGTCTGTAAAAGTTTGAAAAGTTATAAAGATTTTATAATATTAATTTGGAGAATAAAGTCTGGAAAGTTAAGGAATTTATAAAATTAAATTGAGGTTTATTTAGAAATCTATTTAGAATAGATTTATTTAGAAAACTAGATTCAAACCGAGAAATAACCGAAAATTTGGTCAATTAAAATAAGTAGACACCTTGAAAATAAATCTTGATTATTTTAAAATAAATTCAAAATTCTGAATTACAATTAAATTAAAAAAAAAAATACATTTGACATAAGGATTTTTAAATCGAATATGCCCATATATTGATTTAGATAATTTATCCTCGATATTAAAAATTCAAAAACTTGTAATTGTTTATTTTTGCGCTTTATTTACAAAAATAGAATCTCAATAAATTGTTCACTCTTGAGAAATAAATCTTATGCTTTCAACGTGAAAATTTATGGTGCATTCTTATTTCGAATATATAGATATTTAAATATGCTAGTAGAATATTAATAGGCCACTAGTTACGTAAGTGCTACTAGTTTAAATTATAAGCGTCTGTTTGAGATATGTCTTGAAGTGAATAACTTTACAGCACGAATACTGCGCATCTGTTTTTAATCCAGAAATTAATCTCTTTAGATTATAATTACTCTGAGGTAGTTTTTAGTAGCTTTGAGTTTTAAGATTTTAGTTGTAGAATATTGCAGCTTTAAAAATTGTCGGTTAGAAATTTTGTAAATAGAAAATCCTATCAAATGTTTATCTTAAAAATATTGAAT
Organism: Ganaspis brasiliensis; assembly: GCA_037103525.1. Taxonomy (NCBI): domain Eukaryota; kingdom Metazoa; phylum Arthropoda; class Insecta; order Hymenoptera; family Figitidae; genus Ganaspis; species Ganaspis brasiliensis. The sequence goes on along the minus strand of JAZKLR010000055.1, from coordinate 145,969 downwards.
TTTTAAACTATTATTATTAATTATTTGTAATTAACAAATATAGTATAAAAATAAAAATAAATTCTTTATTATACTTTAAAATAACAATATAATATTTTTTTCAGTTTTCAATGGCAAATAGAAGATCATCCCGTACTTCAAAATAATGGATATAGTGCTTCTTCACATGCTACTGATTACCTAGGACCTCCAGAACCAAAAAGAAGATTAATCTCCAGCGAAGCTCTTTTACACTTTGAAACTTCACAGTTAGTTGGACAACATCCTCCTCAAACTGTTACTCCAGGATATTATTATCCAGTAATACCGAGAAATGAAGCCAGGGCTATTGTTCTCGAAGATGAAAATGCATTACTAAGAAAGAAAATAGAGGAATTAAAGAAACAGGTACGATATTAATAGTATTTTGTACAATATGTCGAGAAAGAGAATTAAATTTGCTGCCTCGAGAGCAGCAATCACACGAGTAAGGTTTCTATCGATTCAGGAAATTGCCGGAAATTTGTAAAAATATCCGTGAATTTGCAAAAATACCAGGAATTTGTAGATAAATCTTAAAAATTTGAAATTTAATTTTGTATTTTTTATAAAATTTGCAAAATTGAACCAGTAGAGATTGTCAGAATTCGATCTAAACATTTTTGGTAGGACAAAAATCGCAAATAATATTAAATTTTAATATTTTAGGGTCATTATAATTTAAATACATTTCAAACGTCAATTTTTAAATTACTTTTAACTTTCGAATTTCAAATAATCAAACCTCAATTTTGAAACATCAATAAATTATTTTGAGCATGTTCATTCTTCTTCTATTTCTCAGAATTTTTTAAAAATATATCACTTTTTTGAAACTGTTTAGTCATCTTCTAATTTCTTATTTTTGGCAAAAATGTATTCAGTAATTTGTATTTTTTCGTAATTAATTCATGTTTCCGTTTTGAAAATCTTTTGATATTTTCTTTTTAGTTCTTGTTTTTTCTACTTTAGAATTTTTTCTAATTTTCTTGCTTTTTAAACGTTTCCTATTTTTCTTCAAATCATTTATAAAATTCTTACCGTAGTTTCAATTCTTTATTTTTTTATTTTTTATTTTTATTTGTTAGGAGAAAAGGAGGGTGGACTGTTTGTTTATTCTTTTACATTTTTATATTTTTTTTTTTTTTGCTTTTCTCCAATTTTCTTATTTTTGCGTTCATAAGGATTAATTTTTTTTCAATTGTAATTGTTTTCTGCAATTTCGATCCATTATGAATTTCTAGTTATTTTTCTATAGTTACATCCAACTTTTTCAATTTACTTTCTTCAATTTTTTATTATTTTCTTCAAATGTTAATAATAATTTAGCTTCTAATATGTGTTCAACTAATGTTTCAATTTTCAATTTATTATTTCTTCAAATTTTCAATTATATTTTTAATTTTTTTCACACTTTTCTTCAATTTTTATTTTAGTCCTGCACTTTTTTAATATAATTAGAGTATAAAATCTCCAAATGTTTATTTGTAAGTAGTTTATTTTTTAAGCTGAGAACATTTATTAAAAAATAATGAAGAATAAAACATTTAATCTAAATCATATAAATTATCTCGAATAAATTAGAAAATTCCAAAAAAATATCTTCAACTTCATATGATCGCAAAATTAAGAAAATTAGGTAAAAGTAGCGAAAGAATAATAAATTATAAAAAAAAACCAAGAACTTAAGAAGATAAGAAAACAGTTCATTAAAAAAAATAAGAAAATCCTTATAAATAAAAAAAAACAATTATTAAAAAAATAAAGAAAACTTTTAAAAAACAGCAGAAGAATAAAACAGAGACATAAAAATATTTTAAAAAAAAGTAGAAACTCTTTTCAAAAAACTAAACTATTTACGGGCATTTGTTTTTAAGGAAAATTATAATTATATAAGAAAATTGAGAAGTTTAAAAAACGTAGATTAAAGCATCGAATAAATGTTTTCCAAAATTCGTAATTATAATATAAAAACTAAACAATTTAAAAGAAAGAAAAATGTTTCTAAGAAATGGAAAAAAAATGCCAAAAATTAAAGAATTAATTTAAAAAAAATATATGTAAAAAGTTCAAAAAATAATAAAATTTGGTTAGAATCTAAAAAAAAATTAGAATTAATAAAAATAAAATGAAAGAAACTTAAAAGTCCATTAAAGATAAAAAAAGGCAAATTAAACCAAAAACTTTTTATAATATTTCACTTGAAACAAATCCAACAATAAATTTAGAAAAATAAAGAAAAACTAACAATTTTATTAAAGAATGAGTAATTTTGCAAAAAATCTCTCAAGAAATAGACAAATGTCAAAACAAATTTAATAAAATTATAAATAAAAAGAGCGTATTTATTTTTAAACGTATGGAAATAATAATGAAAATCAACGATATAAAAAGTTTAGTGAATTTTGTAATAACAAAACTGTGTAAAATAATATTAAATAATTTGCATAAAAAAATTCAGGTAAAAATTTAAATTTCATAAAAATATACTGAAAGATTGTAATTCACAAAAATAAATAAAAAATGTATATAAAGATGAATAAAAAGCCCACAAACGAAATTCAAAAATCCTTTAGAAATAAAAAAGTTTAGGCAAATTAAACCAAAAACTTTTTAATAACTATTGCATTTAAAACAAGTCCAACAATAAATTTAGAAAAAAGAAGAAAATTTAACAATTTTATTAAAGAATAAACAAGTTTGCAAAAAAATATCGTAAAAAAATAGACAAATGTCAAAACAAATTGAATAAAATTAAAAAAAAGTGCGTATTTATTTATTTTTAAAAATATGGAAATAATAATGAAAATCAAGAAAATAAAAAGTTTAGTGAATGTTATAATAACAAAATCCTGTAAAATAATAATAAATAATTTGCATAAAAAGAAGAAAATTATAGAAAATCCTAAAATAAAAAGACAAACACAAAAAAGAAAAAAATATCAAAAGTAAAAGGAGAAAAAATCTTAAAATTTTGTAAAAATAAGAAATTATAAGATAAACTCTCTAAATTTGAATTAGTTAAAAATAACTAATTATTAGTAAAATCGTAGTTGAGTTTTTGTTTCTCCAATTAGTTAAAAATAACTAATTATTAGTGAAATATGACTAATTAATAGTAAAAATATAACTACTAAATAGTTAAAATTTGACTAATTGAATTAGTAATCATAATTTTACTAAAATATTAGTAATTTTGACATAACCTAAAAATGAATTTGACTAATATTTAGTTATTTTTTACTAAATGGTTAGTAGAAATATAACTTTTTTAATTAGTGACTGAGTTTTTGTTTTCAAATTAGTTATTTTTAACTAATTCAGATTTAGAGATAAATTCACTATTACTCAATTAAAAAAAAAACTCTTCTCACTTTCTTATAGTAAAATCATAATTATTATTATTATATACAATTATTTTCTTTAAATTTCAATTATTTTGGACATTTTTTAATTAGTTTCCTCTAATTTTAATTACTTTTTTAATTATTAGTGTCTACAAATTTTCAATTTTTAAACCAGTATTGTCAATTACTTTCGTTGTCTTTCAGTTTTTTCATCAAATTTCAATTGTTTTTGTTATTATTCATATATTTTTATCATTTTTCAATTATTTTCTGCATATTTCTATTAGTTTCGACATTTGAAAATTATTTTCATCAAATTTCAATAATTTTTTTCAATCATTTTCTTTATGGTATTAAACTTCTCAATTTATTACACAGTTTTCAATTTTTTTCTACGAATTTCAATTATTTTCTACAAATTTCAGCAATTTTCTTCAATAATTTTATTATTATGTATCAATCATTTTTAAATACTTTACACCAATTGCCAATTAATTTTTACAAAATATTCAATTATTTATCTCAAATTTCCATTATTTTTGTTATTTTTCATGTATTACCTTCAAATTTAAACTTTTTGTGATTTCTAAATTATTTTCTTCAAATTTCAATTGTTTTTGTCATTTCTAGACTATTTTTTCCCATTTTCAATTATGTTTGTCATTTTTAAATTGTTTCTTAAAATTTTCAAATAACCTAATAATTTCTCAATTGTTGTTAACTTTTTGTATTTTCGACATTGTTTTATTACTTTCTCCAAATTTTATACTTATTTTCTTATATCTTTAAATTATTAATAATAATTAATAATTTAAATAATAATAATTTCTTACTTCAATTTTCATTTATTTTTGTCATTTCTCAAATTATTTTCAAATTTTATTTATTTTTATCATTTTTCAAGTCTTTTCTTTAAATTTTATATTTTTTACTTAATTTTTAATTAGTTTTGTCATAATTATTTGTCTCAAATTTTTATTATTTTTCACGTATTACCTTCAAATTTAAATCTTTTGTGATTTCTGAATTTTTTTTTCAAATTTCTATTATCTTTGTTATTTCTCGACTATTTTTCCTATTTTAAATTATTTATGTCATTTTTTAATTGTTTTTTGAAATTTTCAATTCATTTAGTCATTTCTCAATTAATATCAATATTTTGGACATTTTTTTTATTACTTTCTCCAAATTTTATACTTATTTTCTTATATCTTTAAATTATTTTCATGAATTTTTTTAATTTCTTACTTCAATTTCCATTTATTTTAGTCATTTCTCAAATTTTTTTCAAATTTTAATTATTTTTATTATTTTTCAAGTCTTTTCTTTATATTTTTTATTTTTTACTTAATTTTTAATTAGTTTTGTCATAATTATTTGTCTCGAATTTTTATTATTTTTGTTATTTTTCACGTATTACCTTCAAATTTTAATTTTTTGTGATTACTCAATTATTTTCTTCAAATTTCTGTTATTTGTATTATTTCTCGACTATTTTTCCTATTTTAAATTATCTTTGTCATTTTTTAATTGTTTTTTTAAAATTCTTAATTAATTTAGTCATTTCTCAATTAATATCAATATTTTCGACATTTTTTCATTATTTTCTCCAAATTTTATACTTATTTTCTTACTTTTTTAAATTATTTTCATAAATTTTTTTAATTTCTTACTTCAATTTTCATTTAATTTGTTCATTTTTAAATTATTTTTGTCATTTGTCAATTGCTTTTTATTTTTAAATTTAATTATTTTTATCATTTTTTAAGTATTTTCTTCAAATTTCAATTTTTACTGTGATTTTGCAAATTATTTTGTCATTATGCAATTATTTTCTTTAAGCGTCAATTTTTATCTACAATTTTTCAAATATTGTTTTCTAATTTTTATTTTGTTTCTCCATTTTTCAATTTTTTATGTCATTTTTTAAGTCTTTTCTTCAAATCATAAACTTTTTACATAAGTTTAAATTAGTTTTATAATCTTTCTTTCTTTTTTTTTTTGGGTTCAATTATTTTTGTCATTTATCGACTATTTTTTCCATTTTTTGATTATTTTTGTAATTTTCAATTATTATTGTCATTTCTCAATTGTTATTTTTTAAATTTTAATTATTTTTATAATTTTGCAAGTATTTTCTTTAAATTTCTATCAATTTGATGATTTTTCAATTATTTAATTATTATCTTTATTGGTCAATTTTTATCTGCAAAATTTTTTAATTATGTATTGACCTCAAAAATTTTTTTGTTTTTCCATTTTTCAATTATTTTTGTCATTTTCCAAGTCTTTTCTTCAAATTTTTTACTTAATTTTTAGTTAGTTTTAGTCATCTTTCATTTTTTTTCTTCAAATTTCAATTTTTTGTCGTCATTTTCCAATTATTTTCTTCAAATTTCTATTATCTTTGACATTTGATATTGGACCCGCGATTTTGAATTGTCGTTTGATATATTTCTTATTAACCGATAATTATTTTAATATTATAACTATTAATCATACATAAAAGAAATCCGGGAAAAATGTGATTTTAGATCCGGTAAAACCAGGAATTTGAAAATTATGTTTCGGTAGACACCCTGCAATTATGAAAAAGTGGACCTTGGCATAATTTATTTTCGTCTTTATAAACTTTGAAAAGGCCTTGAATTGATTTTTTTCCAAGTCATTGGGCACCCCTGAATTTAAATACAAAATTAATTTCTAATTATTAGGGTCAGGAATTAAAATGTTTTTATCATTTTTTTTTAATTAGTTTAATACAATAATAACAATGCAATATTTAGTAAACAAAATGTTAATAACACTAATTTAAATTTAAATTTTCAGGTCAGTGATTTGACAGCTACCAACGAGTTTCTTTTAGATCAAAATGCCCAGCTACGAATGTCAGGCAAACGTACGGCAAATGTGACTTCAGTAACGGTACCGGCAGTCACAATTACTAATACGGTACCGCCGTCTCAGGCACCAACTCCTCAGCAAATGGTTAATGCTGCCGTGGCAGCAGGAACTCTACGAACTGTCACTGCCAGTGTAGCTACTGTTCCAGTTAGTTTAGCAACAGTTGCTCCAGTTTCCATAGCTGCCGTCTCAATGGCTCCAGTTTCGATTCCACCACCAATTGTCACAATGGCCCAACAAACCATCACAATGAGTGGCTCTGGTCCCCAGCCAAACAATCAACAACCACAAAATTCACAACAATCGGCCAATTTACCCCTCTCGATATCAGGAGCAACTGCTCCTCTAGTTTCTTATCCAATCATGACTCAGGATCTCAGGCCTGTCCTGCAATAAACATTGATTTCCCCTAACAAACATCTTTTTGAACTTTTTGTTCCGAGCTCGAAACAAGGTTAGATTCTTCTTCTTGATGTCTTATTAATTAGATTTACTGTCTGTAAATTTTCAGAGAATAATCTCATTTTTGCTTCATTTTGTCATTTATTATCTAATGTTATATTCGTCAAGATGAGAAAAGAGAAAAACGTGATTCTGTGAATTTGATTTCTGCTCGATTTTATGATCTGGAAATTCAGTCTCCGAATGGAGTTTATTCTAATTTCGGATTTTTAATTGACGTTTTCAAAAATTTCATCTAATTATTATTTACCATAATTGGCATTTTACCGAATTGTTAATTTAGAATTTTGGTTTTTCATTCTGGAAATTGGGTTAACTTTGGATTAATGATTAATATAACAAATGGTGATTAAAGTAAATGGAAAATATGTTATGGGGTAAAAAATTATGAAATAGGTAAATTTCAATAATGGTTCCGATAAATTGACATAATAAAAATTATATCAAACAATTATGTATTAATATACATATAACAATAAATATATATATATATAAAATATATATTATGAATGGAAATAAAAGTAAAAAGATGCGAATAACAATTCGGTAAAATAAAACTTGTCGTAAATAATAGAGGAAAAAATTGAAAAACTGAGTTGATAATTTTTATATATTAAAATTTTAGTAAATTGCATTTCGAGAATTTGAATTTCGATTACATAAGATTTAGTTAAAGTTAAATTCGAGAAAAATTCATGTCTTAAATCTTGTATTAAAGACGCTTTTAGATTTCGAAGAAGGTTGAATTGAAGTTATTATTAATACGATTCAATATTGAATTCTAAATAAATTTACATTTTTTAAATTAAAATACAAAGGTTTTATTAATTAAAATGCAACATTTTTTCAAATCTTCAACACAAAGTTTTAATTCTCATTAATTAAAATGTAAACTAAATATGAAATATATTGAAAAAAAAAACATAGAAAAATAAATATCTTCATAATAAAAATAAATTGAAAACATTAAATTCAATTAAAATAACTTCAATTCAGACCAACTTATCGGGCACTTGAAAGTGTGAATAACAAAAGAAATATTGCCTTGAAATGTATTAACCTTAATTTCTTAAGGTAATTTATGTAAAAATTAAACAATTTAATGTTGATTAAATCAGTTTTTATTTTTATACTTTGTAAAAGATAAAAAAAACTATATATTGAATACAAATACTGAAATTATTTGATTTAGGTATTTTATATATAAATTATATATTATTTTTTTACATTCATGAAAAAAAACCTTAGTATGAAATATATTAAGAATAAAAATCTAAAAAAAATAGGCAATATTTCTTAGGTTATTTTTATTTTCAAACAATAAAAGGCGGTATTGATTAGGTAGATCTAGTTTAAAGATTATGCGTATTTCATATTCGAAACAAGATTCAATATCTCGATATAAAAGTCCAATTGTCGTACAGGACATGATCTTGAATACTTTTCTGCAGCCTTGAAACGTCAAATTCTATTTAAATTCTATTTTTTATAAACTAAATTTCGAATAGTTTGTGATGTTTTATAATATGTTCAAAATCGTTCGAATCGGAGTAATGTCAAGGGGCCATAATTCTGATGATTTAAATATTTTGAAATTTACTCTGATACTTTGAACTTAATTCTCGATGATTTAAAGATAAAACGTTAGTTTTTATCTAAATTTTACAATCTTATTTAATAAGACATTCATGCAATTTTCGTTTTAATTTTTTGTGAAGTTTTCTACACTACATTTTAGTAAATGTGTAATTTTTAATGAAACTTCATAATTAAATATGTTATAAATATGTTCAGATTTAACATTCAATCACGAAAAACTATCTTTAATTTTTTTCGAAAATTTGTTCGAAAATTTGCACGTTAAAAACGCGTTAAATCCAAATAATAATATTTATTAAGTTAAATAATCTGAAATATTTAGTTTTTATCTTTATTTTTGTATTCCAAAATTGTTTAATTTTTTTGTTAATAATCTATATAAAAATACTTAATCTGTTTTATTACATTTTTTTTTAATTTTTGCTTTATTTAGTAAAAAAGACATAAAAGTAGAAAGATAAAGATTAAGTATAAAGATACTTAAGATTTTTAAAACACATTATCTTGGCTGAATAAAAAACAATTTAATGTGTAATTTTTATAGTGTAGTTTATCAATTCAAGTACAAATTGAACGGAGCGTTGAAAAAGATAAAATGAAGAATATCGAAAAAGATAAAACAAAAAATATTGAAAAATTACTGTCCAAGTTTGGAATAAAATTCCCGCTGCACGATAAATTGCGATTGTTCTGTACGTGACGCTGTAAATAGTAATTTCTTCACTTTTTTTCATCGATATTTCTTAGAAAGAATTTTTATACTTCCATTATTGATAGATAAGTTAAATATTCTTATACGGTAATATTTTAGTAATTAAGTACTTATTTGTGTCGATTAAAGTATTCGTCATGATTTGTGACTTATGGATTTTTAGGTATTAAGCTGATAGAAGTGATTAGAAGTCGATAAATAAAAAAAAAATTGTTGTACATGGCACCATGCAATTCAAATAAATATACATGCATATTCTGGTTTCAATTTAATTTTCCAGCTTTTCTCTTGTACTACCTTTATTATTGTAAGAATATTCAAAAACTTCCACTCCTTCCAAAGATTTTTATTTAAACTGTTTTTTTTTATTATTCACAGCTTACAAGAATAGTTTTGATTTTTTAGATTAAATCTATAAATGCCTGAGATACTTAAATAAAAAATAAACTGTTTCACACACTTCTATTTCTCCTTTGAAATACAACATAAATATTTCAAGCAAAAATTATTTATATTGTAAATCGTGAATTTATATTTAAATATTAAGTTAACATTTTTCATCTAGTTTTTTTTAAAATACTAATTGTGTTGGGAAAGAATGTTCGGGGCTATAATCCCAATTTTGTGCTATTTTGACATACTCAGGTTTTTAAAAAAATAATTCTCTTAAATAGAATAATAAAACGTGAAAAAGATAAAATTGTCTACTGTTAAATCACCACACAATTTGTATATTTTTATGCTTAAAATATCGACTATTATTAGGAAGATATCTGAATTTAGATTTTTCTAAATTCTTCTAAAAATTAAAATTCTTGCATTATAAATAATCACATAAAACGGAATTCTATAAAAAATTGATAACAAAATTCTGCTCTGTAAAGTTTTGGTTAAAAATTGTTTTCGAAGACGACTTCGATAAAAAAAAAAAAATAATAATAAAAAGTTGTTGCGTTCTGCGACAACTGGAGGTATTGAGTTTTAATCTGTAACAGCTTTTATGCAACAGCTGGTACAGATTTAAAGGATTTGTTTCTTAACCAATAAACACCCGCCAACAAAACGGTGCAACAAAATCCTACTAAAATTCTTATTTTCCAGTGTTGTTTATAATTTCTCAGAACATTAATTACTCTTATAGTTTGTTCACGAGTGTCACTATCGCTGCTGGAATTTTCAATCACAAAGTTTGCCAAGTCTGATTTTTTCTCGAGAGACATTTGAGCTGATATTCGCAATTTGGCTTTTGCTTCTGTAAAACCTGATCGCTCCATCAATCGTTGAAGTTGAAGATCTTCTTCGCTGGAAAAAAATTGATACTTTATTTATTTAATTGATAAAATAGAATGTCTATACGGAAATTTAGTATATTTTGAAAGAACGATACGAAAACTTGAAAATGATAATTTACTAAACATCCTGCTGACACTTATTTGTGTTAAAACTTTGTGGAGTTTTTGTAAATGAATTTTCAACTTCATGCAAATGTTAAGTATTAATAGTTATATAAAAAAACGAACCACGTAACAACGATGACTTTATATAAATAACCTAGCATATGGCCAGTTTCAAAAAGCAACGGCAAGTCCATAACAATGAAAGGATATCCTTTGAGAAAACATTTAAAGGCCTGCCAGCCCATTTCTCTATAAATGTGAGGATGCGTTATGGCATTTAATTTTTTCCTCTTCTCAACATCATTGAATATTAAATCTCCTAGCTTTACTCGATCTAATTCTCCGTTCTCCAAAAATACCTCTGGTCCAAATTCTTTTCGTATTTTGTGCCATGCTGGTTTTTCTGGTTCAACAACTGCAAAAAATAAAAGAGTTTTTCTTAAAAAAGTTTTCTATTATTGTTATTAATATATTGTTATTTATTACTTAATTATTATTTGTTATTGCTAGAAGTGTATTTTATTTTTGAAACTCAAGACAACAAGTGAATTTAAACTTTTACAAATTTTTGACCGTAAGTCAAGAAAAACCATAAATTAATTTATTCAAAAAAAGTAGCCAAATGAAAGAGTAAATTTAACTCGTGAATAAATTCTTGCAACATAAAAACGTCGTTTCACGAATGCAAATTGATGAAAATATTAGGACTTTGATCAGGTTAAAAAATTTATTTAAAATGTTTAATAATTGAATTGAGAAAATAATAATTGTAGATTTAAGAGATGTTTGAATAAATAATTAATTTTTAGTGCTTAAATGATTGCAGTTTGGGTTAAAATAGCTGTCAAGAATTACACACTGTAAAAGAGTGAATTCCTAACCTTTTCTGGCAACAACATCAGCATCGATGACAGGTATTCCATGTTCACGCATAATAGCAGCAACTGTGCTTTTTCCAGTGGCAATACCACCTGTCAGTCCAACAATAAACATTTTCGTTGATTATTAAATTGTTTAAAAATAAGAATAACGTTTAATTCGCTAAGTATACATTGTCTTGTGATTTGTCAATTTCGTATTCGTATTCGTATTTGCAGTTTTAATCAACTCAGTTGGTATTACAGAAAGCTGTAGTATGTTTAAAAATCAAATCTGGTAAATATAAATCTCAAATTATTATCTCTTTAGATAATATAAAATACAATTTTATGCTTTAATTTTCAAAGAAAGGAAATTTGTTGATTAAAAGTGTTGAAAATTTGGTATGATTTGTCAGAAGAGTTGCAATTTGTCATACATGAAAGATGATCAGAAAACAGTTCGGAAGGGGTATGTATTCATTTAAAAAATATTGTTGTAATTAAGCTAAAAAGTCAACACAAAAATTTGTTAAATAAAATTTCTAACTTTAGAATAAGTGTTAAAATAAATTTTAAATTTCTTTTTCAAAAAGTTGAGAAAATTATTCAGAAATAAAAATTTAAAAAATCTGAAAATAGTTAGAATGATCAAAATTAAAGAAAATTAAACATATTTTTAAAGAAAACTATTTTTGTTGGTAAAAACTTATGTTCAGAAATAAATGAATATTATTTTTTGAACAATTTTTTAATTAAGAAACTATTTTCTTTTAAATACTTTTGGTAAATTTCAAAACTTTTAAAAAATAATTTGTTGAGAAATACATTACTTTATATTAATTTAAAACCAATTAGTTTTTATCATCGTATGTAATCTCATTTGGAAATAAATAAAAAAAAGTAGGTAACTACATATTGTCATGTGATCTAGGTAGCTGCATAAAAAAATATTTTTTTATATTTTTTAAGAGCGATAAAATTCTTTAATTATAATAAATTATTATGACACATGTGTGCCTGATATATATTGATTTTAAAAACAAATTATTTTTTGTACTATAACAAATTATAAAATTTTCTTAATAAAATGAAAAATAACGCTTTTAAATAAAATGAGTTATTGCAATAAAATTAATTTTTGAAGGATAAAGGTTTCTCATAGTTAATTGAAACAAAAACAAAAAATTGCAGGATACTTAAAAAATTTATTAATTAATTTTATTACAAAAAAAAATACATAATTAAAATGCTGATTAACAAATTTGTATTAATTTTTATTCACGTTTGTATATTTTTAAATTGATTATTAATAAAATTGAATTAACTTTTACTTTTATTACTAAAAATAGTAAAAATTAATAATTAGCGATAACATTGTTGGATGTTAAGATTTAATTTATGTTATTTTTTTTAAACTTTATGACTTTTATTATTACTTATGACATATTTGTATTATTTTTTATATTTTTTCGAAGCAAGATGTACTTTAATTTTATTTGTATATTTCTAGTGATACGTGTAAATTTAAAAAATATAATAATAATGATATTATTGATAAGACGCTATTAATAATAATAATAATACACTAGGTTTCCTAATTATTATCTAGGTACGTCACCATTAAGTGATTCTCATTCGCATTTGTTCGGTAATGGTCGGAAAAAATTCAGGTATCTGTCCCTTAAGGCTTATACAAATAGAACTAAAATTAAAAGTATTGTTCATACCAAAAGTAAGTGTTGTATTATACCGAGTTTTGTGAGTGGCGAATGTTCTCGTATTCTAAAATTTTTATGAATAATGACAATACAATTTTATGTGAATGAAGACAAATAATTTTGAGGGAATTTCAAATTAAAAATTAGGAAATTAAAAGTTAAATTCAAATTAAGAATTTATTGACACGAATTGAAAAGAATCTTAAAAAGGTAAGAGATTTTTGTGTAAATTATTTTGCTTTTGAAGATGTTTTTAAAAGTGTTGCAATTGTATTTTGGTAATATTTATTAATTTTTTATTTATGCCTTTCTCATGTTGTATATATTCATATTTATATTTAAAATTTTATTATCTATAAGTTTTTATTTATATTTTAATATTTATATTATTTAAATTTTAAATGAAATTATTTATATCTTGATTAAAATTATTTCTATTTTTAGATGCAAGCACGACATATTTGTCTCAGTTTTATTTTAATGACGACTTTTCCATTTTTATTCGGAAAAGAAGAATCTTGTGAATGTCCAGAGATAGATTTTCAATTGAAAATTTGCGAGACAGATTTCGGTAAATAAAAATATTTTTGTTTTCGTTTAGAAAGTGTTTAGTTTATTTTTCTTTTTATGTAGAATTTTTTATATTAATATTCTATTAATATATTACAGTTGCTTTTATTAAAGTACAATACTTTCAAGAGGATTTCTATATTGTGAATGTGACGGAAAATTTTAAGGTAAAAGAAATTATAAAATATTAGTTGTAAAAGATATAAAAATAAAAAATATAGAAAAATAATTATAGAAAAAAAACAGTAAAAAATCTTTAATGTTTAGATTGGTAACAACTCAAACTTCACGATAAAAAACAGATTATGGAGGAAATGTGGTGTAAATCTTGAATTGAATGAGACTTATTTAGTAGGTGGTAAATTTGTATCGGGAAAACCTTATCTGTCAAATTGTGATCTCAAGCTGCCTTCAAATAATGTTACTTTTTCGAGAAAAAAACTACATTTACTGGCAAATTGCAAAACTTTGGTAAGTTTGTCAATAAAATAAATTAATTTATCGTAACAATTAAAATTTCACTCAATTTTGTTTTAAATGTTGATATTCTTTTTGACAGTTTCAGCGACGAAAGCGACAAAAGCGTCAATCAATTAATCGAAATTTAACAGAGACAAAATCATTTTTAAAATCAACTGAAGTGCCAATTAAAGAAAACGAATTGCGAATTAAAACGACAACTAATTTACCGACTGAAACAATAACTAATTTACCGACTGAAACAAAAACTAATTTTTCGATTGTAACAACAACTGCATTTCCGAGTAAAATAACAACAGACTTTCCGATTCCAACAACAAGTGCAATCAACTTTACAACTGAAACTAAAAATTGGACAACAACAAGAATACCCATTTATGAAAAAACAACAAAATCAATGCCACTTCATACAACAACAACAACAACAAAACCAATAGCACCCAAGTTTACAACAACAGAATCAATGCCACTTAATACAACAATTACAACAAAAACAACAACATCTACTATTACTGCAACTCCAATTTATGAAACGACACCAATTTCGGAAACAACAACACCAATTTATGAAACAACACCAATTTCGGAAACAACAACGCCACTTTATGAAACAACACGAATTTACGAAACTACAACAACATCGGTTGATGATACAACAACAATAGCATCCGAGTATACAACAACAGAATCAATGCCACTTAATACAACCATTTATGAAACGACACCAATTTCGGAATCAACAACACCAATTTATGAAACGACACCAATTTCGGAAACAACAACTCCAATTTATGAAACGACACCAATTTCGGAAACAACACCAGTTTATAAAACAACACGAATTTACGAAATTACAACAACATCCGTTGATGATGCAACAACAATAACATCTGTGTTTACAACAACAGAATCAATGCCACTTAATACAACAACAACAACAACAACAAAACCAATAGCACCCAAGTTTACAACAACAGAATCAATGCCACTTAATACAACAACTACAACAAAAACAACAACATCTACTATTACTACAACTCCAATTTATGAAACGACACCAATATCGGAAACAACAACACCAATTTATGAAACAACACCAATTTCGGAAACAACAACGCCAGTTTATGAAACAACGCCAATTTATGAATCAACAACAACATCCGTTGATGATGCAACAACAATAACATCTGTGTTTACAACAACAGAATCAATGCCACTTAATACAACAACAAAAACAACAACAAAACCAATAGCACCCAAGTTTACAACAACAGAATCAATGCCACTTAATACAACAACTACAACAAAAACAACATCATCTACAATTACTACAACTCCAATTTATGAAACGACACCAATTTCGGAAGCAACAACACCAATTTATGAAACAACACCAATTTCGGAAACAACAACGCCAGTTTATGAGACAACGCCAATTTATGAATCAACAACAACATCCGTTGATGATGCAACAACAATAACATCTGTGTTTACAACAACAGAATCAATGCCACTTAATACAACAACAAAAACAACAACAAAACCAATAGCACCCAAGTTTACAACAACAGAATCAATGCCACATAATACAACAACTACAACAAAAACAACATCTTCTACAATTACTACAACTCCAATTTATGAAACGACACCAATTTCGGAAACAACAACACCAATTTATGAAACAACACCAATTTCGGAAACAACAACGCCAGTTTATGAAACAACGCCAATTTATGAATCAACAACAACATCCGTTGATGATGCAACAACAATAACATCTGTGTTTACAACAACAGAATCAATGCCACTTAATACAACAACAACAACAACAACAACAAAACCAATAGCACCCAAGTTTACAACAACAGAATCAATGCCACTTAATACAACAACTACAACAAAAACAACAACATCTACTATTACTACAACTCCAATTTATGAAACGACACCAATTTCGGAAACAACAACACCAATTTATGAAACAACACCAATTTCGGAAACAACAACGCCAGTTTATGAAACAACGCCAATTTATGAATCAACAACAACATCCGTTGATGATGCAACAACAATAACATCTGTGTTTACAACAACAGAATCAATGCCACTTAATACAACAACAAAAACAACAACAAAACCAATAGCACCCAAGTTTACAACAACAGAATCAATGCCACTTAATACAACAACTACAACAAAAACAACATCATCTACAATTACTACAACTCCAATTTATGAAACGACACCAATTTCGGAAACAACAACACCAATTTATGAAACAACACCAATTTCGGAAACAACAACGCCAGTTTATGAAACAACGCCAATTTATGAATCAACAACAACATCCGTTGATGATGCAACAACAATAACATCTGTGTTTACAACAACAGAATCAATGCCACTTAATACAACAACAAAAACAACAACAAAACCAATAGCACCCAAGTTTACAACAACAGAATCAATGCCACTTAATACAACAACTACAACAAAAACAACATCATCTACAATTACTACAACTCCAATTTATGAAACGACACCAATTTCGGAAACAACAACACCAATTTATGAAACAACACCAATTTCGGAAACAACAACGCCAGTTTATGAAACAACGCCAATTTATGAATCAACAACAACATCCGTTGATGATACAACAACAATAGCATCTGTGTTTACAACAACAGAATCAATGCCACTTAATACAACAACAACAACAACAACAACAACAACAACAAAAACAACACCAGTTTATGAAACAACACCAATTTATAAAACAACACGAATTTACGAAACTACAACAACATCCGTTGATGATACAACAACAATAGCATCTGTATTCGCAACAACGGAATCAATGCCACTTAATACAACAACAGCAACAACAACAACTCCAATTTATGAAACAACCCCAATTTCGAAAACAACAACACCAGTTTATGAAACAACACGAATTTACGAAACTACAACAACAGAAAAAACAAATGTAAGAACAACGATGTTTCCCACTCTTACGACTACTTCTGAATTGCCAACAACTATAAAACCAAGTGTTACAACCCATAGAGATGAAGAAAAGCATGAATACTTTTTGGCGCAAGTGGAATATATGAAGCGGTTAGCAGCTCAAAATTCCACGAAAAGTCCAACGGAGAAACAAATTTTGTCAAATAATACCAGGTCCAAAGTATTTAAAGGTGATCATGATTATTTTTTAGCACAAGTGGAATATATGAAGCGATTAGCAGCTCAAAATTCAAATAAAAAACCAACAGAGACACCAATTTTGTCAAGAAGTACCAAATCTGGAATAACTAAAGATCATGATTATTTTTTGGCGCAAGTGGAATATATGAAACGTTTAGCAGCTAAAAATTCAACTGAAAAACCAAATAGAAACTAAATTTTATAGTAAAAGAAAATGTTGTAAATGGAATCAGGTCAGAAAAGGATGAAGAAATGAATGTTTATTTTTTAGCATAAGTGGATTATATGAATCGCATGATGAAAAAGCGAATAAACAACAATTATATTGAATGGCTCAAAAATTATTTCTGCTTTGTGGAATTAGTGAGAAGATTATCTTGTGGAGGGCCTATTTCAAGAGACATTAAAAAATAGGTGAATTATCATTTCAAATTGTCCAATAATTTATTATTAATTCTTAACTCAATCCGATTTTAATTTCACTGTTTATTTATTTACTCTAATTTCTAATACGAAATTCGTATTAGAAGATTTTATAATCTCCATTAAATTAAGTTTCACTGAGATTAATCAAAATTTCAAAAAGTTAAAAAATTTAGAGTTTTACATTTTGAATTAAAAAACTGGAAAATTCCTTTCTTTACACCAAATTTGCAATTTTCGATCTTAAAAATTTTCTTGAATTGAGTTTCGATTCGATTGATCAAAAATTTAGAAATTCGAGTCCTTTCAATTTGAATAAATAATTTTGAAAATTTGTTTTTGGCACTTAATTCGAAATAAGCAGACAAAAAACCTTTCAATTCAGTTTCAGTTTGACAATAAAAAATTCAGAAGTTAAAAAAATTTGAATCTGTTATTTTGAATCAATAATTTTGGAAAATTTTAATTTTGATACCAAATTTGTAAAAAGCTGCTCAAAAAACTACCGTGAATTTAATTTCACTTCTATTGATTAAAAATTGAAAAAATTGTGATTGTTTCCGTGATCATTAATTTCATCAGTAAATTAGCCTTGAAATTAACAAAATTAATAAATTGTCCTCACTATGCTGATGTAAAGATTAAGTTAATTTAATCCTGTTTGGTAAAAAATTGTATTTAATTTTGTTAATTTCAAAGAATAAAAATTGTTGGCCAGTCACAGTTGTAATCTTTTTTAAATGAACAAATTTATTGACAAATTGTTATAGATCAGAAATGGAACCAAGAGATATTGTAAATGCTTTAGAATATTTAAACGATCAAATATAATTTAAACAAAGATTATTGCACAAAACAAATTGTGACTTAAGATACTTTTGTTCCCATTTCAAATTTAACTGCTATTTAGAAACGCAAGACTTTGTTATGAAATAGACTGACTGAGTGATATAGTAATTTTAGATAATGGCTGATAATTACTGTTAAATACTCTAGAAATTTTTTTAAAATCAGATTATTGGATTAGCTGTATAGGTACTACTTCTTTATACTTATCATTATTCACTCAAATTAGGTTGAAATTTTGTTAGTAGTTTATTGATAAGAAAACTTGATATTTGTTATTTGTAACTTCCATTAGATGTTGAAAATAAACGAATGATTTTTGTTCTATTTAAAAAAAAAGTAAGACTGCTTTAAAATGTTAAAAAAATATTTTTTCTAAAGGTAAACAATGTAATAAGCTAATTGTGTCATTATAATATTAAAAAATAAAAAATTTACAAGTATGGATTTTTATTGTTACATTGAATACCATAATGTTTTTGATAGTTCTACACCGATCTAAACTAGACCCAAAACTTGAAAATTTAGTTTTTATGACGCCAATATCATGATATAAGAGTCTCAAAAAATCCTGATTAATTTAGTTTCACTGAGATTATTCAAAAATTCAGAACGTAAAAAATTTAAATCCTCCAGTTCCAGTACATAATTTTAAATATTAACCTGATATAAATAACAGTATATAGTTTGTTCAATTTTAACAATAATTGCTTGTAGTCGCGAGCATTAAAATGTCACTTATTTTTAGGTTATAAACATATAAACATGAAAACAATTGTTTCAAGCCAAAAGGCTAACTATCCCGAAATAGCGCTAAATTTAAAAACTTATTATTTTTTATTATATTATTAAATTTATATTAGAATAAACGATATTGAATTATAGTATATTGAATAAACGTAAAATAAATTGATATTTAAAATTTCATGTCTAATAGATTGATTTAAGTTCTTTTTTTATTTTTGGTTTTTTTCTTGTAAACAATTTTTATGAAAATAACATTATTATTTTTGTTTAGAAACGAATAATCTAAATCTGTAAATATGTTTCTCTTCAGAAGATTTCAAAGAATAATGCCAAATTGTTTATTTAACCATTTTTTAATTTAACTATTTTTGTAGGGCCCCAAAAAAACCCCATAAATTACAAAATTTCGAAAAAATCGTTAAAAGATACTATTTACTATTTATATGGAAGTTTTTTTTTCTAGATTTCGAATAAGTAACATAAATATTGCTTTTGTAATCATTATTCCATGTAATTACTAATTTGTTTGAACAAATTATTGTTTATTTTCAGTTTCTTCACAAATTGAGCTATACAGAGTTGCAACTTTTTCTCAATTTTGCAACTTATCCAGGGCCGGATCAAGGCTGTCACGGGCCTGAAGCACAAAAAAATTTCAGGGCCCCACTAAAAAAAACAAAAGTTTCTGCATTTTTATCTTATCCGAGTGTCTAGCAAATAATCATTTAAACAATGGAGAAAATCTTCAAAGAATCTTGACAAACTGTAAAAAAATGCAATTTTACATAAATTACAAAAATTACAAAATTTTATTAAAACCAGTATTATGAATGAACAGATAAGAAAGTTAAGGATAATTTACATTGAAATGGGAAAATCAAAGCAAAAAGATGTAAACAATGTACTAATTGAAAATCCTGCAAAAAATAAATAAATTCTTCAAAAATAAAAAAGTTTAAAAAATCAATGAAAGTAAAAGAAAGAAAATTAAGAAATATGGTAATAATGCGTTATATGAAATATTATTAAACAGTTTAAGGAAGATTAATTAAATTGCTTTTTTAAAATCAAAATACTACGCAATAAACAGTAAAAGTTTTTCATACAAAAAATTGAAATTACAAAAGAAAGGAAAAAATGATTTTCAAAAAGTTAATATATTTGCTAACATGTTTTTTTAAATTAAGAAAATAAATAAGATAATCAGTAAAAAAACGGAAAAATATTACTAAAGATAAAAAATACTTTAAAAACTTGTTTTGAAAATCAAGCAAAAAGCAATAATTTTTTTTTAAATGAAGAATTAAGTAAAAACAATTAAACAATTTTAAGAAAAAAATCAATATTTTTAAGAAATAGAGAAATTCTGGTCAAATAAGAAAATTTATTATGAGATTAAATTTGCAAAAAATTAAATAAAAGAAGAAAATTCTTTAAAAATTATAAAAATAAATAAGTTATGACAAATGACAAAAAACCAAAAAATATTTTAAAAATCATAAAATTAAAAAAAATTATATAATACAACTTTCAAATTATAATAATAAATAGAATTAATCACTGGAAAAGTAAATAAATTTTTCTAAATATTGTTAAAATAAAATTGTATAAAATTAACTGAAGTAATTTAAAAAAAAAAAATTTAAAAAAATTTAAAAATTAAAAAAGTATTATTTTAAAGGCATAAAAAAAGAAAAATTTTTAAAAAGAAATGAAAGTTACCTAAGTGATTTTCTAAAAATACAGAAAAGAAATATAAAACATAACCTACTACCAAAAAAAATGTTTGAAAAAGAAAAAATTATGCAAGAATGAATAATTAAATATTTCAAGAAAGTGATATAAATAAGTGTGTAAATAAGTCTACAATTTTTTCTATAATTTTCAACAGTTTTCAATTTACAATTATTCTCCTTAAATTTTATAATTATTCTTTAACTTTTTGAATTATTTTGTTCTGTTGTAGATTCTTCTCAACAGTTTTCAAATTTCTTTTCCAATTGTCGATTATTTTGCGCATTCCTTAATTATTTTCTTTAATATTAAATTATTCTCGTCATTTTGTAATTTTCTTTAAATAATGAATTATTTTCTAAAGTCAATTCCATTCTACAATTTTCAATAAAGTGTATTCAATATTCCCAAAAACTTGACTTTTTTCAATTATAAACCATTATTTCAAATTACAATTTATTTCTTCAATTTTTAATTATATTCTTCAAATTTCAATCACATTTTTCAATTCTCAATTATTTTTTCGAATATCAATATGCTTTTTTAATTTTAAGTACAATTGTTCAATTATTCTCTTTAGTTCCTAATTATGTTTTAAAAATTTCATTTCCAATCTTCAATTTTAAATTTTTTTCTTAATTTCAATTATTTTGTTCGATTCCATTTTTTCAATTCAATTGTTCAATTAGCAATTATTTCCAACAATTCTTTCTATAATTTTTTTAATTTTTCAATTTTAAATTATTTTTTAAATTAAATATTTATAGTTTGATTTTTAAAATTATTTTTTCAGTTGTGTATTAATCTAGCCATTTTTCGAATTTTGTTTTCAATTGTGAATTATTTTCACGTTTTGTAATTTTTCTTCATTATTATCAATTTTTTTTAATTTTAGTTTAATTTTTAAATTATGAATTTATTTCCTCCAGTTTTTATTGTTTTCTTCAAATTTTTATTATTTTCTAAAGTTTTCAATTATTCTCATCAATTCCAATTTTTTTTGTTCTGTTTTTTACTCCAGTTGTTCAATTTGCAATTATTTCCAACAATTATTTCTCTAATTTTCTTAATTTTTCAATTTTCAATTATTTTTTAACTTAAATATTTACAGTTTAATTTTTGAATTATTTTTTCAGTTATGTATTAATCTAGCCATTATTCGAATTTTGTTTCCAATTGTCAATTATTTTCGTCATTTTTCCGAAATTATCTTCAATTTTCTATTATTCTTGTTATTTTTCAATTATTATTTTCATTTATTAATTATTGTCTTTAATTTTTAGTTATTTCTTACAATATTTAAAATTTTTATTTATTCTCTTAAAATTTTAGAATTATTTTTTAACGTTTTCAATTATTTTTTTCAATTGTGCATTATTTTAGTCATTTTTTGATTTTTTTTTTCAATTGTCAATTATTTTCTTTAATATTATAAAATTCTCGCCTTTCGGCAATTATTTTTCTCCATTATCAATAAGAATCGTTAATTTCAAATTTTTATTTTCTTCAATTCTCAATTTTTTCTTCAAATTTCAATTCCATTCTTCAGTTTTTAATTTTTTTCTTCTATTTTTAATAACTTTCGGCTTTTTTCAAATACTTTTTTCAATTTTTAATTATATTCTTTAAATTTGAATTTGAATTTTCAATTTTCAATTATTAATTATTTTTGTCGATTTTTAATCCATTCGTTTAATGCGCAATTATTTCCGACAATTATTCCTATAATTTACTTCATTATTTAATTTTTAATTATTTTCTTTAAATTTGAAGTTTTTGCTATATTTCATCAATTTTTTTTCAGTCGTCTATTAATGTAGTCATTTTGTAGATATTTTCTTTAATTTTTAATTATTCTCATTTTTCAATTATTTCTTTTAATTATTAACTATTTTTCGCAATTTAAAATTATTTCCTACAATTTTTTTTTAATTTGCTATTAGTCTTTTCAAGTTTTATAATGATTCTTTGAGATTTTCAATTTTTTTTTTCAATTGTGCATTATTCTAGTAATTTTTTGATTTTTTTTTCAATTGTCAATTATTTTCTTTAATATTTTTCAATCCTCGCCTTTTGTCAATTTTTTTTCTCCATTATCAATAAGATTTCGTTAATTTCAAATTTTTATTTTTTTCAATTCTCAATTTTTTCTTCAAAATTTCAATTCCATTTTTCGGTTTTTAATTTTTTTCTTCTACTTTTAATAACTTTCGGCTTTTTTCAAATACTTTTTTCAATTTTTAATTATATATTCTTTAAATTTGAATTTGAATTTTCAATTTTCAATTATTTTATTCAATTTTAATTATTTTTGTCGTTTTTCAATCCCTTTGTTCAATGCGCAATTATTTCCAACAATTATTCCTATAATTTTCTTCATTTTTCGATTTTTAATTATTTTCTTTAAATTCAAAGTTTTTGGTATATTTTATCAATTTTTTCAGTAGTCTAGTCAAATTAATCTACCGTCAAGTGGGGCTATTTTGTGCGCCATGGGGCTATTTTGTGCACGCGAGGTTTTTAATGAATAAAATCTTTATACCTATATAGTTGTTTAAGTTTGCTATTTGGTATAAATATTTTCTGATATATAGACTACAGAGAGTAC
Source organism: Ganaspis brasiliensis (assembly GCA_037103525.1). Taxonomy (NCBI): domain Eukaryota; kingdom Metazoa; phylum Arthropoda; class Insecta; order Hymenoptera; family Figitidae; genus Ganaspis; species Ganaspis brasiliensis. Next base: position 122,331 of record JAZKLR010000055.1, on the reverse strand, counting down.
TAAATGAAATTACTTAATTCTTTATCACAAATCAGAAAAAAAATCGTAAAGTCGTGAAAATCGAGCTGAAAATTTTCAAAGGTCTCAAAATTCTGTTTAGATCTCCGGAACTTTAAAAGTGTTTTTAAAACTATTAATAATACTTGTTGACAATTTAGTTGGGATGGTGTATACGTGATGCGCTAACTTTTTATTGCATATTTTAAGAAAAAAGTGTAAAAAACTAAAAAATCAGAATTTGGTGGGTTATTTTGTGCATCCTTTAAAATCAATTATTTTTCAAAAATTGGTTTTGTAGTTAATAAAAAATACTTTATAATTTAGTTTTAGAACATATTTGTTTTATTTTTGTTTTAAAAACCGAGAAATAAGCATAAAATTTAAAATTTACACACTTGAAAAAATAACTTTTTTTGTAAATCTCCATTTTTGTAAAATTTCAAAGTTTTACTTTCAAATTAGTTAAACAATTACTACAAAAAAAATATTTTTAACTTTGTTCTTATTTATTACACTCTAGAATATCTAGAAAAAATACTTCATACAGTAAAAACAGTAAAAAAAATTGTTTACCCATCTTTATAAATAAACAAACTTTGATGCACAAAATAGCCCCATCCGTGGGGCTATTTTGTGCACAACTTTGAGTTTCTATAACTCAGAAAAAAAATTTTTTCTTGTCGGCTAACTCATAGGACACCTTCAGAAGGATGTCTACAACATAACTGAAAAGTTCAATTCTTTATTTTTTCAAATTCTGAATTTTAACAAAGCATAGAGTGAAAAAAGAGCGGTTTTGTGCACAAAATAGCCCCAGTTGACGGTAGTCAATTTGTAGATTTTTTCTTTAAGTTTTTAATTTTTCTCAGTTTTTAATTATTTTTTTTAATTATTAACTGTTTTTCGTAATTTGAAATTATTTCCTACAATTTTTTCAGTTTGCAATTAGGGGCCATACTTAAATTACGTAACGCTTTTTTCAGGAATTTTTAGACCCCCCCTCCCCCCAGTAACAGTTTTTATAATGTAAACATTTGACAGTTTACACAGGTGTAACAACTTTTAAGAACCCCCCCCCCCTCCCCCTCTAGAGCGTTACGTAATTTAAGTATGGCCCCTTAGTCTCTTAAAGTTTTATAATGATTCATTGAGTTTTTCAATTTTTTTTTTTGGTTGTTTATTAATCTAGCCATTTTTCGAATTTTGTTTTCAATTGTGAATTATTTTCACGTTTTGTAATTTTTCTCCATTATTATTAATTTTTTTTAATTTTAGTTTAATTTTTAAATTATGAATTTATTTTTTCAAGTTTTTATTATTTTCTCCAAATTTTTATTATTTTCTAAAGTATTCAATTATTTTCTTAAATTACAATTTTTTTTGTTTTTATTTTCAATCTAGTTGTTCAATTTGCAATTGGTTTCAGCAATTATTCCTATAATTTTCTTAATTATTCAATTTTTTAGATTATTTTTAATATTTCTGTATTTATCTAGCCAGTTTTAGAATTTTGTTTTTAATTGTCAATTATTTTCGTCATTTTTCATATATATTCTTTTCCATTTTGTAATTATTCTCGCAATTTTCATTATTTGCATTTCCAAAAATTTATAGTTTTAAATGACAAACAGCAATGTAAAGTTTCTTATTAATGTTGCTGTTAATTAATATTTTACTATATACATGTAATAATTGCAACTTTGATTAACTGAAACTTATAAGTTTGAAAAAATTAAAGTTTGAGTTAATTGACGTTTGGGATTTATGTAAATAATAATGACTTGGAATTAATTAAGTTTAATATAGTTTTCGACTTTCTTTCTATCAAAATTTTTTCAGATTAAATTCTGATCATTTTAAATTCAATTTTTTATATTATTTTTAAAGAATACAAGATTGAATTTGAAGCTTTTAGAATTATTTATCTATCTTCCCAAAGTTTCTTAAAAATATTATTTTTAATTTTTTTTGTTTTGTTAAATTTTCAAAATTTACGGATTATTTTAAAAATTCTCGTGAATTTGAAAGTTTTTTTTTCCTGGATATCTCAATCAGGATTCCTAGTTTAAGTTACTCTGATTCCTAGTGGGTTCCTCTCGTAACTAAGAGCATATTTAAATAGACTATTCATTTTTTTCGGTGTTGAAATAATTACACCTTTTGAAAATTTTTACTATCTACTGTTGTGCGGTCTTCCCTAGTAAAAATACAAAAAATGAGACAAAGGATAATAAACAACAAGTCAGTTTTTAGTACGTCTGTTTATTGTTACATACGATTAGGTAACAGATCATCTACAGGGTAACCGAAGATTACTTTTCAATGACTTTTTGAGCATCAGTTGTTGTTAGATCGTCTAACAACATACTCAAAAATTGTACACTCTCTCAAATTGTTGCAAGATGTAACAACAATAATTCTTGTTACCCTGATGCTAACTCGGATCAAAGAGGGATTATATAATTCATCATGTAATAATTATATATCAATGATGTAACATTAACGTTTATATTGCTTCTTTGTGTATAATGTATTAATATAATTTTTTCATGGAATTACAATACGGATAGTATAATAAGAATCGTCGTCAACGTTAATCGTAGAGTAAGTGGTCATTGAAACGTATAACATCTCAATTAATATCATATACTGGTCGTTCATAGATATTAACGTTTACATGACAATATAAATATACGATTGACATGCCTCTAACGTATACATCGCATTTAGCTGAATCAACTATCAATAAATATTCCAATATATTTTCTAACACTATTCATTAGCATGCCTTACTCTAGATACTTTTCATAATGTATTCCCATGTCGAATAAAAATCATTGATAATTTTTTTTTTCTTCTTCAATATATTCGCATGCACTTATAGATTATATACTTCTAAGCTTACAAGTAAGATTAAATGATGGTATCAAGTCGTGTATAATTAATCAAACTGAACCGATGGTCCGTTCAGTATCTTTTTTTTTCTTAAAGATCTTTAGAAAAAAAAAAGAGATTTTTCTCTCATTTTGCGTTTTTATGCAAATTTCCGTACATCCGCACGGAATTTTGTAACCGAAGTTACGGACACATTTTGTGTCATTTTCAAAAATGGAATAGTCAAGTGTCACCTTCAGTAAGTATCGATGTTTATTTAATGGGACAAGTTGTTAATTATAGAAATGCAGTCTTCCAATGACACTTTTCCTATCCACATGAATTTATTCTCCAGTCGAAGAAATCATTTTTGCTCCGCTTAAGCTTCTTTATTTTTACCCGTCGACGTGTTTGAGAGCGCTGGAAAAGCGATTTTTTTTTTGTAATCGCACTTGATAGCCTAAGCGAAGACTTGAAACAACGCGACCATGTTTTTTTTGTATTTTTTATCAATTTTTCGATTTTTTTTCATTTTTGGAATGCTGCTATTCTACGTAACACTCATATACAGAAGAGTTTACTTCTAGACGTATGTTATTTAAATTTTTTTTTTTGGTTTTTTGTATGCTTTCTAGTCTACTCGTAGAACACATTGTAATAATTGAATATAGATATTCAATAATAAACGATATTAAACTTCTAGAGAGAGTAATTAAAATGAAACAAGAAAATTGATACACGAGAATAATTTTTCACTCGAGTGCCAATTTTTCAAAATTCCGCAACTTTCCATTACTAATCAACGCGACCTGTAATTAGTAAACTTTTCGCCACTAATTCATCAAGTTACCAATTTAATTAGTAATTTCACGTCACTAATTTTTTATTACAGGCAAACAGAAGAGGAAATCATCTCAGTGAATGAACCCGTAAAATCGCTGTTAATCGTTCATTATCAATTTTTCAGTATTCTTTGTTTCTTAGAACGATCCTACTTCTACAACATTAAGACAAAAAAGTAACCAAAAAATCTACAAATATTATTTTCTCTCGTCAATTTTACTGTTGTTTCAGTAATCTGCATTTTGAAATAATCACAAAGGCCACGAATGGCCCAGTCCTCGAAGGAATTTCAACAGACCGGAAATATAATGGAAGGTAATTTTCAGCTTTACAAAAATTCAAATCCGAGGATTTGGCCCATTTCGCACAATGGGACCTAAAGGACATTTCAAAACACATTTTCGCTTGTTTGCCAAAATTTGAAAATTCGAAAAATTCACGACCAATTTCCGCGCACTAAAATCGCTCTTATTTTGGAACCTAGGGATAGCAACTGCAGCGTTTTTTTGATTTTTAAAAATCATTTACCCCAAGGTAGGAAATCATTTGAAATATGCTCCCAATGGTGGCTAAAATGACATCTGCCGATTTCAATGGTGTTTCTTGATCCGGTACGATTCGATTCTAGTTTATTGGAAGCAAATTGTAATTTCAAATTTTTAATTTCCTTCCAAATAGTGTCGCGGTTTGGTCAAAAATAAGCGCTGATTTTCCTTTTTAAGAGACAAGGAATAAGCGATCGTGTTTAGCGCCAATTTTTCGGCTTTTTTTCACAATTTTCAAATTACGTAATTTCTTCATTTCCAACTTTTTTGCAAATTGGAAATTTTAGCACTTTAATTATATAGTAATGGATTGCAATGGTTTTTTTCTGGTTCTTACACATCTAGGATTATAGTTTTTTTTAAATATCGCTAAATAATTAATATTTAAAATCAGACGATTTTGCCGTTGCAATCGTTGAAATTTTTACGGAAATGTCGCCTTTTTCGGCAATTGTCAATTGTAGACAATTTGATTCCTTTGAAATAAAATCCTCTTTAAAGTTGATTTTTTGATGTTTGCTAACTATTAATTGTAATAGTAGACTATTAACAATAGATGTTTTTTTTTAATAGTTATTATTGCAACTTTTTCTTTTTTACAATTGCAACAGCTCATTTGCATAATTGTAACAATTGCAATAGATTTTCCATATAATTGTTAAAAATTGCAGTAGATTTTTCACGTATTAAACAATTACAAAAATATAATTGTTGGACATTGCAATAAACATGTTTAATTGCTCTTAACAGCGAAGCAAGTGTTGCAATATTCGGTATACTGTATACTTGTATAGAATATATTTAACAAGCAGATTTTCGAAAATTGTAAAAATCGCAAATTCGGAAAATTGGACATTTGTCCTTCCTTTAAGTAACGATTGTTACTTCCGACATTAAATCATGTATTGCAATGTTACTTTTTATCTCAAATCTTCATATTAAAATCGTAATTTTAAAATCTGATTTTAAAATCTTGATTTTAACCTTACTTTTTCACCTTACTTTTAGTAACAAATCTTGTTTCTTTGCACAACAATTTTTGTTACTTTGCACATTGGAAAAAACCGATCCAAAGCGATGTTATAAAAAAAAAATCTTGCAATGTTACTTCTTTATACTAAATCCACAATTGCAATGTTACTTCTCAGGCAAATTGTCTGATTAAAAAATTGCCTATTACTATTTCTTATAATGGATTGCAATGTTAATACTAAATGCAATGTTACTTGTAACAATTGCAATGTTACTTTTACTTTCTAAGATAATAATTTCTTAAATAATGGATTGCAATGTTAATTCTATGATTGATTAATTCTTACTTCTATGATTAAATAATTCTTATCAGTATGATTAAATAATCCTTTTGCTTATTACTAAGATTAAATAATGGATTGCAATGTTTTTTCCTTAATTCTAAGAAATAAGTGTCTACAGAAAAGAATCAAGTTTCGTTTTCCGGGAATTGAGAAAATCGCAAGTGTCTGGCAAAAAATTAAGTGATTTTAAATTGTTTTTTGTCGATAGTTGGACGAAAAAACTGATCAATCAAAATTGAGTTGGCAATGTGTTGGTTAAATAGAATCTAAATGAATGTAAATATAGAACATTCCTAGTGACACTGGCACACTAATTAATTAAAAACATTGCCTTTCAATTTGCAAATTGAACTTAAATTTTTATCCACGATCACTTGGCGTTTCTCGAAAAATTCCCACTTTTCGGAAATTCGTCTCGATTCTTTTGCGAGACTGTGAAAAGCACACGATAGAGGCATCGTGGTAGAACTATTCTACGATAGAGGGGAAAATAAAATCGGTAGTACACGACCAGGTGACTAAACAAAAACAATAGAAAATTCGAGTAGTTTAACTGAAAATGGGCGAGAAGAAAATTTAACCAAAAATCGAAGAAATTATCGCAATGAAACGAAAAATGGGAAAAATATCAATTTTCCGCAACCGGCAATTAAATTATATCGTTTCAAGACTTTGTTTCTTGGAAAATTTTTTCCTTTTTTCCAGAAACTAGATTCTCTCCGATGGTTTCGAGAAAATACGTTTTTTTTTTCTTGTAACGCGTGACAGTCGATTCTTACTTCTACTCTCGGGTTGAAATGTTTTGTTTTAAAATCTTGAATATCGACAAGTCCGGATATTACTGATTTTTTTCGTTGCTTTTCTGCGGTCTTTGCCAATCTGCCTAGACCCATGACGCTTGAGATTTAACACTCTATTATTGTGCGCTTAAATTATGTGTTCTTATCAATTATTAAACGCTAACAACAATGCTACTAGTAAATTCGCCAATCCGAACAATTGACTCGGACAATAGCCAGTTGTCCGAGTCGATTTTCCTCAAGGACAACAAACTTGCTCAATTTATTTTTCACCAAAAGTTTGCGAGTCAAGATAATTTTTTCATAGTTCAAACTTTTGTCACGATTAGCTGAAATTTCAGCTTGATTTTTTGTGAACGGCAAAACTGCACATTCCTGTTTTTTTTTTGTTTTTAGTTAAAATTTTAACTAAAAAACTTTTTTTTTGGTCAGATAAAGTTTCAGCTGATCGAGGGTAAATTTACACTATGTGCGATTAATTTTGATCGCCTTTGCTTTTGATGAAACTGTATTTTTTTTAAATAAACAGATTATTGTGTCGTCTATTAGAATTATTGAAACAATATTAATTGGAAATAATAAATATCATTGATAGTTAACAATAATATCGTTAGCAATAAATAATAGTATTAATATTAATAGATAATTAATTGATTTTTAAACGTTTCTTCAGTGGCGGATTCAAGGGGGACCATGGGGGTAATGACCCCCCCTCTGGAGTTTTAAATTAAGAGAGAAAAACTCAAGTACTCACATCATTTTCGTCGATGAATAATGCGCATAAGGATTAACCCCCTCCCCTAGAGAAAATTCTGGATCAGCCACCTCGACTTGTGTTTAATTAATATTAAAAAATCGGTGAATTTTGAAAAATCTTGTAATATTGGCAGATCTGGAAACATGAATAGATTTGAGATAAGGGAAAGATCTGAAAATGTTATTAGATTTAAAAATATTCACCGATACATAAACATCTTTAAATATCTTTAAAAACACTGATAAAATTGTATTTTCTAATCAAAAAATCTCGCTAAATCTGAATCTGCGTCACTAATTAAAATTACATCAAAGTTTTAATTACTAATTTCACTAAGTAAAATGTTTACTAATCTGAATTTGAGTCTGTGTTCATCGCTCAGTTTGTTTACTCATTAAGAGTAAATTACTAATTTTTAATAATAATTTGAATTTACAAACTTTTTGTTTGTTTACTAATTTTAATCAGCAAGTTTACTTTTGCTAAATTTTAGTTCTTTAGTTTCTTTTAGCGCTAAAGTTGATTAGTGGTGCGAAAAAAGCAACTAATTTGAATTAAGAAAATTTTTTGTTTAGCTTGTTTACTAATTTAAATTAGCAAGTTGTTGTCTAACTTAAATTAGCAATTTTGTGGTGCTGTTTTTGTTTACTGAATTAAATTAGCAGTTTTTTAATCCTCGATTTTGTTTTCTATTTAGAATTAGTAAATTATTTGATAAAATTGACTATTATTCTGAATTAGTAAATTATTATTAATTGCTAAATTAGTTTCTTAACTTGGATCAATAACATTTTTTGCAAATTTTGATCATTAATTAAAATTATCAACAAATTGTTGGATAACTTTTGCTAAAAATTCGAATTTGCATTTGATTTGTTTAAAAATTTGTTTGCTAATTAAATAAAAAACTAATTTCTGCTAACCTTGTGTGCTAATTTGAAATAGCAACTGCTATTTTCTAGCTTTGTTTACTAATTTAAATCAGCAACTAACTTCACGTTAGTTTTGTTTAATTAGAAATTTACTTGAATCAGCAATCACTTTTTTAAAAATAAAAATTCGGATTTGCAATTGTTATCAGAAATTTACTCGAATTAGTAACCAGTTTTTTTAAAAATTAAAATTTAAATTAATTTTTTTCTGATTCTGATAGGTAATTTCATTTAGCAACTGATAATTGCTAACCGTGTTTGCTAACTTTATTTAGCAATTATTATTTTGTTGGAAATAGATTAGCCAAAACCGATATTTTGATAATGATGTTTACTAATTTTTATTAGTATCAAATTTTGCTAATTTTGAGTAGAATAGTTTCAATTTTTAAATTTTGTTTACTAAATCGAACTGTAAACTGATACTGGGCAAGATTCGTTTACTATTCCGATTTAGTGATTGATTTTGATTTAGTAATTAGTAGATTTTGGATAATTTTTGACATATTATCGAATAAGCAACAAAATCTGATTTTCTAAATTAATTTTAATTTCCACCTGCTTTATGGAGAATTTGTTTACTAAATTCAATCATTAACCGAATGTTGCTAATTTTGTTGAATAATTTAAATAGAAATTGTTTTTTTACTGAATTTGTTTACTAATTCTGATTAACAACTGATTTTTACTAAATTTGTTTACTAATTTGATTAAGCAGCAGATTGTTGCTAGTATTGTTTACTAATTTGAATAATTTGTTTACTAATTTGCATAATTTGATAAATTTGTTTACTAATCCGAACTAGAAACCAAGTTAGTGCTAAATTTGTTTACTTATTCGTTTTTTGCTTTAAATACTTCCTAATCAATTTAGTAACTCATTTTTAGCTAAATCTATTAATTTATTTAGATAAGTAATAGATTTTCTGCTAAAAATGTTTCCCAATAAAATAAGTTGCTGATTTTTTTCTAAATTTGTTTACTTATTTCAATTAGAAATCGATTTACGTTAGACCTGTTTAATAATTTAAATCAGCATTTTGTTATTTTGTTTACTAATTCAATCAGCAAGTGTTTTTTGATAAATTTGTTCACTTATTTCAATAATAAGCAATAAAATTCTGCTAGATTTGTTTACTAGTTTAAAACAGAAATTTATATTTGCTAATTTTGTTTACTAATTTAAATCGACAACCGATATTAGCTAATTTAACTAATTCGAAGTAGCAAGTGCTTTTTGCTTGTTTACTTTTTCCAATTAGCAGCACAATTTTGCTAGATTTGTTTACTAATTTAAATCAGAAATCGATATTTGGATAATTTTGTTAACTAATTCCAAATATCAACCAATTTTTCGCTAAATTTGTCAACTAATTTCAATTAGCAATCGATTTTAGCTAGATTTGTTTACTAATTAAAATCAACAACCAATATTAGCAAATTGTATCAACTAATTCGAGTCGGCGAGTGATTTCTTGCTATAGTTGTTTACTAATCTCAATCAAAAATCTATATTTAGCAATTATTGTTACCTAATTCAAAACAGTAACCAATTTTTTGCTAAATTTGTTAACTAATTCCATTTAGAAACCGATTTTCTCTAGATTTGTTTACTACTTTAATCCAACAACCAGTATTAGTCATTTTTGTTAACTAATTCAAACCATCAACCAATTTTTAGCTAAATTTGTTCACTAATCTCAATTAAAAACCACTTTTTTGGTAAATTTGTCAACTAATTCCAATCTTATCAGTGGAATCAGCAACCAATTTTATCTTTATTTTTTCTTATATTTCTTCGTCAATTTAAATTCAATTTTTGTTGCTAATTTCGCCGACTAATTTGCCATTAGCGTCAATTCGTGACAAATTCAGATTTAGTAGACGTAAACGGTAAAAGAACTAGTAGCGAAGATTAAAGCGTGCGTTGTATTGTACTCGATTATATCTCTTTTTTTTGTTTTTCTAATAGAATTTAACAGAATTCAGATTAACCAGTGCAATTCTAATACATTAACATCTTATTCGTATTATTTATCTGTCAGTGAAAAAGCTTCTTTTTTTTCTACTGTTGACGTGCATCTAGCATATCTTTGACTGACACTAATAAATTTACATTCGATACATTATTATTATTTGTTGCGTCCATCGTGAGAAAATTTAACGGTACCTCTCTCTGACACAATTGACAGCGCTACAAAATGACAAGAAATTGTCCTACAACGAGAATTTGACTATTCAATTGTGGCAGAGACCGATTCACGGGAGACCCTCTCTTCGTGGTCAACTTTTATTGCCAATAAGTTTAATCAGCGTCAAGCTGATTTTATTCAGTGGCGGATCCAAGAGGCTCTATTCCATGATGCCCTTTCTTTTTATCTCTTTATTTCTAATCTCCACTTTTCCTTCTTTACACTTCTCCTTTCTTTATTAACCCCTTTCTCGCATTCTTATTATTTTACCACTTTTCACCCTGTTTGGGTTTTAAGTTGTCAGGATTCAAAAATACGTTGATTTTTGAATTTTCTCGAATCTTTTCAATTTTCTGGTTTTTTTTAGCAGTTTTCTTTTTACCTCGGGACTCTACTCTTTTCTGATTCCTCGGGCTTTTTCCGCTGTTACGGATTTTTGAATTTTGATTGGAAAAAAACCCGGAACCGAGGATTATTATCGATAGGACTTCACTCGAATCGATAATAGGATTATAGTTAATTGCAATTTGTTATAATCAATCGCAATCGATTAGATTGAAATTAATTATATCAAATGCGATTAATTCAATTCAATTGATAATGTACAATTTAATAGGGTTTAATTTAATTAATTCGTTTTCAATTCGGTTGAGTTTTAAATTTTAGAATCCAATTTGTGTTTTACTTGATTTTTGTTTTTTTTTTTTTTTGGAATAGGTTCTTGGATTCGCCACTGATTGATCTGGGACCATTTCTCGTCTATCGAGAGACTTTCTAGCGATATGTACGAAGCTTTAATTAATCATCGTGAGAGATCTGTTGTCTCTGAATTTTGTGGATAACCGGAAGTGGATGATACTTCCTTCTGATGAGTCTACATGTCGCCGAAAATTCCAGCGAAAGTCTTCCTCAGATTTTTCATGGTGTCTTCCGAGTCTTCGTTCTGACTTTGCGATTGACTGCCTTGACGATGGAAGGGTGCTCTGGAAGGTGGCGGTTCCTCTGGACGACGACCGACCGATGTAGCACTGCTCACTGTACTCGATTGCGATGCTAGAGGACACAATTATCTTTCATTATTCCCTGTCCAATACGAACAAAACAGAGTTATTGGTTTTACAAGCAAGAGGCGGGTAAAGAAACATTTCTTCTCCTTGAATATTAACGCTTCGAGGCATTCTACATTTTTTTTTTTTTTTTTTTTCTTGAATGGATTATAATAATTGTTACCTCTTCCCTCTTTTTATACTGCAAAGATAAGACCTCCCAAGCACTCAAGGAAACTCCCGGGGGAGAGGTTCTAAAGAATTTTTCATTCTAAAGAGATCCGTCTGTCTTTATCTAGCTTCGGAGAAGAAATTGTTTTTCTTTTTCCGCGAGATTAGAGGAGAATTATTATTTTACAAATATTGTGTATTCTGGGAAATGATGATTATAGGTAAATTGATTGTATTGATTATGGAATTAATTTGACGGTTTTATATTGCGGATTAGTATTTAATGTAATTTTAGTGAAAAACTGAGGAAAATTATAAATTGTATTTTTTTAGATTAAATAACGCGCACGCGCAAAGTGAGGGGAAATAAAAAATTGGTAACAATCATATTTCATCCATTTTTTAACTGGAATTAGTAAAAATATTTAACAATATTATATTTTTAAACCCAAATGAATTTAAGATACCGTGAAAAAACTTTCAAATTGACGAGAATTTTTAAGAAACTCTTGGAAGGTAGATAAATCCTAAAAACTTTAATTTAAATTTTGTATTCTTTAATAATAATATGAAAAATTGAATTTAAAATGATCAGAATTTAATCTAAAAAAATTTTGATAGAAGGAAGTCGAAAACTATATTAAACTTTATTTATTTATACTAGATTAATAGACTACTGAAAAAAATGATAAAATATAGCTAAAACTTTAAATTTAAAGAAAATAATTGAAAATTGAAAAATTAAGAAAATTATAGGAATAATTGCTGAAACTAATTGCAAATTGAACAACTAGATTAAAAATCAAACAAAGAAAAATTGAAATTGAAGAAAATAATTGAAAACTTTAGGAAATAATAAAAATTTGGAGTAAATAATAAAAATTCGAAGAAATAAATTCATAATTTAAACATTAAACTGAATTAAAAAAGAAAATTGATAATAATGGAGAAAAATTACAAAACATGAAAATAATCCACAATTGAAAACAAAATTCGAAAAATGGCTAGATTAATACACAACCAAAAAAAAAAAAATAATTGAAAAACTCAAAGAATCATTATAAAACTTTAAGAGACTAATTGCATATTGAAAAAATTGTAGGAAATAATTTCAAATTGCGAAAAATAGTTAATAATTAAAAGAAATAATTAAAAACTGAGAATAATTAAAAAATTGAAGAAAAAAATCTACAAATTGACTAGATTAATAGACCACATACAAAAAATTGATAAAATATAGCAAAAACTTTAAATTTAAAGAAAATAATTGAAAATTGAAAAATTAAATAAACTGTAGGAATAATTGCTGAAACTAATTGCAAATTAAACAACTGGATTAAAAATCAAAATACAAAAAATTAAAATAGAAGAAAATAAGTGAAAACTTTAGAAAATAATAAAAAATTGGAGAAAATAATAGAAACTTGAAGAAATAAATTCATAATTTAAAAATTAAACTAAAATTAAAAAAAAATTGACAATGGAGAAAAATTACAGAACGTGAAAATAATTCAGAATTAATAACAAAATTCGAAAAATGGCTAAATTAAAACACAACCAAAAAAAAAATAGTTGAAAAACTCAAAGAATCATTATAAAACTTTAAGAGATTAAATGCAAATGGAAAAAATTGTAGGAAATAATTTCAAATTGCGAAAAATAGTTAATAATTAAAAGAAATAATTGAAAAATGAGAATAATTAAAAAATTGAAGAAAATATCTACAAAATGACTAGATTAGTAGAATACTGATAAAAAAATTAATAAAATATAGCTAAAACTTTAAATTTAAAAAAAATAATTGAAAATTTAAAAATCAAGAAAATTTTAGGAATAATTGCTTTAACTAATTGCAAATTGAACAACTGGATTGAAAATAAAAACAAAAAAAATTGAAATTTAAGAAAATAATTGAATACTTTGGGAAATACTAAAAATTGGGAGTAAATAATAAAAACTTAAAGAAATAAATTCATAATTTAAAAATTAAACTGAAATCAAAAAAAAATTAATAATAATGGAGAAAAATTACAAAATGTAAAAATATTCCACTATTGAAAACAAAATTCGAAAATGGCTAGATTAATACACAACCAAAAACAAACAATAATTGAAAAACTCAAAAAATCATTATAAAACTTTAAAAGACTAATTGCAATTTGAAAAAATTTTAGGATATAATTTTAAATTGTGAAAAATAGTTAATAATTAAAAGAAATAATTAATCAATGAGAATATTAAAAAAATTGAAGAAAATATCTACACAATGACTAGATTAATAGACTTCTGAAAGAAATTGATAAAATATAGCAAAAACTTTAAATTTAAAGAAAATAATTGAAAATTGAAAAATTAAGAAAATTATAGGAATAATTACTGAAACAAATTGCAAATTGAACAACTAGATTAAAAATCAAACAAAGAAAAATTGAAATTGAAGAAAATAATTGAAAACTTTAGGAAATAATAAAAATTTGGAGTAAATAATAAAAATTCGAAGAAATAAATTCATAATTTAAACATTAAACTGAATTAAAAAAGAAAATTGATAATAATGGAGAAAAATTACAAAACGTGAAAATAATCCACAATTGAAAACAAAATTCGAAAAATGGCTAGATTAATACACAACCAAAAAAAAAAATAATTAAAAAACTCAAAGAATCATTATAAAACTTTAAGAGACTAATTGCATATTGAAAAAATTGTAGGAAATAATTTCAAATTGCGAAAAATAGTTAATAATTAAAAGAAATAATTAAAAACTGAGAATAATTAAAAAATTGAAGAAAAAAATCTACAAATTGACTAGATTAATAGACCACATAAAAAAAATTGATAAAATATATCAAAAACTTTAAATTTAAAGAAAATAATTGAAAATTGAAAAATTAAATAAACTGTAGGAATAATTGCAGAAACTAATTGCAAATTAAACAACTGGATTAAAAATCAAAATACAAAAAATTAAAATAGAAGAAAATAAGTGAAAACTTTAGAAAATAATAAAAAATTGGAGAAAATAATAGAAACTTGAAGAAATAAATTCATAATTTAAAAATTAAACTAAAATTAAAAAAAAATTGATAATGAAGAAAAATTATAAAACGTGAAAATAATTCAGAATTAAAAACAAAATTCGAAAAATGGCTAAATTAAAACACAAACAAAAAAAAAACAGTTGAAAAACTCAAAGAATCATTATAAAACTTTAAGAGATTAAATGCAAATGGAAAAAATTGTAGGAAATAATTTCAAATTGCGAAAAATAGTTAATAATTAAAAGAAATAATTGAAAAATGAGAATAATTAAAAAATTGAAGAAAATATCTACAAAATGACTAGATTAATAGAATACTGAAAAAAAAATTGATAAAATATAGCTAAAACTTTAAATTTAAAAAAAATAATTGAAAATTTAAAAATCAAGAAAATTTTAGGAATAATTGCTTTAACTAATTGCAAATTGAACAACTGGATTGAAAATAAAAACAAGAAAAATTGAAATTTAAGAAAATAATTGAATACTTTGGGATAGAAAAAGATTTAGGTGGGATTCAAAATGATTTATTTGGATATGAAAGGAAGGGATTAAAAAAGATTGGTTGTTACTAAGATTTAGAAGAGGTAAAAAAAGATTAAAATAAATAAAAAGAATAAAAATAAGATAAATTTGGAAAGAAAATTAGGGATAAAAATGGACATACTGCTTCGTAGTTTTAAGCGGGACAGAAAAAGATTTAGGTGGGATTGAAAATAATTTAATTGGATATGAAAAGAAGGGATTAAAAGAGATTGGACGTTACTAAGATTTGGAAGGGATAGAAAAAGATTAAAATGAATAAAAAGAAGATAAATTTAAACAGAAAATTAGGGATTAAAATGGATATACTGCTTCGTAGTTTTAAATGGGATAGAAAAAGATTTAGGTGGGATTCAAAATGATTTATTTGGATATGAAAGGAAGGGATTAAAAAAGATTGGTTGTTACTAAGATTTAGAAGAGGTAAAAAAAGATTAAAATAAATAAAAAGAATAAAAATAAGATAAATTTGGAAAGAAAATTAGGGATAAAAATGGACATACTGCTTCGTAGTTTTAAGCGGGACAGAAAAAGATTTAGGTGGGATTGAAAATAATTTAATTGGATATGAAAAGAAGGGATTAAAAGAGATTGGACGTTACTAAGATTTGGAAGGGTTAAAAAAAGATTAAAAAAAATAAAAAGAAGATAAGTTTGGATAGAAAATTAGGGATAAAAATAGATATACTGCTTCGTAGTTTTAAATGGGACAGAAAAAGATTTACGTGGGATTGAAAATAATTTATTTGGATATGAAAAGAAGGGATTAAAAAAGATAAAAAAAATTGGAGAAAATAATAGAAACTTGAAGAAATAAATTCATAATTTAAAAATTAAACTAAAATTAAAAAAAAATTGATAATGAAGAAAAATTATAAAACGTGAAAATAATTCAGAATTAAAAACAAAATTCGAAAAATGGCTAAATTAAAACACAAACAAAAAAAAACAGTTGAAAAACTCAAAGAATCATTATAAAACTTTAAGAGATTAAATGCAAATGGAAAAAATTGTAGGAAATAATTTCAAATTGCGAAAAATAGTTAATAATTAAAAGAAATAATTGAAAAATGAGAATAATTAAAAAATTGAAGAAAATATCTACAAAATGACTAGATTAGTAGAATACTGATAAAAAAATTAATAAAATATAGCTAAAACTTTAAATTTAAAAAAAATAATTGAAAATTTAAAAATCAAGAAAATTTTAGGAATAATTGCTTTAACTAATTGCAAATTGAACAACTGGATTGAAAATAAAAACAAAAAAAATTGAAATTTAAGAAAATAATTGAATACTTTGGGAAATACTAAAAATTGGGAGTAAATAATAAAAACTTAAAGAAATAAATTCATAATTTAAAAATTAAACTGAAATCAAAAAAAAATTAATAATAATGGAGAAAAATTACAAAATGTAAAAATATTCCACTATTGAAAACAAAATTCGAAAATGGCTAGATTAATACACAACCAAAAACAAACAATAATTGAAAAACTCAAAAAATCATTATAAAACTTTAAAAGACTAATTGCAATTTGAAAAAATTTTAGGATATAATTTTAAATTGTGAAAAATAGTTAATAATTAAAAGAAATAATTAATCAATGAGAATATTAAAAAAATTGAAGAAAATATCTACACAATGACTAGATTAATAGACTTCTGAAAGAAATTGATAAAATATAGCAAAAACTTTAAATTTAAAGAAAATAATTGAAAATTGAAAAATTAAGAAAATTATAGGAATAATTACTGAAACAAATTGCAAATTGAACAACTAGATTAAAAATCAAACAAAGAAAAATTGAAATTGAAGAAAATAATTGAAAACTTTAGGAAATAATAAAAATTTGGAGTAAATAATAAAAATTCGAAGAAATAAATTCATAATTTAAACATTAAACTGAATTAAAAAAGAAAATTGATAATAATGGAGAAAAATTACAAAACGTGAAAATAATCCACAATTGAAAACAAAATTCGAAAAATGGCTAGATTAATACACAACCAAAAAAAAAAATAATTAAAAAACTCAAAGAATCATTATAAAACTTTAAGAGACTAATTGCATATTGAAAAAATTGTAGGAAATAATTTCAAATTGCGAAAAATAGTTAATAATTAAAAGAAATAATTAAAAACTGAGAATAATTAAAAAATTGAAGAAAAAAATCTACAAATTGACTAGATTAATAGACCACATAAAAAAAATTGATAAAATATATCAAAAACTTTAAATTTAAAGAAAATAATTGAAAATTGAAAAATTAAATAAACTGTAGGAATAATTGCAGAAACTAATTGCAAATTAAACAACTGGATTAAAAATCAAAATACAAAAAATTAAAATAGAAGAAAATAAGTGAAAACTTTAGAAAATAATAAAAAATTGGAGAAAATAATAGAAACTTGAAGAAATAAATTCATAATTTAAAAATTAAACTAAAATTAAAAAAAAATTGATAATGAAGAAAAATTATAAAACGTGAAAATAATTCAGAATTAAAAACAAAATTCGAAAAATGGCTAAATTAAAACACAAACAAAAAAAAAACAGTTGAAAAACTCAAAGAATCATTATAAAACTTTAAGAGATTAAATGCAAATGGAAAAAATTGTAGGAAATAATTTCAAATTGCGAAAAATAGTTAATAATTAAAAGAAATAATTGAAAAATGAGAATAATTAAAAAATTGAAGAAAATATCTACAAAATGACTAGATTAATAGAATACTGAAAAAAAAATTGATAAAATATAGCTAAAACTTTAAATTTAAAAAAAATAATTGAAAATTTAAAAATCAAGAAAATTTTAGGAATAATTGCTTTAACTAATTGCAAATTGAACAACTGGATTGAAAATAAAAACAAGAAAAATTGAAATTTAAGAAAATAATTGAATACTTTGGGATAGAAAAAGATTTAGGTGGGATTCAAAATGATTTATTTGGATATGAAAGGAAGGGATTAAAAAAGATTGGTTGTTACTAAGATTTAGAAGAGGTAAAAAAAGATTAAAATAAATAAAAAGAATAAAAATAAGATAAATTTGGAAAGAAAATTAGGGATAAAAATGGACATACTGCTTCGTAGTTTTAAGCGGGACAGAAAAAGATTTAGGTGGGATTGAAAATAATTTAATTGGATATGAAAAGAAGGGATTAAAAGAGATTGGACGTTACTAAGATTTGGAAGGGATAGAAAAAGATTAAAATGAATAAAAAGAAGATAAATTTAAACAGAAAATTAGGGATTAAAATGGATATACTGCTTCGTAGTTTTAAATGGGATAGAAAAAGATTTAGGTGGGATTCAAAATGATTTATTTGGATATGAAAGGAAGGGATTAAAAAAGATTGGTTGTTACTAAGATTTAGAAGAGGTAAAAAAAGATTAAAATAAATAAAAAGAATAAAAATAAGATAAATTTGGAAAGAAAATTAGGGATAAAAATGGACATACTGCTTCGTAGTTTTAAGCGGGACAGAAAAAGATTTAGGTGGGATTGAAAATAATTTAATTGGATATGAAAAGAAGGGATTAAAAGAGATTGGACGTTACTAAGATTTGGAAGGGTTAAAAAAAGATTAAAAAAAATAAAAAGAAGATAAGTTTGGATAGAAAATTAGGGATAAAAATAGATATACTGCTTCGTAGTTTTAAATGGGACAGAAAAAGATTTACGTGGGATTGAAAATAATTTATTTGGATATGAAAAGAAGGGATTAAAAAAGATAAAAAAAATTGGAGAAAATAATAGAAACTTGAAGAAATAAATTCATAATTTAAAAATTAAACTAAAATTAAAAAAAAATTGATAATGAAGAAAAATTATAAAACGTGAAAATAATTCAGAATTAAAAACAAAATTCGAAAAATGGCTAAATTAAAACACAAACAAAAAAAAACAGTTGAAAAACTCAAAGAATCATTATAAAACTTTAAGAGATTAAATGCAAATGGAAAAAATTGTAGGAAATAATTTCAAATTGCGAAAAATAGTTAATAATTAAAAGAAATAATTGAAAAATGAGAATAATTAAAAAATTGAAGAAAATATCTACAAAATGACTAGATTAATAGAATACTGAAAAAAAAATTGATAAAATATAGCTAAAACTTTAAATTTAAAAAAAATAATTGAAAATTTAAAAATTAAGAAAATTTTAGGAATAATTGCTTTAACTAATTGCAAATTGAACAACTGGATTGAAAATAAAAACAAAAAAAATTGAAATTTAAGAAAATAATTGAATACTTTGGGAAATACTAAAAATTGGGAGTAAATAATAAAAACTTAAAGAAATAAATTCATAATTTAAAAATTAAACTGAAATCAAAAAAAAATTAATAATAATGGAGAAAAATTACAAAATGTGAAAATATTCCACTATTGAAAACAAAATTCGAAAAATGGCTAGATTAATACACAACCAAAAACAAAGAATAATTGAAAAACTCAAAAAATCATTATAAAACTTTAAAAGACTAATTGCAATTTGAAAAAATTTTAGGATATAATTTTAAATTGTGAAAAATAGTTAATAATTAAAAGAAATAATTAATCAATTAGAATATTAAAAAAATTGAAGAAAATATCTACACAATGACTAGATTAATAGACTACTGAAAGAAATTGATAAAATATAGCAAAAACTTTAAATTTAAAGAAAATAATTGAAAATTGAAAAATTAAGAAAATTATAGGAATAATTGCTGAAACTAATTGCAAATTGAACAACTGGATTAAAAATAAAAAAAAACTGAAATTGAAGAAAATAATTGAAAACTTTAGGAAATACTAAAAATTTGGAGTAAATAATAAGAATTCGAAGAAATAAATTCATAATTTAAACATTAAACTGAAATAAAAAAAAAAATTGATAATAATGGAGAAAAATTACAAAACGTGAAAAAAATCCACAATTGAAAAGAAAATTCGAAAAATGGCTAGATTAATACACAACACAAAAAAAAATAATTGAAAAACTCAAAGAATCATTATAAAACTTTAAGAGTCTAATTGAAAATTGAAAATATTGTAGGAAATACTTTCAAATTGCGAAAAATAGTTAATAATTAAAAGAAATAATTAAAAAATGAAAATATTTAAAAAAATGAAGAAAATATCTACAAAATGACTAGATTAATAGACTACTGAAAAAAATTGATAAAATATAGCAAAAACTTTAAATTTAAAGAAAATAATTAAAAATCGAAAAATGAAGAAAATTATAGGAATAATTGTTGGAAATAATTGCGCATTGAATGAATGGATTGAAAATAGACAAAAATAATTAAAATTAAATAAAATAATTGAAAATTGAAAATTTAAATTCAAATTTAAAAAATATAATTAAAATATAATTAATAAATATAATTAATAAATATAATTAAAAATTGAAAAAAGTGTTAGCAAAAAAGCCGGAAGTTATTGAATATAGAAGAAAACAATTAAAAACTGAAAATTGGAATTTAAATTTAAAAAAAAAATTGAGAAATGAAGAAAATAAAAATTTGAAATTAACGAATTTTATTGATAATGGAGAAAAATAATTGGCAAAAGGTCAGGATTTGAAAATATTTAAGAAAATAATTGACAATAGAAAAAAAAAAACAAATGACTAGAATAATGCACAACTGAAAAAAAAATTAAAAACGTAAAAAAATAATTCTAAAATTTTAAGAGAACACTTACAAATTTTAAATATTGTAAGAAATAATTGACAAATAAAGAAAATAATTAATACATGAAAAAAAAATTGAAAAATAACAAGAATAATAGCAAAATTGAAGATAATTTCTGAAAAATGACGAAAATATTTGCCAATTGAAAACAAAATTGGAATAATGTCAAGATTAATACACAACTGAAAAAAATAATTTAAAAAATTAAACTGTAAATATTTAATTTAAAAAATAATTTAAAATTTAAAAATTAAGAAAATTATAGAAATAATTGTCGAAAATAATTGCTAATTGAACAACTGGATTGAAAAAATGGAATCGAACAAAATAACTGAAATTGAGGAAAAAATTAAAAATTGAAGATTGGAAATGTAATTTTTAAAACATAATTAGGAACTGCGAAGAGAATAATTGAACAATTGTACTTAAAATTATAAAAGCATATTGATATTTGAAAAAATAGATGAAAAGTGTAATTGAAATTTGAAGAAAATAATCAAAAATTGAAGAAATAAATTGTAATTTAAAATAATGGTTTATAATTAAAAAAAAGTCAAGTTTTTGGGAATATTGAATAAACTCAATTGAAAATTGTAGACTGGAATTGACTTTAGAAAATAATTCATTATTTAAAGAAAATTACAAAATGACGAGAATAATTTAGTATTAAAGAAAATAATTGAGAAATCCGCAAAATAATTGACAATTGAAAAAGAAATTTGAAAACTGTCGAGAATAATCTACAACAGAACAAAATAATTAATTAGTATTTTGTATTGTATAAATTAGATGACTAATTGATTCCGAAACTAATTTTTTAGCAGCTGATCAGTACTAACGTTGTTTGATAATTAAAATTGGTAACTAATTATTTGAGCATTGTTTACTAATTTGCATTAAACATTTAATTTATATTAGGTTTGTTAACAAATTTTAAATGGGACTAATTTTTTGTTAGCTTTGTTTACTAATCCGTGTTACTAACTAATTTCTGTTAAATTTGTTTACTAATTCGTATCAGAAGACTGGTTTTTGTTAAATTTGTTTACTTGTTTGGATTAGAAATTGATGTTTAATTAAAATTACTTTAATTATTTGAATTTGCAGCTAATCTTTGCTGAATTTGTTTATTAATTGAATTCACCAAAGGGTTTTTTAAATATTTGTTTACTAATTTGAATTAGAAACTTATTTTTGAATAATTTAGATGAATAATTTAGTCTTTAAAGAGTCTTAGTTTAGTTTTTAAATGAGTAGCTAACTTTTGCTAACTTTGTTGGCTAATTTTAAATAGTAGCATATTATTTATTCAATTTCTTTACTAATTCGAAATAGCAACTTAATTTTCAGTAGTTTTCTTTACAATTTTTAGTTACTGACAGATTTTTTTTGTAGAGTTCGTTAAGTAATTCGAATTATCAACAGATTTTGTGTAGAAATTGATTTCTATCTTTAAGTATCAACTCATATTTTTATATATTTGTTTACTAATTGAATTAGTAAATGATTTTTACCAATTTTATTTAATAATTTCAATCAGCTTTTAATTCTTTTGTAAATTTTTAAACCGATTCAAACTTGTAAATTAATTTTTATTAAGTTTGTTTACTACTTTAAAGTAGCAAGTAAATCTTTACTGAATTTGTTTACTAATTTGAAGTAGTAATGTATTTTTGTCAATTTTGTCTACAAGTTTATATTGGAAACTACTTTTTATTAAATATATTTACTAATATATATTGTAACAACCGATTTTCGGTAAATCTTGTTTAACAATTTGCATCATAAGCCGATATGTTGTTAAACATTTTTACTAATTTAAGTTAGAGAATGATTGTTTGTTAAATTTGTTTAGTAATTCAAGTTGAAAAATGATTGTTAAATTTGTTTACTATAAAGTTATAAAACGATTATTTGTATAATTTGTTTACTAATTTAAGTTAGAAAATGATTGTTTGTTAAATTTGTTTACTAATTCAAGTTAGGAAATGATTGTTTGTTAAATTTGTTTATTAATTCAAGTTTGAAAATGATTGTTTGTTAAATTTTTTTACTAATTCAAGTTAGAAAATGATTGTTTGTTGCTATTATGCTTAATTTTTTAATCGATTTTTTTTTTTTTTTTTGGTAGTTGTTTGGAAGTTCTAGAATAATTATTCGCCCCAATTATATTGCATTTATGATTTTATTTCGCCATAATCTTTTTGTTCAAAATATTATTATATTCTAATTTTTTCAATCATAAATCCCTTAAAAAAGAATATATACTACACACATTTATAATTATAATCCATTCAAAGATCGATCGATTGAAAATACGAAAAAAAACACGTAATTAATGAATGAAAAAATATTTGAAAGTAATTGATATCAGTATCAATTATTCTGCATCAATGAATTGATCGGGAGGCGCATGATTCATTCTTTGAGCGTCTCGTAAAAAAGAGAAAAAAAAATCTGAAGACTCAATTATATGTGAGTTTTGATCACAACATTATTTATATCATGTTGCAGTCATCGTATCATTACTTTTATATCAGTACGTTTCATTCAATTTTAAACAATTTGAAAAATATTCTATTTACAAAAGACTCGATGAGAAAAAAAAAGACAATAAAAAAATGGACTGTTTTCTAAATTTCAGAAATTACTAATTCCACAGTAAAAACTCGTTTATCATATCAAATTTGTACACTGATTGTTTACTATTTTTCTATGAAAAAAAATTTTTAATTCACTTAAATCTTTCTAAAAAATATTCTTAACTCTTTTTATGCAGAAAAAATTATTTTAATTTCTATCCATTTCAATCTTTTCAAAATATCTATCTCTTTCTGTCCACGATATATTTTTTTAATTTTTATCCAATTGAATTTGTTTCAAAAATATTCCTATCTCTTTAAATCCACGATATAGATTGTCTCAATTCTTATTCATTTCTATACAAATATTATAATCTTTTTCTATCCACAATGTATTGTTTCAATTTTTATTCATTTTAATATTTCTAATTTATTCCTATCTTTTTCTATGCACGATACTTAGAAGATAGATTTTACTCGGTTAGCTCGAAAAAAAAATTAAATTGAATAAAGGAAAGATAAATTTGGATAGAAAATCTTGGATGAAAATGGATATCCTGTTTCATAGATTTAAATAAAATAACAATTAATTTCGGTGTGATTAAAAATAATTTATTTGAATGTGAAAAGGAGGATATAAAAAAATTGATTGCTATTCAGATTTAAAAGAGATAAAAAATATTAAAATGGATACATTTCTTTGTAATTTTAAATAGGATACAGAAAAAGATTTAGGTGGGATTGAAAATAATTTAATTGGATATGAAAAGAAGGGATTAAAAGAGATTGGACGTTACTAAGATTTGGAAGGGATAAAAAAAGATTAAAATGAATAAAAAGAAGATAAATTTAAACAGAAAATTAGGGATAAAAATGGATATACTGCTTCGTAGTTTTAAATGGGATAGAAAAAGATTTAGGTGGGATTCAAAATGATTTATTTGGATATGAAAGGAAGGGATTAAAAAAGATTGGTTGTTACTAAGATTTAGAAGAGGTAAAAAAAGATTAAAATAAATAAAAAGAATAAAAATAAGATAAATTTGGAAAGAAAATTAGGGATAAAAATGGACATACTGCTTCGTAGTTTTAAGCGGGACAGAAAAAGATTTAGGTGGGATTGAAAATAATTTAATTGGATATGAAAAGAAGGGATTAAAAGAGATTGGACGTTACTAAGATTTGGAAGGGATAGAAAAAAATTAAAATGAATAAAAAGAAGATAAATTTAAACAGAAAATTAGGGATAAAAATGGATATACTGCTTCGTAGTTTTAAATGGGATAGAAAAAGATTTAGGTGGGATTCAAAATGATTTATTTGGATATGAAAGGAAGGGATTAAAAAAGATTGGTTGTTACTAAGATTTAGAAGAGGTAAAAAAAGATTAAAAGAAATAAAAAGAATAAAAATAAGATAAATTTGGAAAGAAAATTAGGGATAAAAATGGACATACTGCTTCGTAGTTTTAAGCGGGACAGAAAAAGATTTAGGTGGGATTGAAAATAATTTAATTGGATATGAAAAGAAGGGATTAAAAGAGATTGGACGTTACTAAGATTTGGAAGGGATAAAAAAAGATTAAAAATAATAAAAAGAAGATAAGTTTGGATAGAAAATTAGGGATAAAAATAGATATACTGCTTCGTAGTTTTAAATGGGACAGAAAAAGATTTAGGTGGGATTGAAAATAATTTATTTGGATATGAAAAGAAGGGATTAAAAGAGATTGGACGTTACTAAGATTTGGAAGGGATAGAAAAAGATTAAAATGAATAAAAAGAAGATAAATTTAAACAGAAAATTAGGGATAAAAATGGATATACTGCTTCGTAGTTTTAAATGGGATAGAAAAAGATTTAGGTGGGATTCAAAATGATTTATTTGGATATGAAAGGAAGGGATTAAAAAAGATTGGTTGTTACTAAGATTTAGAAGAGGTAAAAAAAGATTAAAATAAATAAAAAGAATAAAAATAAGATAAATTTGGAAAGAAAATTAGGGATAAAAATGGACATACTGCTTCGTAGTTTTAAGCGGGACAGAAAAAGATTTAGGTGGGATTGAAAATAATTTAATTGGATATGAAAAGAAGAGATTAAAAGAGATTGGACGTTACTAAGATTTGGAAAGGATAGAAAAAGATTAAAATGAATAAAAAGAAGATAAATTTAAACAGAAAATTAGGGATAAAAATGGATATACTGCTTCGTAGTTTTAAATGGGATAGAAAAAGATTTAGGTGGGATTGAAAATAATTTATTTGGATATGAAAAGAAGGGATTAAAAGAGATTGGACGTTACTAAGATTTGGAAGAGGTAAAAAAAGATTAAAATAAATAAAAAGAATAAAAATAAGATAAATTTGGAAAGAAAATTAGGGATAAAAATGGATATACTGCTTCGTAGTTTTAAGCGGGACAGAAAAAGATTTAGGTGGGATTCAAAATAATTTATTTGGATATGAAAAGAAGGGATTAAAAAAGATTGGTTGTTACTTAGATTTAAAAGGGATAAAAAAAAGATTAAAAAGAATAAAAAGAAGATAAATTTGGATCGAAAATTAGGGATAAAAATAGATATACTGCTTCGTAGTTTTAAATGGGACAGAAAAAGATTTAGGTGGGATTGAAAATAATTTATTTGGATATGAAAAGAAGGGATTAAAAGAGATTGGACGTTACTAAGATTTGGAAGGGATAAAAAAAGATTAAAATGAATAAAAAGAAGATAAATTTAAACAGAAAATTAGGGATAAAAATGGATATACTGCTTCGTAGTTTTAAATGGGATAGAAAAAGATTTAGGTGGGATTCAAAATGATTTATTTGGATATGAAAGGAAGGGATTAAAAAAGATTGGTTGTTACTCAGATTTAGAAGAGGTAAAAAAAGATTAAAATAAATAAAAAGAATAAAAATAAGATAAATTTGGAAAGAAAATTAGGGATTAAGCGGGACAGAAAAAGATTTAGGTTGGATTCAAAATAATTTATTTGGATATGAAAAGAAGGGATTAAAAAAGATTGGTTGTTACTTAGATTTAAAAGGGATAAAAAAAAGATTAAAAAGAATAAAAAGAAGATAAATTTCGATAGAAAATTAGGGATAAAAATGGATATACTGCTTCGCAGTTTTAAGCGGGACAGAAAAAGATTTAGGTGGTATTCAAAATGATTTAGTCGGATATGAGAACTAGGAACTGAAAAAGATTGATCAAATTAGGAACAGATAAAAAAAATTAAAGTGAATAAGAACAAGATAAATGTGAACAGCAAATTGGACATTAAAATGAATAGATTCACTAAGGGATTAGAGATGGATAGAAATAGATTCAAATGCATAAAGTTGGAATTGATTTGGATAAAGTTTTCTGGATTAGAAAAGATAGTGTGGATAGAAATAGGGATTAAAATGAATTAGTGGGATGAAACACAGGATAGGAAAATATATACGTGAATAGAAAAAGATATACGAAATTTATCCTGGGGATTAAAAAAGATTCGAATGGATAAAGTTTCTATCCCATTACTTCTAACAGGGATAATAAAAATTTACGATTTAAATAAGAAATACTTTTCTGCATAAAACAGAATCCTACGATGGAACATGGAATATAAAAAATGTCAAGATTAAGTGAAATATTTTCTTAATTAAAAGGAATCTATCTCTTGTGTTTTGCTGTAGGTCCTCGGAAAGCATAATATTTGTCCTCGTGATTCTTGTTAAAAGATCAAGGCGGTCTTGAGAATTTAGTGTCAGAAGGTCAGTTGGAGACCATCGCATTGTTTGCAGTTTGTGGTAATTTAAGCAGAGTGTTGACTGACCTTGTGAATCACGTCGTTGCAGTTGATGATGACTGTCAGAAGAAGTGACGTCACTGACGAGAGCAGACGTTGAACCCGCGGATCCAAAGCCACTTGTTATTGAGCTAATGCTGCCGTGGGACCCTAACGCTGCTGATGGAGGTGCAGGTCGATCCTCCGTTGGACTCGTCACTTGACTAGAACTCGACATAGACCCTCTGGAGCCAGTTTTCGTCAATACAGCTGGTGGTCGACAGCACGCCTTTTAAAAAAAATCATCAATTAATTACTTTTAACAAGTGATTTCCTATTTGTACAAAATTTATTGAATCAGTTTGGAAATTTTGAGGTTAGATTGTCATATTGCAGTTCAAAATGTCCAAAATTTACAAAACGGCCCTATCGGTCACTCTGGGAACTATTCAATATGGCCGACTTCAGAGCGGCAGAGTTGCAAAATTCTCGGTAATTTAAAATCCGGTTACATTCTCGAGAATATAACCGAGAATATTCTCCTTTCGGAGAATTTTCTATGTTTGAATGAGACCCACTATTTTGAATCACAAACAATTTATTATAAAAAAATGGAAATATAACAAAATAATTATTATTACAAATTAACTATAAGTCAATAAGTGTAAAATTTATTATTAAATATAACAATTATGAACACTTCCCTGGCGACTTTGTGAGGGTCAAGGAGCGTCAAAGTTTGACCCTGTTTGACCCTATCACGAAATTCGCATAGAAAAACATAAATAAAGTGAAAAGTGTTTTTGGGATTTCTTAATTAAGTCCTAATGCAAGTTTGTGCGTGTTTACTTTTTATGAAAAGACAATTAATTAATCATTTCGTTATTTGAAACTTTAAATATGGATCGATAAATGTGTTCACCAAAAGTTACTAGATTTTTCATAATCAAGAAATCCGATAGATGGCGCCGCACGGTACTTAAGGTACTCGCATAGCTCTTGGCTGCTGTGGGAGTGAAGGGTTCAGACAATTCAAATTTTCATTGTCTGAACTCTTCACACTCACACGTTACCATGGTAACTCCGGCAGGCAGGCAGGCAGCCACAGATGTGTGAGCGTACCATTACTTGTTATGGTTTTAAAGGAAAAAGTGACAGGTGAGAGTGTTTATTTATATATTCATTTCTTTTTTTCAAGAAAGAGAAATTGAATAAGTTTTAAATGAATGATATTAACTTAAAAATAAATAGTTGTAAAAAAGGTACGTATCGTGTTTGAGATAAATTTTGTTAAAGTACCTATTTTAAGACAAACATTTCTTACTCTTTTATTTTCCTAGAAACAAATAATGTTATTTTCATAACCTTTTTTTGTACATAATTAGATAGTTAATTATTTATCAAACATTTACCTAATTTTTCTTCAAATC
Organism: Ganaspis brasiliensis; assembly: GCA_037103525.1. Lineage (NCBI taxonomy): Eukaryota > Metazoa > Arthropoda > Insecta > Hymenoptera > Figitidae > Ganaspis > Ganaspis brasiliensis. Next base: position 93,790 of record JAZKLR010000055.1, on the reverse strand, counting down.
TTATCCTTTTTCTCACTTCAAGATAAATACGATAATAATATAAATTTTCTAGTAAGCAAAATATTTTCTTTAGAGTTTTTGAGTTTTGTACATTTGTTTTTTTCATTCAAGCAATTTACCAGAAATTCAAAAGAAACTTGAAGAAAATAACGTAACAAAAAAACACTTATTTATAAAAAAACTCGAAATTTTTAAAAGTTTGGAGATTTTTGATCATTCAAATTCCCATAATATGACGATAATTTGATATCTTTTTGAAGAGTTTGAAATAAATAGTAAAAATGAAAATTTCAGATAAATAATTAAAAACTTTTAGGAAATTATGAAACAGAATGTAAGTAATTGAAAATAATAAACAAATAGTATAAATAATTGAAAAATGAATAAAATAATTGAAAATTGATTGAATAAATTGAAAATTGAATTAAATAATTGTTTAAAAATTTTAAAAAATAAGAATAATTCAAACTTGTAGAAAATAATTGAAAAATGATTTTAAATTTTGAAACTTGAAGAAAATAATTGAAATATGAAGAAAATGATAAGTTGAAAAAAATTAATGAAATTGAAAATAAATAATTGAAAAAATTGCAGATTTTTTCAAAATTTTTAAAATATCCGTTTGTATGGTCTCCATAATGGTCTATTTTAGACTGCGGGATATATTATAAAATCATTATAAATAATTAAATAATTAAATAGAGTTTTTAAAAATTGAAATTTCAGAAAAATACTTTAAAATTTAATAAATTAATTGAAAAAAATGAGAATAATAAAAAATTAAAGAAAAAAATTGAGAAAGGATAAAAATAATTGGAACTTAAGATTATAATTAATAAAAATGTTTGGAAATTATGAAAACAAATGAAAATAATTGGGTTTTGAGAAAAATTCTTAAAAATCTTAAAAAATAATTTTACAAAATTAGAATAATTATTAAAAATTTAGGGAAATAATTGAAAAATGATAAAAATAATTTAAAAATGAAAAAAATAATTGAAATTTTAGTGAAAATAAATTAAAAATTTTTATAAAATAATTGAAATATAATGAAAATATTTAAAATTTTAGATAAATTATTGAAATTTTTGAAAATTACGCAGAAAGAATGAAAATAATTAGAAATGGGTGAAAATTATAGAAAAATTACATAATTTATTCTTAAGCGAAAGAAAATAATTGAAAATCTTTTAGACAATTGAAAATTGAAGACAATAATTTAAATTTGAGATAATAACTGAGAATTTAGAAGATTGATTGAAAAATAATTAAAATAATTAAAAGATGGGGAAAATAATTAAAAATTGATTATAAAATTTGAAACTTAAGAAAATAATTGAATCATAAAACAAAATAATGATAGGTTGAAAAAAAATATTTAAATTTGAAATAAATAATTGAGAAAATTGCAGAATTTTGATTAAAATCAAAAATAATAATTAAAATTTAAGGAAAATACTTGAAAATCTGAGAAATTAATAGGAAAAAAATTAGAATAATTAAAGAAATCAATAAATAATTTAAGAAAGCTAAAAATAATTAAAATTTAAGATAATTAATAAGAAAATTTAAAAATTATGAAAACAAATAAAAACAATTAAAAATTTAAAAAAATAATTAAATTTTTAGTAAAATGCTTAAAAATTTTAAAAAATAAGTTTACAAAATATGAGCAGTAATTACAAATTGAGGGAAATAATTGATATATGATGAAAATAATTAAAAATTTAGAAAATTAATTTAGATAAATAATGAAAATGAAAAATTTGAAAAATTGAAGATAATAATTGCAAAATAAAAATAATAATAGTGAATTAAAAAAATTAATTTCATTTTGCCATAAATAATATGAAATTTGCAATAAATAATAAAATTGTTTTATTGTCGAAGAGAGAGTAATTAAAATAAACTGAATTGAAATTGAATTAAAAATTTAACTAATTTTTCAATTTTCAATTAGTTTCTTCAAATTTCAGTTATTTTCCTCAATTTTTAATTATTTTCAGCTGTTTTCAATTTTTTCCATTTTCAAATATTTTTCCGATTTTCAATCAAGTTTCATTATTGGTATCTAATTCAATTCTATAAATTGCAATTTTCAAATATTTTCATCAATTTTCATTTATTTTCTTCAATTTGCAGCAATTTTCTTCGATTTTTAATTATTTTCTTTAATTTTCAACTATATTTTTTAATTTTTAATTATTTTAATGTATTTTCAATTATTTTCTTAAATTTTCAATTATTTTCTGCAGTTATCAATAATTTTCTTTCACTTTTAGATAAATTCTTCGATTTTCGATTTTCAAGTACTTTCTCCAATTTCCAATCCAAATGATTTATTTCCTTTGATTTTAATAGAATTCAATTTTTTTGAATACAACTATTTTTTTAATTTTCAATTATTTTCATCAATTTTCAGATATCTGCTTCGATTTCGATTTTTAATTAGTTTCTCGGATTTTCAATCTAGTTTCTTTTTTGGTATCCAATTCAATTTTATAAATTACAATTTTCAAATATTTTCATCAATTTTCAATTATTTTCTTCGACTTTCAGTTATTTTTTTCATTTTCAATTATTTTCTTTAATTTTCAATTATTTTCTTTAATTTTCAATTATTTTCTTTAATTTTCAATTATTTTCGTGTATTTTTAATTATTTTCATAAATTTTCAGTTATTTTTTGCAGTTTTCAACTATTTTCTTTAATTTCCAAAAATCTGATTCGATTTCGATTTTTAATTAGTTTCTCTGATTTCCAATCTAGTTTCTTTTTTGTTATCCAATTCAATTTTATACTTGAAAATCTGAAAAAATAAATTGAAAAAAATTGAAAAAATTACATAATACTTATATTTTAAAAAAAGGAAATTTAAAGAAAATTTCAGAAAAATACTTAAAACTTTCAGAAGTTCATTGAAAAGAAAACAAAATAATTAAAAATTGAAGTGAATAATTTTTAATTAAAGAGAAATAATTAAAAAGTTTTTGGAAATTATGAAAAAGAACGAAAGCAATTGAAAATTAAAGAAAATAATATAAAAATGATATGAACAATTTCATTTCATTTATTTAATAAAAACAATAGTCAAAAGACCAATTGCAGGATTATAATTTACAATTAACAATTATCTAAAACTAACAATGAATAACAATTAAATGAAATATATGAAATGTCAGATAAATAGTTTATATTTTGGAAATTATAAAAAGAAAAAATGGAAAAAATTGAAAATTAAAGAAAATAAATTTTGGAAAATAGGATAAAAAAATTTTTAAATTTGAAACTTGATGAAAGTAATTGAAATATGATACAAACAATGATAGATAGTACAAAATAAATGACATTTAAGTAAAATGATTAAAAAAATTAAAGAATTTTTTTTACATTAAAAATAAATAATTGACTTAACAATTTTTAATTCAAGAAAATAATTAAAAAATCGCAGAAATAATTGAAAATAGATGAAAATAATTGAAATTTCATATAAATAATTAAAATTTTTTAAGATTAACGCCAAAATAATGAAAGTAATTAGAAATGGTACAAAATAATAGAAAAATTGCAGAATTTATTTTTAAGCAGAAAAAAAAATAATGAAAATATTGAAAGATAGAGAAAATAATTGAAAAAAAATAAAAAGAAATGAAAATTGAACTAAATAATTGAAAATTGAGATATTTATTTGAAAGTTCAGGAAATTAATTCAGAAATTATGAAAATGATTAAAAATTGAAAATAATAATTTATTTATTCACACAATTCCTCAATTAAAAAAATTAATTTAAATTTACCATAGTCAATAAAATATTTATGAATAAATAATTAAATTTATTTAATGTCAAGGGAAAAATAATTAAAATTGAAAGAGTGTTTAAAAAAAAAATTGTAATTTGCGGAAGATAGATTTATGATTTATAGGAATAAAAGTGAGAAACAATGAAAATAATTTAAAAATATTGCAGAAAGTAATTGAAAAGTGAAAGAAAGTTTTCTTGCATCAATTGGGTCCTAAATTGACGCAGTTAAAATTCTACAAAGTTTGGTGACATAATATTTATTATTTTTAGAGAAACATAATAGTCAAAAGACCAATTGCAGGATTATAATTTACAAACAATTATTTAAAACTAACAATAATTGAAAATTGAATGAAATATATGAAATGTCAGATAAATAGTTTATATTTTGGAAATTATAAAAAAAAAAAAAATTGAAAATTGAAGGAAATAAATTTTGGAAAATAATTTAAAAATTATTTTAAAATTTGAAACTTGAAGAAAGTAATTGAAATATGATACAAACAATGATAAATAGTTCAGAATAAATGACATTCGAGTAAAATAATTAAAAAAATTAAAGATTTTTTTTACGTTAAAAATAAATAATTGACATTTTAGAAAAGTACATGATGATTTAGGAAATTAATTGAAAAAAATTAGAATAACTAAAAGTTGAAGAAAGCTAAAAATAATTAAAATTTACGATAATTAATTGAAAAAAAAAAAAAAAATTTGTAAATTATGAAAACAACTGAAAAGAATTAAAAAATTGAAGAAAATAATTGAAATTTTAGAAAAATACTTAAAAGTTTTAGAAAATAAATTTAGAAAAAAGAATAATAGTCAATAATTGGAGATATTTTCAATTATTTCGTTATTTATAATACATTTACATTTATTTCCTCATGTACATCTTTTTGGATTTTTACATATTTTTTACCCGCACTTTTTACATAAATGAACTTTAAATTAGAATCTGAATAATTGCAGATATAGAATTAAAAAAAAAAACTTAAACCAACTAAAAATATACGTATGTATCTATATATATAACTGAAAAAAAAAACTTTTTTTTTTTTTAACTTCACTTATCGTTCTTTATATATTTGTGTTCCTCACTACTGGCCTGAATACTACAAGAGCCTATTGTAAGCTTAACTTTTAATTGTCCTTACAAACTTTGGCTTGTGTTTCAAAAAGTTTAGCGTAATTGCAAAGGCCTGGAATAGGGTTTCCTTTTAGGGTATTGCATAGGTAACCTGTGATACCCTCTTGATCATTTTTTCCTAGCCATGCGTCGACTTCTTTGACCCATCTTGAATCAATTCTGGTTCTAGCCTCTTTACACAGCCAAATATGCTCCAAATTTTCTTCTTCCTCTTTACAAAAGCGACAATCAACATTTGCAAATCCTTTGTTTCCTGCTTTCCCAACATTTCCACAACGAATTCTTGCCCACTGGATTTTTTCGGATAACCCTATATCCTCTAACTTCCAATAACTTTCACCTCCCTCTGGTAATTTACATCTATTATACAGATGGCAGTACGAGGACTTGATGATTCTATCTATGTCTTTGTCCTTCTCCATCTCTTTGAGCTTCTTAATTCCTTTCTTGATTTCCTTGTTTATAGCATCCTCTTTACCCTCTGTTCCTATCCATTCCAAAATTTTTAAAATTCCCATTTCATTCAAAGCTTTTTTAATATTCTTGCCCCACGTTGACGAATTATTATTCTTTATGGCTCTCACCTCTTCCATAAGACAAATCTTTGGTAACCTGTGGTCTTCCATTCTTGTTACTTCCGCTAAATATCTACAAGCTCTTTCTTTTGTTTCGATTTCACTACTATTTCTGTTAGCTTCTGCTCTCCATATATATTCTGGTGTATTTCCGTCTAATCCCATACTCATTTTAATAAATCTGGCCTGTGCTCTTTCTAAATCCTTCTTTTTCTCCCAACCCCATATTTCGACGCCATATAAACTCCCTGACTTTGCTAGAATGTCCATGAGATATAATCTTCTATTTAATCCACCAATTCTTGCCCTGGTCATAATTCCCCATGCTGTGTTCGTTGCCTTTTTTAATTTTCCCGTCATAATTTGAATATGCTTGTTGAAAGTTCCACTTGTACAGTACCAAAATCCTAGGTATTTTAAGTGGTTCACTGTTTATTTATTTATTATTATTATTTATTTATTATTTTGTTTATTTTTATTGACAGCTGCAGCCATTTTAACTTTCTGGTTCTGCGTTTCTCCGTTACTCCCAAAGGTGGCGCCATCACCTACATTCCGCGGCTCGAATTCCCCGGAAGCTTCACCATTTTTTCCATCTGACTTCCTAACCTCCTCACTTTCCATAATCACTTTGTTTTTTAAAAAATTAACCCAAAAAACACAAAAACCCGTTTGGATAACACTCTTGTTTGATTGCGGCCTATTTCGTTTTCGATTTAACCCACTTCCGTATCCGTCGGCTACAACAATCCACCAAAATTCCGGAAAAACTCGCAACAAATAGACAAACGCGTACGAACTTTTTTCTAGTTAAACCGGAAGTCTCGTTATTTATAATATTTTTTATATTATTTTCTTCAATTTTCAATTACTTTCGTTCTTTTTCATAATTGCCAAAAAGTTTTTACTTATTTCTCTTTAATTAAAACTTGATCTGTTTAATTTTAAATTATGTTTATCTTTTTTCATTTAATTTCTCTAATTTTTAATTATTTTCTTTTATTTCAATGAACTTCTGATAGTTTCAAGTATTTTTTCTCAAATTTAAATTATTTTCTTTATGTTTGAAATATTTTTATGATTGTTTAAATTACTTTCCCCAATTTTTAATTGATTTCATTTTTTTTTCAATTAATTTGCTAAATTTGCATTTTATTTTGTTTAATTTCAATTATTTTTTGCAATTCTTTTTAATTCTAAAATATTATAAATTTTGTCCTAAATAAATATTTATTTTATTTATATTAATTGGTTTTTAAATATTATAGTTAAAATATTCATTTCTTCTTATTAGATACATATTATTGACCGATTTGTTATATTTATTATTGTATTTTATAATTTCTAAAATGCAAGAAAAACTAATCGCGCGCTGGCGCGCGTTTCATTTTGCTAGTAACAACAATAAAATAAATGATAAGTTCATGATAGTTTTTAATATTTAAACTTAGAGAAGCAATTTCTTTATCAATAAATATAATTGAGCGAGCGTCAGCGAGCGAATTAACATCGTTAGTTAAAAATAAATAATTGACATTTCAGAAAAGTAAATGATGATTTAAGAAATTAATGGAAAAAAATTAGAATAACTAAAAATTGAAGAAAGCTAAAAATACTTAAAATTTATGATAATTAATCAAAAAAAAAAATTTGTAAATTATGAAAACAACTGAAAATAATTAAAAATTTAGAAAAATACTTAAAAGTCTTAGACAATAAATTTAGAAAAAACAAGAATAATAATTAATAATTGAAGAAATTAATTGAAAAATGGTAAAATTAATTCAAAATTGAAAAAATAATTGGAATATTCTGAAAAAAATTTAAGATTGAGAAAAAAAATTGTAATATGATGAAAATAATTTAAATATGAAAAATTGAAAACAGTAAATAAAATTTTCGAGAAATAATTGAAAAAATCGTACATGTTTGAAAAAATAAAATAATTACAAAATTACTTAACAATTTTTTATTAAAGAAAATAATTAAAAAATTGCAGAAATAAATGAAAATTGATGAAATCAATTGAAATTCTTTAAGATTAACGCCAAAATAACGCCTATAATTAATTAATTATAAAAAATTATAAGTTATAAAATTTATATAAAAAAAATATAAATAATTATAAATTATACAAAATTATTAAATTATAAATAATGTTAACTATAAAAAAATTAACGCCTATAATTTAATAATTTCAGTAGTCTATTAATCCAGTCATTTTGTAGATATTTTCTTCAATTTTTTAATTATTCTCATTTTTCAATTATTTCTTTTAATTATTAACTATGTTTCGCAATTTGATTTTATTTCCTACAATTTTTTCAATTTGCAATTATTCTCTTAAAGTTTTATAATGATTCTTTGAGTTTTTCAATTATTTTTTGTTGTTGTGTAGGGGAGTCCGGGGCTGGTTGGGTCATTTTGCACTCTTCGTTGTTTAACTTCGTTAATCTCCAATTTATGAAAACCTTATCGTACAGAAAACTTGCTCTAATATTTCAGCTTCCATTTAAAAAAGAAAAAGTCCCGTTATTACTCTTAGTTTCTTTTGGGGAACATTGTTTTTGGAGAAATCCAAAGTGACCCAACATTCCCCGGTCCGGGGTGGATTGGGTCATGATTAAAATGTTACTGTTTAAATGTTAAAACATTACTTTATATAATAAACTTAGTTTTTAGGGTTGCTTTGTGATAAAAAGAATTGAAAAATAAATATATTTAAATAAGAGCAGTGAAAGTATAAGATTATAAAATAAAAAAATTGCTCATATTGAAAAAACTTAGTTTTCTATTCCTAATTGTTAGAAAGTATTATTATTAGTGTTAATTGACTGAAATAAATTAATAAATGGTAGCTTAACGTATTCTTTATGATTCAGTGGACAACTTGCAATATATCGTCATTGAATTTTTACAATAAGGACTTGGATATAAGAGCCGAGGAATTAAAAGAAAAGGTCAATGAAGTAAAAAAAAGGCTGCCAAATAATTGAAAGAATTACAGCTCAAAAATCAAAACTATTATGTGATACAAACAATTAAACTGATTAATTTAATGAAAAAGTTAGAGAACTTAACGCAATTCTACATGATTAAAAAAAGAATATTAAATAGGGTATTTTAAATTCAATTGAATCTATTTTTTATTTGTTCCTTATAAAAAATAAAAGATACGTATTTTTGTTTAAGTCGACAAATTTTCGAGTTATGAATTTTCAAAATTTTAGGTTTTTAAAAGTAGACCTATCATCAATCACATATAACCCTGAACCTATTTAATTTAGAAAATTTTTCCCAACACATAAAAAGTTGGATTTTTCTCCAACTTTTAAGTAGTGCAAACAAAAAAAAAAAAAAGATTATGTTTTTAAAAATTTAACTGTATCATTATAAAACCATTATCTACTAGTGAACCAATTTTGATTCAAATGGTAATGTTAATTCTTTTTACGATAGAACCTCCTTAAAAGTTAAAGATAATTTTAACTTTTTATGTGTTGAAAGAAATTTTATAACTTCAATAGGTGCAGAGTTAAATGTGATTGAAGATAGGTTTACTTTTAAAAACCTAAAATTTTAAAAATTCATAACTAAAAAATTTGTCCACTTAAACAAAAATAAAAAAAAATACGTATCTTTTATTTTTTATAAGGAACAAATAAAAAATAGATTTAATCGAATTTAAAATGTGGACTGTAAATTTGATATGGAATCGCCCATTTATATTATTATTCTTATTATTAATTATATAATTGTTGTTTAAACTTTTAATATCTGAAATTTTTAAACTCGATTTTAAAATCTAGATCCAGGTCGCAGCGTTGTCGATTAATTAGTTCACAAAACAATTTATATTATATCTTTCTGTTATGTAAATTTAAAAGATCTTTAGTTGATAAAACAAATTATATAATATTTTTCTAATTAATGAATTACTTTGTATACCCGATCTGCTTAATATTTCTCATTAACTGATAATTATTTTAATATTATAGCTATTAATAATCCATAAAAAAAAATTTGATTTAAGACCAGGAAAACCCGAGAATTTGAAAATCATGTTTCGGTAAACTCCCTGATATTTGTTATAAATAAACCATTAAATTCACTAAATAAATCATTATATATTATTTATTTAACACAGGCCCATAGGCCTGATATTACATATACGATCCCTATTAATAAATTAATAAATAAATAAATCCTAAATTTGTTTATTAATATTTGAAATAGTGGCAAACTGTGTTCACTATTTTCATCAACAAATTATTGTTGGCTAACGTTGTTTAGTATTTTTAATTTGCAACTAATTTATTCCTAAAATTGTTTATTAATAAAAGTAACAAAGCAATGTTTGAAAACGTGTTTTCGAATTTTAATTATCAACTGATTATTGCTAACTTTGATTCTTTTAAGTTTTGTTCACTAATTTGAAGTAGACACTTAATTTATTGCAATATTGGTATAGTAATAATTCCAATTAGCAACTGATTTTTGCTAACTTTATTTATTAATTTCAACTAGCTATTTATTAATTTCTGTTTCCATTACCTATTTTTTAGTTGTTTCAAGTTACGTATTGATATTTTGTAATGCCACGTGTAAATAATTTACAAATTTCTATTTCCAATTTCAAATACTACAAATTTATCGAATAAATGTAATTCAAATTCATTCATAAATCCATTTGTAGGCAGATGGACAAGTCCCTTTTGAGCTTCATATGTAAATTTTTCAATTCCGTTGGGAAATTTCTTGTTAACACACGAGAGTTGAGAATCATATTATTCCTTTATTAGAATGGAATTTTTCAAAAATTCGAATTTTCTCTTAATTTAGAAAATGATATTAAATTGAGTTGAAAGTAAGCGATCAAAAGTGGATAAGTCCATATTTTATTATTATTTTGAGAAAATTAAACAGATGCAATTTTTCACCTAACCCCTTAAGTTAATTATAAATTAGGAAATTTTATTTTCTAAATTACTAAAGTAATTTTACAACAATGTTTTTCGGATGTTAGATGTTTTAATATTAGTTACAAGTTTTTTAATTTTTTTTTTTTTTAATTATTCCGCAGTTTAGTTTAGAATAATGTTGAATTGGCAGTTTAAATTTACAAAACGCCCCTATCGGTTTTTCTGGGAACTATTCAATATGGCCGACATCAGACTGGAGATTGACAATGTATATATAAACTGAGCTCAGTATTTTTTTTAAAAAAATCAAGATTTTGAAGTGTTTTTAGAAGTGAATGATAATTTTATAATAGTGATAACTATTTATTTTGTGTGAAAACAGTGGAATTCCAACAAAAATTTCGTAATTTCTCACGTTTTTACTATAAAAATTATTTACTATAATTATTTTACTACAAATAATTTTGCAACCACTGAATAAATATCTAAATGAAATTACAAATGAACATAAATTTTTGCGGAAAAAGGAAAAAAGAGAAACCTCCTCTATGAGGAAGCAAAATAAAGAAAATAATTTAAATTTGAGAAAAATACTTGAAAATCTGAAAAAATAAATTGAAAAAATTACATACCTATATTTTAAAAAAAAGAAAGTTAAAGAAAATTTCAAAAAAATACTTAAAACTTTCAATAGTTCATTGAAAAAAAACAAAATAATTAAAAATTGAAGTGAATAGTTTTTAATTAAAAAGAAATAATTAAAAAGTTTTTGGAAATTATGAAAAAGAACGAAAGCAATTGAAAATTAAAGAAAATAATATTAAAATGATATGAACAATTTAATTTCATTTATTTAATGAATCCAATAGTCAAAAGACCAATTGCAGAATTATAATTTACAATTAACAATTATTTAAAACTAACAATAATTGAAAATTGAATGAAACGCAATGTCAGATAAATAGAAGACCAATTGCAGAATTATAATTTACAATTGACAATTATTTAAAACTAACAATTATTGAAAATTGAATGAAATATATGAAATGTCAGATAAATAGTTTATATTTTGGAAATTATAAAAAAAAAAAAAAATTGAAAATTGAAGGAAATAAATTTTGGAAAATAATTTAAAAATTATTTTAAAATTTGAAACTTGAAGAAAGTAATTGAAATATGATACAAACAATGATAAATAGTACAAAATAAATGACATTTAAGTAAAATAATTGAAAAAATTTAAGGATTTTTTTTTAAATTAAAAATAAATAATTGACATTTTAGAAAAGTACATGATGATTTAAGAAATTAATTGAAAAAAATTAGAATAACTAAAAATTGAAGAAAGCAAAAAATAATTAAAATTTACGATAATTAATTAAAAAAAAAAAAAATTTGGAAATTATGAAAACAACTGAAAAGAATTAAAAAATTGAAGAAAATAATTGAAATTTTAGAAAAATACTTAAAAGTTTTAGAAAATAAATTTAGAAAAAAGAATAATAGTCAATAATTGGAGATATTAATTGAAAAATAGTAAAATTAATTCAAAATTGAAAAAATAATTGAAATATGCTGAAAATAATTTGAGATTGAGAAAAAAAATTGAAATATGATGAAAATAATTTAAATATGAATAATTGAAAACAGTAAATAAAATTTTCGAGAAATAATTGAAAAAATCGTACATGTTTGAAAAAAGAAAATAATTGCAAAATTACTTAACAATTTTTAATTAAAGAGAATAATTAAAAAATCGCAGAAATAATTGAAATTTTTGGAAGATTAACGCCAAAAGTAATGAAAGTAATTAGAAATGGAACAAAATAAAAGAAAAATTGCAGAATTTATTTTTAAGCAAAATAAAATAATTGAAAAATCGTTTAAAATATGGAAAAGTGATGACAGTTATCCAAAATTGAGATAATAACTGAAAATTTAGGAAATTAATTGTAAAATAATGAAAATATTGAAAGATAGAGAAAATAATTGCAAAATAATAAAAAGAAATGAAAATTGAACTAAATAATTGAAAATTGAGATATTTATTTGAAAGTTCAGGAAATTAATTCAGAAATTATGAAAATGATTAAAAATTGAAAATAATAGTTTATTTATTTATTTATTTATTCACACAATTGCTCAATTAAAAAAATTAATTTAAATTTACCGTAGACAATAAAATATTTATGAATAAATAATTAAATTTATTTAATGCAAAGGGAAAAATAATTAAAATTGAAAGAGTGTTTGAAAAAAAAATTGTTATTTGCGGAAGATAGATGCATATTTCTATTAGTTTTAACATTTAAAAATTATATTCATCAAATTTTAATAATTTTTTTCAATATTTTTTTTTATGGTCATCAATTTCTCAATTTATTACACAGTTTTCAATTTTTTTCTTCAAATTTCAGCAATTTTCTTTAATAATTTTATTATTGTGTATCAATAATTTTTAAATACTTTACACCAATTGCCAATTATTTTTTACAAGTTTCATTTTTTTCCAAATTTCAATTTTTTTTTTCAATCTTACATTCTTTTAATTATTTACACCAGTTATAAATTATTCATGTCATTATTCAATTATTTATCTCAAATTTTTATTATTTTTGGTATTTTTCAAGTATTATCTTCAAATTAAAATTTTTTGTGATTGCTTAATTTATTTTCTTCAAATTTCAATTATTTTTGTCATTTCTTGACTATTATTTCCTATTTTTAATTATTTTTGTCATTTTTTAATTGTTTTTTAAATTTTTCAATTAATTTAGTATTTTCTCAATTATTGTCAATATTTTTGACGTTGTTTTATTACTTGCTCCAAATTTTATACTTTTTTTTCTTATATCTTTAAATTATTGTCATGAATTTTTTAACTTCTTTCTTTAATTTTCATTTATTATTGGCAATTCTCAATTTTTTTTTTCTAATTTAAATTATTTTTATCATTTTTCAAGTCTTTTCTTCAATTTTTTTATTTTTTAATTATTTTTTAATCAGTATTGTCACTTTTCAATTATTTGTTTTACAATTTTTATTATGCTTGTTATTTTTCACATATTACCTTCAAATTTAAAGTTGTTGTGATTTATCAATTATTTTCTTCAAATTTTTGTTATTTTTGTTATTTCTCGATTATTTGTTCCTATTATAATTAATTTTCTCAATTTTTAATTGTTTTTAAAATCTTTAATTAATTTAGTAATTTCTCAATTATTGTCAATATTTTCGACGTTGATTTATTACTTTCTTTAAATTTTATATTTATTTTCTTATATCTTTAAATTATTATCATGAATTTTTTAATTTCTTACTTCAATTTTTCATTTATTTTTGCCAATTCTCAATGCTTTTTATTTTTAATTTTAATTATTTTTATCATTTTTCAAGTACTTTCTTCAAATTTCAAATTTTTGGTGATTTTGCAATTATTTTGTCATTAATTAATTATTTTCTTTAAGCGTGAATTTTTATCTCCAATTTTTCAATTATTGATTTCTAATTTTTATTTTATTGTTTTTCCATTTTTCAATTATTTATGCCCTTTTTTTACGTCTTTTTTCAAATCATAAATTTTTTACATAATTTTAAATTGGTTTTATTATCTTTTATTTTTTATTTTTTTTCAAGGTACAATTATTTTTGTCATTTTTCAAGTATTTGTTTCAAATTTCTATCAATTTTATGATTTTTCAATTATTTAATTATTTTCTTTAATGGTCAATTTTTTTCTCTAATTTTTTAATTATGTATTGACATGAAATTTTTATTTTGTTTTTCCATTTTCAATTATTTTTGTCATTTTCCAAGTCTTTTCTTTAAATTTTTAATTATTTACTTAATTTTTAATTAGTTTTGTCATCTTTCATTTTGTTTCTTTAAATTTCAATTATTTTTGTAATTTTCCAATTATTTTCTTCAAATTTCTATTATTGTTGCCATTTTGGAATTATTTTCTTCAAAGATCAATTTTACCTTAAAAAATTATGTATTACGCACTAATTTTTTAACTATTTTAATATTATTAAAAAAAAAAAAAAAAGAAAAAAAATTGCAACAAACCTGCATCTTGTTGGTGACTAAGTCTGCGATATGACGACGATCTTCTTCTTGAGAATCACCCATTAACGACAGGGCGCTATCATTTACTTCAATGATGTACTCCTTACCATCTTTCCCAACTAAAAGTTCGATGGCACAGATGTCTAAACCACCGAAAAGTTGAGCTACGTGATCCACCCACGCACGATGTCTTTCTGTAACCGCGAGTTGTTCCAGCATCGCAGATCCAGTATTAGATTTCCAATTTCCACTGATGCTCTTGCGCCTAAAATGAAAATGCTTCTTTAAAAATTCAGTGATGTTTGACCTTGCAAAAGATGCTATTAAGAATTACTAATATTATTAATTAGTTATATTAATTAATATTATTATTAATTAAATATTTTTAAATATTATTAAATAAATTTATTATTTTAAAATTTAAATAATATTAAATATTATTAATTAGTAATTATTATTATTAATTAATAATAACTATAAATAATACTATTAAAGATACTATACACCTCTAGAGGTGTCTGTATATTTCGTGTATGAACCTCCTCAATTTCTAAATTGGTCAAAAGTTAAAATTTTTTTTTGTTCCAATGAATTTGAGGGCGCGGTTAAAATTCTACAATTTTAAACTCTATAATGTTAAATTCTACATAGTTAAATTTTATAATTTGAAATTCTACAAATTTAAAATCTACACATAATTATTATTTATAAGATTTTTACGAATCTGAAATCGGATTTTAAAAATTCAAAATAGTGGATTAAATATGGAGGAAATTTTTTTCAAAATTGCTTCAATTTCAATTTTGATAATATTTTTATCATAAAATATTTTTGATTTTATTTTTAAATATTTCAATTTTGAAAAAGTGTCCGCCATATTGGATCCGACATTTTTAATTTTGAAAATTTTGAAAATCTGACTGTCCACACCTGACATTTGTCACTAGATGTTTTTGTCTTTTAAAATTTTAAATCATATTTCACCTTTTAAAAAAAATATTCTCAAACTTTTAATCCATGTTTCAAATATACTAAATTTAAAGTGATCTACAATTTTTTTCAATTTTTAATAATTCTTTTCTATGATGATTTTAAATTCTTAAACTATAATTTTGTACTATTTTTATCATTTTTCAATTATTTTCTGCAATTCTTAATTATTTTTAAATTGTTTCCCTAAATCTTAAATTTAACTTTTTTCAAATTTCAATTATTTTGTTTAGTTTTACAATCACTTTTTCAATTTTAATTATTTTTCCCTTGACTCTTAAATTATTTTCATCATATTTCAATTATTTTTTTCAATTTGGAACTAATTTTAGCATTTTTCAATTAATTTCTTCGATTGTTAATTATTATTCTTATTTTCTAACATTGTTTTTTAAAACTTTTAAGTATTTTTCTAAAATATCAATTATTTTCTTCAATTTTTAATTACATTCAATTGTTTTCATAATTTCCAACATTTTTTTATTAATTATCGTAAATTTCAATTATTTTTATCTTTCTTCAATTCTATTCACGAATTTTTAATTATTCTAATTTTTTCACTTAATTTCTAAAATCTTCATGTATTTTTCTCAAAAGTCAATTGTATATTTTTTTTTTATTTAAAAAAGATTCTGTAACTTATTCAATTATTTCAAATGCAAATTAAATTTGCAATTAAAAAAAAAATATTTAATAAAGTTTAATAATAATATAATAATAATAATAATAATATAATAATAATTTTCATTTCTTTTTGTCATTTTGCAATTATTTTCTCCGTCTTTTAATTATTTTAATTATTTTTCAATCAATTTTCTAAATTTTCAGTTATTATCTCAAATTTAGATTATTGTCTTTAATTTTCTATTTTTAAACGATTTTTCAATTATTTTCTTTTGCTTCAAAATAAATCCAGTAATTTTCTTACTATTTTCTCCAATTTCCAATTATTTTCACTCTTTTTGCATAATTTTCAAAAATCTCAATTATTTATATGAAATTTTAATTACTTTCATCATATTTCAATTATTTTAAAATTTTTTAAATTATTTTCATCATACTTCAATTTTTCAATTTTTTAATCATTTAGATTTTTTTCAATTAAATTCTCAGATTTTCAAGTATTTTTCTCAAATATCAATTTTTTTTTAATTTAATTTATTTATTTTTATTATTATTTTGTAATGTATCCCACAGTCAAAAATGGTCCATTATAGGAACCATACAAAGTTTTTTTTTTGAAATTATTTCTCTTATTAAAAATTGTTCTTTTCAATTAATCTTCTTTTTTTTTTCTTTTTTTTTCTTTTTTTCTTTTTAATCTTCTTAATCTTTCTTTTCATTTAATCCATGTTTCAAATATACTAAATTTAAAGTGATCTACAATTTTTTTCAATTTTTAATAATTCTTTTCTATGATGATTTTAAATTCTTAAACTATAATTTTGTACTATTTTTATCATTTTTCAATTATTTTCTGCAATTCTTAATTATTTTTAAATTGTTTCCCTAAATCTTAAATTTAACTTTTTTCAAATTTCAATTATTTTGTTTAGTTTTACAATCACTTTTTCAATTTTAATTTTTTTTCCCTTGACTTTTAAATTATTTTCATCATATTTCAATTATTTTTTTCAATTTGGAACTAATTTTAGTATTTTTCAATTAATTTCTTCGATTGTTAATTATTATTCTTATTTTCTAAAATTGTTTTTTAAAACTTTTAAGTATTTTTCTAAAATTTCAATTATTTTCTTCAATTTTTAATAACATTCAATTGTTTTCATAATTTCCAACATTTTTTTATTAATTATCGTAAATTTCAATTATTTTTATCTTTCTTCAATTTTATTCACGAATTTTTAATTATTCTAATTTTTTCACTTAATTTCTAAAATCTTCATGTATTTTTCTCAAAAGTCAATTGTATATTTTTTTTTTATTTAAAAAAGATTCTGTAACTTATTCAATTATTTCAAATGCAAATTAAATTTGCAATTAAAAAAAAAATTATTTAATAAAGTTTAATAATAATATAATAATAATAATAATAATATAATAATAATTTTCATTTCTTTTTGTCATTTTGCAATTATTTTCTCCGTCTTTTAATTATTTTAATTATTTTTCAATCAATTTTCTAAATTTTCAGTTATTATCTCAAATTTAGATTATTGTCTTTAATTTTCTATTTTTAAACGATTTTTCAATTATTTTCTTTTGCTTAAAAATAAATCCAGTAATTTTCCTACTATTTTCTCCAATTTCCAATTATTTTCACTCTTTTTGCATAATTTTCAAAAATCTCAATTATTTATATGAAATTTTAATTACTTTCATCATATTTCAATTATTTTAAAATTTTTTAAATTATTTTCATCATACTTCAATTTTTCAATTTTTTAATCATTTAGATTTTTTTCAATTAAATTCTCAGATTTTCAAGTATTTTTCTCAAATATCAATTGTTTTTTAATTTAATTTATTTATTTTTATTATTATTTTGTAATGTATCCCACAGTGAAAAATGGTCCATTATAGGAACCATACAAAGTTTTTTTTTTGAAATTATTTCTCTTATTAAAAATTGTTCTTTTCAATTAATCTTCTTTTTTTTTTTCTTTTTTTTTCTTTTTTTCTTTTTAATCTTCTTAATCTTTCTTTTCATTTAATCCATGTTTCAAATATACTAAATTTAAAGTGATCTACAATTTTTTTCAATTTTTAATAATTCTTTTCTATGATGATTTTAAATTCTTAAACTATAATTTTGTACTATTTTTATCATTTTTCAATTATTTTCTGCAATTCTTAATTATTTTTAAATTGTTTCCCTAAATCTTAAATTTAACTTTTTTCAAATTTCAATTATTTTGTTTAGTTTTACAATCACTTTTTCAATTTTAATTTTTTTTCCCTTGACTTTTAAATTATTTTCATCATATTTCAATTATTTTTTTCAATTTGGAACTAATTTTAGTATTTTTCAATTAATTTCTTCGATTGTTAATTATTATTCTTATTTTCTAAAATTGTTTTTTAAAACTTTTAAGTATTTTTCTAAAATTTCAATTATTTTCTTCAATTTTTAATAACATTCAATTGTTTTCATAATTTCCAACATTTTTTTATTAATTATCGTAAATTTCAATTATTTTTATCTTTCTTCAATTCTATTCACGAATTTTTAATTATTCTAATTTTTTCACTTAATTTCTAAAATCTTCATGTATTTTTCTCAAAAGTCAATTGTATATTTTTTTTTTATTTAAAAAAGATTCTGTAACTTATTCAATTATTTCAAATGCAAATTAAATTTGCAATTAAAAAAAAAATTATTTAATAAAGTTTAATAATAATATAATAATAATAATAATAATAATATAATAATAATTTTCATTTCTTTTTGTCATTTTGCAATTATTTTCTCCGTCTTTTAATTATTTTAATTATTTTTCAATCAATTTTCTAAATTTTCAGTTATTATCTCAAATTTAGATTATTGTCTTTAATTTTCTATTTTTAAACGATTTTTCAATTATTTTCTTTTGCTTAAAAATAAATCCAGTAATTTTCCTACTATTTTCTCCAATTTCCAATTATTTTCACTCTTTTTGCATAATTTTCAAAAATCTCAATTATTTATATGAAATTTTAATTACTTTCATCATATTTTAATTATTTTAAAATTTTTTAAATTATTTTCATCATACTTCAATTTTTCAATTTTTTAATCATTTAGATTTTTTTCAATTAAATTTTCAGATTTTCAAGTATTTTTCTCAAATATCAATTTTTTTTTAATTTAATTTATTTATTTTTATTATTATTTTGTAATGTATCCCACAGTGAAAAATGGTCCATTATGGGAACCATACAAAGTTTTTTTTTTGAAATTATTTCTCTTATTAAAAATTGTTCTTTTCAATTTTCAACCATGCTTATCATTTTTCATTTATTTTGTCTAATTTTTAATTATTTTCTTTTTTTATTTGCAATGAACCTCTAAAAATTTCAACTCTTTTTCTGAAATTTAAAAAATTTTCTTTAATTTTCCTTTATTTAAAATAAATTATGTAATTTTTTCAATTATTTTCTTCAATTTAAAATTATTTATATTATTTTTTTCATTATTTTCTTCAATTTTTAATCATTTCTGAAGTAATTTTCTAAAATTTTAATTATTTATCTCAATTACAATGATTTTTTTTCAATTTTCAATTTATTTCTAAGATTTTCAAGTTTTCCTCTCAAATTCCATTTATTTTCTTAAATTTCAAAACATTTTCACGATTTTTTAAATTACTTTTGACATTTTTAATCGTTTTCATTATTTTTTTTTTCAATTAATTCGCAAAATTTGTCATTAATTTTTTTTTAAATATTTGTATATTTAAAATTAAGATTAAAGTGTTAAAAAGTTTTTCTCAACAAGTCCTTTAAATTTGAGCTTTTCTTTATTGGCGCCCGAACAGGGGCCAATATTTTGAAATTATAAAAATTGTAATTTCTTATATACATAACCAGATTAAACAACGCGCACTGAGACACGATTATTTTCTACATTTTATGTTCTCAACAATAAATTGTAAATATTATAAATATAATTGTCATAAAGATGTTAAAATGTATCGACTTATTACTTAATAATTAATATAAAAGTATTAAAGAATTATCTCAACAAGTCCTTAAAATTTGACCTTTTCTTTATTGGCCCCTGTTCGGGCGCCAATTTTCTGTTTCAAAATAGTGGAGCTCATTCAAACATAGAAAATATTCTCAACAATTGTAAATATTATTTCAAATATAACTGTTATAAAGATGTTAAAATGTATCGACTTGTTACTTAATAATTAATATAAAAGTATTAAAGAATTATCTCAACAAGTCCTTAAAATTTGACCTTTTCTTTATTGTCCCCTGTTCGGGCGCCAATTTTATGTTTCAAAATAGTGCAGCTCATTCTCGAGAACGTAATCGGATTTTAAATTACCGTAAATTTTGCAACTCTACTTAAAGAGGTTAAAAAAAAACAAAGTCGCAAAAATCCAAAATACATTTTGGATCATTTAAAATTCACATATTTTTTTAATTAGCATTTGAGGTTTGATTTTCAAGTTCACTGAGCCGGAGACGATATATGGACTTTTGCCATTAAAGTTGTAAATTGTCAAATGATTTTTTGACCTTGAAATATTCAGGCGAGTATTACACACTATATTCTACTTCTGCTACTTCTACTACCAATAATAAAAATCCAAGTGAATATTTCTATGAAGGGTAGCTTTGTTCTAGGCACGTACATGAAGGCTTTGTAGTTGTTTCCAATCTTCTGAACATGTACGTCATACTTGGTGTCAATGTACGGTTCGGAAGTACAATAGGCATTCGTCATAGCTGCTAATGAAGCAAGATCTAAAAATTCCTGACTTGTCTCGGCTCGAGCTTTTCCAACACCGCTGTGTGCATGTCCCAGCTTTATTACCGATGGGTATCGACTCGCGTTTATCTGCAATCAAAAAGTATTTATTAACACGATTTTAAAAGAATTTTCACTCATCTTTTGAAAAAAAAAAATAATTTTGTATATGAATGATATTATTCTGTAAACTTTATTTTCCACTGAAAAAAAAAGGTTTGGAATGCAAAAACAAATTTTTTTTTGGTCCAACCAAATTTTTTTTGTTGATATACGAGAAAAAAAATATACGTTCTGACAGTAACATTCTTTTGTTGAATTTTTTGTAACTTCAACAAAAAAAATTTTCCTAAAAATGAAAATTTAGGCTTTATAGATGAATACAAGTCGATTTAGATTTCTTTTTCGGAAAATCGAAAATTTTAACGAGCACAAAGCAAAAAGAGAAAAATGACAATAAAATGAAAAATTAATTATAAGATTAAATTGACATAAAATAGAAAAACAGAAGAAGTGGCTTTAAAAAATTATAAAAATTGTTAGATTATAAAAAAAAAAAAATACAAAAAAATATACCAGATATGTATTTTAAGAAAATTAGATATAAAATAAAAATTAACGAAATGATTAAAAGTGCAAAAAGAGATAAACCAAATTATGAAAGAATGAATAAATTGAAGGAGAATTGAAGAAATTTATGAAGTCAAAAAGTTTCAAGGAATAGAAAAAATTAAGAACATTAAATAGCAATAGATTTAAAAATGAATGTAAAAATTAGAAATTTTGTGTTTTTTAAAAATTCTCTATTTTTCACATTTTTGGTCAAAAATAGCTGGTTAAAGAACTCGATCTGTATTTTTTGTCACTTAAAATATATACCAAAGATTAAGTTGAAACATGAATTTGTACTAAAGTTATTTGATACCGAAATTTAATCTACAGACAGACAGACAGACGGACGGATGGACAGACAGAAAGACACTTTTATAAATCCCATTTTTTTCTGAATCAGGTCTCAAAACATCGAGAAATGTAAAAATTACCAAAAGTTCAAAATCTCATCAATTTAATACCTTCTCTTCTAATACTTAATAATTAAAACCTCATTTATTTTGAGAATGCAAAAAAAAAAGAAAATTTTAATTTCGTTTAAAATAAAAAGTAGCGATTAATTTTATCAATATCCGGGAAAATATATTCATTATATAGAACAATTTGTTATTCGTTTTTTGATCTAAAATATTTTTTTCTAAAGGATCTATGGGTAAAAAATAAAAACTAGAGAAGTTATACAAGGAAAAAAAATTTTAAATGTCAAAAAAACTTTCCGATGAAAAGAGGTGATTAAAAAAATTTAATCAGGTATTTTTAAAAATTCCTGTGTCCAAATTTAGATATTTATAAACTTAAAGAGTTATTTTTTTTTTTTATGAAAATAAGACTATTTTTGGAAAATCGAAAATTTGAACGATTACAAAGCACCCTCTTTAAAAAGCAAAAAAATAAAAATTGTGGAAAAAGGGTAAAAAAATAGAAAGCAGAGATAATAAAATAAGAAAATGTAAAAAAAAGTCTAGAAAAAAAAATTTCTTTAAAACTAAAAATTGTTAGCACATTCCCAAAATGAAGAAAATTTAAAAATAAATTGGAAACGATTGTAATAAAAGATAAATTTGTTCAAAACATTAAATATACTTTTAAAACAACTCTAAAAATAAACAGTTTTTTATATTAAAAAATCTGGGAATTTTATGAAAGAGTAAAGAAATTTGCGAAAAATAAAGAAAATTAAATAAATTTACAAAATCGAGTGAGTTTATAAAATTTTTAAAAACAAGAAAAAATACAACGAAAGGATATATCCCGTTATTTGTTAAATAAAAAATGTATTTTCCAACAAAGAATGAAAATAAATAAATTTTCCTAAATGTTTAAACAGCAAAATTGTATAAAATAAACAAAAATAATTTGCCTAAAAAGAAGAAAATCTATAACTCGAAAACAAAATTTGTGAAAGAAGGAAAAAATTAACGTTAGATTTAGAAAATTAGAAAAATTTCTAAATGCTTAAAGTAAAATAAACTTGAAACGCTCATGAATTAATTTTTAAGTACTGAAATTGAAATTAATTAAAATCTAAAAGCTTGAATAAATTAAAATTAAATTTAACTCGAGTTTGGGATTTATTTCAACTAGTTAAATATTTTAATCAATTTATTTCAATTTTAATTTAAATTTTATTATTTACAGGGTGTCTACTCACCGGGAATTTTATTTTATTTATTATTATTTTAGTAAAATAATAATTATCTATTATTATTATATACAATTATGTTCTTCAAATTTCAATAAATTTTTACATTTTTTTAATTAATTTCCTCTAATTTTAATTACTTTTTCAATTTTTTAATTAATATCTACAAATTTTTAATTTTTAAACCAATATTGTCAATTACTTTCGTCGTCTTTCAATTTTAAAAATTTTGAATTAATTTAGTAATTTTTTAATTATTGTCAAGATTTTCAAAGTTGTTTTATTACTTTCTCCAAATTTTGTATTTATTTTCTTATATTTTTAAATTATTGACATGAATTTTTTAATTTCTTACTTCAATTTTCATTTATTTTTGTCAAATCTCAATTTCTTTTCAAATTTTAATTATTTTTATAATTTTTCAAGTCTTTTCTTCAAATTTTTTATTTTTTACTTAATTTTTAATTAGTTTTGTGACTTTTCAATTATTTGTTTCAAATTTTTATTATGTTTGTTATTTTTCACATATTACCTTCAAATTTAAATTTTTTGTGACTTCTCAATTATTTTCTTCCAATTTCTGTTCTTTTTGTTATTTCTCGATTATTTTTTCCTTTTATAATTATTTTTCTCATTTTTTAATTGCTTTTAAAATTTTCAAATAATTTAGTCATTTCTCAAGTATTATTAATATTTTCGACATTTTTTTATTACCTACTTTCTCCAAATTTAACTTATTTTCTTATATCTTAAAATTATTGTCATGGATTCTTTATTTTAATTTACATTAAATTTTTCATTTTTCAATTATTTTTGTCATTTGTCAATTGCTTTTTATTTTTAATTTTAATTATTTTTATCATTTTTCAAGTATTTTTTTCAAATTTCAAATTTTTTGGGATTTTGCAATTATTTTGTTATTATTTAATTATATAATTATAATTATATAATTATATAATTATTTTTGTCATTTTTCAATTATTTTCTTCAAATTTTAATTATTTTGTTTTAATGTTTTTATTTTTGTCTTCGTTTTCTGTTTTTTTTAATCAATGTTTCAATTATTTTTGTCGTTTTACAATTTTTTCCAATTTTAATTATTTTTGTCATTTTTTAATTATTTTTTTGTATTTTCAATTATCTTGGCAACTTTTCAATTATTTTCTTTAAATTTTAATTATTTCGTTTTAATTTTCCAATTTTGTCTTTATTTTCTGGTTTTTTATCGATTTCTTAATTAGTTTCGTGATTTTACAATTTTTGTTAAAATTTGAATTATTTTTGTCATTTTTTAATTATTTTCTCAAATTTCAATTATTTCGTTTCAATGTTTTTATTTTTGTCTTCGATTTTCGTATTTTTTATCAGTTTTTCAATTAGTTTTGTCATTTTCCAATTTCTTTTAAATTGTAATTATTAATGTCATTCTTTAATTAATTTTAAAATTTTTCATTTACTATCTTGAAATTCCAATAATTTCTAAAACTTTTTAATTATTTTTTTGAATTTTAATTTTATTTTGTCATTCTTCAATTATTTTCTTGTAATTTCAAATATTTTCTTTAAATTTCAATTATTTCGTTTAAATTTTTAAATTTTTGTCTTTCTTTCTGATTTTACAATTTTTTTTTCAAATTTGAATTATTTTTGTCATTTTTTAATTATTTTTTTGTATTTTCAATTATCTTGGCAACTTTTCAATTATTTTCTTTAAATTTTAATTATTTCGTTTTAATTTTCCAATTTTGTCTTTATTTTCTGGTTTTTTATCGATTTCTTAATTAGTTTCGTGATTTTACAATTTTTGTTAAAATTTGAATTATTTTTGTCATTTTTTAATTATTTTCTCAAATTTCAATTATTTCGTTTCAATGTTTTTATTTTTGTCTTCGATTTTCGTATTTTTTATCAGTTTTTCAATTAGTTTTGTCATTTTCCAATTTCTTTTAAATTGTAATTATTAATGTCATTCTTTAATTAATTTTTAAATTTTTCATTTACTATCTTGAAATTCCAATAATTTCTAAAACTTTTTAATTATTTTTTTGAATTTTAATTTTATTTTGTCATTCTTCAATTATTTTCTTGTAATTTCAAATATTTTCTTTAAATTTCAATTATTTCGTTTAAATTTTTAAATTTTTGTCTTTCTTTCTGATTTTACAATTTTTTTTTCAAATTTGAATTATTTTTGTCATTTTACAATTTTTTTCCAATTTAAACTATTTTTGTCATTTTTTAATTATTTTTTTGTATTTTCAATTGTCTTGGCAACTTTTCAATTATTTTCTTTAAATTTTAATTATTTCGTTTTAATTTTCCAATTTTGTCTTTATTTTCTGGTTTTTTATCGATTTCTTAATTAGTTTCGTGATTTTACAATTTTTGTTAAAATTTGAATTATTTTTGTCATTTTTTAATTATTTTCTCAAATTTCAATTATTTCGTTTCAATGTTTTTATTTTTGTCTTCGATTTTCGTATTTTTTATCAGTTTTTCAATTAGTTTTGTCATTTTCCAATTTCTTTTAAATTGTAATTATTAATGTCATTCTTCAATTACTTTTTAAATTTTTCATTTACTATCTTGAAATTCCAATAATTTTTAAAACTTTTTAATTATTTTTTTCAATTTTAATTTTTTTTTGTCATTCTTCAATTATTTTCTTGTAATTTCAAATATTTTCTTTAAATTTCAATTATTTCGTTTAAATTTTTAAATTTTTGTCTTTCTTTC
The DNA here is from genome assembly GCA_037103525.1 of Ganaspis brasiliensis. Classification (NCBI taxonomy): domain Eukaryota; kingdom Metazoa; phylum Arthropoda; class Insecta; order Hymenoptera; family Figitidae; genus Ganaspis; species Ganaspis brasiliensis. The sequence goes on along the minus strand of JAZKLR010000055.1, from coordinate 67,873 downwards.
TGATTTTACAATTTTTTTTTCAAATTTGAATTATTTTTGTCATTTTACAATTTTTTTCCAATTTAAACTATTTTTGTCATTTTTCAATTATTTTTTTGTAATTTCAATTATTTTGGCAACTTTTCAATTATTTTCTTCAAATTTCAATTATTTCCTTTTCATTTTTCAATTTTTGTCTTCGTTTTTTGATTTTTTATCGTTTTTTAAATTATTTTTGTGACTTTTCAATTATTCGTCTCAAATTTTTATTATTTATTTATTTATTTATTTACATAAACGGGCTCGTAATAGCCCTTTCGTACAATGTACTTTGAAGATAAAATATAATCTATACATAAAATGAACAGGAACTATGAATCTTAAATCTTATTATGTTTGTTATTTTTCACATATTACCTTCAAATTAAAATTTTTTGTGACTTTTCAATTATTTTCTTCAAATTTCTGTTCTTTTTGTTATTTCTCGATTATTTTTTTCCTATTATAATTATTTTTTTCATGTTTTAATTGCTTTTAAATTAAAATTCCAATTTTTCAATTCTTAATTTCTAATTTTTATTTTGTTTCTCCATTTTTCAATTATTTATGTCATTTTTTACGTGTTTTTTTTTTCAAATCATAAATTTTTTACATAATTTTAAATTAGTTTTATCATCTTTCATTTTTTTTTCAAGGTTCAATTATTTTTGTCATTTCTTGACTATTTGTACCATTTTTTGATTATTTTTGTAATGTTTAACGATTTTTGTCATTTCTCAATTATTTTTTTTTTTAATTTTAATTATTTTTATCATTTTTCAAGTATTTTTTTTTAAATTTCTATCAATTTTATGTTTTTTCAATTGTTTAATTATTTTCTTTCATGGTCAATTTTTTTTTCCAATTTTTTAATTATGTATTGACATCAAATTTTTATTTTGTTTTTCCATTTTTCAATTATTTTTGTCATTTTCCAATTATTTTCTTCAAATTTCTATTATTTTTGCCATTTTGGAATTATTTTCTTCAAAGATCAATTTTACCTTAAAAACTTATATATTACGCACTTAATTTTTTCACTATTTTAATATTAAAGCTATTAATCATACATAAAAGAAATCCGTGAAAAATGTGATTTTAGATCCGGGAAAACCGGGAATTTGAAAATCATGTTTTGGTAGACACCCTGTTAATTATTTAAGTAGGTATTTCATTTTATTTTATTATATTTATTATTATTTTTGACTTTCTTTCATTGTCAGACCAAGATTTATAGATCGCATTTTCACCATTTCAAATTTTTGATTTTTTTTTATTCCCCGTAGAAAAGAAATTAGAAGAAAAAAGTAGCGAAGAATTTATTCCAGGAAAAATTATTTCTGCACATTTGTGGTTTTTTTTTTTGTTCTTTTTTTTTAAGATGATGATTTCCAGATTTTCTGGAATTTGACTGTTTCTATAAACGTGTAAGCAGGTGCCCTCATTCTTGTCGAAAAAATGTGATGCCCACGTAAGAAATGTTGAGTAAATAGTGCGAGTATTCAAGAGTGAATGGACCAATGCTGGATGCTGGAAAACTAAAAAAAAATGTGAGAGAACATTGTAGGGACGTAGTGGGGGGATTGAGACGTCGGAGAAGAAGATGAAGAGAGTATCCTATCAGAAGAAGCAAAGCTGCCAATTTCGCTGAAGAAGCGAGAGAGTTCATGACGAGTGTTTCTCTTTCTAAAAAGTGCTTCAAACTATGCGCCGGAAAACGTTTCGTTTTAATTAAACAAATTCAAAGTTTCATTAATTCGAGAAAGTTACACGTGTTGTTTTAAAAAAAAAATTATTGTTACTAAACATTATGTAACAATTTTTAGTAAGCTTTGTATTATGTAAGAAATGTTAAAGTGTTATATTGTATAATGAGTATTAATAAGTGTTTTATTATATAATAAATATTAATAAGTGTTATATTATAAATACTAATCAGAATTATATTATAATGAATATTGATAATTAATGTACTGAATAATAACATAAGTATTAAATACCATTATAAATATTACTAAATATCATACTTAAAAATAAATATCAATGAACTATTACAAAGTATCAATAAAATATACGTGTCGTGTTTAATTAAAAGTTTATAATATTGAATGTGTTAAAATAGTGCTGTTTTGAAAAAAGTGTAATATGTTCTTTAATGAAAATAAAATACATTTTTATATTAAAATGAGATGAACTATTTTTTAAATTGAAAGTCATTTTAATTGAAAAGTTTTAATAATAAAATGTAATATTCAATTGCATCATTAGCAACAAAAAAATATCATTTTTTAGTGAATGATAATTATATTCTATTAATTTGTGTTCTTCCATACGATAAATGAAAATATTTGTCTTAATCTGTCAAAAAGTGCAAAACAGTGAAAGTTTATGATGTGAATTTTAATATTGAAGGAAACTGACAAAAAATACAAATCAACATGAAACATAAGGTAAAATAATTTTTTTTTATATATTTATTACGTATTTGTAGAAATTGACTTTTTTAAAGTTTTGACTTGTGGATAAATATGTTTCTATAGGCGTTGAAAGAAGCTTGATAAGAAACTTTTTCAACGCCTATAAAAAATATTATAATTACCTGTATTGTATATTTTAATAAAATTATACACAAATTGACTTATTTTACGACAGTATTGCTTTTCATGTATTATAACTTTTTATTAAAATAAAGTACAAATCGTAAATATAATATAGGAATAATAAAAATAATAATCAATAGAAAAATAGTATAAAAATAAAAGTTATATATGAAATATAAAAATAGTATAAAAGGAAGTATAAAAATAAAAAATAGTACGTAAAATACAAAAGTGCATGGCTGCCAGTAACTTTTCAATTATTTTTGTCATTTTTGAATTATTTTCTTTATATTTCTATTACTTTTGCCCTTTTTGAATTTTATTTTCTTCAAATTTGAATTCTTCTATTCAATATTTTTTTTATTGTCATGAATTTCTAAATTTTGTACACTACTTTTTAATTATGATTTTCTTCAAATTTTAATCATTTTATTAATTGTCATGGATTTATTAATGTTTACACTATCTTTCAATTATTTATGTAATTATTCAATTAGTTTGTAGACATTTCAATTATTTCAATTATTTTTTTCAAAATTAATTATTTTTGTCATTTTTTAATTATTTTCTACAATTTTTCAATTTTTTTTAAACATTGTTTAATAACTTTTATCAGTGTTTAAATTGTGTTAATAAATTCTTAAATTTTTTACTCCAATTTTAATTTATTTTGTTATTTTCTACCTATTTTCTACATATTTCAATTATTTTCGACATTTTTGAATGGTTTTCTTAAAATTTTTATTATTCTTGTAATATTCCAACTATTTTCTACAAATTTTTTCTGCATTTTCTCAATATTTTCTTCGAGTTTCAATTATTTTCTTGAAACTTCTATTATTTCTGTCAATTTTTAAACTATTGTCTAAAAAGTTAAATTTTTAAACAAGATTTCAATTATTTTTGTCATTTAATTAGTTTCTTCACATTTCAATTGTTTCGTCAATTTTTCAAGTATTGTCTTTAAATTTTTAATTTTTTACACCATTTATAAAGTATTTCTGTCATTTCTCAATTTTTTTCTCAAATTAGTATTATTTTTGTTATTAATCAAATATTTTTGACATTTTTGAATTATTTTCTTTAAATGTCATTTTCTTTAATCTTTTTATTATTGTCATGAGTTTAATATTTTTTACACCATCTTTCAATTATTTATGTCATTATTCATTCCGTTTCCTCATATTTTAATTATGTCGTTAATTTTTTAATTCTTTCGTCAAAATTAAATTATTTTGGTCATTTCTCAATTATTTTCCACAATTTTTCAATTATTGTCTTAAATTTTTTTTTTATTCTATTTTGGAACAAGTTTTCTCTTTTTTTATTACTTTTTTCAAAATTCTAATTATTTTAGAAACTTTTAAAATATTTTCATCGAATTTCAATTATTTTGTTTCGAATTTCCAATTTTTGTCTTAAAAATTTTTTTTAATCTATTTTTCAATTAGTTTTGTCATTTTATAATGTTTGTTTCAAATTTAAATTATTTATGTCGTTTTTTATTTATTGTCTTCGATTTTTAAATTATTATTAAATTAAAAATTTTTTTTTATTAAAAAATTAAAAAAAAAAATTTAATTTTGTTATTTTTGTCATTATTCAATTATTTTTTTTAAATTTCAATTATGTTTTTTAATCTTTAAATTATTGTCAGGAATATTTAGATTTTCTACACAAGTTTTAATTTACTTTAATTATTTTTTAATTAATTTCTTCAAATTTCAATTACTTTTGTCATTATTCAAGTATTTTTGTCAGTTTCCAATTATTTTTTTTATCTTTCTATTATTTTTGCCATTTTAGAATTATTTTTTAAAAATTTCAATTATTTTATGCAATTTTTTTTTATTCCCATGAATTTCCAAACTTTTTACACCAGTTTTCAATTGTTTTCTTTAAATTTCAATCTTTTTATTAATTTTTTTTATTTTTATCATAAATTTATTAATTTTTTTTACACATTTTTCAATTATTTTCTACAAATTTTAATTAATCTAACTTCAAATACTTCCTTCATATTTAAATTTTTTTTTGCCAATTTTGAATTATTCTCTTCAAACATAATTGTTTTCTCCAAACTTTTGTAAGCCTGTTTATTGTAGTAAATAACTAATGACTTACAATTTTTTTTTACTTTATTTTTGAATTAAATTGCTCATTTTTCATTAATTTATTTTTCCAAATTTTAGTTATTTTTGTTCTTTATCTACTGTTTTCTACATATTTAAATTATTTTACCAATATTTTGTTATAATAATTATTATACTCAAATTTTTAATTTTTTTACACCAGTCTCCAATTATTTTTTCAAATTTTAATTATTTTTGTCATTTTTCAATTATTTTCTTGTAATTTCAATTATTTTAAAAACTTTTTAAATATTCTCTTCAAATTTCAATTATTTTTTTACAACTTTTCAATTTTTGTCTTCGTTTTTTGATTTTTTATCAATTTTTTAATTAGTTTTGTGATTTTACAATTCTTTTTCAAATTTAAATTATTTTTGTCATTTTTCATTTATTGCCTTCGATTTTTCAATTATTATTAAATTTTCAATTTTTTACGCCAAAATTTTTTTATTTTTGTCATTGTTCAATTATTTTCTTCATATTTCAATTATTTTTACTTTTTCTACTATTTTTAATCTACAAGTCTGTTGTCACCTCAAAAAGTGCTATAAATAAAAAAGTATTATAAAAAAGTACTATTAAATACAAAAATAATATCTAACTAGTAAAATGTTAAAAAAAAGTTATAAATTTAATTATAATAGACTATATAATAAATTTCATTTGAAATGATATATATGTTAACAAAAATTACTATATTTGCGATGTTGTGTATTTTATTTTGCGTTTTCTTTTGATATTGGTATAATACTATAATTATCTTAAAAAATGATATACATATATAAAATAAGAATTAATTATACTGAGTAACTGTGATAAGGAAGAAATTCCTTCTCGTTACTGTCAGGAGTAGATTAACAGAGGTATAAGTCGAGTAATTATTATTAATCATGATTTATTGATATTTTAGTACTTCAAGCTAAATTCGATTTGAATTAGTTAATTGGATATTATAAGCATATCACTTTTAGTGCTTATTTTAAACGAATAAACTTCTGCAGAATATTACGTTTTTATATGACTGTAAACTAGAAATTATTTGTAAGAGAAAATTTACACATATCATTCACAAAATAATAATGCAAAATCTCACAATTTTCAATTTCTTTTCATTTTTAAAGAATTTTTTTGGAATCGGTTAAAAAAGTTATAATTAAAGTGCATTAAAGTATTAAAATTGATTTAAAAAAATCTAAGTTTCGTTCAAAAACAACTTTTTTTAAAAACACAATTTATTTTTATTTTCTAACTTTTCTCTGGACAATATCATTGTAAAAATTCGAAAAATATCAAATTTTGTGACAAATTTTTGAAAAAATACTAATTTGTTTAAAAAAAACTGGATTTTTGTTATAAATTTTGATATTAAAAAAATTTTATCCGAAAACCTGATTTCGTGTAATAAAAATTCGTAAATATCACCGGTAAATTTTTAATTTACAAATCGATAAAAAATCGTCTTATTTTATGTGAAAAAAATCCTGCTTTGAATAACGAAATTTGTCAATATCTTCACTATTATTGTCACTGTTATTTTTTAACTCTAAATTTCCAAGTTTATAACTTTTAAGGTAAATTTCTTATCAAAAAAATTTAACAATTTTTTCCTCAAACAAATTGCACATTATTATTACAAGTATAATATTCGAGGAAAACTTGGAAATTATAAAAGTAATCAATTTATAAAAACGAAAATAAAGCAAACAATTGCCGGAAAATTTTTTTGAGGAAAAATACGATAAATTCCCAGTTATAGGAATAATAATATTTATATTTGACTTGCAATAAAAATAAATTTCAATTTTGAAATTAAAGTGAAAAAATACCCAATTTTTGGGTAAATTTCACTCTCGGGTGACTTTTTATCAAAAAAACTAATAATATGTGAATTACACATAAACTCACTGATGCAAGCTCACAGGCTTATAAGAGATTGTGGTCCAGAATATAATAGCGGTATTACGAAGGAACTGGGGCAGTCTTGCTTTGACTCGCGCCTTAGACGTTTCTACCTGATTTTTTTAAAATTAAGTTTTTCGATTATTTCGATTATCAAAATTCTCGATTTATAATTTATGTGAAAAGTGCGTGTATGTGAGTGTAGTTTTTTTTTTTTAATTAAAAATAAGTGATCATTATTAACGAACTTTGGGAGATTTCTTGGGAAAGGTCAGTAATTCCATTGAATTTTTTACACGTTCGTTGTACATTAAAAACTTTTTTTAATTATTAAACTCAATCCTGAATTCTTGATTAAAAGTGTCAAATAATAGAAATTTTATTTTACAATACATGTCTTTCTTTTATATATATTTTATTTGAACTATTCAAAGTTTTTTTTTTTTAATTAAAATGGCATTTTTAAATAAAATTGTTGTTTAAATTTTAATTCCCACGTCTTGATTAAAACTACTTTTAATTGATAGTTTAATTTAGAAAAATCTGATTAAAGAGTTTTGTCTCAATTCTTTTATGTGGCGCTATTAAATTCTGGCACTTGTACCAGAAAGGAAATTACAAGTGGAAGGGGACTTGATCTTTTACAAGTGATAATTTCCGTTCCTGGCTTAAATTACTATTGTGTTGAAATCCGACTTTATTGCAAAAATTTCATTAAACTTTTCAATTTCAGGAAAATAGTTGCGATTTGGTTTTAATAAGTTTGATAATAAGTTTTTTTTTACAATTTTCAGGAATTGTGATCTCCGTGCTAAATAAATGAAAAAAAATAAATAATAAAAATAATGAGGAGAAATAATGAATAAGGATAATGAATAATAAATAAATAATAAATCAAATTAATGCCAAATTATTTTAAAAATAAGTTTCAATCACATAAGCTTACACAAAAAAGTATATATAAAAAAAAATTAAATAAATTAAGAGTCCCCAAAGTCCGAATAAATATATTATAGATGTTTAAAAAGATACTATGAAAATACACAGGGAATATTTTAATTAAATAATTTAAATTAAAACAAATTGAAAGAGCAGTAATTTTTGAAGTGGGTAGAATTATTTTATTTGATTAAAAAACAATTAAATTTTATATTAATTTTAATTTATTGCCTTATTATTTTCATGAAATTTAATGAACTTTATTTACTGATCAATATTTATACACTTTAATTATTCTAACTATACTTGAATTATTAATTTAATAATTTAAAATTCAATTTTTTAATTCGGTTAATAATTAATATATTATTAATTTATATATTAATAAATTATACAATTATAATAATACTTAGATTGTATTAAAAAAGAGCAATGAAAAAACAATAGTTTAAAACAATATTGTTGAATTTAAATTAATAATCCGTTTTAAAAAATGTTTTTAAAAAATTAATTGTCGAATTAATTGAATAAGATTCTTACTATCAGAGGGGTCGACCATAAATTTAATCTAATAATTAGTAGATTTTTTAAAAAAGAAAAATGAAAAAAACAATATTGTCGAATTTAAATTAATAACCTGTTTTAAAAAATGTTTTTAAAAAATTAATTGAATAAGATTCTTACTATCAGAGGGGTCGACCATAAATTTAATCTAATAATTAGTAGATTTTTTAAAAAAGAAAAATGAAAAAAACAATATTGTCGAATTTAAATTAATAACCTGTTTTTAAAAAATGTTTTTAAAAAATTAATTGTCGAATTAATTGAATAAGAATCTTACTATCAGGGGGGTCACCATAAATTTCTTAAGCCAAGAAATCATGATGTAATCATTATAATCTTATTATAATTATATACCATCTACCTCTCGAATCCAGATTAATAACGTGATTCATTACGCAAATTTAAAACTCGGAAGCATATGAAAATAATGTTATTTACAAATTTTCTTTTCTGATTAAAACAAATTTTATTTAATAACGTTTCCTAAAAACAACTTTATTGAAAAATTATTTAAATTTCCCAAATTTTAATTCGAGATTTCAATGTAATTTCTCAATTTAAACGGGGGCCATTTAAAACAACAAATTTACGTTTTTAAATTTAATTTTAATCCAATAAAATACAAAAAATCGAATAAATACAATTTATTTTGTTTGAATGAATAAATAGAATGAGTTTTGAAGAATAATTCCATTAAAGATTCTCTGGACAGTTTTTTTTTTTTAAATAGAGAAGTTTTTTTTTAAAATAAAGAAGGGATTTTTTGTTTCTTTAAGGTGTGTATTAATTTGTGTAGGATTTTCTTCATGTGGTACTTTAAGCATTATGAATCTGCGTAACTCTGACCTTGACCCTGAGAGTCCCTGTGGACTCCTCACATTCCAATGTAACGCAACAAACGATGTAGTAACATATACACACATGTAAAAAATTCATAGTTAGAATTTGATCAGAAGAATAAGAATAAGTAAATTTCAGGGTCTCACGATTGATATATTGCGTCTAATCAACTTTGATGATAATTTATTATCATACGAGTTTACTCATAAAAAAGACACTTATTTTCATTTTTCTTTTCAATTGACATCTAATAATAAATTGCACTTTTAAGTTTTATCAATTTTATTATTTCAATTAACATATATCTCGACTGCTGGAAAGTAAACATTATAAAATTATCGTTCAATGTCGTTTGATATGAAAATGTCCTAATTGAATCGATTTAATAAATAAATCAACATGTAAATTTTTGAAAAATAGAAAAAATTGTATTTATTTGATTAAAGTGGAAAAAGGATTTATTTAAAAAAAAAAAAAAAAAGGTGAGACGTGTCCCGAGTAATTCTTTTTTCTTCTTTGAAATTTTATTTTTTATTTTTATTATTTTTATTCTTTTTTATTAATTTATTTATTGAATCGATTTATGTGCGGATTGAAAAAAAATGTTTGACAGATTGCGAAACTTTAATTTGCATAAAAGTAGTGTAGGTACTTTCTTGGCGGTATTTTATCACGTTTAAAGTTTGAAACTATTATGTAAATATGAATAAAGATAATGAGACTCGAGACAGTCTCGTATAGAGTGATTCCAGTGAGATGAGCTTTTCATTAAAGAATCACCTTATCTTTTGTTTGCATACAAAGTATGGCTTCAAGTGTTTGCCTCAGTGTATAATATTCTTATAAGGAGTTTTCGAGAATTTTTTTTTAATGGTATTTTTAAACAAACTGGTTTCTTGAGGACAATGATAATTAAACGAGAATAATTGTTTATAATTTAAAAATTCTGATACTTGGGTTTAGTTGTTCTATATAGATGATAAATAAAAAGGAACATTTTGAATATGATAGAAGGGGAAACAAAGAATTCTTAACACTTTAGTTTGTGAAATTAACACTTTTAGAGGTCGGGTAAAAATGGGTTTACTATGAAGGGAATTCTAATTACTATAGAGAAAAATTCGGTTTGAATAAGTTTTGAGCAAAATAAAAAACAATTCCATCCAGTAATCATTGTATGATAAATTAATTCTCAGAAATATTTGACTGGATAAATTTATTAAAACTTAGCTTATTAGCCAAATTTTTCGTCTACACGACGTGTAGTTTTGTGCAGTTTTTTAAACGATTTTTGAATGGTACTTGAACTTCTTTGGAACTGTTTTAAACTCTTTAGAACTCTTTAGAAATGTTTAGATCTAAACAGATAGTTTAAAACAGTTCCAAAGAAGTTTTGAATAGTTTAAATTAATTTTGAACATTTTTAAACAAGTTCAAAACAGTTTAAAAAGTTGATATCTTTTTATAAGTTATAAACAAGTTAAGAATAATTTTAAACAATTATAAATTTGTTTAAACAAGTTCTGAATAATTTGAAGTAATTCTACCCAGTTTCAAAAAGTTTTTGTTTACTCAATTGGTTTCAAACTCAATTCTGAACAGTTTTAAACAAGTTATAAATAGTTCTTAAACAGTTCTAAATATTTAAGTAAACATTTTTAAACAATTTCAAAAAAATCAAACCAGTTCTAAAGTTTTTTAAACAAATATAAATAAGTTTTGAACAGTTTTAAGAAATTTAAAAGAGTTTTAGGCAATTTTTTAAAACTTTGCGGTATTTATAAATAGTTATGAACTAGTTCTAATTAGTTTTAGAAGTTTTAAACAGTTGTAACATCGTCATAAACAGTTTTAAACAATTTAAAATTGTTTTGAAACAAGTTCTAAACAATTTAAACAAATTAAATAGTTTTAATCTAGCTTTAAGTTTTAAACAAATTCAGAACAATTTTAAACAATTTCAAATTTGTTTAAACATGTTTTGAATAGTATCATGTAATTCTAACCTGCTTTAAATAGTATCGGTTCATTTAATTGGATTTAAACCCGATTATGAACAATTTTAAACAAATTTTATATAGTTTTGAAACAGTTCTTAACATTTAATTACACGTTTAAACAATTTTAAGTAGATCAAACCAGTTCCAAAGAGTTTAAACAATATAAATAAGTTTTGAACAGTTTTAAGTAATTTTAAAGAGTTTTAAACAAGTTTTTAAAACTTTGCGGTATTTCTAAAAATTATTAGAAATTTAAAACAGTTTTAACATTGTCATAAACAGTTATAAACAAATTAAAATTGTTTTCAGCAAGTTCTAAACAGTTTGAACAGTTTAAACAGATTTTATCTTGACATAAACTATAAACAAGTATAGAGCAATTTTAAACAATTAAAGATTTGTTTAAACAATTTCTGAGTTTTTTTTCAAGTAATTCTAACCAGTTTTAAATAATTTTGTTTCAATCATTAATAGTTTAACTGGTTTCAAACTCAATTTTAAACAGTTTTAAACAAGTTCAAAATAGTATTGAAACCAGTTCTAAACATTTTAGTACACATTTAAACAATTTTAAGTTGATCAAACCGATTCTAAAGAGTTTCAAACAATTATAAATAAGTTTTGAATAGTTTTAAGTAATTTTAAAGAGTTTTAAAAAAGTTTTTTACACATTGCGGTATTTCTAAACAGTTTTCATCTTTACATAAAAAAGTTTTAAACTAGTTCAGATCAATTTAAAACAATTTTAAATTGTTCAAAACATGTTTTGAGCTTGTTTTAATCTTTTTAAACAGTTTAAAATAATTCTAAACAGATTTAAACAGGTTTTAAATAGTTTTAAACCAGTTGTAAACCGTTTCAAACTAATTATTTAAAAACAAAATTTAAACAGTTTTAAACAAATTTGATTTAGTCAGAAAAAATTTTCAAATTTTTTTAATTATTGTAAACAACTATTTAAATACTTTAGAACAAGTTGTTTATTTTTTTTAACTAATTCAATACAGTTTGTCACAATTTTGTCCTAAAAATAAAAAATTTCAACTATTTTGAAAATTACCTCTAAACAATTTAAAACAAGTTTTAAACAGTGAAAACTATTTCTAAACGGTTCGAAACATGTTCTAAACAGTTTTGAACCTTTTAAAACAAGTTTTAGACAGTTCCGAACCTGTTGTGAACAAATTTTAAAACGGTTTTAGGTGTTTTTAAACAATTAAAAAATATTTAAATATCTTTGAACTTATGAACAGTTTTAAACTAGTTCCGTTATAATATAAATTTTTTTTCCAATAAGTTTCGTATTCTTTCAAATTTTTTTAATTATCTTTAAACACGTTTTTATTATTATAAACAGTTCTAGTGGAATCAAAAACAGTTCTAGGTATAGCTGTAAATAATTTAGAATAGTTTTAAACAAGTTCTAGACAGTTTAAAATAAGTTCTAAACAGTTTCAAACAAGTTCTCAACAGTTTTAAATAAGTTCTAAACAACTTTTATTCGTTTAATTCGGACACTTTTGCAAATTTATTCTAAACAGTTTTAAGTACCTTTTAACAGTTTTAAAGATCTTAAAACAAGTTTGAAACAGTTTTAAGTGATTTTAAACAAATTTAAACAAATTCTATACATTTTGTAGTATCTATAAATAATTTTAAACTAGATTATAAATCGGTTTTCAATAGTTTTAGATGATTCTAATAGTTCTTAACAGCTTTGGTCTAGTTATAGACAGTTTTAAACAAGTTCGAAGCAGTTTCGAGTATTTTCAAACTGTTTGAAACAAGTTCTAAATAGTTTAAAACAAGGTCTGAACTGCTTATTGTAGTTTAAAACAAGTTCTAAATAGTTTTTAGTAGTTTAAAAAAGTTCTAAACAGTTTTGAACGAGTTACAAGCAGTTAGAAATAGTTTTGAACTTGTTATGAAAAATTTTAAAGTTTTTTTAGGTAGCTCTAAATAATTTAAAACCGTTTTGAACTGGTTAAAAAGAGATTCGATAAAGTTTTTAACAATTTAAAATATTTTTTAATACTTTTTTATAACTTTAAATTGGTATTAAACAGTTTCAAACAAGTTTGATATAATTTTAAATAGTTTTAAACATCTTCTAAATAATTTTGATTATTTTAAAGCAGTTATTAACAGTTCAAAGAAGTTTTAAACTTGTTATAAACAATTCCAAACAGTTTTGAACTAGTTATAAACAATTCCACACAAGTCTGAACTAGTTTTAAACAGTTCCAAACAGTTTTAAACATGTTATAAGGAGTTCCAAGAAGTTTTAAACTTGTTATAAACAGTTCCAAACAGTTTTAAACTTGCTATGAACAGTTGCAAACAGTTTTGAATTAGTTATAAACAGTTCCAGACAGTTTAAAACTAGTTATAAACAGTTCCAAACAGTTTTAAACAGTTATGAACAGTTTAAAACTAGTGATAAACAGTTCCAAACAGTTTTAAACTTGCTATGAACAGTTGCAAACTGTTTTGAACTAGTTATAAACAGTTCCAAACAGTTTACAACTAGTTATAAACAGTTCCAAACAGTTTTAAACAGTTATGAACAGTTTAAAACTAGTTATAAATAGTTCCAAACAGTTTTAAACAGTTATAAACAGTTCCAAACAGTTTTAAACAGTTTAAAACTAGTTATACACAGTTCCAAACAGTTTTAAACAGTTATAAATAGATTAAAAGTAGTTATAAACAGTTCGAAACAGTTTAAAAGTAGTTATAAACAGTTCCAAACAGTGTTAAACTGGTTATAAATAATACTAAATCAATTTCAAGTACTTTTAATCGAAATATAAGCAATCTTAAACAAGTAATAACTAGTTCTGAATGATTTTAAAACAAGTTGTAAACAGTTTTAACTAGTTTGAAACTGTTCTAAATAGTTATAAACTAGTTAAAAGTGGTTTTAAGTTGTTCAAAACTACAACAAACAGTCTTGAGTTATTTATAATTAGTTCCAAACTAGTTCTAGGCAGTTCTAAATTAGTCTAAATTAGTCTTAAGTTATTTTTAATTAGTTCTAAACTAGTTCTAGTCAGTTCTTAATTAGTTTTAGGTAGTTTTAAACTGTTCATAACAGTTTTGAATTAAACAGACATAAACCATTTTAAACCGGTTACAAACAAGTTTTTAACATTTTTCACCAATTTTAAACCACTTTTTAATTGACTTAAACTAGTTATAAAGTTCTTTTAAAAGAAGTTCGAAACAGTTTTAAATCAGTTTTATACAGTTTTAAATCAGTTTTATACAGTTTTACGGAATTCTAAATAGTTTTAATCTGTTTTTAACTTGTTCTAGACAGTATCAAGATATAAAATATTAAACCAAATATGAACATTTTTAATCTATTTCTAAATAATTTAAAACAAGTTCTAAATAATTTAAAACAAGTTCTGAACAGTTTAAAACAAGTTTGAAATAGTTTAAAACCTGTTTAAAAAAGTTTTAAGTAGTTTCTAATTAGTTCAAACAAGTTTAAAGTAGTTTTAAGTTATTTTAAAAATATTGAAGCAGAATTTCAACATTTTTTTGTATTTATTGATACTTTTAAACAGGATTTAACAAGTTTAACTTTTATATAAATTTAAACAATTTTTAACTACTTCTATTTTATTTTATTCCATACTATTTTAAACTAATTCTAATCAGTTTTAAGTAGTTTACAACATATTTAACACTCTCTTAAAATCTGAATTAGTGAAAAATCGGTAGTTAAGTTAAAATAGTGAAAATTTCTTTCAATTTTTAGTCAGCGAAAGAAATTACCTTAATTCATGAATTTTCATTAATTAGTGAAAATTTGATTTAATTCGCGTCCTTCTAAAGAATTTCGTGCATTTTGTTCAAATGACCGTTCAGCTTGAAAATTGCGAAATTACACAACTTTTTTTTAAACAGGAAATACCTGGAATTTCTGAATTTAACGAGCCAACTTGCAGTTTCTACAAAACTGGAAAAATGATCTTTTTAATGCACGTAGAAGGTAAAATGGTTCATTATTTACAGTGAATCGTTGCTAAATTGCAACCTATCTGGAAATTAAAAAAAAAATGAAGGGATTTAATATCAGGTATTCCTCAGCAGAAACAGTTAACAACGCTTCTGCTTACTGCTTATTAAGCAGCATTTACACAGTCAACAATTGTTGCTCAAATTATAGAAAATATTTATCTATAAAATCCTCGATCACGCAAAATAATGAATTTTTAATAGATAAAAAAACACGAAATTGCATAGTTTGCGTTTTAGAAGAAAAAAAACTGAAAAAACACATTTTTAAAATATTAATAATATAAAGTAACCATTAATTTTATTTGTTGAATAAACCTTACTAAAAAACAGTAATTTAAAAATTTCTAATTAAAACATTTTCAATTAATTGAAAAGAAATGATATTAGAAGATTTTGATTAAATAATGTTTTATTATTGATTACTGATTGTTAATTATTTTTAAAATTCGTGTCAGTTAGAAAAGAATGCTTTGAATAAATGATCAATTCTGAACTGCTTCTAGTGAATGAATACGTTTAGTAAACAGAATTAATTCAAACATGAATTGAAATTTGATGCAACTTTGATATCAGCAAGTGTGCATCTCTGAGATGCATTGAATTTTAAACGCCCTTAATTAAATTTTTTTATTTTTTCTCAGCCAATCCGGTATCACCTGCACAAAGTTTAATCCCGCTTGAGAAGTCATCTCAATGAATCATTTATATTCGCGGCCTCTAATCAATTCAGCCAATAAATTTTCAAATCCATATAACAAAGCATAAAAAATCTCCGGAATGCAATTTCGTAAATATTCAGGCGGGTTTAAAAATGAACAAATAAAATAAATGAAAATTATTAAAAGAATTGAAGTAAATAAAAAACAAAAAAAATTAAACTTAAAATTTACGGAATTAAAAACTATTTAATTTGTTTAAACTGTTTAGAACTTGTTTCAAAAAATTTTAAATTATTAAACTGTTCAAAACTTGTTTCAAACAATTTTAATTTATTTAAAACTTTTTAAAACTGTTTAAAACCCCTAATTATTTTTAAAACGCCTAAAACTATTTAGAACTGGTTCAAAACTATTTAAAACTTGTTTAAAATTGAGTTTGAAACCAGTTAAACTATTTATAATTGAACCAAAATTATTTGAAACTGGTTAAAATGACTTCAAACTATTCAGAACTTGTTTAAACAAATTTTTAATTGTTTAAAATTGTTCTAAATTTGTTTAAAACTTAAACTAGATTAAAACTATTTAATTCGTTTAAACTGTTTAGAACTTGCTTAAAACAATTTTTAATTGTTTAAAACTGTTAGAAACTGTTCAAATTTCTAAAACAATTTAAAACCTCTAAAACTGTTTAAAACACCTAAAAACTATTTGAAACTAGTTCAAAACTGTTTATCAATACCTTAAACTTTAAAAACTATTTTAAAACTCTTAAATTACTTAAAACTTTTCAAAACTTATTTATAATTGTTTAAAACACTTTTAAACTGGTTTTATCTGCTTGAAATCATTTAAAAATGTTTACTTAAATATTTAGAATTATTTAAAAACTATTTAAAACTTGTTTAAAACTGTTCAGAATTGGGTTTTAACCAATTTAATAAACCAAAATTATTTAAAACTGGTTTGAATTACTTCAAACTATTCAGAACTTGTTTACACAACTTTGAAATTGTTTAAAATTGTTTAGAATTTGTTTATAACTTGTGGCAAGATCAAAATTATTTAAACTGTTTAGAACTTGATTAAAACAATTTTAAATTGTTTAAAACTGTTTAAAACCTCTAATACCGTTTAAAACACCTAAACCTATTAAGAACTAGTTTCAAACTGCTTAGAAATAATATCGCAAAGTTTTAAATACTTGTTTAAAACTCTTTTAAAGTACTTAAAACTATTCAATTTTTTATAACTGTTTAAAACACTTTAGAACTAGTTTGGTCTACTCGAATTTGTTTAAAATTTTACTTTAATATTTAGAATTGTTTCAAAACTATTTTGAACCTGTTTAAAACTGTTCATAATTATTTTTAAAGATAATTAAATAAACCAAAACTATTTAAAACTGGTTTGAAATACTTCAAACTACTCTAAACTTGTTTAAACAAATTTGTTATTGTTTAAAATTTTTTAAATTATTTTAAAACTTACGGCTTGATTAAAACTATTAAATTTGTTTAAACTGTTTAGAACTTGCTTAAAACAATTTTAAATTGTTTAAAACTGTTTGAAAATGTTTATGACTATTTTAAAACTGTTTAAAACTCCTAAAGCTGTTTAAAATCTCTAATTCTTTTTAAAACCCCTAAAACTATTCAGAACTTGTTTAAAACTGTTCAAAATTGAGTTTGAAACTAGTTCAACTATTTATGATTGAACCAAAATTATTTGAAACTGGTTAGAATAACTTCAAACTATTCAGAAATTTTTTAAACAAATTTTTAATTGTTTAAAATTGTAGTGAACTTGTTTATAACTTATGGCAAGATTAAAACTGTTTATAAGTACCACAAACTTTAAAAACTTTTTTAAAACTTTTTTAAATTACTTAAAACTGTTCAAAACTTATTTATAATTGTTTAAAACACTTTGAAACTTATTTGATCTACTTCAAATTGATTAAATGTGTAATTAAATATTGAGAATTGTTTAAGAACTATTTATAACTTGTTCAAAACTTTTCAGAATTGGGTTTGAAACCAAATAAACAAACCAAAACTATTTAAAACTGGTTTGAAATACTTCAAACTACTCTAAACTTGTTTAAACAAATTATTAATTGTTTAAAATTTTTTGAATTTGTTTAAAACTTGCGGCTAGATTAAAACTATTTAATTAGTTTGAATTGTTTAGAACTTATTTCAAACAATTTTAAATTGTTTAAACCTGTTTAAAACTCCTAAAACTTTTTAAAACCCCTAAATCTATTTAGAACTAGTTCAAAACTGTTTAGAAATACTGAAAAGTTTCAAAAACTTGTTTAAAACTATTTTAAATTACTTAAAACTATTTAAAACTTGTTTGTAATTGTTTAAAACTCTTTGGAACTTGTTTAAACTACTTAAAAATGTTTTAAAATGTTTCGTTAAATATTTAGATCTGCCTCAAAACTATTTAGAACATTTTTAAAACTGCTTAGAATTGGGTTTAAAACCAACTAAATAAACAAAAACTATTTAAAACTGGTTTGAATTCTTTCAAACTATTCAGAACTTGTTTAAACAAATTTGAATTTGTTTAAGATTGTTTTGAATTTGTTTAAACTTACGGCTAGATTAAAACTATTTAATTGGTTTGAATTGTTTAGAACTTATTTCAAACAATTTTAAATTGTTTAAAACTGTTTAAAACTCCTAAAACTGTTTAAAATTCCTAAAATTGTTTAAAATCCTTGAAACTTTTTAAAACCCCTAAAACTATTACAACTAGTTCAAAACTGTTGAGAAATACTGAAAAGTTTTTAAAACTTGTTTAAAACTTTTTTAAATAACTTAAAACTGTTCAAAACTTGTTTATAATTGTTTAAGACACTTTGGAACTTGTTTGATCTACTTGAAAAATTTTAAATGTTTACTCTTATATTTATAACTATTTCAAAACTATTTAGAACTTGCTTAAAACTGTTCATAATTGGGATTAAAACCAACTAAATAAACCAAAACTATTTGAAACTGGTTAGAATTACTCCAAACTATTCAGAACTTGTTTAAACAAATTCGTAATTGTTTAAAACTGTTCTAAATTTGTTTAAAACTTACAGCTAGATTAATACTACCTAATTTGTTTAAACTGTTTAGAACTTGTTACAAACATTTTTAAATTGTTTAAAACAGTTCGAAATTGTATGTTAATATGTTAAAACTGTTTCAAACCCCTGAACCTATTTAGAACTAGTTCAAACCTTTTTTGAACTTGTTCAAATATATTTAAAATTAATTAAAACTATTTAAAATCATTATCATTTTCCTCAAGAAACCAGTATCTTTTAAAAAAACCAATAAACAAATTTTTCTCAAAAATTCCTTATAAAAAAATAAATAAACATAATAAGAGAATTTAATTTCAAATAGTGATGATTCATTTGAGATCTCTAGACATTTTTTCAAGGAATCTCTTTTGAGAGTTAAGCATCTTGTTGAAAGTGAAATGGGTACGTTAAACGGTCTAATAAATATGTAAATACGAGGTACGAAATGAGCCTATAATGTTTTGACTCAAAGCTATTAAAAAAAGCAGGCGTGAACTCATAATTTGTGGGCGATTTTCATTTCCTTGGATTCGTTCTAATTAGAGAGTTATTTTTGTATAAACTGGTGCATTGAATGGGATTTATCTCTATTTTCTTAAAAGGACATTCACCTATAAGTTTCGTCAATTTGAGCGCTCTGAAATAACTTTCACAACTAAACATCGTATTCATCTATTATTAGAGCTGACAAATGCGCCTGGTACCTTGCAATAAAGAGCGCACCGTAAGGTATACCGATTTCAAAGAGTTACTTTTCAGAGTCAAATTACCATAAAAAATGTATCAGGCTTCGAGTTGCTCTTTAACTGAAAGCTCTTCTTCACTACCGAGAAAAAAGAAAGTAACACATACACGTGTTTGTCACGCGTTTAACATTTAAAATATAATTTTGCACTGTAGACGTGTAAAAATTCTTGGGCATTTGTTTTCTTCGGATAAAATCCGATAAATTTAGGGAATTGAATTTATTTAATTAATATAATATTTTTAAAATAAGAAACATTTTCTTAGATTCTTAGATCTTATTAGATCTTCTTAGAATAAAGATTAGATTAAAAAATATGCAGGACTGTCAGTGGATTTGCAGATTAGAAATATTAAAAAAAACTTTTTTTATTTAAAAAAGTGAGAAAACAATAATGAGTTTGATATTTATTAATTTATTTTATCATAAAAAGTTCATAGGGCTGCTGTTTAAAAAATTTTAAAATTCATGACAATGATATAAAGATTTAGAAAGAGCCATTTGAATTTGCAGAAAATAATTCGAAAATGGTAAAAATAATTTAAATATGAAGAAACTAATTGAAACATGACAAAAATAATTCAAATTTAAAAGAAAATGTTAAATGACAAATCTAATAGAAAAATTGATAAAAAGTCAAAAAGTGAATACAAAAAATAAAAAAATTAAAACTAAATAATTTAAATTTGAAAAATAATAACCTAAAAAAATTTGTAAAATGACAAAACTAATTAAAAAATAGGTTAAAAAAGAAAAAAACAAAGATAAAAATTCAAAAAATGTAAACACAATAATTGAAACTTGAAGAAAATAATTAAAGAATGACAAAAGTAATTAAAAATGAAAAGAAATTGTAAAATGACAAAACTAATTAAAAATTGATAAAAAAAACCAAAATCTAAGACAAAAATAAAAACATTGAAACGAAATAATTGAAATTTGAAGAAATAATTAAAATTACAAAAAAATAATTGAAAAATTGTACCAAAGGGCCTCAAGCCCGTAAATATGTATATAAATAAATAAAAATTACAAAAATAATTAAAATTTGAAAAAAAATTGTAAATTGACAAAAGTAATTGAGAAATTAATTAAAAATCAAAAAACAAAGACAAACATTGAAAAATTAAAACGAAATAATTGAAATTTGAAGAAAATAATTGAAATTACAAAAAAATAATTCAAAAATGACAAAAATAATTTAAATTTGAAAAAAATAGAAAATCACAAAACTACTTAAAAAAACAATAAAAAATCATAAAATGAAGACAACAATTGAAAAATTAAAACGAAATAATTCAAGTTTGAAGAAAATAATTAAAAAATGACCAAAATAATTCAAATTTGAAAAAAAATTGTAAAATTACTAAACAAAGACAAAAATCGAAAAATTAAAACGAAATAATTGAAATTTAAAGAAAATAATTGAAAAGTTTTAAAAATTATTAAAATTTCAAGAAAAATAATTGAAAAGTTTCAAAAATAATTGAAGAATGACATAAATAATTAAAAATAAAAAAAATTGTAAAACGACAAAACTATTTGATAAATTGATTAAAAAAAACCAAAATCGAAGACAAAAATAAAAACATTGAAACGAAATAATTGAAATTTGAAAAAATAATTGAAAAATGACAAAAGTAATTCAAATTTGAAAAAAAATTGTAAATTCACAGAACTAATTAAAAAAACGATAAAAATTTAAAAAACAAAGACAAAAATTGAAAAATTAAAACGAAATAATTGAAATTTGAAGAAAATAATTGAAAAGTTGCCAAAATAATTGAAATTATAAAAAAATAATTGAAAAATTACAAAAATAAATTAAGTTGGAAAAAAATTGTAAAATGACAAAAATAATTCAAATTTGAAAAAAAAAATTGTAAAATCAAAAAACAAAGACAAAAATTGAAAAATTAAAACGAAATATTTAAAATTTTAAGAAAATAATTAAAATTACACGAAAACAATTGAAGAATGACAAAAATAATTAAAATTCAAAAAAATAATTAAAAAGTTTTAAAAATTATTGAAATTTTAAGAAAAGTAAATAAAAAGTTTAAAAAATAATTGAAGAATGACATTAATAATTACAATTTAGAATAATTCAAATTTAAAAAAAAATTGTAAAATCACGAAACTAATTACGAAATCGATAAAAACCAGAAAATAAAGACAAAATTGGAAAATTAAAACGAAATAATTAAAATTGAAAAATAATTGGAAAATGACAAAAATAATTAATATTTGAAAAAAATAGTAAAATGACAAAACAAATTGAAAAATTGATAAAAAAAAACCAAAAACGAAGAAAAAAATTGAAAAATTAAAACGAAATAATGCAAATTTGTAGAAAATAATTGAAAAGTTCTAAAAATTATTGAAATTTCAAGAAAAATATTTGAAGAATGACAAAAATATTTAAATTTGAGAAAAATAATTTGAGACTGGTGTAGAAAATTAAAATTTTGAGTACTTTAATGGGGATATTGACAAAATAATTAAAATGTGAAGGATCTAATTGAATATTAACATAAATAATTGAAATCTGGTGTAAAAATTAAACTTTTTAGACAATAGTTGAAAAATTTAAAAAATTAATAAATGTGTATAGAAAATAATTGAAACTTGAAAAAAAAAAATTAAAAATGTCGAGAATAATTTAATTATGTAGAGAATAGTTAAGAAATAACTAAATAAAAAACATAAAAATTGCTGTACAAAATATAGGAATTTATTAAAATAATTTAACAATGCTTGAAAAAATTGAAATTTGTAGAAAATAATTTAAAATGACAATAATAATTTAGGTTTAAAAAAAATAATTGAAAATTTTATTTCAATTTATTTTATTTTATTTTATCCACAATAAAACAAAATAAATAAATTATTTAGACAATAATTGAAAAATTGAATAAAATAATGGAAGTTTAAAGAAAATAATTGGAAGCTGGTGTAAAAATTGAAAATTTATAGACAATAATTGAAAAATTGAAAAGAATATTACAAGTTTGAGGAAAAAATTGAAATTTGTAGAAAATATTTTAAAATTTGCATAAAATTTTAAATCTGAAGAACGTAATTGAAGTTTGAAGAAAATAATTGAAATTTGCAGGAAATATTTAAAAAGGTTTAAAAAATTAATAGATTTTAGACAAAAATAAAAATAATAAAAATAATGAAGAAATTGATTAAAATTTGAAGAAAATAATTGATGGCTTGTGTAAAAATTAAAAATTTAAATAAATTGAATTTTTTTCCTATTCTCAATAAAACAAAATAAACAAATTTTATAGACAATAATTGAAAAATTAAATAAAATAATACAAGTTTGAAGAAAATAAATAAATTTTCAAAATAATAATTCAAAAATGGAAAACTTTTTTTTAAATATAATGAAAGTAATTAAAATTTGAAGAAAATAATTGAAGACTGGTGTAAAAATTGAAAATTTAATTTAATTTTATTTTTAGTTTATTTTATCCACAATAAAACAAAATAAACAAATTTTATAGACAATAATTGAAAAATTGAATAAAATAATATAAGTTTGAGGAAAATATCATTTAAAATCATAATTCAAAAATGAAATTTTTTTTAAATATGGTGAAAGTAATTAAGGTTTGAAGAAAATAATCTAAATTTGTAGAAAATAATTGAAAAAGGTGTAAAAAATTAATAAATTCATGACAATAATAAAAATAGTAAAGAAAATTATTTCAATTTGAAGAAAATAATTGAAAGCTGGTGTTAATATTGAAAATTTATAGACAATACTTGAAAATTTGAAAAAAATATGTTATTAAATATTACATTAAATAAAAAAATAAATTAAAGAAAATAATTGAAAAATAACAAAAGTAAATTAAAACTTGCATAAAAAATTTAAATATTCTTGACAATGATTTAAAGATTGAAGACCATAATTGAAATTTAAAGACTGACAAAAATAAATGAAAACTTGTGTAATAAATTTAAATATTAATGAGAATAATTTTAAAGAATGAAGAAAAAAATCGATAATTGAAAAAATTAAATTCAAAATCGTAAAAATACTTGAAAATTGACAAAATTACTTTCAAGTTGAGAAAAGTATTTTAAAAATGACAAAAATAATTGAAAAGATGCGTAAGAATGAAATATTTCGAAACTGTAATTAAAGTAGACATTTTACTAAAAAAGTGAGAAAAGTGATTTTTTTTTATAAAAAAGTTAGTAAAAGTGAGTAAAAGTGAGAAAAGTGCGACACTGGCCGCCTTGAATATGCTTCTTATTTTAAGACTATTATATTCTTAAAATTTTTCAAACCAAGAATAATTCTTAAAAGAAGAATACAATTTTTTCATTAGGCTCAGTTGTTTATGACAAAAATTACAAAATAGAAAATAAAATCCAATTAAACGATAGATTAGCCATTATATTAATAAAAAAAATGCATTTTTCGAAATTTTTAAGACAATTTCGAATGTAAATTTAAATTTAAAGACCTTGTATACAAGTTGGAGCACTTTCTACTTTCACCTTACATGTCGAATGGCATCTTTATTATACAAATTCATGACACGCAGATATTTAACTGCCTTTTAAAATCAATTATTATTGTTGCGTGCAATAATTAAATTTTCTGCTTATCGTAAAATTTTTTATTTTAAAGAAGATCTTTCTCAAGATAAAAATACTCTTTCTGTGTTATTCACGTGGTATTGTTTTGTCTTTGGTGATTCTCGAGATAAGATATATTGCCTTTAGAATATTCTTTTTCCACCTGTCTGATGATCAGATTCAAATAACAGAGGTTTAAAGTGAATCTGAAATGTTTTGATGATTCAGAATTACAAATCTGAATACAAAATTTGCAAGGAGTGCTGTCACTTGCCATTAGGTGCGTCACAGTGCGTGGAATTATTTACGCACTGTACACGATATCTAAACGTTATTCAGCAAAGCGAGTCAAATAAATTGGATTATGTATAAGAACATAAAAATGACAAGATAAAAAAGAGACAGATACATAAAGGCTAAAAATGAAGGGGAAAAAAATTTAAAAAGAAGAAATATGAAAAAAAATTATAGGTGTTTTTTAAAATGATAAGAAGCAAAGAGTGAGGGGAAAATAATAAGAAAGTATTTTGAAAAAAGAAGAAGAAAAATGAATAAGAAAAAAAATAATTATTAATAATTAATAATAAAAATAATAAATTAAATTAAAATTGAATTAATAATAAAAAAATAATAACGAAAAATAATAAAGAAAATTAATAAGAAAAAGTAAAGGGAGAAAATAATAAGGAAACTTATAATGAGAGAAACTAATAGAAAACATTGATAAGAAATAAATAATTAGAAAAGAATGAGCAAAAGTTGAAAAATAATTACAGTGGTAAACAAAAAAATTGAGAAAATGATTATTGTAAATTTGTACCAAAAAGTTTTAGGACTGAGAGGCATTCATTAAGATAAATCATGTAAAAATAAAGGAAATAAATAATGGTTTTGAATGAAATAATAAATGATTAAAATTCAGAATGACATCATGAAAAATTAATTTTTACCGATGATCTAAGAATCTTTGATGAACTCTGATGCAATCTCAAAATTATAAAGTGTGAGAATCAAGAAAGCAATTTTTTTCTATCAAATAAGACATTCCTTCGATAAAAATTTTCTAGAAGAAAAAATTTCAAATTTACATAAAATAGAGAAAAAGAAGAAAAGTATTTAAAAAAATTATAAATTAATAGATTATAACAAATACAGAGAAATAAACCGAGTATATATTTTCTCAATATTAGAAATTATAAAATAAAAACTAAAAAAATTGTTAAAAGTTCAGGAAGTGATTAACAAAATTATGAAAGAACGAATAAATCAAAGGAAAATTAAAGAAATTTAAGGTAAAGTAAAAAAAACTGAGGACATTAAATAAAAAATAAAAAAGCAATGTATATTTTGAAGGATGAAAAAAATTCTTTTTTTAACTTTAATAAGCTAAGAAAAAATTTAAAAAAAAAAACAAATAAACATATTTTCAAAATTGTGAAAAATAAAGTGAAAAAATAAAATCCAGGAATAATAAAATAAGAAAATGTAAATAATACATGTTCAAAGTCTAAAAAAGGATAAAAAATTTCTTTAAGAAAAACAATTTTTAGCAATTTATTCCCAAAATGAAGAAAATTTGAAAATAAATTGGAAACAATTCTAAAAATATAAAAATTTGTTTAGAAGATTAATATATATTTTTAAAATAAATCTAACAATAACCTCGATTTATAATAATTTTTAATTTTAGTAATTTTATAAATATTAAAATTATTATATTCCCCCCACCCCACAAAGTAAATAAATATTTAATAATTTTTTATTTATAAGCAAAATGTAAAATTGACAAAAAATTGTATTTTCCTTCAAAGTATAAATAAATAAATTTTTCCAAATATTTAAATTGGATGTAATAAATTACATATTTTCACTAGATTTAAAAAGAAAACATTAAATATTAAATAATCATTATTTAACAACAAATTTTGGCTGAGTTCAATTTTTTCCGAAAAATAGATAATGGGATCTTGCAAAATTTGGTAAAATCAGTTTAAATATAGTATTTTTTTGCGTGAAAAACTACTTTCGAGTTTGAGGTTATGTCAATGGGGAGAACCTCTTATAATTTTACAAAAAACGAGTGAATCTAAAAAAATGATAAAATTGACAAAAAATTGTATTTACCTCCAAAGTATATAAATTTTATATACTTTAGAAAATTTTCTAAAATGTTTATCATTAAATGTTAAATAATAATTATTATTTAACAACAAACTTTGCCTAAATCCAATTTTTTCCAAAAAGTGTATAACGGGATTTTTCAAAATTTTGTGAAATCAGTTAAAAAAAATTTTTTTTGCAAGAAAAACCACTTTTGAGTTTGAGGTTATGTCAATAAAGAGAACCTCATTAAATAAATTTGCAAAAAAAGAGTAAATCTAAAAAAATCGTAAAATTTAAGAAAAAACTGTATCCATCACCGAAATATGAAAATAAATAAATTTTCCTATATTTTTAAACAACAAAATTGCATAATATAAACTAACATAAATTCCGTCAAAAATTAAAAAATTAAAGAAATTTTATAACTTTAAAACAAAATTCTGAAAATAGTAAAAAAATTGATGATATATTTAGAAAATTAGAAAAATTCGTAAATACTTTAAGTAAAATAAAATGAAATGCAAAAGAATGAATTTTTTGACTATTAAAGTTAGTGCTTTTTTTTCCTCTAATTATTTAGCGAAAAGTGATGTACTATTAAATAGTAAGAATCTTACTAATTTTTTAGTAGAAAACTACGAATTCAAATAGTGAAACTTAAATATTACAATTAGTAGTTTTCTACTAAAAAATTAGTAAAATTCTTTCTATTTAATAGTAGTAGCTCACTTTTAGCTAATTCATTAGTAGAAAACCACTAATTCAGATTTAGAGAGTGATTTAATTGGCATTTGAGATTTATTTTAATCAGAATTGCTTAGAATTATTAAAAATTTAATATTATTTTTATCTTTCTTTCTGTCCAAGATTTTTAGATCGCAATTTGACCATTTCAAATTCAATTTATGAAGTTGTTGAAAAAAGTTAAAATTTTCATTATTTAGTTACGAATTCTTGAAATTTCTTAAAAATTCCTTCTCTATAAATCTGAATTAGTTAAAAATAACTAATTTGAAAGCAAAAACTCAGTCACTAATTTAAATAGTTATATTTCTACTAATCATTTATTTAAAAAAACTAATAAATAGTCAAATTCATTTTTAGGTTATGTCCAAATAACTAATATTTTAGTAAAATTCTGTTTACTAATTCAATTAGTCAAATTTTAACTATCTTTTAGTTATGTTTTTACTAACAATTAGTCATTTATTTTACTGATAATTAGTTATTTTTCACTAATTGCTGAAACAAAAACTCAGCCACGATTTTACTAATAATTGGTTATTTTTAACTAATTCAGATTTAGAGAGTTGATAGCACTAAAAAAACGGTATTCTTTATTTAAGAATTATTCTTAGCGCCTATTTAAAAATGAAATATTCTTTTACAGGGTTGCCACAAAAATTATCTTTTGAAATTCCAGGCTTTTTCCAGGTTCTCCAGGTTCAAATTCTGTCAAATTCCAGAGTAAATTACTCTAATATTTTAAACTTTGGTACAACTAGAATTGCACTAAAACTTTTGACTAGAATTTGTAGGGCTGATAAAAATCATGATTTTTTTCAAAAAATTAAAAAAATCAGATTTTTTTTATGTAATTCAAAAATTGCTGTTTTTAAAATATAGCCAGTATATAAAATCTTCAAATGTTTATTTTGTTAGTAGTTTATTATAGAAATAAAAAAATTTTTTCTTAAAAAACACAAGGAATGAAACATTGACATAAAAATATATAAAAAAAGTAGAAACTCTTTTTAAAAAATTAAACTATTGACTACTTATATTTTTTTAAAATTAAAATATTAAATAAAATGATAATTAACAGAACGTTAAAATATATTTCTAAAGAAAACAAAAATTCTAAATTAGCAAAATTAGAAAATTATTTTACAAATTAAATAAAAGAAGACTGAATAAAAATTTTAATATATTTAAAAAAATGTAGAAAAATGAAATACTATGATATAGAAGAACAATGTTCAAATGAGAATATTTAGTACAATATTAAATTTAGGTATTTAATATCAAATAAAAGAAAAAAGCTTTCAAAGAAGTAGAAGATTGAGAAATTAAAAAAATCTATAGAAAAAAACATTGAATAAATGTTTTCAAAAATATAACGACATAAAAATTAAACAATTGAAAAGAAGGAAAAATGTTTCTGAGAAATGAAAAAATCATGACAAAATTTAAAGAATTAATTAAAACGCAAGGAAGGACTAAAAAACAAGTGAAACATCAAGAAAATTAAATAAATAGGAGGAACATGAAGAAATGTTTTTTCTTTAATCTAACAAACTGTAAAAAAAATGTAAAAAGTACAAAAAAGAATCTTTGGTTAAAATGTACTGAAAAATTAAAATTATTAAAAATAAAATAAAAAATGTATATATCAGGATAAATAAATAGTCCACAAAAGAAATTTCAAAATCTTTTAAAAATAAAAGACTTTAAGTAAATAAAACCAAAAACTTTTTATAATATTACACTCAAAGCAAGTCCAACAGTAAATTTAGAAAAATAAAGAAAATCTAAAAATTGTACGGAAGAATAAATAAGTTTGAAAAATATTTCGCAAAAATAGACAAGATGTGAAAACAAATTAAATAAATTTACAAAAAAATGAACGTATTAATGTTTTTTTTAATATATAAATATTAAAATTGAAACTTTTAAGGTTTATCCACAAATTTGTGGGTTTTGTTTATGGTTTGCGATTTTTTACATGAAATATTAGGCATACGAAGTTTTTTTAAAGTTTTTTTTTATTTAAATCATGATTTTAATCAAAGTGATTTAAAACAATAACAGCCCTGAGAATTTGTTTAATAAATATTATTGGTGATTTTAATTTTTAAGTTGATATTAAAGAAATTATAATAATTCTTGCGTAAAGCAAGAATTTTTTTTTCTTTTATGGAATTGTTTATATTTTACGGAAATGTTGATTGTTAAATCGAAGGATTTTTTCAAGTCTTTTATGCCATTAGTTTTTGAAATTTCACAAATTTCAGAAATTTTGAAATCTCAAGAAAAAAATTCCAGAAATATTTTTAAATTCCATACTATTTCCAGGTTTTCCATACCCTTTTGGAAATTCCATACCTTTTCCAGGTTTTCCAGGGTCTGTGGCAACCCTGTTTTATCAAGAATAGAATATTCTTAAAATAAGAATATTATTCTCAAAATAAGAGTATTATTTTCAAAATAAGAAGCATATTCTTAAATGAAAAGTATTTTTTTGTGGCTTAAAATATTCTTCTTAATTTAAGCATATGCTTCTTATTATAAGAATATTATATTCTTTAGTAGAATAATATATTTTATTCTTAAATAGACGCCGCAAGACTAATTTAAATAAAGAATATCGTTTTTCCTGATTTCTCGGATCGCTCGACAGCCAGATAAGAAACAAAAAGAAAAAATTAAATTTAAAAAAAAATGGTATATAATTATATAAACAATATGGCACTTTTTCCCCCAACTTGTAACAAACTGTATAGTAAAGTTCATCATATTTTTTCGCCGTGTAATAATCAATATTAATAAACAATTTTTAAATAATATTTTCAATTTGAAAAAATCTAAACATTAATTTCCACTTTACCCTTTAGTCTAACCTCAATAAATTAATTTTTTTTTCCGTACAAATTTCTGTCACATATTTTATTCATAATTTGAAACGAAACCAATTTACGAATTGGAACAAATTCTTGGAATTTCGGGCATAAAATTCCTGTTTAATTATTCAACAAGGAAATAGTGTTAATAAAGTTGTGAGTAGGTGTCGATTTTCCAGAGTACGTAGGTTGTCAGGAGTGTCGCGTGCCTCGTTGCACTAGTGTTGTAAAATGTGGAAGATAGTTATCTAGCAAGATCATGATGTCGATTTATAATGCTCGGTCTTGTCGACATTAAATATGTCTACCATTCACTATTTATCAATAGCCAGAGGAAAATAATAGCGCGTGCCAATATTGCCTATATATACGTATTTGAAATAATTGACACACATTCAGCTTCCGAAACGACGCTCAATTTTCAGAATGTAATAATAGTCTGTGAGTTATTGTATTAACAGGAAATTAAACCTGAATTTCACGAAAATTGAAAGACGGTAATTGTTTTTTTGTTTTGGTTTTGTTTGAATCGGCACGCAATAGGGGAGAAGTTTATTAATCATAAATCGTAAATGGTGTAAATGAGATCCTAGAAATATGAGAAAAATAAAAGCATTTCGAATTCGTTATTCAAATTGTGACCTAATTGAATTTTTAATTGTTTATTTGATTTCTGTTCGAATATTGTTATTAAAGTACCTTTTTTTTTAATTGAAAGGTTAATGAGTTAATTAATAGATTTAAACAATTATTATTGTTTAATTATTATTAATCGAAATATTTGTTTAACTAATTTAAATTTAATTGTTGATTAACTGTTGAGAAAAATTGGGGTTTGTTATATGGTTAATTGTTTATCGAAAATATTGTTTAATGTATTAATAATTGTTGATTCAAATCGTTGTTTAATATATAAACAATTGTTAATCCAATTTATTGTTGAATATACTAACAATTGTTTAAACAAATTGTTCTTAATTGTTTTAACATTTTTTAAAACAAATTGTTGGTTAAACAATTTTTAAATTTACAAAATATTAATAATTTATCGTTGATCTAAATTGCTGTTTAAAATAGTAAATAATAAAGAATTGTTTTATATATTTAACAAATTTTAGTATAAATTATTGTTTAGCATATAAACAATATTCGGTATTGTTCAAAATTAAAAAATCGTCAATCCAACTGTTGATTATCCTATTAAGAATAGTTTAAAAAATTGTTTTTTTATATTAACAATTGTTAAACAAAATAATTGTTTAATAAACTACAGATTGTTAATCGTAATTGTTATATGCAATTGTTTTTTAAAGTAATATCATAATAGTATTTTTTTAACGTATTAATAATTATTAAACAAATATATTTTTTATTGAACTACAAATTGTTAACAACACAATTATTAAATGCAATTGTTTTTTAACGTAATATCAATTGTTAATAATAGAATTTGTTTAACGTATTAACAATTGTTAAACAAATATATGGTTTAATGAACTAAAGATTGTTAATCGCAATAGTTTTTTAACGTAATATCAATTGTCTATAATATTATTTGTTTAACAAATATATTGTTTAATGTTAATTGTAATTGTTAATTTGTTAAAAATTGTTAAACAAATATATTGTTTAATGAACTGAAGATTGTTAATCGTTCTCTAAATCTGAATTAGTGAAAAATCGGTCATTAATTCAAATTAGTAGAAATTTTCACTAATTATTAGTCAAATTTCACTATTTGAATTAGTAGATTTAAAATTCTTTGTTTGTTCAATTGTTTTTTAATATCAATTGTCAATAATAGTATTTGTCAAACAAATATATTGTTTAATGTATTAACAATTGTTAAACAAATATATTGTTTAACGAACTAAAGATTGTTGATTACAATTGTTAGATCCAATGTCTTCTAAAGTAAAATCAATTTTTAATGCCAAGTAGTTGTTTAACGTATTAACCATTGTCATGACAATTGTTTAGAAAAATTGTGTTTAAATGTTTCAATAATTGTTAATGCAAATTATTGTTTATTAAATAAACAATTTTCGATATTGTTTAAAATATTAACATTTGTTTACCTGAATTGTTTAACGCATTAAAGTTGATTGTTAAAAAGAAAATTGTTTTTAATTAATCGTTAGTTCAAATTGCTGTTTAATATATTTTATTTGTTTTTTTATATTATCAATTTTTAATCAAACTAGTTGTTTAACCCATCAATAATTATTTTCCTCGAATTTTTGTATTTAATCATAAGTTATATTTATAACGCGGTAAATTTTTATTAAATTTGTAAACGTCAAATAAATTACCTGCTGTAGGGGACCAAAAAAGGACATTTTTATGACTTGAATAATTTATGAAATTTTGGTATCGAAATTATTACAGATGTTAAAAGTGTTTATGAGGAATTGTCAGCGTTTTTGGATTTCGTGTTCATTTTAAACGTGTCGATTTTAATACTGTTGTAACATTTTATAGTTCCACATATGCACCTCACATCCATAATGTGTCCTCGTAAAATAAAATTAATGGTCAAATGTATGATGAGATGTAGGAATATACTCGTATATCTAGTAAAACAGACACACTAGAAAAGTCGCAATTAAACGTGACGTGCAAATACAGCAATAAAAAATATATAAATTTGAAATAAAGTAATAATTAAAAAAAAAAAAAATTAAATTATATTTTACCATCAAATATTTTGTGAAATATTATTTTAAAAGTAGATAAATAATTTATTGATACCTAAATATATATTTAAGGAGGTTCTCTCTTTTTACATAACCTCAAGCAAGAAAGTCGTTTTTAATCCCAAATAAAAATTGTATTGCAATAAAATTGTAGAGAATGTTTCAACGAGAAAAATAAGCTATTATTTGTCAAAATTGGATGAAAATTATTTATTTATTAAATATAATGAAAAAAAAAATTTAATAATAATTATTATTTTGACAACAAATTTTAGCTAAGCCTAATTTTTTCTCGAAAATGTACAACCGGATCTTTCAAAATTTGGTGAAATTAATTTTAATAATAGTTTTATTTGTTGAACACAGACATTTTTTAGTTTGAGGTTATGTCAGTGTAGAGAACCTTTTTAATATTAGAATTTTTAATCGTATTTTAATTCTTGGTACAAAGTCATTCCCCTAATGTTAATTTTGATAAGAAATTTAATTTTTATTATTAAAATTACCAAATTTTGAAATTAAATCAAAATTAATTGTTGGCAAATTATTGTTTCAGATGCGGCGGCTAATGTTTCTGGTACACGTTTTTTTGGTTGCCCTATTTTCGTTTTCAATACGAAAAGCCGAAGCTTGTTCATGTGCACCAGCGCATACTCAAACTAAATTTTGCGAAGCTGGATTCGGTAAAGAAATAATCATTTTTGTACTTTCAAATTAGACAATTATTTATAATTCTCATAAAAAATGGAACAATTTTTTTTTCAGTTGCTGTAGTCAAAGTAAAGGAGATTAAAGAGGGTAATGAAACAAGTTTCACCAGTTACAGGGTGAAAGTGAAAAGAGTATTTAAGGTTAGTGAAATTATTGAAAATTTCAAATAATTAATTATTTACTGTTTACTTATTAGTGGAGAACCGGACAAAATGCCTATGCAAAAGTTTGGAGCAAAAAAATTATTTTATGATATTTTTGGAAAATATAAACCATCACACTTTGAAATAACTTGTAAAGTTGAATTCTAACACTTTAATAGTTTATATAAATACCTGCTTGCTTCGAAAAAAACGTGAGTTTTAGAAAGAAAACCTAAAATTTGATATTCAATGCAAAATGTGACAGGTTAATTCGCCATGATTCTTTATAATCACGTGACTTACGTAATTCTCGCACTCTTGCGCATTTTTCCGCGCATGCGCACTTTCTTTAGATTAATCCCGCGCATATTTAAAATTATGTTTTAAAAATAAAGTAAAAATGATTCTTTAATGCACAATTATTATAATTATTATTAAATATAAATGCAATAATTAATATAATTAATTTGTTAAAACACCCATTTTCTATGCAAAAGTAGTAAAATTGTATTTTGATCCCCAAAATCCGAATCCAAAGTCAGAATTGTCAGATTTTTACCTTTTTTCGTTTTTCAGCAGTTTTAGGTTATTTGTTTGAAATTATCTCAAAAAATTAAGCCAATCTGACAATTCTGATTTTCAATTTGGATTCTGCGGATCGAAATACGTGGAAATATACGAAAATAATAATTTACCTAAAATCGTTTTGTCTGTGTTATTATTTTCAAAAAATGTCTTAACAGAATTCGCAAGAGACTAATCTCGTCTTGGATGATGAAATTTGGACACCTACGTCGAGTGCAGCGTGTGGCGTGAATCTCGAATTAAACAAAAATTATGTTATAAGTGGTAGACAGGGATTTGGGAAGCCTTTTACAACACTTTGTGATATCTGGATGCCTTGGGAAAACACAACCAAGCGTCAAAGAAAAGGTCTAAGACAACTGTATAAAGAGGGCTGTCAGTGTCAAGTGAGTACCATAAAAAAAAAAAAAAAAGAAAGAGATCTTTTTCAACATCTTCCATTTATTATTTCTTTTTCATTTTTTTTATGCAAGCAATTTTTGAAATAGTTTATTTAAATTGATTTCGTGTTATTTATTAACTAATTTCTCTTTATTTATTTATTTAACGAAAATTAAATTTCAATTAGAGAAAAATTTAATTTTAATACGAATTTATGCTTGATTCACTTTAATTTTGTTTAATTAAAGCCAAATCTAAATAATAGATTTTCTAATTTCTTTATTTATTCAAAATATAATAAGAATCTTCTTTAATCCCCATTTTTAATGCATTCAAATAAATAATTTCGAATCCAATTTAAATCTTTTTCTATCCTTTCTACGGATTTAAAAAACTATAATGGTATATATAAGGTGATTTTAGATAATTTTTAGCATAACATTTGTTTTTCTTCTCCTTTGAAAATTTTATAAAACATAAATTAAAGGATGGTTTGTAATAGAATTTTCAAAAAATGTTGGTATGTCAGTTTTCTCTATTATCTGACGGAATTGAATGCATGAATTTTTAACCTCAAAATTTTAAACACGTTGACTCTATATAAATTTTTGTGTTTTGTCTGTTACTTATTATGTGACTTCTGTTGTTAAATTTTATTTGATTAACAATGGATTTACGTTTATGTTTTCTGATTATTATGTAAGTTTTATAATTTATTTTAAATTGATATAATTAATCAGGGTTGCTACAGTTCTTGAAAACCTGGAAAAGTCATGGAATTTTATAAAATGTTGTTTTAAAAAATTAACTTAATTAACTTCTCTTTTTTAACGCATTTTTTTGTATTTTTTTTGGCAATTGTCAATTATTTTCTTCATTTCTAAATTATTTTTTTTACTATTTACTTATTTTCGTCATTTTGTAATTTTTCTCTCAATTATCAATTATTCTCTTTACATTTCAAGTTAATTTGTCAATTTTCAATATATTTTTTTCATTTTTAATTATTTTCTTCAATTTTCAATTATTTTTTTTAATATTCAATAATTCTCGCCTTTTTAGGGTTCCGTACACAAAGTGTCCAAACGGAACCCTCATGTTTTCACTCGTTTGTCCGTCGCCCAAAACCATTACCCCCCCCCCCCCCCCTAGCGGCCAAACTATTTGAGATAGAGAGTTGAAATTTGGTACACTTATGTATTTTCACGTGTAGATTACAGGAAAAATATAGCGAACATGATTGAACGTGATGTTCATAGCGTTGTCAAGGAAATAACAAGATTTTTTTCAAAAAATGCATTAAAATGCCTATTTACCCCCCCCCCCCCCCCTTATCTCCTAAACTATTTGACCTAGAGTATTGAAATTTGGTACACATATGTATTTTCGCGAGTAGAGTTCAGGAAAAATATAGAGAACATGATTGGAGGTGATGGTCATAGCGTTGTCAAGGAAAAACTTTTTTTTTTCAAAAAAAACGTGTCCCCCCCCTTATCTTCCAAACTATTTGACCTAGAGGTTTGAAATTTGGTATACCTAGGTATTTTTACGTGTAGATTACAGGAAAAATATAGCGAACGTTGCTGGACTTAATTTTCAAAAGTTATTAATGAAAAGTTAAAAAATGACAAAAAACCCCTATGCTAGCGCTCAGCGTATTTATCCTGAAAGGTTGGGAATTAATTAAAAATGTGTAATTTTATGCAGAATTTTTTATAATACCATAAAAATTGTGGTTTAAATTTATTATCATAACATTTTTTCCAAAAAACTGAAATTTTACAAAAAAAAATTTTTTTCTTCTAAACAGCTACAATATTTTATAGTTTCAGATTATTTTTTTTGTACAAAATGTTTATGTTTATGTTTAAATTACTTTAAAAGTTAAAAAATAAAAAAAATTAAAAAAAAAATTTTTTTTTGCTTTAAAATTTAAAATTATATAAAAAAGTTTAGTCTATTTAATTGGAAATTTTCAATCTTATAAAAATCATTAAGTTTATACTTAAATTTCTTTAAAAATAAAAAAAATTATTTTAATTTATCATTATATAAATTATTATTCAAATAATCTCTGACTCATATAATTGAAAAAAATTAGAGCGGTACGGAACCCTTCGACTTGGTACGAGTGTAACTCGTACTTGCCCGATATTTTCTATTATCAATTATATTGTAAAAATTTCAATACAATTCTTTAATTTTTTTTTATTTTCATACATTTCCTATACAATTTTTTCTATAATTTTCTTTAGTTTTCAATTGACAATTTAATTTTCACTATAATTTTATAATTATTCTTTAATTTTTTCAATAATTTTGTTCTATTGTCGATTATTTAAGTCATTTATCGAAGTTTTTTCAACTGTCAAGTATTTTCCTTATTATTTAATTATTTTTCGTCATTTTGTACTTTCTCCTTGAATTATCAATTATTATCTTAAAAATTCAATTTAATTCTTTAATTTTCAATCTATTTCTTCAATTTTCGTTATTTTCTTCAATTTAAAATTATTTTCTTGAATTTTGAATTATTTTGTTCAAACATAAAAATTGTTTTAAAATTTCAATTCAATTCTTTAATTCTACAACTAAATTATTTTCTTCAAATTTCAGTTCCATTTTTCAATTTTCAATTATTTTCTTTAACATTAAAAAATGTTCGCCTTTTGTGAATTGAAGCCGCGCGTGGAAGAGGGGCCTAACGTACAAAAAGTGAATTTGAGAAAAACGGAAAAAAGTGAAATTGCATTTTTTTAAACAAACAATAGTTTAATACGTTTTAGAATGAGGTAAAAATGATATAATATATTGATTTCTCTGATATTTTAGTCGCCTTCTTATATAAAAATGAGAAAAAAAATTCTTACAGTGGAAGAGAGATCTAACCAATATTTTACATAGATCCCTCTTCCACGATACAAAAGTTTTCAGCTCGTAACAATTTGTAGAAGATCGTTTTAATACTTTTTTCTTCACATGATGTCCTTTAAAAAGCTAAATCATTTATTGAAAATATTTAAATACATTTTTGGAAGCATTTCATAAAATACCTAATTATAGTTGTAGGTTAAATGATAAATTGGTTGTGCAGATAGATCCCTTTTCCACAATGTATTTATATTCGATATTAAAGTTAATTTCTCTTCTTTTGCTATTTTATCTTATAAATTATAACTTTTTTTTGATTCCTTCAGTTTTTTTCTTTCTTTGTATTTTCATATTAAAGGCTAATTTGTCCTTTTCTTGATATTTTGTCAATTTTACAAAATTATTTCTAGATAACCTGCATTTTAAAAGTTGACAGTTCGAAAACATGACAATATTTTTTTCTAATTTTTAGTATTAAAACATTATAGTTATAAAAATTTTATCACAGAAATTGAAAGAGGATATTTAAAAGAATTTATTTTTCTATTTAGTTAAAATTCGACAAAATTTGAGTTAGATCCCTCTTCCACGCTCGGCTTCAATTATTCCTTTCGATTTATCAATGTTTTCTGAATTTTAAATTCAATTGTTCAATTATTTTCTTCGATTTGCAATTATTTTCACCAATTATTCCTATGATATCCATAATTTTTTAATTTTCAATTACTTAGTGCAAAGTTAATGTATAATTTTTTAATTAGTTTTACCAATTGTATATTAATTTAGCCATTCTTGTTTTCAATTGTCAAATATTTACGTTATTTTTCAGACATTTTCTTTAATTTTGCAATTATTCTCATTATTTTTCAATTATTTTGTTCAATTATTAATTATTTTCTTCAATTTTCAATTACTTTCTCGAATTTTGTAAATTCACATTTATTCTTTTTAAATTTTATAATTATTCTTTAACTTTTCAATTATTTCGTCTTGTTGTCGAATATTCTCGCCAGTTTTTGAACTTTATTTTCAATTGAAAATTATTTTCCTCATTTCTTAATTATTTTCTTCAATAATTAATTATTTTCGTCATTTTGTAATTTGTTTTTATTTTCTTAAAATTTCTATTTAATTCTTAAATTTTCCATTTATTTCTTCAATTTTTAATTAATTTCTTCAGTTTTCAATTATTTTCTTCAAATTCCAATTCCATTTGTCAATTTACAATTATTTTCTTTAATATTAGAAAATTGTCGCCTTTTTAAAATTATTTTTTTCGACTATCGATAAGTTTCTTTAATTTTAAATTTATTTGTTCACTTATTTTCGTTAAAAATCAATTTTTTCAAATTTCATTTCCATACTTCAGTTTTTAATTATTTTCTTCTGTTTTCAATAATTGTTGCCATTTTTCAATTAACTCTTTTCAATTTTTAATTATATTCATTAAATTTCAATTCCATTCTTCAATTTTCAATTATTTTCTTCAATTTATTTATTTATTTATTTAACAATAAAATTGGAAACCCCCTTTAATACATTTAAAAAAGTAAAAACATGAATTCATACTCAAAATTTCAAAACTGCCTGACATTATAATTTTTAATCTGAATTAATTTTTTCTGTAATTTTAATTATTTTTTTCGATTTTCAATCCAATTGTTTAATGTGCCATTATTTCCAATAATTTTTCCTATAATTTTCTTAATTTCTCAATTTGTAATTATTTTCTTTAAATTTAATATTTCTTGTTTAATTTTTTCAATTATTTTTTCCAGTTGTCTATTAATCTAGTCATTTTTCCAATTTTGTTTTTAATTGTCAATTATTTTCGTCATTTTTCGGATATTTTCTTCAATTTTTCAATCTTTCTCGTCATTTTCAATCATTTTTTTTCAATTATTAATTATTTTCCAAAATTTTTAATTATCGCCTTCAATTTTTTCAATTATTTTTTGTTGTTGTTTATTAATCTAGGCATTTTTCAAATTTTGTTTTCAATTGTTGATTATTTTTGTCATTTTTCAGATATTTTTTATTTATTCTAATTATTTTTAAATTATTTTGTTCAATTATAAATTATTTTCTTCAATTTTCAGTTATTTCCTCAAATTTTGTAAATTCACTTTTATTTTTTTTAAATTTTATAATTATTTTTTAACTTTTCAATTATTTCGTCTTGTTGTCAATTACTCTCGCCAGTTTTCGAATTTTTCTTCAATTATTAATTATTTTCTTAAAATTGTTATTTAATTCTTTAATCTTCAATTTATTTATTTATTTCTCAATTATTTTTTTCAATTTTAAATTCCATTTTTCAGTTATCTATTATTTTCTTCTATATCCAATAAATCTCGTCTTTTTTCAACTACTTTTTTATTTTCAGTATTTAATTCTATTTTTCAAATTTCAATTCCATTCTTCAATTTTAATTGTTTTTTTTTTAGATTTTCAATCCAATTGTTTAATGTACATTTAATTCCAATTATTCCTATAATTTCCTTAATTTCAATTATTTAATTAATTTGCATTGTAAGATTAATTTGCAATTATTTTCTTTAAATTTAATATTTCTTGTTTAATTGTTTCAATTATTTTTTTCAGTTGTCTATTGATCTAGTCATTTTTAGAATTTTTTTTCCAATCGTCAAATATTTTCGTCATTTTTTAGATATTTCATTCAATTTTTCAATTATATCTCGCAATTTTTTAAAATTTTATAATTATTTTTCAATTGTTCATTATTTTAATCATTTTTTGCATATTTTCTACAATTTTGTAATTATTCTCGTAATCTTCATTATTTGCATTTGCAAAAATTAATAATTTTAAAATGACCAACAATAATGCAAAATTTCTCGAGCCCTTATTTTTATATTTGGTCATGGAATTTTAAGAAAAATGATCTGGAAAACCTGAAAAAGTCATGGAATTTTGAAATTTTAAAAACGTAGCAATCCTGTTAATCTTTTATGTTTTTGTATATAACCTCAAAATCGTGTATGATGTTTTTTAATTTTTTTGTATATTGAAATTGTTTTTTTTTTAAGTGTAATTTTAGTTTCTATTGTCCTGAGAAGGCCTACATGTATATATGTATATTAAAATTGGTCACTTTTATCAAAAGTTCTATGATTTTGACACAAAAAAGAGCATTTTTGCGTCGCTACTGGTACTAATAGAGTATTTTAATGTGACGTCACTGGTCAAGAAGGTTAGGTCATTTTGTCAAGACGGTTAGGTCATTTTGTCAGGAAGTTTAAGTCATTTTTGTCATTTTGTCAGGAAGGTTAGGCGCAAATTTACATTGAGCTATAAAGGGATTTCTAAAATAAAAGGTATTTTAGACTAATGTTTTTAAAAATTGAATAAATTATTACCATTAGAAGATAGAATATGTTTTTTTTCATTTTTATAATGCATTCATATTTCTTGTCAATTAATGAAGTTTGTATTTAGAAGCCAAATAAACAATCACACTGACAGAACTTTCTAACCTATTTTGAATTTTCCACTATTGAATTGTCGTAAAAATCATCACTTTTTATTAAAAATCCCACTATAAAGCCCATATAAAGCCTAACGCACAATGAATCGTAATCGCTAATCCTTAATCGAAAGAATGAGAGGAAGAAGGACAGACATATATCTCTGTCCTTCTTCCTCTCATTCTTACGATTAAGGATTAGCGATTACGATTCATTGTGCGTTAGGCTTAACGTAATGGACGTAATAACCTTCTTGACAAAATGACCTAACCTTCTTGACTGGTAATAGAAAAGGATAAAAAATAAAGATTAAATTCTAGGTTAGAATATTTTCACTTCCAGCAGTGATATATTTCTAATAAAAGACAATTTTTCATTTGTGACAGATTGCCTACACGTCTTTTAATCGGAAGGGCTCAGTTTTGGAGAAATCAAATGGAAAGAAGTGCTTGTGGGAAAGTGAACCTGGACCTCTGATCTGCCAAGAGCAGCATGGTATTTGTCTTAAGGGCCTCGATGGATGTTCCTGGTTTCCGTCCGCGTCTTACAAGAACTGCATTAAAGAGCATCAGCGTAATCGGGAACAGCGCAGGTCATAGGAAGTGTGATTCACGAGCTGGAAACCCTCGTTTTGCAATTTACAATCGCCTCAGTCATCAGCATTCGCCAAGGAGCGCTACCAAGCATTGCATGTGCATACGAATCTTTGAATTCCTCTTTTAATGCAAATTCATCCCATTTCACATTTCACTGTAAGTCATTCTTCAACTCTTAAATGTCAGAATCAAGTGGAATTATTCCAGCTGCGAACAAGATGGAATGTTAGCAGTAAATGATAATTTCTGCTTTTTTCTAGGTTCTTTTTTTTTCTCCATTAGTCACTACTTTTCCAACTGTTTTTTTTTTTTTTTATTATTACTTTTCCTATTTTCTTGTCAATTTCAAAAAAACTTCCTTTTTTAGAACTGATTCTGCAACGATTTTGTACTTTTTATGTTTATAAAATCTAATTGATTGCACAGCCGTCATAAAATAAAAAGTTTTTTTCTGAGATACTACGCTAGGGGGCCATCCATAAATTATGTAAGACTTTTTGGGGGGGAGGGGTGTCCAGGAAATCTTACGACCAATAGAAAAAATGGCGCTAATGTATGTAAACAATCTTATGTGGGGGAGGGGGGTTCAAATTACCGAAAAAACGTCTCACGTAATTTATGGATGTCCCCTAGGTAGTATCGTAGGTTTTTTTTTTCGCTGAATCCGAATCCGAAGTCAGAATTGCTAGATTGGGGCAACTTTTTGAGATAATTTCAAAAAATGTTTAATAACACAAATTGGAAAAAAATGTTTTTTCCGGGACACTGCGCTAGTGTATTTTACCTATTTTTCATCGCTGCATCCGAAACAAGATTTTTAGATTTTTTGATAATTTCTCTACTGAATTCGTATTTAAAGACAAAAAGATCAGTTTGTCTAAAAGTTTTTAGTTGATCTTTAAAAAAGCGATTTATTCGTGCTTCTTAGCAGTTTTTTTGAGATTATCTAAAAAGTTTTAGCTAATCTAATATTTTTGCCTTCTGATTCGGATGTAGCGGAGAAAAAAACTTAAGAATAAACTAGCGTAGTGGACCGGCCAAAAAAAAAAAATTTTTGGTGTTTTTTCGTATTTTTACGCAGTTTTTTTTAAATTTCCACAAAGATTTTAGATAAACTGATCATTTTGACTTCGGATTTGCATTCATTAGAGAAAAATATGTAGAATTATACTTGCGTAATGTCACGGTCAGAAAAAATTAATTTTTGGTTTTTTTTCGTGTTTTTTAAAAATTCTTTTGAGGTTATATAGCAGTTTTTTAATATTATCTCAAAATTCGTTACTAATAGGATTTTTTTGACTTTTAAATTGAATCCAGCAGAATAAAATACGTTAGAATACACTAGCGTATTGTCCCGGTCAAAAAAATAATTTTTTGGAGTTTTTTTTCGTGTTTTTGAGAAGTTTTATCAAATTATCTTAAAGATTTTAACTAAACTGATCATTTTCATTTCGATTTCGTTTTCAGCAGAGAAAAAATACGTAAAATTTCCTAGCGTAGTGTCCCGGCCAAACATTTTTTTTTTTTCGTGTTACGAATATTTTTTTTGAGGTTAAGATTTTAGCTCAAGTGGTCATTTTGACTTTTAATTCAAATTCAGCAAAGAAAGATATTTAAAATTGTACTAGCGCAGTGTCCCGGTCAAAAAAGTTAATTTTTTGGGTTATTTTCGTGTTTTTAACCAGTTTTTTTGAGATTATATTGGTGGTTTTAGCAAAACTTATCATTTTGACTTCGGATTCGGATTCAGCAAAGAAAAATACGTAGGAACAACTAGCGTTTTGTCTCGGTCAAAAAAAAAAGATTTTTTTCGGGTTTTTTTTCGTGTTTTTGAGAATTTTGTTAAGGTTATGTAGCAGTTTTTTAATATTATATCTCAAAATTCGTTACAAATAGGGTTTTTTTACTTTTAAATCGAATTCAGAAGAGTAAAATACGTTGGAATACACTAGCGTAGTGTCTCGGTCAAAAAAATTATTTTTTTGGATTTTTTTCTTGTTTTTGGACAGTTTTTTTGAGATTATGTTAGTAATTTTAGCTAAACTGATCAATTTGACTTCGGATTCAGCAGAGAAAAATACGTAAAATAATACTATCGCATTGTCCCGGAAATTTTTTTTTTTTTCGTGTTTTTGATCAGTTTTTTGAGATCATCTCAAATATTTTCGATAAACTGATCATTTGACTATGGATTCAGATTAAGCACAGAAAAATACCCAGGAGCATACTACCATATTGTCCTGGACAAAAAAATACTTTTAGCATAGTGTCCCGGAAAAATTTTTTTTTAGTTTTTATTTCGTGATTTTTAGCAGTTATTAGAGATTATCTTAAGATTTTGAGCCAATCTTGTTATTGTTGCGAAAAATGCGTAAGAAATACTACAGCGTAGTGTCCCGGAAATTTTTTTTTTCGTGTTTTTGAGAATTTTTTCAGGTTATCTTAAAGATTTCAGCTTACGTGATT
Source organism: Ganaspis brasiliensis (assembly GCA_037103525.1). Taxonomy (NCBI): domain Eukaryota; kingdom Metazoa; phylum Arthropoda; class Insecta; order Hymenoptera; family Figitidae; genus Ganaspis; species Ganaspis brasiliensis. Next base: position 24,095 of record JAZKLR010000055.1, on the reverse strand, counting down.
ATTTTGACTTTGGATTTGGATTTAACACAGAAAATTTCGTGTGAATTCTCTAGTGTAGCGTCCCGGACAAAAAATTTTTTTTGACGTTTTTTCTTTCGTGATTTTTAGCAGTTTTTGGAAATTATCTCAAGACTTTTAGCCAATCTGGTTATTGAATGCTGGTTCAGATTCAGCAGTAAAAAATACGTAAGAAATACTACAGATTAGTGTCCCGGGAAAATTTTTTTTTTTTTATTTTTTCGTGCTTTTGAGTTTTTTTTGGGAGCTATTTCAAATATTTTGGATAAATTGATCATTTTGACTACAGATTTGCATTTATAAAAGAAAAATACGTAGAATTATACTAGCGTAGTGTCCCGGGCAGCAAAAATAAATTTTTGGGTTGTTTTCGTGTTTTTGAGAATTTTTTTGAGGTTATCTCGAAGATTTTAGCTAAAGTAATCATTTTAACTTTAAATTCAGATTCAGCGAAGAAAAATACTTAAAATTGTACCAGCACAGTGTCCCGGTCAAAAAAATGTAATTTTTTTTTTTTCGTGTTTTTGAGCTTTTTTTTTGAGATTATGTTAATGATTTTAGCAAAACTGGTCATTTTAAGTTCATATTCAGATTCAGCAGAGAAAAATACCTAGAATTGTACTAGCGCTGTGCCCCGGTCAAAAAACTTATTTTTTTGGGGGCTATTTCGTGTTTTTCGTGTTTTCTCAAAGATTTGAACTAATATGATCATTTTGACTACGGATTCAGATTCAGCACAGAAAAATACCCACAGGTGAATACTAGCATAGTATCCCGGACAAAAAAATACTTTTAGCATAGTGTCCCGGAAAAAAATAATTTTTTTAGTTTATTTTTTGTGTTTTTGAGTATTTTAGGGGGTTATCTCGAAGATTTTAGCTAAACTGATCATTTTGACTTCGGATTCGGATTCTGCTGAAAAAAATACGTAAAATAATACTATCGCATTGTCCCGGTTAAAAAAATTAATTTTTGGTTTTTTTTTCATGTTTTTGAGAATTTTGTTGAGGTTATCTCGAAGATTTTACCTAAAGTGATCATTTTGACTTTGGATTCGGATTTAACACAGAAAAATTCATGTGAATTCTCTAGTGTAGCGTACCGGAAAAAAATTCTTTTAAGTTTTTTTTTTGTTTTTTAGCAGTTTATGGAAATTATCTCAAATATTTTAGCTAAACTGATTATTTTGACTTTGGATTTGCATTCATCAGAGAAAAATACGTAGAATTATACTAGCGTAGTGTCCCGGGCAAAAAAAATTAATTTTTGGTTTTTTTTTTTGTGTTTTTGAGCATTTTTTTGAGATTATCTCGAAGATTTTAGCTAAAGTGATCATTTTGACTTCAGATTCGGATTCAGCACAGAAAAATACGTAGAATTATACTGGCGCAGTGTCCCGGGAAAAAAATTAATTTTTGGTTTTTTTTTGTGTTTTTGAGCATTTTTTTGAGATTATCTTAAAATTTTTATCCTGTTTAGTTATTCTGACTTCGTATTCGGATTTAGCGGAGAAAAATACGTCGAAATACACGAGTTTAGTGTCCCGGACAAAAAAAATTAATTTTTGGTTTTTCCGTGTTTTTTAGCAGTTTTTTAAGATTATCTCAAAACTATTATCCTGTCTAGTTATTCTGACTTCGAATTCGGATTAAGGGTAGAAAAATACGTCGGAATACACTAGTTTAGTGTCCCGGACAAAAAAAAATTAATTTTTGGTTTTTCCGTGTTTTTTAGCAGTTTTTTAAAATTATCTCAAAACTATTATCCTGCCTAGTTATTCTGACTTCGGATTCGGATTTAGCGGAGAAAAATACCTAGAAATATACTGTCGTAGTGTCTTGGACAAAAACTTTTTTTTTCCCGCGGCTATGTTATCGTTCAATTTCTGTTTTGATTTCATTTTTATTTTCGTTTTATTTCTGTTTTATGGCCAGTTTTGATATTCTTTATCTATTTATATTATTTCTTGATTTCACTTTTATGACTGGTTTTGATTCGAGTTTTACGACTTGTTTCGATCATTTATTGTAGCTTTTTGATTTCTGGTTTATGACTTGTTTCTCTGATGTCTTCAGTCATTTTTTCGAGATAAATTTATGGCTCCATTAAGGAGTTGTTAAATTTATGGAGAAATCCAAGTCTGTTACTACTTTTCGCAATTGAAGCTAAGGAGGGATTCATAATTCAAAGTTGGTTCTTGTAATTCGTGGGTTGATTGGTGCCCACTTATGTGGTCTCCAATTTCATGGGAAAAGTTGATTTCGTGGGAAGACGTTCGATAGGTTGATACTCGAACTCTGTTATACAAATAGTGTGCTTTCGTTCATTTTGAATCAGTAAATTTTTCAACAAAATTTATTTTCAATTAAAAAAAAAAATTTAGCTACATTATTTCAATTAATTTAATTTAAAGTATACCTTAAATTTAATTAATTAAAATTTTTTCGTTAATTAAAGTTATTAAAACAATGAAAGATAAAAAAAGAAAATTCTTTTGAATTGAATAAACTAATGTTCTTTTTTTGTATAAAAACAAATAAATTCCTGGTTCGAAAGAAATTATGCGTAATCGAACGTCGATGTCAGTATTTAAAAAAACTTGTTAGATTTAGGTGTTAAATGTGTAGATATAATATAATATATTGAATAGTTTCAAATTCCACGGAAAATTGTTATTTTCTTGAAATTTCACGAGTTGGAAAAAATTTGGAATTTTCCTACGTGTATATTACGTATATTCATGTGTATATAATTTATTTATAAATTTAAAATAAGACTTCAAAGACGACGATTTCATCTTGTTTGGAGAGTCCAAAGAAAATATTTTCCTTGGACTTTTCTTTAACTGGGATGAAGTTGGTTTTTGGAAAATATTTTTTTATAGAGTGAGTTATTATATTTAGATTTATTTATACAAATATAATTATATTATTCAGCGAAAGAAATACAATATAGATTATTATTCTTAACTTGGGTCATTATTATTATTATTATTATTATTTAAAAATATCTTGGTTATTAATTTATTGTATAACAGTGTGAATTATAACTTTCTGTATAACAGACTAAAAATTCCAATTTTGTATACAAGAACGAAATATAAATGAAAATTTCGAAAAAAAGTCGTTATTTTTTCAACCTAGTTTTTATTTTAATCTTTCTGTCAGTCAAGCTCTGTATGAAAAGTCAATTCAGGTCGTAAAACATTCGCATGAATATTTGCCTTGAATGATTTATCACTCCAGTTCTAACTTTCTTTTCAATTCTCTTTTCAGTACAATAGAAGCTTCAACTTACAGATTCACTTGTGATCTTTCAAAACACATCTTTTGAAGAATTTTCAGTTTTTATTCATATCCACTTTGTCGTCACTTTACGCATTATTCATCTTTATTTCTGGATTTTGTTATTTTTAGTTTTATATTAAACATTTCTTAAAATTGTTTTATAACCAAAAGTTTTTAATTCTCGTTAATCATTTTTACTTTATTCGCAATTTTAGCTAAAAAATATTATTTTAAACTTGCCAAATTTATTAAACAATTTAGTGATCAATAAAAAAATTAAAATTGCGTAAAATAATTTAATAAAAATGATAATAAGAAAAAATAAATTAAATGATTTAGTAAAAGTAATTATTTTAAAGTTAATTATTTGCTGAACTTGACTTTCAAAAGCCTTGTTACGATAAATACTCAATTAAAAATTCATAAAAGTGTTGTGGAGTAATTTTCACATTGTTAATTAATTACAGAACAATGAACTTGATTGTAATCAAGTTGTTTAATCGGTACCAATTTACGATCAATTATTAATCGATCTTGTGTATCCGAGGTGCAATTCCAATTAGGAATTTGCCCTTGAGGCCATGAAATCTTAATATTTATTATGAAACTTCGTTAACACGAATTTAATTACTAATTATTCTCTTCTCGCCTCAGCTTGGATTTATCACATTCTTAAACACTATGTTTCATAAATATGTAAAATTTGCCTCTTGAATTTTAACCGATAAAAAAATGTTTATAATAAAAGTCAATTTTTAAAAGATAATTCATAGAAAATTTTAGTTTTCTATTTTAAAAAAATGTCGAAACTGAGTTGTAGACAATAAATTATGGACTTTAATTCAAATATTTACTCACCATTTCTCGATGGTTTGGATAATACGTCTGTTCGATTAGTGGAAAGCTTTCCTTCCCGAGTCGTCTTTGCAATCCTAGCAGGTGAGCAAATACCCATGGTTTGTCCTAAAATTACAGAAATTATTTTATGATATTATTTTTTAATGCTTAGACCAATTTTGACCTAATTTTGTCTTATTTAAAGAGAAAAAAATGAGAAACTTATTTCAAATTTCAAGTTTAAAATTTGTAATAAAATCAATTTCTTCTAATTTCAATTAGTTTGAACTTGCTTTGATTAAAAATTATATTCACGCTTTAAAAATACCAGAAATGATTAAAAAATTTCTTCAATTTTTAATCATTTTAATAATTTTTAATTTCAATTATTTACAACAATTTTTAATTATTTCAATATTTTCATCAATTTCAATTATTTTTTTTTTTACTTAAAATAAAATCTGTAAGTTTATCTATTAATTATTTCTCTCAAATTTTATTTATTTTTTTCAACATATTATATATGTATTATTATCCCAAAAGATTATTTATAGCCTGTAAGATTTAATAAATAAATACATTTTTTTTAATTATTCCAAATATTTTCTTTTATTTCATGTTTATTCTGTCATTTTTTCAGTTTTTTAAAATAATTTTTAATTATTTTCCACAATTTTCAGTTTTTTAAAATAATTTTTAATTATTTCCTACAATTTTTAATTATTCTCAATTTTTAAAATAATATCTAAAATTTTAAAGAAATTTTCTCCAAATATTTTCATTCATTTTCATAATTTCAAAAAATTTAAACTATTTATATGATATTTCAATTACTTCATTCAATTTTCAGTTATTTATATTATTTTTAAATTATTTTCTTCAAATTCCAATTATTATTCTTTTTTACAATTTCCAAAAAAAATTTAATTTTGAATTATTTCTCTCAAATTAAGAATTATTTTCTTTTATTTCTAATTATTTCTATCTTTTTTCAATTATTTTTTCTAATTTTTTATTCTCTTTTTTTAAATGAATTTTTAATATTTGCAATTATTTTACATATTCTGTAATTTTTTCCATCCTTTTTAACAAATTTCAATTATTTTCCTCAATTTTCAAATTCGTAATTCATTTTTCAATTACTTGTCCCATTTTTAATTATTCTCACTTTTCGAAATTAATTTATAAGAGTTTTCAGTATTTTTCTTCGAATATTTTCATTCTTTTAATAATTTCAAAAATTTTAAAATTATGTTTATGTAATATTGTAATTATTTCATTCGATTTTAAATTATTTCTATTATTTTTTCACATTATTTACTTAAAATTTCAATTTTTTTCATTCTTTCTTACAATTTGCAAATATTTCTCTCAAATTTTTGAATGTAATCTTTTTTCAATTATTTTTTCCAATTTTTTATTATTCTCATTTTTGTCAACAATTTATTATTATTTTCAATCATTTTTCTAAAATTTTCTTTAAGTTTCGTTTATTTAAAATATATTCTGTTTTTTCCTTTCCTTTTCACAAATTTCAATTATTTTCCTAAATTTTCAATTTTTCAATTCATTTTTCAAATATTTCCCACCTTTTTGAATTATTTTCACTTTTTAAAATTATCACTTTTTAAAATTAATTTATAATAGTTTTCAGTATTTTTCTCCAAATATTTTTATTTCTATTCATAAATTCAAAAATGTTAAACTTTCTTTATCTGACATTTTAATTATTTCATTCAATTTTCAATTATTTATACTATTCTTTAATTATTTTCCTCAAATTTCAATTATTTTCATTCCTTCTTACAATTTGCAAAAATTCTTCAGTTTGTAAATATTTATCTCAAATTAAAAATTATTTTCTTCAATTTCAAATTATTTTGATCTTTTTCTAATTATTTTTTCCAATTTTTTATTATTCTCATTTTTGTCAATGAATTTTTAATATTTTTAACTATTTTCTTCAACTTTCTTTTATTTAAAATATATTCTATAATTTTTTTCATCCTTTTTCACAAATTTAAATTCTTTTCTTCAATTTTTAATATTTAAAATTATTTTTCAATTATTTCACCCCATTTTCAATTATTTTCCACAATTTTTAAAATTAATTTATAAAATTTTAAAAAATTTTTAAAATATTTTCATTCTTTTTCATAATTTCAAAAATTTTAAACTATATTTATCTAATATTTCAATTATTTCATTCAGTTTTCAATTATTTATATATTATTTTTGAACTATGTTCTTTAAATTTAAATTATTCTTTTTATTTTCACAGTTTTCAAAAAGTTTTAAATTGTAATTATTTTTCTCAAATTAAAAATTATTTCCTTTCAATTTTACATTATTTTGACCTATTGTCAATTATTTTTTCTTTTTTTATTATTCTCATTTTTTTAAATGAATTTTTAATATTTTTAATTATTTTTCTCAATTTTTTTTTACATTCCTTTATTTATAATAAATTCTGTACATTTTTTTTCTATTTTACAAAATTCAATTATTATTTTCTTTCATTTTCAATTTTTTAATGCATTTTCCATTTATTTCCCTCAACTTTTTATTATTCTCAATTTTTTTTTTCTCAAATTTTAAAATTAATTTCTATGATATCTTCTAATTTTTTTAAATTAATTTTCAAAAGCTTTAACTATCTTTCACAAATTTCAATTATTTTCATTCTTTTTCATAATTTTTAAAACCATTTTTCAATTATTTCCCCCAATTTTCAATTATTTTTATTTCTTACAATTAATTTCTAAGCTTTCTAAATATTTTCCTCAAATTTCAATTATTTTCAGTTTTTTTCATAATTTTCAAAAAATTTTATTTATTTATCTGAAATTTTCATTATGTTATTCAAATTTCAATTATTTTTATAATTTTTTCATATTTAATACATATTCTGTAATTTTTGCAATTATTTCTCTTAAATTTCATTTAATTAATTAAATTTATCATTGTTTCTAGAATCTTTCCATTATTTGCTTTTTTCATACATATTCTATATTTTTTAAAATCATTTTTTTCAAATTTCAACTATTTCCATCAATTGTAAATTATATTTATTATTTTTTAATTATTTTCTTCAATTTTTAATCACCCTCATTATTTCTGAATTAATTTCCTAAATTTTTAATCGTTTATCTCATTTTCCAATTATTTTTTCAAGTTTCATTTTTTTACCAATTTTTTGTTATTTTCATTTTCTTCAATTTCTTTCCAAGATGTTCAACTTTTTTTTTCAACTTTCAATCATTGTCTTCAATTTTAAAACATTTCTACTATTTTTTAATTATTTTCCCCAAATTTTTAATTGTTTCATTATTATTTTTTAAGTTTTCAATTCAAAAATGTTTAAACTTTTAAAAACTTAAAATCAAAATTTTATTTTTACCTGGAAGTTGTAAATTGCCGATAAATTGTTGACGCTTGGAATGCCACCGTACATTAGACCAAGTAATAGATTTTTATTGTCCTCACTTGCATCTCGCAAATTTTGACGGATCAGAACGAAGTCCGGCTTAAATGATCTATAAAAATAAATTTATTGTTTAGTTATAACCAATTCAGAAATAGACTTGTTTAATTTTTTATTTCTGATTAATTACACCATTGTTCTAATGATTCGAATAATTAAATTATTCGTCGTACACTGAAAGAAATGTAATAATCCATGACTTATCAATTTTTGCCTATAATTCAGAAATAAATGACAAAAAGTAAATTTTGTGAATATTTTCGGGTCAGTGAGCTCTAATGTGAGGGAAAAATATGCAAATTTGCTTGAATATCGATATTAAGAGTGAGATAGTGATATAAATGCTTTTACCTTTTGTTTTGACTCATATGCTAAATTTATCGCGATTATTTTCTTCATGATTTTATATCCTCGATTATTATACGCTCGCTTTCAATGTTTTTAAGCAGTTTTCTAACAAATTTGATACACTTTACGGAACATTATAATTTCAGCTTGAGCATGCACATTCTATGGAAATTTATAATTTTCAGCATGAGCTGAGGGATAAACAGGAAAATACGACTTGTGAAAAATAAAAAAAAATTGCAGCTTTTTATAAAACTTCAATTAGTCCAGCACGAGTTGAATTATACAATAAATTTATTTTAATCACGGGGCAAGCTATTTTGAGGAAAAATGTTCTGGGAAGTGTAACCTAGATTCGGAAATAAACAGAAGATTGTGGATGCTGTTTATATGTGCATGCGAACCAATTTATGCTAAATTCATATTTTATTCTATCAGTTGAATACATATATGTATACATCAAAATGTTAAATATATAACACAAAATCGATTACGTATTCTCAGGGATATTTTTATAAAGTTTCGCTTCTTAAAGAATAAATAAAGGGAGAAATAGTTTGTATCTTTCAAAACTGTGATTACGTCTTTTTTACTTGAAACTTTTTCACTTTCAATTTACCCCATTCTCCTGCAAGTGAAATTAGAAAAAAAAAGATGGAAAAGTGAGAATAGGTAATTTGAACATATACTGCTCAGGTTTATTGCCTTCTTTGGAGTTAAGTTTAACAAGAAGGTCGGCAGTTAAGAGAAGATTAAGTGCCGTAGAAAAAAAGTGCGGGATGATAACTCAAAGATACCGACTGAGAAGAAGGACAAGATAAAATGATGAAAATAAGAATGTTGTACGAGTTATGGCAGTGCTTTACATAAAGGTGTCGACTACACGTACGTTCACCAGGAACCCTACGTACGTATTTCCATTTCAAGATACCATACCGATAATATTACCAGATTGTACAATTTCTAAATCTCGAAAATCATATAAAATTCACTGAGCCAGAGGATTAAAGAAAAAATTTTTTAAATAGTTTAATAACTTAGTTAAAAACAATTTTTTATATCAAGAAAGACGTAATACTGTGGCATTATTATTTACTAGTAACGATAGTAAAATTCTAAAAAAAATTATAAAAAAGCCAGGGCTGTTATTGATTTAAATCATTGGAAAATTTGCATTAAAATCACGATTTAAATCAAAAAAATTTATAATTCTCCAGAAGTCTAATACTACATGTAAAACGTCGCAAATCTTAAACACAACCCACAAATTTGTGAGGATAAATGTTAAAAATTCCAATTTTAATATTTTAATTTTTAAAACATTTTAAAAATTGTGCTAATACAAATGATCAAAATACCTACGATTTACAAATTTTTGGTATGAAGATAGCAAAAAATAGTATTATTAAAATCTTCAAGTCATTATAATTATATAAATTCCAAACGTCAATTAAGTCATTTTTCAAACTTTTCTAACTTTTAACTTTTAATTAATTGAAATTTAAATGCATATTAATTAATACAAAATTAAATAATAATAATCTCCGTAAACTCCTGAAGTTAGTTAGTATGTATTTATATTTATTCATCTTTTTCTGTCCACCTTTTAAAGTCTGAAGTAAAGTTAGTTAGTATTAGTATTTATTCATCCTTTTCTGTCCACGTTTTAAAATCCAGAGTGAAGTTAGTCCCTGTTATTTTATTTTCTTGTGCTGGTTTTTAATTGTCATTTGTGTAAAAAAAAATGTTTCGAAAAATGCTTTAAAAATTTATTATGGTTTTTGAAGAAGTTTAAAATATATACACATGCAATTAATTTCCTAAATTTTCAGTTATTATCTCAAATTTAGATTATTGTCATTAATTTTCCATTATAAAACGATTTTTTAATTATTTTCTTTTGCTTAAAAATAAATTCTGCAATTTTTCTTGATTTTCATCAATTTATAATTATATTCATTATTTTTTCATTACTTTTAAAAATTTCAATTATTTATCCGATATTGCAATTATTCTTATCAATTTTCGTTATTTCTGCAATTTTTTAATTATTCTCTTTAATTAAAATTTTTTAAGTAATTTTGTAATTATTATTTTTTTCTAAACATATACTCTATGATTTTTTCAGTTATTTCTCTCAAATTTTATTGAATGTTTTCAATTTTTCACATTTAAATTATTTTCATCATAATTCAATTTTCTTTCTCAATCTTAAATTATTTTCATCATATTTCAATTATTTTCTTCAATTTTGAATTAATTTTATCATTTTTCAATTATTTTTCTCGATTGTTAATTATTATTCTCTTTTTCTAAAATTATTTTCTAAGATTTTTAAGTATTTTTCTGATAATTCAAATATTTTCTTCAATTTCTAATTATTTTCATTTGTTATAACAATTTCCAATTTTTTTTTTTTATTAATTATCGTAAATTTTAATTATTTTTAGCTTTCTTCCAGTCATTTCTCCAATTTTTAGTTTTTCTCATTTTATAAAAGTAATTTCTAAAATTTTTTTTAATATTTTTCTCAAATTTCTATTATTTTCTTCAATTTTTAATTATTTTTACTTTTTTTCATAATTTCCAAAAAATTTTATTAATTATCGTAAAGTTCCATTATTTTTAGCATTCTTCCAGTCTTTTCTCCAATTTTTAGTTATTCTTATTTTCTAATATTATTTTCTAAGATTTTTAAGAATTTTTCTCAAATTTCTATTATTTTCTTCAATTTTTATTTATTTTTATTTGTTTTCATAATTTTAAAATTTGTTTCTTAATTATCGTAAATTTCAATTGTTTTTAACATTCTTCCAGTCATTTCTCCAATTTTTAGTTTTTCTCATTTTATAAAAGTAATTTCTAAAATTTTTTTTAATATTTTTCTCAAATTTCTATTATTTTCTTCAATTTTTAATTATTTTTACTTGTTTTCATAATTTCCAAAAAAATTTATTAATTATCGTAAAATTTCATTATTTTTAGCATTCTTCCAGTCTTTTATCCAATTTTTAGTTATTCTCATTTTCTAAAATTATTTTCTAAGATTTTTAAGAATTTTTCTAAAATTTCTATTATTTTCTTCAATTTTTATTTATTTTTATTGGTTTTCATAATTTTAAAATTTCTTTATTAATTATCGTAAATTTCAATTACTTATAGCATATTTCTTTAATTCTTTTCTCCAATTTCTAGTTATTTTCTTTTTTTTTTTAATTGATTTCGAAATTCTTCATGTATTTTTTTTTCAAATTGCAATTATTTTTTTTTTAAATTCTTTATTTTCACAATTAGAACACTTAAATGTCATTTATTTTTTACAACTTATCATTGTTTGTATCATATTTTAATTATTTTCGTCAAGTTTTAAAATTTAAAAACATTTTTCAATTATTTTCCAAAATTTATTTCCTTCAATTTTTAATTCTTTACATTTGTTTCATAATTTCAAAAATTGTTAACTATTTATCTGACTTTTCAATTCTTTCATTATTTATATTAATTTCTTCAATTTTCAATTACTTTCGTTTTTTTTTCTCGTTCTTTTTCATAATTGCCAAAAAGTTTTTACTTATTTCTCTTTAATTAAAACTTGTTCTGTTTCTTTTTAAATTATTTTTATAGTTTTTCATTTATTTTCTCTAATTTTTAATTATTTTCTTTTATTTCAATGAACTTCTGAAAGTTTTAAGTATTTTTCACAAATTTTGTTTAACTTTCCTTTATTTAAAATATTTTATGTAATTTGTTTAATTATTTTCTCAAATTTTAATTATTTTCTTTATGATTAAAACATTTTTATGATTGTTTAAATTACTTTCCCCAATTTTTAATTGATTTCATTTTTATGTTCAATTAATTTGCAAAATTTGCAATTATTTTGTTTAATTTCAATTATTTTTTACAATTCTTTTTAATTCTAAAATATTCTAAATTTTGTCCTAAATAAATATTTATTTTATTTATATTAATTGATTTTTAAATATTATATTTAAAATATTTATTTCTTCTTATTAGATAAATAGTATTTACCGATTTTTTATATTTATTTTTGTATTTTATAATTTTTAAAACGTATGAAAAACTAATGGCGCGCTTGCGCGCGTATTATTTTGCTGGTAATGAAATAATATTAAATATTTTTCATATTCACAGTAATCCTTTTCTTTTTAATATTCTTACAAGATTTCTAAGAGATTTTAAATTTTTCGAAACTGTTTAATTTTTATCTTATAATTTTTTATTTTTACAAAATTTTAAGTTTTTTTCTTCTTTTACTTCTGATATTTTTTCTTATTTTATTTATCTTTTTATTTTTGGATTTTCTTTAATTTTCCTCTTTTTGTGCAAATTATTAAATATTATTTTACACAATTTCGTTATTATAACATTCACTAAACTTTTTATTTCATTGATTTTCATTATTGTTTCCATATTTTCAAAAAAAAAAAACTCCCATTTTTTTTTTTTTTTGGAAATTCATTCAATTTTTTTCACATGTTGTCTATCTTTTGCGAGACTTTTCGAAAATTTACTTAATTTACCATAAAGTTTTTAGGTTTTATTTATTTTTCTAAATTTATTGTTATCTTTTGTGGATTTTCTTTTTATTTATCTTGATATATATATATTTTAATTTTTTTTTGTTGTATACTTTTTACATTTTCTTAATTTGTTAGATTAAGGATAAATTAAATTTATTTCATTTTCTTGATGTTTCACAATTTTTTTAGTTCTTCCTTGCGTTTTAATTAATTCTTTAATTGTCATCATTTTTTCACTTCTAAAAAGGAAGCATTTTTCTTCTTTTTAATTGTTTAGTTTTTATCTTATAATTACGAATTTTTGAAAACATTGATTTGGTGCTTTTATCTACATTTTTAAAATTTCCCAATTTCCTAGTTTTTTGAAAGCTTTTATTCCTTTATTTTATTTATGTGAATTTAATTTTTAACCTTGTACTAAATATTCTCATTTAAACATCGTTCTTGCAATTTATAGAATTTCTTTTCTTTAATTTTCTTTTTAAATTTCACAAAGTTTAATTGATTCTTTTTATATTCAATTTGTAAAATAATTCTCTAATTTTTCTAATTTAAAAATTTTGTTCTCTTTAGTAATATATTTTAACGTTATTTTTAATTATCTTCTTATTTATTATTTAAATTAAAAAAATGTCCGTAAATAGTTTAATTTTTTGAAAAGATTTTCTACTTTTTTCTATATAATTATGCCACTGTTTCGTTCTTGTGTTGTTTTTTTTAAATTTTTTCTTCATTTCTTTAATAAACTACTTACAAAATAAACATTTGGAGATTTTAAATACTGGTTATATTTTTAAAAAAATCAATTCTTGATTTAAATAAAAAAAATCATGATTTTTATCAGCCCTGAAAAAAGCTTAGGACATCGTCCCAACGTGATTTGAATAGTTACAGTCCTGGCTTTAAAAAAATTTTCATTTAAAAGATACTGTAAATTAGAAAATAATACTAAATATTTCAAATCTGGTTTTTTTCCCCGGGGCTCAAAACGGCTCTTTACGGGCCTGAGATAACTTAACAGGTGAGATGTTTTGCAGATGTACATGAAGACGATATTTGGTTAAAAACAGTCATTCTTTACGGAAATATAAATAACTTTCCGTAAATAAATTATTTCCTGAATCAGCTGATGATACTAAAGCGCCACTAGCGGCAGATTTTGGTACTCTTGAATTAACGCTCGGTCGGTAACAAAACTTCTTTTAATGATATAATTTATCAAAAACCTGTTAAATATGAACTATTTATTTTAAGTTTTCTTTATTTAAGGCACAAAACAGAAAGAGATGAACCAATTTGCACTTTGGCCTTGTAAAGAGGCTAAATACAATCTATTTTTTTGATTGTGCAAGTGCACTTGAAAAGTTTTTTTTTCAGCCGTAGGCTAAGCGTGTGTGATGTTATAGATATGTTTCTGATTTATGTAAGTGAGACCAATAAAAAATGACATACCGGATAACCTTGGTCCCGTTACGGAAGACAGCCATTGAGACGGTGGTACCCTGTTCGTTTGCAGTAAGAGAGAGCTCACGGAATTCGGCTTGCTCGACTCGAATCTCATAGTCGCCATGAAGTCTTCTTCCCCGGAAATATTTACTCCAATCTGTATTTTGATCATCGATCACAAGCAACGTCAGAGAGCGATCTTTGCCGAAAGATTGACCTCTAGTGGCGCCAGATACCGCGGCTCCCAAAATTGATGCTCCCTTGGGGAAGAAAACAAATAAATATTCCGTCAGCTATAGAAAAGATTTTCCGAGAATCTCTGTAAAAATTTTCTCTTTTCGAATTTATACAAAAGAATTCTTCCTTTCCCGAGATTAAAATGGAAAACACGTCCTTTCAACAAAATATCGTTTCATTCTTTTTACCAAAAAAGAATGAAACGATATTTAAACTCGATTTTAAAATTCTTTAAATTTAAAATCAATTAAACGATTTGTGTAAAATAAAAGATTTCTAGAGGGTAAAAAAAATGCAAATTTGTGGGAATGAAAATAGCGAGCTTTACATAAGAAATTTTGTGGTCTCTAAAGACCATGAAAAAAAATGTAAAAAAAACTTTCGTTGCAGGGTCGTAAACGTTGCAAAAACGGCAGTTTTCTCTAAAAGTTTGCTTGATATTTTTATCAAAGCAAGCTCTGCTTGTATGTAAATCGCCAGGTGAAGTGTTCTAATAAAAGACTCTTTTCTAGGAGCCTTTCTATAAAACTTTGGAAAACTCTTACTGGAGCAATTTTCAGTTAACTTTCAGTTAAAACAAAAAACTGTATACAAAAAAGTTGTAACAATTTTAGCACATTGTTAGAAAAGAGTATAATAAACGAAAAAAGGCAGTGTTTGTAATTTAGAAAACATTTTTAACATTCGTAATAAATAAAATTGGTTTAACGTCTGGGAACGTTTATCAGAATGTTAATGAAATTTTTTTACTAATAATTCCAATTTTTTAGAAATATTTTTAAAAAACACATTGAATTCGGAGGAGAAATGCCGTCAAAAGAGGAATCTCTTTCACAAGAAAAGCTCAATTGATTGTCTCATTATAGAAATATGTACAGGGAAAATGCACACGAGGTAAAAATTTACTTAACACAATGTTTTTCAATTAATTTAAAAACATAAAATTCACGCCAGTTTGGAATCATTTTCAGGCTATTGTTCAGTCGAATCTAAACTCGGCGATTTGTGCCTTTATTATTTTGAGTTTAAATTCTTAAATTTTAAAAATGATTTTTTAAAATTTTTTACTTGTTGACAACCTGTCAAAACACTGGTGGCGGACATCTTGATTTAGCACTGAGCGTCAGCGCCACCACTACCGCAACTGATCGACGTTTCACGCTCGACTGCCGCTTAATATTTCCATCCGCCGGTAAAGTTTTCATGCGAACTTTAATTTGTGTTTCGGTTCAGCGTCAAGATGGCGCTCTCGTCTTTGCTTACTGAACTCACGACGACGCGTTTTTGGTTCTCGCTGTCGTCATTCTGAACTAGTGTGTTCGACCCGTTGGTCGTATTTTTTTTAAGAATGTTAATATTACTATATATTACCGACCACAATTGTGGGACCACTTACAAAAATAGGATTAAAACCATGACCGTCTTAAAATGTTGATAACTTTGTCAGATATCAGCGAATTGAAATTTTTCATAGACCATTGGAAAGATTATAAAATTTTCCGTTAAATGACCCTAGCTAAAAGCTTTTTTGATTAATGGAAACGGAGATTCAATGTGATAAAAAAAAATGTATTTTTCGTGTTTTGTGAATTTTTATGTTCAAGTTTGGTGGGCTGCATTTTCTAGAAAAGTAATTGGAAAAGTTTTTAATTTAACTGAATTAAACCTTGAACTATTATCTTTAAAATAAGCCAAAGAAAATTAAAATATCTTGACTGGTTCAAAAGTTATAAGTAAATGTGTATAAAGTACAAAACGCACAGTTCCTTTGTCTCCTCCCCTCACGGCCTATTTGCCATGGAGCGAGTACTGGAATCGTTGCGTTTTTACTTATAACTTTGGAACCAGTCAAGATATTTTAATTTTCTTTGGCTTATTTTAAAGCTAATAGTTCAAGGTTTGATTCAGCTTAATTTCAATTTTTTCCAATTACTTTTCTAGAAAATGCAGCCCACCAAACTTGAACAACGAAAATACAAAAAATAAAAAATTCACCTTTCTTTATCACATTGAATCTCTGTTTCTACTAATCGAAAAAGGTTTACATTAGAGTCATTTTATAGACAATTTTATAAGCTTTCCAATGGTCTACGAAAAATTTAAATTTGCTAATATCTAACAGAGCTATCAACATTTTAAGACGGTCATGTTTTTAATCTCATTTTTGTAAGTGGCCCCACAATTTTGGCCGGTTTTGTACGAGGCTCCATTTGAGGCCCTCGTGCCCTCTTATAATAATTTTATCTTTGTTTTGTCATGGAGTCAGATCTCCGACTAATAAACATTAAAAATTAGAGTCAGTGTTCAGTGCGCGTTATTCCTATGTAAAAATGCCCGTACCATGTGGCAGGCTGGTTGTTTAACCTTTCTAATTTTTCTCCAGTTGTATTAAATAAATATGTAAACTCGTAGAGTAATATAAATCCTAGTTTCTTGCTGCCCCTTATTCCCCACTCTCCGAAATTTTCTGTGTTATTTGTGTCATTAATTAAACGAAATTTATTTGTTTAATTAGACTTTAGTTTCTTTTTTGTTTACTTATTTAACATTAAAATAACTTGGCGCTAGGGTTATACTTTATTTGTTCCTTGTATTTTTTAATTAAAAATAAACTTATTTAATCATTAAATAATAAAACTGCGTCAAAGAACCTATTGATAAAATTAAAAAAAAAAATCTTTTAAAAAAGTTGCTCGGAACTAAAGAACAGTTTGAAAAATGCTTTTAAGAAACCGCCTAGAAGTATAACGTAATTACTAACACAGATAGTAAAATCGATAAATGAAAAAACATAATTACCTGATCGCGTGCAGCTCCAGTAAGACTTTGGACCCTCTGGAGGAGGCTTTCCCTAGTCTTGGCAGGTGATGATGGAGCGCTGGTAGTTCTAGAGCTTGGCCTAAGATTTAGGCTGAGATCTCCGCCCGATTGGACGTTCATTGGTGGTGCACCTGGTACTGGAGGCTGATTGGGAGGCTGCTGGGGTCCAGGTTGAGATTGTAGAGGCCGTTCCGGTATTCCCTGATAAGTTTGTGAAGAGTCCTGACGCCCCAAGGAGGCCATCCCAGGATCTCCGAGTGGCTCATCGTCAAGTTCCGAGCTTAAGTCCCCTGACGAGAACCTGGAAGACAAGCTATCATGGTCGTCGTGATAGACAAATTTGGTCTCGCTTTTTCAGGTTTAACGCTCATTTTGCCTTTTAGCAGCAAATGCGTGCGAATTCCATTGCGATAATCCATAAGATGACCATGAATGAAACATGCCCAATGATAATGCACATTGATCCAGATGCAGGAGTCGTCGTGCAGTTGTTTCAGGTACTTGTTTTTTTTGACACAGATGGTCAATTACGCCTTTCTTTTTAATTTTTCGTTTGGTTTATATTGTAGTTTTTTGTCAAATAATTCCAACAATGCAGTTCATTGGTTAGAATGAATTATTGTATCGAGATTGAATAAACTTCCGAATAAGGAGCCATTTTAGGTAATAGTGAAAATTGGCGCAAATTTGATTATCATGGTGAAAAGGATAAACATTCGGTTTTTTGCAATTGTCTCGATAAATATTAAAAATTTCGGAAATTGGTCTGTACAAAGGTTGTAAACCTTTTAAAAATACACATTTTTTGTTCTAGGCATTTTTTTGATATCTGCAATAGTATTCGAGAAAATCGATAGTGAAGTTGCTCGTGCGCGCGGAGAAGAGCGGCGAAGAGAGTAATCAGTTTTTTGCAATTATCTCAATAAATATGAAAAATTTCGAAAATTGTTTTTTACAAAAGTTGTAGGTCTTCTTAAGGCAAATATTTTATGCAGTATGTTTTTTTTATATTCCTAATAGTTTCCGAGAAAATCGATGGTGAAGTTGATCGAATCTTTTCAGAACTGCACCGTCTTTTAGAAATTTAAATAATCAAATTTTTAAAGCCTGATCCAGTTTTTTTTTACAGGGGGATTATTTTGAAACCTATAATGGTTTTTTATCAAAAGATACCCGCGCAAAAGTGATTTTTATAAAAAAAAAAAAGAATGTGGTAATCCTGTCTTCTCTTTGCCGCTCTACGCGCTGCATAAGGAACTTCACTATCGATTTTCTCGAAAATTATTAGAGATATCAAAAAATACATAAAACAAAAAATGTGTATTATTAGAAGGCCTACAACTTTTGTTATAAAGAATTTCCAAAATTTATTGAGATAATTGCAAAAAATTAGTCGCGATTTTCACAACGATTTTCGTAATCAGAGCATAAAAATACGTAGGTATACCAAAGTTTCAAAAAAATCGGGAGTACCCATTACTCGGAAGTTCATTCTTGTGATGTTTGTATAGAAAAGAAAATTAAACAGCAAGGCGTCATTGATTATCACTGTACAATTAGAAGTATACTGTCTTCTGAGAATTGTAATAAGCAAATGAATTTGAACCACCTAAATTGGAGTGAATTGTATAAATAGAGTAATTAGATTATTTTGAATTATTGGAGCGATAAACCTCGGGAAATTGTACGAATGTCTGATTTGATTGCAGTGAAAACTGATTATCAAAAAAAAAAATTAATAAAAATTTTTTCTTTTTAATGCAAAACGATTTCAATGTTGACGTTTCTCGTTTTTTAAGGACTAGATAAAATTGCAAATGTCAATTTATTAGAAATAATTTAATAAGTGGTGCAATTACAATTTTTTTGTTAAAACAAAAGATGTATATTACCTTAATATTATTTTTGAACTTTTCAAAAATTATTTAGCTCTTTCTCAGAAGGAAAAAAAATTATAATCGCCTCACTTGTGCTATTTGGATATTTTTAATAAATCGGTATTTACAAATTTTGTCTTTTAAGACAAAAGGCGTTTTTAGAGAAACGTCAAAATTGAAATCAGGTGAAAGAATTTCTGTTCATAGTCTCAATCAGCATTCTATGATGTTCTACAGCGAAATTATAATATGGCTTAAAGATCCATCCAATTAGTTTAATTTTTATTAAGTGAATTACAGGGAACTTACCAGATATTAAAGATATTTTAGATTTTTATGAAGACGATATTTGGTTAAAAACGTAAAATTCTTTATAAGAATTTAAAAACTTTGCCGTAAACAAATTATTTTTTGAAACGGGCAACATAACCTGAAGATGCATGCGAATGTTGAAGGTTAACGCAAAACACTTTCATTAACTTTTTTTGCAGAGAATAAACGCTACAATATAAATACGTTCGGTTTATTTGAAGCAAATAAAAAAAGTTAATAAATAAAAAGTCGAATGAATTCGATACCGAATGTTTTAGACATACGATTGAAAATTTTTAACTGACAATCTGAGAGGAAGAAGAACAAAATATCTGTCAGCTGATGCTGCTAAAGCGCCACTAGCGACGGATTTTGTACTTCTTGTACTAATGTACGGTCGGTAACAAAATCTCTTTTGATAAATATAAAACTAAAGTCATTTTTCATATGTAAAAATTAATAAATTGAGTATGTTAATGTGACGTCACCAGTCTATAAGGTTAAGTCATTTTCTCAGGAAGATTAGGCGCAGACTCAAATTTATATTAAGTTATAAGAGGATTTAAAATGAAAAGACAATTTTAATAAAACATGAGGACTATTTAAAACATTTTATTGTCATGAAAATAAAATTTTATTATAATTCTCGTTTTATTAAAATTTTATTTTATTTAAAACCCTTTTATAACTTAATATTTTGGTTCTACGTGACAACTTTCCTGAGAAAATTACCTAATCTTATTGGCTGGTGACGTCATATTAAAATAATCTATCAATTTTTCTATATCAAAAATGATTTTAGTTTTATATTTATCAAAAGAGAATTCGTTACCGACCGTTAATTAGTATAATATTACAAAAATCTGCCGCTAGTCGCGCTTCAGCATCATCAGCTGAATTTTGTTTTCCTTCCCCTCACATTGTCTATTAAAAAGTGTTCTTTTTATTCCTAATTTACATTCGGCAACGAAATTATTGCACATTTTGTTTATCAACTTTCTTATTTCTTTAAAAATAGCCGAGAGTTGATTATTTTATTTTCTACTTTTTGAAAAAATATTTAATAAAACTATTTTGTGTTGCCCTCCAACATTTGCAGGCATGTTTAGGTTATGTCACCTGTTTCAAAAAATACTTTATTTTCCTGGAAATTTTTTATATTTCTAAAAAGAATTATGTTTTTAACCAAATATCGTCTTCATATATTATCTAAAAAAATCCTAAATATCTGTCAACTTCTCTTTAATTTACTTAAAATAAATACCAGCCAGGGCCGTTCCTAGTAAAAAACGTTTCGGTCCTATTTTGTAAGCTTAACATATTTTATTCTATAACCTATGTTATAACTTTTCTGTGCAACATCAGTAAATTAAAATTTGTTTAAAAAGTAAAAAAAAAAGTTTTCCGAGACACTCGAATGTTTCTTTGTGTTAAACGATTGATATAAATTTGGCCATGCGCTTGGGAACAATATTGTGGAAAATACGAGAACACGAAAGACATTTTCTTTTGTGAAAAATGTAAATTATGAAAATCCCATGCATTTTTTAAAGGAGGTTACGGAACGTCTGACCTAATAATAAGACATCTTCAAAAATTCTTAGAAAATTGTCTTCTCAAGAATATTCTTTGTAAATATTAGTATCAACTTATGGAACAAAATTTATGTGAAATGTACACAATATTTAATATGAATTTTTAATGTATTTAAACAAATATATAATTCCATCCAGTAATCATTTTAATTTAACACTAATGTATTCAAATGTTATAGTTAATTTTATTTTATATAAATTTTATGTTTTACATAATATAATTAAAAAAAAAACATAAACACACCATACACAGATATTTGAATTTTTAGGGGTGTGTACACAAATAAGAAAGCAATGGGAAAGCCAAAATTTTAAATTTATGAAAAGTATCAAAACTCACAGAAAACAATCACAAGCTTTTTTATTTTTTTTATTTTGCTCAAAAATGCAATTTTCAATTTTTATAAAAAGCCAGGGGCGGCGACTTGTAAATTTTTGCCATCTGCACACTTAATATTGACCGGCGGGGGGGGGGGGAGAAATAAAACAAAAATTAATTAAAGAGTATCTTAATTAAAACATTATGGAAATAATCGAAAATTGAAAACAATAATGAAAATTTGAGATACATAATTGAAATTTTCGGAATTAATCAACAAATAATCAAAATAATACAAAATTTGTGAAAATCATTGCAAATTAAAACTAGGTGAAAATTATGTTCATACGTGAACAAAAAATGTTGTTTTAAAAAATCCTTGTGTCCAAATTTAGATATTCATAAGCTTAATAAGCCATCTAAATTTTATTGAAATTCGTTAAAATGTTCTCGAGATATCCTGATGACAAAAAAGCTATACACACACACATACATCTGGACATTTGCTTAAAAATGAAAATTTAGGCTTTTCAGATGAAAATAAGTCGATTTAGACTAATTTTGTAAAATTTAAAATCTTAACGATCACAAAGCTTCCTCTATGAGGAAGAAAAATTACAAAATTAGTTAAAAAATAATTAAAAATCACAGAAATTAATTGAAGAATGATAGAAATAATTGAAAATTGAAGAAAATAATAGAACTTTGTAAAAAAAAATTCAAAAAACTACAGAACATATTTGAGATAAACAAGCCGACTTGAAAAATGATAAAAATAATTGGAAATTAAATATAATTATTGACATTTAAGAAAAAAAAACTTTGGAAAATTATATAATGAAAATTTAGGAAATGAATTGAAAGATAATTAATATATCTAATTAAAAGGTGAAGAAAATAATTTTCCCAAAAAAATGAAAATTGAAAAAAATAATTGAAAAATGAGATAAATAATTGAAAATTTAGAAATTGAATTGAGGAATAGTTAAAATAATTAAAAATTGAAGAATTTGATTGCAAAATGATAACAATAATAATTGAAAATCGAATAAAATTATTAAAATTTGGAGAAAATATTTTAAAATGTAGGAAATTAGGTAATAGAAGAATAATGAAAATAATAAAAAAATCGAGAAAAGATTTGCAAAGTAATAAAAATAATTAAAAATTGAAGAAAATAATTTTAATTTATAAAAAATAATTGACAAAATTACAATTTGAAAACCAAAAATCATATTTTGTAAAAATAATTGAATAATGTCGAAAGAAATTGAGAATTAATAAATAAATAATGAAACTGATTTGATACTGCAGGAAATAATTAAAACTTAATTAGTTTTAGTTTTTTAGTTTAATTAGTTAATTAGTTTTTTTTTTTTTGAAAAAATTAAAGAAAATAATTGAAACTTGCGGAAATTGAATTTAAAATTTAGGGGGGAAAATTGAAAAATGATAAAAATAATTTAAAAAATTGAAGGATATTATTGCAATTTCTGAAAATTAATGAAAAAAAAAACAGAATAATGGAAAAAATGGAAATTTGAGATAAATAATTGAAATTTTTGGAATTAATCAACAAATAATCAAAATAATATAAAATTTTTAAAAATCATTGTAAATTAAAAACAATAATTAAAAAATTGACGAACTTTATTGAAATTTGTGAAAAAAAATTGAAGAATGATTTAAACATTGAAAAGTGGATACAATAATTTAGGTTTGAGGTAATAAATGAAAATTTACGAAATTAATTGAAAGATAATTAATATATCAAATTAAATTTTGGAGAAAATAATTGCAAAAAGATAAATGAAAATAAAAATTGAAATAATAAATGAAAAATGAGATAAATAATTGATAATTTAGGAATTTAAAGGAGGAATATGAAAAATAATTAATAATTGAAGAAATTGATTGTAAAATGATAACTATAATAATTGAAAATTGAAGAAAGTTATTAAAATTTGCAAAAAATAGTTGACAAAATTACAGAATATATTTGAGATAAATAAAAGTGATTGAAAATCGAAGAACATTATACAAATACTTGAAAAATATAATTAAAAATTTAAAAATAATAAATAAAAATTTAAAAATTTAGTTTTTTAATAAAAATTGATGAAGCTTGAAACAGGTTTTTAATACTGAAAAATATTTGGAAAACTATGAAAATACGAAAATAGTGAAACTGATAATTAAGTTAACTTTGATGAGTTAGATATTTTTATTATTTAATTGACATTACAAACTGATATTAATAATTCGATATTGAAAAAATTAATTGTAATTTGAAGAAAAAAATTTCAATTTGAAAATCAAAAATTAATTCAGAAAATGATGAAAATTATTATAAATGTAAGGAAATTATGAAGAAATAATATAAATAATTTAAAATTGAAGAAAATAATTGATATTTGAGAAAAACATTTAAAAATCTTGAAAAAAAAAGTTTACAAAATGAGAATAATAATTAAAAATTCAGGGAAATAATTGATATATGGTGATAATAATGTAAAGTGTGAAAAAATAATTGAAATATGATGAAAAAATTAAAATTTCAGATAAATAATTGAAATTTTAGAAAATTATGCAAAAAGAATGAAAATAATTAGAAATTGGAGAAAATAATAGAAAAATTACAGAATTTTTTTTTAAGCAAAAGAAAATAATTGAAAAATACTTTGAAAAGTTAAAAATTGAAGACAATAATCTAAATTTCAGATAATATATGAAAATTTCGAAAATTACTTGAACAACAAATAAAATAATTAAAAGATGGGGAAAATAATTGAAAATTGATTTTAAAATTTAAAACATGACAAAATAATTAAATCATAAAAGAAAATAATGATAAGTTGAAAAAAATAAATTAAATAGGAAATAAATAATTCAGAAAAATGCAGATTTTTTTTTAAATACACAATAGTAATTAAAATTTGAGAAACTAATTGAAAGAAATAAGAATAATTAA